>CM053783.1:66594372-68994372 GCA_028749045.1 Cupressus sempervirens
TAATCTACAAACCAAAGTAGTATCCTAAATAAAACCCTATTGGTACTCCATATAAATCTCCTCAAGAAGATCCCCATTCAAGAAGGCACTCTTCACATCCATCTGATGAACAACCTAACCATGAGCTACAGCAATAGCTAGTACCAAATGAATGGAGTTAATCTTAGCTACCAATGCAAAGGCCTCAATATAGTCAATACCAGGAACCTATAAGAACCCTTTGGCAACAAGTCTAGCCTTATATTTATCCATACTTCCATCCACTATGAACTTGGTCTAATAGATCCACTTACATCGAACCAACTTTCTTCCCTTAGGAAAAGGAACTAAGTCCCAACTATTTTTTTCATCAAAGAATTATATTCTTCCTCCATGGCCTTGTCCAATTTAGGAATCCCTGATGCTTCCTTAAATGACTATGGATCAAAAGCAATGGCAATATAAGCATGTGTAAATGATTTGTGTTGTGATCTTGTACTCCTAGAATCTAAAGGATTCCCCACCAATGAACCTGCTAAATCAAGTGTTTGTTGTGCCCAACAAGGTGTAGTGAAAGAAGAAGAAGGAATATCCTCAGCTATTTGTGGATCCTATGAAGGTGATTTCCTACGAGTCAAAGTTGAAGGAATATCATCTTCGAAGTCACTTTCATCACTATCATCACTTTCCATGAAGGAGGAAGGAGGAGTTGCAGGAGCAAAACTTGGACAAGTTTCTTCAAAGTGAATACTCCTTTCAAAAAAGATTTCATGTGTCTTTGGATTCATGAGTTTGTATGCCTTAATGTGGTCAAGATATCGAACAAATATAAAAGTTTTTCTTTGAGGTTCCAATGCCTTTCATATTTGTGGAGGTATCCTTGCCCATATTGGATAAACAAAAACATTAAAGTGTTTTACACTTGGTTTTCTACCACACCAAGACTCAAAAGTTTTAATTCCATCTAAGTCCTTATGGGGACTTCTATTTTGGATGTAATTGGCACAACATATGGCTTCTACCCAAAAGACTTGATCTAGAGACTTTATGTTGAAGCATACAAGTGGTCATTTTCTTAAGGGTTCTATTCTTTTGTTCAACAACACCATTTTTTTGTGGCATGTATGCAACAGAATGTTGAAGATCAATACCCTCATGAGTACAAAAGTCTATAAGCCTTGAGTTCACATATTCCCTTCCATTATATGTTTGAAGAATCTTGATGGCTCTCCCTAATTGCTTCTCAACTTGAGATTTGAAGGTGATAAACTTATCAAACACTTAACCCTTATGAGCTAGAAAGAAGACCCAAGTGTTGCATGAAAAGTCCTCAATGAAGGTGAGAACATAGCAAGCCTTTCCAAATGATGGTACTAGAAATGGGCCAGCTACATCACTATGAACCAATTCAAGAACAACATTAGCTCTCCAATACTTCCCCTTATCAAACTTCTCTTTAGGATGATTGCCTACTTCACAACCTATACATACACCCTCTAAAGACTTGGCTTGAGGTAGACCAATGACCATATCCTTGTTACTAAGTTGTTGAACGTAGCAGTAATTGAGATGTCCAAACCTCTGATGCCATAGTTTAGTTTGTGAATTTGAGTGGGTCAACAAGGGAAGTGGACTTAGGGACAAAATGAGAAAAAGAATAAAGTCTTGTCTCATGATTAGCCTTTCCTATTGCCACCATAGAATCATCCTTGAGATTTTTGCCATAACTAAATTAGGAAGGAACTCCACTTTGTTGCCACATCCATAGTGAGTTATTTGGTAGATGGCAAGAAGGTTGGTGCTAAGTGTAGACATCCAAAATTTGGCAAAGACTTAAATCATACAATCCTAATCAATCAAGACTAATTAAAGAGAAAATCAAAAGAAACACAATAGACTTTTAAATCAAAAATTGCATTAGGTCATTAATCACCTTTCAAATCAACAAGACCTGAATCAACATTAAAAGAGGAAGAAAAAAATTCAAATTCATAAAATAAAATGCAAAAAGGGAGGAAGAAAAAGACAAAGTTTTGAAAATAAATCATTTAGTAAATCAATAAAATCACTTTATCCTCACAAGATGAAAATCTCCCTTTTACCATTTAAAAGAATTTGAAAAATCCTCATATTACCCCCAAAACCAAGTCTATTGGACTCTTCCTCCTAGCCTTTTATGAGATATTTTGAGTTTCACTTTCACCCCGAGTCAAAAGTAAAAATCATAATTTTAAACCCCACCTCTTCTGAAATCCTATAAATAGGGAGGAAATCTAAGAGAGAGGGGACCCAAGTTTTTATGCATCTACACTATAGGAATATTTAGATTCATTGTTTTAGCATTGTCATTATAGTGATTTCATAGCATTGTTAGTATCATTTTATGTCATTTAGCATCATTTAGCTTCATTTATTGCACATTTAGCTCATGGCATGATCATTTCAAGAGCATTCCTAGGAGTTTCATTTCACACATAATCTGTATTATAGTCATAGATCTTGCATTTTTCATCATAGATTTTCATTTTTAGCAATATCCCATTCTCGAACTATCACTAAAAAGGCTGGTCTAAGAGCTATTTTAGCAGTTGTAGTTAGGGATACATGAGACATTTGTAGAGACTACTTGCTACTGATGATTTCTTGGGTCTAGTATAGTTTGTCATCAGTCCATTTTCTTTCTACATTAAATTTTCATGAATATGTGTTCTTTTACCGTGTACACTAAGGTTAGGAACATGTAGAACATCCTTGAAGATGCCATTGTCCAACTCAACATTCCCTTTACCTTAAACTTCCACTTGAGTGTCATTTCCCACATAGATGTAAGGTACATTTGATGGTTTCAAAGAGGAAAAATGCTCCCTTGAAGCACCCATGTGATGTGTAGCTCCTAAATTAAGAACCCATTCCTCAAAACTATTTTTACTTGCTACCAAAGCTTGTCCCTTACCTTTTGAAGTGGTTGAAGATCCCTTATCCTTATAGGCATTTGGTACATCAGTTTTATGTTTCCTCATTAAGTTTAGCAACTCATCAATTTTTCTTATCCTTACACTCATGTTCATCATGACCATTCTTCTTACAATAGGCACAACTTTTCTTCTCCCTTTTGTTGAAGTTGTTTCCCTTCTTATTATTTTTGGAAAAAGACTTGCCTTGCTATGAAGAAGATTGTTGTGTGGAGGAAGATTTTTTCATAGAGGAAGATTGTTGTGTGTCATCTTGTGTCTTGGAATTCCACTACTTTTTCTTCTTGTTGGAATTTTTACCACCTTGATTCTCTTGATTGGCTACCAAGGCTTTAGTCTTTAAAGACTGGAGAATTCCCATACTCACTAACTTTTCATGTTCTAAGACCAGCATTCCTAAAAATGACTTGAATAAAGGCTTAGTGAATGCACTACCCATTTTTAACTTGTGATTATTGTAACTAAAAACAAGAGTGGCATATTCAAGAAGAAGATGAGTCATCACATGTTTGATCAACTTTCCATCCTTAATGAGTTCACCACAATCCTTAAGTTGTGTTTTGTACATGTCTACTTCGATAAGATAATCCTTGATGGTGTCAAAATTCCTTGGATCCAATTTGAGAAGATCATCCTCAATAGTGTAGGCCATATCTTCATCTACTATCCCATACAATGCTTCAAGTTTGTCCTAGACTTCTATTGGATTGTTAAGGTTCCTAATGTGATATTTGACAAGATCTGAGATATTTTTTAACAAGGTTCCTAGGGCCATTTCTTGTTGTGATTCCCAATCTTCTTTATGAGACTCATCAACGTCATCATCAAGTTTCTTTGTTGTGCTAGCTACATAACGCAGTAAACCTTTTTCAACTAATGGTTCCTTTATATTTTCTTTCCAAGTAGCATAATTATGTGGTGTTAACTTAAAGGAAGAACCCATAATGCAAAAGAAAGAGCACAATATCAAGGAGATACAAGAACACAAGACACACCCCCACTTTTCACTCAATCAAAGAACACCCCCCAAATGAATGCTACAGACACTTTATATATAGTGTGTTTACAATAGGCCACTTGTCGAAATGGACAAAAGTGGACTTTTGATTTTGTTGTTTATAACCTCCTATTGGAGTTCAAATCTAGTACTTAGCAATGTATCTCAAATGTACAACAATTTTGAAGCTTGTTCAAAGAAATACAATGGAAAAATGATCTATTTTTGAAAGTGGTATTTCTATCCACACAAGCCTATAATTTGATTATATATCTGGAAAGTAGACAAAAAATTATTCACTTTCAAAAAAATGGAACATGAAAATTTGTCCAGATGAATTTGTACGGAGCAATTGAAGTTGCAAAATACAGGATTGGACAAGTGTAGTTACCAAAAAATAAATTTGTTTACAAAGCCATGAACTAGAACTAGAAAATAATATCACTGCTAAAAAAATCAGGAAATTCTATTCCAAATAGAAAAAAAATTGCACCTAATTTGGAGTTTAGATGACTGAGATATGACCTCCCGAAGTTGGATTGTCAAATCAAAATTGGATATGGTGAGGGGTCTGCAGAGAAAACTGCTAGATTAAATTTGACATCCAAATGTCCATCATAGTAATGCAATTTGGCCTACTCATGATAGTCAAAAGGTCATCAAATTTAAGACAGTGAAATGGTGATGTCAGCAAAAAAGGGCCCGCTTGGCTGACTATGTAGTCTGTATTGTTCAGACTACTAATGTGCCAGTCAACATGTTAGATGACATCAGTAGTGTATAAATGTATGCATGGCAGATGACTAGGATCCACATTGGCACTTTCGATGTGGAAAATGATGTGTATTGCTAATGTGTTTGGGTTGCATAGCACTGACATGTATGGTCGACTGAGTTGGCATTGAAGGTCCACATGAAGGCTGCAAAGATTGTCACATGGAGGCCAAACTATGGTTGCTAGAGTTGAATATCATCAAGTCTTAGATGTTGGCCAGCAGTCGAAGGAATGATGGTCGACAGTGTTAGTCGAGTCACAGCAGCAGTGTTGAAGCCACCGAGGAGTGGTGTAGGTGGAGCAGTGGTGGTGTGAGATTAATCCCACATGCACCACAAATGTGATTGTCGAGTTGCATAAGAAGTTGAAACCATAGGTGTTAAAGAGGCTTGAGGAGCCACCGGTTCTTTGATTCACCCTAAGTTGGGTTGTGTTGTGGAATGTTGGATGTTGCCAATTATGTTGGTTTCACTAGTTATGATGTAAAGACTAACTATTATGAGGAATATGCTACCAAATTTGTGTGGAATATTCCATTGTAGGCACCAGGATTTGATCACTCAATTTCTTACAATAAAATTGCTCCTCTACAGGCCTAATAGGCCAAAAAAAATTGAAAAAAAATATAGCAGGTCTAAAAAAAATTATAGAGATGTAAATATAAAAAATGCAAATCCGAAAAATAAATTACACAGATCTAGAAGATCGTACCAAATTCACAAATTGGGCTTTCGAGTTCTAGTTTGCAAAAAAAATTTGCCTCAAATTTAACTATAGCCTAGGGTAGGAAAATTTATAGTCAAAATTCACCAAATTGATGCTTCGGATGTAATGGTGAGGTCCACTTTGGCTCTAGATGCTCCCAATAGCTACAGATACTTTGGATCTGAATTGGGGTCCTCCGAGAAGTGAAGCAAAAAAGGTCTCCAATGGCTATGTGAAGAGAAGCTCCCTCAGCTCTAATACCATGTAAGAATTTTCCTTGGGAAAAAATAACACCAAGATCAAGAAGCTCAAACACTAGCACAATAATGACCAATAATGTATGATCAGAATAACAATAATGAGAATATCATATGTGTGCATACACAATAGAAGTGCCTGTATATAAAGGCCTCTAAACTGACTAGGAGTTAGAAAAGTGATAAGCCTCACAACTAAGCACATGTCCACCAAGAGTGGATTATCCTCCATTGAGCACAAGAGTAAGTGCGATGTTGAGAGGATAAGCTTACATAGGTGTATCTCATAAAGAGATGTTGTAGACACCATGTGCTTAATTAGAGTGTAAACAACTGTGTTGTCTACATGACAACTCAGATGAATATGCAAACTCCTATGTTGTCAACAAGACAACTCATCTAACTATGCATTCTTCTAGGTGTCTATATGATACATAATAAAATAATGCAAATAATCTAAGTAAACTTATGTAAAGTGTAATAATAATTAATTATTTACACTAAAACCAACCCTTACACTACTAAGTTTCTAGCTTAAATAGAATAATGTCCAAGAATCTCCATCAAAGCCCAATTCTAAAACAGTTAAAAAGTTGTTAAAGTAACCAAGTTTGATAGGTATGAAAACCCCAGAAGTAACTGATTTAAAACTTAAACTTGAAAAAGAAACATAAAGCAAAGATTCCTTAAAGAGAATCATCATCATGCTTCTTCAGTGATTCTTCTTCTTCATCTTCATCTAGAGTAGAAGGTCCCTACACAAGTTTCCAGACTTTGTATGTTCCTATGAACTCTAACATAGCATTCATGTTTGGTCTCTTTATGCTCTGTAGGCAGTTTGTCCATGTGTCCCTATCCTATTTCATTTTGGTGACACTATCAAGATATTCCATAAGTTGTTGGTTGCACATGTTAATCATGGTTTCTACATTCAAAATTATGGTAAGATCTATAGTGGTCAAATCAGCTCCATCCTTGATCACATTTCGGGGTTCTTCATATTAGTTAACCAAATTTTCTACATCTAAAGCTTCTTTGAAAGGTGCCAAGGCAGTTGAACTGATAGTTTGTAACTCTTTATTCACATTGTCTTAGACTACCTTGAACTCCTTTTCAAAAGACTATATACTAGAAATGGTTGAACTATAGTTAGAAACTCACCAAGCTATGTTCTTTTGTAATACATGGATCAACCCTGCATCAACCAGTTGCAACAGGTTTTCCTCCAAGAATTTATCTTGACCATACTCCTCTACAATTACTAGTTGAGTGACCATAGCTAATAATCTTTTAGATTCTACTTTCCATATTGTCACTTTTTTACAAGCCTCACTTATCACTACTTCAGCAAGAGTAAATATCTTGTGCAGGTCTCGTATAAATTTAGTAAGTAGACTTATTACATAGTCTATCCAATTATGGATGACAGAGAGTATGGTCTTCCCCTTCCTTAGATCATCCATTAGCTATTGATTCTCAAGTGCACTAGGATCAAATATTGGTCAAGACGAACCATCGGTTGCTAAACTTTTCCCTTTTAATAATCTTATGTATTCTACCATTGTATGGATTTATGCCTTCAATCTCTTCTCTTTAATGCCATTCTTTTGTGATTGCAAAATGATTTGTTTCATCGATGATTCTACCTAGTTTTCTTTCATCTCCCAGTTGATCACCCTCATATTGGTGTGAGTAATATCAAAATTACTCATGTTCAATGCATCAGTATCATCGTTGTGATTATAAGTGGCCACTTCAGTAATGTTGTTGCCTATTTCCTGATTGAACACTATTTTGGTTGAACTCTTAGTTATTTTGGACATTGAGGCTCTAGTGGTATACTTACTCTCATCAATAGGGAAGAAAATAGGAACTAGGCTCCTCTTTTGTTAACTAAGGCCACAAACCAATTTGACGTGGAATTAAGAACCTTTTGAGATTTATTGCCTTCAATTGGAGTATTCAAATTCTCTATCCTATGAGGAGAGGTTCCCATAGTCATCTTAACTCACTGAAGATTATCAATGAGTACACTACCCATATCCTTGTCAAGTTCATTGTCAACTTGAATAGTTTCACTAGGCCCAACAAGTGTTTCAATCTTGGTTATTCTCTTAAAATGAGTTTTTTCACCAAAGGAGGGTTATTTCTTTGTGCCCTCTTAATCCTTGCGGATCTCCTACCACCTACAAATTTGAAATGAACATTAGAATAGGGGTCAATTTATTTTTCAGCATGTTGGGTTTTTTTCATCATTAACCAAGAATTTGTTCTCTTAAGCATGATCTTTGTTCTTTCAAGAATAGTGTCTTCTTCCTCAGAATCCTAGTTTATAATGGCTTTACTAGAAATCAAAGAATCTATTATTTGGGTTTCTATTAAATCTTCTTTATCTTCTTTAATATCTATTACATCTATATCCAAATCTAAATGGAAGAGCTTAATTTGAGAAGTGGTGAGCCTGCTATATTCTCTCCTCCAAACATCCATTTCATCTGCTCAATCTTCCTAGAATTTTTCAATATTAGGAACATGCATAGACTTCACACAAGGTTCAAACAAGCTATGAGCCATCCCTTTTCTATCAAAATTTTTTCTAGCATGATAGGAGCCAAGATGAAAATTGATTAAATAAGAACTTATGTATATAGCATCCTCCATGCTTCTACAGGTTAGTTTACCTAGCTTGAGTGGAAAAATGACATCAAAAGCCTTATTAGTGGAAAAATTATTTATGACTGATATCAATTGTTGAGATACCTCTACCAAGATGAAACAATCAAGGGAAAATCTAGGGAGTCTTAAAGGTTACTCATCAAAACTGAATATCCTCATGTAAGTGAACTTGGGGAATTGGATGTAAATGCTACCAAAATTTTGAACAAACTTCTAAGATTTAGGGGAGAATCTATGATGAGGAGAACCTTTCATTAAAAAATACAATCTACCTAGGAGAATATCATGAACCTTTGTGAAGTTTATTAAAACTATGTCTCTATGTAACACAGGGTAGTAGTTATATATAGTGATGTTTTTTGCCCAGGGTTCATGAGGTAGATATTGAAAATCCTAAGTATTGGCCAGCATATATGTTAAGTATGAAGACATATATAAATCCTTCTTCATGCTTAAATCGCCTTGAATTTGGTTCCTTAGAGAACTAGCAATCAATTCAGACTAGTTTAAGAATTGAGACCCTTTCAAAACAATCTGAATGTAGATGTACATCCATTCTTCAAAAGAGAACACATCTAGAGAACCACAAATTTGATGCAACAAGACCATCACGTCAAGAACCTATGAGATCGTTTGACCTTTTTGGAGGATTTTGGGTAACCTAGAGTTGCCTTTGTAAGGAGTTTTAGTCCAACTCTTTGTAATGATATTTTTATAACCATTGGAATTTTCTAAAAATTTGTCTAGTGATAAGGTAGGAGTCAAATCTACAAATTCTTGTTCTTCGAGATGAAACAACTTGGACATGGTCTTCCTAGTGATACTCAACAATATACTTTTATAATTCCTCAAAATATTTCCACTAGGCATATCATACATTTGAATACATTCCTGAATGAATTTTGGACATGGATATGTTGAAGGGAAGGTGGAGGCCATAAGGAAATTAGTATCCAAGACTTTAGTAGAAAAGGGCTCTACAAGTTTCTCACACAACCTTTCTGATACTCCTCCTAGCTCAACTCCTAAAATGTCTATTTGATACAATGGGCGACTTACTATATAGATTATGGGCGACTTACTATATAGGCTATGGGTAATCCCAAAAATGTGCAAAGTGGACTTCATGATTTAGAATTCCCTTCCGTTGCTTGAAAATTAAAGAAGAAAGCACAACCTTTTCTTCTAGCAAGTGAAAGAAAAAGAGTTAAAGAATACAAGAGTTACTTGAAGAGAAAAACTATGACAACTACGAAAAATGATTCTCCTTCCTTAGACTCCTTCTATTGATACTCAAGTAACTTAAGAAATTTGTGCCTTCAGAAAAGAAAATATTTACTCATATATACTTCGCAAAAAAGATAGGGCATTAATCATGGGAAGGACATAATGAATTACACATGCCTTAGGAAAAGGTGGATGGGATAAGATGGCTGCTTTCATTAAATATAAATCAAGAAACTTAAATGACATGTTGCCTCCGCATGTGCCAAATTTTCCTTTTACCTCTTAAAAATAAATCTCAATATGATATTTAATGATTGTCTTACTTTAATTTACTACCCTTCCGTAAATGGTGAAGTCACAAATAGATGTTTCAAACCCAACAAGGCATCCAATTGTAGTGCATCTTCTAAGAATTGAACTTCATGACACGTAAGGCTAGGGCCTACTAGTAATATTGCATGTACGACTGAAAATCGGTTGAAGTGATGAACCTATTGAACCTTTTGAACTTAGCTCAAATGGTACAAAGAGTACAAGAGGTTCAAAAGTTATTGAAGAAATCAAATCTTTAAATACAGCTTCAATCAATATGTTTACATAGGAAAGCTGAGGATCAGACTTGGTCAATAGTAAGCTTGGAGGAAGAAGGGATTGAAAGGATGAGGTTCATGAATGAATAGTTGAAAAGGGTTTATTGGACCTCAAATTGCATCTAACACTTGGTAGAACCAATGGTTCATAATAAGCATTTGAAAGCAAGAGTGAACACAAAATAAAGAATAAAAAAATGGCAACTCTGAAAAATCCCAAACTAACATGCAAAAATACCCTTGTTACCATTGGTCAGTCCCTTGCCTCTCTGTCTTGCCTATTCTGCAAATCTTCTTTGCCCTTTGACATGTGCTCTTTTCCTACTCCAAACTATTGTGGACTAAAGGCATCTTGAAAAACCATGCTTCCCAATTCATTCTTGGGAGCCATGCATGATTTTGAATTCTTTCCTTTCCTCATGCCAAACGGAATGGTGTAGTTTAGCTTTGATTCCTACTATAGTGGAATATGGCTGGAAGGGGGTCTCTTTATTTAAGTTGCTTCATGTATTATGTTACTCCATAAATAGTAGGTTGTTGGTATTTTACTCCATGAAAAAGCATTAAGTGTTCCCATTTGCACATGTGTATGTAGGCCCCTCAATTATCAACCCTTGTCAGCGACTTAAGAAAAAGTAGGAAAAAATGTACCTCATTCATATTTGCCAAGTTTTCTATACATATCAAATGGCTAGCACACAAAGAAAAGTGCACACATTTCAACTATACAATCCATATTTGAAAATCTTAAATACAAAAGGGGGCCTCTCAATTCTCATGAGTCATTATGAATGGATTCCCTCTCAAATGTATATGTCCATGAATATGCATGCTCAAAATAATGACCTCTTAAGTTAATGGTGGCATAAAGATTCAACTTATTTCTCCACTACTTCATGTAATTAACTCCATAGTTGTCCATCATGTGTATTCCCCCACACATCCATTTGATCTTTATTGGTAAATAGATTTGTCACAGTAGAAATCGCCCAATGGAGTGTATGTGGCAAACCATTCACAATAGTTGGATAGGCCCTTGATATCTGGCCTTCCTCTGCATTTAGAGGGGTAGCTCCCTCGTAAGATGAAATTTTGGATTTTTCAATAAAGATGAGGAACTTAAAGAAAAGGAAGGAAAACCATTGATAGCGAATGCACCACACACCTTCAACATTTACATAAAAATGATGTAACTATTAATGAGAGCTATCAAGGACTATGCTTGAGAAATTTCACCAACACAATGCTAATTCAACCATCCACAAATACTCACATCATACCATGAAAGTAATCATAGATGAATCAACACTTTAACAATTTAGATTCCTTGGAGAGAGAATGCCAAATGTACTTCCTTTTATTTCTTGCACCAAGAAAGAAAGAAATAACTGATTACACAAAAACAACAATTGTAGACACTTTCTAATAATTGCTTTGTTATCTAAGCATTAGTGTTCCCTGTATCCAAGTCCCAAAAAGTCCCTTGTAAGATGAAATTTTTAGGAATTTATAGCCAATTTAGAATAACCAACTTTTTGGGTTCGTAACTACCCAAAAAGTTGGAGTTTGGACTACTTGAAGATGGTTCGTAACCAACTCTAACCCTTAAAGCTTAACTACAATTAGAAAAACCAAAACTAGAGATAGCTCTAAAGTTGACCTTTTTACAAAATACATCAATAAAATTCTAAGACAACTTTATCCTAAAACCAATTCAACACATTGAACTGCGAGCAGATGTCCTCTTGCCTCATAACCAACATGGCCAGGTGGAGCTCCTATCAACTGCGAGACTGTGTGTTTCTCCATCTACTCACTCATGTCAATCCTCACAAGTAAAGAAGCTTTTCTCTCTCTGACTGCTGAAGTTTAGAGAGGGCAATACCAGTCCATTTACTAACTATTTCAGCAACATCACTCCCAGTAACCATCTTGCCTTAGCATGAGCTTCCCACTGCTTTGATAATCATCCAATTCCTTTTCAGCAACCTCAAGCTATTTTTTTATTTAGTGACATCAGACTGTCATATGTTAGTTCAGCTGCCCGGTTTAGATCATAATCGCTCTATCTCAAGCTTTAACAGAGAGTAGTCGATTTTGTCTAAAGCCGTGGGCTTTAATGTGATTCCCATCTCTAGCTTTGCAACTGCCTCATCAACTAGATCAATCACTTTATCTGGCAAGAAATGGCCATTGATATAACGGTCAGAAAGCAATTTTGCCTCCACAAGGGTGTTGTCAGATAAATTGGACATCATGATGTAGTTCATATCTTTCAAGTAGACCACAGAGTATAGAGATTGTATCCTCCATAGATGGTTGATCAACATAGACTTGCTAGAAACTCCGTTCTGAAGCTAGATCTTTTTCTATATATTTTTGATACTCATCAAGATTGGTTGCTCTAATGCAACGTAGTTCTCCATGTCAAAGCATGGACTTCAATAAATTCTCAGCATCCATAGATCCATTGGTCGCACCTTACATTCATATCATCCATGAATGCATTACGAAATAATTTGGATGTGGAGGAAGATCACATCTCAAACCATCTAATTAATCAACTGTGTAGTCATCTTGAGGACTATCGATCCTATGTATATTCCCAACTGAATTACTTATATTGAATCATCATATTACCTTGAAAATTGTTTGAAGTCATCATACACATTCATTGAGATCAACCTCAACTAATCAATACGATACATGCATTTTCAACACTGATTCTAAAAAGGTATCAATGTGACCCCTTTTACCATGTACCTAGTCCATCCATAGTATAGATCCATCTAACACGAATGAATCCATCCATAGTATATCAGCATGATGCAAGTGAGGGGTGATTTTACGGTTTGTTTCTTCCAACTTGTGTATAATGAGATCCCCCCATATATTATCACATGGAGGTGTACTCGATTATCACAGACCAGCGTTGTGCATTCATCTTAATATAATCGTGGTAATAACAAGATCCTCTGATGTTGAACCGCTGAATAACAAGGATTTGAAGAGAAAAATTGATACTAGTCAATGCACTATGAATCTCTTGTTTCTTCACACTCAACTACTCCTCATGCCACAAAGAACTACAGTTGAGCTCAATGACAGATATTCTCAATCACCCCATTAGCATCTCAATTAGATACTTATGATCATCACCAGAGAACATCATCTGTAAAGTATTAGTAGCCATTTCTTTGTTGACCAGCATTTGATCTAAATGGACCATTCCCTTCTACGTACACAAATTCAATTGCACTATACTAAATTGCAGACACTAATAAAACCACAAGGAGGAAAACCCATGAATCCCAAATCGATGGGAATATTGATTTGTCGTAGCATTTTGACAGTCATATTATATTCATTCTGGACAACACCCACTATTTTCTATTCGAATCTGAAGGTGAGATATAGGCCTGATCATTTTGTCAAACACTTAGTTGCATTCTCCTTCCGTGGCTAGTTGAGGTATTTGTTCAAACTATGGTTGCATTGTGTCAAACACTTAAGATGCAACCTCTGCTCCAAACCTTCTCTTCCTGTGGCCTTCTCATGTGTTTTATCTATGGCTTTATGGACTCAAAAATAACTCATGTGCCTTATCCATAGTTCCATGCAATGTTGCAGGTTGCAATTACTTCTTTCATCAGCTATCAGATAATTTGCAATTCTCCTTTGAATCTACATACTTGGTGCGACTCTAAACAACTACTGTGGCTCCTCTTTTGGTGATCTAACATGTACATATTCTTGAGAGCATCACACCAAAAAATTCATGTGCCTAGTTTACCTGTCAAACCATAGGTCTTGACTTGCACAGAATGGCCGAGCAATGTATCTCCAAGGTAGTATATCAAATAGTATAGCACATCTTGAAATCACAAATTTTACCCTGCGAATGCTTTCTCTACAAATAAAACGATCTTTCAAATTTTATCAATGAACTTTATTTCCAACTAGCTGTTGTTTTAACAGGTAGGTTTTGGGTTGGGGAGTTCGGGTTAGGATTAGGTTAAAAAGTTGGAGTACGGGGAGAGAGAGTACTTTAGTACATGGAGAGAGAAAAATTGGAAGAGAGAGAGTGAAAACCCAAACCCAAAACCAAAACCTGTACTTCTCTCTAAAGGTTGGAGTACATGGAGAGAGAAAAGTACGTGGAGAGAGAGGATTGTGAAAAGGAGAAAGAGACTCTAACTCAAACCCTATACTTCTCTCTAAAAGTTTTAGTGCATGGAGAGAAAAGTACAGGGAGAGAGAAAGTTTAATTTTTCTTTATGACTAATCTCTCTCTCTCTCTCTCTCTCTCTCTCTCTCTCTCTCTCTCTCCGATTAATTAATTTAATTTAAAAAACTCTCTAAAAAATGTCTGGGTAACAATCTCGAAAGATTATATGCATACATCAAAATCTTATAATAATTCGAGCCATTACAATCATTCCTTTTAAAACATCCTCAATCCTCACAAGTTGCCATCAATCTGATGCAATTAGTTGGGCCCCAAAGTGGGTCTAGCTAAAAACATTTTCATTTTCAAAAAACTAACTCCTCAAAATGATTCAATGATCATCTAGCATTGATTAAAATTAAATTTGAGAATTTATTGATCATTAAAACTCATTTCACCTTGTTCTTGCAAATTATGATTTTCTGACTGAGAGGCCTGAGAGATGGCTTTAAAAACTGACCAAAACACATGACTGTGCCTTGAAACCTTGCACACGTGTTCTCTGTTCTACATTTTCTCACCCTGTCAAATCTTGTCTCTTGATGACTTCTAGTTCAAAACATATTGACCGTCAAGGTTGCTTAGTTAAAACTGCCTACAAACAAACATGTTATAAAACTATAAAATGAGTTTGGTTTTGGCTTCAAAAATAGGTCAATTGGATACTTGGGGGTACATAAACTGGGGTATTAGTTCATTTTCATGAGGAGAGTATAAATCTATGAATTGGGCTCATTTTGAATAACTGGGCGTGTTTGGAAAGCAGTCAACGTTAGGTACTTGGATTTGTAGAAATGGGAATAGTGATTGAAAAGCGATTTTTATAAATGGAATGGACCTGGAAAAGTGTGCAGATGGATTGGTCAAGACTCAAAAACTAGCATACTTAAAGCATTTTTAGAGTGGAACATAGTGGGAAAATCCATTTGGTCTCATCTATTACTAATTTAGAGTTATGAACTCTCAAATAGGGCTACTGATCAATCTACACTTTTAGACATCAATAAACTTTACAAATTGCATTTGGAATCATGTTTGATAACTATTCAAATGGATTTGTCATAGAATAAAATCTAGAACATAGCAAGTGTCTAACCTCTAGAATGTAATGCAGAATCAATTTTCTCATTTTGGTTGATTGGGTCAAAGTTTTAACTTGGTCAAACAGGGCTTCTCAAAATTCTGAAAAATACACATGAGCATGACAATAGTAAACAACCAACTTTGAGGGATTCAAAACCTAGTCAAAACATATCAAAATGACTCAAAATTTGAAATATAGGTTCTTTAATATGCATACTAAATACACCCAAAGCAATGAGTCATGAAACATAATTGGGTACAATATATTCAAATGCAAACTAGGCTTCCTGTTGTTGTTTGACACTTATGCAAAAATGTAGATCTGAACAATGCTCAAAATGAAACTTCACAAAATGACTCAGAATGGCACTTTATCATCATAGGATGCATGGATATGTTGAATGTAAAGTGTTAGAAACATAAAACACCTCATAGGCCTCAAACTGATAGTCAAGTACATATGCATCGAATGTGCTTATATGGGCTCAATTTAACTCAAAAGTTTAGACTGGTACTAAAAATGGGATTGCAATATTGAGTCCCATCACACCAATCAAAATGGCATCTAGCTTTAGTGTGAAGAATGAGGGTTTTCATATGTTAGTGAAGAATGTGGTCTACAAGGCTCCAAAGTTTGAGCTTTATCTTGCAATTATTGAGTAGAAGGACCCCGTCGAAGCTTTCTCAATCATTCCTCTGAAGGTACTATTGGTCCATGATACTAGGTTATTTTATCATTGTATGACTCAA
Organism: Cupressus sempervirens; assembly: GCA_028749045.1. Lineage (NCBI taxonomy): Eukaryota > Viridiplantae > Streptophyta > Pinopsida > Cupressales > Cupressaceae > Cupressus > Cupressus sempervirens. The sequence continues at coordinate 66,610,612 of CM053783.1, forward strand.
GAATTGGGTTCTTTTGAGTTAAATGAAACATTTGGCACAATGTGTGAGAATGGTGTGTTGAAACTTGAGCATGGACATTTGGAAATCAAGAGTTTGACTAATGCACTACATATGCCACAAAATTTCCAAATTAAGTGGATCGGATATGTTTTGAGTAGGGTTCATGATATGTCATTCTAGCTTGAGAAAGTAGTGAAGATCACAAAGAAGATGATCCATTGAGTCAAGGGTTACCCTATGTTGGATAAACCTAAAACCATCAAAACCCTAGCTCAAGGTGAGATTACAAAGAAAACCCTAGTAGAGTGGGATGATAGAGGTATGAAACTAAATAATGTTACACACATGGAGATCAAGTTTGGGATCCATGTAATTTTCCACAAGATCTAGAGTTCAAGCATACCTAATAGCGTACCCTATGAAGCGGTTGACCTAGCATACAATGTTGTGAAGAACAATCTATCTTCCGACCTAGCCAAGTTGTAGCTGGGTCAATTAAACAAGAACATGGAGAGAATTTGAGCATCAAAGAAGAATGTGTGTAAGTTTGGTTCTCTTCTGGTATGTTTGTTTTTCTATGTGCAAAAGCTATTTCCTTCTAAGGGTAATGTGGTCTAGAGAAAAGATAGACCTATCATATATCAGGTTAATGAGTTAATCAATGGTTTAGGAGATTTTTTTATGGCATTATGAATGCATATTTTGAGAATTTTAAGGAAAAGATGCATGAGAGATATAGGATTCCTCAAGAGCTGGTTGAGCAGTATGAACAAGATATTTTCTTCATAGTTGACTATGATAACACACATATTCAAGCAGTCATGCCTAGGATAGCATGGGTAAACCTTTGGGCTATGAAGTGAACATTGATGATACCAAGGACATCATTGAGGCTCTATTGAATGAGCTAGTTGACCCTAAGGCTACATATTTTGGCGATAATGAGGAGGCTAAAACCATAATAACTCTTGACATGGAGATTCCTCAAATTTTGAAGAGAGAAAAGAAAAGAATGGAAAATATTCAAAAGAAATTTGACAAGAAGGATGACCCTCTTATGCTCACTTTGGGAAAATGAGAGGAAGAAGAAGAAGAAGAGGAGGATGAACGGGAAGAAGAAGAGGAAGAAGAACTTCCAAAGAAGAAGGGAAAAGTGATCAAAACTACAACTAAGAAAGATATACCTAAGAAGGTAGCTACCCTTGTGATCACCACCGTCAAAAAGTCAAGAAGGAAATTGAAGCTTCAAGAGAATGATGGTGAAGAGGAAGAAAATATAACTATCATCCAATTGAAGATGCCCCCACTATCCTTTGAGAAATAGCTAAAGAGATTGAAGGAAGGAAGTGGCATGGCTAGATTCAAATATATCATATATGAATCTAAGAACAAGGAGGAGCAACAATAGATAGAAGATGCTTTAGTTGAGAAGATGGCAAGATGGAAATATGATCCTAATGAGTTGAAAAGCCAAGCTCTAGAAGTTTTACTTAAGGAAGTGACTCAAAGATGGTCAAATGTTGTGAAAACAAAGAGGGATATCAAAGAACAAACATTGAAAAGTGTCATACCACACTTTACTAAAGAATAAATCAAGTAGCCCATGGCCTAGCATGAAAATAGGAAAACTCCTATATTAAAATCTTTCCAAATTTGGTCAAATAATATAGAAGTTGTTCAGTTCACAACGAAGTTGCAAAAAACTATTTTTGAGGAAAAGAATAAGGTAGATAATGATGCAACACCAGATGTACAAACTATTGAAGAATTGGATTTAGAAATGATGGTTTTTGTGGTAATAGCCTCTCTACCCATTTCTCTAAGCCAAGCTATTGTTCCATCAAGTGCAAAGAAGGAAGGGATTAAAGAGAAGGAGAAAGAAAGTCCTACATCCACCCAAGTAGCAATTGAGAAAAAGACTTTGACTACGTCTGGGCCAAGCATAACCAAGCATAAATCAGACAAGGATGAGGAAATAGGTGACAAAGGAAGCAAAGAAGAACACAAGAGTCAACTGAGTGGAGAAGAGAAGAAGGACAAAGTTCCAAGGGAAAAGAAAAAGAAAAGGTTTCAGAAGATATTGACTTTGATAAAGAAATTGTGATTCCAAATTGGGATCAATCTAATCTCTTTGCTGAATAGATAGAGATCTTGAGCGAAATATGGAGGAAAAGAGATTAGAAGAAGAAACTTTAAGGCAAAAAGGGACAGAGGAAAGGTTCTTAAAGACATCAAGGACATATTTTTGGATGTGATGCAATTTGAGGTAAATGATAAAGCCCCTATCATTGAGAAATTGGTTGACACTGTACACAAATTCAATAAATATTTAAATGGTCAAGAGAAACTTTTGCAAATGGTAGAAAGAAAATTTGAGAATAAAGTTTTGGAAAATGTAGCCAAGAAGATTGTCATTGATCAAGTGGAATTGTCCACTATTATTGCTACATTAGAAGTAATTGTAAATAATGTTGTCTCTTTATTTGAAAAATTATGTGATACATCAAATTTTACCAAGGAAATAAAGGAAAAAATGGCCAATATTGATAAACATTTGAAGAATAGTGTTAGTCAGTTGGCACTTGACTCGAGTACCAACTCCAATCATTTTGTGAAGGTCAAATCTTTGATAGATTTACAAGTTGAATTACTTAGGGAAGAAGCCACAATTAGCGTAACATTAACATATATTCAAAGTATGACGCTTCCTCAAATGGATGTAATGTAGAAACATCTTGCACATGCAAAGACACTAGTTCATTATGCAAATTTCTCAGTTGCAGATCTCATTATGTAGTTATCAACTGAACTTCAAATTGAACTGCACATCTTGAAGGTATTGAAAGAAAATTGGGTTAAAACTATGTCTCTAATTTTGAAAGTGCATCATGATTTCCTCAATCATTTTTGTATAACCTTGTAAAGATATTATTATGACAAGGGTATAATATAGAGGAAAAAGTATGGGAAACATCTATGTAGATGTAGAGGAATGTGTATAGAAAGAAAATGTACAATTGAACAAAAACAATTTTGAAAAACCAAAATTCATTCAGTTGTAACTGAGCCACAGTTTTTCAATTTAGATTGAGTTGCAAACCCCAAGCATATGGAAAGGGGGAGTTTGATTGGATTTTTGGATTGATGAAAAAACTTCACATGATAAGTGTTTTTGTCACTAATTCCAAAGGGGGAGATTGTTGACCCTATGGCAAGACATATTGTTAATTATTGAAAAAACACTTAAGTCATTCAAGAAGGTTGGTTAATACTGCAACTGGGCTTTCTTCTAGTCAGGATGCTTAGGTGTAGCCCAAGTAGATTAAGAGTATCTAGTGTTAATTGAGCACTCTCATATGGGACAAGCATCTCAGCGTAAACCACGTAAGCAGTGTGAACGAAGCTAGCAGTGTTTGCCTAGTTATTAGTGTGAATTGAGTTGTCAATTCAAGCGAGGCATCATAGTGTCACCTGAGTCCATAATATCACCCAAGAATCCAGTATTACCCGAGTGCCAAAGTATCACTCGAGCTCACTGATTTGCCCAAGCATTAGCATAACACCTAAGTGCACAATGTGACCCGAGCATAAGCATTCAGCCAACCTAAAGATGAAATTTGATTATTGTAAAGGTACCTCTTGTTTGAAGCTGACTTGGAATGAAAATATTTTTTGATGGATATATAAGAAAGGTAAATTGTTTTGTCTAAAATATGGAATATGTGAATATGAGAGAGAAATATAAGCAAGTGGAGCAAGTGAATATGAAATACAAGAAGAAGATAGAGGAGATTGATTAACATCTTACCAAGAAAAATAAATGGTAGAGCATAGACACATCTATCACAGTCAATTGATTACAATATTCAAAGGATCTATATCAGAAAATCAAGTTGCACACAAGGATCATCCTACTAATTATGTCTTAATAGTTGCATCAGGTAAATCCTCTAACAAGGTGGACCTAGTAGTTCTTTGTAAAATCTCTTAACGGAGTACATACTTCATTGTATTGTAAAATCCTTTCACAAGGTGGACCTAATAGTCCTTCATACTCCTAATAGAGTAGACCACTAGAAGTGATCAATTGTAAGCCCTAACGGGCCAACTTTATTACTGCAATAGTGAAACATTGTGGGTGTCATTCCCACCTTAGTTTTACCTTCTCCTTGGAGGGTTTCTGGGTTACCAAATATTGTGTTGAAGTGTTATGATGTTGATTTTTTTATTGCTTTATGTTCCATGCATGGCAATAGATTAGACAATCTAATCAAATAGGAATATTCTAAGTGAAATTTTTTAAGTGGTTCTCGATTCACCCCCTCCCACCTCACTCACCTGTATGTCATTACATTTCCAACAATTTCTTTTCCTTTGCTACCTCCTTGTAATAAACATACTCTTCCCCATTTCAATTCCCATTAAAGATAAGTAGCCCTTCAAAGTTATCCTTACTAAGTGATTTGAAAGCATTCAAAAATATATTTTGATCTCAAGCTAACTCTGGCCCAGCAAAGACTTCTCCTACATTTTCTCCTTCTTCCTCATCTTCAATAACATATCCCCATTGTATAATGTTTCCTTTCTCCTTCTCTTTCTTGGTTCCTTGCTCTTGTGCTTCAATTCTCATTTCTTGGACCAACTTCTTGATAGCCTCTAGGTTCATTGATTTTAGAGGCATTGTGCTAGCCTCCAACTCTTCTAGAAACACTAATTCTTCCATTTATGCATTTAGGACTTGAGTGCTTGGGATCATATGATAGGATCACATAACTACCTCTTATCACTTAGGCTCTGATGGAAAACAAAGTTATTGATAGAAAATAGTGTTTATTTTGATGTTTAGGCTATGTGGGATGCCCATATAGGTAATGAAAGTTTTAATAATGTTATTTTCATTTCAAAATATTTCTCATGATCGTCTTTCAATTTATCAAATTTCTGAAAGTGAAAAGTCTATCATTTTCATTTGTGGTTTGAATGGTATACAACTTGTTTCAATGTATAGAGCTAATCATGATCCTCAAATATATGTGTTATCCCATTTTGTTCCTAATAGTGAGTGTCCCAAGGTTGATTCTCCTTGAACTAGTATGGTAATGTAGATGATTGTAATGGTTTTGTGATGCTCGATATTCATCAATCTTTTGATGATTCTAACTATGTCCAACTTCTTTAGACTCTAATTATTACTCAATTTATAGATTTTCAATTTCAGAGCGGGATAACTTTTGTTTTCTAAAATTGTCTCTATTGGATGATTTCATGATAGGTACAATAGATTTGTTTTACATCATTCATTTCTACAAATTCAAAGGACATTTTTAAGGGGACTTCTCTCCTCTTTGATGCCTTATCTTTCATGGAGATGGCTCTTTAATATCCACATCAAATTTCTCCTCCCTTCATTAGGATAATATCTCATTTTGTCAAGAAAGCTTTCAAGGAACTTAATTGGTTTTTTAAGTTTCATTTTTGGAGGCTTCTTCATGGAGTTGAAGTTTATTCTTCATCACCAATTGACTCCTTTCTTCCTAAGTGAAGACTTGTTATTTGTAGGCATTGAATTCTCTTTATCTTTAGACATTTGCTAATGGCTTTGGAGATTGTTTCTCCATCTTTCTCTCATATGGAGGAAATTTGTATTGTATTTTCATGAAGGATGTAACCTTCATACATTAGACATTCTATTACTTATACATGACCTTTTGCATTTTCTTTTGGAGGAGATTTTCCTAAGTGGTTTTCCTCGTTTTCTCTAATTGTGAGAGATCATTTTTATGTGGGTACCTAAATGGCCTCAAAGTCGGGACACATTCTTGCATTCTTCATAATAATATATCTTCCCTAAGTTGCACTTTAGAAGGGTTGTTAGAGGGAATAATGTCCTGTTATTGGTAATTTTCTAGTAGAGATTCATTCATTTGTTAATTTAGGTACTAGATATTATTTTTAGATGCTTTAACTATCTAGATAAGATCTTATCCATATCTTATGTTCTTTTACTTATATTCATTTCTTGTTCATTCAATGCTTGTGTCATTTTAGTTTATCATACTAATATAAACTAAATACTTGTACATTTGTACCATGTCTTATATTTCAATATTCAACCAAGTTCTTCTATTGCATACTCTCTTGTAAAAATCATCTTTGTTCTTTAACATAATCTTGGAGTCTATAGCCTCCACATCTTCCTTACAAGCTATTGACTACATTACCTACTAGAGTAAGCTTCAACTAAGGGGATATAGGCCAAATATATTTCAATCATAAATTGTTCTAAGTAGATCATAGGCAGAGTTAGTTCCACGATGCTTGTCCAATTTAGTAATACAAGCAATTTATCGTATGTTGTCTCCAAAACTGATAAAAACTCCTCTTTATGGATCATGCAAGCATATTGTTTTTAATGCACGTTTAAGGGAAGCTAAGTGGGATTAACTTACTAGGGAATAGCATTGTTGTTATCTTTAGGTGAATGCACAATAAGGTTGCTTGTTTACACGTCTTAAAGGTCTAGCCAGTAGTTACAATTGACATGAAAGCTAGTAACATATTGTGGAGTTCGACGTGCATCTAGCCATCTTGAGTTAGCATCCCTAAAACCTAAGGGATAGATTATCTTTAGGGAATTGTATCTACATAACTTTTAAGAGTAGACAAGTCTGAGCCTCATCCAAGCTACAGTGTAACACTTATGAAACATGCATGCCACCTCTTAGAGTGATTATTAGATATTTTCTACTTAACTCTAATCTACTTAAGCTAAACTTTAGGTATCTAATAATTAATTTCTTGTATTAATTATTATGATACAACCTAGATTAAATACTCTTCCTGTATTTAATACCCTAAAGAGTTTTATGTTACCTTTTTGGGTTTTGATCTCCTTTATAAGGACGATTTCTCATCGTAAACTTCGACTTGAGATAATTCATTTTTTATGACAATTTTCTTTTTTGCTCATCAAGAATGTCTCATCTATGGATCTAGCTATTCAAGCCTCCATAGCCTTTTTCTTCTCTTTTCTGTAATAGGTGTTTGCATGCAGGTGATTCTTGGGAGCTGTGTGGTTGATCATTTATCAACCTCAAAATGGCCCCAGAGCTTCAGATCTTCATGCCCCTATTATGTTTGTGAGAGATTTGGCATCGGATCTGACACTGATTTTTAGATCTGAGCTTTCAACATTTTTGAATTTTTTTCTAGCATTGTGTTTTCAACAATTGGACATTATGGCTTTTTTTTCCTTGACGGTTGTTTTCCCGTCAAATTCGGGCTTGTTATTTGTTGATGGCAGAGCCATATCAGCACTGCATCACTACTTCCTATCACCTCCTCGACCTCTGTTTGGAGCTATCTTTTCTTTTTTGCTCATATCTCGGGCATATAGACTACTTTTTTGCAAACAAGATATTGTCGAAAAGTTGGTTCTGAGCCCGTCACTGTGGTACTCGTAGTTTTCAGTTTTGATGTCGTTTTGATATTTTTTTCTGCTATCAAAGTCTAGAGTTCTCTTTTACACTGTGGGAGACATATCTTGAGCATCCAATCTCCAATTTGGGAACTCTTTATATCATTGGAAAGCTCTTTCTCGTGATGCTGGTTGGTTTTCCAGATTATGCTCCAGGCACATTTTATTTAGTCTTCTATATTTTTGCATTTTGGTGGATAACTTCGTTGTTTCAGGTTCGAGGATTAATTTCTTGACTTCAGATTATTTGTCATGACTTGTACTATCTATTGTATTGGTCGTATGTCTTTTTTTGATCTTTGATGAGACCTTTTGTAAGCTTTTCTGCATATTGCACTAATATAAAGTGTCACTCCTTGTTTTTTGAAATTTTTTTCATCATTGTGACTTATTGTACTGGCACTACATTATAAAGTGCCATAGGGGGGATAGTTGTTTGTCTTTTAGTGCCATCTTCTTTTGTCAAGTGAGTGTACCTTCCATGACATTAGCCCCATGATGTGTCAATGACATGTGCCTTTATAAGTGTTTGTACCTCTTCCTCACTCTCGATATTCTTCATTCTTTCTCCAGGAGAATTTTGGCTCACTTTCTCAGTTGCCTGTCACCTCACCCTGTCTGCATTAGGTTAAGTTATTCTATTGTTTCTAATGCTTCCTTGGTTCATTAGAGTGAGCTACGTATTCAGTATTTGATCCTATGTACTAGGCGATTGCAGTGGCTGGATACTTATGCATTTCAGTGAGATGGATCATTTACCATATAGACACTTTTCTTTTCATTCCTACTTTGGTTGCAGCTTTCTATTTCAAAGGAGGTTCTGCAAATTAGCGGTTTTCTTTTGACAGAGTTTGCAGCTTCTTCATGCTTCGGTGGTTTTCTTCATGATCACTCTTTGTTTCTTTCTTCTAAGACATTCCTCTAGTTGGAGGCTTCTTCAGTCCTTCACTAGGTTTTTAGCTATCTCTTTTTAGAGTAAATTTTTTCTCACTAAGTTTTCTCTATTTCTTTGTTTCATGGAGATTTGTTTGTGCTTGGGTACCTCATCAGACCTTGTTTGTTAATTAGATATTTTCTAATTAACTCTAGTCTACTTAATCTAAACTTTAGGTCTCATAATTAATTTCTTTTATTAATTATTATGATACAACCTAGATTAATTTCTCTTCTTGTATTTAATAATTATCTTGTAATTATTAAATACCTAGATTGAATACTCTTCCTGTATTTAATAATTATCTTGTAATTATTAAATACTCTAAAGAGTTTTATGTTATCTTTTGGGGTTTTGATCTCCTTTATAAAGACGATCTCTCATTGTAAACTTCAATTTGAGATAATTCAATTTTTATAGCAATTCTTTTTTTTGCTCATTAAGAATATCTCATCTATGGATCTCGCTATTCAAGCCTCCATAGCCTTTTGCTTCTCTCTTTTGTAACAGGTGTTTGCATGCAGATGATTCTTGGGAGCCATGGGGTTGATTTAATGCACGTTTAAGGGAACCTAAGTGGGATTAACTTACTAGGGAATAGCATTGTTGCTATCTTTAGGTGAATGGGCAATAAGGTTGCTTGTTTACATGTCTTAAAGGTCTAGCCAGTAGTTACAATTGACATGAAAGCTGGTAACATATTGTGGAGTTCTTCGTGCATCTAGCCACCTTGAGTTAGCATCCCTAAAACCTAAGGGATAGATTATCTTTACGGAATTGTGTCTAAATAACTTTTCTGAGTAGACAAGTCCCAGCCTCATCCAAGCTGCAGTGTAACACTTATGAAACATGTATGCCACCCACTTTAGGCAAGTCAATCTCTAAGCAAACTTTAGCACTTTAGGCAAGTCAATCTCTAAGCAAACTTTAGTGTTAATTTTTTATAGAGCTGTCTGAGTTTTGATAGAGCCTTGCCCTTTACATTAAAATAAATTTCATCTTCTTTACATCAGCAAGTTATTTCACATTTCACACTACATATTTTGCAATGAAAACATCCAATTTATGCTTGTAGGACTAAATATTTATCTTGATTGGCATTGGCATGTTGTGATGGTTAAGTTGTGTTTTTATTCTTGCCATCAAGATTCAGAACCTACTAGTGTACAGCCTCACTCGTTCATATCACCTGATCAAAATATTTACCCCTCTTTTTAAGTATATAATCTATATAAACTCTTGATCAGATAATTTAGCTGTAAGAGCCTCAACATAATACAACTTTGATAGTGGCAGAAGTAACAGTAGGCAGAATAGATTGCAAATTTATTTTACTGCAAGTATTTCATAGAATATGAATCGTACATGAATAATTGCCCCCCTGATGGACTTTTATGCAGCATCATTCAAAATGTCATGATGGAAAAGCCATAATAGGATGGACAAAATGAATATTTGGGAATCTAAGGAATTGAGGTTACTCTTTTTCTTTTTAATAAATATATATTTCTCTTGATTGGAGATAGTTTAGCTGTAATAGCCTGAACACAGTACTCCTTTGGTAATGGCAGATGTAACAGTATGCAGAGTAGGTTGAAGATTTATTTTACTGCATGTATTTCATATATGATGAATTGTACATGAATTATGGCTCCCTTGATGGGCTTTCATGCAGCTGCTTTCAAAAAATCATGATGGAAAAGCCTTTATAGGGTGAAAAAAATGAATATTGGGAATCTAAGTAGTTGAGGTTAGAAATCGATCTAAAAAAGAATTTGGTAAATAAAAGATAAAAGAGAAAGCAAAGTCCCTTAACGATTTTGCTTTGAATGATCAGGAAACTCTCTGGGGCTGTTACTTGACATACACCTAGGGGACAGATTTACTTTCTCCAAAGCCTTGACACGGAGCTCTGCAGGATAGTCTGCAACACATAATATACGCGGACCAGCTCCAGTAGACCACCTTAAAGATAGCTTTTTTCCAAGCTGATATGATTGCAATGCTTTCTTCGAATTAAGTCTACTGAGCAATAATTCCCTAGGCACTGCTATTGAATGATCCTCAAGTGCTTTGTCTGACAAACTCCTTTTGTAGCAAACTTGCTCTTGATTATCTTGGCAATTAGTTGTTTTATCTACACCATGAGTGCCACCACCTGTTGTTTCCTTCGGTGATCCTTCTCTAAGAGGGAAGCATTTTGCATAGGCTTCCTCGTATGTATCGACACACTGATCATCTGAAAGAAGACTAACAATTTCTTCTGGTTCATTGATTTCAGCGTGATGACACAAAGTATTAGCAGCAACTTTTTCTTGTAGCAAGCTATCATTGACTGTACATTCCTTCTGCAAATCTGTTTTTTTACCTAAATACAACCTGTCTATCCTTGATTCCATGTTTACATCATTTTCAATCTTCAAATTTTTTCCAAGGTGGAAGGATTGTTCATCTTCATCAGCTGGGCTTCTCTGAAAAGGCCAAAAGAAGCATAAAGGTCAAGGGAATGCAACATAAGCCCTAAAAGACTAATAAATATCAATATTGCATAAACCAACCTGCACATCAGTGAGGTTAACATTATTTCCCTCTAGAAAATTGATGAACTCGTTGAAGTTTTCCTCAGTTGGAAGATAGTGTCCACTGTAAGGCCAAATAGACTGCATACAAAAAGAAAAGAGACAATTGATGAACTCAACAAAAATTACACTATTTCTTATTTCCTTGAGAGGCAAATCAAGAGAAATAAAAGAAATAATTTTTCACAGTAGGAACACGTTACCTTGAGAACACCTTCATCTACAATCAATCTTCCAGCTGCAGATGTTGCTCCTCCAGATAAGAAGCTAGAATGCTGGAATGTGCCTTTCATTTTCTGAATGGTTAATTGCAGAGGTATGAACTATTAATAATGAGTTGATGTTACCGATAGGACTCTAGAAAATGAGGCTTATCCCAATAATACAAGCACAATTTTTAATAGAACTCAGAAACATTGATCAATCTATCTCTAGGTTTAGTGGCTCTGAAATACCTGACCAACATAGAAATTTTTTGATGTGCTCAAAACAAAAATCCATTTTGTTCCTTTCGATCCTTTTGCGGTGTCAACCAGCTGACCACTCTGCTTGAACACGAGCTTTCCGTTATTGAATATGACCTCATACTGCTCCCTTTCATTCTGCAAGACCAATCAATTTATACTTCAATGAGATTAGAAAACAATAAAACATGTAACTAATATGTCTCTAGTTATTAGATGATCCAAATTATAGTCTGACAGAATTCCCAGCTTCACAAGACGTGGCATACAGTTGTGTTTGATTGGTTTTACAGTTCCTTGATGTTTGTGTTTGACAGTTTCACTAGTGTATATGCAATACCGGTAAGATAGAGACTAAGAATAAGGACCAATCAAAATTTAGCACCTACGAACAAGATGCAAGAACTTGAGCATAATTTCCTATATGGTATGGTTAGTCCAATAGCGGAGCAATGCTATAAACTTCTAAACCATGTAGTTCATAGGGTAGTTCTAGTATACAAAACAATTTGATAATCCAACTGAAACAAGGAATGAAAAACGGAAATGCTTACAGGGCCAAGATATTTTATGCACTGTTGTTGCAACTTGCCCCTGGAGCAACAGAGAAGATTGAGATCCTTACCATCTCCAACATCCAGCCTGCATTAAATTTCTTCTTAAAGTGAGAAGAAAATTTTTAAAAGCATACCTAATCTAGCTCATATAGTACCCTGCTAAAGTGTTTTGTATTAATTAAGCTTCCTAATGCAATTGAAGCTTGAACTCCAATCACAAAAAACAGATGAATTTGGATTGTTATATAAGGATATTTAACTTTCATCGCTCCAACCTTAATCAAAATGTTTGGAAAGAAAAATATGTTACTTGCCCTGTAGATATTCAACTAGCTTGAATTCCTACAAGATGGTATCCTTGGTGTTTTACAAACAAAATATGCAGAGAGTGATCTTAAAATTCCACAAGATATTTTATTTTGTAGAATAATATTTGACTCTTTAGAAATGAAATTTGAAAAACAAACTAACCAGTAGAAAAAAGGTTGCATTGTATCAGTATCAAACCACGCATCATAATAGAAATGTAGATTATGTCCATAACGGTGTCGTGGGTCAATCTGGATTATAGAAAAACGAACATCACAATAACATGTGAGCAACAATCAGTTTAGAAGTGATCTCCACTATAACTTCAAAATTAAGTTAGCATTTACAATTTATTATTTATTAGCCTTTAGAGCATTTAATGTTGTGTTCTTGCTTTATTCTAGACTGCAAGAAAACAACATTGTATAGAGTAAAACACCACATGTTGCCCCCTATCCAGAAGTACACTCTTGTAAGGAATTTAGAGTTTCCATAGGCATTAGAAACTTACAGCCTCAAGCCAATGCTGGAAAGCTAGTTTTCGAGCCTTGTCATCCTTAGATAAGCCCTTGCCAACCTGTGGAGAATCTTTTAAGTTATTTTTATTTCCCAAATACAGAATTCATTGGGTTCTATTTATTTGGTAGTGAATGCATAAAAAACTTGAAGATCCCCTTTTGGAAGTATAATGTATAGTGATGGAGTCCTAACAGACAGTAACAGAGCCACGAAGTAGTCCTACCTTTGCAGCTTTTATTCTTGCTCGCGACCAGCGAGAAATTGCAGTCTCTGGTTTCTCGATATCAAAAAAAGAAACAGTACTCCTTTTAAGAGTCACAAAGTCTATTGCTTGCCACCTGCATTTTGAAATCAACAGCACTGTCATTCACATAGTTAAAGATTAATGTTAGAATATTTCATTTCTAACAAACTAAATAAATGTAATTTAGGAAATCCCAAAGTTTGCTGTTCTTAGCAACATTAAAGCAAGGCAAGTTTTTAATTCCAAATCATGAAAACACAATTGAAGCACTAAGATATTAAGGTCACAAGATTTGATACAAACCAGAGCTCCTCAACCACTACAGCACAATCTGCAAGATTCCGTCTTGTACGATAACTCTTATAAATTTTCTGTAGTTTCACTGCTGCCACTTCCTCTTTGAAACTAGGTAATCCCTCATAAGAAGTTCTACAAGCTATTAAACTAGAGCTATTCGAATTCCTGGAAGATACTTCCAAATCCTTGGCCTTGTTAGAGGTTTCCAAATCTATGGCTTTTGAACTAATGGACTCCACTGATGCTGGGCCTGTTGGGCTTGCTTTGAAACTAACAGACCGTAGACAAGTCTTTTCTCTCTTGCTATGCTTGAAACTAATGGATCCAGATGCATTTCTTTCTAAAACCCTGCTTTTGAAACTAATGGATCCAGATGCACTTCTTTCCAAATTTCTGCTTTTAAAGCTGATGGATCCAGATGCAGTTATTCCCAAATCTCTAACTTCAAAGCTTAGAGATCCAGATGCAGCTCTTTCTAAAACTCTGCTGTTGAAACTAATGGAACCTATTGCAGTTGGTTCCGACTGTTTTTCTATGCATCCATCCGTTACATGGTTTACTGATAATTTTGGGGCTTCCTCAGGCGTGGAAAATAAAATCCCCATCCAAACCCAACAAACTTCTTCCTTGAGCTCCTCAGAAATCGATAAGCTATAGAGAAGAATTTTGATATCTGTCAAAATGAACATATAATGTATTAAACTCCACTATTCCAGGTGACAGAAATGGAAAGAATGAAACTACGAGTTCATCACTCACTAACATGATCAGAATCAAATTTTTCTAGAAACAACATTACTTGGAAAACAGCCATTGTTTTACAAGCTCCTACATTTCTGAACCTCAGCTACAATATTTTTAGAGAGCAATGCAGGACAGCATTGCCATACACTAGAAAAGTTGTCTCTCCATAGACATAATAGATTGGCATGAACATCAAAGATAGCTAAAAATTATGGGGAGCTTTCTTTTTAAGGAGAAGTACATTATGTTACAGAATGCCTTAGGGAGCTAAACGTAACAAGGATAGCTTGGGCGTCCTTACTCATTTGATTTCTATCTAAAGTTCCAGGGTTAGGATTTTAGGATTACCCATATTTCACGTCAAGCATAAGGTTCTCTCCTAAATGGGCCAGAGACCGCGAAGTGAAAAAGCCAATTTGGGCGTGCCCTACGAAACTCTGTTGCATTGTTGCGGGGGGAGTGCGTCCATATCATGCCCATAATTTTATAAATATGAAAAAGGCACCCACGATATTTCGAGGCATGAAAAAGAAATACAAAGCCGAGCTTGAAGGAGGATTGGCAGAAAGAATAACAGACCAACATAGTTGGTTCCGTTTTCCACTCATTGCAAAAGCCACTATGAAAAGCTCCATCCAAGGCTGATCATATGGAGCATGACTATAATCATTTCACTCTTAAATGTAAATCCGCACGAAAAGACCAAAATGGATTCCTCTGTGATTCAGTTCTGACATTTTGATTTACTGTAACCTCCCCGCAGCAGAGATTTCAAAGTTGCTCCAGAAGAACAAGCCACTACAGTATTTGAAATCATATCATTTTACTCGTCGAAGTAAATCCGAAAATGCATGGAGTAGTTTATAATGAGCGAAACTGTAATAAACTAAAAAGTTAAAAATCTGAAAAGTGGATAATTGCTTCTGCCTAATAACATCAATGGTGATTTTCAATTGTCTCCTAATTTGAAAGGCAGGCAGGGGATGCAAGAATGGCATAGAGCTAGGTCTGATATGTTTAATTAGGCACAAAGTTCACTAGCTACAAGCGATAAAATCTTTAGGGAATGCATGTATGCTAAAATACCAGAAAATTCTCTTGAATTAGAAATAGAAAAATCTATATTCCATTTGGCTTGCAAGTCAAAGAAAATGACAATTCTATTGGAATGCAGAAACAAACATTAAAATGGGGATTCTCAATGTTGTTATCCTTTAATGTATATCTAATTCAAGAAATCTCTGCATCACTCGTATGAAGATAATCATATCATAGCATTTTGATCTGCGATTCAGAAACCAGTACTCCAGCTTTGAGAAAAAAAGGAAAAAGAAAAAACAACCCAATTGCATTACACTAAAACGGTCATCATTCTCAAGTTTTTGAAAAAGGGAAGCAAAGAGGCGGTCATAGAGTGATTCTCACCTTTCAAACCTCAGTATCGTCCAGCAGAGATATCTTCTGGGTTGTTTTTCTCTGATTCAACTAACTACAACTCTCCACAGCTTAGGTTAGAAAACAATGTATTTCAGCTTATGGGCAGATGATATAATATATAGGTAGTATTTATATAGCGAAACTACTCAGATATTGAAAGAATGATGGCCAATGGGAAGGGACCTGAGGTGGCACTGCCAAGGCAGGGCACGTGGTTTCAAGATTTGTGTTTGTTCAACCACGGTATGAGAAGAAATTGGAGAGTAATTGCATTTGCCCGTTCTTTCTATTTTTCCTGTTTTTTGGTCCGGTTAATACAAACACGTTAAAGACAATTGAATTGAATATGAAGAAACCTTGGAATGATTCAAAATCAGGAAAATTTCAAGACTCCATGTCCAATGACTTCTCATTATCGTGGTCAATTTCAAAACTAAAGCAGTGAAGACCATTGGAGTTTCTCTGAGTTACCCCGGACTTGGAATGTGGGTTGGCACTGGAGTTGAGGTTAACATTTTTATTAATTGCTGATTAACTGGCAAGTCGGTTTTGATTGTTGAGCATTCTCGTCCGTGGGCAAAGTACACCACGCGCGCAGAGCAAGATTGAAATGGCAAATTTTTTGATTTTTTTATTGAGATGAAAGCCAAATTTGGGTCGTGGTTACTGCTGTCTGGTATGGTGGCCAATTGACAAAGCAGCTTGTTGGTGGTTCCGAAGAGGAAAATTAAGGATAAAACTAGCGAGGGCATGAATGAATGAATGGAAGTTTTTAATAATGTGACGAAGTGGGCTTAAAATAGTTAGAAATTTTGTTTGTTTTTATTTAATAAATTAGGACTTTTAAAAGTATTGTACTCTAATTCTTATTTTAATTAATAAATACAAACAAATTGTCTAATGAGGTGCATTTCAGTTCTTGCATAAATTAGGGGATCAAATTGTCTCATTAAATTTCATGTATTGCAATGAATCACGTATGTTTCAATAGTTCTTGAATTTTCTAGGGATTCTGCAATTGTTTCTCATGTCTTTGGTCTAAGGGTTCAGGGTTTTTTTTTTTATGTCAAAATTTGTCTAAGTATTGTAAACCCTAAATGTGTTATGTTTCTTCGTTAGCTTTTCTGACTTAACTAATGGGTTATGTCATCACTTAAAGGGACCCTACCATTTAAAAATCCTAGTGTTTCAATTAAACTGTCAAACCTTTTATTTTTCCCATCATTTCTATTGTTTTCCCAAGCTAACTTGTAGTCCCCACTAAGTTTTGCCTTTTAGCTACACAATTACCTTTCATCTTAGGTGGGACCCTTTGAGTTTTCTGATGGTTGATGACATGTAAAGTGTTGATTTTCCCTGTAATCTTGTGATAACGTCATGGTATGACCCACCCTAATAGTGGGATGACACAATTGCACTTGCGTCAACTAGCATATGTTTGTTGTTTGTTAGCATTTGTATGAACCTTATATTATATATGTCGCCCTCCCCTATTAAAGGTCATTTTACTAACATGTTCATCTTTTAGCACATGATTATTTGAATGAAGATCTTTTAATTTGTTAATGAAGATGCTCGACAATTATCTTATGAAAGTGCTGCATAGCAAATAAAGTTCCTCAGAAATCCACGGATCTTTACATCCCATGATGGAAAGTGCTCCATGTTTATTTTGTATGGGATCACGAGATGATGTTGCATGTTTGAGGCCAATAGGTGACTTTGGGATTGGATGACATATGTGTTGGCAAGTAATTAGTTAAGAAGGCGTGAATGTTATCATTTATGGAAAAACTATCAAATGGTAATGTCACTTGGAATTGTATTCAATTTTGGTTTTGGTTTAATGCAAAAATTGCCTAAGTACAACTCAAGAAAACTATCAGCGGATATATTGTTTTGACCAATGAGCTTAGCAAGTTGAGTGTTATTGGCTATAATTTTGGATACTGATAAAATGGAGTCTATATATGATGTTAGTATGTTTAGTAGAGTTAATATGTCAATAAGCATATGTTTTGGTTGATAAATGTGAAGGCAGGCTTATATCATTGAGTACATGATAAGAGACAAAGATCAAGTGTTTTGCCATGAGGAATTGAATTCCCTTATCAATTCAATTACTTGGTAATGTAGGGGTGAAATCCTAGATGTTAACCCTCACTCAAAAAGTTTTGGTAAATAATTTTGGAGAAGTGTTACATGTTTCATTGTTAAGGCCAACCAAACAATATAATTGGAATGGTATATAATGAGGACAGATTGATCATCTGAAGCATGACATTCTATGGTATTGTGATACACATGTTATGTAGGCTTTATTGATGATTCTACAGTGATGTTTTGATGGTTAGATGCAAGCTGTTGTTGTATGAGTAGAATTAGATGTGAGATATACAAAGGACTAATCAGATATTGCAAATATTAGCTCATTCATTTTGGTATTATATCTCTAACTTATTATATAGTTCTAATATCTTTGTAGAGAAGTGGGCTCTATTGTAATACAAATCCTAACAGGGTTGAGACCTCTAATAAGGTCTTGTCCTCTCACAAGGACTAATGCAATAAGTATATGTAATGACTATCAAATATTCTAATAGAGTACTTTTAGATTAGTGCATTGTTGTGATTACCATCCCCACCAAGGTTTATCCTTGGCCAAGGTTCTCTCAAAAATAGATCACGGTGTTATGAGTTTCTTACAAGGTTTACTTTAGTAGTGAATCCCTGCCAATTGGCAAATTTTGCACATTGGCCTGCATCGATTTGACATTTTTTTTCCACATATGGGGTAGGGTGTGTCGCCCCAACTTTACCAAAAATGGGTCACACCCCCAAGCCCATCGCCACATGTTTTATGTCATTGGCTCTCTTTTCACATGATATAGCTAATCATAATTATTTTTGCACACAAAAAATAAAAAAAATTATCCTACAATTTTTTAAGGGAACTTTTTGGATGACCTAAATTTACTCATGGTTTTAAAAGGTTTTTATAGGAGAGAGACATAATTCACCTCAAAAGGACAGCTATCCCACACTAATGTACTTTCACCAACTAAATTACCCGTGGCCATATATTAGATGAACCATAATCATCTTGGAAATTACATAAGATGTGTTTTTACTATGTGGGCTTCACCAAATATTTTTTATGCATTATAAGATTCTCATTGATTTCACCAAAAAGGGATTGATATAAATATAGTCATAGATCAATGTCAATTTACACAATTGAGGTTAGTAGGCTCTCTTAATTCCAATTGATAGCAAAGTCTCAATTTCTCAAACTGTCCAGAGCATTGGCAAGTGACAACTACAATTGAGACAAAGGTGAGTAACTCAAACCCCTATCTATCTATAATTTTTAGTTTGTTCTTATTTAGTAGGTACAAGTTAGTCTTTTAATGGTTAGCTATCACTTGGGACGAATGACCTAGTAACCAAGGAGACCTAAGACATCTATATTTTATCGTGTAGGTTGTACAACTAATGAATCCTATTTAGATAAATATATGCAATAGTCGACTATCACTTCTTCAACAAAATAATTTTTTTCAACCTATATTTCTTTGGAGATTTTGAACATGAATAAGGGTAAGAGTCCTATATGTGATGGAAGCCAAAAAAAAGGCTAGCAAAATGCACACATAGAACCTTGTCATCATATTTTAGTGGAAAAAAGGTTTGTGACCAAAATCAAGAAGCTACAACATTACAAGTACATTTACAAGATTCTCAACCACAAGATTCCCAACCACTCCCAGTGCAGCAGATATTGAAGATGTTGGTGAACTTGATATCTATGATCATGATGAACTTGAAGATCTTCAAGTAAAACCCAGAGTGACTAGAATGATATAATCAAATTGGATGAGAATTCCAAAGATGGTGATGGTGCATGACCAAGAAAGTGAAAAAAGAAATACAAAGAAAAAAATGATACGAAATCCAATAAACATCTTATCAATCAATAATTTTCAAATAGAATGGGCCTCAAAGTATCCATTCATTGAACCTTTGCATAATCCAAATGAAGGTGAGCCTCTAGTAGGATGTAGATATATGATATGCATAAGGATAAATAAAAGGAAAAAGAGGTTGCAGCTAAAATTTGACACCACAAAAAAGTATATTGGTAAACTTTATGAGAAGAAAACCATAGATGGAGTCGAACAATCAATGATAAGATGGAAAACAAAAGAGGAATGTCAACACATTAAGAATGTAGAGATCTTTTAATTTCAAGAGAAAATATAGATGAAGCCTACTGAAGTAAAAGCCTTAGTTGAATATTTTCTTGGAAGAGAAATAGAAGTGAAACAAATGGGCAAAGCTCTTCAGTTGAGTGGTATCTTTTATATTTTGAGAAAAGGGCATGTCATGGCAGACTACCCATCATTGAGTGTTTTTTTTTACTTTCTAAAAGTTCATTATTATCCAAGGAGTCACTAGTCAGTAAACAACAGATGTGAATTAGCATGTTGACTTGCTAAGGTATAAAATAAAAATGTTAAGGTAAAAATTAAAAGTGAAATTTTATTGCATTATCTTTAGATGAGGTGACACCAATAGACAATACTTCTTGGGTATGCATGCATGTCTATATTGTACACAATTTTTCCCACCAACCTATTCTACTAATTGTTGTTAGAATAAAGTATAGTTCAAGAACAAAAAACATATTTGAACTAGTAAAGAGTTCTCTAATTGAACATGGAGGTATAGATGACATGATGATTGCCCATAAATTGGTGTGTGTTGGAGAAAATGGAGCATAAGTAATGCAAGGCCACAAGAATGGTCTTCTTACAAAGTCAAAAAATCTTGCACCTTATGTTGTTGGTATTCACTGCGTGACCCACATAATGAATCTATATTTTGGAATTGTCAATGTCTATTCATAAATATCCAAAGTTGAAGTTTTAATCAAAGAGATCTCTTAATACTTCTTTCAATGTCCTAAAGGAATCAGGGAATTTCAACTATTTATCGAGGGACTGACTAATGGGAGAAAGCTTCTTAAGGAGAATGATACCAGACGAATCTCTTTGGATGGACCAACACATCAATTTTTTTTATGAATATCCATTGTTTCTTGGTACAATGGAGTAATATCATAATGAGGGTGACATACAAAAACACAGTGAGCTACTTGAAAGGTTAAGTAATGTAGAGACACTCCGAACGTTAGCAGTCATTCTTCCCATGCTAGAGAAAATGAGGAATATAATGAAGAAGATCCACCAAATATGTATGTATATTGCATAATATAATACATTGCATAAACTAACGTGCATGACCTTCAATAATCTCTATAAAAATCTAGCATCATTTTGTGGCAATGATTTTTTTAGGGTGGATCAGAATCACAGATTTGGATTATCCTGAAAATATTCTAAAGATTGATGCAAATGTAAAGTTATGTGCCAGTATTGAGATACCAATGTACTACTATGGAAGGCCTATGTCCACAAAAAAAAGGAAAGAGACCAATACAACAAAAGTTAAATGCTACAAAGGAAGTCTTTGACAAGATTATTGAGTTTGTAATTGATTCTATAAAGGAAATTGCCTATACGATTTCCTCACAAATTAGAGAAAGAATACCTCCACACAAATTACTTAAAACCATGTGTATTATGTTTCCCAACTATTGGAGGCTTAGAAGTCCAAAATATTTTATAGATAAAATAATGGTTTTTATAGATAAATTTTGCAAACCAAAGAAATCAATGGGGCAATTGTTAATGGAATTTTTCATGAATCTCATTTGAGAGAGAAATCATGTTGTTTTTTAGATACAATGAAGGAATAATATGATCTTATGTGGAAATCTCGAGAAGAAGGATCGATAACCAAGCTTTTGACAAATTTGGCTCATAGCAAAGTGTTGAAGGATTCAATATCAGAATATTTCAATCTTGTTGATTTATGTTTGACCATGATAGTGGGGTCTCTGGAGGATGGCAAAGTTTTCAGTTCTTTGGGGTTCCTAAAGTCAAAGGTAAGAAACAAACAAGACAAGAATTTGGAAAATGGCCTAAGGTTGTATAGATCTAGATATGAAGTGTTGGAAGACTATTGGGAAAGCAAGATACTGAGATGGGGGGGAGGGGTGAATCAAGATCTATAAAACCTTTTTTATTTGATGTATTAGATCTAATTTACTGATCACAACCATAAACATGAAAGTAAATGATCAACACACAACACAAAGATTTGATAACCCATAAACCCTCCAAAGTGAAGGTAAAATTAGGGTGAGGATGACACCCACAAAGCTTCACTATTGTAGTAATAAATTTTTCCTATTAGAGTTACAATTTCGATCACTTCTAATGATCTACCTTGTGAGGGGTTTGCCATGTTAAGAGCTAAAAGACTTATATAGTCTACCTTGATTAAAGGATTTAAAACTTAAAATAAAGTAAGCACTATGTTAAGAGATTTACATAGGCTTGTTAGGACCACTTTGTTAAGAGACTTACCTTGATTCACTCTACTAAAAGATGTATCAATACCTGATCCTTCTATTAGCATTGTAATGTTTGATTATAGATCTCCTCTTTCGACTAGTTGATCCTTCACTGATCCAATATACCTTTTTTCTCCACTTCACTACTCTACTCGGTCACTCTACCCTGTTTCACTTTCAAACTTTTCTTTGGAATCCACACCTTACACATGTGCATACACATTCACCATATTGTGAATAGGGTTCAGATCCTTGCTATATAACAAACTAGAGAAGGGTCTAGATCAAGATCAATGATCCAACTTTCTCCCTTTTGCTGCTTAAACCTTCCATTTTTTTGATTGTTTAAACACCTTGTATAGGGATTAATGATCCATGCCAAAATGCATAGTCTACTCCTTGATCATTAAAACATGCAATAAGTCAGCCAAAAGTAGTTTACCTTAGCTTTGTGCAATTCCAAACACATGTCAAAACTAGTTCACTCAGCACATGAATAGTCTAACACTAGATCATGACTAATCTTTATGTTTTTCCTTGACTTTTGAATGCTCAACACTCACTATATAACTCAACATGAACTGACTTTGTGTTTCTTGACGCAAATTGACTTCTGTCTTTCTCAACAAGTATAGGATCACTTGGTGACCATAGACTTTCTCAACAATGATAACTGCTTGGCCTTAACCAAAATATGAACAAGTCTAAATGCAGTGTTTGACCTTAGTAGGATGGCTCAATCACAATGATGAATGACCAACTTTTCCATATAAATGACTAAGTGTTTGACACAAATAGACAACAAGTTGTAGGGATCAACATGAAGTCAATAATTTTCCTTATGAAAGGGAACTAAATTTGTGGAGGAAGAAATGTCAAAGAAGAGGGTTGGATGACATTTCAAACAATAAAAATAGTAACTCAAGTAATGGTACTAGTAGCATTGATGTTGAAGTTGAGGATCTTGAGATGCAAGTAAGCATAGGTATGTAGACCAATGAACACATAGAGAATAATGAAGGACTCTTTGAACCTGATGATGAGGAATTAGAATATTTGAATGAAGAGATGTTGTGGAAACTCTAACGGTTATTGTATGATGTAGCAACTCTAAATTTATTACTTATTAGTAACTACTATAGTCTACTTTCTCAATTCTAGACACCACTCTATGCATCTCATCATCTATTATGCATAATTAATTATATCATATTCTAAATGTCTAATGTCAAACAAACATGTACATTGTATGTTAGATGATGACATCAATCATTCAACTTTTACCATTATTGTTGATTTTTATTTGCATTATTATGATCATATGGTCATTGTTCTAGTACAATCCTTGAAGATTTTCATTAATTTTATGAAAATATAGAAACTCATGTGATACAATTCTTATTGATTCTCATTACTTTATCTACACATGATAATTGATATAATTCAATGAATTCATTTTACAAAAGTTAAATTTCAAACCTAATTTCATAATCGTAAGTTATAAGTTTACAACCATTAGATCTAGAAAATGACCATGAATTCCCTTTTATAGAATTAAGAGAGCAAGATCAACTTTAGGTTGATTTTCCTCATGGGAAGAGTAGCATCAAATTCAGTATCAAAAATATTTTTGTCATTTTCATTTGGCAAGCTTGTTCAAAAAATTAGCATCTAGATTCTACTAAGTTTATCATGTTCAAGAAATAAAGTAAAAACTTTAAACTTATAGAAAACCATTAGAAATAGAAAGAAAATATTCGCAATAAAGATGATTAAAAGTATTTTCCCAAGTTTCACATACTTTGATTGATCACTTATGCAATGATTCTATCATATTTTTTAGGATGTTCAACTCGGCTTCATCTAGAATTTGAGGATTTTTTATGTTATAGTAAATGACCTACAACTTCATCAAACTCACTTGAAAGAAATGTTATATCTAATAGTCCATTCAGATTTTCCAATGGTTTGATGCAACTCATAATGCCTTCAGGAATTATGTCTTGAGGAAACTTGACTACTTCATACCTCATTTTGTCCTCCAAATCTTTTAGGTAAGCTTCTTTTCTAACAAATTTTGTTGATGATTTACTAGGGCAAGGATTTGACAAACCAAGACATATCATTAATTTTTCTCACTCATTCATCTTGGCGAGATTTCTCATAAATGAGTTCAAATATTCCTCTCCTTCCCTTATACTCTTGAATTTTTGAATGATAGTTGATGTCTTTATTGGTACCCAAACATAGTCATGAATTCCATTGCTTTCCAAATATGTGTCACTATTTGTGTTGATTATGTGTATAATATGTCTTATGGTCTTCTCAAGCTTAAAAAGTTCTTTGTTCTTCTCAACCAACTCTTTGATACTCCCATATACAACTCTAACACTTTCATACAATTCAAACCAATCAAACAACCTATCATCATTTTACATACCCCCCACATGTTTTCTTAAATTTTCTTGACTGGAATTTTTAATTTTCTCATTTGATTCATTCAAGTTTTTTGTGTATGTTGTGATTATTTTATTTTCCTTTTGTACCTCTTGCACCAATTGTGATAACTAATTTTAACTTTTTTTTTTAACTTTTTTTTCTTTGCTTTCTCTTCCCACTATTTTCTCATTCCCCCTCATTCTCCAATTCCTTATTTAAGTTAGCGATTGCATGTCTAGTAGACTTCAACCTTGTGAAAATACTTAGCGAGGATTCTTTTTCATTCTCAAGTTGTTTATTCTTTCTTGTATTTTTTCCCTCAGCTCTTTGAATTTTACTTATGCATCCATATTTACATCACTAATTTTTTTATTATTACTTCCAATTGTTCCTTTAGCTTCTTGAGTTCTACTTTTCTCTCCATATTTACATCACTGGGTTTATTATTTATTTCTTCCAATTGTTCCCTCATAATTTTCATTTCCATCTTCATATTTTCTAGTTGTGCAATTGCTTCTTGAGAGGAAGCATTTCTTATCCCTTTTGCTAATTCTTTACACCTATTATCTATTGCTTTCTCCTTTATCTTTTCATTTGTTAGTTCTTCTTGTAACCCCTCTCTCTCTCTCTCTCTCTCTCTCTCTCTCACACACACACACACACACACACACACACACACACACACACACACACACACACACACACACACACACACACAAACACACACACACACACACAAACACACACAGAGTGAACTGTAGATCATAGAATTGGTTTTTTTACCAACTGACTTTATCCACATTTTTTACTTTAGATAAATCCATTTATAAGGTACTAACATAAAAATATACTAGATTTATCTCACTCTCTGGTGGATTATTATCTATATGTGGGTGTGCAACAACCATGAAATCAAAAATTTCTTTATTTGGGCTATATGTTAGAAATAGCCTACTTGATGTAGGTTCTTGAAAAAGAGCTATATCAATTGCATCCTACTTCAATGCCTTATTATTGTTTTTAATCATTTTATGGGTTTTTTTCAAAATTTCTTACAAAAATATTAAATTAAAAATCTATGTATGCAACACAATACAATGTTGGAAATAAGAAAGAGCACTACCAACAATGTACTTGCCTCGCCTCGACCTATGCCTAAGGTTCTAATAATTGCATTATGAGGATTAGTAATGACCTCACCCCTTCCTATTCATGCTTCATTTCCACTAGTAAGTAGATTTTTTGGACTATCCTAAGGGTTTTATCCTGAAGGAATTAGGATTGGCATTGTATCCATAACCTTTTGCTTCTTTGAATTTCCTTGTTGGGTAAGATCTCCTATATTCTCCATGTCTAGTATTAATGTGCCTTTTAGACCACTAGAGCTACCCATGTCATCCCCACTAGTGGCAGTGGCAGATGTTTCAAATTGAATCTAAGTGTTTGGAAAAGGTGGTGTTGGAATTGAAGATGAGACAAATCATGTTGGAAGGGATATATCTTTTTTTGATGTACTGAATGGGTTATCTCCAATGACTATTTTATGACTAGGTTTTGGTGGATCTGGCATGGCAGGTGGATACCAAGATCCTTGACCTATTGGGCCTAGTCCACCATCACCTAAATAACTCAATGTTTCTATCCTCACCATCCCTTTTCTATAATTTTCCTTACCTTCTAATTGAATACAATATATGGTGAAGGAGATGTACTTTTCGTAGTTTGGGGAGTGGAACCAATGCCAATGGATGTAGGTTGGGGAGTAGAACCAATGGCAGTGGATGTAGGATCTATAGAAACCTCATACTAATTATCTTCATCCTTAACATTGTGATGTTGCGTTGCTACTTCATTTGGATGCTCATTATCCTTTAGTTCACTAAATACTCTATCCTTATCCAAATCATCAAAACTTGCAGAGGTGTTTTGCTCGCCAAGATTCTTCCCCATTTCAAAAAAATTAGCAAGTTTTCTTCAAGGCCAATGTTCAACTTCATAGTCTTCAAATATGGCTTGTGAAATAGATGTTTTAGTTGGAGGATCCACTTTTTGGTAGAAATTGTAGGATGCCTTAGGATGCACTTTTCCTTTATTTTCAAGGTAAACTTTAAGAAACCCCCCTCTAGAAAAGATATAAAATATTGGCAAATCTTTCATTATTTTGAAAAACCAAATTATTTTTATCAACGAATCTCTCAATTTTTTTATTTTAAATATTTTTTACATTGGTGATTATTTTGGAATCGTAATTTTTGAGTAGAAAATATTAGTGAATCTCAATAATAATAGTAAGTTCACTAATCATCATGCAATATTACAAATCAAAATTGAACATGTTTTATCTTATGGAAATTATGAGGATAATTACATTATATTTTAAATCAATATTGAAAACTAAATATTGGTGATATATACCTAAAGTAACTAATAATTATGATAATTATTGGTGAATTAATTTTAATTTCTTCAATAATATATAATATTTAGGTGAATAAAGTCTAATCATGTATTGAATATTGTGGAAAATCTTTGAGTTTAAATTTTTTAATAAAATAAATTATTGAGCAATTTTAATTATGTTAGAACTAAATTTAATAAAATGTGGCAATTTAGGTTGCATTAAATCTTGAATTATTAGCCCAATTACTAGCATTTTTAAATAAAAAATTAGCCAATTTACGAATATTAGCCACTAAAAAAAACTTTTTTTATAATTGTACAATTCTTTAGTTTGTACCGATAATTCATCTATCAAAATATTATTTTCATTGGTGCGTTTGTCCATCTCTTTTTTGACCTCTTCCCAAGAGTTCATGTTTTAAAAAATTTCATTCAACAACAAACTCTAGTGTTGATATTTTCTTGTAGAATTCACATTCTATATAATATTTCTACCAATTAAGTTTAGTGGATCATTCTATATAATATTTCTACCAATTAAGTTTAGAAACATCAAATTTTAAAAACTATAAACAAATCATGTGCCACTTTGAATCCTTTTCTCTCAAATGTGAACCCTCTACATGAGAAAGGAAAGAAAGAAAATATGGTTTTACATCTATTCTCTCCATCTTCCATACATATTGCAATGCAAAACCCTCTCTTTCACATTTATAGGAAGTTTGTAGGGTTATACTGATGAGCCATAAATCCTTAATATAGTGCCCTTTCCATACCAAAAAGAATCCTACAAAATGGTTGTAGTCCCTTCTATTAGGATTAAACCATAGAAAAAAATAACAATTACATGCAAATATAAACCATATCAGAAAATAATAGATCACATAGAAAAGAACACGAGACACCAAGATTTACTGTGGTTCACCCAAACCCTGGGCCACATCCACCAAATAGCAAGTCCTATATTTTTACGATCCAGTGATTACAACCTAATTACAATCTATAATTCCTTACATGTCAATACCACCACAAGAACCAATTTTTGGATCACCTTATGAAACAACCCTAACCCTAAGCCCTTTTATACAAGTATTTTTATCACTTTAGGGTTATAATTAATAATTACATTTTGGTCCAAAATCTTGATAAAATAGGGCCTCAAAAAAAAATTTTGAGGCAATGCCCCAAGCCTCAAAGAATTTATGAAGTATATATAGTACTTCCATGATTAGTCACCACAAACTAACACCTTCTGTTATCACTCATCCTTATTAGAGCTATCCATTCATTTTATTTTTTGAACATTAATGTGAAGCTTGTTTGTTTCAAATATTTGGTGATGCTTTGATAACAAAAGATAATACAAGTAGGTTGCGAATCTAGATGTCTTATGTGAACTCTTTTAATAATTAATAATTGTTGTTGCATGTGATGAAAAATGTGCTTATTAAAATTATATCGCAAAGGTTATTTTTGACAATGAATATTGAAAATTATTTCTAGAATGTTGACACCCAATTTTTTGTTGCTTTCCAATCCCAAACACATTTCTAGAAAGGATATACTATCCTGAACCCATTGCGAAAAAAGTATCAAAATCATAAAGAGATTATGATCACAAGCCATAGTGCATCTATCTTCTAATCCTCTGATATACAAATCATTTCTATCTTCTTGTAAGTTCTCATATGTTTCAATCCGGTTTCCTAGGTCAATGTGGGTTAAGTTTTGTGCTTTATAGCCTAGGTCCAATAGACTAACAAATTCACTCTCTATTATTGACAAAATTACCTCATGTGTATTTAATTAACAATTGCCTTTCTATTTTCATCATAGTTTTTGGCACAAACCATGACAATTTTTAGAAAAGGGAACACTGGAGGTAACAACATATAGGTTATTCTAGAAATCCTTGTTACAAATTTATGTGTCCTATAACCTATTATGGTGTTATATTTAATAAATTTTGACTCCTTTTTTGGATCATGGAATTCATTAGTGAAATGTGACATTTTAACCACTTTGTGGAAATCTATTATATGTTTCCCTTGTATTGTAATTTGGCTTGCACTTCCACTCCTCTTGTACATTTTCATCATTATTTAAAGTTTTAAATACCTATACACAGTCACATTATAATTTACATGCATAGCTAAAAGTTAAACCCTAAATTGTAATTCTATTATTTTACTTAGCAAGTTAGCTAGCTGCTAGACTGTAACAATTTGGTATTACGATGCACGAGTGATTCAAAATTAAACCCTAAATTATACAATCAATAGTATACTTATAGTAAATAAATGTGGTGAGAAAAATGTGTTCAATATTTTACTCAAAAAATTAAAACTCAAATTCAGAATTAAGAGACTGCATTGCGACTTCCAAATCATAACCCATTTTTGGTGATCCACTACTTTTACTAAATCTTGGTATAACTCTCTCTCTCTCACACACACAAACACACACATAATATTGAATAATGAAAATAAAACTTTATAGTCTACACCAAGGGCATATTTTACAAATTGCAGTATAGTGAGATTGCATTTGATATTAATTTTTTCTACTTTTACAACTATAAATTGCACAACTTGTAGTATTATGAAATGGGTGACATATTCATAATTAACTTTTATAATTATTGCTACTTTATGAAGAGTCAAAGGATTCTTTTCTGAGGGCATTTGGAAAAAAAGTTGTGTTTTCAAACTCAACTCGAAATACATCTCAAGTCATTGATTTTTTTTATCTAATGGTGGTCGGCATGTAATCTCTATTGTAGATAGTAAATGATGTAGATGCTTCATCATCGCACCACATCATAATGAATAGTGATTAACCACACTTGGTACATGTATGTTAGTGTTAGAAATTACAATTGTAGCAATTTTTATGTTTTCATTGATGTCAAACCTAATGGTAAGAAAACATGACAAACCTACTAGAAGGACATTTACTAATAGTATAGAGTGCCATATCATTTGATTGATGAAGAAGATATGAAAAGAAGAGATGGCAAGGTGAGCCATTGATGTTGTTGAGTAATAAGAAGTTAAGTATCATGGAAATACATTGGGCCCTTGATAAGTTAGTCATTGACAAGATAATGTGTTATTCAATCAATACATGAAGTGAAGAAGACAATTGGATGAAGCTTAGAGTTGGAGCAAGTCAAAAGGATAATCTTGACCAAGCATCAATATTAATCGATCAATGAAGGAGTTAAGGTAGAAGATTAAGGAACTTAAGTAGAATCCAAACAAAACAGTTCAAGATGGGTGATAGTTATTGCTGAGAACATATATGAAGAAGTGTTGGTAGCGACTGAGCATAATAATAGTTGAGTGAGCCCGTTGATGCTGAGCAATATAGTATAGTGTACATTGAGCTATACAATGATGACTGAGTAGAAGAACACTATGATTGTTGAGTGATATCAAACATTGTAGTTTGAGAAAGAATTGAATTTGAGGCCGACATAGTTAGAATTTTGAATTTGTCAAGTGCATCGAAGATAAGGATTGATGAGTTGGCATATTTAATGCACAAGGAGACTTTGTCAAGTGATCAAAGGAAAGGATTTGATTAGAAGTTTCTAGAAGAAGGATAACAAAATGATGGAAAGATTCAATGAGTTTGACCTAACCCTAAGATCAATGGTGATATTTAAGCGAAAAAATATTGAAATTACCTATTTAAGAAGGTACAAGAGATGCTTTCTAAGGTTGGTCCATTTTTTATTGGTGATCTTAAGGAGAAGTTGTGAAGAGGAGAACAATAGAGGTGAAGTGTCAAGAGTTTGGTGTGTATGATTGCTTAAGGAGATGTCGAGCAGATTAATGATGGAGATGTCAATGGAGGCCAATAAATGAACTAGCAGATGAGCGAATGGAGATTTGAATTTGCAAAGTGAGTTATATTCTTTAGAGAAAACATATTGTAAATTCTAACCATTGTGACAACCAAAATCCTTTAATCAAGGTTGACCTAATAGTCATTTTTAAAATCCTTTCATCAAGATGGCATTCTAATGGAATGATCCAAAGTCCTCTAACAAGGCCAATCCTAATAAGGCGATTTAATCCTTTAATAGGGTCACATTTAATAGTATGTTTTATAACTTTTAACAAGGTTGGCTCTTAACCGAGCTCACTTTGGAAGAGTAAACAATTGGTAGCATGTTACTTGGTGGTTTTTACCAAATTGGGTATCCACATTAAATCCTAGTGTCAAAGTGTTATTTACATGTGTGGATGTTATTTTTATGCATGATATATTTTTACAGTAGGTTATTTTACTAGTACTCGACACATATAAGAAACAAAGAGTTATGAAATTGCATGAAAAGTTAAATTGCTAATGATATGCTATATAGACAGAGTTTATTTATGAGAGTGATTAATTTGTTTGAAGTTAGTAAAAGTTGAATTGGTACATCTGGACCTGAGCATAACTGTTTCAACCTACCCTCTCAATTATTCTAAATCATTATAACAATTGGCATCTGATCATTAGTACTTGTGAGGAAAGTTTGAAGGGACTCAAGTTAAATATTAAGACGTACAAGAGAGAGATACCTAAGCTAAACAAGGAGAACTTCCCAACATGGAAAAGACTATTGATATTGCCCTTACCTAGTATTGGAGATTCCACATCATACTACTTGGATAATAAGTACATTGAGGTGCCTAAACCCATGACACTTGAATAAATGAAAGCGAAGAAGGAGCACAAGAAAATCACTATTGAACTTGCAACAACTCTAAGTTATTCAGAATTTGATGATGTGAAGGAATATACTACTACAAAGAAAATGTAGGATACATTGCCAAAAATCCATGGAGGAGACATAAATGTGTTGAGAGCTAAAGTAGAAATCTTGAGAGGAAAGTTTGATGACATGAGAATGAAAGAAGGTGAGACAGTTGCACATTATTATGGTTGAATCAAAGAAGTGGTGAATGCTATGAGAGGAGTTGGAGGAGATATATCTTATGAGACTATGATACATAAGGTATTGAGGACTTTACTTTCTATCTATACAATTAGCGTATCTACAATTCAAGAACTAAGATGTACACCTAGTAATGATCTAACCTTGGATAGCCTAATTGGTAGACTCACTACTTTTGAATTGTTAAAATTTTATAATTATTCCCCTACTAGTTTTGAATCCACATTCAAATATCAACTAACCCTTGATGTATATAAGAAGAAGAAGAAAAGAAAGTATGCAATAAGTGAAAGTGGATCTGATGATGATCTTGATGAGCTTGAAGCACTAAATATATTGGCTAGAAAACTACCTAGAGGAAAAGACAAATACAAAGATAAACTTCCTATAATCTATTTTACATGTAAAAGGTTGGTCATATTACTACTAGATGTCCTAACAAAGATGAAAAAAAGGAAAGGAAAGACTTCAAATACAAAGGAAGGAGAGACAATAGCAACAGCATAGACAACACATACTAAAAGGACAAAGGTAAGAAATCTTGTTATATTGTTCAAGAAGATGGTTCTGACAGTAATTCTAATGATCATGATGAAGAATTTGTTTATGTTGAAATGAAAGATAATTCTGATGAAGATGAGAATGTTGGCATTAAGTTATTATTTCCATTAGTGACAACACTTATCTATATCAGTATAGCTATCGAGCTCATCACTCAGTCTACAATGTATACCGAGCATTCAGTGGCTACCTTGTACATTCATCATGTAAGCAGTTTACATTGAGCTTTGCAGTTCACACCAAACATTCTAGTGTTAACCGAGCTAAGTATAGTTACCGAATGAATGTGCAATCCAATAGTGCCTACTGAGTGATGATAGCACAGTGCCTACTGAGTGATGGAAAAGCAATGTTTACTAAGTGATGGAAAAGCAATGTTTACCGAATGATGGAAGCATAGTGTTTACCGAGTGATGAAAGCACAGTGTTTACTAAGTGATGGAAGTGCAGTATTTATCGAGTAATGAAAGTATAATGTTTATTGAGTGAAAGCAAGGTAAATGAAGCATTTAGTTTTTACCGAGTTATACTATATCCACCGAGTCTCCAATGCTTACCAAGTTTAGAACTACATCAGGTGATTAGTATGGATCGAGCCTTCAGTTCTATCGAGTGCATGACGATGCTGAGTAATGTAGTGGACGTCAAGTATCAGAAGGTCACCAAGTCAATTCAGTGAACTTGAGTTATTTACTGTTTGGCCGACTCAGTAATATTTGGTTCACTTATGTTTTAGCCTACCTTGCAATTGTAATTATTGGAATGGTATATATATGTAATGTATTATATCATTTGCAAGAGATGTGATATGGATCATAATATCAAGAGAGACATGTAATGTTTTGAGAAGTATAAATGCGAATCAGCAGAAGAGCAGAATATTCAGCAAGGTCTACAAGGAGCAATAATGATTCATCAGTCACAAGAGGTGATATTGTGTGCTAAAATGTTGTCACACTTCTATGAATCATTACATGTAAGAAAACTTAAGAATGAGCCCTCACAAATTGATCCATAGCTCTCTACTCATAGAGTGCAAGGGTTTGCAATGGAGGCCCTCAGTTTGACCTATTTTTGTGCCCATGCAAGTACACCATGAGATGAGAGATTCAAAGAGGAAAAGCAAGAATGCTAGTCTCCATGATCTTCAAATATGCATGAAAATAAGATCTAATCTATGAAAGCAAAATCTAATCTATAAATGCAAGATCTAAGCTAAAAGCCCATGATGGGTGCAAGAGAGAAAAAGACAAGAAAATAGAAGTTCTCCACAAAAAGCTTTTGTATTCAAACTCTTTCAAAAATTGGTCTTCAAACCTGCAGCATAACGATAGCATAATCATGGGTGTCTAACATGAGGAGAGGGCTCTCCCTTATAAAGGAAATTATGGAGGTGAGAGGCTTCTCACAACCAATATGGGATAATAGAGTTTGATCCATGTGAGACAAAATTCCACCAATGAGAAAAGAGGAGTGGTTGAGAAGAAAGTGGTGATCCATGTGAGACAAGATTCCACCACTTAGAAAAGAGGAGTGGTTGAGGAGAAAGTGGAAAGATAAATCCCACTTAGATCACATTTTTAAGTGTAGAGAAATTAAATAAAAAGAATTTATTTTATTTCCTTTTTCATCAAAAGAGATACTTAAGTGGGATTTTTATTTAATTAAAAGGGAGCAAGTTCTTTTTAATTAAATAGAAGATATTTAATCAAATTAAAAGAGAGGTTTTTCTCTTAATTAATTAAATGTGGATGAACTGTTTAATTAAAAGAGAGGTTTTCTTTTAATTAAATGGGGATTTTATTTTATTTAATTAAAAGAGAAGATTTTCTTTTAATTAAATAAGACTTGGAATAAAATGATTAATCTTAGAAATGAAATAAATCGAATTTGATCAAAAAAATTGATTTGAATATATTACAAACCATTGATTCGGAAAATTTGATAAATTGATAAATTGAATAATGGGGCCCATAGTCTAGGTGACCATTTTTGGATGCATACAGATATATACTTCAAGAATCTAATCAAAAAATCAAGTTTGTAAGTAGATCCATTGTTTCATCCTAACAGGTGAATCAGTTTTGTAAATCCTTTAATCGGGTAGACTTAATAGTCTTTGTATAAATCTCCTAACAGAGTGCATACTTCAATGTATGTTTGTAAATCCTCTAACAAGATGGACCTAGTAGTCCTTTATGCTCCTAATAGGGCAGATCACCAGAAGTGGTCAATGTAAGCCTTAATAGGCCAACTTCATATTGCAGTAACAAAATTTTGTGGGTATCATCCCCACCCTAGTTTTACTTTCTATTTGGAAGGTTTCTAGGTCACCAAATCACTGTGTACATGTGTTATGATGTTTGATCTCTCATTTATGCAGTAGATTAGATGAATGAATGGTGAAAAGTATATATGGTTAAAATGCAAAAAAAGTTTTAAAGTTTTGAAGTTACTGATTCACCCCTCCCCTCTCAGTAACCTATTATATCTTGAATATTTCCAACAATTGGTATTAGAGAATTTTGGTTCTCAAGACAAAGCTTGACAGCCTGAGTAAAGATCAAGGGCAATGGAGATATTCAAACTTGACAAAGCTATTGAAAATGAAAAACTAGATCTAGAAATGGCCATGACTCAACTCAAAGAAGAAAAGGAGCATCTTTCTCAATCCTTAAAGAGAAGAAAGGAATTTGCAAGACAAATGAATGATCATCAGTATGTTGAAGAAAAGATTGAAGACGTTTTATCATCAAGCAGTTCAGATGAAGCTAATGAGGCTATCAAGGAACTCCTAGAAAAGAATGGTTCCCTACAAGAAGAAGTAAGAAAGCTTAAAAGAGAACAAGAAATCCAATCAATTAGGCTATGTGAAGTTTTGGAATAGAGAAACAAGACAAATGAAAACTTAGAGGCAAGAAATAATCAATCCCTTCAGCATGAAGATCTTGTAGATCAACTATCTAACACAAATGAAGAAATTATGAATCTAAGATCGAAAAATGAAAGCCTAAGGAATGATCTAATCACTGAAAGACAAATAAATGAAAGCTTAAAAAATGACTTGAGATCTGAAAGACAAATCAATGAAAGTTTGGAAAATGACCTGATCACTGAAAAGAAAATCAATGAGAGAATGATGAAATCTCAAGCAGATATGACTCAATTAAATCAGCAAAGTGAGTAGAATCTTCAAAGAAAAAAATGAAAAGCTAGACTTGGTGACAAGGAAGAAGGTGAAACCTCCAAACAAAGTGCCCAAAGGAATCAAAGACCTACTTGCAATCACTGTGGTAAGCTAGGTCACACATCAAACAAGTGTTGGAGCAATGGAAAAGGTAAATTCAATGGTAAATGCTACAATTGTAGTCAGTATGGTCATAAAGCTAATGAATGCAAGGAAAAACCAAAATTTGAAGGCAATTGACACAAGTGCAAGAAGCATGGTCACAAGGCATTCCAATGTAGATCCAAATCATTTAATCCAGCTGAACAACTTGTTAAAGCAATCTTTGGATGGGATTACAATACCTAGTGCAGATGTCATTATTGTGGAGAATATGGACACATTGGCAAAGACTATTCAAGACATCACTTGAGGAAAAGAGACACAATGGTAAGATGTTATACATGCACTGAACTCGGTCATATAGCTAAAAACTGCATGAATATAGAAAGAGTTGAATATGAAAAGAAAGCTAAAGTTGAAAATATTCGAAAGAAAATGAGGCAACAATGGATTCCAAAATCTACCGAGCAAGATAGTTCAAGTGATGACAATGTCACTCAAGAAGTGGGTGACTCCATCATTTTCAATTAGATTCATAAAAGACCTGGAATTGTATCATCAAGCTATATCCAGAGCAATTCCAAATGCAAGAAAGTGAAATGATCAAATCAGTATTCCAAATACACAAAGATCAAAGAAAGCATATCTTTTTTTGAGTTGCATCTACCGAGGAAAGTTGGTTATAGACCTTATCGAGCTAGGTCAGGAGCAACAAAAGTTTTATTCAATCACCGTCTTGCAAGCTTCTACCGAGCAAGTAAATGACAACCTGTCAAACACTATGCCATCTCAGCTACCTTCGTACCAAGCATTTATGGCAAAAAAAAATTCAATAGGCTAGAATTCGATTTCATTCTTCATTGCGATTTCAAAGATAAGAAATTTCAAGCAAATTCCAAGCAAGTCCAAGCGATTTCAAGTGATTTTAAAGCGAAAAAACTATTCGAAATTTTCTTACACTTACCAAGCAGCAATGGAATCTTGGAGTAGTAGCAACATCAAGGAAAAAAGAGGTTTAGAAATGCTGGTAAAGGGTACAGAATGGAAAGTGCCCAACTTCAAAATTGTTCTGACCATTGCAGAATCACTTGACCCGAATGGAGCTCAATCACAAATTCCACCTAAGTTACTTCTTATCAATGATATTCGTACTCATTTCAAATGTTCTGTTCAAGAAATTTGAAACATAGAGATGGAAAATGGCCTAGGAGAAATGAGTGTAGATGGCTCTTTGAAACCCGAATACAAGCATCTTGAAACCAAAGGTTTGACTCATATCTCACATATGCCTAGAAGCTTCCAAACCAAATGGATTAGGTATATTTTGAGACAGGTGCACAATGGGCAACTATGGTTAGAGTAGCCAGTGTTAATTACAAAGAAGATGATTCACAAAATCACGGGTCTCCTTATGCTCAGCAAAGAAAAAACCACCAAAACCCTAGGTCGGGAGGAGTTACAGAAGCAAACCCTAGCCAAGTGGGATGGTAGAGGTTTAAAGGTCACCATTGTATCAGATGTCAAACTAAGATTTGGCATTCATGTCATTGCCCACAAAATCTATAGCTCCAGTCGACTGAATAGTGTACCTTGTGAAGCTACAGATTTGGCTTTTAAAATTGTAAAGAAAAACCTTGAATTTGATCTGTCAAAATTACTGTTGAGACAATTGAATAAAAATATAGACAATATAAGGACTTCCAAGAATAATCCTTGTAAATTTGGCTCTCTATTGATCTATTTATTTTTCTACGTTCAAAAATTCTTTCGATCAAAAGAATAGTTGTATGGAGAAAAGACATTCCAATTTTGTATCAGATAAATGAGTTTGTAGCAGAAATGGGTGAAAATTTTGATAGCATCATGGACAATTACTTTGAAGATTTCAAGGAGAGAATGAATAAAAGATTCTGAATTCCACCAAAATTGGTTGAAGATTACAGAATTGATGTATGTTTTTATTGTTGACTGTGATAAGGTATACATTTAGGCAGTCAGACCCCGAGCTGCATGGGTAAAACCTCTTCCTTGTGAGGTAAATATTGATAAAACCAGGGACATCATAAAGGCACTGGTGAATGAGCCAGTAGACCCAAGGCAACCAATCTTTGGAACAAGTGATGAGGCAAAGGCCATAATTGAGCTTGAAATCAAGCTACCCTAGGCCATAAGCAAAGGCAAGAGGAAGATAGCCAAATTAAAAACTGCAACTGGTCCTCTTATGCTTACTGAGGGAAAAGGTGAGGATGAATAAGATGATGAAGAAGAAGAAGTAGAAGAAGAAAAAGAAGAACATGAATCTAAAGAGAAACAACCAAAGAAGAAAGGTTAGGTAACTATTACCAAACTTAAGAAAAAACCCACTGTAGTATTCTCCAGAAGAACCAGAAAAAGCAAGCAAGAACCTATACTGGTCAGGCCTCCACCCACATTCAAGGAAAGGCTTAAAAAATTGGAAGAAGTAGCTGGCATCACAAATTTCAAGGCATTGAAATTTCAAACTAGAATTGATGCTGAGAAAATGCAGATTGAGGAACTGGTACTCAATAAGATGGGTAAATGGAAATACTCCCCAGACCAACTTGCCTCTCAAATCTCCAAAGAACTGTTGGAGAGATTGCAACCAAGATGGGACTTAGCCATGCAAACGGTTAAAGACATATATGAGCAATCTCTAAGGAATCTTCTATTGAGTCTCACTAGAGCAGACATAAAGGCAGCAATAAAAAACCATGAAGGTAAAATGATGATTAGATTTCACACATGTTTGATCTTAATTAAAGACATTGAGCATGTTGTAAATGATATAAAAAACATGTGGAAGAACATCTATCATTTTCAAAAGCCCAATGAAGATCCAGTTGAGGTCAAGGATGATGATAGCAGTGACGGTGATGATTTTGATAGCACTCCATCCATCACAGTTACTCCAAGAGAGTTTCATGCACTTATGGAAGAAAAAGAGGAAGAAGACAAGGTGGAAGAAGCAAATGAGGAAGAAGAAGATCCAGTTAAAATAGTAGCAGAAGTGATTGCATCCCTTCCTCACTCTCCACTGAAAACTGTTACATCCACTATGGAGACATCTTCTGCAAGTGAGATTGTGAGAACAATTGCCACATCAATTGCTCAATCTTCATCAGCCACCTCCCAGCTCCAGGTATCTGAAAAAAAGGTGCCAAGCACTTCATCTACCAAGTTGACTATTACTTCTTCAGCTACCGAGCCAGCCTCCTTAGTTCCTTCATCAATAATAAGTGTACCAGTAAGTTCCATGTTTTTGTTTTCATTAGTTCCAACAAGTTCTAGAATTTTTTTTCCATTAGCATCAACTATATCCACTTCCACTCCAATCAGTTCTACTATGGGTACTCTACCGAGTATGATACCATTTTTGGGAAGTGTTTCAATTTTTGATCCGGTTAATACTCCTATTGGCATTCAATTCTCAAGTCATATCCCAATTTTTACTGCTAGCCCCTCCATCTCCTTTATTGTGTCTTTTCCTAAGGTCAAACCAGTCATCACAGAAGTCAAACAAAAGCATCCATTAAGACTTCTGATCATTGGAAAGGAAATTGCAGAAGATATTGACTTAGACAAAGAGATAGTAATTCCAAAGATTGACTATGAAAATACTACCATTGAAGAGATGAGGTTAGCTAGTCAACTAATAGAGATGAAGGCTACGCAGAAGCAATCAAGGTCTAAAAGGGATAAGGAATACCGAATAATTGAGAGTGCCAAGAATATAAATACAGATGCTATAGGTGTTGAAGTAGATTCTACTCAACACATTTTGATCTAGTTAGAAGAGGTTGTACATAAATTCAATGAGGATTCTTTCGAACAAGAAAAAATTATAGAGAAAGCTAAAAAGAAATTTGATAATAAGGTACTAGAGCATATTTCTCAAAAGATAGCAATAAAGAAAGTTGAATTGTCAACATTTTTGAGAAATTTTGAAAATTCTTTTAATAATGCAGCATCACTTTTTGCTAAACTTTGTGATATTTCTGGCTTCACCAAAGAAATAAAAGATAAGTTAAACAAGATTAACATTGATATGCAATCAATTGCATCAAAGTTGAAGGTGGACTCCTCCTCCACAACCTCCCATCACACTAAGATCAGATATTTGGCAGATGTACAGGGAAAATTATTGAGAGAGGAAGCAAGGATCCGGTCCACACTCATAGGCATCTATAATATGATCCTTCCTATCATGGACACAATGCAAAAACATCTTGTACATTGCAAAACATTGGTCCAAGATTAGAACTTCTCAGTGGCTGAGCACTTGATCCAATTATCAGCAGAAGTTCAAATTTCCCTCTCCACCTATCAAATTTTGCAACAGACTTGGGATAGTAATTTTGCAACTATTCTTAAGGTACATAGAGAATTTCTATATCATTTTGGTGTAGCCATATAAATTGTATATATGCAGTCCTTTGGCATTATTGTCAAAAAGGGGGAGAGATTTAGATATTCAGTATAATAAATAAGGAGAGGTATCACTATAAGTGATAGGGGGAGTTAGCACACAATAAAGTTTGCATGTATACATAAGTATATTTGTATATGCAGCAATTCTAAAAAGATCAATTTTGAAAAACCTAAATTCATTTAGTCAGGCTGTGTACATATGTTTTGGCTTATAAGTATTTTTGTCACTACTGCCAAAGGGGGATATTGTTGGCATTAAGTTATTATTTCCATTAGTGACAACACTTATCTATATCAGTATAGCTACCGAGCATTCAATGGCTACCTTGTACATTCATCAATTAAGCAGTTTACACCGAGCTTTGCAGTTCACACCGAACATTCTAGTGTTAATCGAGTTGAGTATAGTTACCAAATGAATGTGCAATCCAAAAGTGCCTACCGAGTGATGGAAGCATAGTGCCTACAAAGTGATGGAAGAGAAGTGTTTACTGAGTGATGGAAGCACAGTGTTTATTGAGTGATGAAAGCACAGTGTTTATCGAGTGATGGAAGCGCAGTGTTTACTGAGTAATGAAAGTATAATGTTTATCGAGTGAAAGCAAGGTAAATGAAGGATTCAATTTTTATCGAGTGATACTATATCCACAATTCTCCAATGCTTACCAAGTTCAGAACTACATCAAGTGATTAGTATGGACCAAGCCTTCACTTCTATTGAGTGCATGACGATGCCGAGTAATGCAATGGACGCTGAGTATCAGAAGGTCACCGAGTTAGTTCAGTGAACCCGAGTTATTTACTGTTTGGCTGACTCAGTAATATTTTGTTCACTTATGTTTTAGTCAACCTTGCAATTATAATTATTGGAATGTTATATATATGTAATGTATTATATCATTTGCAAGAGATGTGATATGGATCAGAATATCAAGAGAGACATGTAATGTTTTGAGAAGTATAAATGCAAATCAGTAGAAGAGCAGAATATTCAGCAAGGTCTACAAGGAGTAGTAATGATTCATCAGTCACAATAGGTGATATATACTTCAAGGATCTAATTAGAAAATCAAGTTTGTAAGTAGATCCACTATTTCATCCTAACAGGTGAATCAGTTTTGTAAATCCTTTAATTGGGTAGACTTAACAATCTTTGTATAAATCTCCTAATAGAGTGCATACTTCAATGTATGTTTATAAATCCTCTAACAAGGTGGACCTAGTAGTCCTTTATGCTCCTAACAGAGCAGATCACCAGAAGTGGTCAATGTAAGCCTTAACAGGCCAACTTCATATTACAGTAATGAAGTTTTGTGGGTATCATCCCCACCCCAGTTTTACTTTCTATTTGGAAGGTTTCTAGGTCACCAAATCACTATGTACATGGGTTATGAATGTTTGATCTCTCATTTATGCAGTAGATTAGATGAATGAATGCTGAAAAGTATATATAGTTAAAATGCTAAAAATATTTTAAAGTTTTGAAGTTACGAATTCACCCCTCCCCTCTCAATAACCTATTATATCTTGAATATTTCCAACAGAGAAAATTGCATCGATTTCACATATGAGTAAGAATGGTAGATGGATAATTGATAGTGGTTTCTCACATTTTATGACCTATGATACAAGTAAGTTTGAGAAGCTAGAAATTTATAATAGAAGTAGTGTTAAATTTGGTAATGATGCACCATGTTATGTGAAAGGTAAATGATAAATTAAACTAAATGATAATATCAAATGTGACAATATAAATTGGGTTGATGGTTTGAAATATAACTTGTTGAGTGTAGCATAGTTAATAAGTTTAGGCTATAGATTTTATTTCTAGAACAAGAAGAAAAATATATACAATGCTACTGGTGAACTTGTTATAAGTAGAGAGAAAATAAGAGGTAAATTTTTCTATCTAGACCTATATGAAGATACATGTCTATTTTCACAATGTGAAGATATTTGGTTATGGCATAAGAGGCTATGTCATATGAACTTTGATAATTTGGTAAGCATTAGCAAGATGAAAAGAGTTAGAGGATTACCAAGATTAAGTAAACCTTATAAAGTGATGTGCAAACAATGTCAAATGGGTAAAATGACAAAGTCTAGTTTCAAGGGCAAGAGCTATTCTTTTGATGATATTTTGGAGTTGGTTGATACAAACTTATGTGGTCTTATTGGGGTACAAAGCTATGACATTGTTTGTTGAAAAATATTTTGTTTTGTTTGTTGATGACTTTTCCAGAATGATGAGTGTGATATTTCTTTAAAAAAAAAAATGATGCATTTCAAATGTTTACGTGGTATCTGGATAGAGTTGAGAAAGAAACATGAAAGATTTTGGAGTGTTTGAGATCATATAGAGGTGGTGAATTCATCTCAGATGAATTCAACATATTCTATAATGACAAAAGTATCAAGAGACAAATAAGTGCAACAAGAACTCCAACACATAATGCTATAGTTGAAAGAAGGAATAGATCAATTATGGATTGTACAAAAACTTTGAAGATGGAGAAGGATGTTTCACAAAAGTATTGGAGAGACACTATAATTATTGTAGTCTATACTATTAACTAAGTGCAAGTGAAGAAAGGTACAAAAAAAACAACTTTTGAACTCTAGTATGGTTATGCACAAAATGTGAATTATTTTAAATTCTTTGGAAGTAAGTGTTACATATTGAAAGATGCAAGAAAAGGTAAACTTGATGCAAAAAATGATGAAGATATATTTCTAGGTTATTCCACTAAAAGGAAAGCTTATAAGTGTTTGAATTCTAACACTAAAAAAATTGTGGAAAGTGAAAATGTTAGAGTTGATGAATTTTCTAGAAAAGAATGAAGAAGAATGCAAGAAAGAACCTGAAGATTATAGATTTTTTTCTATATCTATGAAGGTGAACCTAGCACCTTACCTGAACCAGAGAAGGTGGATACCGAGCATCAACATCTTGACACTTCCAAGGTTCTACAATAGAGTTTTGGTGAGCATCAGTAGGTTGTTGAACATTAGGCTATACAAGTTGAGTCACAAATAAAGACTTTTGACCATCAGACAATGGAAGTTGAGTTGTAGCCAGAGATAATTGAAGAAGAAGAGCAACTTGAATCTAGTGAACAATAAAAAGTAGAAAGACAACCTAAACCTATATTGGAAAAGTATATGAGAAGACATCACGCACTAGATCAAATTATTGGAGACAAAGACTTAGGAATCATGCCAAGAAGAAGACTGAAAAAATGATACATGCTTATTATTTGAGTGTAAGCCTAAATCTATTAAAGATACTTTGGAAAATAAGTGTTGGGTCAAGGAAATGAATGAAGAGATTGGGAAATTTGAGAATAACAAGACATTAGCATTGGTTCCTATACAAAAAGAAAATAATGTGATTGGAACTAGGTGGGTTTTTAGAAATAAGATGAATGAAAAGGGTGAAGTCACAAGAAACAAGGCAAGATTGGTTTGTAAGGGATATGCACAAGAAGAAGTAGTTGAGTATGGTGAGACTTTCACCCTAGTTGCAAGGCTGGAATGAGTGAGAACTTTTCTTGCATATGTTTCTTAAAAAGTATTCAAAGTGTAGCACATGGATGTAAAATCTATATTTTTGAATCAATTTTGGAGGAAGAAGTCTAAATTGAACAACCTAAAGGATTTGTTGATCCAAGAAAAAGGAATATGGTATGCAAGTTATACAAAGCTTTATATGGTTTGAAGTAAGCCCCTAGAGTGTGGTATGAATAGTTACATTATTATTTGGTGAAAATTGGTTTTGCAAGAACTAATGAAAATAGAAATCTATATTTGAAAACAAATTTTTGTTGATGTTATCATATTTGCAGGGAAAGATTCATTGAGCAAGTCATTTGCTGATCAAATGAAAAAGGACTTTGAGATGTCAATATTTTGAGAGATTAAATTATTTGTTCGATTGCAGGTGTATCACCTAAATACAAGTATTTTCATCACTCAATCCAAGTTCACGAAAGAAATCTTCAAGAATTTCAAAATGGAAGAATTGAGATCAGTTAGAACACCTATGGTGATTGGACATAAAATGACAAAGAATGATGATTCAACTGAGGTGAATCAAATATTATACAAGGAAATGATTAGAAAACTCCAATATGTTGTACATAGAAGACCTGATATTGCATTAGCAATTAGTATCATTACTAGATTCTATGCTAATCTTAGAGAAAATCATATGATGGAAGTGAAAAGGATACTGAGATACTTAAAAGGAATAAAAGACTATGGAATATGGAATAAGAAAAATGATAAATTTGAGTTGGAGGTTTACTTGGGTGTTGATTGGGTGACAAATATTGATGCCATAAAAAGCATTAGTGGAGAATCTTTCTTTATAGGTAGGGGACTAATTTCATGGACAAGCAAAAAGCATAAATTTATTTCAAAATCCACAATAGAAGCTTAATATGTTGTTGTTGTAGTGAATTGGTCAAACTTGGGTGAATCAAGAAATTATTGAAAGGCATGAAGGAAGGGATCACTAAACCTATTTTGATACATTATAATAAAAACAAGTTCTATAAGCATATGAAAGAACCATGTGGTGCATACAAAGGCTAAGCACATTGAGATCAGGTATCATTACTTGAGAGAGTTGGTAT
This sequence comes from Cupressus sempervirens, assembly GCA_028749045.1. Taxonomy (NCBI): domain Eukaryota; kingdom Viridiplantae; phylum Streptophyta; class Pinopsida; order Cupressales; family Cupressaceae; genus Cupressus; species Cupressus sempervirens. The sequence goes on from CM053783.1 coordinate 66,655,383, forward strand.
GAGACAAAGAAGTGAGATTGGAATACGTGAACACAAAGGAATAGTTAGCTGACATATTCATTAAGGAATTACCTAAGGATGCTTTTGAGTATCTAAGAGATAATTTAGTCCTCATTCCACTACTTCGAGCAAACTAAGAATAGATGTCACATTATATCAAATGTTTTAACAAAATATCATATACATTAATGTAGGTGATCACATTTTAGGAGATTGCTAAAGGGTGTGAAAAGAAAGATACTGAACTATGAGTAGATGAAGCTATAAAAAGTTAGTGATAGAGTAACATTTCTATATCAGTCAGAATAGTGACATGATGATGTATGTGAATGGTTAATGTCTTTAGAATTATTGTCAAAGGAGATATTAGCATGATTGAATTACCATACAAGTTATCAAATAAAGAGGGAGCATATTATCAAGTTACCATTCATATATTGATGCAGAGAATGATTATTGTCAAGAGGGAAAAATATGGTGCTAGAGGTGTTGAAGTTATGAGTAAGAGGGAGCATATTATCAAGTTACCATTCATATATTGATGCAGAGAATGATTATTGTCAAGAGGGAAAAATATGGTGCTAGAGGTGTTGAAGTTATGAGTAAGAGGGAGCATCCTAAGATTACATGGATGAGAAATAGAATAACAATAAGAAAGAGAGAACACAAACATAGAGGAATATGATAGTACAAGTATTGAAGACTTTGGATTGCATGGTAACTAGTGAGGAGCACCTAGTGAGGTATTTCCATCAATGCCAAAGAGGGAAATTTTTGGAAACTACAATTAGCACAATTATTATGTTGTCATTGATGCCAAAAATAATGGTAAGATAACATGTCAAACCTATTAGAAATCAATTTACTAATAGTGTAGAGTGCCATATCATTTGAATGATGAAAAGGATTTGAAAAGAAGAGATGGTGAGGTGAGCTAGTGACGTTGCTAAGTAATGAGAAGTTAAGTAACATGAAAATACAATGGGCACTTGATAAATTAGTCCTTGATAAGATAATACATTGTTCAATCAATACATGAAGTCAAAAAGACATTTGGATAAAGCTCAAAGTTGGAACAAGTTCAATGGAACTTAATTGAATTACAAAATACTAATGAAATGTACAAATTATCATTATATATTATCCATAATAACATATGTTGATAATAATTTATCATTTAATTTCTTTTTAAAAAATAACTCTAATAATTAAAGCACTTAAAAATTATTACAAATGCCACCATTATTTAACACTAACACTATTTTTTAAAGAACAAAAACAAAAAAACAAATAACAAAAGAAAAAAAAATGAATAAGTCAAATATAATTCATTACTGAAAGAAACCAAAACAATATAAATTGTCTACCATGCTGAGTGATGTAGCCATGGGTCACATCACTTGGAAAATGAAGAAGCACATATAAATAATGCTACCACTATTAGCATGAGTGTTGATGATACTGCTTTGGGGGAGTATTCTAAGCATTGGAGAGTATTGACATGTTGCATTCATGACTATTTTTGTCATTGATGTCAACATAGCATGGTTTTTATAAAGACAAGATGAGTAACAGACATAGATCTTAATGGTACAAATAATGGTTTGATTATCTGGTGATGCATAGTTATGGAAATGTTCGACATAGTATCCTGATGACATGATCAAGTATGTAGAGTCTAGGTCAAGTATGTAGATTCTAAGTCAAAGATGTATGGAAGTTGTACCTGATTTACATAGAGTAGTTCAGAGATAGAGTATTGGGAAAGTAGTTCCTGATGTTTGTTCACTACATTACATATGAGGTGTAGTAAGAAGATGCATAGTTAGGAAGTGATAAAGGATAGTCTATTGATGATGTCAACAAGTGTACAAGCCCTAGTATCACACATGTGAAGTTTTGTATAGACTATGAGTCGACAATGCTATTATAGTTGTAATTAATTAATTATCTTATAATAATTAACTAAGAAAGCCTCAAGGTCAACTTGAGTAATTATTGTGATGATATGGTATAAAGGAAATAGTTTTTCCTTGTTTGTAAAGAGAGCATTAAATGTGGAAAATCTATTGAAGTGTGAAGTATGAAAAGGAGCATAGTGCTTACTGAATGCATATAAGCAATCCAAGGGATTATTAGATGCAAGTATTGTGATCTGGTTACAAGATTAGAAGAAGAAGAGGTCTGGTTGATAGGATAGAAGAAGAGGAAGGAAATACATTTCATTTCTATTATTCCACAAGGAACAATACAAAGATCATTTGGATAGTGGATTCATTGGTCTTCCCCTTGAAGCTATTTGGGCAGTGGGTCCAACTACCTTCCACAATTCCTAATAGTGTTGGAATCTCCTAGCATGGATTCAAAGTCTCCTAATAGGGACTCATATGTACTAAATGTATTCATAGACTCCTAATAGGGATTTATATTAGTACATCATCTTATGGGTACCATCCCTACCGGGGTTTTCCCTCTAATCAAGGGTTTCCCCAGTTAACATATAGTGTTATTGTGAATGAGTATCTTGTTATGGTTTCATTTTATATTATTTATATGGTTAAGTTTATTTAAGGTTGATAATTGCGATAATAGTTAGATAATCGATTCACCCCCCCCTCCCCACCCCCCTCTCAATTATATTAGTGGACTATATATTCTAACAACCACATGATAAATAAGGCATTGAAGAAGGCAACATCCAATCAGAGGATGCATAATCCAAATGCAACAAGTGGAAAATGATGATATGAATGAGTTGAATGGTGAGCGAAGTCCAATGAGTGACATGGGTATTTTGGTTCCATTCAATGGTCCACATATGCTAACTAAGTACAGTATGAGTGGAGGCATTTTTCAAGTGCACATTATTCTTTATGATTGATATATTGAGAGTACATATTCCAAAGAATAACCTTAAGCATCTTATTTTTTATAATTTTTTTCATATGAAAAAAATAATAAGGATATTATAGAATTAAGAAATAAGTTTATTATCAAGGGAAGGAAATTTAATTTAGAAGGATTAATAAATTCATTATAAGACTATAATTTCTTGTATAAGTATGAGAGATAGGTGTATTCCTATCTAGCTGGTGCAATAAATTTCAATTCTAATGTCAATATTAGAGACTAATCTAATGACCCATTTGCCTGACTTAATAAGGAAGGATATATAAAGTGTTGGTATTAGAGATGGGTATAATGCTCATTTGGTCTAACATGAAGGAAAGGAATACAACCTCTATAATGTTGGTATGTAAGATTTTCTCTCCATCCAACCAACATGCCTAAGGAAGTATAATGGTAAGAATATTCTAATGGTCAGCATATGCATATGTGTGCCTTAAAGGGTGCACTCTAGAAAAGATGATTTAATAACTAAGGGTTAGGAATCCCAATCTAGAGACATCTTTAAGGTTTGGGTTGAGGATAGACGATAGGAAAGTATAAAGAGTTCGGTTATTATGAAAAGATTCTAACGATTATTTTTGCAAGTTTTGCTAACTCCAATAGAGTGGACATTACAGTGGTAAAAGAGCTTAATAATATCATCTTGTGAAACTTTGATTAGTTTACAAAACAATTTCCAAACAACTAGCCCAAAAATTAAGAATATTTTTGGAACAAACTAATGAAATAATTGAGAACTCTAATAAACTACTGCTAGAAGCTATACAAAAGTTATGCAACAATAACAATCAAAGTGAAAGATCAAACCCCAGAGGGATTGGCATTGTAATAATGAGGAAAATGACCCTTCATCTCAAAGTTTAGCCTCACAAGATACCTTTGCCTCATTCATTTCAAGAGGAGAACCTATTGTAGAAGAAAAAACAAATGTGAACAATGTGGAATAAATTCTATGATAATATGCAATATTGGAACTTAAAATTTGACAACTTATATCCTTTGAAGAATACTATAAGACCAAAATCATGGAAAATAAGAATAAAAATCATGTAGATGAAGACCTTAAGGAGAAATTAAGTAAATTAAAACTCTCATGTTTTAATGGTCTAGGAGAAGAAATTTCTCAATGAAGGATCCAAAAATTAGACACATATCTATCATACAATCCTATGACAAAAGAAGGTGTGATTAAGTTCACCATATTTTATTTAAGAGGGTTAGTCCACAAATGATGGCACTATGGTAAAACTTCCTTAGGACTTAAGAAAATTACCACCTATAGAGAATTTACTCAAACGTTGATACATAGGTTTGATAAAAAGATCTTGAATGGTACTTTCAAGAGCTAACTCACCTCAAACAAATAGGGTTAGTGGAAGAATTTGCAAACTAGTTTCAAGACCTATTAGTAATGGTTCTAAATCTATCCTAGAGCCAACTCACTCATCTTTTCATATAAGGACCTAAAGATGCCATTAAAACACATGTAAAACCCCTTGAGCCCAGATTTTAGATTAATCCATAACAAAGGCAAAGAAAATTGAGTCTAATAAGCCCAAGGAAAAACCCAAGAATTTTGGAACCAAGGTACCCTATCAAAATGAAGGACCTAGGAGAGATGGCCCAAAAAGACCCTGTTACATCTGCAAATAACCATGGAGTAAGGAACATCAATGTCAAAAGAAAGATGAGCTATTTCAAAAGAATCTATCCTTCAAATGTAGAGAACCCTAAAAACCTAGTCATCAATGTAAAAAGGAAAAAATGAACAAAATAGAATAAATTTGTGAAGATGAGACCCCAAGGCAAAAGGCAAAAATTGAGGAACAAGAAAATGGGGTATTAGCTACCATCACCCAAGAATATGAAAATAGGACATTTTGACTCAAGGAGATAGTTAAAGGACAAAGAATAATTGTATTGGTGGGCTCAAGAGCAGTGCATGACTTCATTGGGAAATACTTGGTGGTAAGGAGAAAACTTAAAACACAAGAATTCAAGACCTTTGAAGTGGCTTTTGGAAATGGATTTGTTGATAATTGCACAAATATAGTACCTCAATTAGAAGTATCCCTAGGGGGCACACAATTAAGAGAAACTTCTATACAATAGATATTCAAAATGATATCATCCTAGGAATGTCTAAGGTAACTTCCTTTGGATGATTCATTTTGGATGGCCCCAATTTAAAGATTTATTTCCAACATGAAGGGAAAGAGATCACATTAAAAGGAATACCTAATGGTCCCCCCAAGATGGTCTCTTGTAATAAAATAACAAAATTACTCAATCATGATGAAGGGAGATGGATTGCATAATGTATGGTATTAGATAAATCAAATCCAAGAGGAGGAACCATCCATGTAGATATTCAACCTATATTGAAAAGATTAAAAAGAGTGTTTAAAGAAATTTTCCCAGGGCTTCCCCTAATAAGAGGATTTGAGCATTCTATAAGATTAGAAGTAGCAAAGAAACCAATGATTACCACCCCTTATAGATGTCCCCAAAAATTCAAAGAGGAGATAGAAAGAAAAATCAAAGAATTATTAGAGATGAGAGATTTCCAACCCAACAGTAGCCTGCTTTCATTATTAGTAGTCTTGGTCAAGAAGAAAGATGGGATTGTGAGGATGTGCATTGACTACCAAGAATTAAAGAAGAAAACTATTAATTAAATAGATATCCAATTCCTATGATTGATGAAATAATGGATGAATCGTTGAAGTGGATGAAAGTTGAACCTCACAACTCCCAAGAATCACCTACATGCTTGAACACTTATCACACATAGAGAGAAGCAAAAATTGTGGAGGTTGGAATTCCCAGATCCATAAATGAGACATTCTTGATGAGCAAAAAGAGAGATTACTATTATCAAAAGTAAATTAATAAATTAGAAAGAGATCAATCCTTATAAAAGGAGATCAAAACCCTAATAGGTAAAACCTAGGTTTCATGATAATAATTAATAAAATAATTAATTATTATATGTCTAAAGTTTAACTCTAGTAAACTAGAGATTATAAGTGACTTAATAATTAAAATGATATGATTTAATTAATAAGAAAGTACTTTTTTACTCTAACAACCCCCCTTAAGATAAACTTACGGAGTAGCTAAAAACCTAGAAACTACTACTGAAAGGAAATTTGGGTCCCAACAACAAGGCCTAAAGAGGTACCCAATCACAACCAAATCTCTAAAAATAGGAGAAATAGAGAAAACCACATGGGAAAAACCCTACTCCAAAAAGAGATAGAAATAATGCTAAAAAGAGCTAGTGAAGGATTGAAGAAGCCTCCAAACTAGGGAATGTCCCAAAAGATAGAAATGAAAGATGATTGTGAAGACCATTATTAAAGCATGAAGCTACAAACACTACCAAATTGTTGATCTAAAGAACCTCCACTATATAGAACATGACTAGGTAGAGAAGACTAAGTATGAAAAGTTGATTAATCGAAGATGAAAGGTATCTTCATGGCCTCCAAAAATAGGAATGAAAGAATATCTATATGATAAATGATTCATCTTACTAAAATGCATAGGTATCTAGCCACTGCAATTTCCTAGTACATAGGATCAAATACCAAATACATAGCTCATTCTATCGAACCAAGAAAGCAATAGAACCAACAAAACCCCCATATAACACTAAGAGGTAAGACATGAAAACTAAAATTGAATGCAATATCTCCTGTAGAAAGAAGAACCAATAACATTGAGAGTGCAAAAGAAGTACAAACACCTATAATGGCATGTGTCATCGACACGTCATGAGGCTAATGTCATGGATGGAAAACTTACTTTAAAAAGGAAGATGGTGAAATGGCCAACATGAAATCCCCCAAGGAACTTTATAATGTAGTGTGAGTACAAAAAAACACAAAGATATGCAAGATCCCAAAAGGCAATACAGTGACACTTTATCTCTATGCATTTGTAAAATAACTACAAAAGGATGTCAACAAAGATCAAAAGAGATATAAGGCTGATATAAGAGATAATGCAACCCATGAAAAATCATCTGAAGCAACAAAATTGATCTCTAGACATGACATAACCAAGATATCCACCAGAATGCAAAAAAGAAAAAAACTGAATGGGATGTGCCTGGAGCAAAATTTGGAAAATAGAATATCTCAAAATATGTCTCCCAAAAGTGTGAAATAGAACCTCTAACTTTGAATAGAAAAACTAGAAACTAAATAACATAAAATGTCCAAATAAACTATGTCATCATGATGGGCTTGGAACCAGCTTTCCAATGATATCTCATTTGCGAAAAATAGAGTATAGATGAGCAAGTTATGGCCCAAAAACCACATGTCGATCAAAAAAGAGTTGGAAGGGGTAAGAATGTGTCAAAATGCATTAGAAAGCATGCCCACCAGCACCAAAAATTAACTCGATAATCGTGCCAATTTCTTACAAAAACTAACTCAATTTATGTGCTAAAAAAATCTCAACTTGTGTACCAAAGAAATTACAATTTTCATGCTAAAAATCTAGACTTGTGTATCAAAAATAATTATTTGTGTGTCAAAAAATACTTGATTTGCATGGAAAAAATCTCAATTTTCATACCAAAAAATCTTGATTTGCATATCAAAATATCTTTATTTTCATGCCCAAAATCTTGATTTTTGAGCCAAAAAAATCTCAATTTCTGTGCCCTAAATCTTGGTTTTTTGAGCCAAAAAATATCAAATCATTGGCTTGAGAAATGTGCCCAATTTGGGAGTAATATTTTTTGCCTCAAATTCCAACTATGCCCAAATTGGATAAATTTTATATGAAAATAAGGGTTTTTGGGTGCTCTGAGCTCAACAATGATGTCTATTTGGGCTCAAAGTGACCTAAAAATTAGTGACCCCCCAAATCCAAAAAAACACCATTGTAAAGAACCAAAACCCTCTAAAAAAAGGCGTAGATCTAAAAGCCAACACAAACTTCTGATAAACAAAATAGGGGCATGAAGATCTTGAGCTCTGATACCATGTGGAAGTTGATGAAAGGTCAACCTCACAACTCCTAAGAATCACCTACATCCAAACACCTGCCACAAAAAGAGAGAAGCAATGCTATGGAGGCTGGAATTCCTAGATCCATAGATTAATCATTCTTGATGAGCAAAAATAGAGATTTCTATTATCAAAAGTAAATTAATAAATTACAAAGAGATCAATCCTTATAAAAGGAGATCAAAACCTTAACAAGTAAAACCTAGGTTGCATGATAATAATTAATAAAAGAATTAATTTTTATATGTCAAAAGTTTAACTTAAGTAAATTAGAGATAATAAGTGACTTAATAATTAAATCAATATGATTTAATTAATAAGAAAGTACTTTATTACTCTAACATTAATTACACAAATATGTTATTTTTCAAAAATTGACCTGCAATCTAGATATCATCAAATGCGAATGAGGAAGGAAGATGTACCTATTGTCACAAAAGCTTGCACCCTTGTCCAAAGTTTTTACCTAAGGACAACCTTGTGAAACATGGAAACAACCTCCAAGCCGTGGGACTTGAACTATGAGGTTGAGTCTCTGAACAAGGTTGGCTTCCTCTACTATTAAGATGCACTTAAACTATTCTTGAAGATAAAAGGGAGAAGAAATACATGAAAGTAACTACCTAATCTATTCTAAAGAGTTGATGCACCAAAATAGGGTGTTAAGACCAATCTCTTCCCATACATGCATGGTACCATTATCATGATAGTCAAAAGATATATGCATTCAGACTTGCTTTAATCTATTAACTACATACAGATCAGACAACCACATAAGTGACACAAGGAAAAAATGCTTCACTTCTTATCATTCACGTGCCAACAAAGATACAAAAATGTAGATTATAGAAATCCATAGTACATTGAAGAGAGATAGACAAAGCTTGCACAATACATTGATGGCTGAAAGAGATTGGATAGGATGCCATATAATTCAAAGGCAAGGAGGGAATTTATAGTAGCATGCCAAGGCAATACCAGAGAAATAAAGAAGATCCAACCCTAAGAAAGAGTACAACATTTTATTTTATAGTGTAAGCATAACTAAGTTACCTTCCACCCTAAGATAGAATTTGACCACTACAATCAACTTTATAGAGAATAATTACTACAAAAATGGAAAAGATTTGATTACAACATAAATCTAGATTTGATAAGATCACTTATCCATCAAAAAATCTATGAGAGGATAGGAACGATGACCATTAACCATCTAACTAAGTAGATGGATCAACCGGTGGCGATGAAGTGTTTTGTTGCATTTATTAGGGATAGAGATTGATGAAAGTGGTTGTAGGAGATCTAAAAGATTGAATCTATCATCAAAGAGTTGTTTCCCTTGTTATGAACCTACCAAATTAGGTGGAAAGAAAAGGTCAATTGTATTCAAGTGTCACTTTGTACCTTTCTTGCTACTTGATTGGTTGGGAGCTCCCCTTCATCCAGCTTGGTGGGTAAAATTTTTTTTTTTTTTTGGTCAACATTGAACTCCCAAACCTATGAGTGTTAGCTATAGTCAAAATGCTTTATATTACCTTTTTTTCATAACCTTCACTTCTATGATCTTATGATTGCCAATGCCTCATAGCATCGAGCCAATTCTACATTCTCTTTAAGATCCTCTGATAGCAACAAGATCATATGGTCTCACGATAGAAAGACAACCCTTAACACCCCCAGTATAAGGTCACGGTACCATTATATTTTCCTTGTGATGTTATGACATGGTAAATTTGACCTTTACAATTGTAGTCCATTGTGATATTGGCAGCTATGGCAATTGCCTTGTAATCCTATGATCATGTTTTTTTTTGTCATCTCAAGAGGTGTCCTTACTTGTGCTTGCAAACTTATGACTTTAAAATCATATGATCAACCTTCCCTTCATAGCATCAAGAACCTAGGAAGTCAACTTTGTGATCCTATGATCGTTGATCATCATGGTGTCAAAACATATTCTTGCAACACTTGCAATCTTACGATCATCTATTGTCGTAACATCGGGCAAGACCTTGCTTGAGCTTACAATCTATTGACCATATACAATGTCACGACAACCCAACCATTTGAACAACAAGAGCCTTGTAGCATCTTATCACTACTTGATTCACCTGATGATCCTCTGGCACATGAGCTATTGTAAGATTAGGACCATACTATCTTGTCATAGCTCCAAAATCTTAAAATAAAGAATTGAATCTTGTGACTATTGAATTTGTTCAAATATTTGAAATTAATCCTTAGCCAAATGGAATTTTTGGCCAACAGTACCAACAATTTCCTTTTTTGTCATTAAAGACATTTTGAATCTAGTTCTTCCATTTGGTCTCACCAATGCACTGAAAACCTTCTAATCATGTATGAATCATGTTTTTTGATAGAAATTGAGAAAAATTATACTTATATTCTTTGATGGAATACTTACCCATAGAAAATCACAAGAAGAATATTTCCAACATATCAAATAAGTTCTGAATATCTTGGAAATAGAATAACTATATGAAAAGCTATCAAAATGTGAAATTGTCTTAGAAGGAATCACATACTTAGGATAAAAAATCAATAAAAATTGAGTAAGTGTGGATGTAGTGAAAATTGAAGCCATTAAAGAATGGTCAAAACCAGAAATACTAACCCAACTCAAGGGATTTGTAGGCCTATGTTCTTACCGATGTTTTGTAAGAGGGTTCTCCAAAGTTGCTACCCTACTCATAGATTTAACAAAGAAATGACCATTTGCATGGAATGATTTAACATAATAGGCTTTTAAAAATCTCAAAAAAACTATGAGTTCTTGTCCACTTTTAGCTATTCTATGTTTCACCAAACCATTCAAATTATAGTGTGATGCATGAGGGGAAGGAATTGGAGTAATACTTATGTAAGAGAAGCATCCAATAGCCTATGAAAGTTGCAAACTAACAAATGTAGAAAATCACTACTCCATATATGATAAGAAAATGTTGGCTATAATATATGCCTTAGTGAAATTTTGACAATACTTCATCTGAGGGAAATTTATTGTGAAGACAGATCATAATAGCCTACAAGTTTTCTTAAATAAAAAAGATCTTAATGATTGAAAACAAAAATGGGTTAGTTGGATCCAAACATATGACATTGAAATAAAATATGTGAAATGAATTAATAATGGAATCATTCAAGAAGGCCTTGTTGTGATGTGGAGCCTAATCAAACTTAGAGGTTTATTTTAGGTGGTTTCCCCTCAAATTACTTCTACAGGGGTTTGGGGGTAGCACCCCTAAGATAGGCTCAATGGGCAATGCCCCTTGTGGGGTCCTGAGATTTGGAGGTAGTGCCAAAAATGACTCTAGTATTGTAAAAGGTGTTGACTCTTATTTTTCTATTGGGCGACTTATTCTAGCCCTAATTTTGTAAGTGACAAAAAGCTTCTATAAAATTGCTTAGGGATAGGGATTTCATAATGTATGATGAGATTGTAACTTCTTGTGGTGGTATTGAGCTATTGGTGTTGGTGGATGTAGCTCAGGGATTGGGTGAACCATGTTAAATCCTTATGTCTTTTGTTCTCTTCTGTGCAATTTATTATATTTGCATGTAATTGTTATTTTTAGTTGTGGTTGATCCTAATAAGTGGTATTAGAGCCAAACTGTCATCATTTATTTTAGCCCAGACTATCATCATTTTTTTAATAGCCATCCTCTATAGGAAGGTCCCATAGTTGAGTGGGAATGATAGAAGACAAGGGTAATATAAAGGTTTAGAAGTTTAATGGGAAGAAATTTCAGTTATGGAAAATGCAAATGAAGGACTATCTTTATCAGAAGGATCTATGGAACCCATTTGAAGGAAAAGCCAAGAAACAAGGAACATAGATAGATGAGGATTGGGAAATTTTGGATAGAAAGGAACTTGGAAGTATTCAATTATCCCTGACACAATCAATGACATTTAATATTAAAAAAGTAAAGACAATAGAAGAGTTGATGCAAAGCCTAGCAAAACTATATGAAAAGCCCTTCACTTCAAATAAGGTTCATGAAGAATTTAATTAATATGAAGATGACAAAAGTGTTGGAATTACAGTAGGAAAGATAAAGTTCTATGGGGGGGGAGGGTGAATCAATGCTTCAATCTTTGACCCATAAAATATTCACCACATATTCATCTCACATATTCAATAAGTAAATTGAAATACCATGTAAAGCATGTACATCTAAAGAATGTAAACAAATAAGCATTCACACATATATGACACCAGATATGATTACCCAAAAACCCTCCAATGAGAAGGTAAAACTAAGGTGGGGATGACACCCACAAATCTTCACTATAGTAATAAAGTGTATCCAATGAAGGTTACAATGTTTGATCATGAAACATAATCTACGCTATGAAAGGTATGCCCTATTAAAGGCTTACAAAGATTGTTAGGTCTTACCTTGTTAAAGGATTTCAAAACCCTATTAAAAGTGTGCCTTGTTAAAGGACTTCAACTCACAATAAAGCAAGCACCTTATTAGAGGATTTTAGTATAGCCTGTTAGGAGTGCTCTATTAAAAGATTTAATTGATTCACCTGTTAGAATGTCTCAGCATTGATCCTGCGATTAGCACTTTTTTGCTTGATGACATATGACCTCTAAATTGATTTATTCTTGATCCTTCTTGATTAGATGTCTCTCTACTATTCACTATTTCCTTCCTCCGTTCTCCTTTGATTGATTCTAAAATGCAATTTTAGGTCATAATACCTTTGTCACCATGAATGTCCTAGTTTTTGCATTCATACATTCCCTTACAGCTCATAGAAAGTTTAGGGCTTGTCCTCATTAAGAAGACCCACTGACTTAGGGTTAGGTATGAATCAACAATTGTGATTCATCTATTTTTCCACTTAGACCTTCCCATTACCTGATTGGATGTATGTAATTAATTAAGATTCCAAATTAAGATTCGTCCTTATCACCAAAATATCGTAATTCAGTCTATGAATCATCTAAAAAATGGTTTACATAGTAGTTTGTGCCAATACAAACAACTATGACAAAACTATATTACTTAGCATCTAAAGTCTCTAATGCACAACATATATTGATTTCAATACTATGACTCGGTATCTGAATGACTTGGCATGCACTGTTGACTTGGCTCCTAAATCACTCAACATACACTGTCTACTCGACACTTGAGTGACTTGGCACATGAGTGACTCAACACTCACTATTGACTAAAAATGCTCTAGCTTATACATGTTGTGCTTGACATATACTACCTATTTGACATGAACTAAGTAAATGACTTAAGTTTGTAGATACTCACTTGTCAAAACCAATCTAAGATCAACAATCTCCCCCTTTGACATGAGTATCAAAAAAACTTGGTCATGCATTAATACTTTTATTCTTACGAGCATAATATAACTCTTATTTAGTTTCTATACAAAATTTCAAAATATCAAAAATTTGCACCAACTTGTACCTCAAAATCTTATAACTTCCCCTAAGTTGTTTGATTTGGTTCCATATTCAAATTGTTACTTCTATTGAGTAGATGTGTCTCAAATGATACTCTTTCACTTGCTTGTTGTTCTTTACTTCAAAATGATACTCTCATGCTTTGTCCCCCATGCTCTTACTCCCCTTAGCTCCTTCTCCCTTTTTGACATTGATGTCAATAAGTTATTCTACTAATAGTGTGTTTGTCCAAGAAAGATTTATGGACCTCAAGAATAATATTAAGAGAAACATCCCAATTGTCACAAGTTACCTCCAAAGACTTGAGTTGGATGGCCATCTTGGAAACAAGGTGAACTAGGTCATCTAATGTAGAAAGATTGGGGTCTTTCTTCATAAGAGTTTCAACATAACCTAAATCCATGTACAAAATCTCCATGTGAGTAGTCAATATAGTGTTTGGCCCTTATGTTGGCTTCATCTGAAAAATAGTGTTGCTAACTAAATATGGGTTTGCAATAGGGTCCTGAAGTGTTTCTCACTTTGAGCTAGAGTTATGGGTAATTTAGCTCCAAATGACTACATTTGACTTTCCAAGCTAAGGATGTGATTCATTATTTGTTGTGTGAAGAGTGTAGGATTACACAGTTTGGTGTACAGAGAGAAAATGTTCTTAAATACCTTCTTCACACTATCTATCTTAGTTGCCAATGCAACTTGTGTAAGTTCTATACCACTAGATATCTTCTCATTCACTTAATATTGAAACTTTTTCTCAGACCACTCTAATAATTTTGCATTAGTATCAAGGTCTACATCACTTACCTTTTCCACTATGTTAGTCAATTATTTAATAAGTGGCTTTGTTTCATATAGAGTAGGCAGACTAAATGCATCCAAGAAGATGTCTTTAATATAAATGCAAAGCTTGCTTCTTCCTATGCTCCCTTTTGAGCAATTCTTGATGTTCCTTTCTAGCCAGGGCTTCTTGAAGTATACCCATCTACTCAATTGTTATTGTTGCAAGATCAAATTTAGGCAATATAATTTCTTCCTCTAGGCTTACATCTCCATATGTTATTACCTCTTATGGCTTTGATGAACTTGGACTAAGCACTGAGAATTGCAAAAGTGTTGCATCTATGCTCGGCCTTTGAAGAGTGTAACCAGAAGGAGTGTTAGATCATAGTAAAGTTACCAGTGTTTGAATTATTGCTTCCACCTTTGGCTTGGGAGTTGACTTAGTTTCTTTAGGCTTGTCCTTCTTGTTGTCTAGTGTAGAGTTTGATCAGTCCCCAAGTGGGAGATTGTTAGTTTGTGGTGACTAATCAGGGAAGTACTGCAAATACTTCATACTTCATATGTTGTGGCTAATGTATGGCTGACATATGGCTAACATGTTGTAACCCTGAAAAAGCATAAAAAATACTTGTATAAAAGGGCTTAGGGTTAGGGATCATTTCATTGTTGTGATGAAAAATTGGTTCTTGCAGTGGTATTGAACTGTAAGGGATTACATATTGTAATCAGGTTGTAATAACTGGACTATAATAATATCAGACTTGCTATTTGGTGGATATAGCCTAGGGATTGGATGAACCACATTAAATATTGGTGTCTTGTGTTATTTTTTATGTCATCTATTATTTCCTATTATTGCTTATATTTGCATGTAATTGTTATTTCTGTCTAAGGTTTAATTCTAACAAGTAGTATCAAAATGAGGTTTTTCTTTCAGTTATCTTCTACAGGAAAGTCTCATAGTTGAGTGGGAGTCTCACAGTTGAATGGGAGCAATGGAAGACGAGGGTAAGATGAGGATTGATAGGTTTAATGGGTAGAAATTTTAGTTATAGAAGATACAAATGGAAGACTATCTTTATTAGAAGGATTTATGGAAGCCATTGGAAGGTAAAACCAAGAATTAGGGATCTATGTCAAATGATGACTAAGATCTCTTGGACAGAAAGGCACTTGGAAGCATTCGATTATTCCTGGCACCATCGGTGGCATTTAATATGAAACTATATGAAAAACCCTCCACTTGAAACAAGATATTTCTCATGAAGCATTTATTTAATATAAAAATGGAAGAAAGTGGATCTATTATGGATCATTTAAATGAGTTTAATACTATTAATAGTTAGTTATCTTCTATGGGTATCAATTTCGATGAAGAAATTAGGGCTCTTTTGATTTTTTATTCTTTGGCTAAAAGCTAAAATGGCTTAGTAATGGCTGTGAATAATTCTATTCTTGGATCTAGTACCCTAAAATATGATGATGTGATTGGTTTTTTTTTGAGTGAGGAAACTAATAGGAAATCCTTAGGTGGATCTACATCATAAAGTTCTTTGAACACACAAAGCATAGGCAGAATAACTGAGAGAGGAAGTAATTCCAAAAACCATGGGAAATCAAGAAGAAAGTCAAAGGGGAGGAGGTCTCAATTGAGAGGACCAAATGATTATTGGTACTATGGGAAATTAGGGCATAAAAAGAAAGATTGTTGGACTTGAAAGAAAAATGAAGGAGATACGCTAGATGGAGACAAGGAAGCAAATGTGGTAAGTAACAAATCCAAAGAGGATGCTTTGATTTTATCATTAGAAAGTGTTGATGATTCATGGTTTTATTTCCTTAAACAAAAATTTGATGTATTTCAAACTTTCAAGAAATGGAAATGCTTGGTTGAAAATGAGACTGATAAGAAACTGAAATGTCTTAGATCTGATAATGGTGGTGAGTATTGCAGTCATGAATTTGAAGATTATTGCTCCACTAATGGAATTCATAGACAAAAAACTATTCCAAGGACTCCACAGGAAAATTGAGTGGCTAAACGCATGGACAAGGCTATAATGGAGCATGCAAGGAGCATGAGGTTGCATGCTAGGTTGCCCTTACACATGTGGGTAGAGGCTATCAAGACTGTTGTATATTTGATTAATAGAGGTCCCTCTACTCCTTAGTTTGTGGTATTCCAAAGGAAGCATGGACTGGTAAGAAGGTGAGTTATTTTTTTCTCAAAACCTTCTTTTGTGAAGCTTTTGCTTATATAGAT
The DNA here is from genome assembly GCA_028749045.1 of Cupressus sempervirens. Classification (NCBI taxonomy): domain Eukaryota; kingdom Viridiplantae; phylum Streptophyta; class Pinopsida; order Cupressales; family Cupressaceae; genus Cupressus; species Cupressus sempervirens. The sequence goes on from CM053783.1 coordinate 66,671,822, forward strand.
TCTCAAAATAGAGCCAAGTTTGAAGCTAAGTCAAAGAAATGTGTATTTGTTGGATATGGCATTAATGAATTTGGTTATAAGCTTCAATATTTTGAAAATCATAAAATTTTAAGAAGCAAGGAAGTCATAATCAATGAGAAAGTGTTGTACAAATATCTATTGCAACAACATGAGAAGAAAGAAGATGATTATGTAGTACTGGATGATACTCCACAAGATGATGTTCCATCCATTCCTCATGATGTGCAACAATTGCAATAATAAATACCACACACACCAGTGAATGTTAGATGGTCAACAAGGCAAAGTAGACCTCCAAAAATATTTTCTCCCTCTATGTATTCAATTTTACTTACTGATGCTGGTGAACATGAATGTTATGATGAAGTTGTGTAGGTGGATACTAAGATTTAGTGGGAGTCTACAATGAAAGATGAAATGGACTCTTTGTTGAAAAATAAGACTTGAGATTTATGAAAATTGCCTGCAGTTAAAAGGGCTTTAAAAAAAAATGGGTTTAAAGGTTGAAAGAAGAGGATGGAGGTAAGAAAACATTTAAAGCTAGGTTAGTTGTAAAAGGATTTGCACAGAAAAAAGGCATTGATTTTTGATGAGATATTTTCTCTTGTTGTTAAAATGACTTCTAGCTTTACTATTTTAAGTATTGTGGCTACTAAAGATTTGCATTTAGAGAATCTTGATGTTAAAATAGCCTTTCTTCATGGTGATTTGGATGAAGAGATATATATGGCTCAGCCACAGGGATTTGAGGCCAACGGTAAAAAGAACTCAATGTGCAAATTGAAGAAAATTTTATATGGCTTGAAGCAAGCACATCAGCAATGGTATCTAAAATTTGATAGTTTTATGCATGAGCATGGATATAGTAGATGTCATTTAGATCATTGTGTTTATTTTAAGAGGTTGGATGATGAAAACTACATTATTTTATGTTTATATGTTGATGATATGCTTGTAGCTAGGTCTAACATGGATCTTATTAAGGGGCTAAAATACCAGTTAGCACATGCATTTGCTATGAAGAATTTGGGGGCAGCAAAACAAATCCTTGGTATGAAGATTTGCAGAGATAGGAAGAACAAAAAATTGATGCTATCTTAGGCTGATTATGTTGAGAAGGTGTTGCAACATTTCTCTATGGAGAATACTAAAGTTGTCAACGCACCTTTACCTAGTCATTTGAAGTTGACTAAGGAGATGTGTCTGAAGACACAAGAAGAGGAGGATAAGATGTCTAAGGTACCCTATGCTTCAACTATAGGAAGCTTGATGTATGCTATGGTATGTACAAGGTCATATATTGCACATGTAGTGGGAGTCGTTAGCAAGTATATGAGTCATCTAGGAATTGAGCATTGGAATGCTATCAAATGGATTCTCAGATATTTAAGAGGAACATCTAATAAGTGTTTACACTTTGGGGGCTCTACTATTCACTTACAGGGCTATGTTGACTTAAATTTGGTAGGAGATATTAATACCAGGTGGAGTACTTTAGGTTATGTCTTTACTATTGGTGGGGCAATCGTGAGCTAGGTTTTTAGGTTACAAAATTTTAATGCTTTATCCACTAAAGCGACAGAGTATGTTGCTGCTATAGAGGTAGTGAAGGAGATGATATGGCTTTAGTTCTTCTTGGAATAATTAGGACACCCTCAGAGGGATAATTATTTGTTTATAGATAGTTAGGGTGCCATTCATCTTGCAAAGAATTCAGCTTTGCATTCAAAGATAAAACACATTCAATTATGGTACCATTTCATTTGATCTATTTTGGAGGATGTAGAGTTAAAGTTGGACAAGATACATACAAATGAAAATCTAGTGGATATATTTAAAAAGGTAGTGACAAGGGAGAAGCTTAATTCCTCTTCAGCTTCGGTTAGTCTTCTAGATTGAACATGAATAAAAGAACAATAGATTTTAGGTTGGTTTGATCCAGTGGGAGACTCGTGTGGTAGTGGTATTGCTATAGGATCAATCTCCAAGTGTTAGATTGTTGTCTAGTGTGGAGTCTAATCAATTCCCAAGTGGGAGATTTTTAGTAAGTGGTGATTGATCAGGGAAGTACTATACATACTTCACAAATTCTTTAATTTGGGTTGTAGTCAATGTTGTGGCTGACATATGGTCGACATATTGTAACACTAAAGCGGCATAAAAAATACTTTTATAAAAAGCCTTAGGGTTAGGGATTATTTCATTGTTGTAATGCAAAATTGGTTCTTGCAGCAATATTGAGCTGTAAGGGATTATAGATTGTAATCAAGTTGTAATCACTAGATTCTAACAATATTGGACTTGCTATTTGGTGGACGTAGCCTAGGGATTGGGTGAACCATGTTAAATCTTGGTGTCTTGTGTTCTTTTCTATGTCATCTATTATTTTTTGTTATTGGTTATATTTTCATGTAATTGTTATTTATATCTGAGGTTTAATCCTAACACTTCTTTGCCTCATTGCTTTGAATTGCACTTTGAACTTGTGCTAGAGGTATTAATGAATCTGTCTGACCTATTTGACTCTATGCCTCCACCTTATCTTCTCCAATTTTCTCAACCTTTTCTATTGCATCCTTGGTTATAGTTTCTAAGATTAGAGTGGCACTTGTGTGTGTGCTAACACTAGTGACTTGAGGAGTGATGGTAGGTGGTTCTTGTGTTTTCACCTCCTCCCCTGTAGTTTTAGTTATTGATTTTTGAAATTCATCTACATTCACCAATACAAGATTGTTACACAATTTATCCTGTAGTGTAGATTGATCAAGTATCTTTTTTAAGTCTTCCTCTGTTAGGGGATTAATGTTCTGAGTAGTGAGATCAGAAACATCCTTTACTGTGATAGCTTCAACATTTACACTTGCTATTTGTGTAGGAATGACATTCGATATTTTTGTATCTTGTACACTCTATTCTTGTTGCTACTCTTTCTCATCTATTGCCTTATCAATTACATTCATTTCAACACCTCCCTCAACTATGCCTTCTGTGTTATCATTATCTTCATCATCCTCAATCTCAATAGGCTCTTGTTCTCCTTCTTTGACTATAGCTAGCCCATATGTAATTTTTCACATCTATGTAGTCTTCTTTACAAAATCTTCAATATTGTGTTGCAGTATGCTGAATGCTCTATATTTACTAACAAATCTAATAACATATTTCTTTATGGCATTAGCTATATGTGCCTTGCTAAGTTTAGGCATAACTTGAGTGAGGGTAGTTTCTCTAATTTTCCTTTCTAAGTTCAAACAATAATGTCATTTTTGTTCAACTCTTTCATATAGGCTTTTAGGTATGGATTTGGAAATCTCTAGAGGGGCTTTCTTGAAATTGGCCATCATCACATATATTGCCTCCTCCACTTGATTCTTTTCAATTTTTCCAAGATTTTTAAAATCAATGTGAAAAAATCCTAATAAATCTGGATTGTTACTAACATTCTCACATAGGTTGTCTAGATCTGAAGATGGATTATGACTCACCACTTGGAATTGGCTATTGTCATTAGATTTAGTTGTTTCCTCATCAGTTTCAACTTAAGCAATATATTTTCTCCTTGGTCTTTTATGTGCTCCTCCTTCTTGCTCTATAGGCTTCACTTTCTCTTTATCCTTTTGTGCAATGACATGTGTGCTAGCCCTTGTGTTAGGTACTATAGATTTTGGCTAGCTTTGTTTAGCAATCTTCTTAGGTCTTGTCACTATTTGTGCCTTAGCCTTTCTCTTCTTCTGATCAATAGGAATAGGTGCTTCCTCAGCTTCTTCTTCCTTAGTACCTTCTATAGTTTTTGTTTCTTCCTCTTGTTGATCTCCACCATTTCCTTGTGTCAATGCAAGTGGTGCTTGAATCTGAGTGTCTTCTTCCTCTTCATTCTCTTCTTGCTTAGCACCTTCACCTAATTTTTCTTTCAATTTCATTACCAATTTCTCCTTCTTTTTGATGATAGAGGTAGTCTTCAACTCCATAGTAATATTTGATTTTTCCATCTCATAGTTACAAAAAGCTTTGGCATCTTTGTCTACTTCTTCTACAAGTAATGTTGTTATTGCTACAAAGGTCTTATCAACATTAATTTCATAACCTAATGGCCTCAACCATATTACTCTTGGAATTGTTTCTTGTACAAATGTGTAATCAACATCAACTAGGAAATAAATATCATCATAATGTTTTTCTACTAATGACATTGTAATCCTTAATCTCTTTTTCATGGATTTCTTGAAGTCCTTAGAATAACTGGTCATTACTGACTCAAAGTTTATACCTAATTATTTAATGAACTCTCCTATTTGAACTACAATAGACCTATTAGTCTTCCATGCTATTAGACCAAATGTAGGAAATGTGTTATGAACATAAAAGAAGATACATATCAAAATAGATCCAAATTTACACTAGGGACTTTTTGTTTTCCTTATTGCTCCTAGGTTTTTAATAAATTGTTGTAGTTGCAACTCAATAAGATCATATCTATGATCCTTCTTCAAATCTTGTAACCCCTATCTACTATAATGTAGGGTACACTATTCAATTTGCTTGAATGATAAAATTCATGTGCAATTACCCTTATTGCAAAATCTATTAAAGGATCTATGATGGTGTCCATGGTCATTCTTCTCTTCTTCTACACAAATCTTGTGTTCTTTTCAATGACTTCTTTGGATTCACTTCTCATGGTCTTTGGCCGATCTAGGGTTGGATACCCTATTTCCCTATGGATTATTATCTGTGTGATTTTGATTGGCCCATTATCTAACCATACTAAACTATCATGAATTCCACTCAAAACAATATAGATCCATTCAATTTTGAAAACTATATGGAAATCTAGGGCACAAGTTAACCCTTTCTTTTCTACAATCTTGAATTATTCCATTAATAAATCATTTTCACATAGTTTTCCATATGCTTCACTGATTTTCATGCCACCAATACTACCAATCTTACAATTATAGCATTTTCTAACATCCTGTATCCTTAATACTTTGGGTGGTATCATAGATAGTGCACCAAAGGGATCTTGTTTATATTCTATATCTAGAATGGCCTTCAAAATAGGTTGTTTTACCTCATTTCTAACCAAATAAACATTTAAGACCTCTTTTCCCTCTACACCTTGTGTTTTTTAAGAACTAGACACCATTTTAAAAAACTAAGGTTTATGAAATTAGAAAAAACATAGCTCGGCACAAGATAAATATCTTACAAAATCTAATGAAATGATGTCTATTTGAAACTCTTGCAAATGCTTTGGATGAACTTTCTAGATTTTTTTTTAGCTCTTCTTGCTCTCTCTTGACTTTGAATGGTGTTAAATGAGTAGAATTTGATCAAATACCCCTTTGAAATACTACAATTAATGGTAAGTGCTTACACAATTGGAAACTTGATATCAACTAATTTCTGGCTCACTTGACATCTACTGATCTTCCCATTCATTTAAAAACCATTACAAGCTCGGAAAAAACTAGCCAGTCTATTAGCTTGGCATACTCTAGCATTTCACTTAGCAATCATAGGAAACTTTTCATGCTTGGTAGTAGCATAAAAAAACATTAAGATTTTAGTTTGATTCCTAATAAAACTTTGCATCTATATTCATGCTTATGTAATATTTTCAAAACTAAATCCTTTGTAATTGATGTATGATATAACTTTTGAATATCAATCCCACATACTTCTTAATTGCTTAGTTTAATGAGGTGTGATCACCTGACCCATTGGGTGAAGTGATCCCTTCTCTACTTGATGTGATGCAATCCTCCTTTTTCTTCCATGTCTTGTTCATTTCATTTTTGATATTTTCAATATCTTCCTTGCATTTTCCTTTATTGAACTCAAAACTTGGTGCCTTTCACTTTGTTGGACAATATCAACTGATGTTATCAATCTTCAAACAACTAAAACATGTGGTTTGACTCAACCATCTTTTGTAATCACATTTGAAGTGTGTTCTAATACATTTCTCAGGAATATTTCCATACTCTTGATAGCAGTGATAAGTGTACCTTGTATTATAGTCCCAATTATAAAAGTTTTTATTGTTCTTTACCTTTGTTTGCTTGTTTGATGGCCACATGGGTTTGGATATGCACTCAAAATCTCTATGTCCATACCTTTCACAGTTATAACAATGTCCTTCAAATCTTTGAGTGTGCATGGTCTTAGTTCTACATTCATGTGCTTGATGATTTTGTTTGTTGCACTTATGATAGTGACCCATGCTCTTATGCTTAACATTTTGATTTATAGTCTTGCTCTTGCATATATTAACAATATGTCCTTTCTTACCATAGTTATGACAAGTAGTTTTGGAATTCTTACCATTGTTATTCCTTTCTTCAACACTTTTGAATGACTCTCATTTTTTAGTACTTGTGTATCCTAGGCCAGATATATCATTGTTGGATCTAGGGGATCTCATCACTTGTTCAAAGTACTTAATGGCTTCATTAGGTTTATTGAAACTTTCAAAAAAATATTTTTCCCATTTTAGGTCATTATTAAATAGTTCATTCTGTAGCTTCATTTTTGCTATCTCAATATCCTTGACATTAAATTCATAGTTGGCATTCATCATTTGACTCAAAGTATCTAATTGAATGTTAGAAATCCTAGTTACCTCTAATGATTTCTCTTCTAGTCTATTGGTCAAAACTCTTTTGTCATCTTCAATCATGGCTTTGTCTTCCATAGATTTCTTCTTTTATTTAGTCACCTCACATAGTAGTATGGCCTATGATTCTTGCTCTAACTTGAGATTTTTTATTTCTTTAGCTTTGGATCTATTCTTTTCCATTAGAGCAATTGTTGTATCAAATTAATTTTAGTCTCCATTTGTAAATAGCTTAGTAGTGTCCATTTCTCTCTATTATGTGGCATTCTCCTCAATTGAAATCTCCTTCCTTCTCTTCAATGATTTCTTTAGATCATATCTTGCTTCATTTAGCTGATGTAGAATGAGTTGTATTTTAATTCCCTGATTTCTAATGATCTTTCCCAACTTGTAGACTTCCATTTACAAGATCTTTCCTCAAAGTTACAAAACTTTTCTTTCAAAGAACCAATGCTCTCATACCAATTGTTGGAATTACAATAGGAAAGGTAAACTTCTGAGAGTGGGAGGGGTGAATCAGTGCTTCAAACTTTGACCCATAAAATATTCACCACACATCCATCTCACATATTCAATAAATAAATTGAAATACCATGTAAATCATGTACATCTTAAGCATGTAAAAAAATAAGCATTCACACATATATGACACCATATATGATTACCAAAAAACCCTCCAATGAGAAGGTAAAACTGGGGTGGGCATGACAGCCACAAATCTTCGTTACTATAATAATAAAGTTATTAGAAATAGGGATTTACTGAGAGGGGGGGTTGTGAATTAGTAATCTAAAAACTTTAGTTGCTAACTAGATATTATTTCATACTTTAAACCATGCATAACAAAGAAATAAAGTAATGCTAAATACTAATAGTAACAATGTGCAAAGATAACTCATAACACAAAGATAATCCATAAGGAAGATTAAGAAGAAGAAGAGCATCACATCCCCTCATATCCCACAAACTATATTGGAGGAAGAAGAGGAAGAGAAAGGGGATAAGATTGAATATCTCTCACTCAATAAGAGGACCTAGTCAACTAGTGTGACAAAAGAGGACAAACAGAGGAGTGCAACTCAAACACCTTCTTCTATTCGAGAATGATCAGTCTAGCTCAAGAAGTCCACAGACTAGGAAGGATGGATAGAGTCCATAGAAGTAGATAGCTCTAATGTCTTTGACCTCTTAGAGTTTGATTTTATGCCCACTGGGACACATTTGGAAGGTGGATTAATAAGGGACACATGTCAGAGGGAATCCCTAGTTGTGGACTAGAACCAATTGCCTCAACTACTGGAAGGACGAGTAGGTTTCCCACCTTTTCTAGTAGGGAATCCACTTTCACCTCCTCATCCTCCACCAAAGCAAGAAGCTATCCCTACACCCCCAACATTCACTCAATTAGACAATCAAATGATTGGTGGGGGTGATTTTCAATAATTAAATATTGTTGAGGTTTAAAAGGAGGGACAAATTTCTAGAGAGAGAGTGTAGACATAGCTTGTGGAAGGGTCAGAAACTTCTATTTTGAGGAAAATAATGGCCACTCCATCAATTGAGCCATATAGGATAGAAAAGACCCCAAAATGGAGTGGTAGGGGTAAGTAGCCAATCTATGAAACAACATCATCTTTAGGTCATTACATTTCTCACATAGGTACTACTTTGGCATGACTGAAGTGGGAAGTGCTAACTCAGAAAAGAAGGTATGTGGAATATGCAAAGGCTAAGGGGTTGGAGGCATTGAAAAAGGAAACAAAGAAACCAACACCCATACAAGGAGACCCAAAGCAACTTTCCTTTGTAATAAGGAATCAGAGCAATGATTTAGTAGCACATATAGTTGTTCCTCCACCACTTGTGCATATTGAAGATATTTGCCCCAAGGACTATCAAATATAGGAGTTATTGCTTAGGAAGGCCACCTAGGATACGACCAAGATTTTGACCATGATGAGCCTTAAATAGGTGTTTTGGCACCTATGAGGATGAGGTGGACATTTTAGAGTTAAGAAAGAAGAATGATTTTCTCTAGGAATAACTAAAGATAGTAGTCAGTCCATTAGACCCTGACCATCTTGAGCTCACTTTAGCGGTTGCCCATGGATAATGACCTCTAGCCACATGACAAGGGGGTTCTTTTTTGGACACATATCTATGGTGGAATTATATTTGTGAGGATAAAGGTCTCCATATAATTAAGTGAAATTTAATTTTTATGCATAATATCTAGAAAAATTGTGACATGATGGTCAAAGTGGTAGACCAAGATTTTAGGCTAATGGATGAAGTGAATACTTAGACTGATGCCCTAGAAGTATTGAAAACCATTAAGGGTCAAAGGCATCAAGTTCTCATAGGGGTATGTATAGAAGATGAGTTAGATAAAATAAATGACTAGATAGAGAAGGTGTCAAAAGGAAATGAAGTCATGATAGGTGTTGGTGTTTCAAAAATACCAAGCAACAAAGTACTTGACATGAGGGTTCTAAAGATAAAACTTGGTCTAAGGATTAGCAACCTCATTTATTTAACTAAGAAAAAATCAGATCTGGATCCAACTTCAATAGAATCACAGGGATAATCTACTCTTTAGGTTCTGCAAAACCAAGGCAGGTGCACCTGAGGGATATATGGATATATAACTTGTTTATGATTCTTGACTTCAAAATATGCTTATTGACATCATCTTTCTATCTTACTTATATCCCTTATAGTAGAAAATGATCACAATTCTTCTATACTTTACAAATAATCCTTGACATCAATAGTTAACAATGACATATAAGAGATTATTGAAAATAAGTGTTGACCAATAGCTTAACTCTTCATACAATAAACTAAATATTGATTTGATTTATATTTATGCTCTATGAAACCCCATGAACTTAAAATTTTGAATCCTAACTGATGATTAGTGGGTTGTCCATTAGTATAGAGAAAATCAAACTTGATCTATTCAATTTCCTTATAATTGAAACTATCAGTAGCTAACTCTAAATTCTCTTCTTTTAAATATACTCCCATAAACCAAGAAAATCTATCAATTAAATGAAAGAATTTAATTAATTCTTTGAATTAAGAGCAATCAATGAACAAACATCCAACCCATCCAAGCTGCATTAAAATGAAAGAACATTATTCCTTCATCCTCAAATTTTCAAATATATGAAACAAGAGACAAAATTTAGAGACACTGATATTTGTAGAACTTTCCCTTTGTATTTATTTTCCTTGAAAATAATACATTACTAGCATCAAGTTCAAAATAACTCAAGATTAAACACCTAATCCTTCAATGTTCTAATTACTCTTAGATATGAAAAGATGAATACATCATAAAATTCACACAAAGACTACTAGACCAACTACAAAAATATCCTAAGACTCAAATTCTATAGAATTCAGACCCTTTCTTTAGCCTTGGGATCTCATTTATATAGCATGAGATGCAATAGGCTTGAGGCTTAGAGAAGAATGACAACTATCCTTAAGACAAAATATATTACATACAAAATGTTGTTGTCATATAAAGACAAAAAATTGTGCAACATAATGTCTCTATCATGAATCTTCTTGTTGTGGGGTCATTTCTGTTACATCTTCTCATTACTGAGAGGATTCATTAGGTGATTAGTTTGGATGCATCTATTGTTCCTTTAACTATGGGACTACTTTATTTGCATGTGGTGAGTCATGTTATGATATCTAAAAATTGATTTTGACTTGTGGCTCTCCCTCTATATCATTAGATTGAACTGCCAAAGCATGAGTTACAAATGGTTGCTCTTTTGTTAAGTCACCAGTTTGAACTTGCATATTTGTTACTGCAGTTAATTGCTCCTTTTTCTTCTCTTATGTTTGAATAGGTGCATCAATTATCTACAATTCATCAGTGTCCACACCATCTTCATCAGTTTCCTTAGAAATCAACTAATTTTCTTAGGCAAGATCTACCATCCACTTATTGAAAGGTGAATCGTCAAGGCAGTTGAAGTTCAAAATCTCGAGTTGTTTCTTTGGGATATGTTCCCCTAATTCCTCAATTTCAAAAAAATCCTTTTTAAAAGAATCATGAAATATCTACACCTTGACAATTTCCTTAGTTGTTTCTAAAAACCGTATGTGATTCTTTTCATTTATGACCTTATTGAGTCTAATGCATATCAAGTCATCCAATTCCTTAGTCCATTCTTCTTTTTCTTTTAATTTATCCATATATTTTAATGAATGGGGAAAGAGCCCAAAAATTTCACCAAGATAATTTTAAAAATAATTTATAATCCTTCTTTGGAGCACAATCCTCTTTTTGTCAAAATTAGAGAGGCCATTAGTCATGTCAAATGTTTTTTCCACTTGTTCGCAAGAGAGACTAATGATTGAGTATCATAAAATAGTGATATCACTATCCATATTATTCCATTTTTTAACAATTGGCTTCAAAGTGGCCTCATTTCTCTTCAGCTCATTCCATATATTCATTAGTTTTGATAATTGTTCATAAAATGCATGCCAACCTATCCTATCTTCTAGATATATAATTTCATTTCTTATCTTATCTTCATACTGAAGTCCAATTCTGCGTGCATGGCCCATAATTTTTTCTTTTCTTCCTCAAACTCTTTAGCAGTATACAATTGGGGTCCTTGTGGGGTAGATAGTATTTCTATAAGGGGATTTGTATTAAAAGGTGCAATTGGAGGACGAGGATGATAAGTAATCCTTGGTTGACTAGATCCTTGTCCTACTTTTCTTTTCCCCAATTGTTTCTCCATTTGAGAAATTATTCCTTCCAGCTGATGTATCAAGTTCCCTCTTTCTTCATAGGCCTTTAGCACCTTTTCAAATCTAGCATTTAATTCTAAGAACTTATTTTTTTCTTTAGTTGCAACCATAGCTCCAAAGTTCACCATTTCTTTTTTCATTTGAGAAACCTTTTCACAATCCACCTCTTCCACTCTGTAAACCATGAGACTACCTGTGTGTTCAAAATTTGAAACCTCTTGAATCTGGGCTTTGTCTCTTTTTTGGATGGACCACGTCACCAAGGCCTAATGGTCATCACCATACTTTAACCCCTTATGGGCTTGTAGGACTTCCTCCTCAATTTTAAACTAGGTGTCCTTTGATTTCCTTACTGTGTCAAAAATAATTACATTGGCAATGTCTCACTCAAGTAAAATCAAAACTCTTGAATTCTTTAGTAGTTGTCTACCCCCTTCAGGGGTTATCTATGCAAATTACTTAATAAGACTAGCCTTGACTTCCTCCTCAATTTAAAAGTCTTACTTGACAAGTTGTTCTATTTTAAGCCTTTTACATTTTTCCTCAAAATTGTTTATACTTCTCCATAAAAATTGAGTGAATTCTCTTGACTTCACAAATCTTTCATCATCTATGAATTTCTTAGATGCCTATTCCACTATAGGATTTATTTCTTTGCCTATGAAGTCTCCTACAGTGAGGGATAATGTTGGCATGAGGTTCCTTAGATACTCCCTTTTCTATGTCTGTTGATGTTATTACAATGTCCTTCTCCCCTCCCATTTGTCTAAATTGCTCTCTAAAAGATACTTCATCATCTATTTAGAGTGGAGTTTAGGTAGGAGAATATTCTTTAGCCCTAGAAGAAGAACCCTATTCTAATTTGTATTTCTTGGGAGCAGGTGCAATAGGTGGACATTCTAAAAGTTCATTTTATATAGCGGTACATGTTGTATACTCTTTGCCACTACATATCTAGGTCTTCTTTGTAATGTATATTGGCCTATGTTTATAATTAATCTATTAGCCAACCTATTTTCTACCTTAGTGGCCTTGTCTGGATAAGTTTGTGTTAAAATCTCCTTCTTTTCATTCAAAATTTGCATGATTCCAACAAAATTATCCATAAGTATATCTATCTTTGCATCCCAATATTTTCTATCAGCAAGGGGGTCATAATTTGTCTCAAAAGCATTTATGAAATCAAGAACCTTGCTATACGCTTTCCACTTTTCCTTTCTAACCTCTTGTTCCTGTAATGAAAACCTGTTCCTAACTATATCTTCAGGAAAATATACAATGTACTTTTGGGATTTTAATTTTGTTCTTTCTCTAAATATTTCATAAAACCCTTTGGGTCTATAAAATGAGAATGGGATTGGACCATCTAATATTTGTCTAAAAATTTCTCTAAGTGTCTACATCCCTTTTTTTTAAAAACAAAATTGTGCACAATAGTAATTTGAGGAAAGAATATACCTTTGGATTTGCCAATAATTATTTTTCTTCCAATGATCCTATTTTCCACAAGAGCTTTTCAATTCCAACCTTCAAAGGCACTTGATAGGGTAACAAATGTGGTTTTCTAAGGAAACCATATACTCTCAATATAATGGACACTGCATATCTCCCAAATTGCAACTTACCTTCAATCCTTTTACATGATCCTTTGGTCTAATCAGTTCTAATAGTGATTGAGATATTCTAGGACTATCTCCAACCAATAACATTTTGAGTTTGGAGGCAAAGTACCTATCAAATATGAAAAATCTAGCATCAGTCACCTCCCATGTCATGTCTACACTCCACAATTAGACAAGAAGGTTTTCTCCATCTCTCTCCAATTCCAATTTCATTTATTTGGAGAAGAAAGTGACAGCTTTGTACAAACATATGTACATTAATGAGGAATACCAGTAGAAGGGTTTATCAACTTTAGCCTTAGCTATACCTATCAACCCATTATGAAGCTCTTCTACTAAGTATGTGGCAAAATAAAAGATTGAGCTTAGACCATATTGAAGTGTTTGAGCAATAATAAGAATAAGGGATCCTTGAATATGATCTTGTTCATCCATTCCAAAAAGTTTGCAAAGAGAAAAATATAATGCCTAAGCCCTAGGGTTGAAAAAATTCTTTAGCAATGTTATTAATGCTAGTGGCCCTATCTTGAAAAAATTTTCTTGTAATGGTCCTTCCCTCAAATATACCCTCTGTGTATCATACCTAGCCTACATATCTTCCATATCTACCCTCTCATGCGTTGCATGGTTAGGGTTTAATTTTAAAACTTTCGTAATCAATTCTAGTGAAACCATAAACAGATTATTCTCAAAATGATTTTTAACTATCCTAGTTATTGGAACATACTTCTTTGACATTATTGTAAGTAAGTAATTATTAAAGAAAACTCCAAGTACATTCAATTTTCCAATGTCAAATTCTCACACATTGCTTAGAGGGGCATCAATTTATCTTTCTAAAAACCATTTCCAGAATAACTCTAAACCTCTAATTGACATCTGAGCATCCCTTAGCCAATCTTCCCTATTGTAGAAACCCTCACTGACCAATAACCTTAGGATTTTAGGTATCAGTTCCTTCCCCCTAGAGAATTCATTTGTGGATTGTGGTAGTTGTTATAAGAAATCATTGTGTACATCCATTTTCTAGTAATCTACCTTTCTTAAGAAGTCTTTTCATGGAGGCATACTGAAAATATTATCTTACTGCAACTATAATTTTTTAATTAACAAGAAACCTTTCTGCTCACCTGATTTTCCTATTTATTCCACTGAAAAATTAGTTAGTAGTAACTCAAAACCCTTAGAGAATGCACCTTAAGCTCTAGATATTTCCAATCTATGAAAATTTTGCAACCTTGGTGTTCAATAATGAAAAATTAGAAACCTTATTGCAAATTTAGTCTCACACAAAACAACATTGATCTTCAAAAATTAGATGACTTGTCTTTTTAAAAAAATGACTGCATTACCCTTTTTTGAAATTGGCCACACATCAAAACATTGCTTCCCTACATTCTCTAAAGTTCAAGCATTTCCATAAAGTGGGGAAGAGATGATAGTCAATCTCCAAATGATTGGCAATCATGAAAACCCACTAAACACTTAGCCTCCAACTCATCATACATGCAATACTCCTTAGAAAATCAGCATAAATAATTTGGCATACATTCCAGCTCAGCATTACCTGGAAACCTTTGGAACAATTGACCCCACATGGCCACGTGTTGTAAAGTCACTTCCCCGCTTTCTCTAAAACTCAACCATATTTATAAAGTGGGAAAGTGCCTATCATTGATCTTCTCAAGCTCAATGGTTCCAAAAGATTCTCTTTATTTAAACCCAGTCATCAATTGTATCCAATAAAACAAAGCTAATCTGCCAACTATTCTGAACCTTTCCAACTTTGCAGCCCATAAGAGAAATGATCTCAACAATTCCACATGTCATCAATGTGCTTCCCCACTTTCTTTATAGTGCTCATCATTGATCTCTAAAGGATCGACGATCATGAAAGTTGTTCAATCATATAGTATTTCAAAGGGTTAAATAGGACCTGTAGGGATAGGTGTCATGTTTTCACTTCCCCACTTTCTCTAAAGCTCATACACTTTCATATTGCAAAAAAGTGCCTATTATTGATCTTGTCTTCAATCAATGGTTGGAAAATAAACCATATCAAGGTTAGAAAATTTTCAAAAAGAACACTGGCAAATTAACTCAAGGTCAAAACTGTGGTTAAATGAAAAAAAGGCTAATGTAAAATGATTTTTGGGAAAGGTTTTTAAAAGATATAAATGAAAATTTTGAAATAAAGACTTTCTAAGGGAAAAAAATTCCTGCATATTTTTAAAATGAACCAATGCAACCTTATTTTTGAAAACCTAGGGCAAAAATAATTATAGGCTAACATGAAATTTGAGGTTTTTGTCTAGAGAAAACAAGTTTTAGCACACACGACCCCTAGTTTCAATGAGTCATGGATTTTTAATATAAAATGCAACAAATTTTTGGATGTAAAAAACTAGGCCAACAATAGGATTGTATGGAAATATTCAAAACATAAAACATTAGGCATTGGAGTAGTTTTGTGAGGAAGATAAGTACTGTAGTGCTGCCAACTTGGACATTTTTAAAGATGAATTGAGAACACAATTACGTTTAGTTGAAATAGTGGTAAGATAGTTTAAAACATTATATGAAATAGCATCATGTGAAGATGATATTAGATGCATATTTACAATTGAAGAGGCGCTAACTGAGTTGGACTCCATGTTGGAAGATTTTGTGGAGACTAGAATAGAGATCAATGACTACCAACGAGTAGTGTGTGCTAAGTATGAGTCCTTGGATTTTATAGAGACTCAAGAAATCCCTATCATTATCCAAAAATTCAAAATTTCATATCTTGACATCATTTTGGTATAAGGGTCATAGAACCCAAATGTTGGAAATTTAGATTTTGACACTTAGAAAAACTATGCCAATTTTTGTCCTATCATTCATAGGTTCAATTTTTACGAGGTGCACAAAACTTATATGTGCACTTTTTAGAAGGTGCACATTTTAGAGATGTGCACTTTCACAAGGTTTCTCAGAGGTACACTTTTTAGAAGGCTCACTTTTCATCAAGGTGCACCAACAGTTTTGATCAGTAATGGTGGTACCGATAGTTAAATGCTAATTACTAAAGACATATTATGATGCTAGTTCAACTCCCATACGCCTAGAGAAGGTTGAGCTTGCATTTTTTGAAGTTCCAGTGGCTCCCAAATCATCTCATGACTTCTCTTTTATTATCTTCTTCTTTCTCTTTTATTGTTTTAAAGTCATGTAAAGGCTTATGCACCCATTAATTGATACAAACAAGGGTGGAGTCCTACTTAGCACCATTTAGAGAGTCAATTTGTGTATAATTAACTTTATTTTATTATTTTTAGCATAATGTTTGTATTAGAAGAGCTCTCACTCCTAACACAAAATAAGGAGAGGGTTTCTTATAAATACATGAATATAATATATACTCCAAGTCAATATTTTGATGCAATAATAAATGATATTGCTGCTCTTATTCTAAGTGTAGCAAATCTTGTCAGAGTGTGTTATTTTTTATGAATTCATGTTCATAAATATTAATGGAGCTAATGGTTTGGTTGTGTTATGATAATTATACAACTGGTTCTAGTGTTTCCTTTATGTTAACAAAGTTTGATATTGTGACAAATTGGAGAAAGGATCATAATTGTTCTTGCATAGTGTTTTGTCTCATATATGCACACTTCTCATAGCTATATGATTTGATGAATCAAGAAACATATTTCAGTTTTCATTAAATTTCACATTGGAAATTGCATCAGCGGATTTGAGAAATTGTTTCTCCTAATGTCATTGATTTTTTACCAAGTCATTTTGATAATTTAATTCATAGACGTGTTGTTACTTTGGGCTATGCGCATTAGGAATTTCTTGTTCAATAATTTTTTTTAATCTCTCATTACTCTATCTTCTTAGTTACATTTCAAACACATGGTTAAAATAGGAATTCATAAGTTACATTGATTATAAATTTTATTTATCATGAAAATAAAAGAGCAAAAATACATTGGTTTTGTGGTTACGTTACATCAAAGTTGTGCAGAATTAATAGATACTAACAAAAGCCTCCTTGTGAACACTCACAATTATCTTCGATTGAGCTACCTAGCAAATTGAAAAATGGCCATAAGAATCTTGGAGTTATTCATTGATCAACTTTTAAAGAGAGAGATTCATGAGAATTTCTATCATTAGCATCGTGCTAACTGACCGCTCAACAGTATCATTTCTTGCACCTAGAAATTTTCATTAATCTTCACATTTTCACTTTCAACTATTGTCTTGAATCTTCTATTGTAATATATATGCTTTTATCTTAGTATAATAACCAAGAAATATGCCTTCATTACTTATAAGATGAAATTTCCCTATATTGTCTTCCCTTCTGATATAACATTTACTTCCAAAATTTTTGAAGTATTTCACAATATGTGTACATCCAAACCATAACTCATAAGGAGTCTTACCTATACCTTATCTGATCTAAACTCTATTCATAGTGTAAGCTATTGTGGTAACTACTTCTCTCTAATAGTTATATGCTACCTAACCTTGTAGTTGCTTTACTCACTATTTTATTCCTTCTTTCCACTATACCATTCTTGATGCACATTCTCCTCCTCTATCAAATCTTAAACATTTAATCCTAATACCATATTCATTTTCACCTTTAGCCTTGAATATCTTAAACTTATCAAAAGATTCTAATTTTTCTCTAAAAAATGCTACCTGCATCATTCTTGTAAAATCATCAATGAAAAGTATGAAGTATCTGTTAGATTGTTGTGACTGATCAAGAAAGTACTGTACATACTTCATAAATAGTTTTTTGGGAAGTAGCCGACATATTATGGCCGACATGTTATAACCCTGAAGCGGTTTAATACTTGTATAAAAAGGGCTTAGGGTTGGGTATTTTTCATAATGTTGTGATACGAAATTGGTTCTTGCGGCAGTATTGAGCTGTAAGGGATTACGGATTGTAATCAGGTTGTAATCACTGGATTGTAATAAGATCGGACTTGCTTTTTGGTGGACGTAGCCTAGGGATTGGGTGAACCACATTAAATCTTGGTGCCTTGTGTTCATTTCTGTGTGTTCTATTATTTTCTGTTATTGGTTATATTTGCATGTAGTTTTTATTTCTGTCCGTGGTTTATCCTAACAGTATCTTTCACCATAATATGTCCTTTTCTTTGTAGGTCTACACAAGTCTATATGAACAATTTTCAACTTCTATAAACTAGTGAACAACTTCCTATGAAATGAACTTATCTTCTATTTGGCCATCACACATTCTTTGCACATAATGTTAGAGGAATTAACAATCTTTGGAAGATTCTTACTATATTTTTATTTCTTGCCTTCATAATATTATCAAAGTTTATATGAACTAATATCCTTTGCTATAACTAACTATCATTAACTTTAGAAATGAAATAATTTATCTTAGTAGCATTCAATTGAAAAACATTGCCTCTAGTTCTTGTACACATTCCAATCAATTTACCATTCATATCCTTGATTGTACATATATTTTTTGTGAATTACTAAACATATCAATTTTTCACAAGTTATCTTATACTCATCAAGTTATGTTTCAATCCATCAATAAAGTATACATCCTCGGTGTCAGTTTTACCATCAAGTATAATAGATCCCTTTCCCTTGATTGACATGGAGCAATATTTCAAACTCTGACTACACCACCATCATAATTGTTAAACTCATAAAAATTATCTATGTTTCTTTTCATGTGATGTGAGGATCCAACATCTATTATCCAATCATATTTCTTTTTATCAAAATGTGATACAAGTGTTTGTTATTCCTTAACAAGACTTTCTTACTTAATAGCAACAAAACCCGATGAAGGTTGCTACCCTTAATACCATAAACCTTAATAGAAACAAAGAAACAACAACAAATGTGAGAACAAAATATGTACTCCTTATTATCAATGCAAATGCATAATTATAAAATTCACATGTACAACATTTTAACCCACATGGGCACTTGTATTATAGTAATATGTAATGTTAAGTTGTGAACTACAACCTAGAGTTGTTCTAGAAAATGTTCAAGCCTTTCTTAAATAGGCAATTGTATGCCACTCGTGAAGGTTCTAGACATTTAAACTTAATATCTAGGGCTAAAAAACCCTAAATATACATATAGAGTCAGCCAAATACATCTTTGATGGTTATCTTAGAAGTTTTGGGTAGTCCAACTTTGGAAGGTCATAACTCTCAAACTGTTGCTCTAATTGGCTATTACAACCACTTTTTAGAAGCGGTGACTCTTGATCTATAGGCTTGGAATGGTGCAAGTGCCATTCTATCAAATTTTTAGACCTCATCTGGGGCCTCTAAGGCCTTCAAAACTGAGTCCAAATATTTTTCTCCAAAATTTTCAACCAAAATCCACAATAACTTCTCTGATACTTAAGCTAGAGCAATGAGATTTTTACACTAGGCTTATAATTCTAAAATGAACCTTCATGCAGAAAATGAGAACATTCTAAGATCATATGAAAAGCTTATTAGAAATAAAAAGTTCCTAGAATTAGCAACCCCCCTGTCTACTAGTCCTTATTAAAATAGAAAAGGCTAAAAACAAAAATATTTTTGGGTAATGCAAGATTTCTCTTACACCCAGGATGCTCCTGCATCAAAACCTATCGCATGTTCATCATCATTGTCTAAGAATTGTATCTTCTTAAAATCAAATTCATCATAACTTGCATAAGAACAATCAGCTAGAATTTTTGACTTGCAAGGCTTCCTAGGCTTGAATCTTCTTTCTCTTTTAGGTCACTAATAACAAAAATGATTGATTTTTATGCAATGCCAACAAAAAAACTCTTTTTTACCTTTAGGATCTCTTTTTATGATTAGTGAAACAAGTTTATCAATTTCCTTTTCTTCTTCATTTATTTCTACCAATCTCTAGTATAATCACTACTAGTGCTTGCACTCTTAGAAAGTACTATTTTATCATTATGCACACTAGCCTTAAAAGTTGTCTCAACTCTGGGAATCTTATCCTTTAGTCTACTTGATTCAAATGCTTATAATTTCCTAGTCAAATTCTTTCATAACTGGACCAACTTCTTTTATTGCAATCACCTTAGTATCATATGCAATAGTTAAAGTTCTCAAAATTTCATAACATATCTCAACTTCTAATATAATCCCTCCAACATTCTTTATACCTATAATATTCTCAATGATCCTCTAAATATATAATCTAACAAATTCATCTTCTTGCATTTTTAATTTTCAAGCACTATTTTCCAATTCTAAAATCTAGCTTTCTTTGTCTATTCATCACCTTCATAGAGTTTCTAGATAATATATCCCAAATGTTGAAAGTAAGTTCAAGACTTTTTACCTTAATGAATTCAGTTTTTGGGAGTGTTAGAGATTGATGCTTCTCTAGAATACATATTGTACATAAAGATATTTTGTTCTTCATTAGTACATGTAGATAGACCCTTTTCTTATTTCAATACCTTCTTAGTCTTTGTAATCAACCTATAATTAATCCCCATGTAGATCAAGTGAGATCTCATCTTATCTTTCCAACTGTCATAGTTGTCACCATAAAAATTCAAACTTTACTTCCTATATGCCATCAATCTCCATAAGTTGAAAAGCTTCGTAATCAAGGAATTGATACTCTGATACCAATTTTTAGAAAGTAAAGTCCACCCACAAAGCTAAGAGTGTAATGTACCCATTTTTGCAAGCATCATCTGCTAATTATTGTGGATAGAGGGTCTTTTGAGGTAGAGGTTCATCTAGAGGAGGGCCTTTTCTTCTTCACAATTCAATATGCTATTTTGGTATTTGTTTGACTCATATCAGACTTTGTCTGAATCATATTATACTTCATTTGACTCAGATTGGAGTTTGTTTGGCATATGTTGGATGTTATTTGGGTTTTATTTTTTGTGTCTGCTATTTATTGCAAGTTAGGTGATGATTCAAAATGACCCTTTCTATTTTTTATTAGTGCATTTAGTCACATGGGGAAATAATAGGTGTGACTCCTATTTCAAATGACATACTTAAAGGATACATATTTTGGGAGTTATTATTATTTTAGTGGCCAAACTATTATTAAATCATTAAATGACTTATTATAAAGTTATCGTTTAACTTTATAATTTCACTTAAGTTGAGGGTTGAATCATCATTTGAAGGGAATATTTATTTAATTAGTTATAAGCCTAAGTAAAATATTAAATATAAAAGTGCCAAGAGTTTATACTTAAAAGTTGAAGCCACTTAGGTGAAAAGCATCTTCATCAAGCCATGTTCCAGAAAAGTTATTTGTTAAAAGAGTCTACTGGAAGCTTCTAATTAATGGTGTGTTGGTGAAGCCATATATATTATAAAAGGAAGCTTTATAAAGAAAATAAATTATCCAATTTTCAATTTTCTTTTCTTATATTTGTGAGGATTTATGAGGTTGATGATTTCTATGCACTTGTTGAAGTACAAGGGTTTGATTATGAGTTTGTCCTGTAATTTTCCACTAACATAAAGGGAATTGAGATTGCTTCTCTACTCTATTTACTACTATTTAGAAGTTTGATTTATGCAAAATTTTAGTCTAATATCTGAATATTTTAATAAATTGTGATGAGTGTGATTGAGAGACATTGTTATTATTGAAGTTGATAGTAATTATGATTGTAATTGAGAGCCACTCATGTCAATTGAAATTGTATCAATTGGGATGTGAATTTACTTCCTATAGCTTTGGGTTTTCCTATACATTATCACCTTTTTCCTTTGCATACGTATAAACTATTTAATGTTCCATTGAAAAACACAGTCATGAGATTTGAAGGAAGGGTTTGGAGAGTCCTGAAGGAGCTACAATTTCCTATTAAATGGAAGCATTTTTCATCAAGGTGATGAAGTGTTCCAATTAGCTGAAGCCATGTAATATTTTGGAAGGTTTATCAAAACTATTTACAGCCTTTATATCATACTTTAGTGGTAAATATTTAATGTGCAAGGCCATGGCTTAAATTAGGGCCAGCATCCACCAATTTGGCCTACATTTATGGTAGTGTTTGCATTAACAAGATACACTAGTATTAGTGAAGGGTTTGTGTTTCATTTTGACAACATTGTGAGACTTTGAGAAAGACATCATATTAATAAATCAATACTTTGAGGTTCTTTCCAATTAATAAATTATCATCTTTACAAATTATATTGATGTGTTGTTAGAATATATTGAAGAGTTTTAGAATTTGTGAATACGAATCATTGCGCTTTATTTAAGAATATTCACTGTCATTGCTTTATATTTCCTTTCACATTTATAAAATTTTTAAAAAGAAATAAATGACACATGTGAACTATCAAAGCCTAATTGTCAAGTGTTTGACAAAATTTTAAACTACTAATCAGTAGAGAAAATTGATGTTTGTTAAAGCTACAACTGGTTAAGGGTTCTTACAGAGGGGGTAGGGGAGTGGAGGGTGATTTGTTGTGAGAAAATCAAACTTATATCTAGCTTATTAAATCCAACTTAAATAACCAAAAAAATGAGAAACAATAAGAGATAAGCCATAAACAATGAAACAATGATTTGTTAACTATGGAAACCCTTTATCAAAGAGAAAATCTTGATGGGGATTGTACCCAAAAAATGATCAACTAGTATATAAGTTCTTTGTGAAAGGATTTCACCTTGTTAGGATCAAAGTACAATGCAATTAATAAATTAGTCCATGTTAGAAGACTTTGAACCCTTCTTAGAAGGTTAGCTAATCCCATTTACATATCGCCAAAAACATTAATTAGTTTGTTCTTTAGGTCGTCCCCAATTTTCTCCCAACTATTATTGAAGTGTAAAATTGGGTCCATATTTTCTTTCAAAATTGAAACTACATTGCCATAAACTCGCTAGAAATTTTTCCAATTGGAGAGTATTCACCACTAAAATATCATTAAAAACATCTCTAGTTGCACAAAAAGGATCTTGAAAATGTCTTATAGATGTGACTCAATCCCTTAAACTACATGATCTTATAACTTTTTTGAAGAAGAAAAGATTAAAAAAAGTTATAGATTACTTGATCAAGATACACAATAGAATATCCAAGGTACAAGAAGTATTCAAAGGTATAAGTTATGTATGGTAACCAAATTGACTTATTGTTTTGTTTTGAAATTTTGACGACTAAGGGGCATCCCATTCTACTAAATTCACCCACTAGATGATCCCAACCTCATCCCTTATGTTGAAGAAGCCTTGCGACCTGATCCATGATGGGTTGTTTATGAACCTTTCAACTTGGATGCAACTATTCTCTACATCAGAGATTTTGTTTTGTGTAGAGAATAGCTAGAATTTTTTAACATCACTATCAAAGCAACAAGGTATTGATCTATGAAAGTTTTCATCTCTCCAATGTCACTAAAATTTAGCATAAATACATACATACATATATATAATCATTCATTATTAGGTAAACAAAGACAAGTAATATGGAAAATGTCCTAGCAACCACCCAAGCTCACTTTGTGCACCTATAGATCCCAATCCATGTGAAAAGAATTGTCATTTTTTAGTGAACCTCCATAGGTGAGTGAAGAGCTTAAAGCTAACCTTTCACCTTTCATGGATTTACAAAGTGTTAATCTTCGATCAGTTTTGACATATGAGTGACAATGCAGTTAAGTCATTTACAAGATACAACTTAATTCATGATGACCAAGTAGTATATGCCAAGCAACATATATAGTATGTGCTAAGTAAACAGTAGTGAAGATTTGTGGGTATCATCTCCACCCCAATTTTACCTTCTCATTGGAGGGTTTTTGGGTAATCAAATATCTTCTGTCATATATATGTTGAATGTTATTTTCTTTTATGCTATGGATGAATATGTTTAGCTACCTATTTTAGTTTACATACAAATTGTGAGATGGATGTGTGGTGAATTATTTTATGGTTAAAGTTTTGAAGGATTGATTCACCCCCCTCCCCCTTAGAGTTTACTTTCCCTATTGTATTTTCAACAATTGGTATTAGAGATTTGTTCTCTAGAAAGGAAAGCTTTATAACTTTGAAGAAATATCTTGAAGATGGAAGTCTATAAGTTAGAAAAGACTATTGAGAATCAGAAGATTAAAATCCATCTTGCCCTACATTAGTTGAATGAAGCAAGAGATGAGTTGATGTCCTCATTAAAGAGAAGGAAAGAGATAGCTATTGAAGAGAATGACACACATTATCAAGAGATTAACATTATTGAATTGTTTACAGATGGAAACTCAAGTGAATTTGATGTAACAATTGCAGATTTAATGGAAAAGAATGGTGCCCTAACTAAAGAGGTTAGAAATCTTAAGATAGAACAAGAAGTCCAATTAGTATTGCTATGTGAGGTGATCGAACAAAAAATTAAAGCTGAAGAAGAAAAGTCATGATTGAAGATGAAAAAAGGATATAGACGAATAGACTAGAAGAGAAGACATCAAAGGTGAATAGGATTTCTCACATGCAATTGGAAACATTGAATCAAATGATGATTTCCAATAATGAATTGAATGGAAAGGATATTGAGATCATAACATTGAAGTTGTAGAATGAACAACCGAGAAATGATCTAAAAAGAGAAAAAGAATCCTAGTGAAGCCATCAAGTATTTTGAGCAATTGACGAGATCTCCTAAATGTAATAGTGATACTACTGAATCGGGTTAGACCAATACTCAAGAAGAGGAATCATCTAAAAGTGGTGAAAAAGGAAGCAAAAAATATAAGAACTAAAAACTTACTTGTCATAATTATGGAAAGATAGGTTATACAACAAATGTTTGTAGAAGCAACAATATAAATTAGAACCCTAAGAAGAAATTCATGGGTAACTATCACAAGTGCAACAATCAAGGACATCACTAACATGAATGCAAGATCAAGACATTAAGCACACAAAGATTTGAAGGTTACTACTACAACTGTAAGAAGTATGGACATAGAGCATATGAGTCAAGATCAAAGCCTAACTGATTATCAAACAAGCAAGCCAAGGTAAATTATATTGACAGATCCTACAATTAGGATTACAATACAAGTTATAGTTGTCACTATTGTCAAGAGTATGAACATTTTGCTGAAAATTGCATTAGAATAAATTTCATAAGTGACTACAATAGATCGTTCAGTCAAACTACATGTTTTGTTTGTTTATAGACTGGTCACATTAGCAGAAATTGTCCAACAGTGTCAAAAGCACCTAGCAGTCAATTCAATAAAGGAAAAGGAAAGGTTGATGATGAATAAGTCAAAGTGTAGATGAACAAGACATGGAAGAAAAAGGAATATTGTAGCACATCAAGTTCAAATGGGATCACTTCATCCAATGGATCAAGTGATCACACCACCCCCAACTGGGCAATCAAGAGGTATGTATGGAACTGATATTTCAAAGTTCAATTATACATCAATTCCAATGATTAAATTCTAAAAAATATTATATATGCATGAAGTAATATGCAAAGTATTGGTTAGAACTTAGAAGAAATATATAAGTTTTCATATTACTGTCAAGCATGAAAAGTTTCACAATTGTTTCTAAATGAAAGTTTAGTTGTTGCCAAGCTATTGAAGGTGATAGTGTCGGTCAAGCTCATTGTGGTTTTTCAAGCATGGTAGGAATTACATGTAAGCCAAGTGAGTCAAAATTTCTATTGGAGCTGAGCTTATAGCTATGTAAGCAATAAGCATTTATAGCAAAGTTTCAAGGGCTATATGGTCATTTTTTCATTCATTTGCAATCATTTGAAATTGAAGAGGGCACAAAGAGTATAAGGTGAATTTTAGAAATTGATTCAAGCATTTGCATACTGAATTCAACTTTTTCCTGACACCAAACATCAAATTTTTCAAGCTATTTATCATTGAGCTATGTTGTTTGAATTTATACAAACCCTATTTAATTGTTATGGTGTCTAGCTCTTCTACTGCTATGGTTAAGGAAGGAAAGAAAGATTTAAATGTTCAATTGATTAGTAATGAGATCAAACAACCACATTTCTGAGAAGTTCTTGACATTGCATATAAAGAAGACCCATTTGGTGCATTATAAATGATAGCACCACAAGTTTTAATGATACAAGATGTAAGGTGTTGTTACTCTTGAAAGGTTGGAAGTATAGGAGGCATGGAAAATAGAGACTTGTATGGAAAATTATGCAAAAATGGAGTGCTAAAAGAGGAAAGAAAAATTGTAGAGAGTAAAGGTTTAACCCATGCCCTAGATTTTCCTAATGTATTCAAGACAGAGTGGATAAAGATAGTTCTCAGTAGAATACATGACAACTCTGTATTCTTAGAAGATGACCCTATCAATATCACAAAGAGAATTATTCAAAGGGTAACAGGGTATCCTGATGCAAGAGCATCCTGGGTTTCCTTGTAATCCTGCACTTTTGTTCATTCGATCAATTGTTGTCAAGTGACTAGTTTCTAGTTGATGCCGAGTGACTAGTTTCCAGTTGATGCCGAGTCATCCAATGGGTGCTGAGTTGTGGTTTCCTTGTAATCCTACACTTTTTTTCATTCTGCCAGTTGTTGTCAAGTGACTAGTTTCCAGTTGATGCCGATTGACCAGTTTCTAGTTGCTGTCAAGTGCCAGTTTCCAGTTGATACCGAGTGGTGTCGAGTGCTAGTTTTTAGTTGACGCCAAGTGCCAATTTCTAGTGGATGTCGAGTGATGCCGAGTGCTAGTTTCTAGTTGATGCTGAGTCATCCAGTGGGTGTCAAGTTGTTTATGTCTAGTTCCTATTTGGGCTGACTTTGCTCGCATTTAATTTTGTTATAGTTAGTTATATTTGTTGAGAGCTAACTTGCGGCTTCTCTAAGTTCTAGAATATTTTGTAAGCTATCTTGGAAAGTATAAATAGAGTGTTGGGGCTTAGATTAAAGGAATATTTTTGTGGAAGAGTTTAGAAAGAGCTAGGTATGAGTCTAGAAATGTGAATTTGAAGCTGGATCATGGATCTGAAAGTTGTATTCTATATCTGGCCGTAACCCAGAAGGCCTTACAATTGGGCATGTATGTTGTTTACTTGATAAATTAAATAAAGATATATTGTTCTCTCTCCTTGGTGGTGTATTTGTGTTGTAGTTTTCGTTGTGTTAACTCTTGCAGGGTGGTTTGGATAGCTGGGTGAGCCTTTGGCCCTAGTTATTCATCATCTTGACCACATCAGTTGGTATCAGAGCTTTGTGGAGATTGGATTGTGTAGAACCCTAATTTGGATTTGGTTTTAGGGTGGTAGATCTATGGATTTGACCTATAACTTTCAGAGGGTTACGATCTTGCAGGAACTTGATTTGTAAAGATGGTTCGTGGTAGAGGAAATAATGTTGATAATGCTATATTGGATCAGTTGAGACAAATTGCAGCCAGATTAGATGCTATGGAGATAGCCCAAAGGAGAGGAGCACATCTTGATGATGTAAGTGATGATGAAGTAGTAGCACCAAACCATAATCTAGAACC
Source organism: Cupressus sempervirens (assembly GCA_028749045.1). Lineage (NCBI taxonomy): Eukaryota > Viridiplantae > Streptophyta > Pinopsida > Cupressales > Cupressaceae > Cupressus > Cupressus sempervirens. The sequence goes on from CM053783.1 coordinate 66,699,386, forward strand.
TGAAGAAGATCAAGATGAAGAAAGATTGTTGAGAGTATTGGCTAGAGCGAATTCAAAGCTTGTTGTAGAAGTTGTTCCTTATGATGGAAAATTGGACACCAATGTTGTGTTGGATTGGATCTCTAATATGGAGAAGCTCTTTGAGTGTTTAGAGAGGTGAAGATTACAGTCACTAAGTTGAAAGGTCATGCATCACTATGGTGGGAGCACCTACAAACTGATAGACAAAGGAGAGGAAAGGAGAAGATCAGAACTTGGCCAAAGCTGGTGAACAAGGTAAAGAAAAAATTCCTTCCTACTGATTACCAAGTTAGCTTGTTAAGAAAGATGCAAAATTTTAAGCAAAAAGACATTACTGTAAAAGAATATACTGAGGAATTCTATAGACTAGACATCAAATCTGGACATGTGGATGATGATGTTGAGAAAATTGAAAGGTACATTAATGGATTGAGATTTGGAATACAAGATGAAATAAGTTTTGTGAAGCTAGAAAGTGTGGAAGAAGCATATCAATATGCCCTGAAAGCTGAGGAGATCTTGACAAAGAAGCATGAACAAAGACAGAGAGGTAGAGGTGGTAGATTCCAGAGAGGCAGAGGTAGATCTTATGGAGAAAGTGGCAGATCTGATAGTTCTATGTAGGATAAAGGAAAATTTGAATGGAAGAATGATGACAAATGCATGATCGAATGGAAAAGTGGTAATTCTTATTGAGGAGGCACTAATTCTTACCAAGGAAGAGGTAATTCTTATTCTAGAGGTGGATTTCATGGTAATTGTTTTAGATGTGGCAAAGAAGGGCATAGATCCTTTGAAGGTAGATCTTCTGAAGGTGGGCAGAATAATAGAAATGCTATGATTGAAGAAGATGATGAGGGTTCACCAAGTAGACCTGGGGTTGGAGAAAATTTGATGGTGAGGAGAACCTTATGTAATAAGGAAAGTGATGAGGAACCTGTTTTAAGGAGAAGTCTTTTCAAGACAAGATGTAAGATGGCTGGAAAATGTTGTTGACAATGGAAGTTCTACAAATCTAACATCAGAAAAGCTAGTTACAAAGTTGTAGTTGTAGAGGCTGAAACATCCCAAACCTTATCATGTTTCATGGATCAAAGATGAGCATAAGATACTGGTAAGTGAGCAATGCCTTGTGAAGTTCAAAATTGGACATTACTTTGATGAAGTTTTGTGTGATATTATGCCCATGGATTGTTGTCATATTTTTTTGGGTAGACCTTGGCAATATGATAGATATGTTGTACATGATGGAAGATTGAATCAATATACTCTTTGGGTAAATGGGAAGAAACAAACATTGTTGCCTTTGATCAAAAGTCGAGATGAGGTTAATTGTACAGCTATAAAAATTTGCATGGTTAATGGGAAACAATTTGAAAAGGAAATGAGAAAGAATCAAGTTTGTTTTACTATAATTCCAAGAAAATTGAGTTTTTTCAATGGAGAACGAGTGCAAGAAAATAGTGTTAACCAAGTGCTAGTCAGTGGTGATCGAGTGATAGATGGTAGTATTGACCAAGTCCCAGGAGAAATTGTAGAGTTTCTGAATGAATATAAAGGAATTATTGCTGAAGATATTCCTAATGGTTTACCTCCTATGAGAAGTATAAGTCATTGTATGGATCTAATTCTAGAGCTAGTTTTCCAAACAAAGCACCATATAGATTGACACCTGCAAAGAATGAAGAACTTAATAGACAAGTGCATGAGTTGTTGTAGAAAGGTTTGATCAAAGAAAGCTTTAGTCCATGTGTTGTACCTTCTATATTAGAACCTAAAAAGAATGGAGAATGGAAAATGTGTACTGATTCTAGAGCCATTAACAAGATAACATTGAAATATAGGTTTCCTATGCCAAGGATGGATGACATAATGGATTGTTTGAGTGGAGCAAAGTATTTTACCAAGATTGATTTGAAGAATGGCTATCATCAAATCATAATCAGAGAAGGTGATGAATGGAAGACTACTTTCAAGACAAAAGATGGTTTGTATGAATGGTTGGTTATGCCTTTTGGTTTGACTAATGCACCTAGTACTTTAATGAGGTTGATGAATGAAGTTCTGAAAAGATTCTTGGGTAAGCTTGTGATTGTTTATTTGGATGATATTCTGATATTTAACAAGACTAAGGAAGAACATCTTGAACATATTAGACAAGTATTACAGAGTTTGAAAGAGGAAAAGTTGTTGATTAACCTAAAAAAGTGTTCTTTTATGCAAGAGGAGATTGTGTATCTAGGATTTTTGATTTCAGCTGATGGATTGAGGATGGATCCTGAGAAGGTTAAAGCAATTTTGGAATGGACTACACCTGAGAACGTAAGTGAGGTAAGATCATTTCATGGTTTGGCTAGTTTTTACAGAAAGTTTATAGAGAATTTTAGTGTTGTTTGTAATGTTATGACTGAAATGATGAGGGGAGATAAAAAGGAATTCAAGTGGGCACATGGAGCCAATAAGAGTTTTGAGACTTTGAAACAAAAGGTTGTTGAATTACATGTATTGGCTTTACCTGATTTCAGCAAAGTATTTCAAGTTGAATGTGATGCAAGTGGTAATGCAATAGGAGTTGTATTAGGTCAAGAAGGTAAACATGTTGCTTTCTTTAGTGAAAAGTTGAATGATGCTAAAAGGAAATATTATGTGTATGATCAAGAGTTTTATGCTATTATTCAAGCATTGAAGAAGTGGAGACATTATTTGATGCCTACGGAGTTTGTGTTGTATACTGACCATAAAGCTTTACAATACTTGAGAAGTCAACATAAATTGAATCAAAGATATATGAAGGGGGTTGAGTATTTGCAAAGTTTTACATTTGCGATCAAGCACAAGAGTGGAGTTACTAACAAAGTTGTTGTTGCATTGTGTAGAAGACGTTCTTTGTTGACTGAGATGAAGGTTGAAGTTCTTGGTTTTGATCAAATGAAAGAATTGTATGATGTTGATCCTAATTTTTCTGAGGCATGGAGAGAGTGCAGAGCACCAAATCTGACATATCACATAAGTAAGTATGATGAGTATTTCATTCAAGAAGGTATGTTGTTCAAAGGTATTCAGTTGTGTATTCCTAGAAGTTCTATGAGGTTGAATTTGATTAAGGAAAAGCATAGTGGTGGATTAGCTAGACATTTTGGAATTGATAAGACATTGAGTTTGCTAAAAGAGAAATATTATTGGCCACAAATGTATAAGGATGTTTAGAAATTTGTAAAGAGTTATGGAGTTTTTCAAGTTGCAAAAGGAGTGAGTCAAAATACTAGTTTGTATACACCTATTACTGTTCTTGAGAAACCCTAGACTGATATCAATATGGATTTTTTTCTTGGATTGCCTAAGACAGTGAAGGGGTATGATTCCATATTTGTTGTAGTGGAAAGATTTCCCAAGATGGTTTATTTTATACCATGTAAGAAGACATCAAATGCTAAGCATGTTGTTGAACTTTTCTTTAAAGAGATTGTGAGATTGCATGCATTACTAATAAGCATCATTTCAGATAGAGACAGTACGTTTGTTGGTTATTTTTGGAAGACTTTGTGGAAGAAGATGGGTACTGAATTGAAGCTTAGTTCTACATTCCATCCACAAATAGATGGATGGATAGAGGTTGTAAATAGAAGCTTGGGTAATTTTCTGAGATGTTCAGTTGTGCATAAGCCTAGTAATTGGGAGATGGTATTGGCACAAGCTGAATTTGTATATAACAATTTTGTGAATAGGAGTACAGGGAAGACACCTTTTGAGATTATTACCAGAATGCATCCTAGAGGTATATCAGATTTGAGAGATATTGCTAGAGAAGAAAAGAAAAGCACTGTAGGAGAAGAATTTGTTGATTTCATGGAATCTTTGCATAAAGAAGTGAAGTTGAGGTTAGAACAAAGTAATCAGATGTATAAAGAGAATGTTGCTCAGTCTAGAAGACACCATTTTTTTGAAGTTGGTGATTAGGTGATGGTTCATCTAAAGAAAGGAAGATTCCCAGTTGGAACATATAGCAAGCTGAAGATGATGAAATTTGGACCTTGTAAGATCCTGCAGAAGTTTGATAGTGGTAATGCTTATGAAGTTGAGTTACCTAATGACATGGATATATCTCCTATATTCAATATTTTTGATTTATATAAGTATCATGAGTCAGATGGTGAAGTTGTTGTAGCAGATGATTATCCTAAGAAGCAGATTGAAGAAGTTGAAAAGGTATTGGATCAAAGAGTTGGTAAGAGCACAAGGGAAAAGATTACTATGAATATTTGGTGAAGTGGAAGAACAGACCTATTGAAGATGCTTCATGGATTTCTGAATCTGAGCTAAATTCAGCTTAGGTTGTGACACTTGCATGATTCAAGAAAATCATTTCTTTCAACCCCAGTTGTCTAATGTAGGAGCATCCTGGGTTTCCTTGTAATCTTGCACTTTTGTTCATTTTGCGAGTTGTTGCCAAGTGACTAGTTTCCAGTTGATGTTGAGTGACCAGTTTCTAGTTGATGTCAAGTCATCTAGTGGGTGTCAACTTGTGGTTTCCCTCAAATCCTGTACTTTTGTTCATTTTGCCAATTACTGCCAAGTGTCTAGTTTCCAATTGATGCTGAGTGACCAGTTTCCAGGTTGTGCCAAGTGCCAGTTTCTAGTTGATGCCGAGTGATGTCAAGTGCCAGTTTTTAGTTGATGTCGAGTGCCAGTTTCCAGTGGATGCCAAGTGATGTCGAGTGCTAGTTTCTAGTTGATGCCAAGTCATCTAGTGGGTGCCAAGATGTCTATGTCTGGTTCCTATTTGGGCCAACTTTGCTCACATTTAATTTTGGTATAGGTAGTTATATTTGTTGAGAGCCAACTTGTGGCTTCTCTAAGTTCTAGAATGTTCTATAAGTTGTTTTGGAAAGTATAAATAGAGTGTTGGGGCTTAGATTAAAGGAAGATTTTTGGGGGAGAGTTTAGAAAGAGCAGGGTATGAGTCTAGAAATGCATATTTGAAGCTAGATCGTGGATCTGGAAGTTGTATTCTATATCTGGTCATAACCTAGAAAGCCTTACAGTTGGACATGTATGATGTTTACTTGATGAATTAAATAAATATATCTTGTTCTCTCTCCTTGGTGTTGTATTTTTGTTGTATTTTCCACTGCGTTAACTCTTGCAGGGTGGTTTGGATAGATGGGTGAGCCTTTGGCCCTAATTATTCATCATCTTGTCTGCGTCATATCCTACCCTAGATAGAATAAATACTATGAGGAGTGATGCAAAAGAGGCAATTGAAAAGAATATAGAGGCAATGTGGAAGAAGAGAGGGATGACCATAGACATAATCATTGATCCCATCATTGCATTTGTAGTTAGAGTCATTCCACATAGGTTCTTTCAATCGAGCAGATTGAAAAGTGTACCATGTGTAGCTATGGATTTAGGCTATAAGATAGTAAAAAAGGACCATTCTTATGATCTTGCCAAGTTATAACTCCAACAGCTATTAGAAAACTTGGGAGCCATAAGAAAGACAAAAAGTGCACAATGCAAATTTGGTTAATACTTGTTTGTATATTTTTCTATGTACAGAACACTTTTCTCTCATTTGGAAAACTTGCTTGGAAGGCCAACAAATCTATTGCAATGCAGATTGGAGAATTCATAGAGCAACTTGGAGATAATTTTGAGACTATAATGACAAGTTATTTTGAAGACCTTAAGAAGTCAATGAAACAAAGATAAAGGATACCTGTATCACTAGTAGAGAAACATTTCAATGATGTTTTTTTTCTAGATGATGTTGATTTCACTTATGTTCAATCTATTGTTCCAAGGGTGAGATGGCTTAGGCTATTGCCTTATAAAATTAAGATGGATGAGGCATCTATAGCCATCACTTCTTTACTAGTAGAGGAAGTAGATAAGAATGCTATTGCATTTGAAAATTATGATGTAGCCAAATCTAAAATAACAATGGAATTAAAGATAACTTCAATGATGAAGAAGAAGAATAAGATTGTGAAAAAGCTTAAGGAACAATTTGGTGAAGAGGTAGACAACGATAAAGAAGAAGAGGATAAGGAAGATGATGAAGAAACACTTGCCCAAGCACCACTTTCTCTCACATAGGGTCATGGTGAGGGCCAAGGAGAAGATGAAGCAAAATTTTATGAAGGTGTCAAGGGAGAAGAAGCCAATGAAGCACCTATTAGTTTGTGGTGACTAGGGAAGTACTATACATACTTCATAAATTCTTTTGGTGCTATTTTATGGAGATTGTGGGCTAACGTGTAATTAATAATTATAACCCTAAAGCTGTAAAAATACTTGTATAAAAGGGCTTAGGGTTAGGGATTACTTCATAAGGTTATGTAAAAATTGGTTCTTGTAGTAGTATTGAGTTGTAAGGGAAAATTGGTTATTGTGGCTGTATTGAGCTGTAAGGGATTACATATCGTAATTAGGCTATAATCACTAGATCATAAAATATTAGACTTGCTATTTGGTGGATGTAACCCACGATTTGGGTGAACCACGCTAAATCTTAGTGTCTTGTGTTCTTTTCTATGTGGTCTATTATTTTTTGATATGGTTTATGTTTGCATGTAATTTTTATTTCTATTTTAGGTTTAATCCTAACAAATGGTATCAAAGCAAGGTTGTTTTTTCAGTTATCCTCTGAAAGAAAGTCTTATGGTTGAGTGGGAGTATCATGGTTGAGTGAGAGCAATGATAGACAAGAGTAAGCTAAAGGTTTACAAGTTTCTTCGCTCGTCATTCACTCATTTGTTGATGGGTAGAACTTTTAGTATGGAAAATTCAAATGGAGGATTATCTTTATCAGAAGGATTAATGGAAGCCATTGGAAGGAAAAACCAAGCATCAAGGATCTATGTCAAGTGACGAATGGGATCTTTTAGATAGAAAGGCACTTGGAATCATTCAATTATGCATGGCACCGTTGGTGGTATTTAATATGACAAAGTCCAAGATGATAGAAGAGTTCATGGAAACCTTAAAGAAATTGTATGAAAAGCCCTCCGCTTCAAACATGGTATTCCTCATGAAGCATTTATTTAATATGAAAATGATAGAAGGTGGATCTATTGTAGATCATTTAAATGAGGTTAATACTATTACTAGTCAGTTATCTTCTATGGGTATTAATTTTGATGAAGAAATTAGGGCTCTTTTGATTTTGTGTTCTTTACCTAAAAGCTAGAATGGCATGGTAATGGTTGTGAGTAATTCTATTTTTGAATCTAATACCCTTAAATATGATGATGTGATTGGTGTTATTTTGAGTGAGGAAACTCATAGGAAAACCTTAGGTGGATATACTTTGAATGCACAAAGTCAAGGTAGAATGACTAAAAAAGGAAGTAATTCTAGAAATCATGGAAAATCAAGTGGAAAGTCAAAGGGGAGGAGGTCTCAATCGAGAGGACCAAATGAGTGTTGGTAATGTGGTAAAATAGAGCATAATAAGAAAGATTTTTGTATTCCAAATAAAAATGAAGGAAATAAACTAGATGGAGACAAGGAGGCAAATGTGGTAAGTAACAAATTCGAAGAGGATGCTTTGCTTCTATCTTTAGAAAGTGTTGATGATTCATGGGTTTTAGATTCTAGTGCTTCATTTCATGCTACACCACATAGAGGTTATTTCATTAATTATGTCCAAGGGGATTTTGGACTTGTTTATTTGGAGGATAATGAACCCTATCAGATTGTTGGAAAGGGAAAATTTAAGATTAAGTTGCAGAATGGGAATCATTGGCTACTACATCAGGTTAGACATGTTCCAAGGTTGAGTAGGAATTTAATTTCAGCAAGGAAACTCGATGATGAGGGTTGTGTAGTTACTTTTAATGATAAAAATTGGAAGGTTTTAAAAGGTTCCCTTGTAGTAGAAAAAGGTGTGAAAGTAGGCACCTTATATCTTTGTATAGGTCATATTGTTCCTTCTACTTTAATTGTTTCGGAGAAAAATGAATGTTCAAGAACAATTGCTACAGTTGAGTAGGAAGAACAAATAGCTACTGTAAATTCTAATATAGCACTATGGCACAACAGACTTGGGCACATGAATGATAAAGGTATCCAAGTACTTCATTCAAAGAAAGTTTTACCAAGTTTGAAATGTGTTAATATAGATTTCTGTGAAAGTTGTGTGTATGGAAAACAAAAGAGAGTGAGTTTTGTGAAGACTGGGAAGGAAAATAAAAAAGGAAAAATTAGAGCTTGTGCATGCTGATTTATGGGGACCATCTCAAGTATCTTCCCTTGGTGGCTCTCATTATGTTACATTTATTGATGATAAAACTAGAAAATTATGAATTTATTTCCTTAGATAGAAATATCATGTATTTCAAACTTTTAAGAATTGGAAATGCTTGGTTAGAAATGAGTCTGGTAAGAAATTAAAATGTCTTAAATATGATAATGGTGGTGAGTATTGTAGTCATGAATTAGAAGATTATTGCTCCACTAATGGTATTTGTACATAGAAAATTGTTCCAAGGACTCCACAGGAAAATGGAGTGGCTTAACGCATGAGTAGGACTATAATGGAGCATGCAAGGAGCACGAGGTTATATGTTGGGTTTCCCTTACACATGTGGGTAGAGGTTGTCAATACTACTATATATTTGATTAATAGAGGTCCCTCTACTCCTTTGGATTGTGGTATTCTAGAGGAAGCATGGACTGGTACAGAGATGAGTTATTCTTTGCTCAAAACCTTTGGTTTATGAAACCTTTGGTCATATAGATTTTGAAAATAGAACCAAGCTAGAAGCTAAGTTAAAGAAATGTGTATTTATTGGATATAGCATTAATGAATTTGGTTATAGACTTTGCGATTTTGAAAATCATAGAATTGTAAGAAACAAGGATGTCATATTCAATGAGAAGTTGTTGTACAAAGATCTATTGCAGTAACATGAGAAGAGAGAAGATGATTATGTAGTGTTGGATGATACTCCAAAAGGTAATGTTCTAGCCATACGTCATGATGTGCAACAACTGCAATAATGAATACCACACACACCAATGAATGTTAGATGATCAACAAGGATTAGTAGACCTCTAGAAAGATTTTCTCCCTCTTTGTATTCTATTTTACTTACTGATGCTAGTGAACCTGAATGTTATGATGAAGCTACACAAGTGGCTACTAAGATTCAATGGGAGTCTACAATGAAAGGCAAAAATGGACTATTCGTTGAAAAATAAGACTTGGGATTTATGCAAGTTGCCTACATGTAAAAAATTTTTACAAAATAAGTGGGTTTATAGGTTGAAAGAAGATGAAGGAGGTGAGAAAATATTTAAAGCCAAGTTAGTTGTAAAAGGATTTGCATAGAAAAAGGGCATTGATTTTGATGAGATATTTTCTCCTGTTGTTAAAATGACTTCTATCCATATTGTTTTAAGTATTGTGGCTACTGGAGATTTGCATTTGGAGTAGCTTGATGTTAAAATAGCCTTCCTTCATTGTGATTTGGATGAAGAGATATATATGGCTCAACCACAGAGATTGAGGTCAAAGGTAAGGAGAAATTAGTGTGCAGATTGAAAAAATATATATATATATATAGCTTGAAACAAGCACCTCAGAAATGGTATCTAAAATTTGATAGGTTTATGCATTAGCATGGATATAGTAGGTGTCTTTAGATTATTATGTTTATTTTAAGAAGTTGGATGGTGACAGCTACATTATTTTACGTTTATATGTTGATGATATGTTAGTAGCTAGGTCTAACATGGATCACATTAAAGGACAAAAATGCCAATTAGCACATGCATTTGCTATGAAGGATTTGGAGGTAGCAAAACAAATCCTTGGTATGAAGATTTGCAGAGATAGAAAGAATAGAAAATTGATGCTATCTCAGGTTGATTATGTTGAGGAGGTGTTGCAACATTTCTCTATGGAGAATGCTAAAGCTATCAGCACACCTTTACCTAGTCATTTGAAGTTGACTAAGGAGATGTGTTTGAAGACACAAGAAGAGGAGGATAAGATGTCCAAGGTAACCTATTCTTTAGTTGTAGGAATCTTGGTGTATGCTATGGTATGTATAAGGCCAGACATTCCACATGCAGTGGGAGTGATTAGTAGGTATATGAGTCATCCAAGAATTGAGCTTTGGAATGCAATGCATCCACTAAATGTTTACACTTTGGGGGCTCTACTACTGATTTACAGGGGTATGTTGACTCAAATTTTGTAGGGGATATTGATACCAGGTGAAGTACTACAGGTTATGTATTTACTATTGGTGGGGTAGCAGGGAGTTGAGTTTCTAGGTTACAGAAGGTAAATACTTTATCCACTATAGAGGCAGAGTATGTTGTCACTACAGAGGTAGCTAAAGAGATGATATGGCTTCAATTCTCCTTACAAGAATTTGGACATCCTCAAAAGGATAATTATTTGTTTATAGATAGTCAAAGTGTCATTCATCATGTGAAGAATTCAGCTCTGCATTCAAAGACAAAACACATACAGTTTTGGTACCATTTCATTCAATCCATTTTGGATGATGGACAATTAAAGTTGGACAAGATACATACAAATGACAATCTAGCAGATATGTTTACAAAAGTAGTGACAAGGGAGAAGTTGAATTCCTCTTCAAATTTAGTTGGTCTTCTAGACTAAACAACAATCAATGAACAACGTAGTCGAGGGTGGTTTGATCCAGTGGGAGCCCCATGTGGTAGTGGTATTGCTATAGGATTAGTCTCCAAGTGGGAAATTGTTGTCTAGTGTCGATTCTAATCAGTGCCCAAGTAGGAGATTGTTAGTTTGTGGTGAGTAATCAAGGAAGTATTGTACATACTTCATAAATTCTATAAAAAATAGGCCCTATTTTATCAAGATTTTGGGCCGATATGTAATTATTAATTATAACCCTAAACCAGTAAAAATACTTGTATAAAAGGGCATAGGGCAAGGGATTATTTCATAAGGTGATGTAAAAATTGGTTCTTGCAGAAATATTGAGCTATAAGGGAAAACTAGTTCTTGTAGTGGTATTGAATTGGAAGGGAAAATTGGTTCTTGCGGCGGTATTGAGTTGTAAGGCATTATTGATTGTAATCAAGTTGTAATCACGTGATCATAAAATATCAGACTTTCTATTTGGTGGACATATCCTAGGATTTGGGTGAACCACATTAAATCTTGGTGTCTTGTGTTATTTTCTATGCGATCTATTATTTTTTGATATGGTTTATATTTGCATGTAATTGTTATTCATGTTTGAAGTTTAATCCTAACAACACTCGTTGCTACAAAAAAGAAGAAGAGAAAAGAAAAGAATCTAATAGCAAGAAAACCCAAGAAAGTTGTGAAACCTTCACAAAAAAAGCCTACAGTTCCTATCACCAGGGCTAGCACAAGAGCTACTTCTAAGAAGACTTAGGAAGTTCATAAGCCTAAAGGTAAGAGAGCTAGTATGGCTACTAAAGAAGATAAACTTGAGTAAAGAAAAAGGAGGAAGTATATAGCTCCAACTAAATTAGATGAGGAGAGGACTGAGTAAGACGAAAACAACCAATTCAAAGTGGTAAGTCATAGTCCCTCTTCTAATTTGGACAACTTGCATGATAATATCAAGAATAATGTATTTTATCAAGGTTCACGCATGTGCAATTTGATAAACTTGGGAAGATATAAATGAATAAAGTAGAAGAATCTACCTATTCCATGATGACATCTTTTAAGAAAACCTAAATTGAGATTGCCAACTCTTTACCCAAAATTCTATCTAATAGAGTTGAGCAAAGGTGGCAATATAGTCTCTCAACTAAAAAGAATATTAAAGAGACTACTCTAGCAAGAGTGATGCCAAATTTGGAGAAGTCTTCCATGAAAAAGGCCATTAATAAGTATAAAGGGGGATTTTCTCCTAACTATAGAGCCTTTAACATTTTACAGAATAATATTGAATATGTTGTCCAAAAGACCATCCAACTATGAAAAGTGATATATGGGGTAACAATAGACGAGTCACACAAATAGACACCTATGGTAGTAGGTGAAGACAAAGTGGAACAAGAGAAAGTTGAATTAACAAAAGGTGAATATGTAAGGGAAGGATATGAACAAGGCACTATAAAAGAAGCAGATATAGAGGCTACAACTAAGGAAGAGCAACAACAAGATCAGAATCTGCCAAGGGTATATATGACGAGTGCCAATCCAACTCATGTGGATAAAGAGGATCAACAAACAAAAACAATAAAGATCAAGGATGTCTCTAACAACTCCACTCAAAACATCAATCCCTTAACAAAGGAGGATATGAAGAAGATGTTGGTGTATTCCACCACCAAGGAAAGACTATGTAACCATCCTATATTGGTGAGTGTGGATGAGATTGAGAAGGTATAATTGGCATCTGCAAGGGAGAAAACTCAAGAATTATCCAGTGCCCCTACTCAATCTACAAAAGTAAAACCTACCATGCCTATGGTAGTATATCAAAGGAAGGACACAATGCCCTCACATATCAACACATTGGTGCAAAATGTTTTTGTACATGCAATTTCAACATATGAGAAATATGGGACACCAGTCCAAAAAGGTCAAGAATTCAATCCTACATATATAACACAAGCAAAGGGTGATGAAGAGGTCACAAAAAAGCAGAAGGATAGGACTAAAGATACAGTCTTGACTATGAAACCAGAGGAAGTGATAGCAATATAGACACTAGTTACACTACGAGATAATGATACTCCTATTCCTAGTCAAGCACTTCATAGGACAAATTTAGAAGCTACACCCTTGCAGTCATCAAGGCCTATTCCTAGCACATCTAAGGTTTATGAGGTCACATCTTATGGTGATATCAACTTAGGTGAGGTGATTGAACTACCAAAGTTCAATCTTGCATCAATCACCATAGAGAAAATGGGCATATTATAGGATGCTCTAGCTAGAAAGAAACACCGAGAACTACTTAGAAGGGAGCATAGGCAAAAACAAGAACTTCATGACATCAAGGACATATTTCTCAATGCATTCAGCCGACCTCCACGTGATGAAGCCAACCCAACCATTGAATAGTTGGCAAATATTGTAGAGAATATCAATGATAAAGACCTCGAAACAAATGTCAATTTTTTAGAATAGTCTAAGAAGAAATTTTATTCCAGGGTCACTGAAAAGATATCAAGTGCCATTGCACTTAGTCAGGTTGAGTTGGCAACCAAAATATATGATGGGAAGAAATTTTTGGAGAACATTTTCTCTCTTTACATCAAGTTGTGTGATATACCCCTATTCACACAAGAAGTGTAGAGATACATTGACCACCTGGAGGGAGATTTAAATAAAATAGGTACCATCCTACAAAAATCTCCTCGTCAAAGTCAGTCTTATTTTAGAAATTTTCAGCCAGAACAAGGTTAGTTAGAAGCTTTGTAAGCTTAAGATGCCAACATTTAGGCTGCATTGATCAACATCCAGTCTATGTTGACCCCTCACATGGAGTTGTTACACAAGGAACTAACCTATGCAGAAACATCGATGAAGAGAGATCCCCATGTTTCTACTCATGAAGGCCTAGTTAACCTTGCTTTTGAGATAGCTATTCAAATCTAATCTCTAGAGGTAGCATGTGACTACTAGGATGTAGTGCTAAAGATAATAATAGATGTCCATAAATCATTCTTGGACAAACACACTATCCATGTACCACCCATAAAATAAGTGTCAAAAAGGGGGAGAATGAGAAAAAGGGGGGAATGAGATAAAAAGGGGAGAATGTATAAGTTTGGGGGAGACCAAACAAAGGGGAGTCATTACAGAGAAAAAAAGGCAACACAATAGATCTACTTAGCAAGAGTATTCAGATTCAAAAAATAATAATCAACTTAGGGGGAGTTATAGAGTTTTGAGGTATAACTGGAAAGTCACATGTTTTGCAAAATTTTGAAGTTTTGAGATTTGTAATGTAAGCCAAACATTGAATAGAGATTATTTGGGTTATGCTCATAAGTTAAGGATATTCATGAATGACCAATTATTTTTGTCACTCATGTCAAAGGGGGAGATTGTTAATCTCATATTGGTTTTTACATATGAGTGAAAATACACCTAAGTCATTTACAAGATAGAACTAGTTCATGTTGAAAAAGTACTAAATGTTGAGAAAGATATACAATATGTGCTGAGTAACTAGTAAGTTTTGAGTTACTCAAATGTCAAGTAGACATTTGATGACAAGTGATTCAGATGCCGAGTGATTAATGGATGTCAATTTATTTAGAGGCCAAGATACAACATTGAAGAAATAGTGGATGTCGAGCATCAATGACTTCAAGTGGCAAGTAAAACAGTTTTGGATATAGTTGTTTGTAATGGTACAAACTTCTATATAAACCATTTTTGCGCCAACTTAAGGATTGTTTTGTGATTCTAGATGATAAGGATAAATCTATATTGAGGATCCCTATGCAGTACATGAAACCAGTTATTTATAGGGATGGATTAAGTAGAAAAATAGGTGAATCACAATTGTTGATTCATACCTAACCCTAAGTCACCTAGGTCTTCTTAGGAAAGGAAAAACCTAAACATTATAGTGTGTAGAGAGAGAAGTTTACATGAGAAAATAGAGCATTCATAGTGGCTAAGGAGATGTGAATTGAGTTATACATTGTAGAATCAGTTAAAGGAGAACAGAGGAAAGGAGTTAGAGGATAGAAGTGACACATCTAATTAGAGAGATTCAAGTACACATCAATAAAGAGGTGATATGCCATCTAGTAGTAGAGTGCCATAGGACCATTGTTGAGACATTCTAATAGGTGAATTAGTTAAATCTCTTAAAAGAGTAGTCCTAATATGCTATTGTAAATCCTTTAAAAAGGTGCTTACTGCATTGTAATTTTTATGTCATTTAATAATGCACACTTCTAATAGGGTCTTGAGATACTTTAACAAGCTAAGATCTAATAATCTTGCCTTTAATAGGGCAGAGCTTCTAAAGAGTAGATCATAGTTTACAATCAAACATTGTAACCTTTATTTGATACAGTTTACAACTACAGTAGTGAAGATTTGTGGGTGTCATCCCCAACCAAATTTTACCTTTACATTGGAGGGTTTCTAGGTAACCAAATATATTGTGTCATATATATGTTAAATGTTATTTTATTTCATGCTGTGGATGAAAATTTTTAGTTGGCTATTTTAGTTTACACACAAATTGTGAGATGGATGTGTGGTAAATTATTTATGGTTAAAATTTTGAAAGACTGATTCACACCCCCCCCCCCCCCCCCCCAACCTCTCAGAGTTTACTTTTCTTATTGTATTTCCAACACAAAGCTCTACGTAGAACTCGTAGAGTGTGAGGTGGTCTAAAAGTTCCATTTTAAAACATTCACCTAAAACCCATTATGTTCACCTCCCAATAGGCACTCACCAAAAAATTAGTACTTTTTGGACAAATAGACCAATTGGAAGCCAAGAAAGCTAAAAAATGATTGATACTTAGTGCGACTGACTATTAGTACATGTGCTATCATTTTCTAGGGTTCTTATGAATGATAATTGGGCTTTTTGACATGGCGACCATTAAAAAATAGGAAAAAACTTCCTCTTTTCCCCTACTCTTCACAAGTGTTACTAACAACAAACATGCATCCATTCTCAATAAACAAAAACAAGTGATAATCAATAAGAAATATAGTTGGTGGGATGCTGGGAGTCTTACAACGTCACTTGAATTTTAATTTACTAAAAAATTCCACATGCTTCTTGACCTTGAGTATATTATTATAAGAATTCATTCCTTATTTAAAACACTCTACCTCCAACATGGTTGAACAATAGTAAGAGAAAGAAAGTCACACACACCTAATATCTAGATTGTCTCCCACATAATTGTACTCTAATGTACACAAGGTATATTCAATAATAAAAATGCACCAACTATACCTTTCAAGTCATCAATTAGAGACACCAAAACAAACATAACCTAATGCATCGTCCAAAACCCTAGCTATCCTCAACACACTTACTTGGACTAGTGGTGCTTAAGAAAATACACTTTTACTTCTATATTTAACTAGCTAGGCTATTGGTTGTTTCCATTATATTTTGATTCATTTTATTCAACAAAAATGTGGAATTTTCATTTATCTTTTTCCCAAGAATATCTCTATTATACTCAAATAAATCATTAGCCAATGGTTTAGTAAATATATCTTCTATTTCTTCGTTTGTAATCACATATTCCAATCTAACAACCTATTCTGCAATATTTTCTCTCAAAAGACTATACTTAATAGCAATATATTCAGTCTTTGAATATAAAATTGGATTATTTGACATACTTATTGTTAGCATGAATGTTGATGGTGTTCCTTTGGGGGAGTATCCCAAGAATTGATAAAATAGATTAAGAGATTTTTAGCATGATTGACACATTGCATTCATGATTGTGTTTGTTGTTGATGTCAACATAGTACTATTTTGTAAAGACTGGTAGAGTAGTGGGCAGAGAATGAGGTTGTATATATTTTGTATTGATGATGAGGTCAAGCACAATTGAGGATATATTCTACATTGTGCCCTAATGACATTGACAAGTGCGCATGAAGAAAGTCAAAGACATGTGAAAGTTATTTTTTATTCACAAAAGATAGTGTGTAGATAGAGTAACTGAGAAGTGGTTTCTGGTGGTTGAATTGTATCTCTTAACATGGATAGAATCATGATGACTGAAGTTAGATAGTGATAGTATATTTCTTGATGATGACATCAGTGAGGGTGCAATGTTCGAGGTCGCACATCTAAGAAGTTGTAATTACTATGAGTTGACAATATTTTTTAATTGTGAAAGGATGTAATGAATTATAATATTTTAATGAGGTTCTATTATAATTAATTGGGAAAGCCTCAAGGTTGACTCAATAAATTATTTTGAGCACATGGTATAAAGGAAGGTTATTTTCCTTGTGGTTAGTGTGAATTAGTGTGAAAGTGTGAATTGTGCAAGTGATATGTGAAGCTAGTAAATGTGTGTAAGTGATACAAGTGATTAGTGAGATGCAAATTTGAAGATATAAGAAGTATTTGGTGTGGTATTGGCATAGTAAAGGGATAGAGAAAAAGTTTGAGTTGAGGAGATTAGTTTCATTTCTATTATTCTGAAAGGAATAATACATAGACTAGTTGGATAGTGAGTTCGATGGTCTTGTCTCTAAAGTTGTTTGGATAATGGGTTCATCTATCATCTAAAGCTCCTAACAGGCTTGGCACAACTTCTAACAAGGTTGGAATGTCCTAACATGGATTTAAATTCTCTTAACAAGAACTAATTAGCTCCTAATAGAACCCATCCTCTTGCAAGGAACTTATATATTAGTACATCATTTTGTGGGTACCATCCCCACCAGGGTTTTCCCTCTGATCAAGGGTTTTCCTAGATAACATATATGGTGTTATTGTGTATGTGTATCTTCTTATGGTTGTTGATTTATTATTCACATGCTTAAGGTTTAATAAGGTTGATGAAAGTTATATTGATCTGATAACTTATTTACCCTCTCCTCTCTCAGTTATCTCAATGGACAGTACTCTCTAACAATTGGTATTAGAGCATCAAGTCCTTGAAGGAAAATATTAAAAACTTAAAGAAATAAATGGCGGGTCATTTCAAAAAAGAAATTCCTAAGTTTGATGGAGTTAACCATGACAACTAGAAAGATATGATGAAGACACGTCTTCTATGCATCGGTCTAGGATATTGGCTAATGACAAAAAATGGAAAGAATATTGTGGAAGAAAGAAAACTTAAAGAATATAGTGAAGATGAAAGAAAATCTATTTATGTTAACATGCTTGTTAGAGAAGCACTTTTGTCAACTCTTCCTAAAAAATGGACACGGTTAGATAAAATCCTACATTTATCTCATGAAATTTGGAAAGCTTTGGAATCTACATTTGTAGATGATAAGCATGCTAAGAGAATATGATTACAAAATTGGATATGTTTGGTTCAAGAGGCTAAGATGATGGAAGATGAATATTGTTACACTTGTATTTTTCTTCATCCTTAAAGTCAATTGTTTAAGTTTTGGGAGTGCCTAAGTTGAACTTGAACTTCAACCTTCATATTATTTCAAGTTCAAGTTCAAGTTCAAGTTCTATCACTAGCACAAAATGTTAAAAGCAAGTTAGTCATTCTCCTAGTCACCAAACTTCCTAGTCACATATGGGAAAGTTGAAATTGAACTTGAACCTTTGAATCAGTTCAAATTCAAGTTTAAGTTCAAAATCCTAAAGATGGTCAGTGCAAAGTGTAGTGTTCAATTCAAAGTTATAAGTTGCTTGGAAGCCCAAGATCCAAGGCCAAAAGGTAGTGGTGGATAATGATATGTATAGTTAGGAAAGTCCAACATGTGATTCATGTGCAGGTATTGGTGTATATATTGTTATAGTTTTAATACAACTTGTAACCACATATTTCTATCAGCATAAAGAAAAAAAATCACAATACAGAGGATGAAACTCTCAGCTCTACCATTGAATCTTATTGAATTTTGGATATGTTTTCCAAAATCAAGTTTTCTAAATCTTCATTGGAGAGATCTTCAAAATTTGGCCAAGGTCAAAATTTATAGCTGACTATATGCAAGTCTATCAAACATACCAGCAAATACAAATGTGTTGTAGTTAGAAAAATAGTCATGTTACAGGGGCCACAACATTTAATCCTAACATTGGATTGAGCATAATTTTGGATATGTTTGGGGAAAGCTAATTATCTAAATTCTCTCCAAGAAATTTTGTAAAATTCATCATGGATCAAAATTTACAACTGTTTAAGTGCAGCAGTATATAAACTACCAATGACAGTCACAAGATCATGACAGCAATTTGTTACCAGCATATGTCACCTATCCAAAAATGCATATGGGATTCATTTTAAATTTGGAAAAAATAGTTGTTATCATATATTAAACTTTAAAATGGATAAAGTATTAAATATTTCTAAAATGATAAGAAGAAGATTATTCATGAAAATGATTAAAATGATTTTCAAGAAATGGTTGCCAGAACTAAAGTGCAAGTGAAAGCTATTATTTATTGTGAAGATTTCTACACAAGAAGGGTCTTTCTCTTCACCAATAGTTTTGCAGCTATAGGGAGTGAGAGAATACATTTTTATGGGTAGTGATTGTAATAGGGAGGAGGAATAGAAGTTTTATTTTTATTTTTCTGCAACTCGACTATAATGAGAGAGATAAAATGATATTGTTATTATTTTGTTATGCATCTGAAATAAAAGAGAGTTTCATATATCAAACTCTAAAGTCTAAATAGAATTTTCTTGGATTGAAAATGGTTATATAGTCATTTCTTTCATATTTTAGGTGCAGTTCTGCATTATCAATTATAGTCAGTAGAATAAAATAATTTCTTTTGCACTTTCCTTGTGATGTGAAAGATTGGATAGATGGTCTTCTGACTATTTGTTCATTTTCCTTTATTCATTGTTTAGTTTATAAATCATATAATCACATTTCTCCCATAGTGATGGGTAAATGCTAGAAAGCCTTTGTGCCTTCTGATAAAAGACATAATTAGCTATTTAAATTCTTTGAATATCTTTTTAAGAGGGAGTTGTACCTCTCAATTTAGAGGAAAACTATCAATCTCATGATAGTATTTCCAACTATTAGTGGCAATTGTTCTTCCATTCGGAAATTTTGAGTCATTCTTTGTATTTAATTTTGGAAGCAGAAATTTTTTTACTAGCAAATATGTAAGAAAATATATTGGTAGAATATCAAAATTTGTTATAGGAATTAAGTCTTATAATTGATCTAAAGAAGAACATGAGATCATATGGAATATCTTGAAAATTTTGACACCACCATTCAAGTAGACAACATAGATGATTGAGCAAGAGATACCTTGTATTGATAAATTTACCAGAGAGAATCTTCATGGAAGATTCAAAGAAAAAGAAGTAAGCTTGAAATGAGATGGAGATATTTCTAGAGTGGATACTGCTTTTAATGCATTAAGTGTTTGCCCTTCTTTGTCAAGAAGTGCAAGCACTGACGAAGATTATGCTAGTAGAAGATGATCCAAATCTAAGGAGGACAAAAGGGAAGAAGGAATTGCCTTGCTTGTAAGGAGAGAACCAAATGGTAAGAAAATGTTAAATGTTGGGCTTATGATAAATTTGCTCATTATGCTTCTAAGTGTCCTAAAAGAGTGAAAAGGTATAAAAATAATTTTAATTTTAGAAGGCCTAGAGATTGTTTGTATCCAAATGAAGTTGATGAGTCTAATGAGAGATTTTAGAGTGAAGTTGATGATGAGTTAGGATTTGTATCTATAAAAGAAGAAAATCCTAAAATAGAAGTCAAAGAAGAGAAAGCCCTAGTTTCATAGGTTGAAAAGAAAGTTGATTGGATCATAGACAATGTTTGTTCACATCATATGAATAATGACATGAATAAATTTGTTAAGTTTAATAGTTACGATGGAGGTATTGTTAGATTTGGTAACAATGTAGATTGTCATATCAATGGAATAGGATATATTACTCTTGATGGGAAAACTAACAAAGACATGCATTATTAAGGATAAAGATGGCGAGTTGATTGACACTAGTACAAGATCCAGAGGTAATATTTTTCAATTAAACCCTACATAGATAAATGTTTGGTTGCAAAAGTTGATAATAGTTGGTTGTGGCATTAAATTTTTTGACTTAAATTTTTTGATAATATTGTGAAGGAAAGTAGTACATTTTCCATTAGAGATTTACCAAAAAATGTGATGCCTACTAATGTTGTGTGCAAGGAATGTGGTGTGGCTAACCATAAGAAAAGCTCTTTTACTAGCAAGAAGTTCACCACAACAATGAAATTGGATATTGTTCATATAGATTAGAGTGGTCCTACTAAGACAAGAGGATTCTATGGTGAAAGGTACTTCATGATTAGTATTGATGACTTTACTAGGATGATGTGGATAACATTCCTTAAAGAAAAGTCTAAATCATTTGAGAATTTTAATTTGTTTAAGAATAGATTTGAGAATTAGTCTGGATTGAAGATTAAATGTTTAAGATCTGATAGACATGGAGAATTTGTCTTGAATGAGTTCAACACATTTTGTGAAGTGAATGGCATTAAAAGATAACTATCAGCCCTTCAGACTCTTGAGCATAATGGAATTATTGAGAGAAGAAATAGGTTTGTAATTGAAGTAGCTAGAGATATGATGTATCAAAGAAATTTTGGATAGAAGAAATAAATATTGAAGTATATACAATAAATAAGTATAGATCAAAAAAGGTACAAACAAGACACCTTATGAATTATGGTTTGGACATGCACCATCAGTGAAATATTTTAGACTCTTTGGAAGTAAATGTTATATCAAGGGAGTTGAGATGTAATTCCTTGCCTAGAGATCCTTGGAATGGATTCAATTCAAGCCAAGATATTTTTTTTAATAAGTATGAATACACATGTCAACATCATATAGGGATCACAAATATTGTAATGGAAGACTTAACCACAATCCCAACAAACAACAAATCTCCAAATAACAAATCTCCAAATGCCACTACTAAACTGACACACACAAACTCAAGAACAAAAATCAAAGATGACATCAAACCACAAAATCTCTGATCTACCAAAACATGGAACCACTAGCATTCCTAAAGGGTACTCAAAAATCCAAATTGCATTTTTTGAAAGATAGTAGAGAAGCCATGTTTTTCACATGAGAGAATAACAACTAATAGTCTTACACAAGGAAGCACCTCTTCATGCAAGAAAGTACATTGAACCATGTGAGGAAACACCATCTCATATGAGGACATTCTTGGTTTGGCAACCAAAAGACCAAAACTGGTGTGGGGTTTCATGAGAGAATTCACCAAGCTACATGAAGAAACCCAACACACCACATGAACAATTGCATTCTTGCATGAGAAAGCACAATTTTGCACAAGGATAGAATTCAGCAAACCAAAAAACAAAAAGGTAAAAATTCTAGGAAATAGATTTCCTCCACACTAGGGAGCACTAGATCCACATAAATTAAGGAATGTGTTAGAAATTCTTTAGAATAACTGAGAGGGTGGGGGAAGGGGGGGGGAGAGAATCAATTATTCAAGGTCCAAATGTGATGGCGACACAACCCAAGCATAAAATGGACACAACAGGAAAGGAAAAATTTTATTAACTATGAAAATATGCTAGAACACTTAGTGCAAAGAAACAGACTCCAAAACATGCCCTATGGGCTTACAATAGCATAAATCTGGAGATAATTTCTTCTCCCAGTACCTTCTCTCAAACTCCACTCTGAACTGCCTTTTACAATGCTAGAAATGTCCTTAACTAGACCCCAAAGGGTTAAGGACTATGAATACATTCTATAAATTACTAGTTGGCATCCACCGACAAAATAGAAGGCTCCAAAAGTTGCATTAGAAGTCGGCGCAAAACTAGAAGAATCCAAAAAAGGTAACCAAACTTTTGGGAGGCATAACTTTTGAACCGTAGCTTCGATCGACGAACTGTTTACATTTTTGAAAAGCTCTCAAAGTACTCTATAGCCCTATGGGAAAGCTCCACTTGTCCCCCATTTTTTGGCCCTGTATGAGGTCATTTAATTCCCTGAACCTAAATTTGAAGCATTCTTAGGAGGTCTCTAAAAATCAAAAAATTGCGATAACTTTCAAACCATGTAGCCTTTTGACCTTATTCTTTTTCTAGAATATTCTAAATTACAATTTTAATCCTCCCTCCAATTTACACCTTCTAATCTACCAAAATTATGGCTCAATTACATAGTCCTATTTTTTTGGCATTTACATGTATCCCAAGGTACTCAAATACTCTAACCTAGAACACTGATAGTGGAACTGTGAGAGTTGAAACCTTTATTTGACCCAAATGGGTATCCAAAAATGAAAACACATGAAACAAAAACTAAGTCTAAGTACATTTTTTTTGGTGACACAGGATTACCCTTATACCTCTGGATGCTCTTGCATCAAAATGTCCAATTCAAACTTTTTCACTAAGTGTAATGAGCCCATTCAACCATTCATTCATCCAAGCTTAAAACATTCATATTCAGCAAGTTATTGTAAATCAACATGCAAGCATAACACATGAAAAGATCAACACATAACACAGTGATTTACATGGAAACCTAATTTGGAAAAAAACCACTAGTAACATGCCACTCAATTCTCACTCTTCTGAAGTGATGCCATGTGATCCATCTAAACCATAGAAATAAAGAACATACTGAAAGCAACATCATAGTGTATAGAAGTAACATCACAATGTACAAAAAATAACATTACAATAACTGAACAACCAAACTAAGTATGTGGTTCCTCCCAACCATCAAAAGCATCATAAGACCATTGTGAATCCTAGCCATCCCTCGCGCATAACATCCCAAACTACCAACCAAATTGTTGGTGTTATCTTATGAGGACATCACTACTAAACATGCTACAACATAACATTAAGAAAATCTAACATGCTAACAATAAAGCATTAGATAATCTAATAAGTCAACCACATCATCTATCATATGCTAACGTCATACAAATAGGAAATCTAACATGCTAAATGAATAAGCAATAGATATGCTAATAAAGAAATTCACATTATCTAATTGTATGCTAAACATCATGATATGGGAATGCATCAAATAAACTAACATCATCTAAACATGATATCCAAGCATTCCAGTAAAAGCATAAATCACAAGAAAGCATACTCGAGAACTCGAAGCATCAAGTGAAAACATCCAACAATAGTTGCACTAGGACAAAAGACTATCTATATATATCGGTCCTCAATAGTGGTGAAGGTAGCTACGCCTCCCAACTATGTGAAACCTATAGGTCCACACCCACCACATTGATGGAGGTAATGATCCAACCATAAACACACGTAAAGCACAACATCCATAGCTAACACTCATGCCAGATAGTATGATGACTAAAACTAAGAACATAGACAATACATAAACTACAAGTCCTAATTAGACACTAAATGGGCTACTAAGTAGTGGCTGAAATCATGGAGAGTGACTTGGCATTGATAAGCCCAAGCTTGGAATGTACAAATTCAACTCCCTCAATTGCAAGGCTCTAGCACAAGTTATTATCTTAAGTTTTATTACCACCCAATGTTTTATTTAGTTATCACTTATTTAAAACTTCCTTGCCTTCACCAACCCTCTAGGCACAATGATCGCCAAGCTATGGGATAGAATACCCCTCCATATGTTACCCTACCCTACCCATGCTCATCCTATGACAAGTGTCTATGGGCATGCATATTCCCAACCTAACTCCAATCATCATAACTTATGGAAGTACCACGAAAGATTGGGCCTCACAAGTCACTTGACAAATGTACACACACATAATCAAGTGTAGCACACCACCATCACAAAGATCATAACACAAGGATTAGATGAGAGTAGAATAAAAATATCACTCAACCGAAAACAACTCAAGAGGACGAATTCTCCACGAATCCCGAAAGAAAAATAAAATCATACATCATGAAAATCATTCAACTGGCCTCAATCTGGGAGTATGGATTCTACATAAATCCCAATGATGCAACAAGACTAAACATCATGAACTCACTCAACCAACCTCAATTTGAGAGTATGGATTCTAAATTAATCCTAGTGTCCAAGAAATAAGAACAAAGGTCCAAAAGAAACCATAACAACAGGTATAAAATCACTCAATAGAAACTTGACATTAGGAGTATGAATGCAACATGCATCCCAATGCAAATATAAAAGTGCAATAAAGGTACAACCAACATCCAAATGGATAATCCAGGTCCATGACCCAACTCGTGCTAATAAAACTCAAAAAAATAGGGCAACACCCAAAACAAGTTTAAAATCCCAAATTTTGGAAAATTTTGAAATTAAAACCCATTTGGCCTTTGGGTAAAAAAACCCCAAAAATATAGAAATAATTAAGTTTGGATATCGTATGCAAAAATGACCAGCATAACGGTGCAAAATCCCAAACCCTCAACCTGAAAAATAAGGAAATACTAATACCCACCCAACTGGGTAAAGCTAGCATACAGAAATAGAGGGGAACACTAGTTCTCAGCCTCCTAACAAATGGCTACCAAAAATAGAAGCAGAAATAATAAAATGGGAGCCCGAGCTGGATTAAACGAGCTTGATCTCGTGACAATCCCACGCCCATAGCTCCCATAATGAACAAAGTAAATCCTCATGAAGAGGATTTTGGGCTTCACTATCCAACTTTCTAATTCAAAAGTGAGAAGTGAGGAATTAAATTCTCTTTTGGATATTTATTCACTTTTTGAGTGAATAATCGATTAGGGCACATAACTAGCCAACCTAGTTAAACCCTGAATTGACCCAAATGAAAACAGGCTATTCTTAGTAATAGGAATTCATCTATGGAAAAGTTGGTAGAAATTAAAATATCAATTAAAAGCCCTAAAACCCAAAAACATAGAAATTTCCTTAACAACTTTCGCAACAATGCGAACCTCTAAATGCATAGACATGCTTACTGATTTAATCACATAATGCAAATGAGTTTGGATTTAATAATCAATGAAAGGATTAATTAAAAAATTAAAATAAGGATACATCGACCATACAGGGATGGAATTGGTAAGCTATGAATGGCTGAATCACTAACTTCATGTGCCACTACCAAGGATATAAATCATGCACACTAAACAACACGATCAAGTGCAGTTGCATATAATAACATAGCCAAAGCAATAAATGCATTAAATTATCTAATTTAACCATTTATTTAATTATATCAAAATAATATATTTACATCACTCATGTTCATACAAAGCATAACAACACAGGAATGAAGTAAATACTCAACATTAAATCCATCACATAACATAATCAGAGATATGTCCAAATACTGGACAACCAGAGATCATCATAAAACACACTGTCATCTCGAAATGGCATCATCATACAATATGATAAAATGAGCAACATAGTCATCTAACATCTATGATATCGAAATCAAGATATAACATTTGACCCTGGGGTCATCTCAAATGTAAAATATAACATGAGTAACAATTATCTCTCAAATCAAAATATAGGAAGATAAATATATGCAACACAAAACCAATGAATCCAACATGGAAAATCCATTTCAAATTATTTAATCATTTAATAATGTTTGTTTAAATAACATGGAAAGACACTTAAAACACATAAGTGAATATAGTCATAAACATGACTAACCACTTCTACAGGAACCTAGTCCAGTGTAGCATAGTAATAGTACACAGTCCAATCTTTGTACACATCTCAAGGTAATCATAAAAAAACCTCATGATACCACATCTATCCTCATAACCACTAGCACAAACCTCAATGAATCATAAATCACATCATAATCTCATAAATCAGCCAAAGCATAATCAAAGGAAGTGATACAGAAAGATAAATCCAATCACCTAAATGGTGTAGACCACTCATGGTTACAATCATGATCCATCACAATGAAAGATCAACAAGGTTACATCCATTAGGATGACTTACAAAATTCAAATGGGAGAGGCACTACATCATCCCCCCCAAAGACTAGGCTTACTCCTAGAAGCCTACAATCCATGAATAGAGACCAAAACACACTAAGAATAGAATCAAGATCGAACACAAGGAATGACTCATCGAATTCTTCACAAGTACAAGAAAATCACTCCAACATTCTCAAACCATTATTTCAACCACCAAATAGGTCAACCACAAGAGAATGGGTGTCACACAAACATAAGGTCCTCCAACAAGGAACCTCCTATGCTCTAGGAAACTCATCTAGCCATAAAGTCAACAATACAAGCTAAGGAAAAACCCACTCTACCTTGTCAATAGGTGCCCATCTACAACATGCACCTACCACATGATTGAAAAATTAGCTCAACATACTATGCACTATCGACAAGAGTTGGAATCATGGGGAATAGCCATCCTAAAATTCCCAATAATACTATCATGTCACACATGAGCATCCTGAATTCCATGTAAACTCACCCTTTGAACATAAAGGATGACAGTCTACCAAAAAAATTACACACTCTAAAAAGGATACTCACCACTACTAACCACCAAGCATAGGAGCACTTAGTCTCTCTCTAAGGTAGAAAAGCTCAACTATCATTGGGACTAGGGTTACATAACCCAACTAGAAAAAGTATCACCTTTCCACAAGGTTGCAAAGAATTCAATAGTGGACAAAACCATGTAATATTTATATACCAAATCACAAGATGGTAACATGTGTCCCACGGTATCATGTCCCTCTAGCACCATGCTGGGAAAACCACACCCAACCTATTGCTAAACTCAATTTCCAGCCTCAAGTCAATGGTCAATGAGAAAATTTGACTCAGAGAATCCAAACAAAGAAAAAAGCTTAGGAAGAAAGAAACTATAGAGTATTAGGACTGAAAGGGAGTCTCTCTCAACCTCTACACTAAATCAGCCCATGATGAGTTAGGGAAAACTCATAATTCTACCAACCACCAACATACTATCATACTTTCTCAAGAGTAAAAAGAGTACAGAGATGCACCAAAGTCAACATCCAAAAGGCAGATCTAGACTCATCAAAAGACTGAGTCACTCTGAAATGATAAGGCAACATCCACCATAAACAAGGAATGCTCACAAACCACACTTCACCTCACAAGGGTGGGTTGGTGCTATAGCAAACACACAAACCAAAGTACGAATCCCAAAAAGTACCTAGTAGATTATGAATATTTGTTAATACCTTCCTAAGAATAACATGAAGGGTTAAACTTCTCCAATGGCCATAAATGTGATTTGTCATGATTGAATTGGCCTCTACTCAATAAAGGGTACTCGTAACATTGATCTGCACCTTCAAAAGTGTGAACAAGTTGCTCGTTGTTCACTAGGGAAAATTTTACATTAGCACAATCTCATGTGAAGTTTCTCATCAAACCAGGTGAGAAAGTGAAATTAACTAGGTGAGAAAGTGCATGATCACCAATTTCTCACGTGAAATTCCAAATTAGCACAAAAATTGCCTCCACTCTGAAGGCCATAACTTTCATGTCCAAACTTGGATTGACTCCGTTCGAAAGGTGTCAAAAAGATATTGACTAGGCCTATAACATGATGATCTTAGAGAGTACTAAAACTTAATATTTTTAATCACTACTCAAGATAAAACATCATAGGCAACTCAGGGTGTCTCAATTACCAAGACAAGCAATGGATGGAATGTCCAAAACAACCAAAGACCACACAAGACCAAATGACATAAGACATGAAAAGAAATTTAATTCACACATTGAAACCATCATTACTTATCTTTCATAATTTCACCAATTAAACAGAACATAAGCACTAATGTACAATGAAACAGAAAGGTTTTCAAAGCAAGGGTTCAAGAATCACTTTCTATATAATGGTTACCTATATTTTCAAGTTTGTTTGCATAATAACATTAAATTTAATCAACATTTAAATAATCCAATTATACTAACAACTTTACATCTACTGTAAGCACACTAGCATGTTCTCTATGATATTATCCCTTGTACATACTACCAGTGGTTTGAGATGAACATAATAGAGTCACAACACACAATTGTGCAACAACTAAAACATGTAGAATAGTCACCATGAAACATAATCAAAAGGCCCAAATGGGGGAATTGTCAACTTCAATAGTAAATTATAAAAGAGCTCATTTCAACAATAATTCAAGTGTGACAACTGCCACAAAGAGAGCGATAGAGAAAAGTTGATGACTATTCAAAGAGAGGAAAATACAAAAAAACCAATGCTAGCCCAACAACATGAGGAAAGTACCTCAAAAAAAAAAAAAAAAAGGCATCAATTAAATTACATTACATGTGATGAATGAGAATAGTCACACAAGAGGGATAAACCACCATGCAATACTAAGGAATACATCATCTAAGTAGGTTAGAGAACACACTCACACACATCAAGTAAGATAGCATCAATAACCTCATGCATATGCAAAAAACAATAATATTTCTTAATTATTTTCCATGCAATGCAACATTTAGATATTCATCAATTTAATACAATTTCCATAAGCTTATGAAGCAATCAAATTTGGGACTTAAGTCATTAACCCAAGGATATAATGCAAACCTACTTCTTTGTAATGATTCACAATACACACTCATTTCTCAATGAGAGGAACCATTTCATCACTATAATGACATAACACAAAATCACAAAGAATATTCATTTATTTACTTACAATTAGGAGAAATCTGGGAAACAATGCACCTTACTCCATAAGGAGAAAAAAAGGAGGCACTCAAGGCCAATACATGGACACCAATCAGTGGCTCCATCCAATAGAGTCACACACATGCAACCAACCAACAAGGCACATTGATTTTGCTAAAAAAACAAGGAAGGCTCAATTCCTTCTTCTCACAGTGCTCTAGTTGCATCTACTAGACTAGCAAGTCCATCCCAAGTAGATAGTAAACCAACAAAAGATCACAAGCTCTTTACCAAGACACTCGCATTCAACCAATGTAGCACCAACCATATGGGCAACATATACATAGAGATCCCAATGTTTGAACATGGGCTCTGATACCAAGTGTAATACCCTGCCCAGAGATCCTTGGAACAAGGATTCAATTCAAGCCAAGATTTTCTTTTAACAAGTATGAATACACATGTCAACATCATACAAGGATCATAAAGATCACATTGGAATACTTAACCACAATCCCAACAACCAACAAATCTTTGAATGCCACTACTGAACTGACACACACAAACTCAAGAACAAAAATCAAAGATGACATTAGAACACAAAATCTTTGATCTACTGAAACATGGAACCACTAGCATTCCTAAAGGGTACTCAAAACTCCAAATTTCATTCTCTAAAAGACAGTAGAGAAGCCCCCTATTTTCACATGAGAGAATAACAACTGACAATCTTGTGCAAGGAAGCACCTCTTCACACAAGAAACTACAATGAGCCACACAAGGAAACACCATCTCACTTGAGGACATGCTTGGTTTGGTAGCCAAAACACCCAAGCTAGTGTGGGGTTTTGCACAAGCACTCACCAAGCTACGCAAAGAAACCCAACACACCATGCAAACAATTGCATTCTCATGCGAGAAAGCACAATTTCGTGTGAGGATAAAATTAGCAAACCAAAAAACAAAAAGGTAAAAATATAGGAAATAGATTTCATCCACACCAAGGAGCACCAGATCCACATATATCAAGGAATGAACACTCGAGTGCTTAAACAAAAAGATGCCATAAAATAAGAAAGAGGAGCATCTATCCATCTAAACCATAGCAATAAAGAATGTACTAAAAGCAATATCACAGTGTATAGAAGTAACATCACAATATACAGAAAATAACAATACAATAACTAAACAACCAAACTAACTACATGGTTCCTCCCAACCATCAATAGCATCATAAGAACATTATGGATCCTAGCCATTCCCCATGTGTAACATCCCAAACTACCAACCAGATCATTAGTGTTATCTTATGAGGACGTCACTACTAAAATGTGCTACAACAAAAGATTAAAGAAATCTAACATGCAAATAGTAAAGCATTCGATAGTCCAATAAGTTAACCATATCATCTATCATAAGCTAACATCATACGAATAGGAAATCTAACATGCTAAACTAATAAGAAATAGATATGCTAATAAAGCAATTCACATCATCTAATCATATGCTAAACATCATGATATGGGAATGCATCAAATAAACTAACATCATCTAAACATGATATCCAATCATTCCAATAAAAGCATAAATCATAAGAAAGCATACTTTGAAACCTGAAGCATCAAGTGGAAACATCCAGCAACAATCGCACTAGAACAAAAGACCATCTTTTTACATTGGTCCCCAGTAGTGGTGAAGGTAGCTACGCCTCCCAATCATGTGGAACCCATAGGTCCACACCCACTATGCTGATGGAGGTAATGATCCAATCATAAACACACATAAAGCACAACATCCATGGCTAAAACTCATGCCAGATAGTATGATGACTAAAACTAAGAATGTAGACAATACATAAACTATAAGCCCTGGTTAGACACTCAATGGGCTACTAAGTAGAGGTTGACATCATGGAGAGTTTCTTGGCATTGACGAGCCCAAGCTCGGAACGTGCAGATTCAACTCCCTCAACAACAAGACTCTAGCACAAATTATTATCTTAAGTTTTATTAACACCCAATGTTTTATTTAGTTATCACTTATTTAAAACTTTCTTGCCTTCGCCAACCCTCTAGGCACAATAATCACCAGGCTGTGGGATAGAACCCCCTTCATATGCTACCCAACCTTACTCATGCTCATCTTATGACAAGTGCCCATGGGCATGCATATTCCCAACCCAAACCCAATGATCGTAACATATAGAAGTAGGATAGAAGATCAAGCCTCATAGGTCACCTAACAAATGTACACACATGTACTTGTGTGTTGCCCACCACCATCATGAAAATCATAACACAAGGACTAGATGAGAACACAAGCAAAATATCACTCAATCAAAAATAACTCAAGAGGACGGATTATCCATGAATCCCTAAAGAACAATAAAACTATACATCATGAAATAACTCAACCGGCCTCAATCTGGGAGTATGGATTCTACACAAATCCTAGTGTCCATGAAACAAGAATAAAGTTCCAAAAGAAACCATAACAATAGGTATAAAATCACTCAACTGAACAAGACATCAAGAGTATGGATGTGACACACATCCCAAATCAAACATAAAAGTGTAATAAAGGTCTAACTAACATCCAAATGAATAATCTAGGTCCACGACCCAACTCATGCTAAGAAAACTTGAGAAAACAGAGAAACACGCAAAACAAGGTAAAAACCCCAAATTTTGTGAAACTTTGAAATTAAGACCCATTTGGCGTTTGCATACAAAAACCTCAAAAATCCAAAAATAATTGAGTTTGAACACCGTATGCAAAAATGACCAGCATAACGGTGTAAAATCGCAAACCCTCAACCTGAAAAAAAAAAAAAAAAAAGGAAACACTCATATTTGCCCAACCGGTTAGAGCTAGCATACAGAAAAAAAGGGGAACACTAGTACTCAGCCTCCTAACAAACAAAAACCAAAAATATAAGCATAAACAAAAAAAAGGAGAGCCCTACCTCACTACCAAAGGGCAAAATAGAAATATGAGCCATAAAATAAAAATATTGCAGAAGTAGTTGAAAATCATGGCAATCCAAGGTCTCACTGAGCTGGATCCAACGAGCCTGATCTCACGACGATCCCACACCCATAGCTCCCACAAAAAAAAAAAAATAGTAAATCATCATGAAGAGGATTTTGGGTTTTACTCTCCAAATTTCTAATTCAAAAGTAAGAAGTGAGGAATTAAATTCCTTTTTGGATATTTATTCACTTTTTGAGTGAATAATCGATTAGGGCACATAACCAGCTAACCTAGTTAAACCCCAAATTGACCCAAAAAAAAATAGGCTATTCCTAGTAATAGGAATTCATCTATGGAAAAGCTGCCAAAAATTAAAATAAATCAATTAAATGCCCAAAAACCCAAAAACACAGAAATTTCGTTAACAACTCTTGCGACAATGCGAACCTCTAAATGCATAGACACGCTTATTGGTCTAATCACATAATGCAAATGAGTTTAGATTTAATAATCACTGAAAGCATTAATTAAACAATTAAAATGAGGATACGTCAACCATACAGGGACAATATTGGTAAAATATGAATGGTTGAATCACTAACTCCATGTGCCACTGCAAGATATATAAATCATTCACACTAAACAACACGATCAAGTGCAATTGCATATAATAACATAGTTGAAGCAATAAATGCATTAAATCACCTAATTTCACCATTTATTTAATTATATCAAAATGATCTATTTACATCACTCACTTTTGCATAAAGCATAACAACGCAGGAATGATGTAAATACCCATAACATTAAATCCATCACATAACATAATCAAAGATATGTCCAACTATCGGATAACCAGATATCATCATAAAACACACTATCATCTCAAAATGGCATCATCATTCAATATCATCAACTAAGTAGCATAGTAGTCTAACACCTATGATACCAAAATCAACCTGTATAACATGTGACGCTCAGGTCATCTCAAATGTAAAACATAACATCAGTAACAATTATCTCTTGGATCAAAATATAAAAAGGTAAATATTTGCAACACAAAACCAATGAATCCAACATGGAAAATCCATTTCTAATTATTTAAGTATTTAATAATGGTTGTTTAAAAAACATAGAAAGGCATTGAAAACACATAAGTGAACATAGTTAGAAACATGACTAACCACTACTACAGGAACCTAGTCTAGTGTAGCACAGTAATAGTGCATAGTGCAATCTCTGGACACATCTCAAGGTAATCACAGAACAGCCTCATGATACCACATCAATCCTAGTAACTAGTGGCACAAACCTTAGTGAACCATAAGTCACATCATAATCTCATAAATCACCCAAAGCATAATCAAAGAAACTGATACATAAACATAAATCTAATCACCTCAACGGTATAGACCACTCATGGTCACAATCATGATCCATCACAATGAAATATCAACAAGGTTGCATCCATTAGGATGACTTATAGAAGTCAAATGGGAGAGACACTACGTGATGAGATTGGTAAGTTTGATGCAAGAAGTGATGAAGGTATGTTCCTTGGTTATTTATTGAAAATAAAATCTTATAGATGTTTTAATTAGATTACTAAGACTACTATTGAGAGCACAAATGTGAAAGTGGATGAGAATATTAGAGTTAAAGAGAAAATGTTTGATTATAATTATGATGATAAGGAAACTAATCCTAAGCCTATCATAGAGAATATTGAAACTTTCTTTAAAACTAACGATGATTTTCAGAATGATATTCAAATTGTGGAACATAGAGAAGAACAAAGACCTAAACCTACAGAAGAAGTAAGAATTGAGTTAATAACACTTAATAGGAATGTGAAAAGAATCACCTTGCTAATTAGATTATTAGAAGAAGAAAAAAAGGATTCATTACAAGAAATAAAGTACATGAATAATTATGTTTTATTTCTCAAGTTGAACCAAAGAGTGCATATGAAGCATGCAAAGATGATCGTTGGATTCAAGTAATGAAGGAAGAAATATTAGAAATATAAGAGGAGTAACTGAGAGGGGAGGGGTGAATCAGTTAACACAAAAACAAATCCAAGACCCCTTAAGATGTCAATACAATACAAAACCAAACCCTGCTAAAACTGAAATATTGTTGTAACTCAATTAACATAGGAACGCTCGATTTACACTAAGAATTACTATCACTCAATAAATAGTGAAATAATTACTTCTTAAGATGTTTAGTGTGTTTAACCTTAATCAAATTAGTTTCAAAATCATAAAAAAAATAACATGAACGCAAGAGACACCAAGATTTAACATGGAAACCCAATTTGGGAAACCACCAATTGCAACTAGTTACTGTTTTTCACTCTTCTAAAGTGAGCCCTATAAGAAGTCAACCCTGTTAAAGGTTACAAAAAATATTGTTTGGTGTGACCCTATTAAAGAATTTAGTTCACCCTATTAGGAGTGGCCTTGTTAGACGTCTTAAAACACTTCAATCTAGAAATGCCACCTTGTTAGAGGATTTGACAAATAGCTATTAGGCTAACTTTGTTAAGAGATTTGATTCACTGCTAAAGTTATTAGACAGTAATAATGACTTGACCTAATTTTTTATGCAACTATCTTTTATAATTTTAGATATTTGTTTTGGCTTGAATACTTGATCCTCCTTGATCATAATGTTCTTTGTAGCTCAGTCAACTCGAATACTTTGATATCCTTCCAATTCTCTTCCTTGATTTATCTTTTCAATCCCATGCTTCTTACAATTCAATCCTCAACTTGACCTTATGTTTATATGACTTACCTACTCAAGTCATCTTGAATACACTTTAAAATAAATAGTATTCATCCCTTGAATCAGCTAGAACTAACCAAAAAAATTATTAGATCCAATATGCTGATACAGAAAAATACTTCATTAGCTAACCCAACTCGGTCAACACTAAATCAAAAAAGACAGCATACTTCTTTTGGTAATTGAGTGAGCTCAGTTAACACTAGTTCCATTCTAACTTCCTTTGGTAACCGAGAGAACTTGGTTAACATTGGTATTGTGTTGTCTTTCTCGGAATGCTCGACATATACAAGAAACTTCCTTCAACATCCAAGTGAGCTTGATTGATACTGATTGCTCGGTAAGGACTTAACATTTGTGTAACATCAAAGAGAACATACAATTAAATAATTGTATTCAACAAGAACTAGTTTAGATTGTGAATAATGAGATACAAGAATTGGTTCCTAGGCCTAAAGATAAGAATTTTATAGGAACTAAATGGATTTTCAAAAATAAGATGAATGAACAAGGCAAAGTTGTGAGAAATAAAGCAATATTGGTATGTAAAGGATATTCACAACAAGACGGTATAGACTATGAAGAGACATTTGCACCTTTCCTAGAATTGAAGTAGTACAAATATTCTTGGATTATGGAGCAAGTAAGAAATTTTAAGTGTATCAGATGGATGCAAAGCCTACATTGAGCAGCTTGATGGATTTCCTTTGACAGCAGAAGGAGACATGGATTTCAAGTTGAAGAAATAATTGTATGGACTAAAGCAAGCATGTAGAACCTTGTATGAGAGGATGGAAAAATATTTGGCAAGTGAGGATTTGTAAAATGCATTGTAGATAGTAGTTTATATTTGAAAGAAATTGGGAATGACTTGTTGATTTTTTTGATTTTTTTGGATGTCATAATCTTTGGGGGTAATGATGAAGCAAGTGAAAAAAAATTGATGAAATAAAGAATGAATTTGAGATGTGTATAATTGGTGAGATGAAATATGTCTTAGGTTTATAGACCATGTAAAACAATGATTGTATTTTTCTATAACATACTAAAGTATTTGAAAGACTTGTTGAAAAGATTTAGCTTGCAAAGTTGTAATATTGTTGGTACACCTATGATAACTAGTCACAAGTTATCTATCAAACATGAGATACCTATAGTTTAGTAGAAAAATTACAAATCCATGATTAGAAGTTTACAATATCTGACTCACAGAAGACTAGATATAGAAAATGTAGTTGGAATAGTAGCAAGATTTTAAGTAGATCCTAAGGTATCATTGTAGACACTTAAAATCATCCCAAAAGACTATATTAATTTTTTTAATATTTCCCTTGACATTATAATTAATTATTTATTAATTAATTATATTGATCATATTCTTCTACTTATTTAATTAAATAAGTTCACTTTCCCTACATATTTAAATTCAATTTAAATACTTTCATCCCTAATGTATTAAATTTATTTGATACATGATCCTCAATTAATTCCCTTTTTAAATAAATTTTATTTATTTAAATCCTTCCATTCCATTAATTTCTTCAAACCTGTGATTAAATTAAATCATATTTAATTTAATCTTAAACCTAGCCTAAAACCTACTCTACAACCATCATTTTCATCCTTCTAAGCCTACCCACTACCTAATCCCACTTAATTACCTTAATCACCTTGCTAAACCCCCTCTTAAGCCTAAATGTGTGCTCACGCATGTGTGAGGACCACTCACACTTTCCACACCCCTTATGCCTTCCACACCTCTTACAACTTTGTCCCCCACTCCTTTCTTCAAGTTTGCTCACATATGTGTGAGCAAACCTTGAATGTTGACCACTAGCATGGCTTGCTTACATGTTTCTCATGTGACACTTATTTGGATGCCACATAGATTCCACCTCACTAGGGCCTCTCTCAAGCCTATAAACAAAGCCCTTTTCTCAAAAAATAATTCTCCCTCATATGCATTGTTATCATGCTAGTTTGTCATTTGAGCTTGTGAGTGATTTTCCATATTGCATACTAACCTTTGGTAGTTGATAGTTTTCATTGCATTTTCATTCTTAGATTAGCTTTTTTTTACATTTTCATTCTCATTTCACTTGCATATTTGATTAGTTTCTTTCTTGCATTTCCACCTCCATATCCTTGAATGCTCTCAAGCATGGTTGCTTCCATAGCCATTGTTTGAGGCATTCTTCATTCATTTACCATAGGATCATTATCATACTTGCATTTTTATATCAAGAGATTCACCATGGTTGTGTTTTGGGAGAGCACATCAACATCCCTCCAATCTAAACACACCAACAATGCCTCTCATGGGTGCCTTTGTTGAGCTGTTTGAGGTTGCTTGAGGACTTGGTCTATTGGTTGCTTTGAGTTGCAAAACTCAAAAAAATGTTAGTTTTCATTGTATTTGAAAATCTTGACATATGCATATTGGCTAATATTTACTTGATTTTTCTTGCTCCCAACAAGTCTAATTTTCTTGCATACATTTTGGCACACCCAGTGGGACCCACATCCCTATTTTCCTTTCAAAAATCTATCAAGAATTTGTAGTTTGTCACCAAAATCTTGTGCATTGTCGTCTGCGTAGCATGCAGTGTTGCCTGCATTCTATCATCTCCACAGACCAGTGTCTACGCATATCAGCATCTCCACCCCACTGCATTAAGCCCACCCAATCTACATTAAACCCTAGTTCTATTGTCTATGTAACCTAAACTATCATCTAGGTAGTGGGCAGATTTGAATTGCTAAAAAACCTAAACTATAGTTTGTACTGTATGTAATGTCGTCTATGTTGTAGGTGCACACAAACTTGCTAAAAACCCAAACTGTCATCTACAACTTGTACTT
Source organism: Cupressus sempervirens (assembly GCA_028749045.1). NCBI lineage: Eukaryota > Viridiplantae > Streptophyta > Pinopsida > Cupressales > Cupressaceae > Cupressus > Cupressus sempervirens. The sequence continues at coordinate 66,737,334 of CM053783.1, forward strand.
TTGTCATCTACGTTGTGTGTTGGTAGCTTTTGTTGTCTACATGTTTTAGCATCTCCAAACCTAAACTATCATTTTCATTGTATGTATTATCATCTGTGTTGTGGGCACACACAAACTTGCTAAAAAACCAAACTGTCATCTTCATTTACAAACTATCATTTGTGACTAGTACTTTTGTCATTTGTGTTGTGTACTAGTACCTTTTGTCATCTATGTATTTTAACATCTCTGAACCTAAACTGTCATTTTTGCTTGACAAAGTTGCCACGTGTCTATGAATTGTATTTTCTGTAATTCATCATCTGCAAATTTTGTCGTCTGTACAGTTTGTTGTCTCCAATTTTTGGCAAATTTGTTGAATTTTAAATAGATTATTTGCTGACTGGTTATTTTGTATGGATTTCTAACAAATTTACATTGCAAAAAATATACCTTGGAAGGCTTGAAAATAAACTTATAGTGATTTTTATCATTAAGAAAATTTGTAGTGATTTTTATCACTTTAGGATTAAAGGGTTAATGAACTTGTATGAATAAGCATTTGTCCTTGAATGCATGTTGTAAATCTAAACAAACTCTTGAAAGTCATTAAAGGAATGAAGAATCTTTTCATTGGAATGCATGCTTAGGCTAGAAAACATTTGGGCTTGGTGCTTAAAATGAACTTATACACTCTTGAATGCCTTAAGAAAATTGACATGAATGCTTAGGCTAGCAAACATTTAGGCTTGGTGCTTAAAATGAACTCATACACTCTTGAATGTCTTAAAGAAATTAACATGAATGCTTAAGCTAGCAAACATTTGGATTTGGTGCTTAAAATGAACTCATACACTCTTGAATACCTTAAGAAAATTGACATGAATTCTTAGGCTAGCAAACATTTAGAACTGGTGCTTAAAATGAACTAACACAATCTTGAATGACTTAAGGGAATTGGTTTCATTTTCAGCAATTTGCTTATGTTCACGAGAAATTTACTTTCTTGTTAACAAATCCGCACTTTTATTTATGTTGATGATAAGTTCAAGTTGGAAATAACATTGTATGCTATAAACATGTGTATCTTCAAAGTAGATTACAAAACCTAAATCTTCATTGGGAAAGAACAAGTGTCTTTTAAACCTTGAGGCCACTTACGTATACTCTTCCCTCGTGCCTTCAGGTAATCTTTGGTGCACAAGAAATAAGTGGTCTTGTTTTTCTTTTTTTAGGAGGCCTACTTGGGGATTTCATCATCCCTTGGGACAACCTCAACTCCAGTGTTCTAGCAGAGTATAAGAATCAAGAGGTGAATTGAAAGACACCTCTCTTGGAAGCAAAATCTTGTCACTCTTGGCTAAGACCCAAAGAACTTTATACCTTTGAGAAGTGAAGGTGGAGATTTGGGTTACCGTCTCCTCCCAGATGTGTGGCATTATTTTCTTTCATCTACAAATTTGGGCCTTACGTACCTTGTGTATATCGAGGACGCCCTTTAGATAATCCTTGTACATCCTAATTGTAGCCTTATTAAAAATGTTGGCATATTTTGTGTGCCTATTTTTTTAAAAATTCAAAACCAACACCAAACATCAAACAAATGCAAAATGAGTGAAATTGTGAGCTAAACTTTAGTGAGTGAAACAGTGGTAAGTGGGTCCTCTTGACTCACGATTATTTTCAAGAGTTATATATTGGTCTAGCATTTGAAATTGGTTGAGTCTAGTCATAGTTTGTGCTTGAAATTGGGTTTTGTTTTGTTCCTTCCATGACTGACAAAGTCAAACATAAGAAGGTAAAATTGTCCAAACCATTTGTCTACAAGGAGAGGAAAAACCTAGCACATGGTGATAAAAAATTCCAATATGCTATCAAAGACATCCAAAAAGAGGAAGCTAAAGAAGACCGCTACAATAGAATTGAGTACAATGAAAAACTTCAAAATTGGTCTACCTTCCCAAGAGTAAACCCTAGGTTTTTGTTCCCAATAATTGAGGATTGAGTTAACTGCATAAGTGACCACCACACCTTCATTTTTCACATCAACCCTATTTTTCCAAATTTTTAGTCTTCCATTTGCAAACTTCCTCTAGAGATCTTGATCATTTGAACCTAAAAATATTGGCATAAGGACACCTTCTAAGATCACAACACTAGACCTTTTATCCACAAGCAAACATCAATCACTTATTTGGGATCACAAGTCCATCTCCAAATAGTGAATAGTCAACTTGGTGTCCTATCTTTCCTAAAGATCACTTGACCATCTTTGGTAGGAGAAAGATACTTTTAGCCTATAATCACACTTTATTTTCTAAATTGAAGTCTTTTGTTTACACTTAGGTTGTTGGCCCCTTTCATTGTGTAAGGTTCAACAGTTCTCTCTCACATTCCTCTCTTTCTTCCATAGTCTTCCACCCATTGGTTTGGTAACTATTGTATGGTACATACATGATTTGGAAAATTCACATTTAATCCTATGTCTCACTTATTGGAATCATTAAGGCAAAAAGAGATGGAGAATCATTTTCCTCCATGCGCAACATCATTGGGGGGAGCATTTCCCTCTAGTTAAAACTTTGGTATGCCTAGCTTAACATCCACACAAGAACAAAAAGATCCTTTCCACAACACAACTTTGGGAACTAATGATGACAAAGTATACCAAGAGGAAAACCCTATTAACAACAACAATATCCCTAATGATGTCTGAACGTTCCTTGCAGATCCATACAATGTCAAAATGATGGAAAAGTCTATTAGGGCAAACAAAACCAAGATCTTCCTAAACATGGTTAAAGATGGTGTTAATGTCCCTACAAGCTTTGATGAGACCACCTTGTTTAGACAGATTACGAAGGGTGGTGCTCCTGTATTTCCAAACACAACCCAAGCATCTAGCCAAGGACCAATAGTGACAACTAGTGCTACATCCACATCAAGTGGCACCACACAACTGGCATTCCAATTAAGTGTAGAACATATCCAAGAAATCATTAGTGTCATACCCAACACTACTATGCATGCTAGTATTTCATAGTCCAACTTAAGGGGTCCAAGTGTAGGATGCTTAAACAATGGGCAAGTGTTTACTCAATAGATGGAAATTCTAACACAACCAATGTATTCCACTTATTCACAAATTCCAACAAGTGTGGTGAAAACATTTGTGCTAGTTCCAACGACTGCATATCAATACATTGGCCAAAGTGGAGTACTTCCACCACCTCACAATATGTTTGGAACTAATTATAGCTTGGGAGGTGGATTTACAAATTCTCAATAGTCACAAGTGCAACCAAACCAAGATTTAGCCCAACAGTTGCATGAACTTCAAAACTTAGTACATTCCATGACCAACAAAGGGGTAAAAGATTTCTCTTTTGAGGAAGTTTGTCCCTTTCCATTTGATAGATCCATTAGCATGATACCATTCCCATCAAAATTTGAGATTCCTAAATTCAAAAAATATACGGGAGAAACATGTCCTATCACAAATCTCAAGGAATTCTCGATTTTGTGTCAAGAAGTAGCCTATAATGAAGATTATCTTAAGAGGCTCTTCACATGAAGTCTTGGAGGCCTTGCACTAGAGTGGCTACTGAACTTACCCAAGGGTTCCATCACCTCTTTCCATGATTTAATAGGGAATTTTGTAGCACAATACTCTTAAAACATTGAACACCATGCCTCGTTAAGTGATTTGTGCAACACAAAACAACAAAACAGTGAAACATTTGCTAACTTTCTACAACGGTGGAGGCATCTTGCTAACCATATGCCCTACAAAATTGAGGATTCCTACCTTGTGGATATATTTATCAAAAACTTGATACCAGAGATGTCTTTTCACATGAAGATGGCTAGCCTTGAGGATTTTTCTACATTATTCAAGATAGGCAAGAGCATTGAAAATGGGCTTTTAGACAAAGGTGTCATTAAACATTATAGCTCATCATCCTCAAAAAATGACACAAACAACATTAGCAAACCCAAATTTTGGTCCAAAAACAAAGGTGTCACACACGATGGTGTCACTAATGTTAAAAATGTACAAAACCTTCAAGGAGGAAACAACAACAACTATCATAACCAAAACAACAATAATTCAAACCACAACAATCAAAATCAAAACAATTAGCAATCTTGCAATCAAACATAATTTTTCACTTACAACAACAACAATTACAATTGTGACTATGATTGCAATAGAAAGTTCACTAACTTTTTTGAACCCTTGGAAGCCATATTCCAAAAATTGGTAGATCACAATTTGATGGTATTTCCCAACACACAACCCTTTGATGAGAATCAACCCAAATAAAAATGGTATAGGGAAAATGAATATTGCAAATACCATCACATCAAAGGACATGACACAAACAAGTGTATAAAACTCAAAGTCTTCATTCAAAATCTTGTCAATGATGGAGAAATTGAGGTAGAAGGAGGGCCATCCTCTAAAAATGCTAAGCTGAAGATATTCCAAAAGCCATTTCTCGATCACAACAATGACAATAACAACAATGGAAACAACAATACGAACAATGAAAATCAAGCTTCCACATCAAATGCATTACCCTATGACTATTCTACTAATCACATATTAGGGTTTGACTCCTTGTGTGGTAAAATAGAAACCAACGATATATGCGGATTTGACTCCATGTGTGGCCGCATTGAAGAGATAGACACTCATGTGAATACCCTTGTCCTCCAAGTAGTTGATTGTGATGCAACCACTCGATGGGAAAGACTTACTTTGCAAGCTAGCACTCCCAACCCTACTAATCCATGAGTTTCACATGCACCTACTGTGCCATCCACTTCACAAAGGCCTGCTTCTCACTACGATGTGTTGTCCTAGTTAGGTAAGACTCCTACACAAATATCCATTCTAAAGCTCCTAACCACATCACCCATCCATAAAGAAATTTTGGAGAAGGATTTTTTAGAGTCTCATGTCCCTGAAAACATTAATGCCTCCCAATTTAGTGCCATGATTGGAAACCTTGCTACACAACAACACCTTGTCTTCATAGATAAATTTTTCCAAGGTCCTAATCCCCACCATAATTTGTCACTCCACATTGAAGTCCTTATATAGTGACATAAAATTTAAAAAGTCCTTATAGATAATGGATCCAGTTTGAACCTATGTACGTTAAAGATGATTCATTTCTTGGGACTTCCAGAGGACCTCCTAGATGTCAATAAGAGGATAACAATCAAATCATATGATAAAAGAGAAAGAGAATCAAAATGAGTTATCATGTTACCACTAAAGGTTGGACCAGCCATCATAAATATTGAATGCCATGTCCTAGACTTGGATTTTCCATATAACATTTTGCTTGGTCAACCTTGGATACATACACTGAAAGTAGTACCATCTACCTATCACCAATGCTTAAAATTTTCTCACCAAGGAAGAGAGGTCATGATTCTAGGTGATCCCACACCTTTTGCCTTTTGTAAAATATTGGAAGGTGCACTAGAAAATTTTTATCCAATCATTGAGTTTTCTAAAGTTCTACCCAAGCCTCTCACAATAACAGAATCACCTTCCACAATAGTGCCAGAATTATCCAATAATGATTCCAATTCCCACAAAGGAAAATAAAAGGTGGAAGATGCTAAATTCAATACTACAAAGAAGAATATTACTTTTACTGATTTAGGAATGGGAGAGTATAAGTTTAAAAATGCATGGTGTGTTGGACAACTTCCACTCTCCCCTTGTTCCTTTGGAAAACCTTCACAATTACCACCTCCTACCAACAAGGATACTATGCATGCTAAAAAAACAACATTTGAACATTGGGGATCACTTAGTGATGAACATATGTAATCTAATATCCTAGATTGGCTATATTTTGATGGAAATGATGAACTTGTGGAATTCTCCAAAGATAAGTATGTTAAAGCCCCTCCCATTATCAAAAACATGGGATATCATGGTACTGGCCTTGGACCTAAAGAAGATGGAATTAGACAACCCCTTGAAGATAATAGCTATTCTAAAGGATGTGGTTTGGGCTCCATTAAACCTAAGGTATCCTTTGCTAACAAGTATTGTATGGTTGACCCTGATTCTGAGACTGGAGAGGAGGAATTCTTCAAAGTACCCTTCCAATACATTGAGGATGACCTAGATAACCATAGCCATCCTCTCATCCACCAACCTCCCTCTCACCAACCCTAACATGATAGACTAGGACCTTCAAGACACACCACCAACTCTCGATATCTGTAAGTCTGATGAAGTAGTGATGGCACTCTTTGGCTTTAAGAATCTCCAAGATTACGAACATGAGATCCAATATAATGAGGAAGCATACTTTGGTAGCCAAGTCAACTCTCTTAGCCACAAAAGTGAAAAATAAAATAAAAATGGAAAAATAAAAGAAACATCCTCTAATGAAAACTCTTCTAGGGCACTTTTGGATGAAAAACAGATAAAATAAAGTATGCATCTTCTGGTGAAAACCTCCTAGAGGCACTAGAAGAGGGAGAGGTTGACCTATCATTCAGATCTTTACCACCAGAAAAGTCATCTATTTTGAATGAGGACATAATTCCAGTCAATTTGGGTACAGAGGATAATCCACAAATCACCTACATTGTAGCTACCTTAAGTCCTGAATTAGAACAAAAGGCAATGATTGAATTCTTGAAAAAGGGTAAAATCAATTTTGCATGGACATATAGAGATATGTCTGGTTTAGACATAGATTTGGTTGTGCATCACTTGATAGTAGATCCCAAGATTAAACCAATGAAGCAAAATTTGTGCAAGATGCATCCTAAGGTAGCACTTTTAGTCAAAGCAAAATTGCAAAAAATGTTAGAGGCAAAGTTTATCCATCCTATTGACTATCTTGAGTGGGTCTCCAACATTGTTCCTATAGGAAAAGCATCTGGGGGCATCCATGTTTGTTTAGACTTTTGAGATTTAAATCTCACATGTCCTAAGGATGATTTTCCACTTCCTAACATAGACATCATAGTGGATTTGACTGTTGGACATGAGATGTTGTCTTTGATGGATGGTTTCTCTAGTTACAACCAAATCAAGATTGCAGAAGAATATCAACATAAAACAATATTTACCACCCCATGGGGAACCTTTTATTATCAAGTCATGCCTTTTGGCTTGAAGAATTTCGACACTGCTTATCAATGTGTAATGACCACAATATTCAATGATCTTCTACATGTCATAATGGAGGACTATGTCGATGACATCCTAGGAAAATCAAAGACACGTGAGTCCCACATTGATGTCCTTGCCACAATTTTTTAAAGTTTGGAGAAATATAAAGTGTGCCTAAATCCTAAGAAATGTGTTTTTGGAGTCAAATCAGGCAAGTTGTTAGGCTACATTGTGTCAAGAAGAGGTATTGAGGTAGATCCCGCCAAAGTAAAAGCTATCATGGAAATGCCTCCACCTACCACATTAAAAAAACTCTACAATTTTTAGGGAAAGTTACAGTCCATCAGATGATCTATGGCCTAGTTAGCAAAAAAGGTCCATCCACTTCAACATTTGCTTTGCAAGGACACTAAGTTTCAATGGGATTGTCTATGTCAGAATGCATTTGAACAAATTAAGGCATACTTGGCTAATCCTCAAATTCTAGTCCCTCCAATTGCAAGATGACCATTGATCCTATACATTTTAGCCACTTTAGTTGCCTTAGGTGCCCTTTTGGCACAACTAGATGACAATGGTAATGAGCAAGCTATATGCTATCTCAATCGAACATTAGTTGGCTATGAGTTGAATTACATCGCTATTGAGAGAGCCTATTTGGGCATAGTCTTTTGTATGTAGAAACTATGCCATTATATTCTTAATCATACTACACATCTCATTGCCGAAATAGATTCACTCAAATATTTGCTATCAAAAGCCTTCCTCACTAGTCGATTTGCGAAATGGGTCTTGATTTTAAGTGAATTCGACATTGTCTATAAGGAATGTAAGGCCATTAAGGGATAAGAAATTGCAAATTAGCTTGTTGAAGCTCCTCTTCTAGGAGATCATCCCATAGTAGCAAATTTTCCAGATGATACAATTATGACTGTTACCCCTAGTACACACTGGAAGTTATATTTTTATGGTTCCTTCACACAAAATTGATCAGGAGAAAGAATTTTGTTTGTTACATCGCAAGGAGATCTCATTCCTAAGTCTTATAACATATCATTCCCTTGCACAAAAAATATAGCTGAATATGAAGGATTAGTTACTAGGTTGTGTCAGGCTATCAGATGGAATATCAAAATATTTCTTGTCTTTGGAGACTCGCAATTGGTCATTAAACAAGTTACAGATGAGTACCATACAAAAGATGAAAAGTTGTTGCCATATTGAAAAATAGTTGAGGATCTTAAACAACACTTCTTAGAGATAGTCTTCCAATAGGTACCAAGGGCTAATAAAAAAGTAGCAGATGTTATGGCTACCATTTCCTCCATGATTTTCATGCCCGAGTATAGTCCTAAATGTGAGTTTCTTGTTGAGAATCTTTTTATTCCTGCTTATGAGAAAAATGATTCAGAGTTGGTGTGTGAGATTGTTGGTCCTAAGTCTCCATGGTACATCGACATTTTTTCCTATTTATGTCACAAAACCATTCCCATAGCCCTCACCCCAAATTAAAGAAAGACCTTCATTTATCGCACCCCCTGATATACCATCCTAAGTGACACACTTTTCTAAAAATACTTTGATGGAACCCTCATCTGATGTCTCAATTCAGATGAAGCTAGAACAACATTAGAAAGGTCCACCAAGGGATTTTTAGTGCCCACTCTAGTGGCCTTACGTTAGCAAAAAAGCTTCTTATAACAAGTTACTATTGACCTACTATGGAAGCAAATGCCTATAATTTTGTGAAGAGATGTGTTCCTTGTTAGCAACATGGTGATTTGATACACACCCCCACCCAAGACCTCCAATACACCATTACCCCATGGCCCTTTTCTAGCTGGGGATTCAATCTTGTTGGTCAAGTATACCCAAATTTTGCAAATGGCCACAAGTACATTATTGCCGCCACTGAGTATTTTATAAAGTGGGTTGAGGCTATCCCATTATCCTACACCACTACAAAATAGATCTCGAAGTTCATCCTAGACAACATTATCTATCATTTTGGCATACCTCAAGATATCATTATTGATTATGGAATGCCTTTCAAAAATTAGGAAGTTGCCACATTATGTAGGAAATTCAAAATTACCCAGCATTTTTCCACCAAATACTACCCCCAAGGAAATGGCCAAGCTAAAGCTACTAATAAAACCATTTTGAAAATCCTAAAGAAAATTGTTGATGCAGCTAGCCATGATTGGTACCTCCAAATTTTTTCATACCCCCACAAGCGCCACTTTTTTTTTCCTTGTTTATTGTTCGGAGGCTATCTTTCCCATCGAAATTGAGCTCCCTTCCCTCAAAATCTCTCTCAAGAACCTAATGTCTGAAGAAGAATATAGAGTTGCTCACTTGCAAGAGCTGCAATTTCTCAATGAGAAACATTTCAATGCCCTAAACCACCTCTGCATGTATCAAATTTCCTTCAACTTTGGTATCACAAAAAAGTCAAGCCACAAGAATTTGAGGTGGGTGGCTTAGTTTTGCAGCATAACATGAACAATCTCTAGAATTGTGAAAAGAAAGGAAAATTTGAAGCTAATTGGCTTAGTCTGTTTATTATTATAGCCCTAAGCCTATAAATATCCAACATCTCAAGTGGTTCTATGCTTGAGCTTTGCAATTCCTATACAGTGTTGTTACAATCCCACAAAAATACAAAAAAATCCAAAAAATCCAAAAAAAATCATAAAATGTTCTTGAAAAAAGACTAAAAAGAAGAAAAAGTTCTTGAAAAAAGCATTTTGATCCATTATTTATAAGGCTCGTTTCACTTCACCCCATTCTATCATTTCATCTTCCTGTTTGTGCAAAGTCTTATCTAGCTTATGTTTTTCATGCATCCAATAAAAAAAAAAGGACCTCTTGTCTGTGAGGCTTCATTTCACTCCCATTTTTCAAAAAACCTCTAGTCTGCGAGGCATTTTCTCATCAAGTGCTTGTTCAAATCCCATCACACTGAGCTTTTTCTAGAACAATGACTACATCAAGACTTAAACAAAATCACCTTTGAAACTTAATGATTTGAGAAACTTGTTCTTTTTACAACCCTTGCCAAAACAAACAAACAATTTGAGATAATTGATGTTAAACACAACAAATTTTCATAGGATGAATCCTTCCTATATGTGGCATTATGACATTCACTTCTAGACCTAAGGTTCTTGGCAGGATCTATGGACTGAATGACTACTTGGTCATGAGGTCTCTTTTTGGTTGATTTTATTTTGTGTGTTAGTGGAAGCCTTTTATGGTGCGTCTTGATCTTCCATATTTTGGTTGTACTTGAATCACTTTTATTGAATACACATTTTGTTTGTGGTATGATCTATTTTTGAGGCTTTACTACATATGTGTCAGTTTTAGGCTATGTTTATGTGTTGCATAATGGGGGCAACAGGTTATTTACACTTTCCACCAAAGATCCCTAAAAAGACTTTGGGTGTACCTAGACCTTTCTAGGGTGTATATGACATTTGTTCCATCATGACTATGCAAACTACACCTATTTTTCTAAAGCCTCTAGTCTACGCAAAAGAGACATGTCATTTATGCTTCTGTAGCATATAATGCATAAACTCATTTGCAAAAATAAACTAAGATGTGCTCTTTCATATAAACACAACTAAATCTCTTGGTATCATATAGTTAGGAATCATGTAGTATAGGGTTTCATTGAGCCATGCTTGAGACAAGGGTCCTATTTATTCCCCCCTCCAATGCTATGCTACTTGGTTTCTACGAGCAAGGAGTTTTGATAGATGATCGCTCCTTAGGTTCATTCATATTAAATTTTCATTTTAGGTTGCATTCATTAGTATCTTATTAGGATACATTCATTGTTATATTCATTAGGAATTTTTTATTAGATTGCATCATTACTTCATTGCATTAATTCATTATTACATACATCCATCATAAACATCATAACTAGTGGCATATACATCATAAAAAAATCTCATAATACATATAGTGCATCCATACATGTAAAAATAACACAATGCATACATTTCATAGTCGCCAGCAAACCTACATCATACACACGTTAGGCATCATAAATATACATCATATGTAATATCACATCACACACATCCTGCATCACAAATGTCAATATCCACATGCATAATCATACTCACACATGTACACTTAGGCCCATCAAATCATGTCATATATATATATATATATATAAAAGAATAAATGTTTGTACAGTCCATATACAAAAAGAATCATATAGGATCATCGTATACAAATGCATCATCAAAAACTCACTGCATCTACTTCTCTATCAAAACTGCTCACTGTACAAAATTTGGTAGCTGGCTATGAGGGCCCAACCCCCCTGTACCCCTACCTCGTGGAGGATGATGTTGTCCCACAAACTGCTTTGATCTCTTCCTACCCCCTACGGTCCACGAGCTAGAGGCTCCCTAAAAATTGGGCTGCCGCTAATCAGTAGGCATGACATCATGGTATAGTGACCTGTAATAGGCCGCCTCCCAAACTACTCATGTCTCTACTCGACAGGCTGACATGGCCTCCTATATAACTACCACGACCACCCTAGGCTATAACATCTACCTTGCTATATCTCGCTGCTTATGGTACTCATCCAATTGCGCCTGATAGGTGTCGTGCTTTTCTTGCAGTGTGTCCACCTCGTCTCGAAGGGCCTCTAGCTCTGCATCATCATGCATCTAGACATTAGTAAACTCCCCCACATCCACCCATGCCTATAAGGCTGCCAAGGCCTCCTATGCACTATCTGCTCCAGCCCTCTATATCTGCATCTCAGCTTATAGTGTCGCCAGGGCATGTTGTGCACTGACAGCCTGTGCCTGCTCCACTTATACCTGACCCTAGAGTCGGGAAACCTCTGTATGAAGACTATCCCACTCTACCCTCACCATATCTGTATCCTCTTTCCCTAGTGGCCCCTGTACCTATGACCCTAGCGGCACCTATACCTGTGACCCCTATGGTGGCCCCTATGCTAGTACCCTCCTAGCCTGGGCTCTGTGCCCCCAAGGCCCCTCCTATGCTCTTTATGCTGGCAAAGGCATCATAGCTACCTACCCCCCATCCCCTACACCATCCCCCTCTCCTTGTCCTTGCTCTACTACTGGTGGTTCCCCAGGCACTATCAATCTCATGAGCTGATGTTCTGCCCACCACTGTGTATATGTCAATGTCATACTTGCATCTCCCTGATCCTGCCCATGAACCCAGGGCATTGGGTGCATGGATCACCATGAAATCTAAGCCAACCGTAGGTTGGTCCCATGACCCCATAGCCTACCATACTCTTGTGACATAATAGGGTACAAAAACCTATCAGAAACCACATCCTACACTCTATCAAACTACCGTCGTACCCTAGAGGGCATATATCTCATGGTGACATGCATGGATCTCTTGATCAACCAAGAATCTATCTACGTTTAGGGGAGATACATCCAATCCTCAGAATCATCCTCTCCACCAACTGCCAACACAATGCCCCATCACTCCACTCCATCATACAGGGTCCAGTCGAACATAATGATCTCATCTATACATTGGCACCAAAATCCAACTGACTTTGTAGAGGTATACTAGATGAGTGGCCAGTATTTACAAGTGAATAGCCCATCAAGATGTTTAGTCTCCTATCTCATGATCAGCCTCGTGACACTGATGTGCTCCTAGGGCCATACCATTAGTAGTGTCAGTTCTGGCCCCATAGCCCTCTGAGTCTTGTATGCACACATGTGCAGATCATGATAGAGCTCTACTAGAATGGTTTAACCCCAAAAATAAATGCTTTTTCCTCCTATAGCAAGGTGCTAAGCACTTGTGTCCACCCAATGGGAAAGCTATGCCCTGCATGGTCTAGTACAATCCTCCAGATCAGAGATGTAAGATACATAGCTAATCCAAGCAATCTCTACTCCAATGCCTCCCACCATGTCAGCCAATATCTCTGAATCGGTAGTCTCTGTTGTCGCCTGCCCAAACACTCTTGCAAAAATGGATCTACACCCTCTAGCATGTACTCTAGGTACATCCCCCAGATTGGCACTCGCAATATCCTCCATACATCCAATAATGTCACTATAGCCTCCCTGGTCGGTAGATGGAAGCTTGATGTGGGTTTGTGCCATTGCTTTATTAGTGTTGAAAGCTATGCTGAATGTGCTCTCAGGTCGGGCCACTCATGTACATGCTCTAGTACACAAAGTTGAATGTGTCCCCACTCTGCCTCCATAAGTCTATCCTCTAGAATCATTTTTGAAGGATAGTTCTCCCTCAATCAGAATACCAATGTCTCCTCCTACAGCATAAACATGCAGATTGTCAATTTCCTCTATCTCATGGCCCCCCTGTCTAGGGCATCCTCTCCTACCCTCTGTCAATTTGTCCCAATTGGAGAAGACACTAATCATCATACATGTCAATTTTTTTAGAGGCTAATGAGTGCAGATGTTGATCTATGCATACAAAAATTAATAGAGACAACATTGTGGCATCTCGAGCAGTTGTGCAGATGTTGATTTTCCCACTAACAACTGCTTGTTTGTCATCTGCAGAGACGATGACCTATTGACCATCGTCTTTGCTTTTGGTTTCCCCCCTCTATCATTTGGGAAGGTGAAAAGATGTTGTATACACTAATATGTTAGCAAGAAAACACTCATCTATTTAAAAACCAAAGCATTAACTAACAAGATCAATATAACATATATGAGAGACTAAAGAGGAACCCCAATGTGAGCCAAATGAATGGACTCTCCCAATAGGATTTCATTCTTTTCTTGGTAGATGAGTGTAAGTAAAGGATTGGTATGTATGCTCAAAGGGCTTCAAATTTGCTTCAATGGATGTTGAGATTTTGGATGTGGATGTATGTAAAAAGTATGGATTTTGGCTTCTCAAAATAACATTATAACTTTAGCTTAAGGATTGTGATGAAATGGCTTGGGAGGGGATTCAATTTATAGGCTAAGGGCTTGGGGGTTTGAGGGCTAAGATACAAGGATGGTGAAAAGCTCATGGAGGGCTCAGATTGCATGAGAGGAGAGCACATGGATTGTGCTTCCTTACAGCCAAACAGGGAGTGACACATGTCACAGGGTGAAAGGATGGAGGAAAGGGCAAGGATGAGTCAACAAAGGAGGCTCAAGGGATAATATCTTCATAAAGACCCTTCATAATGGCTTGTAAGAGCAATGAATGGGTTTGTAAGAGTCTTTTATGGCTTTGTAAGAGCATTTATCTCTTGCTGGTTGGGATATTTTGAGGGAAGACTTTAGCTTGGCTTAGGAAAGTCTTAAGCTTGTTTAGGATTGTGCAAATGATTAAGGGTAGGATTAGAGATGGTTTAGGATTAGATTAGGGATGTTAGAGATGGGCAAGTGGATGACATTTAATGAAGGTGGGTGAGTTAGTGGCTAAGCTTGGTTAGTATGGGTGGATGGGGTGGATTAGGCTAAATGGAGGATTAGAGATAGGCTTAGGATGAGGATGAAGACCTTCTAGAAGAGTCTAGAACTTCTTAGGATGAGGATAAATAAAGTTTATTTATTTTAAAAGTTTCGGTTGAGGAGATATTCATCAAAACATTTTTAATAAATATGAGGATTAATATTTAATCTTAATTAAATATTAATATTTAATAAATAAGGAAACAATGTTTAAATAAGATTTAAACATTTTTGGGAGGGATTTCTTAATTAAATATTTTTAATTAAGATAAAGGGATTTAATGGCACAAAAATAAATTAATTAATTAATGATGATGTCATCAGGGGTTTTTTTCAGAAAATAAAAATATTTTATTTTCTAAAGGATTTTTAAGTGTCTACATTTTGCCCCTCTTTGATGTGATGCCGCAAGTGGTGTTAGCTTAAAGAATAAATTTGACAACTGAGTGTCAATACACTTAACCAAGATCAAGAGTAAGTGCTGATTAAGATAAAGTGTCGAGCTATAACAAGTGTCGAGTGTAACAGGTGTCGAGTGTTAACAGGTGCCGAGTGTTAACAGGTGCCGAGTGTTAACAAGTGCCAAGTGTAACAAGTGTCGAGTGTTAATAGGTGTCGAGTGTTAATAGGTGCTGAGTGTTAACAGGTGTCGAGTGTTAACAAGTGCCGAGAGTAATAGGTGTCGAGTGATATAGTTTTGTTTAGGTGCCGAGTTATCCAGGAAACAGCATGTGTCGAGTATCAGCAATACTTCAGGAGCTGAGTAACTTAGTAGATCAGCATAAAAGTTTGAAATTGCACAAATTATGATGCAAACAGTTTTTGCAGCCAAAAGAAGGTAAACTTCAAGGGATTTAATGATAAAATCAAATCTTTTATTTTTCCCGTGCAATTCACATGCAGACAATCAGAAAAATGATAAAGGCATGCAACCAATCAATAAAAAATAAGTATTGAGCGAGAAATTGAGATTCAATATGGATCGTACATCCAAATCAAACACTAAGTCTTTGCAGTCTTTATAAGGAAGATGAAATTTCATTGTAAATATATGAAAGGACATACAAGGGTGCATAAGGAAATCTATTTTCAGAAGCAAGGGTTATCAGATCACAAAGGATCAAGATCAAGAGAAGGCGAAAAAGGAGCCTGCATTCAGCAATGAAAGATTGTAATCTATCAGGTTTATTGTATCTAATACTCTCTAGCAATTGTATTAGAATGAAAATCCTATGGTGATAGGTTAGCTTTACAGTTATTTTGTAAGATCCTTTTGATTAGGTGATTAAAATCCTTTAACAGGGTGACACTTCATGTTAAGTGTTTGTAAATCCTCTAACCAGGTCACTATTAATACAGTGTAAAGCCTTTAACAGGGCAGGCCTTTAATAGGGAAAACCATCAGAAGTGGTTGAACAATATTGTTGCAGTAAATTTTGTGGGTATCATCCCCACCCCAGTTTTACCTTCTTATTCTTGGAGGGTTTCTGGGTTACCAAATTCTAGTGTTATGAGTTATTGATGCATGAGTTTTGTCACATGTTTATTTGATGTATTTACATGCATGCAATTTACTTTAAGTTAAAATTTTTATTGGCTAAAGTGTGATACTTATGATTCACCCCCCCCTCCCCCTCTCATAAGTACTCTTTTCATATTTGAATATTCCAACAATTGGTATCAGAGCTATCCAGGTTCTCACAAGGAAAATCCTAACATCTTGGAGGAAAAGATCTAAAGATGGAAGCTTTCAAACTTGGAAAGATCATAGAAAATCAGGTGATAGATGTGCAACTTGCTCTGCATAGCTTGGAGGAATTCATAAACAAATTGAGAAACTCGTTAAAAAAGAGGAAGGATCTAGCCATAGCTGAAAATGATATACACTACAAGGAGATTGATACCACCAACATATTTTCTAGTGGAGACACTAAAGAGTTTGATACGGCAATAGCAGAACTGATGGAGAAAAATAAAATTCAAGCAGATGAGATAAGATCTCTCAGGATGGAACATGAATCACAGGCTATAATGATATGTGAAATTACTGAACAAAAGAAAAGAGCAGTTGATGATAAGGTCATGATGGAAAATGACAAAAGGAATCTTGCAAACAAACTTGAAGAAAAATGTACTGAATTGACAAGGATCTCAAACATGCAGATGGATACACTTACTCAAATGATGAATCTTCATCATGAACTCAATATGAAAGATATTGATATCTCTACTTTGAAGATGCAAAAGGAACAAATGCAGAATGAATTAAATAGAGAAAGAGAGGTGGCAGAAAATCTCAACAAATCAAGTGAAGCCATCAAATATTTTGAGAAAATACTGAAATCTCCAAGATCAACCCATGATACAACAGGGCTTGGATATAACAGCACTGAAGTAGGAGAATCATAAAAGAGTGTAGAACAAAGAAGTGAAAAAGGTAAAGATATTAAACCTACATGTCATTTCTGTGGAAAGAAAGGACATACATCTAATGTCTGTAGAAGCAAGAATGCCCATCAACATGACAAACCCAAAAGCATAAATCATTGTCATAAATGCAAGAAGCAAGGTCATCAAGCATATGAATGCAGAACCCAAACTATCAAGACATCAAGATTTGATGGACATTTTTATAATTGCAAAAAGTATGGACATAGAGCTTTTGAATGTAGATCAAAGTCTATGTGCACAGTAAATCAACCAGAAAAAACATCAAACTATGAATTTTGGGATTACAACACCAGGTATAGCTGTCACTATTGTCAAAAATATGGACATATCTCACAGAACTGCATAAGAACACATTTTAGAGGGAACTACAAAAGATGGTTTTGTCAAACTACATGTTTCAGTTGCTTAAAAATTGGTCATGTCAGTAGGAATTGCCCAACAAGGTCAAAGGCATCAAGTTCTAAGTTTAGCAATGGAAAGGCAAAGATAGATGTTGGATATATCAGAAGTGAAATGAATAAGACATGGAGGAAGAAAGATGAGTATAGCACATCAAGTACAAAGATCACTTCACCTAATAGGTCAAGTGATCACACTTCATCAAATTAAGCAAAGAATAAGTGTGTGGGATTGATAAACCAAGTTACATCATAAATCAGTCCCAAGACATATAAGAACTACAAAAATGAAATCAGCATAAGCAAAGATGCTAAGTCAAAGTTGCCTTTAGGAGCCGAGTTGCTAACAACGACCAAGTTGATAGTCGATGCCGAGCTGTGAAATATCAATAGGAGCCGAGTAAAGTAAAACACAATGGGAACCAAGTCATGATGAAACTTTTCAAGTGCCGAGTAGACAGTTGGCAGTGTACTAAGCATTTATTACTCTATTTTGAAGGGTACATAAATCCAATTTTCGATCATTTTCCCACCATTCAAATGAGAAGCAAAGATGAGAAGAGCGGAGAAGATCAAGATCAGCTCAGAAGCCATTTGTGAAGATTTCAACAGCGATTCAAGACAAGTTTCATCGATTTAAGGTATTTTACTTAAGTGTTGAGCTACGTAGGACCTATAAACTTGTTTAAATCATAAACCCTAGTTTGGCAAACAATGGCATCTGGTTCAGGAACCACTAAGGGTATAGAGAGTCATGAAGTACAGTTGGTCAGCAACAAAGTTAAACAACATGAATTTAAGCCCATTCTAGAAGTAGCATACAAGAATGATCCTGCAGGTGCATTATCAGTTATTCTGGATAAAGTTGTTATGGTCCAAGATGTTCGTAGATGTTATAATTGCAAAATTGGTGCCATAGGAGACTTAGAAATCTATAATGCATATGATAAACTATGTGAAAACCAAGTACTAAAAATTGTGTTTTCAATAATAGAAAGAAAAGGATTAACCAAAACCCTAGCACTTTCGACTATTTTCAAAACTGAATGGGTATGGATAGTTCTGAGCCGAATACATGATGGAGCTTTTTGGTTAGAGTCAGGGCCAGTAAAATTCACCAAGAAAATTGTTCATAGGGTTACTGGTATTCCAGCCCTAGATCGACCAAAGACCCTACGAAGTGACAAAAGGGAAGTAATAGAGAAAAATATAGGTGCCAAATGGAACAATACAGGAATGACTATCGACACAGTCACAGATCCCCTACTAGATTTTGTTGTGAGAATCATTTCACATAAATTCTATCAATCAAGCAGGTTAAATAGTGTACCTTGTATAGCAGTTGATGTTGCATACAAGATAATCAAAAGGGATCACACTTATGATTTGGCAGAGCTCATGTTTCAATAGATTAATGAAAATCTGGAAGCTATAAGGAAGAGAAAGGGAGCTTAATGCAAATTTGGATCAATTTTGATGTGCATATTTTTCTATTTGATGAAAGAATTTCCTTCTATGGGTAAGGTAAGATGGAATCCAGATAAAATGATTGTTGAACAAATTAATGGATACATTGAACAGATGGGTGAAAATTTTGATGCCCAAATGACTGGTTACTTTGAGGACTTCAAAAAGTCCATGAAACAAAGAATGAGAATTCTAGTCTCATTGACTGAGAAATATGAAAAAGACATTTGTTTTCTTGTAGATATAGATTATACCTACATACAAGCAGTTATACCTAGAGTAAGATGGCTTAGGCCACTAGGTTATGAACTTGATGTTGGTCAAGCCTCGGCAGCAATAACAGCCCTACTTGCAGAAGAAGCTGATAAAAATGCAAAAAAATTTGGAACCTATGATGTTGTCAAATCAAAGGTGATAATAGATTTGAAGACTGCTTCAGCAGTAAAGAAGAAAGTGAAAATGGTGAGACAAATCAAGAGAAAATTTGGCGTGGAAGAAGAAGGAACAACAGAAGAAGAAGAAGAAGACATTGAAGAAAAAGGAGATGAACTTCAAGGTCTGACTCAAGGGTTAGGAGAAGATAAAGAGGAAAGTGTTGAGGTAGAAGAAGCCACGGAAGCACCAGTTAAGAGAAAGACCACAACTCCTTTTGCTCCTCAATCCAAGGGAAAGAAAGTAGCTGCTCCTGCACCAAAGAGACCTACCACAAGGGCTGCAGCACAAAAAGCCCAAGAGGAGGCAAAAGGAAAGAAGAAAGACTCAAAGAAGACTGCTGCTGAGTCAAAGAAAAGGAAATTTATTCCCCAGCCTGAAATAGATGAGGAGAAAATAGAGTCAGAGGACAATAGTCAATTTCAAGTGGTAAGACACAAACCCCAAACTGTTGTTGATAAATTATGTTCAAAAATTAGGAATAATGATTTAAAAGGTTTAAAGAACCCAAATTTTTCTAAGCTCACCAAAGAAGAGCAAAATAAATTAGAGGAATTTGTGTATGCTATGATGGCTAAATATAAGCACACACATCTAGAATTAGATGAATATATGCCAAGAGAATTGTATAAAATTGTAGAGGATAAATGCCATTTTTGTTTACAAATGGAAAAAGAGATAAGGGGGTCAACATTAGCCAGATTGTTGCCTGATTTGGCTAAAGATCAAGTAATAAATGTAGTAAAAAGGCATAATAACATATTTACTCCCAAGTATAGAGCATTCAGCATATTGCAGAATAAAATTGAAGAGGTAGTTACTAAATCCACAAGATTGTGGAAAATAGTTTACAAGAAAATAGAAGATGTATATAATGAAGAATATAAGGCGGAAGCAAGTGCCTAGACAAAGGAAAAGAAGGTGTCAGAAACCAAAGAAAAAGAGAAGAAACTAGTGGAGAAGAAGAGTAAAGAAGAAAAGGAAGAAGAGGCACATAATGAGGAGAAAGAGGAAGAGAAAGATATAGCCGAGCCACAAGATCAAAGTATGCAAGATATACAGGTATCTCCTCCTAGTCCTCCTCATGCCACCATCACACCTATAGATATCATAAAAATAAAAGATGTTACAGACACTTCAAATCCAAACATCAATCCATTAACTGCAGAGGATTTGGAAATCTTTGACCAATCATCACTAGTGGCAAAATTAAGTTCAAATCCTGTATTGGTCAGTGTTGATGAATTACAGAATCTAGAAGTTAAAATAGAGATAGTCAAGGTAAAAGCACAAGTGCCACCCTCGACCATACAAACTACTGGTATTCTATTTCTTCCACCACCACCTCCACCAAGTATAGTCACTTATACACTCCAAATGCCGAGTACAGCAGCAGGGGAAATAAAAGAAACATCTGAACAACCAACAAGTTCAACCCCACCTAGAAATCATAAAAGGGATATTCAATCTGAAGAAAAATATGAGACAAAGAAGAAGGAGGAGACTGCAATACAAACACTGGTTGCATTACCAAAATTTGGTACTCCAACACAGACTCTTCAGTAGCCAAGCACAGATGGATTACAGTTGCAGATTAGGACACCAGGCTCGAGCTCATCAAAGGCAGTCAGGAAAATTCACTATGGAGTTCCTCAGCTTGATGAAGAAATAAAGATCCCATATTATGAATCTAGCACTCTTACTAAAGAAAAGATTACTGAAATTCAGAGTGCATTGGACAAAAGAAGGAGACAAGAAGCACTAAGAAAAGAATACAAGCATAAGCTTACCCTGAATGAAATTAAAGATACATTCACATAAGCTTTTTGCTTACAATATCCATATGAGTCAAGACCAATTATAGAGAAACTATCTGATATAGTTGACCAGGTGACTAATGAAGACCAGGAAACAAATGCCAGATTGCTTGAATGGTCAGAAACGAAGTTCCAAGGTAAGGTAAATAGTAAAATATCCGGTGATATAGCACTGTCTCAAGAAGAAATGGAAAAGAAAATTATAACAGTTAAAATTGTACTAGGAAACATCTTTTCCCTATACAACAAGTTGTGTGATTTTTCGACATTCACACAGGACACTAGCCAGAAAATACTGAGCTTGGAAAATAATCTAAAAATTTCTAGCATGCAACTCCCCTCAAATCCAGCTCAGAGTGAGAAGCATTTTATACAATCGCTTCACACACAAAGAGAGTTAGTTGTCTTAGCAGCAGAGGAGGCAACCACAAAAGCTAAATTGATGCAAATTCAATCGTCAATAACTCCTCATTTGGAACTACTTCACAAGGAGTAGATAAATGCAGAAACAGTCCTCAGGAAAGACCCCAATATTTCTTCATCTGATGGACTTGTACACCTAGCAGCAGAGATTGCCATCCAGCATAAGACATTGGATGTCGCATTAGCAAATTGGGATGCAGCTCTAAAGGTACTCCTTGAAGTAAATAGCACATTTTTGGCTAAGTATGGCATTTCATTGTAAGACCGTTGACATAAGTGTCAAAAGGGGGGAGAATAAGTAATAAGAGAGTAATAAGAAGTAAGAGAGTAATAAGAAGTGATTAAGTATGGAGGAGTTAAGTACAGGAATGAAATGATAAGTATGATAAAAGGGGGAGATAGCAAATTTTGAGATAGCAAAATGTAGGATAAATTCATGAGTCACAAGGATCTTAATTAAGTGTTTTTGCCACTCATTTCAAAGGGGGAGATTGTTAGCTTAAAGAATAAATTTGACAACTGAGTGTCAATACACTTAACCAAGATCAAGAGTAAGTGCCGAGTAAGATAAAGTGCTGAGCTATAACAAGTGCCGAGTGTAATAGGTGCCGAGCGTTAATAGGTGCCGAGTGTTAACAGGTGTCGAGTGTTAACAAGTGCCAAGTGTAACAGGTGCCGAGTGTTAATAGGTTTCGAGTGTTAACAGGTGCCGAGTGTTAACAAGCGTCGAGAGTAACAGGTGCCGAGTGATACAATTTTGTTTAGGTGCTGAGCTATCCAGGAAACAGCATGTGCCAAGTATCAGCAATACTTCAGGAGCCAAGTAACTCAGTAGATCATCATAAAAGTTTGAAATTGCACAAACTATGATGCAAACAGTTTTTGCAGCCGATAGAAGGTAACCTTCGAGGGATTTAATGATAAAATCAAATCTTTTATTTTTCCCATGCAATTCACATGCAACCAATAAGAAAAATGATAAAGGCATGCAACCAATTAGTAAAAAACAAGTATTGAGTGGGAAATTTAGATTCAATATGGATCGTACATCCAAATCAAACCTTAAGTCTTTGCAGTCTGTATAAGGAAGATGAAATTTCATTGTAAATATATGAAAGGACATACAAGGGTGCATAAGGAAATCTATTTTCAGAAGCAAGGGTTATCAGATCACAAAGGATCAAGATCAAGAGAAGGCGGAAAAGGAGCCTGCATTCAGCAATCAAGGATTGTAATCTATCAGGTTTATTGTATCTAATACTCTCTAGCAATTGTATTAGAATGAAAATCCTATGGTGATAAACTTTACAGCTATTTTGTAAGATCCTTTTGATTGGGTGATTAAAATCCTTTAACAGGGTGACACTTCATGTTAAGTGTTTGTAAATCCTCTAACCAGGTCACTATTAATACAATGTAAAGCCTTTAACAGGGCAGGCCTTTAATAGGGCAAACCATCAGAAGTGGTTGAACAATATTGCTACAGTAAATTTTGTGGGTATCATCCCCACCCCAATTTTACCTTCTTATTCTTGGAGAGTTTCTGGGTTACCAAATTCTAGTGTTATGAGTTATTGATGCATGATTTTTGTCACATGTTTATTTGATGTATTTACATGCATGCAATTTACTTTAAGTTAAAAGTTTTATTGGCTAAAGTGCGATACTTATGATTCATCCCCCCCCTCTCATAAGTACTCTTTTCATATTTAAATATTCCAACAAGTGGAATGGCATCAAAGATAAGAAAATAAGATGCCCAAGGCTAGAGTAGAAGAGGAGAGAATGGACTGTGAGATGCCCCCTCAAAAAGGTGGCGGGAAGAGAAAGAGAGGCTCGACAACTTCTTGATAAGTACAAGAATCTTGGCAGGTGGGAAGACAAAGAGTGGCTTAAGAGAAGAGGTTTAGTTAGCTCAAACTCTCACTATGGGAGAATGATAAAGGAGAATCAGATGCACAAGAGGAAGCAAGCTTAAGACTTTAGGGAAGGTGGAGGATGAAGGAGCAGAGCGCTATAAAAAAGAATCTAGGATAGGGAGAAGGATGAGGAGATGATAAAGTTGATGCAACAGGATTTCAAAGAGTTAGATTGGTGGAAGATAGGTTTCGGAGATCCCTAGGACTAGGATTGTAGAGATCCCTAGGACTAGGATTGTGGATCTCAAAAGATGAGGCTTGGTGGATTGATTGGATTGGTGGATCCCTAAGACTAGGATTGTGGATCCCTAAAGCTAAAAGTGAAGAGTGATTCAAAAAGATACTGATGCATAAGCTGGGATAGGAGAGACAGATGTTGGATATGGATGGTGGATAATGGAGATGAAGGGAATCCATTGAAGTCTTTTGAGTGGGGGGATACCTCAAAGAGAAGTACCACCATGTAGTTGAGCACTAGATTTGCTATAGGACTGTTGGTTAATTGCCAAGGTTACCAAGAACATGAAGGCCATGTCACCAACCATCCAAAAGATTGACGAATTGACTCAAAACAAACACGCAAGGATTGCCCCAGTAGCACACATGAATCTCAAAAGAAGTAGTGTGTAACTGACACTAGGTAACCCACAAGAAAAAAAGAAAAACAAACAAAAGACCTGATCAAAACCTTATGCTCAGATTGCCCCATTCGCAGTATACCATGATATGGAAGATCATGGCAACTTTGAGGAGGGAACAAAAAGATTTCTTGGAAAAGATACTTCAAGACCCAAAGGGAAGATTCCAAATCAAAAGAAAGCAAAAATCCAAAAGAGAACTATTTGCCAATGAGATGGGTAGGATGAGGTACTAACAGACCAAGATCAGACATGAGGAAAGCTATATCCTACAAGGATCTATCGGAGAGCACCTAAGCTGATGGATCTGGATGAGTGATGTGTCTGGCAAGCTAAACTAAGAGGATAACACTTTGGTGATAGGAGATCTAGCTAAAGGATGCATTGGAATAGCTAACCAAGGGTTGTGCGATGTGTGCAAGATGTTGATCAAGGAGGAACTGACACAAAAGCTGGATAGATACAATGGTACTAAGCTAAAGAGGATGTACAAACTAACAGACCAAGATATGTTACAAATGTACAAGGTTGTTCATGTTTTGGTTTTGTGAGAAGGAAATTTTTGTGAAGGGTGTAATGTCTATAATAGTTGATAGGCGGATAGGTAGATGGTTTGCAAAAAGCTTAAGTGAAAATGGGGTTCTTTGTGTGCAATGTGATAGGATACAAACTAGGATACAAGCTTTGGTATATAATACAAGCTAGAATATGGTACAAGCTTTGGACAAGATTTGGATATACAAGCTATGATACAAGGGATGATATAAGATTTACAAGTTGGGCTACAAGATTTACAAGTTGAGTTACAAGATTTACAAGCTGTACAAGAGGTATTTACAAGCTTCATTAGATGTTGCATATTTGGTTGGAACACCAAGGGAACAAGTAGGTGTTTTATGGGATGGTGGGTGAATGGATGAGGGATAGGATAGTGATAGATAATGGATTAGTCTTAGTACACAAGGTGCCTGAATTACCAAGTTTTCACAAAGGTACCTATCCAAGGCGCTTGAATTGCCAAGTTTTCACCACTGGACACTTATTTCTCTTTACTATTTTTTTGTTTTTTTCAAAAGTTGGGTATACCAAGGATCTTCAAGCATAGAACTTCTTGAGATGAATGATGTTAGTAGGATCATTAAAGAGTTCTCCTTCCAATGTAGATAGATGATAGGCTTCGGAGCCAAAGCATGTAGTGACAACATAAGGAGCAAGCCATGTAGGTTCAAACTTGCCTTTCTTTTCTCGATCAGCTTGGACTTTCATGTTTTTTTTGAGGACCATGTCGCTCGGCTGAAAGTGTCATGGAAGCACCTTCTTGTTGAAATTCCTTTTGAGATGATTTTGATAGACTATGAGATGATCATAGGCTTGTTTTCACTTCTCATCTAAGAGATCTACTTGGGTGAGCCGAGCTACTCTGTATTCTTCATCTGATATTTGCCCTCACAAAGATATGTGCAAGGAGGGAAGTTCAACCTCTATACGCAGTACCACTTCGGCACCATAAACTAGGGAGTATGGAGTTGTGCCTATGGATGTACGAAAGGAGGTTTGATAGGCCTATAGGGCTGGATTTATTTGTAGGTGCCAATTGCGGCCGGAATCATTAACAACTTTCTTAAGGATTTTGAGGAGGGTTTTGTTAGTTACCTCTGCCTGACCATTACCTTGTGGGAAATATGGGCTAGAAAAGTGGTGATGGATGCGGAGGGAAGTGCATAGTTCTTCCATGTTGAGATTTTCAAAGTTATCTCTTTGGTCGGTGAAGATGGTGGATGGGATGCCGAAGCGGAAAACAATGTGGTACAAGATGAACTTGGAGACCTGAACTCCTATAGCTGAGACTAGGGGGACTACTTCCACCCACTTAGTGAAATAGTCTGTAGCTGTTATTATCCATTTATGTCCATCAGATGAGAGAGGTGTGATAGTTCCAACTAGATCAAGGCCCCAACAAGCGAAAGGCCAAGGTGGTGCAATAGGCTGTAGATCTTGTGCTGGAGCGTGCACGAGATTTGCATGTTGCTAACATGGGAGACACTTTCTAACAAAGTCACAGGAGTCTTCTTTGATGGTAGGCCAATAGTAGCCTACTCTAAGGATTTGTCATGCTAGGACAATACCACTCATGTGGGCATCACAAAGTTTGGAGTGTACTTCTTTTAACGCCATCGCGACCTCATTTTCATCTAAACATTGAGAGAAAGTATCGTGATAACCCCGATGATATAGGGTATTGGCTATGATAACATAGCGAGATGATTTTCGGATGAGGTTTTGGCATTGGGTTTGTGTGAGGTGAGGGGATATGATACCATCGTTAAGGTAAGCATGAATCTCATGGTACTAAGGGGATTGGGGACCAACCAAGATACAAACACGGTTTGAATCCTCATTCACATAGGCAGGTGTGAGGAGTTGCTCGACTAAAAACTCATACTGTGTAGCTGCTTGGGGAATTTCCAAGAGTGAGCCGTTAGTAGCCATAGCATATGTTGCTTTGTTTTGCATTCGAGGCACTTGTGTAAACTGAAGCTTTGTAAAATGTTGGGTTAGCTAATCAACTAGCTCTTTGTAGGGTAATAGCTTTTCATCTTTGGTTTGATATTCATTTAGGGCTTGCTTGATGATGAGCTGAGAATCGCCAAAGATTTGTAACTCAGTGATGTTCCATTCTACAGCTATCTTTAATCCTGCTATGAGAGCCTCATATTCAGCTATATTGTTGATGCTAGGGAATTGTAGCTTGAAGGATTTTGGAATGTAATCTCCTTGAGGTGTGACCAACAATATTCTTGCCCCTGATCCATAAGATGTGTATGAGCCATCAAAACAAAGTTTTCATGGGGGTTGTTCTTCAATTAGACAGATATGCTCATCTAAAAAATTTGTGATCAAAGCATATGTATCTACTAGAGGCACATCAGCTAGGTGATTTGCTATAGCTTTCCCTTTGATTGCCTTTTTTTCCACATACTAGATGTCAAATTCGCTAAGGAGCATAACCCATTTGGCCAAACAGCCTGTAAGTGTTGTTTTGGAGAGCATATACTTGAGAGGGTCAATCTTGGCGACTAGTTGGATGGTATGACTTAGCATGTAGTGGAAAATATTTTGAGTTGAGAAAACAACTACCAAACAAGCTTTTTCCATAGGAGTATAATTGAGTTCATAACCAACTAGGGTTCTAATGATGTAGTAGATGGCTCTTTCTCTTCCATAGTCATCGAGCTGTGCTAGAAGTGCCCCTAGACCAGTAGGTGTTGCTAATATGTACAAGATCAAGGGACAACTAGGAACTGGTGGAACCAAGATAGGGAGATTGGTGAGATACTGCTTGAGATGATCGAATTTGTGTTGACATAAAGGATCCCACTTGAAGTTTTCATCCTTCTTCAGTAAATAAGCAAATGGCGTACACTTATCTGCAAGCTAGGAGATGAAGCGTCGAATAGATTGAAGCTTGCCTTGAAGAGTGCAAAGCTATCACAGTGTCTAGGGAGGAGGCATGTCTAAGATAGCCTTGACCTTCTTGGGGTCGATCTCTATACCTCGTTTAGAAACTATAAAGCCTAGAAGCTTGCCAGATGTGACCCCAAAGACACATTTCTTGGGATTCAGCATGAGATGATATTTGGCTAACCTATCAAAGACTTTCTCCAAGTTAGCAAGATGATCCATGAAGGTGTGAGATTTAACCAAGATATCATCCACATAATCCTCCAAAATGCTATGGATAAGATCATGGAAAATGGTTGTCATAGCTCTTTGATAGGTAGCCCCAGCATTCTTTAGGCCAAAAGGTATCATGTTGTAGCAAAAGGTTCCCCAAAGGGTAGTGAATGATGTCTTATGTTGATCCTCTTTTGTAATCTTGATTTGATTATACCTAGAAAATCCATCCATAAGGGACAAAATTTCATGTTCATCTGTAAGGTCTACAATCATATTTGTGTTGGGTAAGGGAAAATCATCTTTTGGACAAGCTTTGTTAAGATCTCTAAAATCAGTGCAGATTCTAATGTCATGGGAAGGCTTAGTGACGAGGACCATGTTGGAGATCCACTCTGAGTAGTCAATAGGTTGGATAACCTTCGTAGCTAACATTCTTTCTAATTCAGCTTTGACCAGTAATGCCAGCTTGGGGTGCATTTTTCTAAGCTTTTGTCTAATAAGTTTGATCTTTGGATCGACTACAAGATGATGAACTACAAGCTTTGGATCAAGTCCTGGCATGTCTTGATATGACCATGCAAATTGGCCAATGTTCTCTCTTAAGATCTCAAAGAGGAGGTCAACTGAGTCTTGTGATAGGGATGCAGCAATGTGAACAAGTCTGGGGATCTCTGAAGAACCGATGTTGACTTCTCTAGTATCCTCAATTAGAATAGAAGACACCTCTGGTCGATTATCTTGTGGAAGCAATGCTAAATCCTCATGTTCTTCTTGTGACTCTAGATTTTCTTACTAAGGGGTTCTCTTCACTGCCTTAGCTAGTCCCGGATTCACCTTAGTTCCAATTTTGGGTGTATTGGAACTAGGTTGGGGATTTTCTCCAAAATACCCCTTGGGATCTAGCTTATAGATATAGGCAAAATATGGCTTTGTTTTCTTGTGAGGAGTTTCAACTCCCATGAATCTCAAAAGTGCTTCCTCTGATGTGAACTCATCAATGTGTATGATGCTTGGTTGGTCCCAATCTATGAGTTGTGGATGGGCGAGTGGTAGGTCAATGAAATGGATGGATAGTTCTTATAGAACAGAGTCTCTGAGGAAGATTTGCTCTGGGGTATCATCGTAGGCTCTCTTTTCAACTTCCTCAGGAATGTCTTCGATTTTGACAAGGTCATGGTGAATGTTCAAAAAAGTGTGACTGTCCGTATTGGTGCCCCCAGTTGTGGGTATGCCAAAGCCAAGACCTGACTTTATTTCCCACTTGTGTGGTTCGATGGGGCACTGCATGCCTCTTTCTTCTGGTCCTAGACCACCACCTTGATAGTTCCATTTGTCAGTGATGAGCTTATGTTCTTGGGGATACTTATGGCTGAAGTGATCAAGGCATGCTTGATTTCTTGGAGGTGCATCCTTATGTAACCAATTGTTGATATCTAGAGTGAGATCCTCAAGAAGGGGGATTTTTGAGGATACAAAGGTTGTTGGGCCAAACTATTTGTATTGAGGAGGTGGAATCTCCTTAGCTTTGTGATATTTTAGTCATCCATGGGCATGTGGATCAAGTGGGAGTGCCCTAACAGCAAATGCATCTGATAGATTGTACTCTCCACAGCCTTTGTTATTGATCTTCATGGTAGATAGGGTGGAGGCGAGGATGGTTTATGGGTCATTACAAGTGTGGGATGAGCTGGTGATGGCTATGCCGATATCAATTCCAGGGCAATGGTTTGCATATGAAGCTTCAATCACATTGCAGTAAGCAAAGGGTTCTAGATCAGCATGGATGGTTACCTCAGTGCCCCGATGCAAAAATTTGACACACTGATGGTAAGTGGATGGAACGGCTTTCATGGCATGAATCCATGGGCGATCGAGGAGGATGTGAAATGGTAGGTTTAGATCAATAACATGGCAGAGTATTTCTTGGATGACTGGCCCAACCTTGATTGGCAGCAAAATAATCGCTTCTGTGGTTCTTTCCAAGTTATCATAAGCTTTGATGGTGATAACCTAACTAATGATATCTGCCTCAGTATACCTAGCTTGTTTTATGAATTTTAGGGTACAAATATTCAAGGCTGATCCATTATCTATCATTACTCTTTTTACGACAAAATTGGATACCATGATGGCTATGCGAAGTAGAAGGGTGTGATCTGGCTCGACCACGAGTATGTAAGTGGGTTTGAATGATAGGGCACATGAGGATGAAAGGTGTCCAACAAGATTATGAAAATTAGTAGCGTTGATATCTGAAGGGACACGAGATTCTATGAGAAGACTGTCAAGGATGTTCTTGTACACAGCACTAGTGCGAAGAAGGTCTAAAATGGAGATTTGGGTTGGCATGTTCTGAAGGTGTTCCAAGATATTGTATTAGCTTTTGGATGTAGGTGGTGATACTACTGGGGTTGATAGTGCTGATGGGACTGATGGGGCTGCGATGTTCAATTGTGCTCTTCGAGTGGTGACTGCACACTCATTATGTGGGCCTTGGATATTGATAACATTGACAGAAGGCTCTTTTTCAGATCTACAATTGATAAGGCTACTATATTCTATGTAGGATGAAGTGTGGTCATTGTTCTCCCCATGTTGTTGGTTTGGCTAGCAGTTGTTGGTATTGTTGTTGTTGGTTTGGATAGGTGCTTTTTCAGGATTTTGGTTGTTGTGAGGAGGAAAAGCATTTTGATAGATCTGTAAGCCTGCATTAGAAAGATATTTGGGCACCAACAGTGATTTCTTTTCGATCAATGAGGTCTTGCACATAATCTTTTAGTTTCATGCATCTGAGGGTGGTGTGACCTTTTACCCTATGAAATTTGCAGTACTCATTATCTTTGTACCATGCAGCTTTGGATTGGCCTGGGTCAATTTGCTGGGTAGGAGGAAATTTGATGAGGTTTTCCTTAGTCAATTTCTCAAAAATGACATCCAATGGCTCACCAAGGGGTGTATAGTTTCTAGGTGCAGGTTGGAACTTAGGCTTTGGTCCTGTAGCTACATTGATGCATTAGCTTGATTGCTAGACCCTTGAAAGTTGGGTCTTGGATTGTGGCTTTGATAGCTTTGGTGATTCTAATGTTGGTAGTTGATAGCTTGTTGATTGTTTGATTGATACGGTGGGTTGGACTGATTTTGGGAAGGACCAACAATATTCACATGTCTCATATCAGTAACCCCATCTGTTGCAACATGCTTGTTTTTGTTCCAATACCTAGACTTGTCATTTGAATGTGATTGATTTTGGTTGTCCTCTTTGTAAATCTTGACCACACCATCTTTAATCAGTCCTTGCTCAAGGATCATTCCTTTTTCTTTGATATCTTTGTAGGTCTACAAATAGTTCATGGTCATGTGGTGAGCCAAGCTGGGATGGGCATTATCAATAAACATTTTCACCAAATGGCGTTCTGGTAAGGTGCAAGATATGCAGGTGGTAAGGGTTTTCCATCTTTGCAGATATTCGAGAAGGCTTTCTCCACCTTTTTTCTTAGTGTGGATAAGATCAACTATTGATAGCTCTGTTTCAACAAGATGGGCATATTGGGCTACAAATGCCTCAGACAATTCAGCAAAGTTTTTAATTGTGCCATATGGGATTCTATAAAACCATTCAAGAGCTGGTCCGGCCAAGCTTTTGGGAAAGAGACGCAAGAGGAAGATGTCATTGTATGTCACTTCTTGGCAGTGCATGTAAAATTCTTTGATATGTGTGACAGGGTCTCCTTTTCCTCTAAATTTGTCAAACTTGGGTATCTCAAAGTGTTTGGGAAATGGTGTCATGGTAATGGCTCTATCAAATGGGTAAGGACACATATTCTCAAACTTGAAGGTTTTTGGATCATTTCCCTCTTGGATGTTCTTCAAAGCTATCTTCATGGCTTCCCATTCTGAATTAATGGGTGATGGCTGGGGTGCCCCCAATGTAGGAGTGCCCAAAGGTAGGTATGTGCTAGATGGGGCAATGGAATATGGATGGCTTTGAGGTATGGGCTGGTAGGGATTGTACATGGCTTGGGCAACTGAATGGTGGATGATGGGTTGCTGAGGTGGAGGGGGCACATATTGCTTCATGTGTTGTGAGGCTTGCTGTTGATATTGGATTTGAGGTTGGGATTGAGGAACATAAGCTGGCTGTGGGATAAATGGATTTCTTTGTGGAGGTAAGGTATAAGATGGTTGTGAAGCTTGGGGAAAGGATCAGGGAGCTTGTGGAACTTGTGGAACTTGACTTTGGATTTGAGGAGTTTGACCAATATATGTGGGTTGTGCCCCCATTCGGGAAGGTATCTACATGGCAAAAGAGGTCAAGTAATTGGTGGTTGGTGGTGGTGGATTTCCTCCTAGAAGTGGCATAGAAAAATAGTTAGTAATAGGAGGTAATGGATTAGTTGGTGGTGGAGGTGGTGGGAATTGAAAGCTTGGAAATGGAACTGATGGGGTTTGATAGCTTGGTGGCTGGATTTGAAAGCTTGGTAGAGTGGTGGCAAGAGCTTGGATCACTTGAGAGCTTGGCAGAACATTAGTAGTAGCTTGTGGGTTTTGATGGCTTTGTGGAGTGAGGGAAATAGCTTGTGGATTTGTGGTTGATGGCACTGAGCTCCAAGGACCTAGTGGAAATGATGGAATTGTGCTCTGAGTTGAGGTAAACAAGCTGGGGGTGATGAAATGTTGATTACTTGGCCCCATGGGTGGCATCCCAATTGTATATTGCTGAGGTTGGCCAAAGATGCTCGCACTAATTTGGGAGATGGGTGGATTTGGAAGGCTGGGTTGGAAAGTAGCAACAACAATAGTGAAGGGAGTGAATGATGAGTTTTTTTGGGTGAAGGGGGTTTGGGATGGAGTGGTATGGACCTAAGGTGGAGTGATGGTGGCTGAATTGGCTTGCAGAAGGGAGATTTCAACTTGAGTGGAGGCTGGTATGTTTGGGTTTGTTAGATCATATGGGGTGGGTTGAGGCTCTTCTTTTGGTATATACAAAGGATGACTTGGATCATAAGAGCCTATGGGTGGTAGTTGCCAAAATAATGGGTGAGATGGATTTGATAAGCGAGGAGGTCTTCCAAAGTCGAAGGCTCCTATATTGTCCCTTTGAAAGTTAGCCATGATTGTTTCTTTTTTCTTGTCTATAATAGCGTTCACCAATACCGCATTTCCTGGTTGGTTCATGAAAGCTTTAATGTCATTAGGTGATGGCATAGTGTTCTCTGGGCTGAAGGATGGTTGAGTGCTCAAGGGGAGCGATGTTGTTTGATCCAAATGATCAGGCTCCATTGTTTCCTTCTTCTTCTTGGCTAAGCGAGTGACGGGTGGCATGAAAATGTTCCTAGGGATGAGATGCAACAATGTTAATGGATGCAAAGGGGGAAGGCTTTTCTATGCAAATGATTTCCTAGGTTGAGGAAAAGCTATATGAAAAACCTAAGGAGGATTGGGTTGGGGATTCTAACTTCAAAGATATGTTGCCAAAGCATGAAAGGTCTGCTTTCCTATGTGCAAGCTTGGTGGTGATTGTGTCAACTTTAAGGATAGACTGATGATCCTTTAGGAAAAACACGAGATTGACCACTTGTGGATCCCAACCTTTAGCTCAAGGTGATGAGGGATAACAAGTGACAAAGCTAGATTACCCTAGACAAAGCTCTATCAAAGGGATAACCTCGATGAGATTGGTGGATTTGCAAGATGGTAGGAATGGAAAACCTTTGGCAAGGTGACAACAATTTTGAAGACTTGGATGTGAAAATTAGGCTTTTGGGATGCTAGCTAGGTTTGAGGGGATTGTTTTGGTTTTAAGGCAAAGATCTAAATGAGATGGATGAGTTAAAATGCTTAAAGGGATAACATAGAATGGTTGGCTTTCCTACAAAGATGACTCTAAAGTGAAACTTATGCAGGAAGATGTGGAGAAACAAGGGGGCCTAATCATAGAAATCATGCCTAGTTGGTAAGACATACGCAGGGTTAACTCCTAGATGCTTGCTAAATCTGATAGTGTGATTTAACCAGGCATCTTGACAAGTTTCATCGGTAGCTTTGTCTTCTGCTTTGTGGAGTTTGGCAATTCGAGGGCTTGGTGGTACTTCCTTTCTCTTGGCTGAAATTTCTTGGTATGCCTGAGAGGGCTTGAGTTTGGCTTTGTGAAACTTCTATTTGGGTTTGGGTTGTTCTGACATAAATTCCTGAATCTGTTTGGCTTTGAGAGATCATGGTTGTTTCGCTTCAACTTGTTCAACTTCTGAAATAGGCAATGACTATGCTAAGTGTTCCCTAAGTTAGGATTGACCAAGTTTGGAAAACATTCATTCAACAACTAAAAGATCAAGCAATAGATAGGAACAACCAGATAGAAGTTTTTGATTCTCAGAATGTGATACTTGCGCCATGGAGTGTGTATGTTCGACAAATGTTTCGATCAGTCACTTCAAACACATTAACATCTTAGATGGTTGTCTACAAGGCTGACAATTGGTTTAGCCAGGGAGTCCTTGATATACTCAAGGTACGTAAGGCCCAAATCCGTAGATGAAACCAAAACAATATCACACGACCGAGAGGAGCGATAACCCACTTCTCCTCTTTCACTTCTCAAGGGTATAAAGTTCCTTGAGGCTTAGCCCAAGTGACAAAATTTTGATTCCAAGAGAGGTGTCTTTGGATTCACCTACCGATCTTTATACTCCGCCAGAACGCTAGAGTTGAGGTCGTCCCAAGGGGTGATGAAATCTCCAAGAAGGCCTCCTAAAACTTAAACAAGATTTTGGATCCTAATCTTATGCACCCAAGATGGCCTCAAAAGATGACAAGGGGAGAGAAGACTTGGATGATCTTGGGCTAAAAGACAGAGTTCTTTTCCAATTGATGCTTAAGTTTTTTGATCTAGACTTTGCAAGCACTCATGTTTAAGATACAATGTTTATTCCAATTTTGAAGCATCAACAAAAAGTAAAATCGATTGAAGAATGCAAGCAAGAAGAAGAGTTAGGGTCAACAATAAAATAAACCCACGTGCCCAAAGGCCCTCCACGTCAAGTATCGATTGATTTTCTTTAAGGCATTCAAGATTGAGTGTGAGTTTGTTTTAAGCCCAAAACAAAGATGTGTGTAAAGCTCGATTTCAAGCGCGTGCCCGGAGGCCCTCCACGTTAAGATTTGTTCAATTTTTATGCCCAAATCAAGTGTTAGCGAGACTAATGTGCATTCAAAAAAATTTGTATCTTAGAAAAACCAATAAAAACTCAAGTGAGTGGAATTTGATTTTTTTCGAGTACTTAGCACCTTCTTAGGTAGACCCATCCCCATATATGGTGTTGATATTGCAACCAATGGTTAGAATGATGGGTGATTAAAGAAGGTGAGTCCAACAACAAATTCACTCAAAATATTTTTATTTATTTTAATAACTTAAAAAGTTTCTAAAATGTGGATTCTTTTTATGCCCCAAAAGATGAAGTGTGAGATATTGTAATGATTAATTGACCTTTTGCATTCAAGATTGTGTTTGAGCGACATACATTCAAACACAAGTGTTTAAACATTCAAGTTTATTTTAGCAACATGCATTCAAAGACAAGTGTTTAAACATTCAAGTTCATTTTCCAAGAGCATTAAACCATTTAAGGAGAACTTACAAGAAACATGGTTAGTGGTTTCATAGATGCTCCAATCTACAAAGCTACAAAAGCCAATTTGATTAGTCATCCAAAAATCTCAAAAATTAAAGCTTAACTATGGGAAAAATAAAATCAACTTTTTTAATTTTTTTTCATAGGCATAAAAATGCTTAGAAAAACCGCTACTCTATGGAACCACCAAAAGTTCAAATTTGATTTATACCATTTTTTTTTTTTTTTAAAAGTGCAAGGATTAGTAAGCCACAAAGATGCTAAAATAGAAATGATGATGGTACAGCTAGGCAAAAATAGTAGGTGGAGACGACAGTTCACCAGGCGGAGACGCTAAACTGGAGAGACGTTGAACTGCGGAGACGCTAGTCTGCGCAAATGATAGAGAACCAGGTGGAGATGACAGTTAATCTGGTGGTGCAGAAAATAGAAAACCAAGCGGAGATGCTAAACTGCAGAGACGATAGTTAGGTTAGCGGAGACGATAGTTAATTTGGCGGCGCAGGCAACAGGAAACTAGGCGGAGATG
Organism: Cupressus sempervirens; assembly: GCA_028749045.1. Taxonomy (NCBI): domain Eukaryota; kingdom Viridiplantae; phylum Streptophyta; class Pinopsida; order Cupressales; family Cupressaceae; genus Cupressus; species Cupressus sempervirens. Next base: position 66,773,321 of record CM053783.1, read on the forward strand.
CCAAACTACGGAGACGACAGGTTGTTGAGCAAAGATGACAGTTGATCTGGCGGAGATGACAATTCACCAGGTGGAGATGCCAAACTGCGGAGATGACAGTTTGTCGTGCAAAGACGACAATTGATTTGGCAGAGATGACAATTCACCAAGCGGAGATGCCAAACTGCAAAGAGGACATTATGCGAACAGAACTGATGGGCGTGAGTTTTTCTAAAAAAAATATTTTTTTTTTGGTATTTTTTGAATTTTTGAGGATATGTTTTCTTCCCAAGTGCATCCTTCAACCTGTAAAAATAAGGAAAACACCCTACAACCCACTCAAACAACAACAAACATTAGATGGTTAGTTTATAAGAAAAAAATATGGATTGAAATGGATGAATGAATGACCCATAGTGGAGTCCCACTGGGCGTGCCAAAATGTATACACTAATATGTTAGCAAGAAAACACTAATCTATTTTAAAACCAAAGCATTAACTAACAAGATCAATATAACATATATGAGAGACTAAAGAGGAACCCCTAATTAGGAATGTGAGCCAAATGAATGGACTCTCCCAATAAGATTTTACTCTTTGCTTGGTAGATGAGTCTAAGTAAAGGATTGGTATGTATGCTCAAAGGGCTTCAAATTTGCTTCAATGGATGTTGGGATTTGAATGTGGATGTATGTAAAAAGTATGAATTTTGGCTTCTCAAAATAACATTATAACTTTAGCTTAAGGATTGTGATGAAATGGCTTGGGAGGGGATTCAATTTATAGGCTAAGGGCTTGGGGGTTTGAGGGCTAAGATGCAAGGATGGGAAAAAGCTCATGGAGGGCTCAGATTGCATGAGAGGAGAGCACATGGATTGTGCTTCCTTACAGCCAATCAGGGAGTGACACATGTCACAGGGTGAAAGGATGGAGGAAAGGGCAAGGATGAGTCAACAAAAGAGGCTCAAGGGATAATATCTTCATAAAGACCCTTCATAATGACTTGTAAGAGCAATGAATGAGTTTGTAAGAGTCTTTTATGGCTTTCTAAGAGCATTTATGGCTTGGTGGTTGGGATATTTTGAGAGAAGACTTTGGCTTGGCTTAGAAAAGTCTTAAGCTTGTTCAGGATTGTGCAAATGATTAAGGGTAGGATTAGAGATGGTTTAGGATTAGATTAGGGATGTTAGAGATGGGCAAGTGGATGACATTTAATGAGAGTGGGTGAGTTAGTGGCTAAGCTTGGTTAGTATGGGTGGATGGGGTGGATTAGGCTAAATGGAGGATTAGAGATAGGCTTAGGATGAGGATGAAGACCTTCTAAAAGAGTCTAGAACTTCCTAGGATGAGGACAAATAAAGTTTATTTATCTTAAAGGTTTGGGTTGAGGAGATATTCATTAAAACATTTTTAATAAATATGAGGATTAATATTTAATCTTAATTAAATATTTTGAGTTGGGATTAGGGGTAGGAAATGATGGGATTAGCCTTTAATAGAAATTAAAGAAGGATTAGAAAATTTTCGAAGAGGTTAGTGGTCTTAAGAAAATTGGCCAAGTTTTGGGCAAAAAATAAATAAATTATTTATTTTGAGATTTTTGGTCAATTTATTAATTAAATAATTAATAAATAAGAAAACAATGTTTAAATAAGATTTAAACATTTTTGGGAGGGATTTCTTAATTAAATATTTTTAATTAAGATAAAGGGATTTAATGGCACAAAAATAAATTAATTAATTAATGATGGTTTCATCAAGGACTTTTTTTAGAAAATAAAAATATTTTATTTTCTAAAGGATTTTTAGGTGTCTACAGATGTATCCTATCATCTTCGTAGAGCCCCTTCTCTCCCTTTTGTCATTTGCGAAGACGATAGGATGGATCCTGTCATCTCCATAGATGGCGTGGTCACCATTTCATTGTCTGCATAGATGACAGGGTGGAGACTGTTGTCTCTACCCTAACTACTTTTGTACCCTTTTTGAGACATCATAAATGCTCCTAATCTACTGAAATAAAAAATTTGACAAAGCGGGTTAGTTAACTCACCGATGGGCCCATGTTTGTTGACCTTTGGTGCTCCTAAACATGCTCGCCAAGCTGTAATCGATCGATGGGGTCCATCCTTGCTATGAATTCAGTGCTCCCTAGGTGTGCAAATGAACCTTCTTTGAGCCCCTTGGAGGCTTATATAGGCCCTTTAAGGCCCCCCTTTTGAGCCTGTGTCTTTTCTGAGCCGCGTCAGTCCCTTGGTTTTACCCGCAAGTTATGCAATATCTTTATTTATTCCCTTTTTCTCCTATTTCCTTTCTTCCAAAGACTTTTTCACGAAAATTGCCCAAAATTTATTTTTTGTGCAATTTTCACAAGTGGGCACCCTCCTCCTCTGTCATCACTTCGACACCACCCTAGGACTCCCACCTTCTCTAGAGCAACCTATATTTTCTTTTCTTTGATATGATGTCATCTTGACATCACATCAAAGAGGGGCAAAATGTAGATGCTCAAAATCATCCCAAAAGATTATATTAATTTATTTAATATTTCCCTTGACATTATAATTATTTATTTATTAATTAATTATATTGATCATATTGTTCTACTTATTTAATTAAATAAGTTCACTTTCCCTACGTATTTAAATTCAATTTAAATACTTTCATCCCTATTGTATTAAATTTATTTAATACATGATCCTCCATTAATTCCCTTTTTAAATAAATTTTATTTATTTTAATCCTTCCATTCCATTAATTTTTCTAAACCTGTGATTAAATTAAATTATATTTAATTTAATCTTAAACCTACTCTACAACCATCATTTTCATCCTTCTAAGCCTACCCACTACCTAATCTCACTTAATTACCTTAATCACCTTGATTAGCCCCCTCTTAAGCCTAAGTGTGTGCTCACACATGTGTGAGGACCACTCACACTTTTCACACCCCTCATGCATTCCACACCTCTTACAACTCTGTCCCCCACTCCTTTCTTCAAGTTTGCTCACACATGTGTGAGCAAACTTTGAATGTTGACCACTAGCATGGCTTGCTTACATGTTTCTCATGTGGCACCTATGTAGATGCCACATAGATTCCACCTCACCAGGGCCTCTCTCAAGCCTATAAATAGAGCCCTTATCTCAAGCATTTTCATCTCCCTCATATGCATTGTTATCATACTAGTTTGTCATTTGAGCTTGTGAGTGATTTTCTATATTGCATACTAACCTTTGGTAGTTGATAGTTTTCATTGCATTTTCATTCTTAGATTAGCTTGTTTTTTACATTTTCATTCTCATTTCACTTGCATATTAGATTAGTTTCTTTCTTGCATTTCCACCTCCATATCCTTGAATGCTCTCAAGCATGGTTGCTTCCATAGCCATTATTTGAAGCATTCTTCATTCATTTAGCATAGGATCATTATCATACTTGCATTTTTCTATCAAGAGAATCACCATAGTTGTGTTTTGGGAGAGCACATCAACATCCCTCCAATCTAAACACACCAACAAGGCCTCTCATGGGTGCCTTTGTTGATCTGTTTGAGGTTGCTTGAGGACTTGTTCTATTGGTTGCTTTGAGTTGCAAAACTCAAGCAAGTGTTAGTTACTCTTCATTGTATTTGAAAATCTTGACATATGCATATTGGCTAACATTTTCTTGTTTTCTCTTGCTCCCAATAGGTCTAGTTTTCTTGCATATAATCACACTATGCACGAGTAAAATGAATATTTAGATATTTGAAGGATACACCTAATTTTTTCTTGTGGTATGATTGATCAAATAAATTTACTCTATGTGCATATACTGATGCATATTGGGAAGGTAGTATGGATGACATAAAGAGTATAAGTAGTGGAGCATTTTTCCTCAGATGAAGATCAATTTCTTAGCTTAGCAAGAAACAAGATTGTATTTCATAGAGTGCAACAAAAGAAAAATATGTAGCAGCAAAAGACAATTGCAATCAGATAATATGGATGAAATATATGCTAAAGGATATTAGGATAGAGTTTTTAGAATCTATTATCATACATTGTGATAACACAAGTACAATAAGTATGTCTAAGAATCCTATTTTACATTCTAAGACTAAGTATATATATGATAGGGAGGATGCTAACTAGGTCCTAGTTCTCTTATAGGATTCACCTAGGATTTTTATTAAGCCTCTTAGGGTTCCTTTTCTTACCCTAACTCAAGAGGAATATCTACTCTATCCCTCTTCTCCTTTGATCCTCACCTATCAAGTATTCACCTCTTCCAACTCTAATCCCCCTAAAGCAATCAATGGATCAAGTGCTTCACTTGGAAACCTAGGGAACACTCCAATGATAGATGATATGTAAGGGCTTCTCCCATATTCCATTCAATAAGTTTTAGGTTCATCTTGGTTGCTAGATCCATAGTTTCTCTACCGATCTCTTTGTTCACTTATTAGAAGGGCTAGTAGGCCTAGTGCACAATTAAGCCTCCAAATGGACTATTTGCTTAAAAACTCTCCAAATTTATTAAGGATGATCCAAAATAATAAGGGTATGGACACCCTTTTGGAAGTACTCAAAGATTTTTCTAGTCTTGGGCTCCTAGTCTATCTATATAATGCTTTCCCCAAACCTAGCTTATAAATGAGGGTTTCTAACTTGGTATGACTGTAATCCATAGGGTATTTTTAAACACTAATTTTATGGGCTTCTACCCACTCATCCTTTGGCTCATTTATCCTCTACTAACTTCCATTTCCATCTATGCACTTGGATTTAATGCATCAATCCATTCAAAGTTATTTTCAAACCTCTAATTGTTGATTGATTGCCTAGCTAGGTGTGGTAAACTCGCCTAGGACTTCTTCCCCAAAAAAATCTTCTTAAAATGAAACATAATTTAATCGTTACATATTTTACATAGTTCCCTACTTGATTCCAAATGGCCATTAAGGTTCAACAACTGGTATTCAAGTTAGATCCATTTCTTGGTTGATTGCTCTATTTAGGACAATGAACTAGCAACTTGAAACAAATTTACAAACTACTATCAAAACTTAGAAAATAGAAACCAAATTTTTGTCTAAGAAACTACTCAAAATTATCTATCAAACCATTTTCAATAGAATTCCCACTTGATCCATTATCATGTGGATGATGCGCTTGGAAAGAATACTGAGACAAATTTTCTTTGTATACCTATTAGTTTCAAACTCCAACTGCATACAGATGACTTCTAACCCTTGTCTTAGTCTTTGCATGGTCTTATATAGCTATCTTTCATGTGTTTTAATTGTTAGAATGACCATCTAACTTATTCTAAGGAGGTTGTTCATTTGTTGTCAACATTGTTATGAGCAACGTTTACAATTTTTGCATTTTGAGTCTTTTTAACCTCAAACCCTTACCAAATGAGCCCAGTATGAGTAAATTCAACAATTTGTCATAGTTTCACATCTTTTACTTAATTTTGAGTCAAATTCAATGTTTGACCAACCTTGACCTACCCAAAAAAAAATTTACAACTATAGACTCATATTGGCAACCTATTAACACCAACTTCTCACACACCTAATCAGCTATTTACAAAGACTCTCAAACACACTAGGGAATTTATTTTATTCCTTATTCCTTGGTGGTTGGATAGACTTTTTTTTTTGGACCTTAACTAAGATCCTAGGTTCTCCTACACCAATATTTATTAAGTATCTTGTTCTAAAAGAGATAGTTGTAGAAAAAGAAATTAGATTAGAGAATGTTAACACAAAAGAGAAGATTGCAGATATTTTTATGAAGTCTTAATTTTATTATTTGTGATTTATTCTTGGGGTTATGCCACTGCCTATTTCTAAATAGATGATGCAAAGAGTGCATCATTCCAGTGGTACAAAGCACTATTGTATATTTGAACTGAATGTTGATGCTTCCTATATGGAGGAGTATCTATGATTAAGAAGAGTCATCAAGGAATCTTGTTAGTTTGTATTAAACAATGTCATTGGTCACTTGAGCTGGTTGAAGACTTTAAAATTTGATTGACATAATGATCCCTTTGTCAGTGATGGGGAGATATTGCATGAAAAAAAACTCCTATGAATGAAGGAGACTGTGCAATGGGGGATAATTGTACTAAAGGAAGATGATCACATTGAGTTATATCAATGGGGGAGAAGTGCAAACAATTAATTCCATCCATATAAGAATGAGGAAGCACAAATGGAGAGTTGTTCATGTGAGTTTCAAATTTTATTGATGAAGAGGATTTGAAAAGGAGAGAGCAAGAGTAGTAAAGTTGGATTTGGTATTCTTGGAACTTAGATGTTTTTAATATCTGTTTCCATCAATGCCAAAGGGGGAGATTTTTAGCATGAATTCTAATGTTATTCATTTGGGGGAGTATCCTAAGCATTGATAGAATAGTTGAAGAGATTGTTAGCATATTGACATGTTGCATTCATGACTATGTTTGTCATTGATGTCAACATAGTATTGTTTTTGTGTAGACTAACATAGTAGCAGACAGAGAATGAGGTTGTATGGACTGTATATTGATGATGAGGTCAAGCACAGTTGAGGATATTTTCTACACTATTTCTAGATGATGTGGACAAGTGCACATGCATAAAGTCAAAGAAATGTGAAAGTTATTTATGAATTACAAAAGACATTATGCAAACAAAGTACTTGAGAAGTGGTTTTTGGTGTTTGGATTGTATCTCTTAATAGAGATATAATCATGATGAGAGAAGTTAGATATTGACTATACACAACCTAACATGATGACATCATCTAGTATGTAAGATGAGAGGTTGTATGTGTGAGAAGTTATAATTATTGTGAGCCGGCAATGTTTTGTAATTGCAAAAATATGTAATGAATTGTAATATATTAATGAGGTCCTATTATAATTAATTGGGAGAGCTCAAGGATGACTCAGTAAATTATTTTGAGGACATGATATAAAGGAAGGTCATTTTACTTGTGGTGAATGTGTATTAGTGTGCAAGTGATATGAAAAGTCGGTAAATGAATGTGATCAAAGGGATTAGTGTGATGTGAACTTGAAGATTTGGTTTTGAGATCTGAGAAGTATTTGGTGTGATATTGGCACAATAAGAGGATAGAGAAAAAGTATGAGTTGAGGAGATTAGTTTCATTTCTATTATTATGAAATGAATAATACAGAAACTAGTTGGACAGTGAGTTCAGTGGTCTTGCCCCTAAAGTTGTTTGGATAGTGGGTCCATCTTCCATCTACAACTTCTAATAGGGTTGGCACAACTCTCAATAGGGTTGAAGTCTCCTAACAAGGATTCAAAGTCTCCTAGAAGGGACTGATATCTACTAAATGCATTCCATTGGCTCCTAATAGAGACATCCTTTTACAAGGAACTTATATATTAGTACATCAACATTTTGTGGGTACAATCTCTACTAGGGTTTTCCCTAGTTAACATAGCTAGTATTATTGTGTATATGTATCTTCTTATGGTTGATTATATTATTTGCATTCTTAAGATTTAATAAGGTTCATAAAATGTATATTGATCTAATTCACACCCCCTCCCCCCCCCCCCCCCCAACTCAGTTATCTTGGTGGACTTTCCATTCTAACACTTACAATACTTGTGTAATCACAATGAATGATTATAGGTTTTGAAAATTCAATGCCAATATTTGCAACATCTATTCAAACCACATAATCTGATTGTAATTTTTTTTCTTCTCCAATATATTCTCCTTCTACTATAGATTGTGAAATATATTATTGTTCCTTACTTAACCAAGAAACCAATCTTCCTTCAAGAAAGAATGCACCACCACTTGTGCTCTTCCTATCATCAACATTACCTACCCAATCAACATCAGTATATGCACAATGTAAAATCATTAGATATTGCATACTATAAACCAAAATCTAATGTTCCCTTCAAATATATGCATATCCTTTTTACTATTTCTAGAAGTGTCTCTTCAAGATCCACTTGAAATATTGCAACTACTCCAACTGTATTTTCTATATCTAGTATTTTGTATGTCAAATATTGAAGTCCTTCAATCATAGATTTATACCTAGTTTGCATAGTACTCAGAGACTTGTCATTTCTTTATAATTTGCATCCAATCAGCATAGGTGTTCCAATTGATTTGCAATTTTCTAAACCAAAACTCACTAATAAACCGTTAAGATATTTAGCTTGACTTATTAAAATGCCATTTTTTTGTGTTTTATTTGTTATCCCAAGAAATATTCCATCTCTCTAACCACTGACATCTCAAATTCACTCTTCATTTCATCAAAAAAATTCTCACTAGCTTCACCATTGCCTCAAAACATAATATCATCAAAAATTACAACAATGATCAATAAGCCATATGAATTTGTCCTTAAATACATATTACAATGTCTATTACCTTTCTTAATGCCCAAACTTGTAAGTGTTTATCCAACCTTACATATTAAGCTCTAGGTGCTTGCTTCAATCCATATAATATATTATTCAATCTACATATCATGTCTTTGTATTTAGTAAGTGCAAAGCAATCAAGTTATTCAATATATACCTCTTCCTCAAGTTTTCCATTCATTCACATCCATCTTACATACTTTGAAGTTTTTTTAGATACATAAGCCAAAAATATAATAACTGCTTCTATTTTTGAAACAAGGGAAAAAATCTACTTAAAGTCTATACCTTCTTGTTGCGAGTAACCTTTCTATAGTAACCTTTCTTTTCTCCTCACAACTTCTCCTTTTTCATTCATCTTGTTCCTAAATACCTATTTTTTATCAATAGCATTCTTCTCTTTAGGTCTAGGGACCGATTCACATGTTTTATTCTCTTGTGTCTGATTAAGTTCTTCTTTCATAACATTTACCCAAAATTCATTTTTGCATGTCTAATCAGTAGTCTGAGGTTCAATTTGTGAAAGAAAATAAATTTCTTTTTTTACCTTGTTTCTTTTCATTATTTCTCTATTTATCGTGCCAATGATCTTCTCTTCAAGATGATTCCTTGCAATATACCTTAGTGTTGTTTTCTATTCTCTAGGTTTCCATCTAGGTTCTTCTTCAATTTGTACTTGTATCTCATTATTGAACTCAAAGATTTGTCCCTATTCTACATTCAGATTTACTGTAGGTATCTTACTTGTACCAACTTGATTTCCATTAGAATCATAATTAAGTATCCTTTCTTATACCTATAAATTTTCATTGATATTCACATTTGTACTTTCAACTACTATCCTCAGAATCATAATTAAGTATCCTTTCTTGCACCTAGAAATTTTCATTGATATTCACATTTGTACTTTCACCTATAGTCCTTAATCTCTTATTGCAATACCTATATGCTTTTCTCTTAGTATGATAACCAAGATTCATCACTTCTAAGATCAAATTTCCCTATATCATCTTCTCTTTTGATATAACATTTGCCTCCAAAAATTTTGAAGTATTTCATAGTAGGTGTATGTCCAAACCATAACTCATAAGGAGTCTTACCAATACCTTATTTGACCTAACCTCTATTCATAGTGTACATTGTTGTGGTAACTTCTTCTCTCCAATAGGTATGTGTTAAATTACCTTATAGTTACTTCTCTTGTTTTTATGTTCCTTGTTTTTGCTATACCATTTTGTTTTGGAGTTTAGGAGATGAAGCCTTTCTTCTAATTCCAAATTATCTTCACAAAATTTGTTAAGTTGATTTGACGTAAATTCCCCTCTTTTATCAAATCTTAAACATTTAATCCTAATACCATATTCATTTTAAACCTTAGCCTTGAATATCTAGCTTTTCTTTTTCTCTCAAAAATGCTACCCATGTCATTCTTGTAAAATATCAATGGAAATAATAAAGTACCTTTTACCATAGAATGTCCTTATCTTTATAGGTTCACACAAGTTTGTATGATCAATCTCCATCTTCTCTAAAATAGTGGAGACCTTTCTAGGAAATTAACTTTTCTTCTATTTTCCATCACAAATTCTTTGAACATCATGTTAGAGAGGTTTAACAATCTTTGGTAGATCTCTGATTGCATTTGTATTGCTTGCTTTTACAATATTATCAAATTTTATATGACAAAATCTCTTATTCCATAACCAACTGTCATCAAATTTAGCAACCAAATGATCTTTTTAAAAATATTTCTAAATAACATGGGGAGTAGGAGCATGAGTGGGAGTGGGTGTGGAGGATAGAATTCAAAAACTGGTACTAGAGCTACTAGCAGATTGAGATGGAGAGACTGAATTGGATGATGAGGATGACTTGGGATGTGAAAATAACGGGGGTGGTGTGTGGGCTCAACCATGGTTTTGGGGATCAATAGTCTTTGGTTTTGGAGGCTACTACATGGTCTTCAATGGAGGATATTGGTGGGTTATCGATTGCTTTAGAGTGGGTTGTGTGAAAAAACATGCATGTGCCTCCTCTTTTGGTCCCCCTCCTTCGCATTTGTCTTCACTCTGGGGTTGACTAGTTTGTCATGGTTGGCTGTGAGGTTGAGGATTCCTCTCTATGTGGTGGAAAGTTATTCTAGTTTTTTCAAGCATGAGGCTTGACCCATGTCTTTAGAGGGCTTTTGGTTTTTGGGTTAGCAGGTTTTGGGTGCTCTATCCCTCTTCTTTGGAGATTAGCTATGGCTTTAACTTTATCTCTAATCCTTTGAGCGATGGGGATCATGGCGATAGGCTTGTTCTTATCCTTCATCCCCTTTTGAGTTGAGATTTTTTTTCTTGGTCCTCCTCTTGGCTAGGTTGGGAATGTTGTTTTTTTGGAGGGTCCTTGTGTTGTTTTGGTTTTTTGGAGCTTTTGACCCTCGTTTATTTTGGATCTATCATTTTTGTGAATTTGTGGATGGTCTTTTTGCAAATTTTTATGAGAGTTCTTCTAGGATGATGCCAAGAGGATGTTAAAAATTCTCAAGGGCCCCCTTTGGGTCTTTGGTGTTTTTGGTTAGGAAGAGGTTTTAGTGACAATGCTTTTGTCCTTTTTGAAAACTTGTGCCTAAGTTTTTCATTTTCTGCAAAGTTTTTGTTCTCTTCTATTCCTTCCTTAAGTTACTTCTATTGAGGTGAAGTACTCTGTATGGCCTTTTTGGTTCTTTCTAGAGGCTCTCAAGTTGAAGGGCTCACTTCAATGCCCTGTTCATATAGAGGTGGAGGTATCACCTATATATGTGGTGATATTTTATGATGTTGGTGATGTGGGTGGTTAGTTTGGCCTTCTACTTGGTTGGATGTGGGTGGAGGAAATGAAGTGGCTCCTTTTGAGGTGGCTTCCCTTTCTATTGAGGTGGAAGGGGTTCAATTAGCAGATTGGATGTAGAGATGCTTTCTCTCCCTTGAGGATTCAACTATTGTTGACATGGTGTACTTTTAGATGGTTGATTAGATCATGTTTCAAGATGTTGGCTATGCTTGGGGCTAGGATGAAGCCCTCTTTGTCAATATGATTTGGTGGATCTTGTTGGATCCTTTTTCCCTTTTTGCATCTCTAGTTGCAACTCTTGCTCTATTCTTCCTATCTTCCTGATGTTGTCTTTCTAGTGGCCTTTGACTGTGTTTATGTTGTTGATATGGTGTTGAATATCTATTGGCAAAGCTTCATCTATGTTGGGTTATAGATTCCAATCAAAATACATATGTAATGGGTTTTAGGGCCCCATCAAAGCTTGTTTTTAGGTCCATGTTGAAGCTCATTGTTGTCTTTCTACTATCTTTTGGCTGGCCTTTTACAGATGATATGTTGCTGAATATATTTTTGGCAAAGTTTCATCTATGTGGGGTTTCATATCTTGTTTAGAATCTTATTGTAAAGGGTTTCAAAGCCCCTTCAAAACCTATTTTCCTAATCAAAAAGTTTAGCAGCCAAATAACTTATCTCAATAGGATTCAACTACATCTAGTTCTTATACCTGTTCCAATCAATTTACCATTCATATCCTTGATTGTACATGTATTTTCAATGAATTATTGGAGAAAACCATCGTCAACAAGTTGTTTAATAGTCAACAAGTTATGTTTCAATCCATCAACAAAGTATACATCCTTAGTGTTAGTTTTACCATCAAGCATAATAGATTACTTTCCTTTAATAGGACATGGAGCATTATTTCCAACTCTGACTACACTACCATCATAATTGTTAAACTCAACAAACTTGTCTCTGTCACCTTTCATGTGATGTGAGCATCTGCTACTTATTATCTATTCAGATTTCTTCTTCTCAACATGCAATACATGTTAACAATTACCTAATGAGGATATGCAATTGTTGTCATTTATGGCAACACATGATGTACATGCTTACAGGAAACCTCAAAAATAAAGATACTTAGCTTCTGGTACTCAAAAAATTGTCTAAGTATGAATTTGCTATACAATAGTGTATTATTTTGTTTGTAACTTGTTGCTGATGTCATATCATCACTAGAAAAATTAGATGGAGATAGTATGCATGTTGATGATGACGTGTATAACCTCAGAATTCAGTATGGACTATACAAAAAAGAGATATTTGTGTTTTACTAGTAGAACAGGACAACAGAATTAAAGGAAAGAAATTGTTTTGTCTACAAAATAATTACTTGTCCAATTAGGGCCAACATCCTAGATGCTTACTCTAAGTTGGAAAAATGAGCAGCAATTTATGTAAAGGCATGGTATTTATGCAAAGGACATCTTGCGAATTCAAGTGTGCTAGCTTGGAGAAAATATGTTAAGAAATTGTATGCAAACTTTTGTGAAAATGATATATGCAAAGTTTGTCAAGCTATTTTATGATATGAGATTGAATGAAGAAAGAGTCTATATTCTAGAAGTTTGATTACTTATTTGGGCAGTGAGTGCTTCTTGTAATTGGAAGTGCATGTTTGGGAAATGGGTTCATCTTGCATCTACTATACTACAACTCCTAACAGGGTTGACACAACTCCTAACAAGGTTGGAATCTCCTAATAGGGATTCAAAGTCTCCTAACAGGGACTCTCTATAATGAATTTTCCCATTGACTCCTAATAGGGTCCATCCTCTAACAAGGAACTTATATATTAGTATATTATCTAGTGGGTATCATCCCCACTGGGGTTTTCCCTTGGCTAGGGTTTCCCTAATTAACAAATTATGGTGTTATGAGTTATCTTTGTGCATGGTTACTATTACTATTCAACATTATTACTTTGTTATGTATGGTTTAAATTAACGAATAATATCTAGTTGGCAACTAAAGTTTGTAAATTACTAATTCACCCCCTGCCCCCCCCCACCCCCAACCGTTATTCCTATTTCTAACATTATTTCCAAGTCTGACTATACTACCATCATAACTGTTAAACTCAACAAATTTGTCTTTGTCACCTATCATACGATGTGAGCATCCACTACTTATTATCTAATCAGATTTCTTCTTCTCAACATGTGATACAAGTGTGCCTTTTTCTTCCTTAATTAATAGGAACAAAAACTATCTCATCTTCAGCATTTGTGTCTGAGAATTTTGCTTCCTTTAAATAAAATTCATCATCACTAGCATTAGAATAATCTTTTGGAATCTCTCACTTGGAAGGATTCCTGGGCCTAACTATTCTTTCTCTTTTAGAAAATTGATAAGAAAAATGACTAAATTCCTTAAAATGCCAACAAGAAAAATCTTTCATACCTTTAGGATCTCTTTTTTATGCAAGAGCATCTTGGGTTTCCTTGAAATCTTGCACTTTTGTTCATTTTGGCAATCTATCCAATTTCTAGCTATGTTGACCAAGCTATCTTATGTTAGCCGAGCTATTTTTGTGTTAACCGAGCTTGTTGTGTCAACCAAGTTTCTTATTTGCTAACTGAGATGTGCAGTGTCAACCGAGCTTTTCAGCATTGACTGAGTTCTACAGTGTTAGCCAAGTTGTCTTGTGATGATCGAGTGAACCTTCATGCACCGACTGAACCTATTGTTGCTGATGCTCAAGTCCTTCTTTGACTAAGTTGTTTATTTTTTGGTTCTTAGTTGGAGCTAACTCTTGTATTTAATTTAGATCATAGATTTAATGATAAGATCTTCTCTAGATACATGAGCTTTAACCATTTTGAGGTTGGCTTTTCTTTATGTAATGTTCTAGAAACTTCTGTGAACCATTTTGGCAAGTATGAGTAAAGGTATTTGGCTTAGTCTAAGGAAAGAAGAGGAAATTGAGGAGGAAGGACTTAGAGAGTTTTGAGAAGTTGTGAATTTGAAGTTATGTATTTTGTATCTGGTCATAATCTAGAAGGCCTTATACTTGGGTGTGTATGCAGATAACTTGATGAATCAATAAAGTGTTGTTTTCACTCTCTCCTTGGTGTTGTTCTCTATGTTTTTCTTTCGTTGTGTTTACTTAGCAAGGTGGTTGGATAGCTGGGTGTGCCTTTGGCCCTCACTGTTCACTCTCCTTGGATCACTTTTTATAATTAGTGAAATAAGCTCATCGATTTTCTTTTCTTCTTCCTATGCTGGATTTATGCCCAATCTCTAGTATATTCACTATTAGTGCCTGCACTCTTATTCAGTGCTCTTTTATCATGATGCACACTAGCCTTGAAATTTGTCTCAACTCTAGGCATCTTATCCTTTAGTCTACTTGATTCAAATGCTCACAATTTCCCAATTAAAGTCTCTCTAATAAAGTATTTCATAAGTGGAATAACTTCTTCCAATGCAATCACCTTAGTATCATATGTAGGGGTTAAAGATCTTAGAAGTTTGTAACATACCTCATCTTTCGATAAAGTTCCTTCAACACTCTTTATATCTATAACAATCTCAATTATCCTTTGAATATATAACCTAATAGATTCATCTTCTTGAATTTTGGCATTTTCAAGCATTGTTTTCCAATTTTGCAAGCTAGTTTTCTTTGTGTATTCATCACCTTCATAGAGTTTCTCTAACCTATCCCAAATGTTAAAAGAAAGTTCTAGACTTTTTACCTCAATGAATTCAATTTTTGGGAATGCACAGATCAATGCTTCTCTAGCATACATATTGTACATAAAGAGCTTTTGTTCTTCATCAGTACAAGTAGATAGATCATTGTCTTCTTTATCTGTCTTCTTAGTCTTTGTAATCAACCAATTATCAATCCCCATGCAAATCAAGTGAGATCTCATCTTCTCTTTCAAACTGTCATAGTTTTCACCATTAAACTTCAGACTTTGCTTCTTGAATGCCATGGATCTCCTTAAGATGCTAAGCTTCTTGATTAGGGACCTGATGCTTTAATACCAATTGTTAGAAAGTAAAGTCCACCCACACAACTAAGGGGGTGGGCATGAGGGGGGTGAATTAGTTGTGAGAAAATCAAACTTATATCCAACTTATTAAATCCAACTTCAATAACCAAAACAATGAACAACAATAAGAGATAAGTCATACACTTGACATAATGATTTGTTAACTATGGAAACCCTTGACCGAAAAGAAAACCTTGGTGGGGATGCTACCACAAAATGATGTACCAATATATTTAAGCTCCTTGTAGAAGGATGTGACCTTATTAGGAGCCAATTATAATGCAATCAACACATTAGTCCATGTTGGGAGACTTTGAACCCTTCCCAAAAGGTTCGGTAATCCCAACACATATCACCAAAAACATTAATTATTTTGAACTTTAGCCCAATCCCAATCTGTCCCCAACTGTTATTGAACTATAAAACCAAGTCCTTATTTGCCTTCAAAATGGAAACTGCATTGCCACAATCCTAGTAGTCATTTTTTCGATTGGCAAGTATTTGCCACTAAAAAATCATTGATAACATCTCTAGTTGCACGAAAAGGATCTTGAAAATGCCATATAGATGTGACTCAATTCCTTAAGCTACATGATCTTATAACTTGTTTGAAGAAGAAAATATGACAAAAGTTATAGATTACTTGATCAAGATACACAACAAAAGATCCAAGGTACAGGGAGTATTCAAAGGTATAAATTATGCATTGTAACCAATTTGACTTATTTATTTTGTTTTCAACTCTCGATAATTAAGGGGCATTCCATTCTGCCAAATTCACCCACAACACGATCCCAACCTCATCCATTATGTTGTAGAAGCCTTGCACTTAGCAAGCCCTGATCCGCGATGGGTTGTTTATGAACCTTTCAATTTGAATGCGACTATTCTCCACAGAAAACAACACCACTCATACCAGTTATTTCATTTTGTGTAGAGAATAGCTAGAAATTTTCAACATCACTATCAAACCAACAGAGTACTGATGTATGAACTTTTTCATCTCTCAAATGTCACTAAAATGAACATACATACAATCATTCATTGTTAGATAAACAAAGACAAATGATAGGGGAAACAATCATTATATGTCAAAATTTGTTGATTTTTTCAATAAACCTTCGTAGGTGACTGAAGAGCTTCAAGCTAACCTTTCAGCATTCCCACATTTACGGAGCTCATGCAAGGTGGTCTAAAAATGTCATTTTAAAACATTTGCCCGAAACCTATTATGTTCACCCCCCAATAGCAGCTCACCAAAAAAATGTACTTTTTGTATAAATGGACCAATCAGCAACCAAAAAAGCTGAAAATTTATCAACTAATAGTACATATGTAATTGACTATTAATACATGTGCTATCATTTTTAGATCTTATGAACTATAATTGAACTTTTTGAGGTGATAGAATCATTCAAATATAAACAGCAAGGGACTCCTTTCCCTACATACATTTATTCATTGTTAGATAAACAAAGACAAGTGATAGACCTCACAAACGTTACTAAAAACAAACATGCGTACAGTCATCCATTCCAGTGTAAAACTCCCTACAGGTTGCTTGACCTTAAAGATATTATTAAAAGCATTCATTCCTTGTGTTGAACAGTGGTGAGAGAAAGAAAGGTACACCTAATATCCAGACTGTCTCCCACATAACTGTACTTTGACGTACACAAGTACGTTAAATAATAAAAATGCCACCAACTATACCTTTCAAGTCGTCGGTCGGAGCCGCCAAAATGCGTTATCCAAAACCCCAGCTGTCCCCGACACACTTTTACTTACAGTGGACTGACGGTGCTCCTTCTATATTTAGCTAGCTACGCTCTCACCGTTCCCATTCAATCTTAACGCGTTTTTTTCTTCAGCCAACGCATCAACTTTTCTTTTAGTTTTCCAATGTTGCTTTACAACTTTCAAGTCAGTAGAAGTGACGAATCCCATGCAGAGTCAACCATGGGCTTTTTAGTTTATTTAGTCTCAGGTTTATGTTTAGGTTAAAATTAGTCTTTGTTGGCGTTTTTGTTGCAGATGTTTTGATTCACATGGACGTGCCAGATGTGTTTTTGGGGAGGCGAGCCCGATGATTAAGATGACATTCAAGTGAATATGGCAGACCATCAACTTGTTCTAAATCAATTTACAACGCTGCAGCTGTTGACGCTCTGCGGATTGTTTATTGCAGCATTGTTTATAGCGAGATTGGCATGCACAGAAAGGATTCTGATCTGCAAATATTTGCTTGACTTTTCATGGATGTGATTAGGGTTTGGGTTTGACAGTTAAGCGATATCGTTTAGAACATAAACAAAAGATATTTTAACACAGTCCACAGTTCAAGTTGGTTTTATCGTAAAGTTGATGGCTGTTTGTTGGAGAATTTTATTATTGTTCTCATGATGGGTCGTAAAATTATAATAATGTAATGTTTTAAATTATGTTTATGGATTATAGAACAGTGTGATATATTATCAGATAATAAAAGTCTTATATTTTGATGATAGACTATAGAAATTATAATAACAGGACGTATGGCAAATGGAGTGAGTGATTATTATTCTGATTATAGAATGAGTGATATGAAATATTGGTGCACTGTGTTTCTGACTACTTTTGGGGATCTATCATCAAGATAATAGTGTTAAAGAAGGAGAAATCTATTATTTATGAAATTCTGTTTTTGGATTCTATTATGTATGTTTTTTAGTACCAATAATTTCGATCACACTCCATGATTCTTGCATTCTTTCATCTTGATGATGGAAAATAGACTCTCATCGAACATGCATGCTAAAACAACATACACAATGGAGTCTGGAAACAAATTTTCATTACAAATGGATTGTAGAGATTTGATAATGTTAAAATCTATTATTCTTTTGATGGATCATAAACTAGTTTGATCGGAAATTTCATGCCATGTTCAAACCACATTCACATTAGACAATAAAGAGTTAAAGGAGGAAAGTTCAATTATTCTTATGGTGGATCATAGAAGAGTGTGATTGGAAACATTGATGCAGTGTACATTTCAGACAAGTATTGTGATCCATCATCAGGTAGCAGAAAATTAAGAGAGGAGAAATATATTATTGTGATGACGAATCACCTAATCTCTGATTCTAAATATTGATGTGATGTTTCACACAATGTATCGCATCCATCATGAGATAATGGAGAGTTAAAAGAGAAAACCTCTATTTTACTTATGATGCACCATCTAAGACATGACGCATGTTCTACAATCCATCATCATTTAATAGAAAATTAACCATGAAATAATTTATTATTCTGAAGACTGAAGATTGAGCATCTACAAAGTTAATGCATATTCCATAATTTATCATTGTACAATAGAAAACTAACTATAAGAAATTATATTATCATGGTGATGGATCACCAAACCTATAATTCTTAATGTTGATACAAGTTTCTCATCATATATAGATCTATCATGAAATAGAATTATAAAGAAAAAATTATATTATAGTAATGATAGATCATTTAAAACACAGATACATGTTGAATATTCTATCATCACATAATACAAAATAAATCTTAATTAAGAAAAAATCTATTATTCTAATGATAAATAGTTTAGAAAGTTGATCAATGTATGTCTATAATTTATCATTACATATTAGAAAATTAGATAAGAAATTTTTTATTATTCTAATGATAAATTATAGAACGCGATCCCATAAAAAATAACTGATACACTCAGATCAAAGACAACATTATAGATTGTGAGAATCTAAATTAATTATTTAAACCTGATTCTATCTAATAAAAGAATCTTTGATCTCATGAATTAGGGAGCCCGGTATTACACCCGCGATGCAACTGCATTTTAAATAAGTTTGCATGCGAGTAAAACATATTTATTTCTCCCATATTAGCTTGTGCCTAGCTTTTCTTTAATGGCTTGAATTTTTGGGGTTTGTTACTTGAGGGAGCATCGATTGGATTAATAAATTTTGAAAAAAAAAATTGTCATTAATACATTTTTGTTATTGACCAGGCTGCTTCACTGTAATCCAGAGGGGAGTGTTGGAGAACAAAAGTATCTTAATGCAGATGGTGATTTTATTTTATGCCCATTATTTTAGAGGTCCATATTTTCATAAATTCTAACTGATAAAAAAATAACTTTGAGATTAAAAAATAACTTTGAGATTTAATGGAAAATAGGCCCCTTATAATGATTACAGTGGGCCTTATATAAAAGCTAGTTTTATAATATTGCTATAATTTACTAATAATAAATATTTCTAGTATTTTAATTATTATTTAGAAGACACTTACTAAATTTAGTTTTAATTTTAAATGTGAATTTAATTAATATATATTCTAAATAATTAATTTAAAAGAGAAAGGGAGCATTTCTATATATTTTCTACATATCTATTAAAAAACTTCTAGGCATAAATATAATAATTTAATGATAATAGACAATTTTAAATTACAAACATTTTAATATTGGTTGATGGTATTTCTTGATACAATTGTGTGATGTAATATTTATATTCATGGTTTAAATCATATGTTATAATTTATTATTATGACAATTCACATTATTTTTATTGTAATGATAAATTATTGTCTATGCCCATATAAATAAATAAATAAATTGAGATTTGAAATTTCATGTTGAACATATTATGTGAAAGAATTATTTATTGCTCTCAAGTTCATTAGGCCAGTCTTATAAAACTTTGGTAGATGGTACAATGCTAACCCAAGATGTTCAAGGTGACAAGGAATTATAGAAAAATCATTGTATGAGGGTGTTGGAGCTTTTCTAGCAACATGGGTGTTCAATCTAGCCATTTTGCATAAGCTTTGCTTTTTTATTGTGGGATTATCCTTGATAAATAATTGGGAATTTTCTATTTGGATGTTGAAAGGTACTCTTTCAACATTGTCACATTTCTCTTAAAACATCAAAGCCCCAGTTGGACTCCCTGTGTATTTTGAACTTTTTCCTTAATATCAGAGTGAGACATATTTATTAGGATGAAAATTATGTGGACAGACGCTTTACCAAGTAGGAAATGTCTCATGTCAGGCCTTTAAGCTATGTTACGAGGGAAGGTCTCTTAAAAGTCTTACATAGCTAATATTAATGCTAGTTAAGTTATTCCTTGGTGGGTTCGCCTCCCTTATTCTAAGATATGTAATGTCTTTAATAAGATGCATTTTTAGGAGGACTCTATAAGGATTGTGAATCTTTCAATGATATTTTGGTAGAGACAACATGTAAGTGTTAGATGTTGTTGTTACATGTTGAGGAGATAGTTAATGTTTGTGTTGAATGTTGAAGAGATATTCAATGAGCATGTCAAATATTGTT
Organism: Cupressus sempervirens; assembly: GCA_028749045.1. Taxonomy (NCBI): domain Eukaryota; kingdom Viridiplantae; phylum Streptophyta; class Pinopsida; order Cupressales; family Cupressaceae; genus Cupressus; species Cupressus sempervirens. Next base: position 66,793,922 of record CM053783.1, read on the forward strand.
GAGGCATGTTGGCATTAATGTTTTATCATTGATGCCAACATATTATTTGTTATTGCAGACAGACAATGTATTGTGCAATGTCTAGATTTGGTAATTTGGATAACTTGGTTACTACAATGAATATCTTAACTATAAAAATTAGGAAAATATATCTATTCTTATTCCAAATAATTATTAAAAATCACAATCCTAGACTTCATCCTTTTCTACACATTTCATTAGTTTGCTTTATTTTCAAATTCAAAATAATAATACCATTTTTTTGTCATTGAAGGTGAACATGTATACTTTTGTTAGTCTTTTGCTTTACAAAAGGGTGACACAAGTTTGTGCTTTTACCCATGGTCGGATGTTAATCAATGAGAGCACCAAGTGTGTGATGTAAAGTATTATTCATCACCTTTCTCCTTTCATCATGCCAATTTGACTAATAGGTCCAACAATCACCCCCCTTTTGGCATTGATGAGAAAAACTTTACTAGATTATATTTAAAAAACCTTTGTCTTTAACTCCATCTCTTTGTCTATAGTAGTGGAAGTCATAATATTGGTATGGACTTAGTCATAAAATTGATGAGACTTCCCTTAATTGTATTATTTTTCTCCTTTCTATATTGTGTTCCCCTGTCTCCTTCCTCCTCCTCCTTCTCCTCCTTCTTCTCACATTTCTAGTCTCCCCTTTTGTTTATTCTTCTCCTCCTTTCTCTTTCTCTATCATCCCCTTTTTCTTTTCTCTTTTTATCATCTCCTCTTTTTCTTTATGGCTTCACCCCTTTTTTGTCAACAATGACAAAGGGTAACTTTAGGTATACCAAAAATGGAATAAATTTCTACTAACTATTTCGCTTGGGAGAACCCATGAAGTATGGGATCTCAAGAAGTGGCTTCTAGCTTCCTATTGGTAATGTGCAAGGGAAATGATGTTTTTGGCTCTCAAATGAATCAAGCTAAGTGACCCTTGCAAGGTGCACCACAAGATGGAAGATTCAATGGAGTAAGAGCAATGAGATGCTAATATCCAAGGATTTCCAAGTAAGAATGCAAGTGCAAATGAAAGTAAATTAATCTATGATGATGTAAGAGCTAATCTATGATGCAATGCATGTACAAGGAAATTAAGGCTAATCCAACTAGATCTCAATACCAGATCTTCCAACTCACATCCAATAATCCCTTGGATCACTTACATGCATTTATCAACTTCACATATCACTTATATAACTCACACTCACATCTAAGTCAAACTTCATCACAAGGAAAATAACCTTCCTTTATATCATATCCTCAAAATAATTCCTTGAGTTAGCCTTGCTGATTTCCCAATTAATTATAATAGGACCTCATTAAGATATTACAATCATTTTAAAATTGCACATCACTATCAGCTCATAGTCTTTGCAACTTCTCACAAGTGCAACCTCTAACCTTACACACTCACTAACATCATCATTGGAATATCTATTGTCACTTTCTAAATGCACTCATCATGATTATTTCCCTATTAAGAGATACAATCTAGATATAAGAAACCACTTATCAGGTACCCTCTCTTCTTACTATTTTCTATAATTCATGAATAACTTCAATATGTCTTTGATTCTCTATGCGTGCACTTGTCCACTTCATTAGGACATAGTGTAGAGTGTGTTCACAAATATGCTTGACCTCATCCTCAATATATAGTTTGTATGACCTTGCTTTCTTTCTTCTACTCTATCAGTCTTTATAGAAACAATACTACATTGACATCAATGTCAAACATAGTCATGAATGCAACATGTTAATCATGCTATTCATCTATCCAATTCTTAGGATACACCCCCAAATGAATACCATTAGCATTCATGCTAAAAATCTCCCCCTTTGGCATTGATGGAAACATACATGAAAAATATCTAAGTTCCAAAAATACCAAATCAAACTCTATTGGTGTTGTTGTTCTCTTCTTTTCAAATCCGCTTCATCAATAAAATCTAAAACTGATAGGAACATTGTTCTATTTATTCTTTCTCACTCTTAGGATCAACATCATTTGTTCACATTCTAACTCACAGGAACAAATCTCTATTCTTATCTAATTTACATGGATGGAAATCAATTATTCACAACTTCCCAATCTATCCAAGAATAATTCTCCATGCTTACATATATGTTTCATGTACACAATCTCTCCCCCATTATGTTGGAGAGTTTATTCTTTATCTGCAAAAATTCTCTTCTATACATAGGAGATGTTTTTCATGCAACCTCTCCCCCATTGACATAAATGACAAAGGCTTCATTATGTCAATAACCCACTTCAAGTCTTTAAACAACTCAAGTGTCCAAAGACATTCTTCTATACGAACTACCAAGATTCCTTGATGACTCTACTCATCACAGATACTCCCCCATACAGGAAGCATCAACATTCAATCTAGATAAATAATAATGCTCTGTATCAGTGGGTTGATACACTTTCTACACCATCTACTCAGAAGTAGGTAGGGGAATAACCCCAAGCATACCTCAAAAATACTCAAATGCATCTTTAGATAAGGGCTTCATAAAGATATTTGCAGTCTTCTCTTTTGTATTCACATACTCTAATCTGATCTCTTTCTCTAAAACTTTCTCTCTCAAAACATGATACTTAATAAATATGTTTTTAGTCTTAGAATGCAACCCTTGATTCTTAGACATACTTACTATACTTCTGTTATCATAGTATATGATAATAGGTTCTAAAAATTATATCCCAATGTCTTTCAACATCTGCTTCATCCACATGATCTGATTACAATTCTTTTTTGCTGCTACATACTCTGCTTCTATTTCACTTTGTGAGATACAACCATGTTTCTTTCTTAGCCAAGAAACCAATCTTCCTCCAACGAAAATTTCTCCACCAATGGTGCTTTTTCTGTCATCCATACTGCTTGCCCAATCTGCATCAATATAAGCACACAAACTAAAATTGCTTGATCTATCATACCATAAACCAAAATTAGTTGTAGCCTTCAAATATATGAATATTATCTTTACTATTGTATAATGTGCTTCTTTAGGATCTTCTTGAAATCTTCAAGTACTATGCCAACTACATTTTCTATATTTGGTCTGGTGTGAGTCAGATATTGTAAACCTCCAATCATAGATCTGTACTTCTTCTACTCAATTGCAGGTGTCTCATCTTTGCTAGATAACTTGTGACCAGTTATCATAGGTTTACCAACATGCTTACAACTTTCCAAGCCAAATATTTTTAACAAGTCTTTTAAATACTTAGCTTGTCATAGGATAATATCATCACGGTTCTATACAATTTGTAGACCTCAAAAATATTTCATCTCACCAATCATATTCATTTCAAATTCATTCTTCATTTCATCAACAAATTTGTCACTTGCTTCATCATTTCTTCCAAAGATTATATTGTCCAAAAATATCACAATAATCAACAATCCATTCTCAATTTATTTCAAATACAAATTAGTGCCTGCCATAACTTTAGTGAATCCCAAAGTTACCAAATATTTGTCCAATCTTGCATACCAAGTTCTAAGTTATTACTTTAGACCATATAATGTTTTCTTTAATCTACATACCACGTCCTTTTCTTTTGTCAAAGGAAATCCTTTAGGATTCTCAATGTAGACTTCTTCTTCAAGTTCTCCACTCAAAAATGTCGACTTTACATCCATCTAACACTCTTTGAACTTCTTACTCACTACATACGCCAAGAACATTCTTACTACTTCAAGTCTGGTGACAAGGGAAATGTCTCTTCATAATCTATGCCTTCTTGCTATGAATATCCTCTACATACCAGTATTTCTTTATTCTTCACAACCTTACCTTGTTCATTCATCTTGTTCCTAAAAACCCATTAGTTCCTATAACATTATTGTCTTTAGGTCTAGGAACCAATTCCAATGTTTCATTCTTCACAATCTAATCTAGTTCTTCCTGTTGGAAACAATCATTCAATTGGATGTTGTCTTTGATGTTACACAAATGTCAAGTATATACTGAGAAATCAATGTATACGAAGCTCACTCAGGAGTCAAAGGAAGTTGTAGTGTATGATGAGTTTCTCAATGTTAACCAAGTTTAGAGCAAGTGTTATGTTAATCTCAGATTGGTTTTGACATATGAGTGTCTATACACTTAATTCATTTATAAGTAAGAACTTAGTTCATGCTAAGAGAGTAATGCATGTTGAGCATAACATGTCAAATAGTTTATGCCAAGTGAGATGCTCAGTAAGTGTTGAGTAAATAGTTAGTGCTAAGACACTCAGGTGCCAAGTAGATAGATGATGCCAAGTGATTCAGATGTTGAGTCACAACATTGAAGTTGCAGTTGATGTCAAGCATTAGGGACTTCAGATGCCAAGTAAAATAGTTTTGACATAGTTTATAATGGCACAAACTACTATGTAAATCATTTTGAGGTTGACTTAAGGATTATTTTGTGATCCTAGATGATAAGAATGAATCTTAATTGTGAATCCCTATATAGTAGATGTAGCCAATCATTTAAAGGGATTAATCGAGTAGCTATATGGATGAATTACAATCATTGATTCATACCTAGCCCTAAGTCACAAATATATTTTTAAGATAAATCCTAAAGAATGGTAAGAGTGAAAAGATAAGTTTTGTATGCAAAAACAAAGCATTCAGGTGTGACTAAGGAAGAGTGATCATAGTGTATGAATTGTAGAATCAGTTAGAGGAGAATAGAGAAAATGAGTTACAGGACATAAGTGATACATCTGATCAAAGAGGATCAAGTACACATTAGTAAAGAGGTGATATGTTATCTAGCAATAGAATGCTAACCATAGGATCATTGTTGAGACATTCTAACCGGTGAATTAGTTAAATCTCTTAAAAGAGTAGTCTTAGCATGCTATTGTAAATTTTTTAATAGGGCACTTACTTCATTGTAAGTTGAAGTCCTTTAATCAGACACACATCTAACAGGCTGTTGAAATCCTTTAGCAGGGTAAGATCTAACAATCTTGTAAGCCTTTAACAAGGTAGACCTTTCACTGGGTAGATCATGTTTCGTGATCAAATGTTGTAACCTTCATTGGATACACTTTACAAATGTAGTAGTGAAGATTTGTGGGTGTCATCCACGCCCCAGTTTTACCTTCTCATTGGAGGGTTTGTGGGTAATCATATCTTGTGTCATATATGCTATGGATGTATATGCTTAATTTGGTATTTTAATTTACATGCACAATTGTGAGATGGATGTGTGGTGAATGATTTTATGGTTGAAGTTTTGAAGTACTGATTGACCCCCCCCAACCACCACCACCCTCTCAGAGTTTACTTTTCCATTGTATTTCCAACATGTTAACCAAGCTCACTCAGTTACCAAAGGGAGTTTGTAGGAAGAAAGTATCTACCAAGCTCACTCGGCAGCCAAAGGAAGTCAGCATGGAATGAGTGTTAACCGAGCTCACTCTGTTACCAAAGGAAGTCTAAAGGAAAATCATTTTTGAAGGATTTTCCTATATCAGTTTTGTTGGTTAGTTCTAGTTGACTCATGGGATGAATTTCATTTGTTTGAAATTGTATTCAAGCCAACTTAACAAGGTAAAAACATATAAGCATAAGGTCAAGTTGAGGATTCAATTGTAAGAAGAAGCATGCGATTGAAAAGATATTTTGAGGAAGTGGATTAGGAGTTAACCGATTTGCAAAGAACATTCTAATCAAGAAGGATCAAGTATTCAAGCTAGAACAGGGATCTAAAATTAGCAAATATAGTTCCATCAGCAATCAAGTCATATCATTGTTACTCTTTAGTAATTGTAGTAGTGAATCGAATCTCCTAACAGAGTTTTCTTAATATCTATTTGCAAAATCCTCTAGAAAGGTGGCATTTCTAGATTGAAGTGTCTAAAAACCTCTAACAAGGCCCCTTCTAACAGGGTCACACACAACACTGTGTTTTGTAACCATTAATAGGGTTGGTTCCTAATAGGTCTCATTTCAAAAGAGTGAAAAATAATAACTATTTGCAATTTGTGGGTTTTCCCAAATTAGGTTTTTATGTTAAATCCTAGGGTCTATTGTATTCATGTTATTTGTTTATGATTATGCAACTAAGTTGATTAAGGTTAATTGCACTAAACATCTTAAGAAGCCATTATTTTAATATTTTCTAAGTAACAATAATTCTTAGTATTAATCGAGGGTTCCTGTGCTAACTAAGTTACAACAGTATTTTAGTTTCAACAGAGTTTGGTTTTGAACTATATTGACATCTTAAGGGATCTAGGATTTGTTTTTGTGGTAATTGATTCACCCCTCCACTCTCAGTTACTCCTCTTACATCTTCAACAATTGGTATCAAAACTTTTGTTGCTTGTAGAGAAGGTTTCAAGGACTTAAGCTAAGGATCAAGGTGTCTTATAGAAGGGAGATTCCTAAGCTAAATAGAGATAACTTTCAACCATGGTAGGAACTTATGAAGTTGCATTTGGCAACAATTGGAGACTCGGTCCTAAAGTATCTGAACATCAAGTATGTCACACCTACTAGAACTATGAATGTGGAAGAAATTACAAAAAATAAGAATCATAATATTATGATGATTGGCATTTCTTCCACTCTCAACTATGGTAAATTTAATGAGGTAAAAGATTGTGCTACTACTTATGAGATGTGGATCAAGATGAAAGCTATCTATGGAGGTGATGAAAATGTTAGGAGAGCTAAGGTAGAAAGTCTCATAGGTCAATTTGATCAAATGAAGATGAAATAAGATGAGAACATTGCACAGTATAGTGAAAGAATCAAAGCCAATGTGTGTGCAATCAGAGCCTCAGGTGGGAAAATTGATGATGTAACAATGGTAAGAAATGTACTTAGAAACCTTCTTCCTATTTATGCAATTAGAGTGTTAGATTTTCAAGAAATGAGATGTGATACTAAGAATGATATAACTTTTGATACACTAGTTGGAAGGTTGACAGCATTTGAGTTAGATAATTTTGATAATTATGCTCCTAACTCAAGTAACCTTGAGTCTACATTCCAAGCCAAGTCACCACTCAAGATGAAAGCTACAAAGTCTAAAAGAAAGAGGTATGATAGTGAAGATGAAGATGGTTCTAATGATGATCTTGAAGTCATTGAAGCATTGCTTGCAAGAAGATTTCTCAAGGGAAAAGGAAAGTACAAAGGCAAAATTCCTTTGATCTACTTTTGTTGTGAAGAAGTTGGTCACATTGCTACAAGGTGTCCAAAAAAATAAAGAAAAGAAGAAAAGAAGCATGACAAGTAGAAAGGAAAGATGGCGTTCAAAAGCTATAAAGACTACAAGGACAAAGGTAAGAAATCTTGTTACATGGCTAAACATTTTGATAGTAGTGAAGAAGATGAAATGGTTTACATTATTGTTAAAGATGAACCGAATGATGAGAATGACAAGATGGACCTAATTTCTCATGTTAGTAAGAATGATACATGGATTATTGAAAGTGGTTGTTCTCACCACATGACTGGTGATAAATCTAAATTTGAGCACTTGGAACACTATGATGGTGAGAGTGTCAGATTTGGAAATAATGAACCTTGTTATGTGAAGGGAAAAGGTTGTAATGCACTAATGAATGATCTCATATGTGAAAATCCTTATTGGGTTGAAGGACTAAAGCATAATCTGCTTAGTGTGGCAAAATTGATTAACTTTGGGTTCAAGGTAGAATTCATGAATGCGAAGGCCAAGCTGCTAGATGCAAATGGAAATCTAGTTGGGATTGGTAATCAAACAAGAGGTAATCTATTCTACCTAGATCTAAATATGAATTCATGTTTCATAGCTCAAGTAGAAGAAAGTTGGTTATGGCATAAAAGGTTGTGTCATGTGAATTTTGATAAGCCAGACAACATAAGCAAGAACAAAAGGGTTAGAGGCATACCAAGCCTGAAGAAAATTGATATGGTAATGTGCAAGAATTTTTAAATTGGAAAGATGGAAAAGGCAAGTTTTAAAAGAAAAAACTATCATTTTGAAGCAGTCTTGGAGCTAGTTCATACAAACCTTTGTAGACCTATTGGCATACAAAGCTAAACTGGGGATAAGTACTTTATTTTGTTTGTTGATGATTATTCTAGGATGATGACAACTATGTATTTAAAGGATAAATTAGAAGCTTTTCAAAAGTTCAAATGGTAACTAGCTAGAGTTGAGAAGGAAATTGGAAAGAAACTGAAATGTTGAAGATGAGATAGAGGAGGTAAATTCATCTCAAATGAATTATGCAATGAAAGAGGAATCAAAAGATAGGTATCTACACTTGGTACACCTCAACAGAATGGAAAAGGAAAAAATCAATCATGGATTGTGCAAGGACACTAATGATAGAGAAGAACATTGCTATCAAATATTGGAAGGAAGCAATCAACACTATAGTTCACAACTTGAATCGAGTTCATTTGATGAAGGACTCAAATCAAACACCTTTTGAATAATGGTATGTCTATAAACCTAATGTGTGTTATTTCAAATTATTTGGAAGAAAATATTATATTCTAAAGGAGTAAATAAAAAGAAAGTTGATGTGAAAAGTGATGAAGACATATTCTTAGGATACTCCAATAAGAGTAAAGCATACAAATGTTTAAATCTATCTACTCACAAAGTTATAGAAAGTGCACATGTAAAGATTGATGAGTTTACAGAAGAGTTTGAAGAACAAATTAGGAAAGAACCTAATGATTACAGAAATAGTTTTTACTATGATCTTGATACTTTACCTAAAGTTCAAGCAAATGGAATTCAACAATCTTCACCATCTGAGCCCCCAAAATCCCTAGATCAACTCGAGTTGCAGCCAGTGTAACCCAAGTCACCATTTGAAGGATTTGAGTCACATTCAGAAGGACTTGAGTTTTAGTTAATGCAAACTAAGTCATCTGATGGACCTCAGTCACAAAACATGGAACCCAAGCATGATTTAGAAGATCACAGTGAACCTAGTGAATTCAGAAAGGAACCTAGACTTACTAGATATGTCAGAAGGCATCATGTACCTAAGAAAATCATTGGAGATCATTCAAAAGGTATAATGACAAGTAACAAATTAAAAGGTACATGTTTGCCTACTAAATTTGAACCTAGAACTATCAAAGATGCATAAGAAAGTGAGAGATGGATAGAGGCAATGAATGAAGAGATTGATCAAATTGAAAGATATAAAACTTGGACTCTTGTTCCTAGACCTAAGGATAAGAATGTAATTGGCACAAAATGGGTATTCAAAAATAATTTGAATGAGAATGGAGAAGTTTCAAGAAACAAGGCAAGATTAGTTTGCAAGGGTTATGCTCAAGATGAAGGTATTGACTATGGAGAAATGTTTGCTCATGTTGCTAGACTAGAAGTTATTAGAACACTCCTTACATATGCAACACATAAAGGATTCAAAGTATATCAGATAGATGTGAAATCAACATTCTTGAATGGAATCTTAGAAAAGAAGTCTACATTGAGCAACTAGAAGGTTTCATTTATCCTAGAAAAATGGACATAGTTTGTAGGCTACACAAATCTTTGTATGGTCTCAAACAAGCCCCTAGATCATGGTATGAATAGTTACATAATTATATCATAAAGATTGGTTTTCAAAGAACTAATGATAACATCAACCTACACATCAAAGAAGGACCAGATATAAAGCTTGTATTGGTAGAAATCTCTGTGGATGATACATTATCTACTGGAAATGATGATTTGTGTAAATCTTTTTTTGTGGAAATGAGTAAGGAGTTTGAAATGTCAATATTTGAAGAGTTCAAATTCTTTGTTGGCTTAAAAATTTAATAGATGAATGATGGTATCTATATTACTCAATCAAAATACATCAAGGAGATACAAAAGAAATTTGGAATGGAGGATTCTAGACTAGTTGGAACACCTATGTGTATTGGACATAAGCTTTCCAAAAATGATGATTTCAAGGAGGTAGATTAGACTACATATAGATCAATGATTCAAAAAAATTAGTATGTAGTGCACACAAGACCTTTGATATAGCATTAGCAGTTGGTATGGTGGCTAGATTCTCTGCTAATCTTAAACAAAATCATATGATGGAAATAAAAAGAATCATGAGGTGTCTAAAAAGTACTAAAGAATATGGTTTGTGGTATAAGAAAGGACGAAACTTTGAATTAGAGGCATTCACTGATGCATATTAGGAAGGAAGTGTTGATGACAGGAAGAGAACTAGTGGTGGAGAAATTTTTCTTGGAAAGAGGCTAGTATTTTGGACAAGAAAGAATCAAAGGTGTATCTCTCTGTCTACAACAGAAGCAGAATATGTTGCTTCAACAGTGATAACACTAATGCATTCAACATAACCAAGGACCCATTTGTTATCTAGAACTGCGATAACACTAATGCATTCAACATATCCAAGAATCTAGTGATGTATATCAAAATGAAGCACATTGCATTAAAATATCATTTCTTGAGAGAATTGGTGTAGGAAAAAGAGGTGAGATTGGAATATGTGTATACAAAAGAATAGATTGTAGATATATTCACCAAGCCATTACCTAAGAATTAATTTTTGTATCTAAGAGGTAAGATAGGGGTCATTCATTTGTCTGAAGCTCACTAATCATATTTTAGTGATGTATCAACCAAGCATGTTGAAGATTAGACAAGTTGATGCAATATTGTTAGAGAAGATTTATATGAATTTGTACATCAAGGCACATGGAAACTACATTGATTTTTGTCCTTGCAATAAGATGTCAAAGAGGGAGAGTTTGTTCTCATATATCAGAGAAATTTTTGTGAATGTTTTAGATGTCAAAGAGGGAGAATAAACTTGAGATGATATCAGAGAGGGAGAGTTTGATATTGCATTCATTGTAATCAAAGATTGATGACAGAGAGAGTTCACACTAATAGAGGGAGTTCTCATGGATGAGAATCAGAATGAAACTAAGGGTATTATCCTTACTTCTATTTTGCTTTAAAATGTCTATGTATCATGAAATTTATGTTTGCATCAATGCCAAAGAGGGGGATTGTTGGATACAATCATTCAATTGTATGTTGTCTTTGATGTTACACAAATGTCAAGTATATACCAAGCTCACTTGGGAGTCAAAGGAAGTTTTAGTATATGATGAGTGTCTTAGTGTTAACCAAGTTTAGAGTGAGTGTAAAACAAGCTTACTTAGTTACCAAAGGGATTTTACAAGAAGAAAGTGTCTATCAAGCTCACTCAGAAGCCAGAGGAAGTTGGCATGGAATTATTGTTAACTAAGATCACTCAGTTACCAAAGGAAGTCTAAAGAAAAATTATTTTTGAGTTAGTGTTGACCAAGTTGGGTCGGCCAATGAAGGATTTTCCTGTATTAGTTTTGTTGGTTAGTTCTAGCCTACTCATGGGATGAATTTCATTTGTTTGAAATTGTATTCAAGCCAACTTGATAAGGTAAAAAATATAAGTATAAGGTCAATTTGAGAATTGAATTGTAAGAAGAAGCATTGGATTGAAAAGATAAATCAAGGAAGAAAATTGGGAGTTGATCGAGCTGTAAAGAACATTCTAATCAAGAAGGATCAAGTATTCAAGCTAGAACAAAGATCTAAAATCATAAAATATAGTTGCATTAGCAATCATGTCATATCATTGTTACTCTCTAATAATTGTACTAGTGAATCAAATCTCCTAACAGAGTTAGCTTAACAACTATTTGCCAAATCCTCTAACAAGGTGCTATTGCTAGATTAAAGTGTCTAAATACATCTAAAAAAGACACATCTTACAGGGTGAACTAAATCCTTTAACAAGATAACACCTAAGATTGTGTTTTGTAACCTTTAATAGGGTTGGATCCTAACAGGGCTCACTTCAGAAGACTAAAAAATAGTAACTAGTTGCAATTTGTGGTTTTTCCCAAATTGAGTTTCCATGTTAAATCTTGGTGTCTCTTGTGTTCATGTTATTTTCTTTATGATTTTGTAACTAAGTTAATCAAGGTTAATCACACTAAACATATTAAGAAGCAATTATTTTAGTGTTTGTTGAGTAACAATAATTCATAGTGTTAACCGAGTGTTCCTGTGCTAACCGAGTTACAGTAGTATTTCAGTTTCAAAAGAGTTTGGTTTTGAACTGTATTGACATCTTAAGGGATCTACGATTTTTTTGAGGTAATTGATTCACCCCTCCCCTCTTAGTTACTCCTCTTATATTTCTAACATTTCTTTCATTGCTTGAATATAATGATCATTCTTGCATACCTCATCTGCACTCTTTGGTTAAACTTGAGAAATCAAACACAATTCTTCATGTGCTCTATATTTCTTGTCATAAATTTTTTTTGTTTGCTTCCAATGATCTAATTAGAAATATGATTCTTTCTTAATTTCATGTTCGGTGTAGGTGTTTTTATTTCAACTCTTACTTCTTCTCTAGTTTTAGATCTTGGTTCTTCTCATTGTTCAAAAAATTGAACATCATTATGCAAATCATTGTTAGTCTCAAAGAAAAATTCAATATTCTCTATAACAAGTTTAGGATTATCTTCTTCTTTATCAAAATTATAATCCAACTTTTCATCCACTTTTACATTTGTGCACTGAACAATAGTTTTAGTACTTTGATTAAAACATTTGTAGGCTTTTCTTTTCAATAAATAACCAAGGACCATACCTTCATTGCTTCTTGCATCAAACTTACCAATATCATCATCTCTCTTTATGTCACACTTACTTCTAAGAACTATGAAATACTTTACTCAGGGTTATTTCTAAACCATAATTCATAGGGAGTCTTATTTGTACCTTTTTTTATATGCACTTTGTTCATTCTATATATTGTTGTATTGAGTGCTTCTCTCCAAAATGTCTTGGGTACATCATTCTCAAACATCATGGCTCTTGCTACTCTTTTTATAGACATGTTTCTTCTTTCAACAATCTCATTTTTCTCAAGTGTCTTAGGCATTGATAGTTGTCTCTTGATGCCATTCACTTCACAAAAGGTGGTAAACTCTCTTGAGGTAAAATCTCCACCTTTATCTGATCTCAAAAATTTTAGCATTACTCTATATTTATTCTCAACTCTATTCTTAAATAACTTAAACTTTACAAATGCCTCGTACTTTTCTTTAAGAAATGTTACCCACATCATTCTAGTGAAATCATCAACAAAAATCATAAAGTATGTTTCACCATAGAATCATCTTGTTTTGGTAGGACCACTCAAATCTGTATGAACAATCTCCAATTTCCCTATGGTAGTGAACTTCTTTCTAGGAAAGGAAAATTTCTTATTATTTTCCATAACACATTCTTTGGACACAGCATTAGTAGGCTTTATAATTCTAGGTAAATCTCAGACAGCAAATGTACTACTAGCCTTCACAATATTATCAAAGTTTTTATGACAAAATATTCTATGCCATAACCAACTAATATCCATCTTTGAAACCAAACATGTCATCTCTATAGGGTTCAATTAAAAAACATTACTTCTAGATCTTATACTAGTGCCAATCAACTTACCATCTTTATACTTGATAATGCATGTCTTCTTTGTGAATTGCAATTGATAACCTTTATCAACCAACTATCCAACACTCAATTGGCTATTCTTTACCATCAACAAAATAGACATCATCAGTGCTAGTCTTTCCATCAAGAGTAATAGATCCTATTCCCTTGACATGACAAGTTGTATTGTTACTAACTCTGACAATTCCTCCATCATGATTACTAAATTTAACAAACCTATTCATGTCTCCAGTCATATGGTGCGAACAACCATTATATATAATCCAATTAGATTTATTTTCAACTTTTGAAACTAGGGCTTTTTATTCTCTAACTTCTTTTTCTGAATTTTCTTCTGTTATAGCTACAAATCCTAACCTATCATCATTTTCACTCTAAATTATTTCTTCAGACTCATCATCTGCATTTGCATACAAACAATCTCTAGGCTTTCTAGACTTGAAAATATTCGTATAATTTTTCTCTCTTTTATGAAACTAAGAAGCATAATGACCAAATTCATTGCAAGTTCAACATTTATATATTCTCTTACCATCAGGTTCTCTCTTTATAAGTAGGGAAATTGCTTCTTTAATTCTTCTATCCTCCTCAGATCTGGATCTGTTGCTACTAGCATAATCTCCGCTAGTGCATTCACCTCTAGGAAAGTCTCTAGATTGCTTCAAGCTTGCTTCTATTGCTTCCAATCTTCCAAGTAGTGTCTCTCTAGTAAACTTCTTAGTGCAGGGTATCACTAGCTCAATCATCTATGATGTTTTTTGAGTGGTATTGTCAAAGTTTTCAAGATCTTCTAGATGACCTCATCTTTAGTTTTAAATCCATTGCAAGACTTAAAGCCTAAAACAAATTCTGACATTCTACCAATATAGCTTCTTACAGATTCATCCTCCATAATTTTATCATTTTGAAAAAAACATATCCAATTCTATAATCTAATCCTTTTAGCATGCACATCACCTTAAATTGTAGTTTCTAAAACTTTCCAAATTTTATGAGATGTATCTAAGGATTTTAATTGGCTATATTCATTCTCAGGAAGAGCTGACAATAATGCTTCTTTAGCAAGAATATTGCACATAAATAATTTTCTTTCAATTTCACTACAGTCCTCAAGTTTTCTTTCTTCCACAATATGCTTTCCATTCTTTTTCATCAGCCAATACCCTGGACTCATACATAGAAAATGAGTCTTCATCTTCTCCTTCTAGGTGTCATAGTTAACTCCATCAAATTTAGGAATTTCTTTTCTGAAGTGACCTACCATTTATCTCCTTAAGTCATTAAGCTTTTTCTTCAAGGACCTGATGCTCTAATACCAATTATTAGAAACTAAAGTCCACCAAGATAAATGAGAGGGGAAAAGGGGGTGAATCAGTTATCATATTATTCAAATAATTATCAACCTTAATAATCCTTAACCATGTGAACAATATAATAAAAAACCATAAGAAGATATATGTGCACAATAACACTAGATATGTTAACTAGGGAAACCCTTGATCAAAGCAAAAACCCCAATGGGGATGGTACCCACAAAATGTTGTACTAATATAAAAATTTCTTATAAGAGGATGGAATCTATTAGGATCCAATGAAATACATTCAATACATATCAGTCCCAATTAGGAGACTTTGAATCCATGTTAGGAGATTTCAACCCTGTTAGGAGTTGTAGAAGGCAGAAGGACCCATTGTCCAAATAGATTCAAGGGTAAGACCACTGAACTCACTATCCAACTAGTCTCTTTATTATTCCTTGTAGAATAATACAAATGAATGATCTCAAACTCCTCTATCTTCTTGATAGGAAAAATACTCTTTCAGATCTCAATACTAGATCTTCCAACTCGTATCCAATAATCCCTTGGATCAGTTAAATGAATTTATCAAATTCTCATATCACTTGTACAGCTCACACTTCACATCTAAATCACATTTCATCCCAAGGAAAATAACCTTCCTTTATACTATATTCTCAAAATAATTCCTTGAGTCATCCTTGAGGTTGTCCCAATTAATTATAATAGGACCTCATTAAGATATTAAAATCATTTTACAATTACACAGCCTTGCAAGCTCATAGTCTTTGCAACTTCTCACACATGCGACCTATGACCTCATGTACTTGCTAATGTAATCATCAGGGTGTCTATTATCATTATCTAACCATGATCATTACAATTTATTTATTGTTAAGAGATACAATCCAAACATCAGAGACCAGTTATTAGGTAGTTTGTCTTCTACAATTCATGAATAACTTCTACATGTCTTTGATTCTCTATACACAAACTTGTCCACTTCATCAAGACACAACATAGAGTATGTTCTCAATTGTGCTTGACCTCATCCTCAATAGATAGTTTGTAAGACCTTGTTCTCTATATGCTACTATGTTAGTCTTCATAGAAACAATACTATGTTGATATCAATAACAAACATAGTCATGGATGCAACATATTAATTATGCTATCCATCTATGCAATTCTTAGGATACTCCCCTAAAGGAATACCATCAAAATTCATGCTAAAAAATTGCTCATTTATTGGGCTAAGTTGAGCTTTAATCCTTAATGGTGTAAGAAGATTTAAATTTAAAGGTACATTAGGTAGATCTTATAATTTTTCCTCTTCATCTTCATTTTTTCTTGACCCTAATCATCCTCTCTAATTCTTAGTTTTCTTCTCATCTTGCATTATGATTTTTTTTTGGATTTGCACTTTGAGATTTTTGTCCCTCTTGATCCTTATTCTTCATGGTGAACTTCTCCAGTTATTCAACCATTGTATTCCAATTCTTTACTTTATTCTCATACACCTCATTTTCTTCTCATGTAGTCACTACGGGTACATTTTTACCATAGAGAAATCTTGTTTGTAGGCATCTACTAGTGCCTTCCTTTTTGATGGGGAGTATTTTGACCTCACCTTTTCTAGTAAATTGCCCAATATCTTTTTGAATCTTATGATTCTTATTTTTATGTGGAGCCTAATCAAACAGGGGGGTTAATTCTTCCCACTCCATTCAGTGTGGTTTCCTCACAATTTTTTCTATGGGGTTTTTGGGGCAATGGGGTAAAAGGGTATTGTTCCTTGAATTAGGAGTTATTTTTTTTATTGAACAACTTACTCTAGCCCTAATTTTATAAGCGAAAAAAATATTATATAACATGGCCTAGGTTATTGAGTTGCAAGGGATTACAAATTGTAATTAGGTTGAAATTATTGGATAATAAGAATATTGTAATCATTGTTTGATGGATGTAGCCTAGGGATTGGATGAACCACGTTAAATATTTGTGTCTTGTGTTATCATTTTCATGCTTTATTACTTTGTGATATTGGTTATATTTGCATTAATTGTTACTTTTGTCTCTCTAATCCTAACAAGTGGTATCAGGGAAAGATAATTTTAGCTACCCCCTACAAAAAGGCCTCATAGTTTAGTGGGAGTCTCACAGTTGAGTAGGATCAATGATAGATGAGGGTAAGTTGAAATTTGAAAAATCTTAATGGGAATAAGTTTTAGTTATGGAAAGTACAAATGGAGTACTATCTTTATCGAAAGGATTTGTGGTTGCCATTGGGAGAAAAATCCAAGAAAGAAGCAAAAATGACAAACAAGGACTGGGACATTCTAGTTACAAATGCACTTGGAAGTATTCATTTATGCCTAGCACAATCGGTGGAATTTAATATTATGAAAGTGTAGAAAACTAAAGATTTGATGGAAACCCTAGAAAAATTATATGAAAATCCTTCCTCTTTAAATAAGGTATTTCTCACGAAGTGTTTATTTAGTATGAAGATGAAAGGAGGTAGATCCGTTGGTGATCATTTGTTGGCCCACTTATGAACCCTAAATTAAAAAAATTTCTAAATCATTTTCCCTCATAAACATGCCTTGTCAATGAATATTTTATCTCTAAATATACATGTTAATTAAGAGCATATACCTTGAACTCTATTGAACTAGTTCAAATTGATTCATATTGGTTCAACCTAGTATGTAAGAAAGTACATTTAGGTATATTTGGGTTCAACATGGTTCAATCTAGTTCAAAATGGTTCAAGTTTGTTCAACCAAGTTCAAGTGGTTCTTATTAGTTCAATGTAGTTCAATTTTATTTATTTAGGCTCAACATGGCTCAGGATCATTTGAATAGGTTCATACATGCTCACATAGGTTTGATGTGGTTTGACAAGGTTGAAATGAGTTCAACAAGGTAGGAAGGGTTTAGAATGGTTTAATGGGTTTGGCAAGTTATAAGATTTGGCTAGTTGAAAGTTCAAATATTTAAAATTTAGAGTCAAAGTTGTCGGTTTAATGTTCCTAAAGTCACTTAATTTGATTAAAGATGATATTCGATTTATGAGTGATAATTTCAAAATTTTATAAGTAAAAGTGAATACTACATAATATATATGGGAGTGAAAGAATTTTAAAAACTCCTCTAAAAAGACTTTTCATACTATTGAATGATGGTATTGGTATCACCATGAAAATATAGGTTGCAATTGCAATCAAATATATTATATGAGCAATTAGTGAATTGTTTCATAAAATGTTGATATGTATGTGGTCACAATAACATGGTTCTAACCTTCATTTTCAACTATTAAAAAAGGTCATGGAGACCACCAAGCTATGTATGAATATGTCTAATCACAATCAAATTAAAATATTCTTTTTGATGATATTCTGTGTGAATCTATTACTTTAGCTGGTTTGATGTCTTAATAGCCAGTCACAATGACTATCCTATTTTTGAGTGGAGTAATAATCATATTTTCTAAAGAGTATTATCTAAGAATACTCAAAAGCTTCCTAAATGGCTCATTAGATACTTTTGATATTCTTTGTAAATGGTTATATAATGTACCTAGATCTCTATTTAAGAAATGAAGAATCTTGGTGGTAGTCATTGTAATTATGCAAAAGATAATGTTGGAATAATTATGAGAGATAGGATACTGAGAGGGGGTGGGGGGTGAATTAGTAGCCTCTAAAACTTTTAACCTTTAGAAAATTTGGAAAATTTAGAACTTTTCCTTTTCCCTTATGTAACTCGATAACCACTAATATTTTATCATAATACCTTGTAAATAAAAATGACATAACTTATTCAACATTCACTAATTATAAACACACAAAATCATGAAACATGACATATAACACAATTATTTGGTATCGTAGAAACCCTTGTCCAAGGAGAAACTACTAAAGTAAGAGGGTTCATTGTGTTAGTAGGAATGTTGATGATACTGAATTGGGGGAGCATCCTAAGCATTGGAGAGTATTGATATGTTGCATTCATGATTGTGTTTTTCATTAATGTCAACATATCAGTGTTTTTGTTAGAGACTAGAAGAATAGTGGTCAGAGATCTTATGTTGCACAGTAACTGAGTAAGACTTAAGTGATGCTTACTTAAGGACATGTTTCGAAGAGTATCCTAATGACACAATTAAGAGGATGAAGTCTGAGTTGAAAGATGTATAGAAGTTATACCTAATTTATAGAGAGCAATTTAGAAATAGAATATTGGGAAAGGAGTTCTTAATTTTTACTTGCTAGATTACATCTAAGATGCAGTAAGAAGATGTGCAATCAGCCAATAATAGAGGATAGTTAGGTGGTGACATCAATGAGTGTGCAAGAAATAGAGTCACATGTGCAAATTTTTGTATAGGCTGTGAGATAACAATACTATAGTAATTGTAAATAATTATATATCTTACTTTAATTAATTGGGAAAGCTTTAAGGTCAACTCAAGGAATTATTATGAAGATATGGTATAAAGGAAAGATGTTTTACTTAATTGTAAGAAGAATGAAGTATCTATTATGCATTGTATTTGTGAAGTACGAAAAAGGAGCAGAGTGTTGATTGAATGTGTGTAAGCAATCAAAGGGATTATTGGATGCGCAGTTCATGATCTAGTTACAAGATTAGAAGGAGAAAAAATTTTGTTGATAGGAAAGAGACAGAGGAAGGAAGTATAATTTAGTTCTATTATTCTGTAAGGGATAATATAGATATCATTTGGATAGTGGTTTCATTGGTCTTGCCCTCAAATTTGTTTGGGCAGTGGGTCCAGCTATCTTCCACAACTCCTAACAGGGTTGGCACAGCTCCTAATAAGGTTGGAATCTCCTAATAGGGATTCTAAGTCTCCTAATCGGGACACATATGTATTGAAGTTATTTATAGACTCCTAACAAGGTCCATCCTCTAACAAAGAATATTTATATTAGTACATCTTCTTGTGGGTACCATCCCCACTAGAGTTTTCCCTCTGATCAAAGGTTTCCCTAGTTAACATATCTAGTGTTATTATGTATGAGTATCTTGTTGTGGTTTTAGTTTACATTGCTCATATGGTTAATATTGATTAAAGTTGGTATTAATGATAATAGTTGTAGAACTAATTCACACCCCCCCCCCCCCCCCCCTAGTTATATCAATGGAATATATATTTTAATAATTGGTATCAAAGCATTAGGTCCTTAATGGATAAGCTTGACAGCTTTAGGAGATTGATGGAAAATATTTTCACAAAGGATAGTCCTAGATTTGATGGGGCCAACTATGATAGTTGGAAGGAGAAGATGAAGACTCATTTGTTGTGCATGGGTCCAAGATATTGGATCTTGACAAAGGGAAAGAAGAAAATCATTGAAGAAGCTATTGGTGATTTGAAACATCACAGTTTCAAATTACCCTGATGAGAACAAGATACATCTAGGGGTAGCTACTTCCCATCTTTAGCATAACCTTTCAGACATTGGGCCAACTATAAGGCTAGACCCTTCTACTTCAGGCTCTACAAAACCTAGGTGAGTGTACCTCAAATTCATTTATATGGTACCAATGCTAAAACACACACTTGAATCTAATAAAGCAAATAAAAATCCTTAATCTTCTAACACTTATGCAAAGATCTCAAACATGGAATCCCAAATCTGATCTGGAAGTGACATGTGTCCACTTGAATCTCCATTCTCTGTTATTGTAGGGAATCTCTCATCTTTCTACCCATGAAATCTAATTTGGTTTTCAACATTATTTGGTAACAAACCCAAAATATCTCATCCTCAATGATGAAAATCCCTTCTATTACTAAAACACCTAAAAAGCATCATGAAATGTTGATAATACTTTGATTCAACCAATTTAGATCTAACAAATTTTGCTCATAACTGTAATTTTACTGTATTTTATGTTCATTCAGCTCACCATTTTACTAGAAATCAGATCTGAACTATCACAACTAAATGAAATTGAAAACTGGGCCCCTGAGAAAAATCCTTGCATAAATTGAACTAGTTACCTTCTATGTGAAAAAAAAACTCTAGAAATAGAAAGTTCATTCACTCTCAATTCTGATGATATATAATAGTGTCATATTCGCTTGTTAGAAACATTGACAATCTTAAAATGAAAAATAGGCTCCTTCTAGGCTTTAAAATTGTATCTCATTTCAAATATATAATACCTTCTAAAGTTTGAACTATATATTATAATTCAAATTTATTTAGAAAGGTCCCACACATAATTTTGAGAGAAAATATTAAAAAATAATAATTTTTATGTCTATTTCTTTTTCCTTCCTATTTTCAATCTAGGTCAAACTGGTATGACTAGCCCTACCACGTATCACACTCTAATTGGCTAATTTCTACTTAGTCACCTGACGCCTACCACATGACCACCATATGTCAACCACATCATTAGTTGCTATGTCATTATCCCATTCAACATCTTACCACATCATCATGACATAGCAACCTCGCAACACATGGCAAATCCGGACACGTTAGCACCCAATCATCATCGCCACATCATCAGTCTCTGTGTTACAGGATGAGTTAGCATTTTGCCACATCATTGTGACATAGTGACCTTGTGACACAGCATTTTTTGCCACCACAACAACTCAAGAAATGTGTCACATTTGAAAGCCCCTGCCACTTGTCATTGTACGATTCATCCATCTAAGTTTAGCTGGTGCCAAATCACTACCACTTGTTGCCTTATGATTTGCCCAAAAATCCATGTCATCAATCAATGGGCCATATGTTTGGCCAAAATTTATTAATTTTCTTGTCCAGCTAGCCAAGGGCCCCATGCAGGATGGTTGCACTTGTGTCAAAATGCGAAAAGCTTTGGACACTTAAGTTAAAAAGGGTACAACAATGAGATGTAGAGGTCACAAGGGCATGACAACAAAATGCAGTGATCACAAGGGTAGGATAGTGAAATCCTAGATCTTCATTGATCTCCACAATCCATAAGATCTCTCTATGTATATACATACATACATACATGTACATACATACACACACACACACACACACACACACACACACACACACACACACACACACACACACACGCACGCACGCACGCACACGCACACACACACACACACATATTTATATTTTTATATATATATATTTATATATTTATATATATATATATATATGCATACATATATACATACACACATGCATCTACATATGCAATTTTATCTCCTTGGACAACTATATTTGATCCTGCTAGCTAGGAATAGTTGATTGTTCATTTTATTGTACCTAATCTAATGATAGTTCTACAAGAATTTTTAATCAACCCAACTAATCAGCAACTAGACCAATTTAACTAGGTTATGGCTTGTTTCTTTCTATAAATATCTTCTATGATATGTTTTTCTAAAATTTCTTGCCCATTTTTCTTGGTCTGCATTATTTTTGTGCAAGATCTTGAGCTAAGTTAATTAGAATGGGTTGAGTGAGTTTTATTGTTCTATTATTTGGATTCTATAATATGGGCTTTGTTTTATCATTGGCTTTGTTCAAGTCCTGATTTTAATGAAGTAACAAAGTGGTTTTTAGGGTGGCAAGGACTATATAATGCTTGAAAACTTGAATGTTGAAATGTTGAAATGAAAGCTATCGAGGATCAAAGACATGTGGCAAAGTTACAACACAATGTGGAGTTGATTTTAGATATAAACAAAAATAAATAAAACATGACATAAATCATTCTCCATTTGTTTTGATTGTGGAGAGTTACGTGTGAAAGAGGGTGGAGAGATCTAATAAACATTGGTGGAGATATAATTCATGTGCCCTTGTGATCACTACATTTCAATGGCATTCCCTTATGATCTCTACATCTTGTTGTCATACCCTTGGTGGAGATTAGTAGAGATCTAGGATTTCATTGTTGTGCCCTTATGATCTTCGCATTTTTTTGTCCTCCCCTTGTGATCTTCATGTCCTTGCTCTATGATTTCATTCCCACATTCTTCCCTTGTGATCTCTGTGCCTTTTGTAGCACTACAACATCTAGGGTCAAATTGCAATGGAGATTTATGATGGCAGTGTAATTTGTGGTGTTTAGGCCCAAATGTAGTAGTGCTTGCTTTGCGATTTTTTTCAAGAGGATAAGAGGTACCTGTGCAAATGTTCCTTTCTTTTCTTTATAAATATGTATCTCTTTATATTTCCCCTAGCAGGTGATTAGAGAAGCTTCTCTGTATGTATGTGTGTGTGTGTGTGTGTATTCATACACACATATATATGCGTGTGTCTATGTATTTATATATAGAAGCTTCTCTTTATATATATGTATGTGTATATATACATAAATACACATGTGTGTGTCTATGTATATATATACACATATATACATATACATATGTATATATATGTATATACATACATACAAACATACATGTACAAAAATCACAAGGGTGCAACAATGAGATGCAAAGATACATATATACCTACGTACATATATACATATATACATACATACATATATACATACAAACAAACATACATACATCTACATATGTAATTTTATCACCTTGGAAAACTGCTTTTAATCTTTACTCAATCACCAAGTGATAATATAATTTGTAAGTATAGATTTCTACATACTTAGTTTGATATGAATAGTTTTGACTAAAATTATCTAAGGAGAGTGAGTCTACTCATGATGATAACAGCTTCATGTATTAGGTCTTTAGAGAAGAGAGACATACAAAAGATTAGACGTTGTTTATGGATATGGGATGATTCATTTATGATTCCAATATACCCTCCTCCATATTGAATTTCTATATCATCAATTTTCTAGATACAAATCACTAGACTTGGTCTACTAAAATGGTGGGATTAAGATATAAACCTCAAACAAGGGTTGCATGCTATGGTGGGGTAGGAGGAAGATGGTTGTGTGAATGGTTGATTGGGCAAGTTGTGGAAAATCAAGGTGTCAGATGCAAGTAGTTTCATTAATTTGATAAGGGAATTAGCTTTGAAAGCGGGATGATCAAAATTGGCATGCCCATCCTTATGATAAACGTCTCTATCTCATAATAGTAAATTATCTCAAACGACAAGTGGAAAATTATTAAATATATGGAAAATCAGAAGAACATTGACCTATAATATTTTTGAAGGACAAAAATATAATAAAAATATAATTTGGTGGAAAAAGCCATGAGCTACGTGGCTCCACATCATGGCTATTCCACTGTCCAGTAGTGGAAAATCTTCATGTTGAATACAAAGATCTTGAAATTAAAAAAGATAACTATCAGAGATCTATATTTCTATTTTAGTGATAATAAATATGTAGTCTAATTTTAAGAAAAAATAATAGTCTTCAATGTATATGACTAAATAAAATAAACAAGAATACCAGTTGTAGCTGTATAATTTGAGTATTATTGATTATGTTAAACAAAATTTTCGATAAAACAAGTATGAAGTAACATAAATGCATCATCTGCTTGATCCTATTATGACTTAATGTGAATGCATTTGATCATTACTTGGATGATATTATGCACGAGATCTTTACTCAATCACCAAGAGATAATATAATCTATAAGTACAGATTTCTACATACGTAGTTTGATATGAATAGATTCAATTGAATGCAAGGATAATTGCTTGTATGTGTTCAAGACATGAATGATTAATTTAATTTAGCACAAGTACTATGCAAGTATGTATGTATGTGTGTAAAGAAGTTCACATAATGAACTAATTTACATACATACATGCACATATGCATAAAATTATCATAATCAATTATCCTTGAATCTGACCAAAGCTATTATATATGAATAAGAAATACATGTTAAGAAGGAAAAGAAAAGAACATTTACATACGTAGCTCTTCTCCCCTTGAAGAAAATCACAGAGAAAGGGCACAGAAATTTCAAGGGAATGACAACAAAATCCTAGATCTCCACCAACATTCAGAGCTCTCCACCCTCGTTCATATCTTTTCACCCTCTTTCACGTGCAACTCTCCACAATCAATCAAAAAAAATGGGACATGATTAATGTCATGTTTTCTTTTCTTTTTGTTCAAAATCCACAATCCACAAGATCTCTCTATATATATACATACATACATACATGCATACATATATATAGATACATATATACATACATGTATACATACATACATGAAAATGACAATACACTTTCTAAGAGTTTACAATTGTTTAGCAAAATTAATATTTTACAAGAAAATGCATCTGAAGAACTGTTAGCTCAGAAGCAAGAACATGGTGTTGAAATAGTATAAAAAGTGCTTGACATGAGAGTTTTGCAAGTGAGTTTGTTCACCGATCTTGAAATCTTGAATGCTGAATTGAAAGCTATCGATGATCAAACACCTATGCTAGAGTTACAACACACTATGAAGTTGATTTTAGATAAGGTAGAGGCAGATATTCAAAAGTTTGATAATCAAAATTTAAGGCATGAGAGTGAAGGAGAAGGAGTGGCTTTAGAAAGAGAACAAGTAGTATCTTTAGAAAGAGATTACATTGTAGAAACAACAACTAGACAACATAGAGGATATTATGGGAGCCACTGGATAGAATCTAGGAAGTGTTGTGCTAGGTACTATGATATTAGAATCACTTGCAAATGTGTTTGAGAATTTATAGTCCAAATATTAAATTCTTATAAGAGTTTTTCAAGTATTGCAACAATCTCCCTATGATGATCCAAAGTATCAAATGCTTATAAGAGTGTTTCCAAGTTGGGAACCACTTCAACATCGTTTGCATGGTTTAGAGGTAATGTCATTGTGGCAGAGGCTTCTACAAGGGAATGAGCGTTGTGATTATGGAATTTACATAGAAGAAGAACTTGCTTCTTTAACTCCTTACACTCAACTCTTCACTGAAGTTATTCTTCAATTCCTTGCATATGCAATTTTATCACCTTGGAAAATTGTATTTGATCCTACTAGTTGGGAATAGTTGATTGTTCATTTCATTGTACCTAATCTGATGATAGTTCTACATGAATTTGTAATCAACTCAACTAATCATCAACTAGATACATTTAACTAGATATAGATAGTTTCTTTCTAAAAATATCTTCTATGATATGTTATTTGTAAAATTTCTTGCGAACTCTACCCATTTTTCCTGGTCTACATTATTTTTGTGGAGGATCTTAAGGTGCGTCACTTAGCACAAGTTGAGTGAGTTTTATTTAATTATTATTTGGATTTTGGAATATGTGTGTAGCTCGATCAATTTTTATGTTGTGTAGCTAAGCTGTAATAATCACCTTTAAAAAGATCTCTAAATATACATGTTCAATAGGAGATATAAAGAGATACATCTTTAGAAGGAAAAGAAGCCAACATTTACATACCCTTGAAGAAAATTGCAAAGCTACGGCATGACAACAAATCGTAGAGCAAGGGTACAATACAACAATGAAATCACAGAGCAAGGGCACGACATGGAAACAAAATTGTAGAGCAAGGGCAAGCCAATGAAATTGTAGAGCAAGGGCATGACAATGAAACACAAAGATCACAATGACATGGCAATCAAATCGTAGAGAAAAATCATAGAGCAAGGGCATGAAAATGAAATATAGAGATATATCATAGGAACAAAATGCACCAAGGACATATGCATAATCACGAGGCTCATTCCCTTGCAAAATTCATAACCCAATTAAATATACATATATATCAACCCAACTAATCAGCAACTAGACCCATTTAAGTGGTTATGACTTGTTTCTTTCTAAAAATATCTTCTATGATAAGTTTTTGTAAAATTTCTTGCAAACTCTACCCATTTTTCTTAGCCTCCATTATTTTTGTGGAGGATCTTGAGGTAATTCACTTAGTACACATTGAGTGAGTTTCATTTTTTTTTTTTGAATTTTGGAATATGTATGCAACTAGAACATTTTTTCTGTTGTGTAGCTAAGATGTAATAAGCACCTTTAAAAAGATCTCTAAATATGAAGGAGATATAAAGAGATAGCTATTTAGAAGAAAAATAAACCAACATTTACATACCCTTGAAGAAAATCATAGAGCTAGGGTGTGGCAACAAAATCATAGAGCAAGGGCACAACACAACAACAAAATCACAAAGCAAGGGCATGACATGGCAAAAAAATCATAGAGCAAGGGCATGACACCAAAATCATAGAGCAAGGGAATGACAATGAAACACAAAGATCATGAAAGCATGACAACCAAATCGTAGAGTAAAGGCATGACATTGAAATGCAAAGATCATAGCAACAAAATCATAGAACAAGGACATGACAATGAAATGAAATGATATATCATAGGAACAAGATGCACCAACCATAAGGTCATGATGATATTCAAACCTCTCCATCCTTATTTGGAGCTCTCTGCCTTCTTTTGTGCACAACTCTCCAAAATTAAAACAAATTGGGAATGATTTATGTCATTTTTTTGTTTATACTTATGCAGGCATCACAATTATGACACTTACATTGGTATTGTGATGATGTAGGGGAAAATTTAAAAAAAAACTAGAAAATCACCATAAATTATACCACCATCACAAATTGTCATTGCAATTTGACCCCAAATACTATAGTGTCTATTTGGTCATCAGTCTGTGGGTGGTAGGCAAATCTAAAAGACAAGTTAGTTCCAAGTCTTCTCCATAGAGTCTTGCAAAAGTGACTCATGAATTTTGTGTCCCTATCTAAAAGAATACTCATGTAGGTGGCCCATGGATCCTAACCCCCTCTCTGAAAGAAAAATTAGCAATCTGACAAGCATTATGGATAGTCTTGCAAGGCAAAAAGTGATCCATCTTACTAAACTTATCCACAATCACATAGATGATACCATATCACTTCCTTTTTTTGGGTAGACTAACTACAAAACCCATTCTTATACATTTCCATGGTCTAATAGGGATTGGAAGAGGTTGGTAAAGATTGGCATTTGAGGATGTCCCCTTGGATATTTTCCACACTATGCAACTCTCAAAAAACTATTTAATGTCTCTAGTCATCCTAGGCCAAAAATAGAACCTAGTGACTAACTCTTGAGTCTTATTGACTCCAAATGGACCACTAAGTTCCCTATTATACTTCTCTTGGATTAAATTCTCCCTCATTAACCCTCTAGGAACACAAAGTTGACTACCCTTAAACAACAGATCATTCTGCAATGTATAATCAAAAAACTCACCATGGAAAAGTTTGTCAAAGCTAGGAAGTACTAGTGTAGGTAGCTCTGCTATTTTTCTCTTGAGCGTTTCAAAGCCTTGATCTACTTGAGGGGTCCAAAGGAACTTTTTCTTCATTCTTCCCTTGACTGTGTCCAACATAGGAGCACATATGCCACTAAAATGTCTGATAAAGTTCCTATAATCTTGAGCTAATCCATGGAAGCTTCTTACATCTGATATAGTCTTAGGAGTAGGCCAACTTAGAATGGCATCTACCTTCTCTTGATCTATTTTTAGGTTACCTTGAGATAGAAAAAAACCAAGGTACACTAACTTTTGCTTCATGAAGTCACACTTCTCCAAATTGATCATTAGCTTTTCATCATGCATTATCTTTAAAATAATCTACAGATGCCTAATATGTTCCTCTTCAGTTTTGCTAAAAAATAAGATGTCATCTAAATAGATAACAATAAACTTACCAATTTAATTTTCCAACACCTCGTTCATCAGCCTCATAAAAGTAGATGGAGCATTAGATAAAACAAATCGCACCACAAGCCACTCATAAAAACCTTCTATAGTATTGAAGTTGGTTTTCCATTCATCCTCTTCATTGATCCTAATTTGATGATAGCCACTTTTCAAGTCTATCTTGGTAAAATACCTAGCTTCCCCTTAATAATCCATCAAGTCTGCAATTCTAGGTATTGGGAACCTATATCTAATGGTGATCCTATTAATGGTTCTAGAA
This sequence comes from Cupressus sempervirens, assembly GCA_028749045.1. Taxonomy (NCBI): domain Eukaryota; kingdom Viridiplantae; phylum Streptophyta; class Pinopsida; order Cupressales; family Cupressaceae; genus Cupressus; species Cupressus sempervirens. The sequence goes on from CM053783.1 coordinate 66,822,738, forward strand.
TCAGTACAAAATCTCCAAGTTCCCCCTTTCTTGGGTGCTAAAATAGCAGGGACTGCACATGGCTAATTCTTTTCCTAATTAGGCCTTGGTTTAGGAGCTCTTGGATTTTTTTAGCAATATCCTCATTTTGTTGAGGAGTTATCTTGTAGGAAACTTTATTAGGTAGGGTAGCTCCTAGGATAAAGTCTATATGGTAGCACACAAGTCTCTTAAGAGGTAAGATGGTAGGTTGTCCATCACTAACAATGACCTTATACTCCTTAAAAACTCTTGCACTTCATTTGACATCTCTATTTTCTTGGAATAAATTCCATATTGGGTTTTAAAACCAATGCAAGCCCAACTCTTTCTCCTTCCTCTAGGGCCTACAAGAACTTTTTTTCACTAACCATGAGCACACTTGATCTTGAAGTCTTTAAATCTCCTTCTTCTAGCATGGATTGTATCTTGAAAGTTACCCCATCCTTCTTGAATGAGTAGGAATTTTTAGTCCCATCATGTATGGCCTAATTAATAAATTTCCATGGCATTCCAAGTAGAAGGTGGCAGCATCGACGGCAAGAATATCACATAGTACTCTATCTTTGTATCTCCCTATGGTGAACTCCAACCATGCTTGTTCTCCAAAAAGTATATGATGTCCTTTATTGAGCCATGTGAACTTGTATGGATTGGCATGGGGGATTATTTCTAACTTCAACTTGCTAACTTCCTCTTCACTAATTATATTATCAAGTGATTCTCCATTCCTTCAACCCATTCCATTACCAATTCAAGGTCCATCTTCCCACTGAACAAAGGATCTCCTTCTAGGGCCTTCCCACTAAAGGCTTTTATGTATTTTAGTAATGGCTCTTCATTTATAGGAGGGTAAGGTTTAGGGATAAGGTCTTATTCATCAACCTTCTCCTTACCCTTACTACTAGTTTCACCTTCTTGATCTTTCTTCTTTGATGCCTTAACAACTTCTTCCAATTTGGTCTTCATTTCTTCTAGAGCTTCCTCAAGGATTTTGGTCCTCTTCTTCTACTCGACCATCTCTTTGGCCAATTTTTTATTGGTCATCATATTTGATTCTCCAACTAACTTTGTAGGCTAAAACATCTGCCTAAAAACCCCAATCTTCTTGCTTGAATACCAATCTGATGTAGTGCTAGGTTAAATTTATTCTTAGTCCTTACCTTCTCAAGGAATTTCTTAGGCTTTCTCTTAGCCTATTATGGTTTCGTTGATGCCCTAATCTCGAGAGGACTTCTACACCATCCTCCAACCACTCTCTAACTATTTACATCAATGGTTGTAGTTCCTTCTTCTCCAACTTGCTCTTCAAACTCACCAACTAACCTACTTCTTTAGTCTTTCTTGACCATTTTTAGAAACTTTGTAGAGTGAGGTATCTTATAATTAATTTCATTATTCCCTTATACTTTTGGACAAAAATATTACAAGGTATCATAAGCCAGAACCACCACAAACAAGGCTACTAGAATTAGCCCTCCAACTTGCATTTTTGGGCTTTAGTCTTAATTTTCCCCAAAGGAGGTGGAAATAAAAACTTATATTTGAGTACCCTTTTGTAAAATCTCAAATAATTTGTGGTTCTTGGGTCTCTAAGGTGTATGTACACCCAAAAGAAACTTTTTAGCCTGTATTTAAGGGTTTCACAATAAGGATAACAAGTCTGTCTAGGGCATGAGATTTCCATCTACAAAACTTATCATGAAACCTTTTCCTCTTGTAGATGTTGACACTACTCACCCCTCCCCATTATGAAACACTTGGTTTGAAGTATCAAACACTTTCAAACCCCAAACACTCTCTCTCAATGCTATTATATCCTAACCAAGTATAACAAACTTTCCTAGGGCAAAACTTTTTAAAAGCTTTCGAAGACCCAAAAACTTATATAAAGTATGTACATTACCTCTACTCCCATTTCCCCTAAATTCATAAAGAACTCATGGTAGGAACTCATGGGGGAGCCATTATTGCTAAGGCAGCCAAAACTGAAACATAACATAAGATACTTAGAAAAGAATTTCAAAACCTAGTTAGATGAGCACTTAAAAACTTGAAATTTCAATAGAAAATTATTGTACTAACATAAGAAACACAAATCTAACACCATATTTAATGATTCAATCCATTTTTCTATATAGGAAATCTGAATTCTAAAAATTTTCTAACACTAAACTAGAAAATCATGTATTCAATTGCACAAAATTGCTCAATACAATTCCCAACCATTGGGATGTGTTTTATTGATGGTTTTATAAGTTCCCAAAGAGGTTGCAAGTGGTTGGAATAACCACCAAACTACTCCTTGCATTTTTGCAAATTTTCTACCAAAAAGTTGTCAAGCAACTTTTCAAAAAGTTGCACAATCTTGACAAGTTTTGGCATCTTTGAGAAACTTTTCTCTCCTTCACTTGGGAACTCCCAACCCTATCTATTTTGATCCATAAATATTTATAGGTATGACTTAGTCCCTAGGACATCAATATGCATGATTTGGGCCATTTTTCCTTCTTGACAACTTTTCCCAATTGTTGCTTACTCGACATCTTTTGACATCTTCTCTCTTTCTAACTCCCAAATGACATGTTACGATTCCTAATCCATTCAAGAAGATTAAACCACATCATATAGGACATTAAAACTTCCTATGGTCCTAGACCTATGCCCCCTAACACAAGCTTCACTCACCAACATACACCAAAAAAATCTATCCAATAACTTCTGCAACCTAAAAAGATGACCTTTACAAGCTTCAAACTCACCCACACCCTTAACTTGGCTACAGTTAATACATGCATAAAATCTAAACAAACTAGAAACCAAAAATGAAGGCTTTAACTAGGTACCCTTGACTTGGCTAGAGTCAGTACATGGCCAAAATCCAAACAAACTAGAAACCAAAAATGAAGGCCTTGACTAGGTGCCCTTGCACCACTATGAGGGGTTTGCCTTGTTAAGAGCTGTACAAAATACTATTAGGCATACCTTGATTAAAGGATTTAACACTTATAATGAAGTAGGGACTTTGTTAAGAGATTTACTTAGGCCTATTAGGACCACTTTGTAAAGATATTTAGCTTGATTCACTTGCCAAAAATGATTCACTACCTAATCCTTTGGTCTACACTATCAATGTTGATTACAGAGTTTCTCCTTCCAATATCTTATCTAATATATCTTTACTCTTCTCTTCACTACTTCAATAGGTTGCTACACTTTGTCACTTCACAACTTTCACTTGCAACCTCCAAAGCCTAACTCCTTTGCATATTATACTTTACTTCTCTTTGCTTCACACACACACACACACACACACAAAATAGGGTTTCGATCCATCCTTATAAATACATATGTAGTGTCTTCTAGAATTAGATCAATGATCTAGATGTTTCCCTTTTTAGCCTCTTCATCTAATTGTTTGTCCCTCCTTCATAGGGATCAATGATCCGCATCAAAATGTGTAATAATCATTGTAACAAACTATATGATCATTAAATGTTGTTTATATTCCACCTCAAAATGGTTTACCTCAAAGTTTGTGCCATTTTAGAAATTCTTGTGCATATTGTGTTACTCAACACATATTGTCTCTGATGCTTAGTTGTAACTTGTTCTTCCTATTGATACTTGGCCTTCACTAACTCAGCTCCTTCTGTATTACTCAGCATCCATATGCTCTATTTACTCAACATTTACTAAACTCATATTATATAGGAATACTTGACAACCAAAGACTTGCTCGGCTCCTATAGAGCTCAACATATATATACAAGATTATTTACAAGTCTTTACAAATACATAACTCAACATTTATAGAGTAACTTATTCCAATGATGATCACCAACCAACTCTACCTTGTATATGACTAAGTGTTTGACAAAAATAGAGAACAATCTCCCCCTTTGACATTTTTGGATAAAACACTCTGTCATGATTACAACATTATAGTACAATTCAAAAATTATAGTACTCCCCTTATGCCTATGACTCGGTCCATTTCTTTTACAACATACTCGATAAATATGTTACATGAATCAAATAGTCTGATGTTGCTTGTCATACCTTTATTCTGACTTTTGTTATTCATTTGAGCCCTACATATTTGATTTTATCAATTTTAGCCAATCTCTTTGATCTTATCCCCTTGATTTGATCACTCATGTCTATTGTTGGGGTTGGGAGGATGGAATCAAACCATATATATCAATGAATGGTTTATGAGTTTGGATAATCATGGAAAGATCATGATCCCATGTGGTTCTAGCTGATTCCAAAACTTGAATCTTGATCTCCAAATGTTGGTGTAAATATGTATTTATTATTTACTTAGGTTAATGCATTATTTTATTATTGTATTTTGTGAGACACTTAGGAGTTTGCGCACCTTTTTGAGTTGTCATGTTGAAAACACAGAAGTATGCAACTCTATTTTAGCACATGGTATCTACAACACTAGAGTTTGCATCATTCACTGAGTTGTCATGTAGACAACACAGTTATTTGCACTCCCTTTTTAGCACATGTTGTCTACAACACTAATTTGCATGTTACACCCTTGTAGGCTTATCCTCTCATCATCGCACTTACTTCTATGCTTAATGGAGGATAACCCATATCTGGTGGACATGTGCCTAGTTGTATGACTTATCATGTAGCTGATTCTGAGGCATTCTAGATGTATCTCAGAGGTCTTTATATACAGGCACTCCTAGTGTTCTCTTAATGCATATTGAATGAATATATCATCATTCTGATCATACTCTCTCTTTCTAGTCTATAGTTGTGCTTGTGTTTGAGTTCTTAGTTCTTGGGTGAATTTTGCCCTAAGGAAAATTCTTACATAGTATTAGAGCTTGGAGATTTTCTCTTCACATAGCCATTCAAGACCATTGTTGCTTCGTCACCTAGACTCGAATCTAGAATATTGCAAAAATTGAGAGCATCTAGAGCTAGATCTAACCTCGCCATTGTTTTCGAAATGCTGATTTAGTAAAGATTGACTATAAACTTGGCTACCTTATCCCAAAGTTGACTGTGAGGCAAAAAAAATTTGCAAGGCCCCAATTTGCAATTCAGGTATGATCTTTAAATCTGTAATTTTTTAATTCAGATATGGTATTTTTATTTAATCTCTACAATTATTTTGAATTTCTATTATTTCAAAAAAAAAATTCCCTCTAGGTAGGTAGCAGAGAAAAGTTTTCGCAAGTATCGGGCTGTCAGATCCTGGCCTTGTGTAGAGAATATTTCGACAGAATATTCCTCCATTTTTTTAGCAGGTTCCATTATCAAATTTTTTGATTTACCATACACACAATCCAATCTCTACAAACCTGACAAAGGTAATTACCCTCTCGACAGCCAAGTCTTCTTGGCACTTTTGTTTATAGCTCACAGCCCTTTATTTTTAATTATTATTATAGTTCATAACCCTACCAAAATGGGATAACATTTTGTAATTCCAGCCTCCTCAAACAAAAACCCAGCAGCCCGCAAACTTCTCATTCTAGCGTTACCCTTGAAGTCTGGATCATGAATATTTCAATGAATTCTATTCTTGATGACACATAATAGTAATTCTAACTTTGATTTTTAGTGGTGAACAATTTTGACTCTAATTTGCGATAGGTATTTTGTAGTGAGTTTATGGTAACATCTACTTCCTTTCCTGGCACCGTAAATTGTTTTGCCATGCAGTAATTTCTCCTAAATCCATGCATCCTCAGCCTGTAGTGATAAATAGAAACCCACATTAGCTAGCCGGACTGCCCGCTTTGACTACCACGTAAGCACATAGCAGTCCACATCTACTACCATGGTGGAACTTGCCATGACAACAACTCTCTTCACCACGTCAACTTGCTAACTCATCTCTAACATGTCAGCACCCTCCATGCAGGATTGACATGTCATCTAGCCATGTAGATGGCCACATCACCTGGCACATGAGCGTATGGCATTTTCCATGTGTCACGTACGTATGAGTAACATTAGCAGTCCATACTGCCATGTTAGCAGGGGGTCTAATTTTTTGCTAACATTAGCCTAGCACTGTGTTAAATTTGATGACTATCTAACCATCAAAATAGGCTATTTACATTTTTTGTGATGGTCAATTGACCATCAAATTTAAGATAGTAGTTTTCTTGCCGTACCCCTCTCCATATTGCTTTTTGATTTGGCAGCCTGAATTTGCGAGCCCATAACTTGGACATCCGGACTCCAATTCAAGTGCAATTTTTTTTTGAAATTGGGTAAAATTTCTTGAGCTTTCTAGTGTTGGTGTTCTTTTCTAGCTTTGGTGCAAGGATTTTTTAGAAATTTCCATTTTTGGCGACTATACCTACATAATCCTGTATTTTGCAATTTCAAACACTCCGTACAAGCTCATATGGTCATTTTTTTAGGTTCATTTTTTTTAAAAGTGCATTATTTTTCATCTACTTTCTAGATCTGTAGACATATTCTAGGGTTGTATGGACAAAATTTTCACTTTCAGAATTAGGGCTTTTTATGCATCATAAAGCTTTGATTACTTCTCAGAATTGTTGTACATCTGAGCTATAGTGCTTAGTGGTAGATTTTGGCCTCAAAAGGTAGTTGTAAAAGAAAAATTAAAAATTCCACTTTGTTCATCTTGACAAGTGGCCTATTGTACACGCACTACTTATAAAGTACCAAAAGCATCTTTTTTGGGGGGGGCTTTTGATTGAGTGAAAGGGGGGGGTGTATTGTGTTTCTTTTGTCTCTCTTTTATGCTCTTTTCATTTTCTACATCATGGGTTCATTTAAATGTCCATCTCTAACTTCACACAATTATTCTACATGGAAAGATATTGCATGGAGTAGATTAATGGAAAAAGGTTACAGTCTTTATGTTGATGGTACAATTACCAAACCCACTGATGCGAAAGAACTCATTGAATGGGAAAACCAAGACCAACAGGCTTTAGGAACTATTAGGAGTTGTGTACATATAGATCTCTTCTTTCACATTGCCAATTGTACAGAATCCAAATCAGCTTGGGACAAACTTGAATCATTGTATGGTAAGGTGGATGAACAAAAGGGATTTCAAATTGAGGACGATCTACTTCACTTAGATCCAAAGAATGTTGACACAATTTAGGATTACATCAACAAAGCCAATGAGTATAGGGCACTTCTTAAAGATTGTGGAAATCCCATGAAGGATGAAAAGTTGATTCATCACATCCTAAAGAGGCTACCTTCAAAGTATGCTTCCTTTATTTCAAGTTTTAATACTCACAGGTTGACCATGGGAACTACTTACTAGAAGCCTTCATTTGATCCATTCACAAAAATGTTGATTGTTGAACAATCTCACTTGATGGATTTAGGACTTCTCTCGACATCAAAGACTAAAGCCTTGGTGGCTAGTGATGAGCACCAATCAAGTCAAGGAGGGAAAAGTTCTAGCAACAACAAGAAAAAGTAGTGGAAGTAGAAATCACAATCTGAGACACAACAGTCCTCCTCACAACAAGGTGGTTCTTCTTCCAACAAGAAGGGAAGTAATGACAATAAGGACAAACTTTTTTTTGCATATTGCAAAAAGCAAAATCATGATGAGCATCATTGCAAGACTAAAAGAATCGATGAGTTGGAAAACCTACTCAGGAAGAACAAGATTCAAGTGCTAGGTACTTCTAAGGATAAAACTCCAACCTCTTCAAAGGGTAAAAGGAAAGCACTTATGTCAAATACAAGTTCTTCTTCCAAATGGATACTTGACTCAGGTGCCTCCTACCATATGGGTTCTTCAAAGGAAGACTTTTCTTCATTGAAGCAGTCACAAGTACTACACATTTTCATGGGAGATGCTACTAAAATGGAAGTTGAAGGGAAAGGAAATGAGGAAATGGACAATGGGGAATTCAAAGATGTTCTCTACGTTCCAAACCTTAGCTGCAATCTCCTCTCAGTTTACCAAATCACTAACCTTGGAGATGGTCATAAAGTTGAGTTCCTTCCAGATTCAGTGATGGTCCGCAGTCTTAGAGATGATTCATTGGTTATAATGGGGAAAGTCAATGATGACAAGAGGCTTTATTCCTTCTCCCACTTTGTGCCTAAGTCTCCTTCACAAGCTTTGTTGACTCACTCACATTCACAAATCAACCTAAGGCATGAGTGGTTTGGTCATCTTGCCTTCCGCCATCTTCAGCAACTTTGCTTTAAACACATGGTCAAAGGTCTACCTAACATCAACTTTTCTAAGGGATAGTGTTCATCATGTTCACTGGATATGCATCTCGAGGAGAAGTATGATAAAGTGAAGTCTTCTAGAGCTCCATTTGTTCTTTAGTTGGTTTACATGGTTTTACTAGGTCCTTTTCCAGTGACTTCAGCCAGCCAAGGCTGCTACATCCTTACTTTTTGTTGAAGAGTCACATGGATCTACTTCCTTCATCATAAAAGTGAAGTGGTTCATAACCTTCAAGACTTTAAGACTCATGTTGAACACAAATCAAGGAAATTCATCAAGGTTCTATGAGTGGACAATGAGAATAGATATGTGGACAAAAGACTTAGAGACTTTTACAAACTTGAGGGGATTGATTCAGAATCCATAAGCATTTAGTTTGCACAAGACAGATGTTGCAGCTATGAGGATTAGGACTCTCAAATCCATGGCAAGTTGCATGATAAAAGCCAAGTCTCTTGATCCAACACTTGAAGTTGAAGCCATTAGCAGTGCCACTCACATTCTTAATCAATCTCCTCAACTAGCCTTAGATGGAAAAACTCCTTTTGAGGCATGGTGTGACAGAAAACCTATTGTGACACACTTCAGAGTCTTCAGTTGTCCTGCATGGGAAAACACATCTTCCAGGCGATGTAAGGCACAATCACCTAGGCATTGTACTTTCATCAGATATGAAGACAATGCTAAGGCATATAGACTTATGGATCCAGAGACACATGATATTTATGTGGAGAAGGATGTTCACTTTGAGGAAAGTTCACCCAACTTATCCTCTAATCCTCTCTACACTTCATACACAGTGGAAACTAATAGTGACACCAGCAATAGTGCTTCAATAGATTCACACATGTCGGGTTCTATTGACAATTGCACTGAGAGGTCACGACATCAGTCTAGTCCACATGCTTTTATTTCCATAGTGAAAAGTCTAGCACAACATGGTACATGTTGTCTTCCAACTCTAGTAACAGAAGATGACTACATCATAGACATTGCAGGTTTATTCATGAAGTCACATACCACAGATTTGGGAGATAGCCTTGAGGACTTACATCTTCTCTTTGATGAAGATGATCCTTTTACAGTTGTTGCGAGGGCTCACTGTAACCCTCATGTCCATTCTCTACATGATCAATCTTTACATGGTGGTATAATTGTGGATCCTTATGAATATCAGTTGTCAAAGGTCTCTTTTTCAATTGAGGAGATAGATGGCTCATTGGAATAGGTTCAACAGACATCCTTGCCAGATCTACATTCATTCTTTTTAGCACAATTGGAAGGGGCAAACATTAGCATCAACACAAGGATACTTGAGCAGGTTTTAGGACCAGCATACATCTTCAGGATTGTACCTTTGCCATTGTTTCTTCCAATGGGGAGGAACATCATTATGTACTCTTGGACTAGCTTCTTCCTTGAAGCGACTTTCACTGACAGACATTCTTCATTTTTTTTTTTGGGGGGGGGGGGGGGGTAGGTACTACCTTGTCTCTCTTCCTCTTCTTTCTTATGGGGGGGACTTTTTCCTCTTATGAGGTTTTGTCTCTCTTCTTCTTCACTTTTGTATATAATTGATGTATGTTGTAATGGGGGGGTCTTGATTACTCCATCCATCCATGCATCCCTATTCATCTCTCTTTTTGGGGGAGGGTTTTTCCCATGAGGTTTTCCCTCTTTCTCCACTTTATGAGAGATTGCACATCATTATGTACATGGGTACCTAACATGGCCTAGTAGTCGGGACCCATCATGCATTTCATTCTAGTTTTCATAAGCTTAAGGGCATTCCCCTAAGTCGCACTTAAGGGGGGGTGTTGGTGTAAATATGTATTTACTATTTACACTTACTTAAGTTTACTTAGGTTAATGCATTATTTTATTATTTTATTTTGTGAGAAACTTAGGAGTTTGCACACCTTTTTGAGTTGTCATGTTGACAACATAAAAGTACACAACTCTATTTCAGCACATGGTGTCTACAACACTGGAGTTTGCATCATTCATTGAGTTTTCATGTAGACAACATAGTTATTCACACTCCCTTTTTAGCACATGTTGTCCACAAGACTGATTTGTTTGTTACACCCTTGTAAACTTATCCTCTCATCATCACACTTACTTCTGTGCTTAATGGAGGATAACCCATATCTGGTGGACATATGCTTGGTTGTATGAATTATCATGTAGCTGATTCTAAGGCATTCTAGATATATCTTAGAGGCCTTTATATACATGCACTCCTAGTGTACTCTTAATGCATATTGAATGAATATATCATCATTTTGATCATACTCTCTTTCTGGTCTATAGTTGTGCTTGTGTTTGAGTTCTTAGTTCCTAGGCGAATTTTTTCCTAAGGCAAATTCTTATACCAAATTTGTAACTAAGTCAATTAAGCTATCAACAATAGAAAGGTTATGATCCATTTGAACTAGATCCTTTGTTGAAGCCAACTCTCATTGCATGACCTCCAAATAGGGTATCAACATTGATTATATGGAAATAAGTTTGGTCCTTATTCAACTATCTATTTTGTATAGCTCAACCAACCTCCCTAGTGAAAATAGTAATCTATTACAGTGCATTAAACTTGATCCAACTAATTGAGAGATAGAGCTTCCTGGTGATTTTAAATCATCCTAAATCTTGTGAATGCTAGCTTGGTATTCATTAGTGAATCTGGGAATGTCACAAATAATATTGTACAGATCTTGCATTTTCTTCATAAGTTCTTGTAGATTCTATGAAAGTGTTGATATTTTGACCTTCCTCAATGCAATCACAATAGAAACTTTCTCCAGTACATTTTTCTCAAAGTTTTTCTCTAACCAAGCCATTAATTTCTCATTTTCTTCTATATCCTTAGTGTTGACTTTCTCAACAATTTGCACTAACTGAGAGATGATAGGGGCATGTTCATCAATTTTTTTGGGTACCAAATGCATCAACAAATACATCTTTAATATCATGCAATACTTGCCTTTGTTGTTTCTCTCTTCTCATCTCCTCTTGTATTTTCTTCCTTGCCAATATATCTTGCAATATTTCTATTTTCTCAAATGTGAGATTCTTCAAATCCTAATCAAGTATGTCAATAACTTCATCCAAGGTAACAACTCTACCTAGAGAACTCTTCTTCTTCTTCTTTCCTTTACCCTTCTTAGGAGTGTTGTTGCTCAGTGCAACTAGGGCTAGAGTAGGTGAAGGGATTGCACCACTCAGTCTAACTTGTGTATTTGTGCCAAAGACAATAATAGTAGCACTTGGCATGATTTGATTTGTAGGGCTTGCACCCATTGTGCAGATGTGGGATCTAACATTGATGGGGTTGGAGTGTGAACTTGCACACTCATCTCTATATATGAGATTGCATTCTCATCTCCTTCCTTTTCTACTACAGTTCCTTTCTGCTCTATCTCTTTGTTTCCCTCATCTAGAGTTCCTTAGACTTGTGGTCCTTGCTAACCTATTAGACTAATCTATGTCTAATTATTTTTCTTGTTCTTTAAATCTGAAGCCTTAGTTGCTTCCTTATCCTTTTTAGGCTCCTTAACTCCTATTGGATTTTGAGTAGTAGGATTGACAATTGGAGCTTGTGTCTCTGATATTTTGGGGTAATCCTTTATTTTTTGTATCACATGAGTGTCAAGTGTGGTAGAACAAATAGGGGATACATTTCCATATTCCTATAAGCTTGGCACACCTATGTCTTCTTCATCACTATGTATAACTTTAATAGTTACTTCATCCATTTCACTCTCTAGTACACCTTTACTTTTTCCATTCTTGTTAGTATCTTCTATAGTTAGTCCAAAAATACTCTTCTATCATAGTTCATTCTATTGTACACTAGCCTCAACTTTATTTTGTAATATCATAAATTCTCTATATTTAGGAATAAATCTATTCCTATACTTCACCAAAAATGTTGTCATTTTCTTAGCTGTTAACTCAAACATGATTTTAGCTAATGTTATTTCTCTTATTTTCAATTCATTTATTGTTGCTTGTTTTCCACTTTGCATCAATTATATTATACAATTTATTAAGAATCTTTATTCCTATCTCTATAGGTGTTAATATGAACTTAGCCATCATCTCTAATATGGATTCTTCTACCTTAGTGTTATCAGCAACACTTAATATTCCATACCTTATAAATTTGAAGCCTAATAAGCCTAAAATTTTATAATGTTGTCACATACATCATCAATACTATTAGGTTTAATATGCATAGGGACTTAATTATAAATTTGAAGCCTAATAATCGTGCAAATTTTGTAATTTTGTCACATACCTCATCAATAGTATTAGGCTTTATATGCACAGCAACTCGGTAGTGACTTGGTTCATTAGATTTAGTCTTCTTTGTATTATCTTCTTCATCATCTTTTTGTGCTTTCAATTTTCTTCTCTTTTTTGACCTTTAGTGGTTGGCAATTTTCTCTTTACTACACTTGGGCCACTTGAAAATTCACTAGTTTATTTAATCCTTACAACACCCTTTTTCAAAGGGTGGTTCAACACTAGCTGTTGTTGCAGCTCTAGTTCTCAGTCTTAGTGGTGAAAGAGGAGAGAGGTTCTTTGATACTATCTTCTTTATAGTCTTCCTCACCTCAAGTCCTATGACTTTATCTATCTTGGCCTTCTTTGTTGGTGGGGTTACAAGTGTTAGGGCTTTACCCTTTTTGTCTACACTTTCTTCCACTTCCTCTGCATCACCATCACTATCTTGATCCTCTCTGAGACCTTGTGTGATCATTAAAGGTCCTTCACCTTCATTTTGTGTGCCTAGTTTCCCTTCTAGGTCTTTAATCATTTTCTTCATCTTCTTGTTAGTATAAGCAATCTTTATGTCTATTTTTATTCTTTCTTTTGCTTCTTCATATTTTCCAAAGGGCTTGGTCTTTGTATCAACTTTTTTATTAAGTAGATCAATAATTATTGCACTCACATCATCAATATCAATCTCACATCCAAAAGGTTTGAGTGAGGCTATTCTTGGCTTAACTTCCTAAACATATGTGTAGTTAGTGTCAACTAGAAAACACACATCGTTATAGTATTTGTCAACTAAGTATGTAGGAATCCTTCTTGTTCTCCTCATGTTATCTTTAAATTCATCAAAATAGCCATCTAAAACATTCTCAAGGTTGTCTCCCAAATTTTCAATATACTCACTTATCTGCCTAGTGGTAGGTTTACCTTGTTCCCATTCAGCATTGCCAATAGTAGGAAAATAACTTTGTACATAAAATAAAATACACATTATTAGTTATCCAAACTTACACATTGAACTCTTAGCCTTTTTTATTGATAACAAGTTATATGCTACTTGTAAGCATTGGCTTGACAAGATCATATTCATTATCTTTTATTACAATCTTCCAAGCCTAATCTACAACCATACATGGAGCACTATTTAGTTGGCTTGATTGGTAATTTGTATGTAGTCACTCTCAATGCAAAATCAATCAATGGATCAAAGATGTTTGAATTAGACATGTCATGTCCATTCTATTCGGCTTTGGTCTTTGCCTCAATCGCATCTTTTCTATGGCATCATATAGTCTTCCTTTTATCAAATGTTGGATATCATGTGAGAAGATGAATAATCTTTTCTGTGATTTTGACTAGTCCATTCTCTAGCCATAACTCCATGTCATGAATTTGACTCAGCACAACCATGACCCATTATATTTTAAAATTTCTTGGAAAATCTAGGGCACATATTAACCCTTTCCTCTCAACAATCTTGAACTCATCCTTCAATGCTCCTTCATTACACAACTTATGGTATGCCAGACAAATTTCATAGTCTTCTACTTCACTTATTTTTCACATATAATAGCTTTGTACATTATGAATCATGATAACCCTAGGTGGTATCAATGATAATGCACCTGTTGAATCTCCTTTCACAGTAATTTTAGGAATAACATGATCTTTAGGTAGAGGAAAAGTGTCACTCTTCACCAATTGAACATTTCTTACCTCTTCTCCTTGATTCTTCACCACTGATGATGATTCAGATGCCATTTTCACATTAGGGTTTTGAGATTTTTCTTTCTGAACAACTTGGCACAATTAAAAATTAATACTTGATCACACCTTTAACTTTGAATTCACTTTCAATCATCTTTAAAATTGCTTCACAATTTTCTCAAGTCACCCCAAGCTCTGAAATTTGAATGCAACATGGGTAAAATGCTTTCAAACGTTTAATATATAACTTCATTTATTCAAATTAGGGCTCTCATAAATGTTGTATACTCAGTTAGGTGGAATCCAATTGTCTCAGTCATTGTTTATACTTTTAACCCGGTCTCCATTATACAGCCCAGTCAATATCGTCTAACTCCACAAACACATCAATTTTGTAATTTTAAATACTCGAACCATATTACAATGCTCAAAACCCAATAATGTAAATGATTCCATTACATTGTTCTTTCCATAATTTTTTTCTAAAGCATCTTGTCCTATGCAGATATGAACTTTGGCACAATTTATGTTAGGAACTACTGTAAGATAAGTCATTAAATATGTAATTCCTTACATACCTTTCTTGATCAATTTGAGGTGGTGTGATCACCTTCTCCATTGGATTGGGTGATCTTAGCTTCATTTGTTCCATTACCTCTAGCTTCTACCTTCTTCTTCCAGGTTTGATTCATATCCTTATTTGTTTGTTCTACATCCACTTTACCTTTTCCCATGATGTGTTCATTTTTTGGTGTTGGTGCTCGAGTCCTATGACTTTTGCTAACATGTTCTTGACCTTGTGACAACTAAAACAAACTATGCTTCCATTCAACCACTTCTTGTAATTCCTCTAAAATGTGTTCTTATACAATTTTCTAGAATATGACCATACTCTCCACAATAATTATAGCTATACCATGTAAATTATAATCTCAAATGTAAGAGTTACCTTTCTTAGGTCCATTTTCTTTCTTTTTGGTTGTCCAGTCAGACTTTGTATGTGATCTGCATTCATGTGATTTGTGTCTATACTTCTAACAATTGTATCAATGTCCCTCAAATCTATGTGCAATAGATGTATTGCTCATCTTTGATCTACATTCATGTGCTTGATGACCTTGCTTCTTACAATTTAAATAGTTTCTAGTAAACTTAGGTTTAAGGTTTTGCTTACTAGTCTTGCTTCTATAAATATTTACTATGTGTCCAACTTTTCCACAATGATAGCATGTAGGTTTTCCTTTTGACTTTACACTCCTTTTCTTTCCATGCTTGGATGATTCTCCTTCTTTAGTATATGAATGGTGCTTGATATGCCCTAATCAAGAGGTATCACTTGATGACCTTGGTGATTCATCAGTTCTTCAAAATATCTTATTACTTCACTGGGCTTGTTCATCATTTCTATGAGTTCCTTTTTAGATATTATCTCATTCCTTATTTTTCAATTTTTGATCTCTAATTTTCCATCTCCATGTCTTTCCTATTTAGTTCTTGATTTGTAAGTATCTGTTGATTCATCATGTCTAGTTGCGCATTTGTAAGCTTTTTTACATCAGATGATCTTTCTTCGAGTCTAATAGTCATTTGTCTTTTGTCTTCTTTAGTCACAACTTTATCAACTTTCTTCTTCTTTTTAGTTACCTCACATATCCTTACTGATTGGATTTCATTTTCTCTTTTCAATCCTCTAACATCTTCATTCATAATACTATTTTTTTCTAATAGATTTGCAATAGCTACATTTATTCCACTAGAACTTGCATTGTCAAGCAATCCTTGGGTATCAACTTCTTGATAGAGTGTGTCATTCTGTTGAATATTCATATCCTTTCTTTTCCTTAGATTTATTTATTTCATCTCTTGTTGCTTCAAGTTTTTGCAGTATGAGTTAGATGTCAGTCATTTGATTATCAATGATCTTTCCCAATTTGTAAGCCTCCATCTCCAAGATCTCAACTCTCAAGTGCTTAAACTCCTCCTAAGAGAACAAAGCTTTGATACCAATTGTTGTAATTTTATTGGGAAACTAAGCTACTAAGAGAGGGGTGGGGGTGAATCAAGATCACTAAAACTTTCAACTTTCATAATAACTTGACTACATTCACCACATTATCCATCTCATATCTAGATTATGCATAACATAACTTCAATTTCAAATGGTAAAATAGATCTAACTATGTATCACATCCATCAATCATGAAAATGTAAACACGTGACACAAGAGATTGTGGTTACCCATAAACCCTCCAAGATGAAGGTAAAACTTGGGTGGGGATGACACCCACAAATATTCACTACTACAATAACAAAGTTAAGTTGTTGGGACTAAAAATTTGGCCACTTATGATGATCTACCCTATGAGGGGTCTGTCCTATTAAGATATTTACAAAGACTATTAGGTCTACTTTGATTAAAGGATTTAACACTTACAATAAAGTTAAAAATTTATCAAGAGATTTACTTAGGCCTGTTAGGATCACTTTTTAAAGAGATTTACCCTGATTTACTTGCCAAAAATGATTCATTTCTTGATCCTTTGGTCTATACTATCAATTTTGATTACAGATCTTCTCCTTCTAATCTCTAATATAATCTCCTATCTGATATATCTTTACTCTACTCTTCACTATTTCACTAGGTTGCTACACTCTCTTACTTCACAACTTTTTCCTGTAGCCTCCAAAACCTAGTTCCTTTGCATAAAATACTTCACTTCTCTTTGCTTCACACACTAATACAAACAAAATAGGATTTAGATCTTCCCTTATAAATACATCTATAGATTCTTCTATAATTAGATCAATAATCTAGATGTTTCCCTTTTTTCCCTCTTCATATAATTGGTTGTCCCTCCTTCACAGGGGTTGATGATCCACTTCAAAATGTGTAACAATTATTGTAACAAAGTCTACAATCATTAAATGTTATTTATATGTCAACTCAAAATGGTTTACCTCAAAGTTTGTGTCATTTCAAACAAGCTTGTAAACACTTTGTTACTCGATACATATTGTCTCTGATGCTCGATTGTAACTCATTCTTCCTGCTAATACTCAGCCTTAACTAACTTAGCTCCTTTTGTATGACTCGACATCCATATGCTTTGTTTAATTGGTATTTACTAAAATTGACTTATATATAAATACTCAGCAACCAAAGACTTTCTCAACTCCTATAGAGTTGGGCATATACATGATTATTTACAAGTCTTTACAAATACATGATTTGACTTGTATAGAGTAACTCAATCATAATGATGATTGACCAAATCTGCCTTATATATAACTGTTAGAAATGGAAAAAGAAATCTGTAAATAAACAATACCAGGAAAGAATCTAAGTGAGTAAATGCATGAAAAGATATTACCATAAAATAGGAGAGAGAAAGCTTCAAGCTCCAACACCATGAGACAAGATATTTGGAAAGGGGAAAGCAAAGAAAACCCCTTGTGATATTATGAATGAGGCATCAAAAGCCTAAGAAGGAAGAGAGAGAGAGAGAGAGAGAGCAATGGCTCATACAATAATTGAGAAGAGGAAGAAACCTCATTGTTGTTGAATGAGAGAAGAGGGTCATCTCTTAAATAGAGATGAGAGAGAGGAGTTAGAATGTAACTCCCATGTCTATGAATGCCACCATTCATAAGTGTGTGAGGCCAAGTGTGAGATTCCTCTTAAGGAGGAATAATCTAAAATTAGAAATTACAATATATATTTTTCCTCACATATTCCACTAGATGACAAAATAAGATGTAGTGGAAAAAGGACAAAAAAGAAATATATTAGGATACCTTGGCTTATATCCTAATATATTACAACAATAAAGAAAGGAAGTCTAACCTTGGTTTATAAATACACCAAGGAAATATTACAACTTCTAACACCCCCCTTTAATCTTTACTTGGGGTAATGACATCAAAGGGTATTAAACCCATAATTTACAAAAATCTGCAATTTAATCTTCAATATGAAGTAACTTGATTGTCTTCAAGCCATATGGAACATTTGTAGATCCAAGAGAAGTACATGAGTCCTTTGAATGTGATCATGTGGAAGCATAGACACATCTTGGAGAAGGTTCCTTGATGGATTACCAACAAGACAAATATCCACAAGTAGAATGCCATCATATATGCAAATTCGAAATCCTTTTGAATAAGGATAATAAAACTCTCATAGAGAAACAATGAGTAAAACATGTTACCACAAAACAATGGAGATAACCTGATATCAAGATAAATTATATGCTCAAAAAATTGTCAACAAGGACAAACTGAGTAAAAAGCGTGATCAATGCTCTCATGAAAAGTATATTATACTAATGCACAAATGACCACAGACAAGGCCAACTAATGATACTTGCATCAATCTTACATCAATCACGTGGATATAGACAATCCACTTAATGAATCATCTCACTGCAAATTAATGGGCTGTAGCACCATAACTTGCATGACTCATGATCTAAGCAATAAAATATGCAAATCATTATCACATTAATATATGAAAATAACATAAAGGAGAGACATGCTGATCAAATTAGAATTATTATGATTTGTTAGGAAACTCAAACGAATGGATTATGAGGATTTAACAACATAGTGCCTTCAAATTGGATCAAATCACCCGAATTTGGAGGGAAAACTCCAATAGTAGTATCCTCTTCATTGAGGAACAACATGGAGGGAAACTCCATAAAAATATTATCCTATCAAAATGGAATAGATAGGATCAAATGGAGGGAAACTCCATATAAAATGAGTGCATACCAATATAGGATGGAGGGATACTCCATGGGCCAGATAAGGAAACTATGTATTAGTTATACTGAGGGGACCTACATAGTTATCCTTGAAAAAAAAATTGGCTCCCTATGCAACTCAAAATATCATATAAATCATGTATATCAATGGTATAAAACCATAAAGTGCCAACATGGGCATAGAACGATGCTATAAAAGCATAAAAGTGCAACTATGGGCATATCAAAATATGAAAATGAAGGAAAATGTGTAAGATTACTCATAATCCAATTAGGTAAAATGATTTAAGGAAGATCAACTAAATATAGATATCAGGTATAAAACTCCATTAAGGGTAAACATGAGTATTTAATTCATTTTGCAAAGGTATATATTAATTTTTGAAATCATTATAATCATAAATTATATATTTATTTGGGCATATATGTGTGCACCCATATATACTTGAATAAATATACTTAAAATATCATAGTATGAAATCATACAATTACAATTATTAAATGATAGCTTGATGCTAGAAAAATGATTTCCCCCTTTTTCTTGTTTAAGAGTAATTACCTTCTTTTTTTATGTAAAATTTGTTACAACTAACCCTGCAAAAAGGTTAGTAAATAATGATAGAGTTTAGATCTGGCAGATAAGAATATACTAAAAAAAGTTAAAAAAAACTTTTCTAAAAAAAGTTTGAATAAAAGCTTGACAATGAATGATTACCTGCCAAAAATAGGTTGACAAGAGGCAATAATAAAAGTAAATGATGCCTCTGTCAAGAGCTAAGAAAAGAAAAAGAATCTTGCATGCTAAAAAAAAGTTTTGCTTGCATGCTAAAAAAAATTTTGACAGCCCATGCAAGGATTTGTGATGGACGAGATTAATCACAGCTTAGCAAGCACAGAGGAATAACACGAAAACGGAAACAAACTCACAAGCAAGTTTCAAACTTTATTAAATTCAAATCTTTTGACATACATCCTTTGAAGGGATTTGAGGGTACTTACCTTAATACTGACCTCTTTCTATTCTTCAGCCTCTTGGCTTGCTCTCATGGTGCTTCCCTTCCTCTCTTCAACATGGAGTCACCAGCAAGCATTTCCTTCCTCCTCTCTTCAAAAACTTTTTCCAAAACTCCCTCCTCAACTAACTTAGAAAATTCAACATTTGATATTTAAAATGGAGTACTAAACTGAGCACCCAAACCAACTTGAATTTCAAAACTGGGTGCTTAAGTCTAGAAACTTCAAATTTTCAAAATCTCGCACTAAATGCTTCAAATACCACTAACAGCTCTTACGTGTTGGGTTAACCCGACATCTAATAGACAGAAAATATGGGTTAACATGTCATTCACCAACAGATTCCAGATGACATTTGTCAATTAATACGTTAGCTATTGAGACCAGAGGTCAGGATTTCCAATCCTTTGAAATTGCAGCAGTGCGGCTCAAATAATAGAATAGTCACCCTACTATGTCCATGAGGTGGAGTAATGATAAGCAAGTTGGTGTTCTTTCATATATACCAAGATTTGCAACACTTGCAGGTCGTATGGAAGAATATATCCAAGGGCAATCTAGGGAATTAGTTAATCAAGCATATACAAAATTTGTTGGGACCATGTTTACAACATTGGAGCGCATAGCACAGATTGACCCTAGGCATGCAGATATTGTTCTCCTTGAAAATTATGCATCATTTCAAAACAGCCTTTATGAGCAGGCAAATATGGTTCCCACGCTAGCAAAGTTCTACCACCAAGCAAGTGAAGCATACGAGCAAGCATGTACTCGATATATTAACTCGATCATAAACTACCAATTTGAAAAGCTATTTCAGTTTGCTTAGAAAGTTGAGAATCTGATGTACACAATTACACCAGAAGAGGTACCATTTCAACTTGGATTGTCCAAAATGGATCTCCGAAAATTTTTAAAATCTAGCCTTTCTGGGGTGGAAAAGTCTCTTCAAGCAATGTACAAAAGGATGCAAAAGAATTTGACATCAGAGGAGCTGCTTCCTTCGTTGTGGGACAAATGCAAGGCAGATTTTCTTGACAAGTACAAAAGTTTTGAAGGGATGATTGCAAAGTGTTATCCCAACAAAACATTAAGCCCATCATTTGTGGACAAGAAACCCTAGAAACCCTAGCTGGCAAAGCTGTACGAGGGCACCAAGAAAACGTAAATACACAGAAAGAATGGCGGCATAAGGGGAAAAAACTAGGGTGCGAGAGAAATGTGAAAGCAACGAAACCCTCAGAATTTGCAATGTCGGGGCCAACATATTGCCGCATGCACGGCTCATTCTGTGAGAAGTACAGAATTTCATCATTGATCACCCATTAACTTGCAATGCAAGGAATCATTTCTCTCATTTCTCATTCACAATTTGCACAATTTGCAAATTTCTGTAATGTTAAAAACAAAACATAACAATGCAAAACAAAACATAACAATGTTAAAAAAAAATTGATATTTAGATAGGAAAACCCTCTGGCAGAAAGCCTTCCAAAGGGGGTTAGATGAAAACTAATAGAAAATAAAAAGTAACCTGCACAAATTAAAGCAAACAAAAGTTAAACGGGTTTGGCGGTAAACCAGCCAAATCCCAGAAAAAAAAATTCAATTTCTTCCATCTTAAAAAGATTAAAGAAGAAATTAGTGAAATCTCTCTCAAGAGTCTCCTTTGAATCGTACCTTCATGCAAACACTCAAAACAAAGATTAAATTGCTCTGATACCATGTTAGAAATGGAAAAAGAAATTTGTAAATAAACAATACCAGGAAAGAATCTAAGTGAGTAAATGCATGAAAAGATATTACCATAAAATAGGAGAGAGAAAGCTTCAAGCTCCAACACCATGAGACAAGATATTTGGAAAGGGGAAAGCAAAGAAAACCCCTTGTGATATTATGAATGAGGCATCAAAAGCCTAAGAAGGAAGAGAGAGAGAGAGAGAGAGAGCAATGGCTCATACAATAATTGAGAAGAGGAAGAAACCTCATTGTTGTTGAATGAGAGAAGAGGGTCATCTCTTAAATAGAGATGAGAGAGAGGAGTTAGAATGTAACTCCCATGTCTATGAATGCCACCATTCATAAGTGTGTGAGGCCAAGTGTGAGATTCCTCTTAAGGAGGAATAATCTAAAATTAGAAATTACAATATATATTTGTCCTCACATATTCCACTAGATGACAAAATAAGATGTAGTGGAAAAAGGACAAAAAAGAAATATATTAGGATACCTTGGCTTATATCCTAATATATTACAACAATAAAGAAAGGAAGTCTAACCTTGGTTTATAAATACACCAAGGAAAGATTACAACTTCTAACAATAACTAAGTATTTGACACTAATAGACAACAAAATTAGAGAGATCAACACTCGAAGCCATTTTTGCTAGTATAGTTTTGGTAAGCACTTTACACTTACTCGTTTTGCTTACAACATTCTTCAGTACATGAATTTGCTGATAAATCTACACTACTAAGCTTCTATAAGTGATTATTAGCTCAAATCTCTCGAATTCAATCTTTTCTCTTTGAATGCATGGGAAAAAAATACAAATTAAATACACAATATATATGCAATAAACTTACCTTTATGACCATTAGGGCATATTAAATGCATCATACTCCATGTTCTACTATCTTTAATGAACTTGATTTCCACTAACTCTCAATCACATCTTGTTTCCATCATTACTAAGTTAAAGTAATAAAGTTGCCTCAAATTACGTAACACATTACCAAACCTTTAGTATTACTAGCTTGCTCAATACTACTAATTCTTAGTTAACAAAAAACTTGATTAAAATGCCTATTTGAATGATTTTGAAACTTCATGAATTGTACTTGTACCTCAAATGTTATGCAGATATAGACATCCTTCCACTTTATTCAAGGAATTTATGTAATATATATATTTAGTAATGCAGTTCCTACCTTCTTCTGAGGCTAAGTTGGAATTGGTGGTTACACCTAATCCATTGGATGAGGTGTCTATTAGAAGTCTATTGGGAAAGTAAGATACTAAGGCGGGGAGGGGTAAATTGGGATCTATAAAAATTTTGTATACTTGAAACAAATCAAATACATTCACCATTAAACCATCTCATATCAACATCATATAACCATAAATTGAAATAGATCTAACTATCCATCACATGTATAAACATGAAAGTAAATGTAAACACATAACACAAAAGATTTGGTTACCTAGAAATCCTCCAAGCTAAAGATAAAACTAGGGTGAGGATGACACCCACAAATTTTAACTACTACATTAATAAAGTGTTCCTATTAAGGCTATAACATTTGATCACTTCTAGTGATCTACCCTATTAGGGGTCTTCCCTTCTTAAAGGGTTTGAACTTACAACTAAGTAAACATTATTTTAGGAGATTTGAATAGGCCTATTAGGACCACTCTAGTAAGAGATTTACCTTGATTCACTTGCTAGAATGTATCAATACCTGATCCTTTAGTTAGCACTTTGATGCTAGATTATAGATCTCCTCTTTCCAATTCTCCTTATTTGATAAACTATGTTATGTTCTTTGCTGTTGGGTTTCTCTATCTAACCCTTGCTTCTAATCATCAAACATAGCATCCTTTGCTCATATAGTTGTCTCTTTGCTCTCTCCTGATCCTTCTCTTGTTCCCTCTAATCTATGGTTCGGACCTTCCTTAAATAAGCAACTAGAGAAGGTTTTAGATCATAATAAATGATCCATATTTCTCCCTTTTGTCACTTAGTCCTTCCATTTTTCTAATTGGTTAGACTTCCTTCATAGGGATTGACAACCTTTGACAAAATGTGTAAATAATTCCTTAGTTGTCTCCATAATCATTAAATCATATATAGAAGTTAGCTAAAATAGTTTACGTAAGTGTTTGTGCCATTCCAATCACATATACCAAAACTAGTTTACTCGGCACTCGAATATCCTAATGATTGATCATAACTAATACTCATGTTGTCCCTCAACTTATGTATGCTTAGCACTAACTGTGTGACTTGACATGAATTGGCTTTGTTTAGTTCAATGTCTTTTGAATTCTATCTTTACTCGGCATAAACAAGCACTTTGTATATACTGGAGTGGCTAGAAACCTAAGACAAGTCGACTCAAATTGAAATATAAACAAGTCCAGATTCATTCGACCTTAATTAGGTGGCTCGATCACAATGATGACTAGCTAACTCTACCTAGGGAATGACTATTGTTTGACACTTATAGGCACCATGATTTGGAGATCAACAATGCCACCCTTTGACAAAAAAAATACTTTGTCATGATTGATCATTCCATTCAAAATTTCAAAATAGCATTGCCCCTTAGACTATGACTTGATCTTCATTAATTCTTCATGTTATGCATCATATTTATATGTCTTCAAAAATGGGTAATACATTTTGATCTTCAGTTGATGTCCCTTTGTGACATATTCATGACCTTTTAATTCAAATCTTACCCCTTGTAAATATATATTTTTTCCTTATATATGACATATTCATGACCTTTTAATTCAGATCTTATTTTCCCTTCTATATATATTGTCCCCCTTTTTCTTGTCACTTATGGTTGCTAGGATGAAGGGGCTAAATCATATTTGTCTAAAAATAGTGTGTGAATCTATATAACAATGGAAAGTGCATTATCCTAACTGGTTTTGGTAAATTCCAAAACTAAAAATTTTAATCTCTAGTTAAGCATCTAATTCAACTAGACATTCTACAATAGAGAGATGAGAATCTTGGCTTGTTATCTCCTTTGCTAATTCTAGCTCTCTCTATATTACCTCCAAATGACGTATCAACATTGATTGAATGGAAAACAACTTTCCTGTCTTGCATCCATCCATGGCTTGTAGTTCAACCAATCTCCCTTTGGAAAAAAATAATTTGTTAAAATGAATAGAGCTTGAACTTGCATCCATGCTCAAAGAATTTACTGTAGACTTTAGGTCTAGCAACAATTTCTCAATCTAATCTTGAATATTTTGTGTGAAACTTGGTACATCACACAACATTTTATAAAAAAATTGAATATTCTTTACAACTTTCTCTATATTATTTACAAGATTAGAAAGTTCAACTTGCCTTATAGCAATCTCGGTTGACACTTTCTCCAAAACTTGTTTCAAAACTTTCTTCTCAAACCAGTACAACAATTTCACATTAGCTTCAATATCATCATTGTTAACCTTCTCAACAATATAAAATAACTAGTATATAAGAGGTGATTTCTCATTAATACCATGTATATCAAATACATCAACAAAGATATCCTTGATCTCATGTTGTACTTTCCTATGTTGATATTCCCTTTTCATTTCTTCTTGTTTTATCTTTATTGCTGATACATCTTGCAATATTTGCATCTAATCACGAGTCATATTGTCAAGATAAAATTTGGGAATTAAGATTACCTCATCTAGTGTCATTGGCTTTCTAGGTAACTTGGCCTTCTTCTTCATTTTCTTTGTATTAGGTGTGTTGGCGTTTGGAAATGTGATCTTTACTAGTGTCACTTCAGCACTAAGCCTCAACATCTCTTGGCCTATTGTTGCAATAAAAATTGCAATGGACTCCTTATAAGTAGATATAACTTTTTGAGCATGTGTAGCAATTATCTCTATTCCAGATAGTGTAGAGGGCACTACACTCAGTAGTTGAACCAATGTTTGAACTTCCACTTTCTCTTTTGGTTCCTGTGATTCATTGGTCCTTTGTTGCACAACCTCCTTTATTCCCATAACATGAGGTTTTAAGGCATCAATTTTAGACTTATCTACTTTCTCTTTCTCTTCTCCTTCTTCTTTGTCAATGACAAGATTAGCCTTGAGTGTAGATGTAGAAGCGCAATCATTGCCTTGCCTTGTTCCTCGACACTTACACCTTGTAGACTCTTCTCTTCAATTGTGACTATTGAATGAACATGTGTTGAATCCATAGTAGGTGCATTCTCAATCCTTGGATAATCATGAATTTATATCAAAACTAGATTAATGCATGGTAGAGGTGTATCTGAATTTAATTTAATGAAGGCTTCATTCTTGAGTTCTTTTTTAAGTCAAGACATTAGTATTTGTTTGTGTTTCCTCAGGTATGTCTTCAAAAGTGAAAACATATTGTTGTTCACTCTCCTCTACCTTTATCCTTATTTCTTCCTCAAGATTATTTGGCTCATTTTAATCTTCATTATTATCTAGTTCAATTGTTTTTCCCTCATTTTAGTCTTCTATTGTTGAAGATAACAACCCTAATGCCTTCTTCCAAACTAATATGTTTACTTGCACTACATCTTCAATTTTATTTTTCAAAATTTTATAAGCCCTTGTCTTGGGCACAAACTTCTTAGAAAAATATGCCTATAGATATATATGTCCTCCATAAATTTGGCATAGTCTGGGCTAATGTTGTTTCTCTTGTGTGTCTTTTAGTAGACAATGCCCATTTCTGCTTTGTATTCATTTTATTATAAATTCTTCAAGGATTTCCTTGCCTAACTCTATAGATGTATATTTGAACTTTATCATCATATCTAACACTTCTTTCTCAACCTTTTGTTTATCAAGATTCTCTCAAGAATCATATTTAGCATGTTTTACACCTGAAATTACTGCCAAGTTTATGATATTGTCACATACCTTATCAATATTTTGAGGAGGTTACTTGGGAACACTATGAAATGTTCTCATGCCATCTGATTTAGTTCTTTCTCCTTCATCCTCTTCATTATTAGACATAACTACAAGTTTTCTCCTTGATTTCTTCTTCAGACCTTGCTCAGTCACTTTTCTTACCGGTTTCCTCTTTGACAGGGACTTTCCCTTAACTGGCTTTGTGATCTTTATTGTCCCTTTCTTTGTCTCAATAGTTATAGGAGATGTTTTCTTAGATCCTTACCTTATTACTCTTCTCTAAGGTGTAGAGGATGGAAGTATAACACCTCTCTTTAGATTATCCTTGATCTTAGGATCTACAAACACTATTTTCTTTTGTTTTGGTGCCCAAGGCTTAGCAGCCACTAATTCTTTTCTTTTTGATTCATCTTCTTCGTCTTCCTCAATTTTCTTATCGTCCCATTTTTCTTCTATAATCTAGAGGGTTCTCTCTCCAATTTTTCCTTCAAGTCCTGCAATCATTTTCTTTCTTTTCCTATCCATCTTGGGCACTTTTGTTTGTATTAGCATATTGATCTTGGTTGTCTCATATATGTCAAATGGATCAACATTCTAATAATTTTCTTCTAACAACAAGGTTGAAACTACTATAGATATCTCATCAATATTCACATCATACTGCATAGGCCTTAGCCATGCAACCCTTGGTAAAATAACTTGTGCATAGGTGTAGTTACTATCAACCATAAAGAAAATGTGATCATAGTAATGATCAACAACTGACTTGGAGATTCTCATTTTGTTCTTCATTTTTCCATTCAATTTGTCAAAATATCCATCTAATATAATTTCAAAGCTCTCTCCTTTCTCAATGTAACAATTGATTTTCTTGGTTATAGGTCTATATTTATCCCACACAATATCTCCTATGGTCATAAATGAATTTTGTACATAAAATAATATGCACATTAGTAGTGAACCAAACATACATGATGTATTCTTATCCTTTCTGATGGCTCCAAGATTCTCTACTAGCTGGATCAAGTGTATCTCAGCAAGGTAGACTAATAGAGTATTCTTATCCTTTCTAATGTACACTATTCAGTCAGCTAGACTAATAGAGTTTGTGGGCAATCACTCAGACTACAAACTTAATGACAAGATCTGTAATGCCATCAATAAACATTCCTCTTCCATTCCATATGGCCTTTGTTTGTTCTACTACTATATTTCTGGCTAGGCATTGCATGGTCTTTACATGATCTAGGTGAGGGTGCCCAGTCACTTGATGAATAATTGTCTTCATTATCTTGAATGGCCCATTCTCTAGCCACATCTTTACATCATGTACTCTGCTCAAAATGATTTCTACCCATTCAACCTTGAAAACCTTGGGAAAAGCTAGGGCATGGGTAATCCCTTTCTTGATGGTAGTTATGTTTTCTTCTTTTAGTACTCCATTCTCGCAAAGCTTCTCGTAAGTGTTCCTTAGCTCAAAAACATCAATTTCTCCAATCTGACACATATAGCATGAATGTACATCATGCACCATGATGAATCTGGGAGGTATGGATGATAACACACCAGATGCATCTCCAATCATCATAATTTTCAGATATGCCTTAAATTTTAGCGGGACGGGGGGGGTGGGGGGAGGTCTGCGAGGGCCTTGTATCATTCCTTACAATCTATGCATTGTTATCTGTCAAAGCTTCCTTTCCACTTTTAGATGTAGGTGATGCCATTTTGAACTAAGGTTTTGAAATAATATAATAACTTTATGAAATAACTGAGCTTGGTTCGGAAACATTACTTACTTCTTCTCTAATTGTCAATGGAACACTGTTGAATCACACAAATTTTTGCACAAATAGCTATGTCAATCACCTTTGAATCACTTTGTAGATTCTCTAATCATTGGGTAACTAAAAATAATCAATAAATTACACTATATAGTTTCAAATGGTCGAATTAGGTCTTCAATAAATTCTTTGTACAATGATAGGTGCAATATAGCTCGCTCTTCCTCAACATAAAACTTGGTTATCACAATATGTTCCTTTCATTACTCGATGAAGACCACCACTTGATCACTATTACCATTTCCACACTTGGCTTGGTCAACACATCAGCTCGGATTGTATGGGAATCTGGTTCACATAGCGTTACTTGGTCATTGTAGATAATATTATTACTATCACCATTAATTATGCATATAAACTTTGCTTGATTCTTGCCTCAAATCTATCGTAATACATCTTGATTTATTGAGATATGGAATTTTAACATATCTTATGTTAGGAACTAGTGTATAATGTAGCATTCAAATGTATAGTTCCTTACATAGCTTCTTTCTTAGTTAGAAGTAGTGTGATCACCTGATCCATTGAATTGGGTGGCCTCAGCTTTACTGGTTCCACTACTATTTACTTCTTCCTTCTTTCTCCAAGTTTAATTCATTTCATTCCTTATTTTGTTTACATCAACTTTTTCTTTTCTTTGTTCTATTCATTGTTATGTGTGGGTGCTCGAGTCATCCAGTTCTTACTCACATGTCCAATCTTGTGACAACTATAACAAACTAAACTTTCATTCATCCAACTCTTAGATTTACCTCTGAAATGTATCTTTGTGCAATTTTCTTCACCATGACCATACTCACCATAGTAATGAGAGTTATGACATGTATTGTAATCCCTATCATATGAATTACCTTTCCTAGGTGCATACCCTTGCTTCTTGAATGTCCAATTAGATTTTTCCTTGGATCTACATTCTTGAGCTCTATGTCCATATTTATGACAATTGTAGCAATGACCTTCAAATATAGGTGAAACTAGTGTATCTCTAGCCATTGACCTAAATTCATGTGCTTAGTGTCCTTTCTTCTTGCAATTAAAATAGTTACCGATGAATTTGGGCTTAGGATTTTGATTACCAATCTTGCTTCTAAAAATGTTTTCTATATTGCCCAACTTACCATAATAATAACATGTAGGTTTATTCTTTGACTTTGCATTTCTTTACTCTCCACTATTTGATGATTCTCCTTTCTCATATAGGTTCTCGGTATATCCTAAACTAAATGTTTCACTAGGTCTTCTTTATGATTTCATTACCTCTTCATAATATTGTATAGCTTCCTTAGGTTTGTTCAATCTTTTAACAAATTCCTTTTGATGTTTTAGTTCAGTCCTTAGATGTTCATTCTCAAATTTGAAATTTGAAATCTTTACATATTTTCTATTAAATTCCTAAGTTGTAAGGAGTATCCTATTGGCTATATCAGTCTGATTTTGATTAAGCCTTTGCAATTCACTATTCTTGTCATCAAGTCTTATAGATATATGATATTTATCCTCTTTAGTTTTCTTTTTCTATTTAGTCACTTCACACAATCGTAGTGATTAGATTTAATGTTCTATGTTTAGTGCTTTTACCTGTTCATTTAGTGTGTTATTTCTTTCCAATAGGTCTTTTATTTCTTTATCACTTTCACTAGAATTACCATTGTCAAGTAGTCCTTCAGTGTCTTCTTCTTGATATAAAGTGTCATTCTATTTGATAGCCAATTGCTCTCCTCTCTTCAAGGATTTCTTCAACTCATCTTTTTTGTTTCAAGTTGTTGTAGTATGGTCAAAATGTCAAGCTTTTGATTCTCAATGATCTTTCCCGACTTATAAGCCTCCATCTCCAAGATCTCAACTCTCAATCTATTAGACTTATTCTAAGATAACAAATCTCTGATACCAATTGTTGGAAGTCTATTGGGAAAGTAAGATACTAAAAGTGGGTGGGGGATGAATCAAGATCTATAAAAAATTTGTCTACTTGAAACAAATCAAATGCATTCATCACTAACCCATATAATATCAACATCATATAACCATAAACTAAAATAGATCCAACTATCCATCACATGTATAAACATGAAAGTAAATGTAAACACATAACACAAAATATTTGTTTACCTAGAACCCTCCAAGGTGAAGGTAATACTAGGGTGGGGATGACACCCACAAATATTTACTACTCTAGTAATAAGGTGTGCCTACTAAGGCTAAAATGTTTGATCACTTCTGGTGATCTACCCTGTGAGGGGTCTGTCCTACTAAGAGATTACAAGACTTATTTAGTCTACCTTTATTAAAGGGTTTGAACTTACAACTAGGTAAGCACTCTGTTAGGAGATTTGAATAGGCTTGTTCGGACCACTCTATTAAGAGATCTACCCTAATTCACTTGCTATAATGTATCAGTACCTGATCCTTCGTTTAGTGTTCTGATGCTAGATTATAGATCTCCTCTTTCTAATTATGATATGATTACCTTATCTGATAAATTTTGTTTTGTACTTTATTGCTAAGTTTCTTAGTCTAGCCTCTCCTAATAATCATACATAGCCTAATTTTCTCATACACTTGTCTCTTTGCTCTCTCCTTATCCTTCTCTTGTTCCCCCTAATTTAGGGTTTGGATCCTCCTTAAATAACCAAATAGAGAATGTTCTAGATCATAATCAATGATTCATATTTCTCCCTTTTTTTGCTTAGTACTTTCATTTTTTCTAATTGGTTACACTGCCTTCATAGGGATTGATGACCTATAAAAAAATACATAAAAAAACCCTTAGTTGTCTCCGCAATCATTAAATCATATATAGAAGTCAACCAAAATGGTTTACATGAGTGTTTGTGCCATTTCAAACACATATACCAAAACTAGTTTACTCGACACTTGAACACCTGGATGTTTGGTCATAACTAATACTCATGTTCACCCTCAAGTTTTGTATGCTCGACAATAATTTTGTGTCTCAGAATGAACTAGCTCTATTTAGTTCAATGTCTTCTAACTTCTATCTTTACTCAGCATAAATTGGCACTCGGTATATACTAGGGTGCTCAAAAAAACAAGAATTGCTTGGCTTAAACTGAAATATAAACAAGTCCAAAATTATTCAACATTAATTAGGTGGCTCGGTCGCAGTGATGATTGACCAACTCTACCTAGGAAATGACTAAGTATTTGACACTAATAGGCAACATGACTTGGAGATCAACAATGTCACCATTTGTTGCACTTGATGTCTCATTCTCTTCTGACCTCCTTCTCCATGTCATATTCATCTATTCACAAATTTGATCCACATTTACTTCGTGTTTACCTTTAGGATCTTCTTCTTTTGGGGCTCACACTTAGTTTCTATAGTTCTTGCTTAGATGATCGACGCTGTGACAATGATAACAAGCCATACCAAAATTCCTCCAATTACTAGATCTTCCTCCAAAGTGTAATCTCATGTAATTTTCAGCAATGTGACAATACTTTCCACATGCAATTTATGAATACCATATATTATAATCCCAATAGATTGCATTACATTTCTTTCTAAATTTCTAGTTGGGCATTCATCAATATTTTCATTCTTGTGTCTTGTGTCCAAACT
Organism: Cupressus sempervirens; assembly: GCA_028749045.1. Classification (NCBI taxonomy): domain Eukaryota; kingdom Viridiplantae; phylum Streptophyta; class Pinopsida; order Cupressales; family Cupressaceae; genus Cupressus; species Cupressus sempervirens. The sequence goes on from CM053783.1 coordinate 66,854,822, forward strand.
TGTTGCAAGTATAATAGTACCCATTAAAAGAATACTTCTTAGTTGATTAACTAAACTTGGATCTACATGTTGACCCTCATTTTCACTCTGCCTAAATTCTAAAATTCTAATGTGAATATATATTGAATTTTAATAAGCTTCTAGGGCTTTTCTACAATATGTTCTTGAACCTCTAGTTAAAACCCTAAAGTTTGATACAATTACCTATCCCTAACGCTTAGGGTTTTCTTGAAGTTTCATTAAATTGTTCACCCTAGAAAGAAATCCTTGTTTTAAGTTCACGCCTTTTGAGCCTTTTAAAATTTTAAAATGTTTCAAAGGATTATTTCTTGATTTAATATTTTTGTGTCTTAATGTAAGCTCATGAAGATTTTTAAGTGTGCGACCTGGTGACCAAGGTTGATCCCATAGTAGAAGCTCATCTAGTGCAGAAGCACCCAAATAAAGAATGTACATATGCCAATCAGTCACTACCGAGTGTTGGTTCTATGTGAGCTGACTAGAGGAGTTTATCTTGGGATTTTTATAGGTCCTCATGGGGTCAATTTACCCTATTCTATATTGTTCTAGAGCTGTCTCTAAGCCATTTTGGCAAGAGATAAGGATCTAGATCTTTCTGTAAGCCATTTTAGTCTTGTAGGGCTAGTTTTCCTATGTAATAATCTAGAATGTTCCCTAGACCATTTTAGCTTGTATAAATGGAGTCTTCAGGTTTAGAGTTGGCTAGGTTTTTTTGAGTGAAGTTTCTTTGGATAAAAATTTTTTGGATATGAAATTACGAGGAGAAGAAATCTATAGGAGAGCAAGTGTATATACTGTTCATTTGATGAATTAATTAGAAGAAAATTATTATCTATCACTTTTTGGTGCTAGTTCCTTTTGTTTTGCTTCTGTTGAGTTTATCTCTACATCATTTTTGGTATCAGAGCTCAGCAAACGGTCTGGAAAGACATGAATTGTGAGTTTGTGTTTGTTGCGATAGGTTGGGAAGAGAACTTGAAGAGTGGCCAAAAGACTAGGTTGAGTGGAGAGAACCTAGATAGGTGAAAATGGTCACAAGAGGAGATTTATCTCATGATCAGAAGACACTATTCGATGCATGGGTTTCATATTGGGATTTTCAGAACAAGAAGAAGGAAGAAGCAAGGAAAAGAGGGGAAGAGAAAAGGAAGAAAAGAGAAGAGGAAGCCAGAATAGATCAAGAGATAAAAGAACGAATGGAATTCCTAATGCAGGAGATGAGAAAGCACAAAGAAAATTCAGTGCAACTAAAAGAGGAATTGTAGAAAAACATGGAAAAAGAAAATATAGATCTAGAGCATCAGCCGATTCAGATTACAGAAGCCTGTACTGAGACATTGGAAGAGAAGAGTTGTTTGTTGAAAGAACAAGCTAATCACATTGATGTTGATATACTAGATGAACAGATTGATGTTGACATACCAAATGAACATAGTGATGCAGATATACAAGGTGAGCAACAACATGTTTTTGATGAAACTTATGATACAGAAGTTCTTGAAGATATAAAAGAGGCTAAAATGGTTGATGACCATTGTGATGAAATGGTTCATAAAGAGCTGGATGTGATGGTCCTTAATGCAACCAAGAAATGGCATTTGAAGTTAAGAAAGAAGGTGATCTGGCCTATCAAAAGGATACTAGCAGCAAGGGAGAAGACTTGTGATGAAGCTAAGAGGATAGAGGAGGGTGTAATAGTGGTGAATTTGTCTCCAAGCACGAAGATATTCTAGCATAAAGACATCACAACAAAGGATGCAACAGTTTCCTACAGTAACCCAAATTGGTGAAGTCATATTTAATGTGGTTCCATCTAATCCATTCATTGTAGGTTTGTAGGAGTTCTATCTGAATATGGAAAAAGTTTTCACACATATTACAGTTGATTTGGATATTGGTCAAGAGTACAAATAGAAAATACCAAAGAATTGGAAGGCACGAAAGAGGAAGGCCAATCCAAGGGACTTGGATTCTATTGTCCTTGGGAGTGTGGTGCAAAAGCACCCAAATAAAGAATGTACATATGCCAATCAGTCACTACCGAGCATCAATTCTGTGTGAGCCGACTGGAGGAGTTTATCTTGGGATTTGTACAAGTCCTTGTGGGGTTGATTTCCCCTATTCTATATTGTTCTAGAACAGTCTATAAGCCATTTTGGCAAGAGATAAGGATGTAGATCTTTCTGTAAGCCGTTCTGGTCTCGTAGGGTCAATTTTCCTATGTAATAATCTAGAATGTTCCCTAGACCATTTTAGCTTGTATAAATGGAGTCTTCAGGTTTAGAGTTGGATAGGTTTTTTTGAGTGAAGTTGCTCTAGATAAAAGTTTTTTAGATATGAAATTACGAGGAGAAGAAATCTATAGGAGAGCAAGTGTATATATTGTTCATTTGATGAATTAATTAGAAGAATATTATTATCTATCTCTTTCTAGTGTTGGCTCCTTTTGTTTTTGCTTATCTCTACATCATCATCATCATAAGATAATGACCTTTTAAGGTGTGACCCAATGAAGCAATGAAGTTTCTTTTGATCACCCAATCAAAGTAGTCAAATTCCTAGTTTCCTTTTACACCACAATTGAGAAAAATATTCAATCAAGCCTTAGTCGCGTGGTCACCTAAATAGGAAAAATGTAATGAATTATCATAGTGACTGAGAGAATGCTTATGTTCACACGGTTAAAGCTTTAGAAGATAAATCTTGAAGGATAATTGTGACTTTGTGAAACTGTTAGGACATCATAAAGAAAATTTAATTGCATGGTCACAGGGGTGACTAAATGGTTAGGAGATCTAACTACAAAGGAGTGACCAAGTCAAAATTTCTAAAATTATTCTCAGTCGCATGGTCAGGGTAGTTAAGTCATGTTATGCATAATGAAGTCTGACTGGGAAAAAGGTAGTTATGAACCCAAAAAGTTGTTTTTTTTCTAATTTGCATGGTTAAAATAGATATTCAATCCTCAGACCATGACTAGGAGAAAATTTTAAGAAAGTGTTAAATTCGGCAGTCGCAATGTTAACTAATTAGTCAAAGTTATAAGTCACAACCTAGTGATCACTACTACAAAGTGCATGAAACGTTTGATCGCTCAGTCACACCATCAAAGAAGATAAGGATAATTAAGTCAAAAACTTAGCGATATAGTTCGCTTACAAAAAAGATATATGTGATCACACCTTCATGGTGATAAGAGGAAACTGCCTGAGACAAGCTAAGACATGACGAAACAAGTTAAAATGCTCATTTGCAGGGTTGCACGGTTATGTATCAAAAGGAATGTTTAAACCATGACTAGGAAAACTAGTTCAGACAAAAGTAGAATATAGCATAACGCACAATCACAATGCTAAAGAAGTGTCAGAAAGGATAGACTGCGAAGGAACAACTAAATGAAAAGAGAATATATATCCTTTGCTTGCAGAATTATCAAGCAAAATTATTGTCAAATAAACCAAGTTGCAACCTGAAGAAGTAGTAAGGTCAAACTACATATAGTGTTTTGATCCCATGGTCGTGGGAGTGAAAATCTAAAGCTTGAAAGGTGTGTGAAGCCATGAGAAGCCATGACTTACTGACTGCTAGGGGAATTTGCATGATCACAACTAGTAAGTATAACTATTAATGAAATGGAGTGATCATGTGATTAAAGTTAAAAAGATGTCAAATGTTTAAGGTGCTCAGTTGCACAGTTAACAACTAAAAGTTATGATCACCCAGTCACTAGTGTTTCAGTGCTAAAGAAGAAAGTGACTATAGAACGATGAACAAAAGGAGTTTTTGGGTCATGAGGATAGGTTTTAATGCAAAAATGACTATTAAAGAGCCTTATTATGACTTAAAATTGATGTCATATCAAAAGTAAATAAAATGATAAAAAAGGCTGGTGATATAAGAAGATTTGGGCACTTTTACAAAAATTGAGATTTTTCATGCACGTTGACATAAATAGATATAAATGCTTCTCTCTAAATTTTTTTCTATTAATAAGTTGATATAACAACATTCTGAGCTATAGTCTTTTGCACAATCTAGAGATAAATTTGAGTGCTAAGTGATTTTCAGAGCTTTTAGAAGTTGAAGTTAATAGAGTTTGTTTGTAAGAAATATGATTACAAAAATCATGGAACAAGAAGAGGGTAACATAATAGCTCAAATTGATGTGGAGGAATCTTCGCAATGTACCAAATAGGCAAAACCAAAGTTGGCAACAATACATGCAAAAGAGTGGGTATATTTTCTACCAAGGTCTTCTCAAGTTCATACTTTGAATGTACATGTTTTCAGAGATACATATTCCTTATACAAAGATGCCATTGTGCCTGATACAAATTGAAATGAGCTTTTCTAGTGTTTTCATCAAAATAGATATGCAAAGTCACCTATCTATAACCCGTGGGTTAGGAATATGGAAAAATTGATAATGCCAAAAGTAATAGTGGACGTTGATTTGATAAAGGCATTGATCAAATCCTACAGTCCAATAACTTAAACTTTCCATAGGAGACACATTAGTATCCTATTTAGATTGGAAAACCTGGGACTTTCACTGAGGTCTTTGACCTAAGAGGGCCCATGACAAAGGCAATTGAAATGGAGAAGATGAATGAAACCTTCAAAACTTCTAAGAATTTCTTTACTAGAAGATTCATGAAGAGGCACATTCCCAAATCAGAGTTTGAGAAGGGTGAGATGCCAAAAAAGGTAGGAGACCTAATGCCACTAGGATTTTTTTGCAAGTATTTTAGGTGCACTATTTTTGGGATCAACAAGATGATAGGAACTGATGGTACAAATAATTTCCTAGGCCACATATATATCATTACTTTGGTTATCCAGGATCCCAATCATAATGTTGGGTATGATATTGTGGACTATATCATCAGTAGGATGCATGATGAGATTGTGGTGGCTTAGAAAGGAGAACTTGAGAATTTTTTATTCTTCAACTACTCATTGTTGATGCATATCATTTTGTACAAGACCATAGGACATATCAGTCTAGACTTCATTAAAGCCACTGAAGAGAATGGGGAGAAATTTCTTGTGCAGATGTGGACTTTCTTTTGGGAAAGGTTTTATCCTTATGCTACTACTATTGACTTTTACAATGATTTTTTTTTTCCTATTACAAACTTGTTAATAGATATAATTAAAAGATTACCTAGAGGTGTAAGGAAGCTAATAAGACTATTTTCTTGCCCAAATGGGGATACAGTTCTTATTCATGATTGGGCTAGTTTATTTCTATTTTTTTAAAAATTAATTATAAGGGTTTTTGGGTGCCCACAACCCCCTCATGTATTGGCGAAATATATCCCTGAAAGATTAGAGCAACTGGAATTATTTTGGCAATTGTTAATGATGAATAAAGAGTATCTAGGTCCTAATGTCAAGAGAGGCTCTTTTGTAGCAAGGAATACAAAGATAGGGGAATTTTTTATAGGAAAAGATGCTATAGAACAGATTGACTAGAATGTGGGAGGGTTTAAGCTTCCCTCAGCTGTCATGTCCCCTTTTCAAATAATTAAAAATAATAATCTTTGCTAAGGCAGGCAGGCCCAAAAAGGTGAAGTTTCAGCAAAAGGGGATAATCTTTGGAAGTGAATGGACTAATAAATAAAAATTATTATTAAAATATGTTTCATTAACCCCTCTTGGACGTGAGTTAGGGTTATGCCCTCTTTTAAGGGGTTTGGAGGAATTTTGGGCTCATTCAAGAACTTGATTTTTGCTCATTTCTTTGTTATTCTTCAGAGGTTGCCAAACCTGTGGAGAAGGAGACCCAAGAACGGGAGTTTGCAGGTTTCCAGGGAGACCCAAGAATGGGAGTTTGCAAGTTTCTAGGAAGGCTAAGGATGGGATTTTGAAGCCATTCCATGTGCATGCTCATGCAGAGTTTGCCTTTATGCTGAACAGTGCAGATTTGTGAGTTTTCAGGTGTATTTTTTGTAAGAGTTTGGCGTTTCCGGTTGAGTATTTCATATCAGTTTGGTTTGCTGCTGTATATCAGACTTTTAAATGTTAAAATAGAGCTGAAAATATGTATTTGGATATGATTATACTTCTGTGATAGATTATTAAGTTTTTTGTGGTGATTCCGGGCTATTTTGTGCTATTTTCGGGAGCCCGATGAGCATTATTTTTGTCCTCCATTTGGGAGCTATTGTGTGCATGTTATACAGATCTAGAAATGTCATTTTATAGGCTATTATGCTGCTCAAATTTCTGTAAAAATTTCCACTTTCAGATTTATTAATAATAGGTGAAGCTGTGAAGCTTTTGGCACTATTTCTGGCATACCCGATTTGGGGTTTCTTGAGAAATTTGGTGGGTCTTTGTGATATTAGTTGTTTGATTTTGAAAATTTGATTAGAGGCATGAAATATCATTTAAAATCAGTAAAGGGAAATTTCAATGGTATCAGAGCCATGATCTTGCCAGCCTAAGGGTTTGTAGAAGTTTGCATGTCAGTTTTGACAACTACCCAGATCTTGCATGTCATAATTTATGGTTGCATGTTGCTTCTAATCAGTTGCATGTCAAAATATATGGTTGCATGCTACTTCTAATCATTTGCATGTTAGTTCTTGGTGAATTTGGTGGTTGCATGTTGCTTCTAATCAATTGCATGTCTACTTCTAATCAATTGCATGTTAGTTCTTGGTGTTTGAAGAAGTTATAACCTATTGGGGTTACACTCTACTTTATCTAGAATGGACAGGTATAGTACAAAGTCTCAGAGGACACAATCTTGGACAATTGATATCCAGAGTCAGAACAATAGAAAGGATGGTTATTTAGACATTCAAGATAAACTTAAGAAAATAAGCCATGACATGTCTGAACAGTTGGTTGAGCACCACCGTATAATGAATGACATGTTGTCCGACCCAGCTAAGGTGGATAAGTTGACTGGATTTCTATTTGGAAAATTTTCTCATAGGGTAGATGACACAATTACCAAGAACTTGCATGAGGATTTTGAGAAACTAGCTTATAGCCAGGCAAAGGTCTCAGATTCTACTCTGCCACAGGAGGTAGTGGGTTTAGATGATGATTATGAGGATGTTGTTGTGCACGATGGTGAGATACCTAGTAGAGATGAGTAGACATTGAGCATTCATGACTTTTCTGAGAAAGAGTACCAGGCACAGTTAGATGCTTCATCACATGAGGTTGAGGCAGGTAGTACTCCACATGATTTGTCTAGCCAGCTGAAGGTGAACAAAGATAGTATTGTGACTTCATTATCTCATCATGATAGTATGTGGGATATGATAGAGGATCACATTCAGATGATTCAGTTACAAGGTAGACATAAGGGAGTTCAGGCAAAGTCTCCTTGTGTTGACTTACAAGCGATTAGGGAAGGAATGGGAATGATGAAGTTGAGTTATTTACATCTTCTGTTAGATCGTGACCATCTTCTTAGCCTTGTCAAAGACTATTCAGATGCCTTGAGGAGGAAGGAGGAGGAAGTTGACAGGCTTTCTCACGAGCTTGAGGACACTCGAGCTTCTTTGGTGAATACTCCATTGGCATTACAAAACTGGGAGAGACATGGGGATAAGCATGGCATTAAATTGAGTTTAGTTTCATCTTGCACTCCTAATACTTAGCTTTCTGTGAATGGTAGATCATATGTGGACATTGATAATTTTGCGAGTTCATCTTGCATTCACATCCAGGATATAGGGATAATGTCAAACAGGTATGTGGAATTAGTTGGTATTGGTCATATTACTCAGGTGAGGATTTTGCTTGAGTTAATAGCTGATTATAGTTTATGGATATGGACTCGAGATTGTTATATTGGCATTTGGGATTCAGTTGACAGGAAATCTTTAACACTTTTTGGTAGCAATGATTGTTTGGGTGCTATCATGGATTTGATTAGTAGATTGCACGGTGTTGTCTTTCCTTGTGCCAGGAGCTTATCTGATGTTGGTATTAGTTTTTATACACCGGTGTTGGGCTTTGTTCATATATCCAGTCAACCATGCTTGTTGGAATGTGTTGATGATATTTCATATTTGGCAGTGTGTACAAATGATTCCCAGGATCATATTGGCATTGATGACATCCAGGAGGATGCAGTGGGCAGTTTTGAAGACTTAGTTTCCTTGGGTACAGAGGAGTTGGACAACAGTGCTAATATTTTTGATACTTCATATGTTGATATGAGCTTTAGATTTGATTCACAGGATATGGATTGTAATACTCTAGAGACTAGTGACTTTGAGGATACTCCTTTAGATAGTGCATCAGAGGAGGTTTGTAGGAGACAGTCAAGCCAGTGCCATCATGTGTCTAATCAGTTGAGAGTTAGTGACCGAGACATTGCTATCATTTGCCAGTATTTTGATGTTGCTCGTCAGTTGTTAGCAGTTTATGGATGGGGTTCTCCTACTAGTGATGAGCAAGAAGGCATTTATCTTTCCTTGACAGAGATCCACTCTTTATGGGAGGCTATTCGGATTTTGAGATAGAATTATATGCAGTTGGTAGCCGACAGAGATTATCTTATGGAGTGGGGCAGTACAGCATATGATGCATTGTTGGCCAAGGAAGATGAGGTGAGTGAGCTTACTAAGCAACTTGAGGTGACTTCTGAGATTCTTGAGAGTACACAGTTGGCTTTCAAGGAGTCACAATTTCATTTGGCTAAGGTGACCATGGAGTTAGAGCGACTACAGTCTTTACCTGATTCTATATAGTCACAAGCTGTGGTGTTTGGTGATCCGAGGATGTCCATGGCCGAGATTGTCAGAGACAGTGGAGATGGGAATGCATCGATCCTTAATACTAACATTGGCATATCAGGTTCATTCCCACTAGAGTCAGGTTCAGTTGAGTTGGGTGTTGTAGCAGATTGTTGTATGCCTGACATGGTGGTGGCCTCTAGTACTGATGTCACGGAGACTAGAGATGTATCAAAGATCATGTGTGATGTTGGTGAGTCGGTAGTTGGCATGGTTCCTACTAGTAATACTACTCCCTTGGTGATATCTTCAGAGGTAGTAGTTAGTTCCAACATGGTTAATGATCAATTGCAGTTAGTTTCATCTGGATTACAGTCTAAGCCACTGACTGAGATTGGCGCATTCTATCGGCATTACACTATGAGGTACGCTCATCAATTTACCTTTGATGACCATGTTGATGAGATGATGATACAAAGATGTACTTTGGTTCCTAGTGCTTGTCATCAGTTATGGGACAGTTTGATGCCTCGGGATGAGAGTTGTGATGGGCATGACATGGTGATAGGTTCTGCAGTTGACAGCTTGATAATACATGACTTAGAGCAAGAGTTTGGGAGTGATGCTTCAGAAATTGTTGTTACTGATTCTACTCCTTTGGCTATGACATCTCCTAGCTTAGCTGGTAGTCAGTCACAGTGGGCTATATCACTTGTTCATGGCAAATTTGGTTTGGGGTCCATTTCTTACTCTTTATCTTGTAATGTCTTTTCATCATCAGCAGTGCATGGGAGTTATGGTTATGAGATAGTGGTCGGTGATTTGCAGAGTTGTGTTGACTACAGGAGTTGTATAGTGTGTGGATTCTCCATACTTGGTACAGTTTCATTCGAGAGCGTTCACCATTGTTGCAGAGTTGGATTGTACATTTCGTATAGGCCAGTGGGATGCGTTGATGGTATTTACTGTGTTGGTAGTTTGATTTGTCCACTTTACTTAGGTTTTGATGTTCTAAGAGTTTGTGTCTCATGGGTTTTTGACTGTGGCAGTGGTGATTTTGGAGTTTGGTTGAGCTGTAATTGTCAGTTTGATTATGGATTCCTCTTGGTCATATTGCAGAGGATATTGCAGGAGCCTGTGTTAATTGGTAGTAGTATAGTTCATGACTACATTTGGGATCCAGGTGGATTGATTGGTTTATTGTTCAGCCATTTCTTGAGGACAAGCAATATTTGGGAGGGGAGGACTTGTCATGTCCCCTTTTCAAATAATTAAAAATAATAATCTTTGCTAAGGCAGGCAGGCCCAAAAAGGTGAAGTTTCAGCAAAGGGGGATAATCTTTGGAAGTGAATGGACTAATAAATGAAAATTATTATTAAAATATGTTTCATTAACCCCTCTTGGACGTGAGTTAGGGTTATGCCCTCTTTTAAGGGGTTTGGAGGCATTTTGGGCTCATTTCAGAACTTGATTTTTGCTCATTTCTTTGTTATTCTTCAGAGGCTGCCAAACCTGTGGAGAAGGAGACCCAAGAATGGGAGTTTGCAGGTTTCCAGGGAGACCCAAGAATGGGAGTTTGAAGGTTTCTAGAAAGTATAAGGATGGGAGTTTGAAGCCATTCCATGTGCATGCTCATGCAGAGTTTGCCTTTGTGCTGAACAGTGCAGATTTGTGAGTTTTCGGGTGTATTTTTTGTAAGAGTTTGGTGTTTCCGGTTGAGTATTTCATATCAGTTTGGGTTGCTGCTGTATATCAGACTTTTAAATGTTAAAATAGAGCTGAAAATATGTATTTGGATATGATTATACTTCTGTGATAGATTATTAAGTTTTTTGTGGTGATTCTGGGCTATTTTGTGCTATTTTCGGGAGCCCGATGAGCATTGTTTTTGTCCTCCTTTTGGGAGCTATTGTGTGCATGTTATACAGATCTGGAAATTTCATTTTATAGGCTTTTATGCTGCTCAAATTTCTGTAAAAATTTCCACTTTCAGATTTATTAATAATAGGTGAAGCTGTGAAGCTTTTGGCACTATTTCTGACATACCCGATTTGGAGTTTCTTGCGAAATTTGATGGATCTTTGTGATATTAGTTTTTTGATTTTGAAAATCTGATTAGAGGTGTGAAATATCATTTAAAATCAGTAAAGGGACATTTCATTAGCCCCTACTAGAACCTATGATCCAAATGATTTGGTTAGGCATGATTTAAAGAAAATTAAAAAATATACCCTCCCAAGCAGCAAAAAAAATTGGGAAGAGGACTGTATAATGAACAATTTGGAAAAATAGGTGTGTAGGGATAGAACCTAGAGATGGAGCAAGATAATGATGATTGAAGAGGCCATTAAGATTTTTGATCCATCATTTAAAGGTTTCTACTATGAGGCAACCTACTTAGATAGATATAATAGGTTATGGGATAACTTTGAACAAATAATGGCACAGGTACCTACTGAGATCAAAGACAAGGCAGAGCCTCAAATCCCACAACAAGAGGATTTCATAACTATTGAGGTCAAAGATAACCATCCAGAGAGATCCTCATGGGAAAAGGGGAGGAAGAATTAGAAAATTATTTAAATTCTTAACAAGGTTAGAGGGAAGGCATTGCAAATTTTGCCAAAAGGATCAATTCTTTTTGATACAATAAGACATAACTTCTTGTTAAAGAAAGTTGGGAATCATGAAGAGATCCCAAACAAGACTAAATTGCAAATTTAGATGTTAGATGAGTGAATCATTCAAGCTCAAGAGTTCATAAAAGATGATGAATTCATCAAGTTAGATGCATTCAAATCTTTTTTATACAAAGTTAAGCATAATGAACTTACTTTGCAATTGCAACTAGGTGATTCCCTTGAGAAGACTATAGAATCGATGCAAAGGTTGTAGGAATATGATCCTAGTAGTGAGAGCCTCATAATAGAAGAAGCTAGAGAGATTATATCTAGAAGTGTGATGCTTCTTTTTCCTAGATGGGAGCTAAGCTCATCATTTATGTTAGATCAAATCAAGAAACAAGACAAGTCAATGTCCTTTGAAGAAACCAACATTGTTGGGGAGTTGTAGGGCTCTAGTTTTAATATTGACAACAAGACTATGGCTATGTGTAGCCTAGCTCCTAAGGGAGGGAAACAAACTCTTATGGAGATAAATGAATCCCCTCAAGGCAATGTGATATTTTGGAATATCACTATTGTATCTAGTGATCAGGTCCATAATTTGTAAAATACAACATCATTGATGGGGAAGAGCGAAATGGATCTGTTAAAAGAATAGCTATTTCAATCATATAGCATATCCATTGATTCTAGGAAAAAGTATGAAGAATATTTGAAAATGACTTATGTCCTAGAATAGATGGTGGCTACCCTAGAAGAAGAGACAAGAAACCTTAGAAATGTTGCAAGGCCTATCATAGAGGTAAAAGACTAAGAGACCCAAACATAAGCTGATACAACAAATGTGGGAGAGAGAAAAGAGATGGACATTGATGAATGGCGTGGTGCCAAGGAGGTAGAAGTCAAGACAATTCAAAGCATGATGATGCACAAAATAGGTGCCTTATAGATTGTGTCACAAAATGTGCATAGCAGTTACATATCATTGCAAGGAGTTGAGTTCCAGTACTCAAAAGCATTAGCCCTTCTATCCCCTTTATTCACAACATGGGGATATTATACACAATTCTTTGATAAATTGGTCCCCCTGTTGCCCCAAAAGAAGGAGTTACCTAAGGCAGTAATTATTAATTCCAGAAAAATGATTAGTAAAGTATAGGAATTGAATGGGTTTTTCTTAGGAAAAATGCAATTAATACAAGGCAAGATGAAAATAATTGTTGTAGGGATCCCAAATTTTATTCCCACTATCTTAGATCTTGATGGAGTAATCAAAGAATGGCAAGAATGGTCCTCTTCTTTTGAGGATATTTTGAGACATCCACAGTTTATAGATTTTTGCAATAATGAGATAGATGTAACAATTGTCTATGATATGATTGACTTTCTATTCAAAATAGAATAAAATATGAATAAAGTCACTACAGAGTTAAATGCTATAACTAATACTAAGTGGAACACAAATATTGGTGACTTACATATCATTTGGGATGCCACATGGCCAGATGTGGATACTGACATTGCCATATAGGAATTCATTACTAATATGAAGGCTATACCATCTATTGATAGTGACTATTGCAAAGCAAGGATATAGTCAAAGGTAGAGGAAACAAGAGAAAGGAAAGGAAAGTGACAGGAGCATAAAGACTAACAAAATTTGCTAAAGGATACTTGCTAATAAGTGCTACCTACAAGTTTTGTAACTGCATCCAAAGTTTTGATCCAGATGCAAAGAATGTTTGAATGCAACTGAATATAAAATATCTTTGTATCTTATTCCCAATTGAATTTGACATGTGTCCTCCCATCTGAAGCTTGTTGCAATCCTTCCTATAAAAGGATTTCCAAGATGTGGATTGAGGTCCGAAATCTATGTAATTTTCAAAGTTATACTATTTTGCATTCAGTTCAATTAGTGTTTGTGTAAATTTTTGTGATGTATTCATTTGCAAATCTAAGGATACAAGTGAATATTGAATGATAATTTGTCATGTCTTGAAGTATTCTTGAGTTTATACCAATATTGTATGATTTTCAAGGAGAATTAATACAAAGGGAATGTTTTGCCATATCTGTTTTCTCTAAATTTTGTCTCCATTTTTAAGTCTTGGTTATCTGGGGATTGAATGAGCAAGGCTCATACAATTAAATGCAACTAGGATAGGTTGTATATCAAATTTTTGTTGTTTTTAATTCAAGGAATTAAGTAACTGCTTCAATAAATTGATAGGATTTCTAGTCATATAAAAGGGATATTCATAAGAATGGGATTTAGGGATTTCCATTCATTAAATAGGTCAAGTTTTTTTGGTAGGGCATTGATCATCAATTTAGATGCAAACTATTAAGAAATCATGTGATTTCCCAAAGCATAAATATAAATCAAATCAACTTTTACTTTTGTGTATGAAGGAACCATTGTTGGTCAACCCTTATTTGCAATAATTCTCCATGTGTTATAGTTAGTTGTTGTAATCAAGAATTATTTTCAAAGTTATGAAGAATTGTAACCATTTCTGCTATAAGAGATTAATTTTGAAGAAAATAATATTAGTGAGTGAATTGTGAAGAGAATATCAAGCATCTAGTCATTTCAATCCCTAAGGTGCACCCGCCTAGGCCCTGTAGAGCATGAAGTGTAGAGAATCCCCGTGATTCTATTGAAGTTGGTCCATATCTGAAGATTATCTAGTTGAGTATAGGAAGTAGCTAACCCTTAGACTATATTTTATTCTCAAAACCCTAGTATTAGGACTTTTTTTGACTAGTAGTTTTCAAAAACCAACACTACATGCATGTGTTTGATGTTCATACTTATTGCAATGATAACAATAGCCATTAAATTTAGGAGTAATATTGATCTCACCAATTTTTCTCCTACAAAAATTTGTCGTGTCTCTAGGATTTCCACAGTGATAGCAAATATGTTTCTTTGGTTTTGGATTGGTGTAAAAATTCCTTTGTTCAACTTTCTTTAATGATTCATCTTGTTTAGTAGTGGAATTCTCGGTATAGCATAGTCCATATACATCTCTTAGTCACCTCTATCCTCTAAGTTGTTCATCCAACATCTTGACACTTTCTTCTGATCTTTTCATTCTTTCACTAATTTCTTTTTCAGATTTCAATTCGCTCTTTAGATTTTCATTCTCATCTCTTAACTCTACAATCTCTTCCATCTTCCTACCAATCTCAATATTAACATTGATTATCTATTTTACCAGATCGTAACATGATTATGTGTCAACCTTGTGATTTCTTCATATTTTGCATTTAGTCTTTCAATGATTTGTTTATTGTCTTCTTCAATTATTTTCTTATCATCCTCAACCTTTCTCTTTTGTTCCATCAGTTCAGACATCCTAGTAGACTCTAATTCTTATTCTCTTTTTAGTAATTTCACATTCTCAGTAATACTATGGTTTTTCTCCAATAAATGAGCTATGGCAGCATTAGATTCATCATATATGTTTTCATTACACAACTATTCAGTTATTTCTTCCTGATATGTTGTTTCATTGGTTTGTTAGGCTATTTTCTTCCTTCTTTTCAATGTTTGTCTCAATGCATCTTTCATCTTATTTCTTTGAGTCATGGTCATCCTTATCTCAATATTTTTGTCAAGCCTATACCTCTCCATGACTTGTGTATTTTACTCTCAGGTGGCAAAAACTTCAACAAGAGAACTAAAGCTCTAGTACTAATTATTGGAATAATTAGGAGAGCTATGATGCTAAGACGGAGGGGGGCAGGGGGTTTAATTAGTGTCCTCTAGAATTTTTAGCCTTTAGAAATTTAAAACTTTTCCTTTTCTCTTCTGTAGCTCAATAATCACTAATCTTTTATCACAATACCTTGTAAATGAAAATAACAAAACTCATTAAAGATTCACTAATTATAAACACATAAACTCATGAAACATGACACATGACACAATCGTTTGGTATTGCATAAACCCTTGGTTATAGGGAAAATTGTGGTGGGTATAGTACCCAAAAATCCATCACTACTACAGTAAGAGGGTGCCTTTTAGGGCTACAATGTTTAGTCACTTCTAATGACATACTCAGTTAGGAGTATATAATAAGACCTGTAAGGATCTACCTTTTTCAAGGATTTTGCAAGACTCTTCAAGTGTGTCCTTGGTAAAGAGCTTTACATATGAGACTATTAAGTCCACCTTTTAAAGGATTTAGGAAACTACTAAAGTAATTAGAAAGTAGCAACAAATGATCTTTACAGTAGCAACTTACTTTTCTTGATTAGATCCCTCTTCTACTCACTAGTTATCACCTTCTGTGATAGATATGCAATTCCTCTCTATATTGTCTTTATCTCTAATCTCTGGCCTCTACTCTAAACTTTGATCTCTCTTTCTTGAATCAATACTTCTTTCAGTAGCATCAAAAACTTCTCACAACAACATTAACCATACCAACAAGAACTTCAAAAAAAATTTAGACATGTCCTTTTATAGTTTTCTTTGTCCATTTTGTTGTCTGACCTAATTAGGGTTTTGTAAATTTCCAAAATTGTTCTTTGATCTTAATCAATTGTTAGAATTAATTGCCATTTCATTCCTCTTTCATCCTTTATTATCATTGGTTCTTCCAACCTTGAAATTAACAAAAATCAAATTACATTCTTCAAGAAAATCATTTCACATCTTTACCCCGATCATTGTAAATTATTTCTCGTACTCAGCATGATCATGGCGCATCAGATTTTGTGCCAATTCAAACTTTGATGTTGTCTTTGTATTACTTGGTAAATACAACATACTTATATATTGTCACTTGATATAGTGTTTTCTCGGTGTCCTCTGTTGAGCTTGACAATCTTTGTCTACTCAACGTTATCTTTTCCTAAATTGGTTATAAATTACGTTTGGTATATATAGAATTACTCAGTGAGTAGGTAATCTTGGGTATAATAGTAATACTTATTCATCTCCTCCTTCATTACTAAGGAAATATGTTATCTTGGTTTCTATGCACACTTTTGACTTAACATTTTAACACTATAAGGAGTTCAAACAGTGCAACCAGAGCATTGAAGGACATAACAGAGATACTAGATAAGGAGATCAAATTGAAGAGAGGATATCTATAATCAAATTTCAGATCACACTGAAGGGTTAGGTACTGAATTAGTTTTACAAATTGATTCAAGAAAAATCTTTTAATAGAATGGTTCTAACAAACCTATTTCAAATCTCCTAACATAGTCCTTACTTTATTATAAGTGAAAAATCCTTTAACAAAGTAATACCTAATAGTCTTGAATGCTTTTAACATAGTAGACACCTCACAAGGTAGATCATCTGATATGATCAAATTGTAACCCTATCAGGTTAACTTTTTTGTTACAACCGTAAAGATTTATGGGTTTTATCCCCACCCTAGTTTTACCTTCATATTGAAGTGTTTCTAGGTAATCAAATTCATTGTGTTATGTGTTGATGATTTTTATGAATGTTATGCTTAGATAGATTTCATTTCAACATTACATATTTATGTTTATATGGTATAACGTTTGAGATATGAGATATTAGGTTTGAATTATTTTATTAGAAAAAGTATTCTCTCCTCTTAGTATCTTGTTTCCCATTAAGATTTCCAACAATTGGTATTAGAGCACAATTCTCTTGAAAAAGACTAACAACTTTAGAGGATTAGATCTTGAAGATGGAGGAATACAAGATGGGAAAAATCATTGAGAACCAGATGATTGAAATCCATATCATATTGCAACAACTTGAAGGAGAAAAAGATGAGTTAAGGAAATCCTTAAATAAAAGTGAAGAAATGACCATTCACCAAAATGATACACTATACAAGGAAGTTGATACACAAGGATTTCTTAATAGTGGTAATATTGATGATAGTGATGCAACAATAGTAGATCTACTAGAAAAAGAAAAAAATTCTAAACAAAGAAGTCAAATAACTCAAGAGAAAACAAGAAATTCAATCAATAAGGTTATGTGAAGTGTCTGAAAAAAAGAAGAAAGCACAAGAAGAAAAAGTCATGTTTAAGGAAGACAAAAGACAAATGCCTACCAAAATTGAAGAAAGATCATTTAAGGTGTATAAACTCACAAAAAATCAATTGGACATGATAAACTAGTTATTAATTATAAACTAGGAGTTGAACTGAAAGGACATGGAGATCACAAATATAAGATTACAACGTGACCAAATAAGAAATGAGTTAAAATCTGAGAAGAAAATACTAGAGAGAATGAACAAATCAATTGAAGCTATTAGATAATTTGAAGAACTGATGAGACCACCAATGTCATCTAATGATACTTCTATTCTAGGACATGACAAGTGCTCTTCATTTATTGAGGTAGGAGAGTCATCAAAGAATGGAGAGAAAAGAAATGCAAAATCCAAAGGAAAACCTACTTGTCATCATTATGGTAAACTTGGACACACGACTAACATATGCAGGAGCAAAAATGGTAGGCAAAACCCTAAACCTAAGTTTACTAGTAACTATTTTAATTTAAAGAAGCAATGACACCAAGTACATGAATGTATACCAAAGAAAAGTGATGCACCCATACCTAGATTTGAAGGACATTGTTTTAACTATCAGAAATATGGATATAGAGATCATGAATGTAGATCTAAGGAAAAATCTAATTGGACATTTGAAAAGAAAATAGATGCACCTAAGCAAGGTAACTCTTACAATTGGGATTAAAACACATGGTGTAATTGTCATTATTGTGGAGAGTATGGGCACATTCCAGAGAATTGCACAAAGACACATTTCATAGGTAACTATAAGAAATGGTTGAATGGAAATCTAGTTTGTTATAGTTGTCTCAAAGTTGGACATGTTAGTAAGAATGAAAAGTCTCGAGCACCATAACCAAATAACGGAAACAATTAAAAAAGGGAAAATCAAGGTAAAGAAAGCATGGAAAGAGATAGTGGAAGTTGGAAATAGTGAAGAAAGCAAAGCTAAGTTCGCCAATCCAATGGATCAGTTGATCACAACTCATCAAACTAAGAAAAAGAAGGTATGTAAGGGACTATATGGTTAATGAAATATCATACATGTCAGTTCCTAACAAGTAAATGGTTAAATGTTCATATCAACATGAATCAAGATGCATTAGGAAAAATCTAAGAGAAGTATTGGCAATAAAATATGTTTTACTATCAAGTGTCAAGCATCAATAATTCAGTCTGTATTGACCAAGCATTGCAATATAGAATCAAAACTTAAGTTGACCAAGTAGATCTATTAGCTGAGAGAATTGGTATTAACCAAGCAAGGTGATAGTGACCAAGTATTTGAAAAGAGGCACAAATGTAGGAGATAGTTGTTGTGCACCTACCAAAGTACAAATGCATTTATTGCATACCTACTCGACAAAAGTGAAGGTGTATATCAAATTTGGGAATTGATTTTTACTTTACCTAGTGAATTCAAGTGCACAAATGATTCAAAGGTGATAAAAGTGAATTTAGCAACAAAGTGAGTGAATCATTGTGTGCCATTGGCAATTTGACAAAATTTAGTAAGTAGAACTTTTATTATTTAGCTAGTTGTTTTATGAGTCTGTCAAAGAAAATTTTGTTTCAAAAACCTAATTTAAAATAGCATCATCTGCAACTACAAGTGAAATGTTGAACAAGAGCAACACACAAATTGTGAGGAACAACCAGTGTCCCCCATAGAGGATTAAAATAACAATAAAGATATGTCACCCTTACAAGGACGATACTAGCTCAACATGAAAGGTCTGATCAATAACTCCATGTGACACTATCGAGGATATAAGTCTTGCATAATAAACGAACACAATAAAGTGTAGATGTACAAGAATAATAGTCTAAGTGAAAATTATGGGAAATCATATAATTAAAGCATCTAATTAATTTCCTTTACATTATCATTTAAATGGCCCATTTTCCATAAATTATTGAAATGCACAAGGTACTTATTCATAGCACTATAACCAGTGAATCCAACACAAACAATTCATTTCTAATTATTTAAGTATTTAATAATGGAATTAATAACAATTTTAAAACAACATGAAAAGGTACTTAAAACACTTAAGTGAACATGGTCAAATACATGACTAACCACTGCTATAAGAACCTAGTCGAGTGTAATAAGACAATAATACACAATGCAATCTCTACACACATCTTAGGGTAATCATGAAACAACTTCATGATACCACATTAATCTTGGTAACCATTGGCACAAACCTCAGTGAAATCATTTAACACATCATAATCTCATAAATCAGCCATAAGCATAATCAATCCAACTGATACAATAACATAAATCTAGTCACCCCAAGGGTGTTGATCACTCACGAGTCCTATCACGATCATTCAAAAAGGAAGAGCATCAAGGTTGTACCCATAAAGATGACTTACATGAATTGAATTAGAGAGGCACTAAACCAAATAACAACAATATCCTCAAATTAGAAATAGGAAAGGAAAATCAAGCATGCTAGTTAAAGAAAGCAACATACATCAGAAAAAAAACAAAGCAGTAATCACAAAATATGAAATCTCAGGAAAAGAAATAGCAACAAAATTATTCACCTCCACAACAAAAACAAAGCAATGGGGAAAAGTAGAATCTAGAAAAAGGTCAAAAGTCAAAAATTGAATCAACAAAAGGGGAAGCACTAGTGCTTTAAGTCAAGAGGATCTCAATAAAAAAAGAGACAAGAAGTAGATATGACACATGAGAATTCACTAAAAGAGAGCACGAAGATAACAAGTAGGAGAGATAAAATATCCCCAAACAATATAATCCCCCCTGTAAACTCAAAATAATGGGGAAATACAATATTAATAAAGAAAGAAAAGGAAAACATGAAGATATCATATAAATTCTGGCAAACCCCTAATAGGAAGGATCTACTTGAGGTAAGCAATGATTTGGAAAAAGATAAGATTGAAGAGAATCTAAAAAGAAATGTTAGACATCTCATACTAGTAGAAGCTGAAACCTTCATGAATGAGTTGATAGTGGCAAGCAATGAAGGGCCCAACAATAATATGGATATATGTAATGTTAGAAACCTAAGTAAGAGCCGAGAATGGGAAGAATTTGGAATATTAGACACTTAGGAACAAGAAAAGGAAAATGTCAAGACTAGCTTAGAAAATAATAAAGAAGAAGAAATAATGGAATATGAAAATGTAGAATTAGGTGACCAACTTTTACAAGAATTAAGAAAGAAGACATGGAAGAAGGCACCAACACAACAATCCAAACCAATGCAACCAACAACATATACAAACTAGGAATTGATAAAAATCAAGAAGGAATAACAAAGCCAAGATATGGGAAGAAAAAGAGAAAAATAGGCAATAAATCACTTGTTAAACTTAGACAAGTAATTAGGCAAGCATAAAATCAAAAGAAGATTCACGAAGTACTAAATGTAGGGAAGGGGCAGTTCCTTCCCAAGGAACAATGAAGATAGCTACATGGAATGTTAGGGAACTAAATGCCCCTAAAAAAAAGTGCTTATTAAAGTGCAACCTAGTGCTCTTTGAATTTGAAATCATTATACTACAAGAAACTAAACTCAATAAAGAAGGAGACAAACTCAACAAGAAACTTGGTTACCAGAAAATATAATTAATAGAATCCAATGGGGCCTTGGGAGGAATAGGAATCATTTAGGATCCAAGGAAGGTAAATTTTAGCAAGCAAGAATCAAGAAATTATTGGATAGAGGGGAAAATTGGCAGCTATTGAAACAAAACCCAGCTAACTCTCATAAATGTATACAAACCAACACCAACAATAGGAAAGAAAAAGGTATGGAATCAAATTATCCAATTCATGGAAGACAATCAAATAGAATTTTACTGTATTGGAGGATATTTCAATGCCATCAACAACCCAAGTGAAAATTTGGGTGGAGTCAAAACTGCCTCATAGAGCATGATAGACTTTAAAGATTAGATAGATCAAGAATGCTGAATAGATATCCCAACTAGAAATGGTATGTTCACTTGGAATAATAGAAGAATATGCTTCTACAATATAGCAGAGAGATTACATAGATTCATGATAAAAGGAGATCTACAAAGCTTTGATGACATAATTCAGGTAGAAATACTACCAAATGTAGGATCACAACATTGTCCAGTAAGAATATAATTTAAGGAACCAAAAGAACTAGCAAGAAACCCATTCAAGTGTGAAAAGATGTTGTTCCAAGATGAAGAATTCTTAATGAAAATTAGAATGTGATGGCAAGAGGGAAACTTTGAGGGATCTAAAATGTTCTACTTTGTCTCTAGATTAAAACATCTCAAAGAAAACATACTACAATGGAATAAGAACAATTTTTAAAATATATTAAGGACAAAATAGAAACTAAAGAGGAAATTAAGAAACTAAAATAAGAGGTAATAAAAATAGGAATGAATAATGAAACATATCTCAAAGAAAAATAAATAATTACAAAATATGAAGATATATTAACAAAAGAAGAAATATTCTGGAAACAAAAATCGAGAGAAACATGGCTATTAGAAGGAGACCGAAATACAAAATTATTTCATAGTAGTACCACAAACAATATGAATATTAACAAATTAACAAAAATAAAAGATAACACAGGGAATGTAAGGAAGAACTAGATAAAGTGTTGGAAGTATTCATAAAGTATTATACATACATTCTTAATAACTTTGAAAGCTCTAACCTAATAGTGCAAAACAACATGAAAGAATCAATACCAAAGCTTATTATAGAGGAGGATAAAAAAACCTTAAACAAACCCTTCACCATAGCTAAAATTAAAGAAGCTCTACTCGGATTCAACCCAAAAAAAACTTTGGGGCCTGATGGATTCCAAGCCTTCTTTTTTCAAAAATGTTGGGACACAATAGGGAAAGATTTATAACCCCTAGCTCAAATCAATAATACCTTTATAACCCTTATCCCTAAAAAATCAAACTATGAGACCCTAGGAGATTTCTAGCCTATAGCACTTTGTAACACTATATACAAGGTATTACCCAAAGTGTTAGGTAATAGACTTAAAAAATTATTACCAAAACTAATATCAGAAGAATACACAAGGTTTGTACCAAGAATATCAATATTGGATGGAATTATCATTATGCAAGAAACTATTCATTCAGTTCAATCCAATAAAGATGCTTGCATGTTTATGAAATTAGACATTCAAAAGGCCTATGATAAGGTCGATTGGAGATTCCTTTATAAAACTCTAGAAGCATTTGGCTCTGTGTGAGAATAAATAAACCTTATTTTTAACTATATAGCAGCTCCCAAAATATCACTTCTTATCAATGACACTCTAGAAGTTTTCTTTGGTATATCTAGAGGAATCAGACAAGAAGACCCAATGTCACCATTTTTATTCATTAACATGAAAGAATATTTTGGTAGATTTATTAAACTAGTGCAATTAGAAAATAAGATCAAAGGAGTAGCAATAGTTGATGGCATTCAAAAAGTTACATACGAACAATTTGTAGATGATATAATCCTTCTTGGGGTAAGCACAATACAAGAAGCTCAAAACTTTAAACAAATCATACACACATATATGGATGCATCAGATCAAAAGGTAAATGAGGCCAAATCAAAAATATTCTTCCTGAATACTCATGCAAAAATAGAAAATGGAATATGTAATATTATAGGGTAAAGGAAGGTACATTTCCTTGCAAATATCTAGGAATCCAACTAGACATAGGGGTTAGGAAAGGAAGAACATGGGAACCTCTGTTTGAAAAACTAGATAAGAAAATAGGAAGTTGGAAAGGAAAATGGCTAACCAAGGTAGGTAGGGTAACTAAAATTAAATCAATATTATTTGTAACACCCATATATCAAATGTCATGCTTACCACTACCTCTAGGAGTACAAAAGAAACTAGAAAGAAAATTCTAAAACTTCTTTTGGAGTGGGATCAAGGAAAAGAAAAAATTAGTTATGATAAAATGAGAAAACTTATGCAGATCTAAGGAACTAGGTGGTCTTGGCATCAAAAACCTAAGTGAAAAAATGAAGCTCTAGGAGAAAAGCTTGTATAAAGAATGTATGAAGAAAATGATAGTAAATGGGCCAAAATTCTAAACCAAAAATATCTAGATAGTTCGGATTCAATATCACTCTCCAAAACTTGCAACCCCCCTAAAGGCTCACAAATGTGGGATTTCATGATACAATGTTGTTCTATCATAACTAAAAACCTTACATGGGATGTAGGAGAAGGGAAAGAAGCCTTATTTTGGGAAGATTCATGGGATGGGTTACCACCACTAGATAAATGCAACCTTCCAACAAACGTAAAAAAACTCTCTAATTGAACAGTGGGGAAACACACCAAGGATTACATAAAAATGATCAATAGAAATGACAAAACATATTGGAAATGGAAACCAACTAAAGAAACCACTTTAACGGATTAATAAAAACAAGCCTTTGAACAATTCCTAATTCAAAGGCCATTAATCCTTAAAGAAGAAAGGATAAAATAATATGGGGGGCATCTAACAATGGGAAATATAACATTAAGAAAGGATATGAATTAATAACCAATTCACAAAGATAAGAAAAAATAGATATACCTCTAAACCTCTGTTGGGACCTAACATGCCTCCCAAAAGCAAACATCTTCCCATGGGCAGCAATTCAAAATTGAATCCTAATAGTATATAGGTTCACTAAAATGGGTTTTGAAGGTCCATCACAATGTCCACTATGCAAAAATTACTTAGAAACAACATAGGCTTTATTATACCAATGTACCTTTGCCCAAAAAGGATGACAATGGCTTCATAAGAAATTAAATTGGATAATTGTACTTACCAAAGGGTTACGAGACAACTTAAAAATTTGGCCAAAAGATAGAAACTCAATGACATATGGCAATTTATGGAAAATAGCTCCATCAATTGTATTATGGGAGATATGGAAAGAAACAAACAAACACATCTTCAAAAATGAAGATATGTTAGATGCCTCATTTTTTAATAAAGTAGAAGGAAGCATAACAGAAGTAATAAACAATCACTTGAAAAACACAATGAAAGAAGAGGGGTCCTTCATAGACTAGGATACCAATATGAAGAAGAATTGGAGATACCTAATTAACCCACCAATGACTCGCATAAAGGCAGATAAAGAAGCAAGGAAAAACTGTAAATGGGAACTCCCAGTAAGAGGATGGACTAAACTAAATTTTGATCGAGCATCTAGAGGAATTCCAGGCAAGGTTGGACTAGGGTGTATCATGCACTCAAACAATAGTGTCTGGTTAGCCAAATGAGAAAAACCACCAGGAATCCAAACTAATAACATAGTAGAACCTGAAGCACTAATAAAAGGACTCAAGCTATGCTTAGAATTAGGTATCAAAAAGGTCATAATTGGAGGAGATTCACAAATTATCTTGAATGCACTAAGAAAGGGTAGTACCCCTAACTAGAAAATAAATCCCAAACTCAAAGACACTCTTCCCCTTTTAGACCAATTTGAAGATCCCAAAATTCAACATATATACAAGGAAGGGAACAAAGAAGTAGATACCTTAGCAAATATGGGAGCAGATGGAGAAGATATCCATGTCAAAAATTATGAGCACAATTCATAAACACGTAATATACTTAAATGTGGGAAAAAAGGAAAGAGTGGTCCAATCCTAGACAATAATCAACACCACCTATCCTTATTCAAATCAAGAAACCATATATTAGGAAATCAAGATAAATTTAGCCTAAGGCAAATTAAAAGTTAAGCATCAATACATATGAATACTTGATCAAAATCTCAACACATAGGTTGTGTTTATGCATCACATTCCATAAAAAGTCTAGATTAGGGGTAACTATAAAAAATGTTTTTTATTATCCCTAAATAGCTTAATACTCCGTCAACTCCTCTAGAAAACATAGAGAGATTACCAAGTAAAGCATAATTGGATAATGCAAACTAAGTAAGATCTTAGTTTTTTTTTTTTTAAGTTAATAATCAAGACACTGCATTAATGTAAGAATCACACACTTTGAAAACATGTATCTTAATGTATAAATTCAAAGATCAAACTAACAAATATAACCAAATAGAATGTCTACAACTTTCAAATCATTAAGATCCCCAAGGCTTAAAACAAGGCTAATGAAATTCTCAATCTCACAACAATTAACTCAAGTTGTTAAAATCTCTATTTCTTAGATGGTTAGAATAAAAATTGATTAGAGGAATATTTTGTTCGTTTATTTTCTCCCTTGATACGAAAGATACTAACAAAGATCTTGGCTAAGAAAGATGTTCCCTTTGCATATTTCTAACTCTACAAGATGAGGAAGGACTAGAAGCATAATGTACGCATGGACAATGTTACATACCAGATTGATATTGAATAAAGGGCAAAGCAGTGCAAATTAAACAAATTATAACAAGCAAAGGATGTAAAATGTAAAAATAATCTCACAAAAGCATCCTAATATAAAGGAAAATCTTTGTAAAAATGTCATATTTGAGTATTTGTAAGAATGAACAACCTCTCAAGTAAGTAGAGCAACTGGGGTATGCCCCTTTTATTCTTTGTGTAGTATAGGAACTTGGGTCTCGGGTAGGACTGGAGGTTTTCTTTCTCTATTCTTTCCTACTAGTGTTCATTTGTACGAAGACTTAATAATTTTATTTAATATTATAATATTATAATCTATAGGACTTCGGTCTTTTACCAATAAAAAATATAATAAAATTATATTTAATATTATAATACAACTAAATTTATTCTCTTATAGTTATTCATTTTATTTAATATTATAATTTTACTAACTTTTTTTAATGACAAATAAGACTATTACATGGCATTTGTATAAACATTACTTCGATGATCTATTAATGTTTCACTGTTACTTAAATGACTATTATAGCTATCACAATAGTCCCTTTGATATTGCAAGTTGGTAAAGTAGAAAGCTCTCTTTTAAGAAATTATATTATTGACTTTTTACAGCTATTTTTTAAAAATAAATAAGAATTTATATTATTTATAATTTATGATTCATAATTATTAAAGTGCCTTACTATTTATAATATTTAATATTTATTAACAACCTTCATTCAAATACAACTTTAACTATTCATATGAACTAAAATACAATGCAATGAAACATATTTCTTATTCAGAAAGTATGTTCTTATAATAATAATAATTAAGAATTATTAGTATTGTAGACTAAGTACTATTACATCATTTAATGGTTTATTTTTTTAAACACTTCCTTTCTATTCCAATTAGTCTTTTTAAAATTTTATTATAAAATTAATACATTGGATAGTATAGATGCATGATTTTTAACTTTATAGTTTTCATACAACATAATTACTCATAAAACATAATATTGTTTACGACTTATTTTTTGATTTATACGAATGTGATTTATTTATCTTTAATATTTTTAAATGTTAGTAAATTAATTAAAAATTTTATGTATAATTTTTGATGGAGGGTTCATACCTACAAGGTAGCCCAGCGAGGCATGAAGCTTGTGAGCTACCAACCAGCGAAGGCCACTACATAGGCATTTTAGGAACCCGATACGGGCCCACTCATGCTTGAAACCTCTTCGGCTTAGAGCCAAGGACTGAGGGGCATCCATGCCGTCAAAATCACCCGGGGCACAATCCTGACCTCATCCCTTATGATGTCAGAGCCTTGCACTTAGCAAGACTTGATCCCTAGTGGGCTCTTTGTGAGCCATTCAACTTCAATAGTAGACCAAGGGCCCATTGACTTATGTATAATTTTTATATATTATTATTATAAAAATATTATTATATTAATATTATAATTTATTTCTAATATATAGTATTGATATATAAACAATACAAAATATATATCAATAATTATATTCACAAACAAAATTTAAAATGAAAATTTAAATAAATTATACTTTATAATCAATAATTATTTATATAATTAAAATAAAAAATTCTTTATTACACCATTATAGAAAACTATAATTTTATTTTTTTTATTAATCAAAATATTTAATATACTATAATAAATTTATTGAATTAAATATACTAAAAACTAAAGAAAGCAACTCATAATCATTTAACTCTAACAAAACATACAAATTAATAAAATTCAAAATTAAATAATAACTTAATAAAATTCAAAATTAAATAATAACACTTATATAATTTCTCTTTTAATGAAAAATGAGGAGAAAATGATTAATAATAAGACTCTTGGAGAGCTAAGACTCTTATTGCACAACTCATGACCAACTCTCATCAAGTGGAAGAGACCGAAAGAGCCCTGGGAAGAGAGTATCGAACAAAACTTCATTTTAGAACGTGAGGCATTCATGGAAAACAAGGTCAACTTCATGAATATCATATCCAACAACTCTTGGTACAACTTTTTCAATAAGGAGAACATTGAGAAGTTGGGTTCATCATCACCCACCACAAAAAGCAAATTGAATCAACAAAGTTGGTTTAATGGAAAATGTGTCTCATAGGCCTTGTTCAACCTCGTGGACATTAAATTTTTATCTATCTATCATAATAACAAGAGACGGAAAGCAACATAGTTCTTACCGTATGTGTCATGATTATAGTATTGTAGAGTGTGGCAATAAACTTGGTTGAGATGGAGGAATAAACTTTTTAATTTGAAGGAATGCAAAATGTATTAAAACAACACTCTTTATATCCTTTGATATTTTAGAGGTTGAACCATCTTTAAACCGTATTAAAATTAATTGTAATTGTACGTAGAACTTAAGAACTAAAGATAGTGGAGAAACATAGACAATTACATTTTACATTAATGTTTCTAGTTGAATGCGAGTAGATAAGTTATAGCTCTTACCAAGTGCAAAATTACTTCTTTGTGTCATTAGAATTTTAACATCAACGTCTTTACAAAAAATGTTACAACAAGCTCTAAATTGGAAAACTCAAAAGTGTATAAGAATTTTAGAACAAAATAGAATTCTTTAACTTTAAGAGTTTTAAGACTGGAAAGCGTCTTCATAAGCCCTCAAGAAATGTTGTTCAATTTCACTAAAAAAATCATGCATACATTACAAGGCAACACATTTTTTGCATTATTGATTTTTCCATGAGAAGTCTTGAGATAATAAATAAAATTTCTACAATATTAATTTGAATCTAGTTATAAAGTTGTCATAAATGTCTTGTAATGTGTTGTGAACAAATGGATCATTGAGATCTTGTGCAAGATCAAACAATACCAACCAAAATCCTAACAAAAGCATAAGCATGTTATATCTAAATTCTACATATAGAAAAGATATCCACAATTTAAACTGCTTATTCTTTGTGTCTTGGAGTTTGCAGTACAATAAATTTTATTTTATTTTAGCATGTTTGCACTGTAAGAAATCATAAACCAATTGTTTATCCTAAAAGAAAGAATTATACGATTAAAAACTAGAGAAATTGAAAATTACCAAACACAATTTTTTAAAAACAAATATTTAACAAAAAATAATTCTTTATTAAAAAAAAACTATAATCAGTTGTCATCTTTTACACTATTAAATATTTAATCAACAACTTGACACCCAAAAATGATATAAGATATTTTAAATTTTAAATACATAAACAATAAACATAATTGTACGTACAATAACTACCATTTAAAATTCTTTATAATATTATTTAGTTTTTTGTTTTTAAAATTCTTTGTTACATTATTTAGTGTTAATTGCTTTTAATTCTTTTAAAAGATAATGTTTTAAGGACAAAATGAATCAAAATTTTATGAGTTAGTACATTCTATTATTATTAATTTGACTAATGGTAAGGTAAAGTGTGGCGTGACATATCTTTATTAATAATTATATTAATTGCACAATTAATGCAAAAAGTTAAAATTTTAATTTTTCATTGATTTTTGGTTTTAAAAATTAAATTTCTCCATTACTATTTAGTAAGACCCAATAAGATTTCAATTAAATACAATTCTTGTTTTTCAAAAAATGAAATAAGGGCCCATTTGGTTGCAAGCATAGGAATTGAGAATAGGAATAACTATTCCAATAACAACTATTTTTTGGAATGGACTTAGCTTAATTTAAGTGTAAAATGGGAATATGCATTCCTATTCCCTATTCCAATTGACACACCAAACAAAAAATAGAAAATGTATTCCTAATTTCCTATTCCTATTTCAACAACCAAACGAGCCCTAAAAATGTTCAAACTTTATAAAGAATTTAAATTCTCAAATTCTTGAAATGACAAAGTAAATGTAGTGTCACATCATCTTTTATGATATTTTCAATCATATTCATTGCACAATTAATGCTAAAAGTTAGAGCTTTAAATTTTTCTTGATTTTTTGGTTTCAAAATTTAATTTTCTCCCTTACTATTATTAATGAGAGCCAATAAGATTTTAGTTAAATAACTTTTATCTAGTTCAAAAATAATAAAAATGTTCAAACTTTATAAAAAATTTAGAACCTAAAAAAATACTTGAATATTATTTGTTAAACTAATATATTTTATAGTTTTTAATTGCATCTAATGGATGCAATAGTATCCCTGCCTATGGTAGGAACTAATAATAAGCCACACTAGAAATGTAACATGTCCTATACGATAATGGAGATAGAACCATAATAATTTTTTATTGGAAAGCTAAAATGCTCATACCATAAATTAGAATGGGTTCTCATCATTTGAGGTGTGAAATGAGTAGATGGACACTACCAAAAGAAGAATGAGAGGAGAGAATATGTTTATTTTGCAACATGGGAGTGGTTGAAGCAGAGAGACACTTCATGGAATGCCCAATCTATATTGACCTCTGCTCTAGCTACGGGGATACAACTTGACATGCCATCAAATTTAATGATCAATATTCATTGTCGAATAACATACCTAAAGAAGCAGTTTCAAAAGGCTTAATGTTCTCTCACCCTTTTTGGAGAGGGGGTGTACTTTTCTAGGTGGTCCCATAGATTGCTTTGGCCTTATTGTATTTGTCGTAGGCAATGCACTATTGTATTGAGTTGAGCACAATTAATCAATTATTTTGAACCAATGAGAACTAAGCATTTTTAGATAATTTCACTTTTTCTAAAGATTAGATGTTTTTCTATTAAAACAGTATATTAAACAAATTATTTATTTGACATATTATTGGCTGAACTCTTTAGGTGTTATAGGACCCTTTTTTAGGAGTTAACACCAAATTTCCATTAGAAAGTACTCCTAGTACTTTATAAAGTATATATATGGTGATTTATGAATAAGATTATTTATTACAGATTTTCTATATGGTTTCTAATTTTGAAGAGGTTAAGTTGAGTTGATTTCCACCATAGCCAATCCAAATTCTTCATTCTTTTATGTATTTTATTTAATTGTAAGTGGTGTTTGGCTCAAGTATATATTATGTTTAATGTTTGTTTAATTTAAATTTTATGATTTTATTCATTTTTTAGTCTAACCACCATATTTTATATACTATTCTTTTATCAAGTTTAATGTACAAATTTTTAAATTAATAATTTAGAATAAATTTATTTTATTTAACAAAATTGTTTAAGATTTAAAAATTTAAAAATATTTATTATATTAGCTATGATTTAACTTAAAAAAAGTAATCTATACTTTTATTTAAATTTAAATGATTAAAATTTAAAATAGAATTAAGAAATAAAAAATCATGTAAATTATAAAATTTGAACTTTTATTTGGTTTTATAAATTACAAAGTGATAAATATACAAATACTTACATTCTTTAGTATCTTACATAATTATTTTAAATATTTAAAATTAAATAAGAATATTATTAAAATTTCTTTTAATCTTAATAAAAAAATCTACTTCAACATATAAGATTTTAATAAATTAAAAAATATTAAAATTAAAAATAATATATAAATAACTATTTTAATTAATATTATTAATTTATAAATATATTTTAATAATTTTAAAAATTATTTAATATGTAATTAAAATTTATTAAATATGAGAATTATTATTAATGATTAGACAAATACTAGCCACAAACACTTGTTGAAATCTTTAATTCAGTATTAGTCCCTGCCTAATGATACAGAAGTAATCACTAACACCATGCGCTGTGTAAATAATCAAAGTCGAGTAAAAACTGAAAATAACTCAATATGTGAGCAACAACTATTGGTGGTGGCTGAATGACATCCTCCTATTGTTGACAATAGTCACTGTTGGTGTATAAAACTGTCATTCTTACCCAAGAAAATAGTACTTAAAAACAATTTTTTATGTGAAAGTTTTACTTGCTATAAATCTTTTAACATTAACA
Organism: Cupressus sempervirens; assembly: GCA_028749045.1. Lineage (NCBI taxonomy): Eukaryota > Viridiplantae > Streptophyta > Pinopsida > Cupressales > Cupressaceae > Cupressus > Cupressus sempervirens. The sequence goes on from CM053783.1 coordinate 66,886,520, forward strand.
TTAATCTCTCGCAAAGGCCTCCTCTCTTCCCATATAACATTTCGCTTCAGCAACAAGGAAACAACAATGTTTGGCCATAATTTTTGGTTTTTAAAATTAACAATTTGTAAACTACTTATCCTTTGCCCACCAACGTATAAATTGACATCTTTTTAATTAAATAGTTTATGACTTAAGCTGATTTAAGACACATGACAAGTAAATTTTAAAAGTTTGTTTAGAGTTATGATTAGTGTTGTGATACATTTTACAAATAATAAATTTATGATGAATCGGTTAATTTTGGTGGTTTCTATTATTTTGATTATGATTTATTAATTGTAATTTAAAATATACATTTTTTAATGTATTGAAAATAAAATAAAATTATTTTAATTACGCCGAGAGGCGTTCTATACAATGGCAGCACAAATGCCCAGCACGAGAATATGCCACGATTCCTTGTCAATAAAAAAGAATTGGGAGCAATTACAAACTTCCAAATTAAATATTAAAAAAGAATTCCCGAAATAATAGCTGGCCGAAATAATAGGAAGCCAAATGGAGGCCAAAATAATAGGCTCGAAAAAGTAGGGCCCGAAAAAGTAGGACCCAAAAAAATAGGCCCCGAAAAAATAGGGGCGAAATAATTTCAATATGATTTTTTTTTTTGTTAAATATAATTTTGCATGCACATTCATGCTTTTTTTTTGCGGGGAGTGGGAGAATTTGAAACAAATTCGTGGAATGTGAAGAGACGTCTGTTGGGGGATATGAGGAGCCTCTCAGAAGTTATAAAACCAAGGCTCCTCATTTCATTTACATTTTATGTTTTTGCAGGAAGGAAGAGGTGGAGGTTATTGGAGGATTAGATTGGAGTTTTTGAATAGGAGTAAATTGAAGTTTTGGAGTAACATTTTTGCAGGTGAGATTTCTATTTTTTATTTACATTTTCATTTAGATTTAGATGTAGAAGTAAATTGAAATTCAAAATTAGTTATAATATTCTACTTTGATTTATATTTCAATTTTAATTAATTTCATTTAGATTTAGAATTCTGTTCATATGACCGAAATTGAGGCCACTGGAGGACCTGTGCAGAGTTTTTCGTGGAGATAAGCATGTGGGTACTGAATCAAGGCACATTAGGCCTCTTGGAGATGTAATTGCGGTGACTTCCATGGCTTTTTGAATCGAATAGGGCAATCTAAACAATCTCAGATCTGAAATTCTTTTTTTCCTTTTCAGCCGAAGACAGAACAAAGATTGCTTGCAAGAAATTTTGCAGAGTTTAAGATTTGATTGCTTATGGCCGACTATTCTTGGTAACTGATATTTCTATTGTATATTCCCGTGCCCAGCACGGGAAGTTTTAATCTATACAATTTATTTTGTGCATTTAGTGCACAAACTAAAGAATGCATATGCAATCAATTTTTTTTATCAATCTTTATGATAGCTTTTGTTTTAAAATAGAAAATAGAAATTACTCTTTTATGTAGGTAGAAAAAAATTAGAAAGATTTTATGTATGTAAAAAATTAAAAGAATTCTATATACATCTAGATTTATTGAAAAGAATTCTATTTACATCTAGATATTTTGATTGAAATAACCATAATGTAAAAACAAAATATAAAATAGAAATGTTAATATATGTATGTAGAAAAAATTAGAAAGATTGCATGCATCTAAAAAAATTCTATTTACATCTAGATTTTTTTAGAATAGAAAAAAATGGATAATAGAAATATCAGTTGCATGTTTGTAGAAATAAATTAGAAAAACATGTATCTAGAAATTAAAAAGATTCTATATGTGTCTAATTTTTAGATTTTACTTTATTCTAAACTAATTATTGATGGATATATATTTTAAAAATATTTATGTAGTTTAAAGTTTAGATTTTAATTAATTTGTATGCAAATAGGAAAAAGAATAAATATTTTATATATATGTAGATTAATTTCTATTTTTAAAATTTACAAGTAAATGAGTACTTTATTCATTTAAAGTAAACAAGTTTTTAAGTAATATATTTTTATTTTAGAAATATATTAATCATAATGTTCATTTATTATTACTTATTTAATATACTTACTCTCAAATCTAAGACAATAGAAATGATATTTTATTAACTTTGAAATAGGGAAGTGTTAAGCAAGTTCGTTTACAAAAATACCAAAAATATATTTGGTCTTTGATCAAATTGGAGTTAATATTAGAAATATAAATATGATCATTAACAATTAAGCTAAATTCAGTTCAAAACAATAATGTTATTTAAATTTAAATAAATTTTTTTGAAAAGAATTCTATTTACATCTACATATTTTGATTGAAATAACCATAATGTAAAAACAAAATATAAAATAGAAATGTTAATATATGTATGTAGAAAAAATTAGAAAGATTGCATGCATTTAAAAAAATTCTATTTACATCTAGATTTTTTTAGAATGGAAAAAAATGGATAATAGAAATATCAGTTGCATGTTTGTAGAAATAAATTAGAAAAATATGTATATAGAAATTAAAAAGATTCTATATGTGTCTAATTTTTAGATTTTACTTTATTCTAAACTATTTATTGATGGATATATATTTTAAAAATATTTATGTAGTTTAAAGTTTAGATTTTAATTAATTTGTATGCAAATAGGAAAAAGAATAAATATTTTATATATATGTAGATTAATTTCTATTTTTAAAATTTACAAGTAAATGAGTACTTTATTCATTTAAAGTAAACAAGTTTTTAAGTAATATATTTTTATTTTAGAAATATATTAATCATAATGTTCATTTATTATTACTTATTTAATATACTTACTCTCAAATCTAAGACAATAGAAATGATATTTTATTAACTTTGAAATAGGGAAGTGTTAAGCAAGTTCGTTTACAAAAATACCAAAAATATATTTGGTCTTTGATCAAATTGTAGTTAATATTAGAAATATAAATATGATCATTAACAATTAAGCTAAATTCAATTCAAAACAATAATATTATTTAAATTTAAATAAAATAAGCCATGTTTACTTTGAAACATCAAACAACTAATTAACTAATACAATAATTAAAATAAATGAATCTATTATGACATAGAAAAATATTTTCAAAGTATAATTTCTTTGTTTTTGAATCAATATGAGTTTTTTTTTTCTACTTGAAAAGATAAACCATCCTAATTGTCATCCTTAGTTAACCCTGACAACAACCCCTACCTTAGCCCTAGCCCCAACAATGATGTACAATATAACTATAATCCAACATTAAACTATAATTATAGCACTAAAACATATCCCTATTGATATAACGAAAATCTCAGTCCAAACCATAATCTAAACCAAAAACCTACACACTAATATTGGTTATAGTCCTAACCCTAAAATCTAACCCTTAACCATAATGTAAAAAAAAACTCCAAAATATTGATCAAAATCCTAAACCTACCTATATGGATAACCATGATATTAAACTCTGAATCCAGTCCCAAGGTCCTAACCATGGTGTAAACCTATAACCGAACTCTTAAAAAATTTACTAATCCCTGATCCTAATCACATTCCCAACTTTAAACTTGAACCATAAACCATAGTTGTAACCATAATCATAAACTTAAACAAAACCCTAACCCTAAAGGTACAATCATAAAATTAATCATAGCTTAGACCCTAATCCTAGCACAAACCACAATCATGACCAAATATAAATCTTCACCTTACCCCTAATCATAATTTCAATGTTAACCCTAACATTAGTTTCAATCCTACCATGATATGAACCCTAATATAGACTTCACCTTGATCCTCACCCTAATCTTAAGTCTAATTAAACCCTGACTAAAACCTAATCTAAATGATATATCTAACTATAATCCTAACTGTAATTATCATACAACCCAATGCTAACCCTCATGTATATTTAATCCCTAATCTTAACTCTAAATATTCTATAAACTCTAGAATTGACCTTGATTCTAACCATAACCCTAAAATCTAAATTGTAACCATAGCACGAAAGGTGGGGACCCCCGCTACATGGCACAATTCTAGGTCTTGGAGCCTCGCGAAAGCACTACAGAGTGAGGAAATGTCATAAAGGTGACATGTAGTAGCATGATGCAATTTTGGGCTTTAGAGCATTGCAGAAACAATGCAGCTTAAGGAGGCGCTAGAATGGAGACTCATGGAAAGAAGAGGAAAGACATTCATGTCGCTGGCAAAAAACTATGAAAAGAGATAACATGATGTCTTAACCTCCCACAAAAAATGCAAGGTTGATCCCAAGGGGGAATTTGGTTTCCCCAAAAATGAATGATGGTCATCGATGAAGGTCTTCCTCTCGAAATAGACGGCATAGATGCATCGTGAATCCTCACCAATGAAGGATTAAGTCGCAACCGTTGATGTAGATTCTCCCCTCAAAAAGGATGACTGAGATGCAACGAGGAAACTCCTCCCAATGAAGGATTAAGTCACATTCGTCGATCAATATTGGCTTTATTTTCAATGGATGACTAAGATGTAGTGAAGAGATTCCTCCCAACAAACGAAGCAGATAGCACAAAAGGTGTGAACCCCCTCCATGTGGCACAATTTTGGGTCTTAAAGACTCATGAAAGCATTGTGGAGTGAGGAAATGTTGGAAAGGCAATGCGTGGTAGCATGATGCAATTTTGGGCTTCAGAGAATTGAAGAAACAATGTAGCATGACGATGCATCAGAATGGAGATGCATGGCAGCATCTTGTGCAATTCTAGGCTTTAGAGTGTTTCAAAGACACTAGCATATAAAGAAACGTTAGAATGGGAATGCATGGCAACATCTTGCACTTTTGGGAAGATGGGAAGATAGCTCGCGAAGAAATAAGAGTTATCGAATCTCGCAGCATGAATCAACCCGACCAAGAAAAAATGATCCAGCGTGGTCAATGAAGAAACTGAGCCAACACAAAATGTTAGCTGCCAACTTTAGCGATGTTAACCCTCTGCAAAGAACCTATCCCATTTAAGGTCTCTCAGATCAGACATCAGTGATGGGTTGAATAGGGGGAAAAAATAGCACACAATGCCCTCCTAAATGAAATTCTAAATGTAACACTAATAACCATGGTCCTACTTCTTTCCCTAACCTTATCCATGAGCGTGGGAATATACATATTATTATATAGGGCACCTTATATAATAATAAATATAATCTAAAATCCCAACCCTTACTCCCCTCCTAACTATAAATGTGACCATAAGAAAACTTCTAAATATAACCCTTCCTCTAACTCTAACCCTAACCCTAACCCTAACTATAATTGTAACCCTATCCCTACCACTAACTGTAACCCTGAATCTAACTCTACCATAATTGGACTTTAACCCTAACTATAACTGTAACCCTAAACCTAACTCTAACCTTAACCGTAACCATAACCGTAACCCAAAACCTAACCCTAATCGTAGCTAGGATTCTAATACTCTGTCTACCCCTAACTCAAACTATAGCCCTAACTATAACTCAAACTCTAACCCTAACTCATATTCTAACCCTAACCCTAACCCTAACCTTGACCCTAACCCTAACCCTAAGCCTAAGCCTAACCCTTTGTCTACCCCTATCTCTAACCCTAACCCTAACCCTAACCCTACCCCTAACTCTAACCCTAAATCTAACTCTTTTTGTAAATCTAACTCTACCATAATTAGACTCTAACCCTAACCCTAACTTTAATCCTGACTGAAACCTTAACCCTAACCCTAACTCTAACCTTAACCCTAACTCAATCCCCTTACCCTAACCTTAACATTGATATAACTCTCTCTATATATAACCCTAACTCTAAATATAAACCTAACCCTAACCCTAACCCTAACCCTAAATCTAACTCTAACCCTAACTGTAAGCGTAACCCTACCCCTACCCATAACTCTAACTGTAAATCTAACTCTACCATAATTGGATTTTAATTTTAACCCTAACCCTAACTCTAACCCTAACCTTGACTCAAAACTCTAACCCTAACCCTAACTCTAACATTAACCCTACTGTAAAATTAACTCTGTTGGTAACTCAAACCCTAAACTTAACCCTAATTCTAACCCTAACTCTAACTCTACCTCTAGCTCTAACCGTAACTCTAACCATAACTCTAACTCAAACCCTAAACCTAACCCTAATCCTAACCCAAATTATAATGCTCTGTCTACCCCTAACTCAAACTATAACCCTAACCCTAACTCAAACTCTAACCCTAACTCATACTCTAACCCTAAACCTGACCCTAGCCCTAACCCTAACCCAGAACCTAACCCTAACCCTAACCCTAACCCTAACCCTAACCCTATCTATAACCCTAATCCTAACCCTAACTCTAATCCTAATCTTAACCCTAATTCTAATCCTAACACTAACCTTAACCCTACCCCTAACTCTAACCATAAATCTAACTCTACCATAATTAGAATCTAACCCTAACCCTAACCTTAACCCTAGCTCAAACCCTTACCCTAACTTTGTCCCTAACCATATATCTACGTATGACTATAACATTTTACATTACAATATCCCAAAAATAAAAAATATATTTTTATCTAAATTAAACTCCTTATATTAAATTTAAAATAATATTTGAATCAAACCTTAACCGTAACCCTAACCTTAACCATGAGCATTACTCTAACCCTAACCTTAACCATAAACATAACTCTACACCTAACTCTAACCCTAATTATAACTCTACCATAATTGGACTCTAATCCTATCCCAAACCCTAACTATAAGCATAACTCTAACCCTAGCCTTAACCATGAGCATAACTCTAACTCTAGATCTAACTCTACCATAATTGGACACTAACCCTAACCCTAACCTTAATTTTGATCCTAACTCAAACCCTAACCCTAACTCTAACCTTAACCTTGATTCAAACCTTAACCCTAACCCTAACCCTAGCCTTACTATAACCCTAACCCTAATCATAACCATAACCATAACTCTAACCCTAACCTTAACCATGACCATAACTCTAACCCTAACCTTAACCATAAACATAACTCTAATCTGAACCTTAACCATAACTCTAATGATAACCATAACCATAATTCTATCCTTGACCTTAACCATAGCTCAAACTCTAACCCTAACTCCAACCCTAACCCTAATGCTAACCCTAACCCTAATTCTATCCCTAAGGTTAACATTAACTGTAATGTTAACTTTGTCCCTAACCATATATCTACGTATGACTATAACATTTTACATTACAATATCCCAATTTTTTTTTTTTTAATCTAAATTAAATTCCTTATATTAAATTAAAAGATATATTTGACTCAAACCCTAACCCTAACCCTATCCCCACTATAACCCTAACCATAACCATAATGATGACTCTAACCCTAACCTTAGCCATGAGCATTACTCTAAACCTAACATTAACCATAAGCATAACTCTACCCCTAACTCTAACCCTAATTCTAACTCTACCATAATTGGATTCTAACCCTATCCCTAACCCTAACTATAAGCATAAGTCTAACCCTAGCCTTAACCATGAGCATAACTCTAACTTTGTCTTTGACTCTACCATAATTGGACTCTAACCTTAACCCTAACCTTAATTTTGATCCTAACTCAAACCCTAACCCTTTAAACTCTAACCTTAACCTTGACTCAAACCTTAACCCTAACCCTAACGTTAGCCTTACTATAACCCTAACACTAACCCTAATCATAACCATAACCATAACTCTAACCCTAACCTTAACCATGACCACAACATTAACCCTAACCTTAGCCATAAACATAGCTCTAATCTAAACCATAACCATAACTCTAACAATAACCATAACCATAACTCTATCCCTAACCTTAACCATAGCTCAAACCCTAACCCTAACTCCAACCCTAACTCTAATGCTAACTCTAACCCTAATTCTATCCCTAAGGTTAATATTAACTATAATGGTAACTTTGTCCCTAACCATATATCTATGTATGACTATAACATTTTGCATTACAATATCCCAAAAATAAAAAATATATTTTTAATCTATATTAAATTCCTTATATTAAATTTTTAAAAATATTTTGAAGCATAATTTTATACTAACTTCATACAACTCTAATTAAAAATTAATTAACAATTTTATAGTAACCTTATCAAAATAAAAAATAAAAAGTAAATATTTTTCCTATTGCGCCGCGATTGCCACTAGCTATATATACCTCTATATATATTACGCCGAGAGTAATCGTTCTCGAGGCGCCTATTTTTATTTAATTCCAAAGTTATTTTAATCGAAGTTGGGATTAATGAAAATAAAAATAGGCGCCTCGAGAACGATTACTCTCGGCGTAATATATATAGAGGTATATATAGCTAGTATATATGTTAGAAAAATGTTAAATCTTGGATTGGGTTTGTAGATTGTATATTATAAATTGTAATGGTTGGTATGGAAAAGGCTCTTCCAAATTGAAGTATTATGTTTGACTAGAATTTTACAAAATTTCAAATATGACTAGTCTCCATCATTCAAACCAAAAATATTTCCATCATGTACTTGGTACATACTCTATTCATATACATGATTTTTTTAAATTATAATTAAATTTGACACCATATATCATATAGACCCAACAAAATTAACAATGTCCTAATTCTAGAACAAAGCTAGCCTGCACGGACTGTAGCTCCATCCGAGCTCTTGTCCATTCAACCTCACCAAAATTCAAGCATTCCCTCCCACAACCGCCACAATGAGGAAAATAATAATTATAACAATAATAATAAGCCACGGCGGAATTGCAACGTGTCTTATACGATAACGAAGACAAAACCATAACTATTTTTCTGATTTTTAATAATAAGTGAAGAGAACAGCGGAGTTGATTATCAAAATTCAGAGAAGAAGAAACAAGTTAACCAAAACTTTGCAACTGACTAGTTTGGCTCCTGACTCGGGAGGGCGATTGCATGGGTCCCATAGACTACTTTAGTCTCGTGGACGTCATTAAAATCTATCATATCATATCATATCATATCAATCCGCCTAAAATTGAAGAATTCTATTTTGTGTGGGGGAGAAGGGGCGTGACATGGCACTAAGAAGATGAGCTACAGTGTCAAGACAGGCAACATTAATGGAAGATGAAAAAACTACGGCCGTTGCAATTGCGTTCATTGTTCTGAATTGGGTGAACCAGATTAAGGGACATGGGTAGACCAGAATAAAGGACATGGCTGTCCAGAGCTTATTGGGTGTCCGTCACAAGGCACCTCTCCTCTCTTGCACAGCTTCCACTTCTGCTCATGGTGGTACATTTTTTCTTTAATGAAACACTCATGTAAATGCACATATACATTTCACAGCTAACGAGTTTTTGAAACAGATGAGTGCTCGAGGAGGACCGCGTCAATGGTATGCTCAAAATACATGCCAAATAAGCAAAATGACTGTACAGTGGTGGAAAGAAGGTTCAGATATCCAGTCCCGTTTTCTGTTTCATGCAAGGCCACTAGTAGCAAAGGTATCATGCATTTGATTTAACCCCAAAATTTAAATTGTGGGCGGTGCCTTGTTTTTAAATTTCGAGAAATTGCTACATTTCAACCTCTCTTTGTATGTTTTAATGGGAAAAACTTCCAACAAAACACAATCTTTTCTGGTACAACTATGTTGGATTAAAATCCAAATAAAACACTAAGTGCACAACTCTGAAAGTAATCTTAAGGAGAAAAAAGACTCCAAAACATTCGAAAAGAAACACACATAGCTAGTGCTCTGTTTGCCAATCAACTGGTAATACAATAGAAATTATAGCCAAACATAAAATAGTTAGATACGGGGAGATTTATTTTCTATTAAACACAAAATAAATATTTAAAAATTGATTACCAACTCAAATTAGAATATTTAATACAAACAAATTATTTGGAGCAATCTGGAGCTACCCCCCTATCACACTCAATCTTTGGAGTTTACACCCTGACCTCTACCTTTGCTTGGAGCCGCCTCTCAATGAACTCGCTGCTTGTTAGTTTACAGATTTGGTTTCTCACACAAAATCAATAGTAAGGGCTCTATTTACCCAAATCAAGAATCTCAAAGACTCAAACTAACTAACAATGGGGTTAGTAATAAAATTTGCTTCCCTCTAAATTTTTATGCGGTACAGCTCCCACTTATGATTGATTTTTTAATACATATTTTGGACAGACTGATTTTGGTATGCTTTTGACTTGAAAGCAGAAAGGCAACCGATACTTGTTCATTACCATGTAACAAGCATGAAACAACTCAAATGATCTGCAAATATCAAGACTGTTTTAGATATATAACATGAACCAAAAAATATATTTTCTCTCGACACAAAGATTGATAACTTTTTAGATACTTTCAAATATGTTGGTAACTGATAACAGCAGGATGAAACCATAACTAGAGATATGATGGATTCTGATAAAGAATATTTCTCACACAGACTTAGCAAACAGACCAACGTTCACAAATGAAACATTAAACTTTTGCACACAGACAAAGGTAGATATCACCATTACACCAGCGAAAATCCCTTTCTATTCTATTGTCAGAAGTTTTTCAATATATCATATCACAAATACTATCTCTATCAAAAATTCAGACCCTTCAATAGTCCCTTGGATACATTTTTTATTTTTATAACATCCAACTATGTCACTGCCAAAGTCATCAGATTCTTTTTAAAGAATTAATTTCAAAATAGTTTTAAATTATTTTTTTTGTAAAATGAAACATCCGTTTTAACACATAGGTAACTTTTTAAAACAATAAAAATATTTGAAAGAGAAAGCCATCAAGACTAAGGTGGCGGAGGCACTTTGGCTTGAGATATTGGAGGTGGCTGTGATGCAACAACTTGATCTTTGAAGTCTTTATAAGTTTTTGATATTGGAGATAATGCTGCATGCTTGAGAATAGCTATCAACTTCAACCTAATATTCCATACCACCTTATCAGATTTGATTCTATCTATTTTTTCCTGAAGGGTCACAGGTTGAATCAATAATGCAATGCTTTCTTATCAGAAAGAGAGTAGATGAAATTCCAAAATCCTTCCTTGATCTAGTCCACTGATGCATCTTCATCACTGTTCTTCTTGAATCGGCAAGCAACACTGTTAGCTAACTTTATTATTTCCGTATGGACTTCATTGAAATCTTCCAGGGTTTTGTTCTAGTCATTGATGCATTGTTTGACAAGTTTTTCTTTCCACTTCAAAGCTTCAAACCACATTGTGCATCTTGCATCATTCTGATCTATTAGGACCTTTTCTGAGCAACAACGTGGGTAGTATCCATCATGACTATTTCTGCTAAGTCCACAATTACCTTGCCCCATGAGGCTTCATCTTGCTTTAATCCAGGAATTTCAAAGTGAATATTCTTCTTTAAAAGAATCATTTTGACATATACCTTTTTCATCTGTTCCAAAAATAGTGGACCTTGTTGGCAAAATGGTCAGCACTCCTCTTGGGTTTCATGACAAGGGACTAACTGCCTCTTGTGGATTCTATAAGTCTAGTGGCTGTATCGGGCATTGTCAGGTTGATCTTTTGGTGAAACTACAACCACAATTGTAACAAGTGGTATCAGAGTTCGGTCACAGATCCAAATCCCTCAGTAACACTGAGATGGAGATTGTTGGCACAATGGTCAGTGCTCCCCTCAGAGTTCGTGACAAGGGACTAATTGCCTCTTGTGGATTCTACAAGTCTAGTGGCTGTATCAAACATTGACATGTTCATTTGCTACTGGCTTTCCCAAGGACATTTTCTTCTTGTATTGTACTTAACGTGGATTGAGAATTGGGTGAAATGAGATCTATATCTGCTTGGGCTTGATTGACAAAAAAACAAAAAAAATCAGTTAAATTCTTTAACCAATCGGTCAAAACATCGATTTGTCTCTTCATTTCGCCCTTGTCCATTTTATCCTTCTTAGATCTCTCCAATATTCTAACTACAATCACTTGGATGTTATGATTGTCTCCTTCCTTACTAGGTGACCCCAAATCAACTCTTGAAACATTAAAGTCAGCTGTAGTAGCCTGACTAGAATCTTTAACTGCAATAGGTTGAGCTATTTCTCCATAACCATTTCTAGTGTTTCCATCCTTCATCAACTTGGACGTAGTCTTTAGCTTTTTGGTCTTTGGCGTCCTTTGCCATAATTGCCCCACTATGTTATCTTCTGGCATTTTGAAAGGCACCAGCTTCCTTTTCTTGGACAGTGAAGCTTCTAATCTTGATGGAGTGCCGGTAGCCTGCTGATGGGGACATACCGGGAGTAAAGAAATTTAAAGCTCTCATCAGAGGAGTTTGGCTAGCCCTTGACCAAATAGAAAACATGGAGAAGTTTTGTCCTTTTGAGACCCTGATGGCAGTGCAACTTCTTCTAAAAGTGGCATCTGTTCTGCATCCAAAACCTCCACATCTACATTCTTTTCCCTTTCCTGCTAAGGGACTGCTCCCTAATTGGGTAGAGGAATGCCCCACGTCTTTTCCAGCATTCTATTTATGTCAGGGTCTTCCCCATCTTCACAGATTCCACTTAATGCTACAAATTGCTAGAAAGCTACACTTGTAGTGGCTGTAAGGGCAGCAGAGGTTGAAGAAGGTTGTGAATTCACTGGTTGAGTTGCTTTAGTGCTTGGCCTAGAAGTATCACCTCTTTTTCTTTACAACCACTCTTGTGTTTCAAATACTACAATACTTTTAGTCAGTAGGTCATTGGGCTGTCCTAGACTCCAATGAATGTTGACAATTGGTGACCCACATATTTGTGAGTGGTAGATTGGATCAACAAGACCAGTTTCATCATCAATAATACCAGTTACATCCCACCGAAGTTTATATAACTCAGTTTGTTTGAGACTGAGTCTCAACCAACTCCTTTTTACCTCATAATCATCTGTACAATCAGCCTGGAAGTCCTCAAGATGGGGGATATGATGAAAAGAAGAGCTCAACTAACTTTCGATGGAATCCTGGCTATCAAAGGAGAATAGTCTCTCATACATTGACGAGGTGTATTTTATGATTACTCTTTTTAAATTTAGAGCTTCTGGCTGTGATTCACAAGAATACAATCTCAATTCAACGGGGAACAGGATACCAACTTTCTTTCTTGCATTACAAACTTTATTCAAATTAGCAATTCACCTACACACTTCAACTAGAATAAGCTTATCCTCAAGGTACCTAGGCAATTAATGAGGTAACCCATCATAACCAGCTATCATGACCTATGTGAATCTCTAATATTGAATAAAATATTTGCCATATGTATTTATCAGGGCTTTGGCTTCGAGTGAGATTTGACCAATGTCCCCTTGCAGTTCGTGTTGGAAGCATGAATGCTGATGATATTCTTATGGTGGAGTATTGTAGATATGTTACTATGATGATATGTTACATTCATGACTGAGTTTTTCATTGATGTCGACATAGTAGTTTTCTGTGGTATCTGATAGAAGAACAACGGAAAGATCAAGTTGGTACGGACGACTAGTTGAGTGTTATAACTATCTGAGGTTATGGGAGATACGTTTGAATATCTAGTATATGCAGTTAACGTCGGATGAAGAAATGTTAAGTTTGGAAGAAGTTATGTAAGTTTTGGTGATATCTATATTGAGATAGGGTTTACATAGGCATGTTCTGGTAAACTTGTTATATCTCTTAGCAGAATTGTTATTCTGAGAATCAGGGTTAAGGATGTGAAGAAGACATGTTGGTGATGACATGGCTAAGTTCGATCGTCATAATATTACGTGTACAGAAAATTCAAGTTGCAAGGCGGAAGATTAATGTTATCGCTAAGTGTAACGTGTTCTTAATTTGGTTCTATAATAATTAATTGAGAAGGTCTAACAGCCAACTTAGGAATTGTTTTATGGACTCGGTATAAAGGAAGGACATTTTCCTTTATCATGGGCATCGATGAGAAGTAATTGTAAGCAGTAGAGAGCGGAATGCAAAGTTAAGTAGAGTAGAACGAAAGTGAAGAAAACTTTATTGTTGAAGTTTTGCTAAGTGATCCGAGGTTTGATATTTGGATCTGAGGTTAGTGGCCTGGTCTACAAGGTTTGACAATGATTGATTCAGTTGACAGAACAAAGGAAAGAAGAACATAACAGTAAATTGCATATTTGAGCAGTGAGCTCTTCTTGTAGTTGAAATTGCATGTTTGGGTAGTGGACTCTTCTTGCATACATTATACTACAACTCCTAACAGGGTTGGAATCTCCTAACAGGGATTCAAAGTCTCCTAACAGGGACTCATATTTACTAAATGTTGTAATAGACTCCTAACAGGGTCCATCCTCTAACAAGGAATATTTATATTAGTACTTCATCTTGTGGGCATCATTCCCACCGGGGTTTTCCCTCTGATCAAGGTTTCCCTAGTTAACATATTTGATGTAATTGTCTATGTGCATCTTATTATGGTTGCTGTTTACTTTGGTTGAATGGTTAAGTTTGTTTAAAGAAGATAAATGTTTTAATTGTTGGATAACTAATTCACCTGTACTATTGTTTCTATAGTTCCCTCAACAACGTTAAAGTGAAAACATCATTCAACCTTCTAAAAATTTAATAACTCATCTCAAGTTGAAGGTCTATATAATAATTATATATTTGCATATCATCTTCAAAATCTTACACGTGATTCATTCAAGGCCATGGACAAGTGCAGGCCAAAGCATAAAATAGATAATAAGACAAAATGTTTTATGGAAGTAGAAACTGGACAAGGTGGATTGAAATTGAACCTGTACAGTCCAATTACTGATTCCCAGCACAAATAACATGAGCAAAGGTGAAGTCCCTTTTCCTCTAAGAAGGACCTATTTCCAATTTTGCCTTGTAGTTCATGATAATCCCATGAGCTATTGAGAGAGTGCTAGGGGGGCCCTTCCTATGGAACACTTTTGACGCCACCCTTGGTGCTGTCCTAATTCATAGTCGAACATTGGCACCAACCTTTTGTTGGGCCAACTTGCTTGATTCTGGAAGTGTTTGGCTTCATATGTATCGGCCTTCTTGGAGCAACAATTGTCATCAATCAGCTTTGCATCTAATTTGTCTTGGTCATTCCAAGTTGGAATTCTTTGGGAGATTGTAGTTTCGGATTTAAAATCTTCTTTCTAGTCTACTATCGATCCCAATTTGGTGAAGTAAATTGGATTGTTAGTTTTTGTGTCATCGCTCAGTATTTCATTCCCTTTGGAGGTTGCGATCAGAATTGACAGCGATCATATCATTGTGTAGTGGACAGGGTCTATACTTCTGTGATCAGACATTCAGTACTTCATACATCACCAATCCAAAACATCTGCAATCAGATCTTCACACATCTGTGATCAAACTTCCAGCATTGGTGATAACATAATATCATTCATACATCAACATTCATTCTACGGTAATATTAGAATATCAGACATATAGACAACGACATATCAGACATGCAGACATCGGAATATCAGAAATACAGACATAAGCATATTGGACATACATTTGTAATGAGGCTTGCTGGCTCAATCTCTGTCCAACTGGCACTTGTCTATTTTTTGTTTATGAGAATTTTCTTTTTGTTGTTTTGAAATTACATATAAATATCATGAAATTAACAAATCATTGACAACACATGGAATGGAAAATTGGAACTTGCAAATCACCAAATAATGCTGCAATTTCAATTATTGTTTAAAACCAGGCATAACATGGGTAATGAAATATATATAATAGAAATTGCAACAAATATAAGAAACCTGGAACCAAATGCAGCCACCTTAATCCTGCCAGTTTGCTTGAACAATCACCATACAATGAAAATAATCTTCTAGATGCCCAATTTAGAGGTGTAATAACAACAAATACTAATTGAACACTACTAGAGGCCAAAGCCCTGGCTTTGAAGACCCACATGGCTAGGTTCTCTAGCGGCTGCCTCAAAGACACCTCACAATCAACCACAAAGGCTGTGTTTTCCTTGTAGCTGGCTGCTCTAACAATTACTCTATCCTTGTACTTCAAGCTCAACAAATAACTTCCTTAAACTGTCAAATTGAAGCACAATTGTGGCTCCTGGATGAAGCCATCACTGATAAGGAAAATTTGATAGATCTCTCTATTAATGTTTAAGTATCTGCGAGAGATCTAATTCATACCTCTAAAGAGATATTATTATACTCTTTTCTATCAGAAGTGAAATGGCTTACTTCAGCTTTTATTATTATCTAACACAAAGATATTAATGCAGGAGCATCCTGGGGTAGTCAGCAATCCTGTATGCAGGAGCATCAGGCTTGGATTTGTGGACTTATGGGATGTGTTCGAGGCACATTGGGGAACCTTGTCCTAAGTGCGCATAATGATTGGAGTGATCGTTTTGGAGTTAGGGCCGTTTTGGTGGCTGCTGGTAGCGTGTTTATGATTTCTTGGACAGCCTTTGGAGATTGTATTCGCGAGCTTCAATCCAAGGGAGTTGGTGTGCGCGCTCTTGGATTTGGATTGTTGGATGGCATGTGGACCTATGCCTAAGGGCACATACTTGTTGTCAGTAAAATGTATAATGTAGCCGACGGGTAGAGTAGTATCCGAACGGGCGCGTGATGCTTGAGTCACCCCTTCGGAAAGGTATATGTACACGTCCGAGATGGACTTTGGAAGCAGGATTGTAATCGGAAATCATTGTAGTTATTGTAATCTGCAAGTGCATACATGAATAAAGTACTTGTTCGGAATTGAATCGTGTTATACTTGTGTTGAACTTCTTACCCTATGCGGTAAACATTTGGCGCCGTTGCCAGATGAACCTGGAACGAAGGAATGATATGAAGATTGATGCCGAATTTGCCAAACAAAGATCGGAATAAGGTGAAAGATAAGAATGAACTAAGTACAGCAAAAGAAATTTTAATTTTAACACAACAAGCAGAACGCAGACAGAGACTTCAGCAGATTGCCGAGGGGCACCGAAGGGGTGAAGAGGCACAAACGGAGGGAGTGTACTCACCTAGTAGGCTGAGGAGTGCCGAGAAATTGTTGGAAGAAACTCGACAATGCTTGAATTTGGTGGAGGAAACAATGGAATAATTTCTTAACCTGTATACGCTGAGGGGAGAGTGTCCGAACGGAAGGGAAGCAACTCGCACGGCTCGGAGTGTCGAGGGAGCACGAGCGTGGAGGGATCTCTTCGTTCTTGATACACCGGGCAAACGGATACAGGCGGAGAATAGAACATCACTTGAAGACTTGTCACCAGACAACGTGGTTGTTGGGAACAAGACTATTGTCCAGAACAGCGCGGAAGACCAGAACAACGTGGAAGCACAGAACAGCGCGGGAGCACAGAACAACGCGAGAGCTCAGAACAACGCGGATACACAAGTACCTCAGAATCCAAGACAAGTAACGATGGTTGGCCCTAAAGAAAAGTTACCCAAGTTTCACGGTGATGGTTCAGTAGACCCTATCAGACATTGTAAAACGTGTGAAACCATATGAACGGCTGTAATAACCCCAATAGGTTATAATTTCTTCAAACACCAAAAACCTCTATACTTTAGTTGTTTGACATTTCGTCAAACACTTTGCAAGCAAGCTCTGATACCAATGTAGTAACCCTCCTCAAATCTGCTCTCAAAGATGCTGATTGAAGGCTCAAAGAATTTTGTCAAACAATTCACATGCAAGAGACATATGACTGATATAGTATTTCAGCTCGCTTTAAATGACTTTTTTCAATTTGCATCAATGAGAAACTTGTGCTAGAAGACTCAAAATGGACTACACAATGACCTAACATGAGTGTGCTCCTAATTTTGACAATATTCAGTGCATATATTATGATCTAAGCATGAGAAAAGAACACCTACAGCCAACTGGCATTTTTGCAAACAGTTGGTATGCAAACTATCTAGCTGATAAATAATGAGATTGAATTGCTTAAATGACACTAGCAACTATTATCTTTTTGATTGCAATCAAATTTCTAAAACAATGCTCATGAAATATGGCCAAGACTTTGGCATTTACATGGATTACAAAATGACAATGCTGGTATAATGCACACTTACAGTTGAAACTTATAATACCCTAAAAAATACAATACTAACAAATGAACCTGGTTGTAGATGGCTGTAATAATTTTCCTTCAATGCTGCCACTTCTGCTTTACTTTTTCGAACTGCTTTTTCGGCCTGCTTTTACGGTTCCGCTTTTTCCGCTTGCTTTTTCAATTCCACTTTTTCCGCTTGCTTTTTCAATTCCGCTTTTTCCGCCTGCTTTTTCGGTTCCGCTTTTTCCGCTTGCTTTTTCGATTCCACTTTTTCCGCTTGCTTTTTCGATTCCGCTTTTTCCGCCTGCTTTTTCGGTTCCGCTTTTTCCGCTTGCTTTTTCGATTGCTACCCTGTTGAATCTCAAGACCATATCTTTCAATGGCGTCAAGATTTTCAGCTTGAAGGGATTTCGTCCTTCAAACTATTGAGACATAACCTCCAGAAAATTCTCCAATTTCTTTGATATTTCCAACCCTGCTTAAAAGAAGCTCTTCCATTTCTTTTATAGTGTTCTCACAAGAGCTCCATCCTTCGTTTTCTCAATGTGGGATAAAACATAACTCCCTTTATGTAACTTATGTCTCCAATGTGTTATAAAATAAAGGGGACTCTTTTAATTTAAATATTTTTCACAAACTATAGTCTATGCATTAATAAAGTTAAATATTTAAATTTAACTTTATAAAATAGCTTTATCAATGCAAAACAAATCTTATAAATGATAAACAAGTCTTCTTGCCAATTTTAAACAATTACCATCGACATACCGCTGCCACTGGATGTCCACCCATGCCCAAGATGACTTACTATAAATAGTAAGTATGCCCAAAGTTGCCTCAAAACCCCTCAGAAAGACCTGCAACTGAAATTATCTAAGCCAAATGGCTTCTAAGCCTCTTTAATGCCCTGGTTAGCCTACGGGACCGTGGGGAAATAGGCTAACGACAACATCATGCTATGAATGCTAAAAAGGGGATATCACAGTCCGCCCTTCCCAAAATTTCTTGTCCCCAAGCAATGGCTGAACAACGATCCAATCAATCCACCTGGATCCCAAATGTAGTCATGAACTATACTGCTGTCAGTCAACATAGGCTCCTGCAACAACCTGTGAAAATTAACCAAGAGGAATCCATAAATGAATCGTGAATCACGGTGCAACTGAACTCCAAATCCACTATTGCCACAGTCAAGAACCCACGAGGCACAAACTCTCAAAATATTAGACCCCAAGTAGAGTAGATCACCCAAACTGTCAACATAATAAACACCATCCACACAACCCATCGTGTTATGTGGAATGCACACTCCAACTCTGCTACAATAGTGACCACTCCCACATGAAACTGCACCAAATATAGAGAATCCACACATTGTACATCTGCTGCAGTTAACACAACTCTGCAGATTACCGGCCACTGTCTCATAACCATAACACCCATGCACTGCTGATGGTGAATAGTCATTACACGGTAGATAGCAAAAATGAGAGCCCAGTCCAAACCTGTCTGCCATCAACTCCTCAACACATGGATCAAAAGCAAACTGATGAACATATCCTTTAGTATAATGCCGGTAAAAAGAACCAATCTCAGTCAAAGACTCATCCTGCAGACGTGATATGACCAACTGTGACTGATCATCAGCTATGTCAGAGGATGATATAGCCAAGAGTGCAGAATCAACAACAACATCACTAGTCTCTGTGCCTTCCAAGTCAAACATATCACAATGCTCAGCTGCAGCGCCCAATTTAGTTGAACCTGCCTCCAGTGGAAATGGACCAAATATGCCAATAGTAGTGTCGTGGACAGATATATCCTCATCTCCACTACCTCTATCAACCTCGACCATGGACATCCGCGGATCACCAGACACCACGGTCTGTGATTGTACAGAATCTGGTAAAGACTGAAGTCGCTCTAACTCCATGGTCACCTTAGCCAAATGAAACTGTGACTCCTCGAAAGCCAACTGTGTACTCTCAAGAATCTCAGAAGTCACCTCGAGCTGCTGAGTAAGCTCACTCATCTCATCTTCCTTGGCCAATAATGCATCGTATGCTGTACTCCCCCACTCCATAAGATAATCTCTGTTGGCTACCAACTACATATAATTTTGTCTCAGAATCCGGATAGCCTCCCATAAAGAGTGGATCTCTGTCAAGGAAAGATAATTGCCTCCCTGCTCATCACTAGTAGGAGAACCCCATCCATAAACTGCTAACAACTGACGAGCAGCATCGAAATGCTTGCAAGCGATAGAAATGTCTCGCTCGCCAACTCTCAGCTGACTAGACACATGATTGTGCCGACTGGTCGAACTCCTATAATCTATCCCTGGTACACTGTCCAAAGGAGTAACCTCGAAATAGCTATCATCTGTAATACTCAGATCTTGGGACTCTTCTGTCAACTCTGTCATATCTGAGAGATCATCAACCCATTCCAACAAGAATTGTCGACTGGATATATGAACAATGTCCAACACAGGTGTGTAAAAACTAATTCCAGCATCAAACAAGTTGCTGGCATGGATGAGAACTACCCCTGGCAAACTACTAATCAAGTCCATGATGGTGCAATAAATACTACTACCAAGGAATGATAGATATCTTTGGTCAAAACGATCCCAAGTACTAAGATAAGGATCCGAACATCTAATCCATGAACGGAAACCAGCTGGCAATTCAAGTAAACTTCTCACCTGAGTAATGTGAACAATACCGACTTCACGCACCTGTCTACAATCTTTGAATCCGGAGTGTGAATGCTAGACATACTCATATCATCATCATGTGACCCGACTGTAAAAGAAAACTGAGTCCCTGCTATACGCGCTAACTCCCAAACTGAAATCACCTCAAGACAAAGCTCGTCCACGTGTCTCTCAGAATCCTGGAGAGCCAACTGAGTACACACCAAGGAATTTCGAGTATCCTCCAGCTCATGAAAAAGCCAGTCAACCTCCTTCTCCTCCTTCTTCACTGCATCTTCCTTGATCTGTTGTAAGTCGTCACAAGAAGAACCTGTTGTGACTCCTTTCTGTCTCTCCTCTATCTCATGTGAAGAAGCATCCAACTGTGCTTGATACTCATTTTCTGCAAAGTCCTGAATGCTCACTTTCTAATCAACTGTACTATCCTCAAATATGATAGTATCCTCAACTGCTGTAACTTCGTCTAGCCCAACTGTACTGGAATCACTATCTGTGTCAATCGCACAATCCGGTGTGCCTGTGATATCACCTTCTGGCTCAACCTGCACAACGTCTGTAACCCCTTCTACCTGTGAAGATGATGCAAATAAACCATTACCTGAAGATGTGCTAATGTCTCCCTGTATTGAATCAACATGTCTGTTAAACTCCTCATACAAATTTCTGCCTGTCATAGGGAAGGTACGATCCTTAGGCCTATCAAAACGTTCAATCAGTCTTTCCTTAAACCCCACATAGGAGGTAATGTGTGCATGACCCATAGTGACCATACCATGATGCCACCACTTGTGTGCTAACCCATCCAGGTGAATTGCTGCATACTTAATAGTTTCTTCCTCAGGCATAGGGTTCATTTGAAAGTATGTGTCAAGCCTTTGAACCCAAGCTCTTGCTGTAGACTTCCCCAAGCCATCATAATATGGTAACTGAAGTTTCCCTACTTTCTTCCGTAGCTCATAGCTCTGGTTCCTGTCATGTCCATGTGGCATATGCTTCATCCGCACATCTATATACTCCCTAAAGGTAATTGCAGCAATAAAATCTGAACCTTTGGCTTCCCAATCTCTCCTCAGCTGGTCCTGTATATCAGTGATTTGGGGCTTTGGTACGGGCTACTCTGGAGCTCTAGGGGGAAATGTGGGAATAATGGGCCTCGAACTCACTGTCCTAGTTTGCTGGGGTGCATGACCGAAATTGTTCCCAACTTGTTCACCTCCATTATGTGTCCCATCCTGATTATTACCACTCTGGTTATTACCATTCTGATTATTTCCTCCGCCCACATTAGCATTCAAGCCCATTTGACGAGCCATCATTTGCATCATAAGCTCCAATCTTTGATTCTGTTCCTGTGCTCTCTGCTCTGTTGATCGCTGTCCCTGTGCTAAGGTGTCTAATAACTGTAAGAATCTTTCCATTTCCTGATCTGGACCCGCATTCATTTTGTCAAACATTTTTCTCTTTATCTGGCTATTCCAAATTCCCTATAAGACCTCCACAGGTTGGCAGGACTTATAGTTCTGATACCATTGTAATAACCCCAATAGGTTATAATTTCTTCAAACACCAAAAACCTCTATACTTCAGTTGTTTGACATTTCGTCAAACACTTTGCACGCAAGCTCTGATACCACTGTAGTAACCCTCCTCAAATCTGCTCTCAAAGATGCTGATTGAAGGCTCAAAGAATTTTGTCAAACAATTCACATGCAAGAGACATATGACTGATATAGTATTTCAGCTCGCTTTAAATGACTTTTTTCAATTTGCATCAATGAGAAACTTGTGCTAGAAGACTCAAAATGGATTACACAATGACCTAACATGAGTGTGCTCCTAATTTTGACAATATTCAGTGCATATATTATGATCTAAGCATGAGAAAAGAACACCTACAGCTAACTGGCATTTTTGCAAACAGTTGGTATGCAAACTATCTAGCTGATAAATAATGAGATTGAATTGCTTAAATGATACCGGCAACTATTATCTTTTTTATTGCAATCAAATTTCTAATACAATGCTCATGAAATATGGCCAAGACTTTGGCATTTACATGGATTACAAAATGGCAATGTTGGTATAATGCACACTTACAGCTGAAACTTATAATACCCTAAAAAATACAATACTAACAAAGGAACATGGTTGTAGATGGCTGTAATAATTTTCCTTCAATGCTGCCACTTCTGCTTTACTTTTTCGAACTGCTTTTTCGGCTTGCTTTTACGGTTCCGCTTTTTCCCCTTGCTTTTTCAATTCCGCTTTTTCCGCTTGCTTTTTCGATTCTGCTTTTTCCGCCTACTTTTTTGGTTTCGCTTTTTCCGCTTGCTTTTTTGATTCCGCTTTTTCCGCTTGCTTTTTCGATTCCGCTTTTTCCGCCTGCCTTTTTGGTTCCGCTTGCTTTTTCGATTGCTACCCTGTTGAATCTCAAGACCATATCTTTCAATGGCATCAAGATTTTCAGCTTGAAGGGATTTCGTCCTTCAAACTATTGAGACAACCTCTAAAAAATTCTCCAATTTCTTTGATATTTCCAACCCTGCTTAAAAGAAGCTCTTCCATTTCTTTTATAGTGTTCTCACAAGAGTTTCATCCTTCGTTTTCTCAATGTGGGATAAAACATAACTCCCTTTATGTAACTTATGTCTCCAATGTGTTATAAAATAAAGGAGACTCTTTTAATTTAAATATTTTCCACAAACTATAGTCTATGCATTAATAAAGTTAAATATTTAAATTTAACTTTATAAAATAGCTTTATCAATGCAAAACAAATCTTATCAATGATAAACAAGTGTTCTTGCCGATTTTAAACAATTACCATCGACATACCGCTGCCACTGGATGTCCACCCATGCCCAAGATGACTTACTATAAATAGTAAGTATGCCCAAAGTTGCCTCAAAACCCCTCAGAAAGACCTGCAACTGAAATTATCTAGGCCAAATGGCCTCTAAGCCCCTTTAATGTCCTGGTTAGCCTACGGGACCGTGGGGAAATAGGCTAACGACAACATCATGCTATGAATGCTAAAAATGGGACATCACAACGGCAAATGGTGTGACGGATGAGGATGATTGGGTAAGACAATTTGCAGCGACCCTACGGGGTGTGGCGATAGACTGGTTTTCTGACACTAGTCCTCAAAAACTTAATACATGGGAGAATGTTAAAAAAGAATTTATAGTAGAATTCAGATTACTTCGAGATGATAATGAAATAGTGGCAGAAATCTACAATACCAAACAAGGAAAGAATGAGATAGTCCGAACCTATGCTAGGCGACTGAAGGAATTGATTGGAAAGATGGAGAGTCAACCAACGGATGGGTTGAAAAAATGGTGGTTCGTGGAGGGGCTACGGCCGGCTCTTAAAAAGAAAATGAAGATTGTACCACTGGCATCGTACACTGATGCGTATACTCGCACTATGGATTTGGAAATTGAACAGAAGACGAGTAAGAAGAAAAAGCATAAGTCCTCTGATTCAGATGATGCATCCTCGGAGAGTAGTAGTAGTGATGAGGAATCAAACAAGAAGGTGAAAGAACTACAGAAAGACATGCTACGGATGATGAAAGAATTCAAAAATTTGAAAAAGAATCCAAATACAATAAAAGGAGAATTGTGGTGTACAGATTGCAAGGAGGACGGACATACGAAGGGTTCATGCCCGAAGAAGTAGTTTTGTGACATCTGCCAGGTGGCGGGGCATTCCCTGAAAGAGTGTCCGTTTAACTTGAAAGCAAAAGGACACCAACAGGTGTTACTCACGCAGGAAGCGTCGAACAATAGCAATAACGTGGGCAATGATGCAACTTCAGGTGGATATCGATATAATAATAGAGGCAGAAGGGGTGGAAGCAATAACAACAACAATGGAGGTCGAAGTAGAATACAATATGATGCAAGTGGAAGGACGATGATACAATGTCGGGCATGTAATCTTTGGGGTCACTTCGCGAGGGACTGTACTACGAAGGAGGCACCGCAACTACTGTGTAGATGGTGTGGTCCAGGGGACCATGAAGATTCAAAGTGTCCAAAGCAAAGCATAAATTTATTAAGTATTGGAACAAGCAATGAGAACGTGTTGGCAATCACGCGGGAGCAGGCGAGGAAGGCAAAATATCCGAATGCGGAAGAAGAGAAGGAGAGGTTACAAAAAGCCCGAACAGAGATAGAGAAGCAGATGAGAGCAGAGAAGTCACAAATAAAAGACATTGATGAAACTCCGAAAAGAAACTTGGCGGAACAAGATATGGTGAAACAGATAATGCAAATGGAAGTGCCAATTAAGTTAAATGATCTTCTTCTCACCATGCCACAGTTACGTACGACTATTATAAATATGACACCGTCCCGAAAGTAACGGAGGAAGCAAAGGATAGTACGACAACAACCACAGCAGCAACAATAGATCCGATGTTACTAGCATTGACAACAGGCAGACACCCAACAGTAGTGGAGATGGGCATTCTGGGTACGGTGTTAACAGATACAATAGTAGATGGAGGATCGGGATTGAATGTGATGCCGGAAGATATCTGGAAAAAACTAGGACAACCAACACTATGGCCACCCACCTTTCAGTTACTTACAGCAGATCAACATGGGATAAAACCCTTGGGCACTCTGATGGCGCAGCCGGTAACAATTGGGACACAACCATTTTTGCTGGATTTTGTAGTCATTCCATTAAAGAGAAGAGGGTATGACGCCATCCTAGGACGAGGGTGGTTGGTGCAGGCTAAGGTAAAGCATGATTGGAAAAGGAACACCCTGTCAATGGAGAAGGGAGGTAGTAGATTTATAATCGATTTGCATACACAGATGGTAGGAGAAGAAGCCGCGTTGTCGGACTCAGAAGGCGATGGTGAGAGTGACGACGAAGGGAAAAGAAGGATGGAACTAGATGATGAAGGGGTATTGAGACTAGAAGGAGGCTCAACTGATGACGACTTAGACTCCGTGAATGGACTGTTGCATTGGCAAATGGAAGACTATGAGGTCTTTCCGAGCTACAATATTTTGAGTGTCGAGGAGGGAAAAGAAGGCCATGAGTTTCCGAAGGAGTACAGTGAATTGAAGGAGGGAGAAGCGCAGGTGGATGAAACCCCTGCCTATACGTTCAGTAAAGATAAACCAATAAAGTATGAAGAGCCGACAGTGAAAACAATGAACTTAGGTGATGAGAAAAATCCGAAGAACATTCGTGTAGGAGATGATTGAAATCCAGTATTGAAGGCAGTAGCTTGGACATTTAAAGACTTAAAAGAAGTACCACCAGAGCTATGTGTCCACCGGATACCATTAATTGAAGGTGCGGTACCCGTACGGAAGCGGCCTTACCGAAGGAATAAGAACTATGCAGCATGGGCCTTGGAAGTTGCACAAAATAGGTGGAAGGTATGGTGTCAAAAGCGTTTAAAATTGAACAACTTTCAACCCGGTCAGTTAGTACTGAAGTATAATGGATGAAATGAAATAAGGCTTGGAAAATTTAAAGTTAAGTGGGTTGGACCGTACAAGATATGAGAAGTTGGATACAACGGAGCAATTAAATTGTGGACACTGGACGGAAAAGAAATACCAGATGCCGTAAATGGATCAAAGTTGAAAATATACAAGGAAAGGAAGGATTCTCTGCGGACAAACAACTGAACGAAGAAAAGATGTCTGTAAATAGTGTATATATGTATAATATTAAAAATCGAATATAGTTTTAAATATGAAATAACAAACTGAAGTTGGAAAAGCACGAGTTGCTAAAATGAAGTATAAAATAAATGTATAAAGAGGTAAATTAGCAATAGGAGTCTTTGAGGAGCAGGATTTAAGACTGTACGACCCACCTTCATGACCGTGCGGACTCAAGCAGATGAAAGGAAGACCGTACGGAAGCGTAAAAGAGACCATACGACAACATAGGAGAGGAAGACTGTACGACAGCATAGAAGAAGAAGACCGTATGGCAGCATAGAAGAAGAAGACCGTACGACCTTTGGGAGATATACAGAAGCTCGTATGGACATTGGGAAACTAAGTGAAAGCTCGTACGGCCCCTAGGAGACAGGAAAACTAAATAAGAGACCGTACGGCCATAGGAGAGCAATTGGTTTTTAAAGACCGTACAGCTTGAGACCGTACGACCATAGGAGATCAATTGGTTTTTGGAGATCGTACGGGTTGGGGAGCAATTGGCAATTGGAGACCGTACGGCTGCTAACCCAGTCAGATAAGAAGGAGAAGATGCCGTACGGCTGAGATAAATTCCTTGAGGAGATCAAACATATGGACGGCTGGAAAAAGATTTAAAAATATATATATATATATATTACAGGACCGTACGGATGAAAGGAGGAACACGCCACAAAGATTGAGGATAGTACGGCGACCGTACGGTGGTTGAAAAGACGAATTAAGGGCAAGGTGAATAGGACCGCACGGATTGAGGGCAAGGTGAATAAGACCGTACGGTCTCAAGCTGAATGCTATCGTATTGAGTGGTGACCAGAATAAAGCCGCAAGGAAAAGAATAGCCAGAGATGAAGGGTATCAGGAAAGGAAGAGGAAGTGGAAGAGCTATAACAAAAAAAAAAAAAACGACGACAGATTCAAGTTGTTCGGAATGAGTAGCAGATGATGCCAAAGAGAAGGGGAAGCATCAGTGGTTGCCAGAAAGAGTCTGGAATCGACAGAAAATGACAGGAATGGTGTGTTCCGTGCATTTCTGTACGAGTTGCGAAGTGCTAATTCCGGGGCGTTGCCCCAGGACCCCGCGAGGGCACTGCCCCTCGACCCCGCCGGGGGCGTTGCCCCCGGACCCCCATTCGTTGCGGATATCAGTTGTGGGAGTCTGACCAGTGGAGAAGAGTTGAAGTGGCTGCAGGCATGGACTTTCTGTGCACCGGAGGCACTGAGAGTAGGTGTTGGCTGTGAGGCTGTCTTGGTGGATGCGTAGAGAGCTCGGGAGGAGCTGATCATCCAGTTGAAGGCAGTATGGCCACACTTGGCTCAGTGTAACCAGGAGTTGGAAACAGAGAAAGCAGCACAGGTGGCTATCAAGGTCAGCTAAGGAGATAGTATTGTGTTAGCAGAGGCTACAGATGCAACGTGGGTTGGAGACCAGTTTGGTGCAGGCATAGGATGAATGTGAAAGTGATGCGGCAGAAACAGATCTATCTTGTTGTAGTTAGTCAATTAATGTATTTTGTTATTAATTTGTCTCAAATATTTTATAATTGTTGTCCGGAGACGACCTTTCTTTTGGGGGGGGATGATGTTGTCGGTAAAATATATAATGTAGATGACGGGTAGAGTAGTATCCGAACGGGCGCGTGACGCTTTAGTCACCCCTTCGGAAAGGTATATGTACACGTCCGAGATGGACTTTGGAAGCAGGATTGTAATCGAAAATCATTGTAGTTATTGTAATCTGCAAGTGCATACATGAATAAAGTACCTGTTCGGAATTGAATCGTGTTATACTTGTGTTGAACTTCTTACCCTATGTAGTAAACAATACTTTGATGTTGTCATATGAGTTAGTTATGAATGATAAACTTGGGGCTTGTCCTAAGTATTTAATTATTTCATGTATTTAATGTGTCTTTATTTAATGTAACTTGCTAGGCCGACTTGTGGCTTGGTTTAGTATAAGTAGAGGGTCTTGTGATGTCTTGAGTCATTCATTAGCACAGAGTTTAGCATGGAGTAGCGAAGTTTAGTAGAGCTAGTAGCTAAGTGTGAGCTTGAGAAAAAAAGAAGGTTTCTTGGTGGCTTGCAAGCACGAGTTTAGATTCTTCTTGGGGTTTTTTACCAGATTGTGGGTCTGGGCTAGCTAGTAGTTGGATCTTGCAAGGTCTTGTAGAACTATTATTGCAATTGCTTTGTATTTGGCCATAACCCCAAAGGCCTTGTAGTCGAGAATGTTGGATGAAAATCTTATGATTATTTTATGAGAATTGGTGTTATTGTGGATCTATATCTCCGTGTTATTGTTTATATTCCACTATGTGGTTATTTGCTAAGGGTTAGGACATCTCCATTGGGGATTCTCTTGCCTTGCACTGCATCAAGTAGTATCAGAGCGAAGGTTGAAGCTAGTTGATCTTGTGGTGCTAGTTGATTTGTTGCTTTGGGTTCGCAAAAATCTTGGAAGATGCATTCGAGAAGATTGGACCCTAAGGCAATTGCAGATTTTTGTGATGCTGTGGAGATTAAGATTAAAGAGAAGGTTAGATCGAATTCTTGATCTGAGATGGAGTTGATGAAGAATGACATGGTCGCTGAGATCATGAGAGCTATTGCTGGTGTACCTAGGATTGTAGGTACTGAAGATGGTTATGAGGAAGTTGCTGAAGACTTTGAGTCTGCTGGATCTAGTGGTGACGACAAAGTTGATCGCATGGAGAGACCTGTGGAAGACATAATTGGTCGGTTGGATAGATTTGAAGCTTAGTTGAAATTGAAGCATAAGATGGATGATTCTAATTTCTCAGGTACTTTGAATCCTGAAGACCTGATTGATTAGATTGGTGAATTGGAAGACTACTTTGAGTTAGAGGATATTGGAGATCCACTCAGAGTGAGGTTGGCACAAACTAAGTTGAAAGGACATGCTGCTTTATGGTGGAAAGAATTGCAAAGAGATAGAGAAGAAGAAGGTGAAATGAAGATCACTAGGTGGAGATTGATGGTGATTAAGTTGAAGGCTAAGTTCATTCCTATTGATTATGAACTTGAGTTGTTTAAGTGGTTGCAGAATCTAAAACAAAAGGATATGACTATGAAGGATTACATCGAGGAGTTGTACAAATTGACAATTTGGTTTGGGTATAGAGAATTTTCTAAAGAAAAAGTGGCTAAATATATTAATGGTTTGAGATTCAATATTTAGGATGAGATTGGTATGTTGAAGATTGATTCAGTTGAGGATGCTTATCAGTATGCTCTGAGGGCAAAAGATAAGTTGAAGAGAAGACATCAAGGTTCTTATCGAGGGAAGGAGAAGCAAGATCACTTGGTGAAGAACAATCAGATTGTTGAGGACTAATCAAAATCCGTTGAGAAGAAGAGAAGAACTGGCAAGGTTGCATTTAAGGGTGCTTGTTTCAAATGTGGTGAAGAAGGAAAAAATTCTTTTGAATGTTCCCAAAAGGTTGGTGATAGAAGAGTTGCTGTGGTGAATGAGCATGTGGATGAAGTGAATGAGCTTGAGGTCGAGGGGGATAATTTGCTGATTCAAAGAGTGTTGCTTGGTAAGAAGGCACTAGAACCTTGTCAAAGGGGGAATTTGTTTAGAACTCGTAAGTCTGGAGGTAAATGCTAGAATGTGATTGTTGATGGTGGTAGTATTGATAAGCTAGTTATTGATGAGATGGCTCAAAAACTTGGTTTGAAGAGGGTGAGGCATCCTTGTCCTTATAAGATTAGTTGGTTGCAAGATGAACATGCTTTGGGGGTGAGGGAGCAGTGTCTTGTTAATTTCCAGATTGGACAATATGTGGATCATGTGTTGTGTGATATTGTGGACATGAGTAGTTATCACATATTACTTGGTAGACCTTGGCAGTATGATTGTAGGATGGTGCATTATTGTGTTAAGAATGTGTTTATTGTTTAGAAGGGTGTAAGGAAGCATTCCATGACTCCTTTGCAGAATGTAAAACTTGGTAGGAGGAACCTGAGTTTTGGTAGGCAAGTTGAGTTGAGGGGTTCTCAAAAGGTTGGAGACCAGCATGGAAACAAATCTGTGGCACACCAAAGACAAATATGAAGATGATAGTTGCAAGAAGGGAGTTGTGGAGGTGGAACAAAGGCAAGAGTGTACAAGTTGAAGACTTGGAGGACATGTATGTGAAGAATCAAGTCGGGGTTTATGTGTTGAATCCTGGAAGTTGTTCTTCCAGCTGCGAAGAACATACTTTCTTTGCACTTGGGGTGTTTGATGCAGGGGCACTCTGGAGTAGTCAGCAATCTTGTATGCAGGAGTAGTAGGCTCGGATTTGTGGACTTATGGTTTGCGTAGTTGGAGATGTGTTCGAGGCACATTGGAGAACCTTGTCCTAAGTGTGCATAATGATTGGAGTTATCACCTTGGAGTTAGGGCTGTTTTGGTGGCTGTTGGTAGCGCATTCCTGATTTCCTGGACATACTTTGAAGATTGTATTCGCGAGCTTTGATCCGAGGGAGCTGGCCTATGCACTCTTGGATGGCACGTGAACCTGTGCCTAAGGGCGTATACTTTGATGTTATCATATGAGTCAGTTATGCATAGTAAACTTGGGGCTTGTCCTAAGTATTTAGTTATTTCATGCATTTAATGATTGTTGCCAAGCCGACTTGTGGCTTGAGGGTGTATTTAATGTGAGTGTTTATTTAATGTAACTTGCTAGGCTGACATGGGGATTGTTTTAGTATAAGTAGACGGTCTTGTGATGTCTTGAGTCATTCATTAGCATGGAGTAGCTGAGAGGAGTGAAGTTTAGCAGAGCTAGTAGCTAAGTGTGGGCTTGGGAAAACAAGAAGGTTGTTTGGTGGCTTGCAAGCACAAGTTTAGATTCTTCTTGGCATATTTTACCAGATTGTGGGTCTGGACTAGCTAGTGGTTGGATCTTGCAAGGTCTTGCATAACTGTCATTGTAATTGCTTTGTATTTGACCATAACTCGAAAGGCCTTACAGCTAGGCATGTTGGATGAAAATCTTATGATTTTATTATGAGAATTGGTATTATTGTGGATCTAAATCTCTGTGTTATTGTTTATATTCCGTTGTGTGGTTATTTGCTAGGGGCTAGGACATCTCCATTGGAGATTCTCTTGCCTTGGATTGCATCAGATTTCATGTGGTCTTTCATTTTGACTTGGCATCATGCGTATGGTGATTTTCTCTTGTGCTTGAGATTACTTGGCATCGTTGTTTTCTGGAAGCTAGTAGGATTATCTTGAGAAAAAATCTTAGGGTAACGAAATGGAATAGAAGGAATTAGGAAAAAGATGAAAGAGAGGGAGAAAGAGCTATTTGAGCACTAATGCATCCATGGATCATAAAATCACTAAAAAGCAAGAGTTAAAAGGTCTTATATGGTTGGTGCTTTCATTTTAAGATAATACATTTAGCTCCCACTTTAGTGAGAGTATGAGCCTACCTCATACCATGGTAAAGTAGATCAAAAGCAATAGCTGATCTTATTATAATTAAGGATATAAAGAAACTACCAAGCCCCCAACAGACTGGAGTCTTCACCATATCCAAATCCATAACATGAGAGATGTCACTGACAAGAGAAAAAAGAGAGAAGTGTAGTCAACTTGCCTAACAAGGTTTGTGTTCCTTATTGTGAACCACACAAAGAAGGTGCAATGCAACAAAAGACGGCGTTGAATGGTTTAGCAAGTGTGTATGGCATATTAATCAACCCATCACAGATGAATTGAATGGTCTAGCAAGTGTGTGTGGCATGCTAGTCAATTTATCAGAGATTCATCCTCAAGAAACCCTATGTCCCAAAAGAAGAATTTGCAAAAACAACCTAGACATAAGGATGTGTGTTCTTAAGGGATCATAAAAAGGCACAAGAGTCGAGATAAGGCTTCCCAAATTGTTCTGTGATCCAAGGAAGGATCCAAAAAAGAAAAGATCAGGTCTCCCGAACTGTTTGGTAATCCAAAGAGGGATAAAAAAAGAGTTCTGAGGATTAGGCCTCTTGGACTGTTAGTAATCTGATCGAGGGATCCAAAAAGAGTTGCGGGGATTAGGCCTTGTAGGCTGCTAGTAATCTCATAGGGGGATTCAAAAAGTTGCGAAAGAAAAACTTTTTAAGTGTGTGTGTGTGCAAGCAAGTAGAGTGTATACTCCCATGTTAAAGCAATTGCAAACACCTCAATGGGAGCAATGGCTTTAACGAAAGTGTACATGCATCCACCAAAAACATTTGCACTATAAAATGCCGCCAAGACAGAACATTCCAAGGGAAATAAACACATGACATAGGAGAGAGCACAAGACGAATCTACAAACTCTGGGGTTAGTATGATCATATGATAATAAGTATAGTATTATATAACTATGAAATGTCATCATTCCCCAAAGAAAGTAAAACTACAACACAATGGAGGAAAATCATGTAACAGGTACAAAGAAGAGTCTTTTTGGGCTGACATCATGAAGATCAAAAAGAATTTAGTGCTACCATGTAGTAAGCATCCAAGCGGACTACACGAGCACATTTATGAACAATGGCACATATACAACACAACATGTAACAACATATAGAAGAAGAGAGATAGAGGGATGTGTACAACATGTTTGATTACTTCATCACCTTGCACCAATGGGGCAGCAGTGATCAGTTCAAGCAATCTAGACAAAACATATAACAAGCAACACAACACAGGGGCACCACTTGCAAGAGGAACAATATTTAACATAGTAGGAGCAACAACCATATCCAAGCAAGGACTCTAATGGAACTCACTCTGCTTGATACTAGGAGTGATCGTTAACTGTTTAGAAAACATGTTAAGAAAATCATGAACAACATCAATAGTCTCATATTCATCATCACTAACATGTGCATTAGCATCAATAACTTCATCATCAAGAGTATCTTCCCAATCAAGGTTAATCACTATAGAATTTAAGATTCAAATAGAATCATCATGTTTCTCCATTTGCATGTTATCGTTATGATTTACTTCCTCCAAGGACTCAAGCATGGGTTGATTGAAGGAAGACAAGAGTTAAGAAGATGATATAGTTTTAGAAGCAAGAGCGTGTGCTTTAGCTTTAGCTTGATGGTTCTTACAATGCTTATGAGCATGCTGATTAGAAATGGTTTTATAAGATAAAATAAACAATCTTATTTTTAACATATTTTATTTGGGGTAAAAAGGTGAATTACAACGATAATCATGGATATATTTTTGAGTGAAATTTTACATTTTCTCCTTTGTGCGATTATCTCCATCATAACTCTCTAATTTACCAAACATTGTGTTCCAAATCTGGCATAAATCAATATCATTAAGTTTCTGACCATAATGGTATCCAAAGGGTGACATATTTGAATTCAAAGTTGTGCCTTGATTGCATTCAAAGGGTATGGTATCTGCTTCCAATGGTGTGCCTTGTCTACGTCCAAAGGTTGTTGTGCCTGTGTCCAAAGGTGTGCCTTGACTGCACCCGAAGGGTGTCATATCTGCTTCCAAATGTGTGTTGTATCCACATCCAAAAGGTGTTGTCTTTGCGTCTGAAGGTGTGTGTTGTTGGTAGACTGAAAAGACTGATTGTGCAGGTCTGTTAAATCTTCTGGGTATTGCAAAGATTACACAACATTCCAATGAGCTATACAAAGTTGTTCATCTGCATGCAAGGGTTCTCGTAGTCGCACAACAACAAGGGGTACATTACTATGCCCTAATTTGATATCTCTTACTTTCGGCAAATTACTTCCTAAGCTTGTTAGTTGCTCGTACCCAAGATATTTATACTTGGGTCTTGTTTTGGATAGGAAATATTTGATTATAATTCTGGAAAAATTCTGACAATACCTCTCCATAATTTTCTAATTTTTCGGGCATGAGAATTATGACAATACATTGGTTACCCTAACTAGTAAGGGCATGAGAGATTAACTTACTCATTTTATCGTTGTTTGGAGTTAATAATGCCTGGAGTCTTTGGCCTCTTTCCATTGATTTTTGCTCTTTTTTCACAGTTACAACCCTTGTTTAATTCTTAATTCTCTTGTGAAAATGCAATTGAAACCACCTTAATTTGTATATAAAGTTTGGCATTGATTATCCATCCACATTTGTGTTAGCCATTAATGCATTTCGTACCTCTGTTGCATGCAGTCCCAAAACTCCTGTAAGTTTATGGCCCTAATTTGTTATCTCCTACTTTGGGCATTTCACTTTCTAAGCTTGTTGACTACTCATACCCGAGATATTTATACTTCTTGTTTTGAAAAGGAAATATTTAATAGTAATTCTAGAAAACTTTTGACCATAGTTCAAAATACTGGTATCAACAACTAATCACAGAGGGCAAAGAATAAGATATCGGGAAATATCAGAGATAGTCAGAAACTTATCGGAAAAAAATGGTAACTTAAAATATGGTTAAATTTAATTAGAGGTACAATTTTTTTTCAAAATTGAATAAGGAGATGCATCTAATGAGTCAGTAAATGAGCAAACAAACCGAACAAGCTGATCTAGATATATATAAATGCAAGTAGGTAACAAAATTGCATTCGTGATTTGAGTCATTTTGTTAACCTTGTTGGGAGTTCTATTTTTTTGCGAATTTTAGTTTTACCTCTTTCCATTCTTCATCCTAACCTTTCTTTTCCACCTATGTGCTCCCCTTCTCTTAGTTTCTACTCCTTTGTTGGTAATTTGTCCGGTTTTGCTAACTGCTCATTCTATCGACACATTTCATTTTCTAGTTTTTAAGTTTCATTTCTTTCGCTTTGTTTTGGGAGAAAAGTTCTCCTTTTGTCAGGGTTTTAAGGACTTTCACAAACTCCATCTGCATTTTGAAAGGTAATGTGAACCTTCTCTTACTTCCAAAACTTCTAAATCTTTACCTCCTTAGTGGCAATTTGGCCCTTTTGTGAATTTTGTTATTATTGTTGTTAAGTGTTTTAATTGATGATTATACTAGTTGAAACCATTGACACCAGTATTAAGTTATCATATCTGATGTTCACAACTAGTTGTGAGGCATGTATGCGGATTTTATGCTTTTCATCAACTATTATACAACAGATTTGCCATCATATTTATCATATTTTTGTCATGTAAGGCTCCTGGTTCATACCAACCACATATAATTCAGATCTGCTGTTATAATTGATTACTTTGGCATTGTGAGGGTTTCTGAATTCAAATCAGCATTGTGGATTGTTGATCAACATTTCTTCATTGGGGTCTGTCATCCATATTTTGCATTCTCCATCATTTCGGCTTGCACAATTTAGAAAAATTGCATACTTTGAAAAGTTGTCTTATTTGAGACATTACAAAAATTGTCTTCAATAGTGATTTCTATTTAAAAAAATGCCGTCAACAATGTTATATGTAAAGCATATTAAAAGAGAAAACTTGAGAGGTATTGTTTGAGGCTGGAAATGAAACTTACAACCAAATAGGAATGATGGAAGATGAAAAATAGATGCAAAACGCTTGAGCCCAGATACTAATATAGGCTTGAGAATGAAGTGCAAGAGAATGACATAAAAACTTAGTTACATGACATAAAAACTTAGTTACCCAGTTCTCCCCCTAGCCTTTCGAACCAGG
The DNA here is from genome assembly GCA_028749045.1 of Cupressus sempervirens. Taxonomy (NCBI): domain Eukaryota; kingdom Viridiplantae; phylum Streptophyta; class Pinopsida; order Cupressales; family Cupressaceae; genus Cupressus; species Cupressus sempervirens. The sequence goes on from CM053783.1 coordinate 66,922,641, forward strand.
CAAATTTCGAACCAGTCCTTGGTTCTGGTCCCAGTTCCCTTTTGGGTTCCACTTGGGTTCGAACCTAGGCAGGCTGGTTCCTCCAGGCCGAACCTAGGACAAACCATGGTTGAACCAGGGTAGACCCAGGCAAACCAAATGCAAACCAAGTGCAGTTCCACCGAGAATCATTCTATAATTTAGTGCAGAAAATGATTATTACAGAATTTGAAAAAAAGATCTTTAATATTACAAAACAAAATTTGCTGAAGTTCAGATATTTGTTACATCAAATTAAACTAGAACTCAAGATATCTTCCAGTGAAATTTTTATAGCCAATTGCTGATAATGACCCCCATCCCCTTAAATTGGAAACTCTATTTTGTCTTAAATCTTATTTTAAACATGAATATCTTCAATAGGTGAAGGGAGTTGCAAGCTACTTATATAACATTTTTCAATTAGGATGTTAATTACAAGCTAACAAGCTCTTTGTACAACGAAAAAGTAATAAGTATTTGACAACTTAGAAAGAAAGAATGTCATTAGTGCAACTGATCTCATTGACATTGGTAGTGTTTGTGAATTGACTGACACCTTTGATGATGCGAAGAAGAAGAAGATGAAGATTTAGATAATCCATTAGATGATTAAAACTTATTATAAAGTTTTAACTGTTGAAAATCAAAATAATGATACTTGGACTGAATATTATTTAATATTTTGGCGTTGCTAATAGATATGATGTTATGATTACAAGTCTATAGTGTTTTTGTTGTTTTAATGATACTATGTGGCATTCTAATCTTAATTGATTCTTCTTAGCTACATACATATGTATATGTATATGTATGTATATGCATGTTTTTGTACTAACGAACCCAAACGAACCCAAACTCCATTTCTAAATTTTGCCATACCAGCGAACCGGTTCGTCAAACCCGAACTTGAACCTGGACTCGAACCGGTAACACAGCATAAATATTAAAATAGGTTGTGGTTTCAAGAATATATGAACGAATGGAAATATGCAGATGAAGGGGCATTTTCCATATGATGTCGCTTGTTGAAGATTCTATTCAATGAGTCACCATATTGAAAGATAACCCTTTTGAACTAATGACAATTGAAATACATCACATGGAAAAGAAATGTTGATTTGATGTTAGCTACTTTAGAGATATATATTCAAGTTTCTAATCAACCAGCACCCAATGGTTACATTATTATATTGAATATAATTTGCCTTTATGGTGATATCTTACTATTTGTTTTTCATTTTGCTTCAAAATTTGACAAATTTTAGATTCTGGTGATATCTTACTGTTTGTTTTACATTTTGTTTCAAATCTAATTATGTATTCAAAGATTGAATGTTATAAAATTGTATTACAGATTGTACAAATTTAGACAGCAAATTTTAGGGATTTTCTGGTCAAAAGTATGGTGTTCCGATCATAAGTTTGTTAGACATTGAGCACATAATTTCCTAATAAAACTTGTTGTCTTTTAAGATAGGCCTTACATAAAACAGTTTGATCTTTATTTTTATTCAAGGCATTACTTTACTACTTTAATCTATACCCTATCCTTCTTTAGGAAAGTTTATTGCTAAAATTATTTCAGTTTTTGTTATCATCCATTTTTGGATTTCTACAATCTTATAACATGTTTATTTCCCTAATGAACATCAGGCACTTCTGCAGAGACATCAATAGCAAGTGCCAAGAAAGATGTTTTAAAAGCATTGTCTCAAATAATAGACCCTGACTTTGGGACTGACATTGTTTCATGTGGGTTTGTAAAAGACATGCAACTGGATGAGATCTCTGGAGAGGTACCGAAATTGTATATTCTCATATATTTATCCATAATGTTTGAAGGAATTCTCTATAAGAAACTGTGTGTTGACAGGTTTCATTTAGACTTGAGCTAACAACTCCTGCATGCCCCATCAAAGATATGGTAATTCAAATACAATTTTCTCAAAGCTAGTTTGATTTCCTCTTTGTATTATATCACAGAAAAATTGTGCTCTTAATTAAGAATAAAAGGGTGCAAATATTATTTTTCATGATTATGGCAAGCTAGCCGTTCTTCATTTATCATTTTGTTTAATTAGATTCATATATTTCATGCATGTGTAATTCAATACACAAATTCACTTTATCCATAATAACAGAAAACTCGTTATGATGGGATTCTCTGGCTTTTGTTTTGCATTGTTTAGTGTTTCTGTTTTGTGTATATAATCCTTTTCTCTATCATTATTAACATGCTATTCTTGAAGAATAATGGCTTTAGCCCTGTTTTTGTGTGAATATTTTATTGAATGCTATCTATCTGAGCATTTGGTTTGAATGACAGTTTGAACAGCAAGCAAATGCTGTAGTGGCTGCATTACCTTGGGTGCAAAAAGTCAACGTGACAATGTCTGCACAACCTGCAAAGCCTGTTTTTATGGAGGAAATGCCAACAGGCTTGAAAGCTGTTTCTAACATTATAGCTGTTTCTAGTTGCAAGGTATGTTATCTCGTCCTTCTGTAAAGTGTATACTTCAAAATTTCCTTATTATTTTTTTGGGTTTAGTCTACTATGAATTCTGTGCAAGATAGTATTGTCATTACAGAGATTATGGTGGTTCTGTGTCCACTTTTCTCTACTAGGATCACAGGTGCTTGGCCCTTTTTCTTCATGAGTTCACTGGGTTAAGTCATAGATCTTTCTGCAGTGGACCCAGACCTACCAAATTGACTTTTTTTTTCTATCCATCATAGATGTGGAAGGCATAAAGTAAGCATTGGATACTATTGATTCGCTTACAAATGGGGACAGATTGTTGAGGCATTGCCCATGCTTCTAATCTATTATGGTTGATGATCCTTAGCACCCTGACATTCACTCTAACAGTTGTGGGTCCATCTCTTCTCAACGTTCAAGACCCTCTCAAATGTCTTTTTGTGATAAATCTCAAGGAAGAGATTGCATTATGCTGATTGTTTTCCTGTTAATATCAAAAGTATTGACTCACTTATAGATGAATGAAAGGGAACGACAAACCCAGAAAGCCACCTGAGAACCAGTATGCACCTTCAGTATCCTATGCATTCTTCAAAGTCTGATATCAATAACTCGATACAAGCACATACTACTAAGTCATGCAAGCAGAACAGAGTTAATTTTCCATCTATCAATTATTAGAGGAAAGATAATGGTAGACATATCTAAACAAATATTGGCAACATAACAGCATGTAAATTGACACTTAAAGGATATAAAAGAAGAAGAAAAGAAGAAGGATAAGAAGAAACACCGATATATGTGGGGCAAACCCTTTCGGGTAAAAACACACACGCTTGAAAGCATTGAACGAATTTATTAATCTACAGAAAAGTGCTAGAACACACTTGTAGGCTCATAACCATGGAGTCTATATCTTGCCCTTCTGAAAGAAAATTGACAGCATGGCCCTCTACTGAACAATTTCTTCACTTTTCTCTCAAAACCCACATAGAAGACACAATATACAGTAGAGAAACACAAGTTTGAAGTTGCTTCTAGATAAAGCCAAAAGAGAGGGTCATGCAAATCCTTGTGTAAGCATACAAGTGATTTCATACATCATTTTCTAACCCCTCTCACATACCTCCAAACTTGAGTACTTGTTGTTTTTGCAAATAATAGGTATGACAGATGCTCTTACACACCTTACAACTGTCATAGAATCTGTCATATATAATAACACATACAACTGTATGAGAATCCATCATAAATGACTATAATTAACTGATTCCCTTACAACTTTTCATAACTCAAGATTCTTTCTAATTATTGTTAAACTTGTGACGAGAATCCATCATAACCTGTCTTAAGAATCTGTCATACAATAATGACTTACACAGGTTTCTGAGACGTTGACAAATGGAAAAATATCCCTAGCAAATTGGGACAACTCCTTGCCCATATGAGGACAAAATACATTCTTGTCATCTTACATGTCACTTCCCAGTGAGAAGACAACTCACTATGTCATGTCATAGTAGGTGACAAAATATGACAAGCAATGAAATACAATTTAATCTTCAAATAAATAAATCCAGTGTAAGGAATGGCTAAGGTTGAGGCACCTTAATTCCCAACAATGGGGACAAATCAATGAATGTTAAATGTTCTCTAGATACTACTGATTTTCTTACAATTTTTGATAGATCAGTGAGGCATTGCCCATCCTTGCAATCCACAATGGCTAAGTATCCTCAAGACCTTGGCGCTCGCTTTAGTGGTTGTGGATCTATCTCTTCTCGATGTTGGGGACCACCTCACACCTGTTTTCCATGGAAAATTTTGTGGAAATGTCAGATGTGCCTTAAAAGTTAGAAGGGGTCTAATATAGAATTGAATGTTTGTAGTTAGAAGTACAGTTATAACTAGCTAAATAAATATTGTTATGTTTTGTAATTTAGGAGATTTGTTTTCGACTATTTGTGGGCTGGGTTGGCAGCTATTAGGGGTTGGTAGTCTTAATAAGCCCAACACACTGTTTTTGTGTTATTGATTGTAGTTGGGAGCTCTCGTGTTGTCATTGTACTTATTACATATTAGTGGAATGATATAAATGCTGAGTCTTTATAGAAATTGTATTCATACTTGATGTTCTATGTTTGGTAAGTTATATGAAATATTCTCGTTTACTCGTACAATAAGTAACATAACCATACCTGAGTAAACATTTGACATTGTTATCAATTCAAATCATGGAGATATAATTCACGAATAGGCAAAATAGCGATGTAAAGGGATAGCTCGTTGAAGAATTGGAAGTAACTGAAACCAAAGAACAAGTTGAATGAATTCTTCTGAGATAAAGATTTCTCACATGTAACTTTATTACCCTTCAAGACCTTGGGAGGCGAGGGACCAAGAGCAATGTAGACAACAAAAACTGCAGTGATACTACTAGCAGACACACCTTTGCAAATTATTGCTCATGCAGTCAAACAAAGATAGAAGATATACGCCAAGCAATTAGGAAGCCATAGAAGGATTGGTGAGAAGATCCCTTTGGCTTGTTGATTTTCCAAGATCACTGCAAATGTACTAAGCACTGCCTCTTTGGTATCTGTTTTCCAATTTGCAGCAATCTCTTATTTATATTGAAAATAAATTAAGAGGAGACAACATGTCCATGGGACATGTCTATTCATTAAAATGATAACAACATAGTTATATATAATAGATCTCATATATATAATTTATTATTTAATTAACTACACACACACACACACACACACACACACACATATATATATTACATATATGTATCACATATCTGTAGCTTCAGTTTAGTCTCAAAGTTTTATCCGACTGAAGCTACCAAACATCAACCTTCCCTCTTAGCTGGGGAGGATAAACACAAGACATATATTACACCATTGGTAATATTAGGAATGACAAATTTTAAGGATATCTTTGATCTGAAGATATGCACCATTTTGATATCACATTTGATATCAAGAGTATTGGTCTTCCATAATATCAACACATGATATTCACTAAATACTCTAAGTAACATTTGGATATCATGAGTATTGGTCTTCCAGAATATTAACACATGATATTCACCAAGTACATATTGGCCTTCCAAAATATCAACACATGATATTCACGAAGTACTCAAATGAGGTTTTGATATCACATCTGATATCATGAGTATTGGTCTCCCAAAATATTGACATTCAATATTCACCATGTACTCAAAAGTTTTGATATCACTTCTGATATCATGAGTATTAGTCTCCTAGAATATCGACATTTGATATTCACCAAGTTCTCTTTGAGTAATGGCCTTCCAGAATGTTGAGATGCAAGATATTCATCAAGTATTGTGAATAATGGCCTTCCAGAGCATCAAGGCATACGATATTCACCAAGTGCTCTGTGTAATGGCCCTCCGGAACATCAATTTGCATAACATTCACCATGTACTCAAAAAATGTTTATAAGGTATGTGCACACACATTCTCATAATGCTTACCATATCAACATCTACCATGGAAAGTATAATCTATCATGATTTGCATGGACATTGTAAGATATCCATCATAATAGAAAATTAAGTTATTGTAAGATCGTCACCTTTCAATAACTTCTGCAAATACAAGTGACATCATTTGGAAGTCGTCACTTCCTCATGATGTACACAGGGGGTAGGCCCATTAAAATCACATAGTCACGAAGTATATTCATAAATCACAGTCCTCTTAACTGCTACAATTTATTGTTCACTAGAGAATCCATCTCAACATGGTTTACTCCCTCTGAATCTATATGACCGAGATCACCAAAGGTCGACTGAATCATATCCTCTTATTTGCTCCCTCTCTTTCAAGGTTGCCTCTAATGAAATTTCAGGCTCTCTCTGAATCTCAATCTCCTTCTTCTTGCAATAACATTCTTGGAGGAAAAGATCAAGGCAAATAGATCTTATACTGTACACACACACACACACACACACACACACACACACACACACACACACATACATATACACACAAATAGGAGAGAGAATACATTGATTAGACAAATAAAATACTGGAGGATAATAAATAATTTATTAAATCTTTCATTCCATTAGACATTAATATTTTAATAAAAAAAAATTGTTTATTACATTAATTGTTTCATTAAAAGGATTGTAACGATTTACTATAAATCTATATGTCTAAAGAACATAATGTCATTGTAATCGATTAATATAAATTTACGTATTATCCATTTGTAGCTTTCTACATATACTTTTCATACTATATATTATGAAAAATAATTAATTCATAACATTGAAATAATATAAAACATATCATATATATAGTATGAACTAATTGATTTGAAATAAAATATAAAATATATCTTACTTGCTAGTGGGGTCCTTTTTACCTTTGTTGGGGATTGTCCACACTTCGCTAATAAAAAATATGTCCTTTATACCAAAAACTTTAGTTCAGTCGGCCTTGTGCTGCCTTGCACATTACCAAATCTTCAAGTTAGGTTCTGCCACGTGGGTTAACATGTAGGATGTTGTCCCAACCTTGTTAAGTAATTATTTTGCAAGACAACAATTCCTTAAACAAAATACCAATACTTTCTACTTACCTTGTTTTGTCCTGTCAAACTTGTTCCTGGTAAACTGCCCATCACTCATTCAAAACTTAACATTTCTTCCAGTGCTCTTGCACAAGTGCTCTTTGATGTCCATAGCATCTTCCTCTAAGTGTGCACCACATCATGTGTTTCCAGTGAAACTCGCCGAACAAAATAAGTTAACTGTTCCCAGTAATCCTGCTTTATACTTAGTCAATTTTCTATGTATTCTTCCTTCAGACTTAATCATAAGTTCTGCTTTCTCAAAATAAGTGGTATGTTGCCATAAATGACAACCCTATCAACTACCCTTAGCCAAATTGCCAATAGAGACATATAATGGTCGTAAGATATTATCCATTTGAATTATAGTATTTATTATATATAGGAGAATGACCATTAATATAAGAACAAATCTGAGTGCAAAGGTACTAGTATTTCATCTAATGCAAATATTTATAAATCAGTGCATTGAGCATGTATGGAGTTATCTACCATAAGAGAGTAGTGTTAACAAACTAATCCCACAGTTATCAATCACTTAAATGTACAAGTGTTATAAGCTGTGAGATCTTCTGTGAACAGACAGATTTTATAAAATTAAGGGACATTATAGAAAGAAAATTAATAAAAAGCTAACCTGTGGCTTTAATTTATCAAAAGTGTGAGAGTGAAGCTTTGGGTTAACTTCCTCTTGGTATTTATAAAAGCTCTCATTTGGTTAAAATGAATTCATTCTATTGTGCATTTTGGATTTTGATGAATTTGGTGATTGTGCTAAACCTAGGGTTTGAGCAATTGGAAGCTGGAAGAATTGGGAATTCTTCTAAGTATTTTGCACTTGGAATTGGTTGATCTTTTCTAGTGAATCGTGTCAGTGTTAAGTGAATCGTGTCAGTGTTAATCTCATCCAAAGGTTAAGATTGTGCTATAATTGGTTACCAATTTGAGAAGAGGATTAAGAGTTTCATCTCATATATATTTGCAAGGACAAAGGACAGTATTTTGTGCAGATCACAGCCTTTTTGGGGTTCAGAGAGCCACCATTCATCTATAGAGCAGTGACAGTCATTTTAGAGGCTGTGTCTGATTATTTGAGGCAGCCTTTGATATCTATGAGGCACGTTTCTTCTTTTTGAAGCCTTCTTTCAGGAAGTGATGTGAGAAGTAAAGGGATTTTTCTTGGCTTTTGGGGATTCTACCACTTTCAGCTGTGTGCATTGGAAGGGATTCTTATTTGTATGGAGACAATTCTACGAATGTTGAGGAAATAGCACAGCTCGTGTTTACCAAGTTTTTATATTATTTGTCTGACAGTCTAAAGTATCCATTAATTGCAAATTGATTCATTGTTAATAGTTAGGAATTGAAAGGATGCATGCTAAGTGTTTACGAAAATGGCCATTGGCTGTCGGTGGACATTTTACATGTAGAAATCATATGTATGCATTCAAAAAGACAGAAAGGATTACATTTGCATTTTAGTTCTTTGCCTAGATATCTTAGTAATCATTTGCAAACATTTAAACTTCATTTGAAACCATTCCAAGAAATTAAAAATAATTTGCAAATAAAAGACAGCAAGATAGAGCTTGCATGCAAAGTGTTTGACAAAATGTCAAACATCTGGAAATTAAAGCAATTTGGTGTTTGTTAGAGTTAGAACCTGTTGGGGTTCTTACAGAAAATATAACATTTGTAAAAAGTAAATCTGACATAGAATAGCTGGTAAAATGTATGAAAACTTTCGAGTATACTTCCACATTTACCATAGAAAATTATTGATTAAGGTAGATATGGCTGTTATGACAGGAAATGTGCATCTGCTATAGCAGAAATTAGATCTAGAATGAGGTTCCAAAATGACAAATTATTCCAATGACAAATATTTGACAACAATATTTCTTTGAACAACTTAGGCAAGCATCATTCTTTATTTTACCATCACTTTCATTTACAAACCCTTGAAATGGATGCCGAGCATGCTAAAATGGAGCTGAGAATTGTATGATGGCGGCAGGGAAGTGCATGAACAGGCTTTACAACTCTCTCAAAAGGTTCCAACATGTCTAAAGTCTTCCTCAATCAGCTAACAATGACTAGTTACAACAATCTAACACCTAAACCTAAGAACTGTAAGGAAATGGCAGAATAAATTATAAAAACATTGAAATCAACAACTGTCATAATACAGCGTTGGAATATAAGATATTTGGTATATCCATGCCCTCGTGAACAGCAACAACATTAATCCTCTTCAAAGTGACAGCTAAAAAATTGAATTACAGTAAATCAAATGGCCGATATATCCCACAATTTGCAACAGATAATCTGAGTCCCTAGATGCCTAAAAATAATGATCAAAGGCTTAGTGCAATGAATAAACAGCTGAGAACATCCAAAATAGCAGATACAATTGAGACATAGCCATAGAATTTTGAAAAATAATAATACATGATGTGAAAAATAGTGATCCAATACGGGCACCAAATTCGTTCTCAAATCCCCCACAATCTTCAATAGTTCAGTGCAATTGTGTTTCTTGGGTGACATCACCTCCAATGGATTTTCATGCTCAAATCCAAATATGAAAACCAAGAGGGTTATCTCCTTGAATCCAAATATGGGAATCAAGAGGGTTTTCCTCTTTAAATCCAAATATGGATTTAAATGTGTATTTGTTTAAATTTTGTTAGTTTTAGTTTTAGGTTTAGGTTTAGGTAGATATCAAGGAGCTTACCTATATATTTTGAAGAATGGTTCTACTGTAACACTTCCATTTTTCATTGTCATGAAAGTGACAGATTAAAACACTAAAATTTTCAAAGCCATGTTTTAATAAAATCTTGGCTGCTTTAAGTACGTTGTTTTTTACCAAAATGTAAAATGATCTCAAACTGCCTTTGGAACCACTGTATTTTAACAAAGCTTGGTTGTTTAAGTGCATTCTTATTTCTCTACATTAGTAAATGTGCCAGGGGATTGATAAATACAAATTCTCCCATCTTAAAAAAGTTAGGTCTTATTTTGCCAATTTATTTCTAAATGCAGGGAGGCGTGGGTAAGTCAACTGTTGCTGTAAATCTAGCTTACACATTGGTGGGGATGGGAGCAAGAGTGGGCATATTTGATGCAGATGTTTATGGGCCAAGTTTACCAACAATGGTTTCCCCAGAGAACCGTCTATTGCAAATGGTAGTTTCTCTTATTTCTTGAAGATAACATCTATATGTGGAATGGTTGTATCTATGAGAGAGTTTTTAGGTTTTTGTTTGGCTAGCTGCCATGCCATTGCTATTTCAACATGTAGAACTATTTATCTGTATTTTTTTCAGATCCCAGAGACAAAATCTATAATCCCAACAGAATATCTAGGTGTAAAGCTTGTGTCATTTGGATTTGCTGGTCAAGGTCGTGCTATAATGCGGGGACCGATGGTTTCTGGTGTTATAAATCAACTTCTCACTACAACTGAATGGTATGCATAATAGATATTATGTCTTGTAGCAGTTCTTTTTCTGCTATTTCATTTTTATGTAGACAATTGCAGGTCAAATTTATACAGAGATTAAGAGTAGCGGATGATTCTGCTATAAACCAGAAAATACCTATTTGACAACAAAGAAAAGGATGCAGTATTCATCTTAATTGATGTTAAAAGTAGACATTAATATCCTGCATAGAATTAATCTAAAGTCATATGCTATTGTAGGAAGCTTAGAGGACACTCAAGTTTAGTTGTTATAATTCACACCTAGTAGACTAAATTTGATTAAGACACTGAAATAAGTTTGACTTCATTAAATTATCATCATTTTGAAAAGGTAGTGATAACTTTACTCATACTTATATACACACTTCTGTAGCACAAAATCATTATTTGTCTGGTATTGATTACATGTGTATTTATATTTGTTTGATAATTACTGTTACAGCTGCTTTAAATATGTTTTGCTTGCCTGCATGTAGTCATAAAGAACCTGTATGGCTGAATATATGTATCACTGTTAGTTAATGACATTGTCAATTTGTCAGCATAGATTTGAAACTCAATGATTAACTCACCATTGTGCGAGTAGAAGTGGCTTGCAAGTTAATCACTGAAATACTTGCCACCAAGCTTCAGGCAAGTACTGAAATATTTTCTGTATTGTTAATAGTATCCCGTAATAAGTAAGACATGCTATAATAACAGTAAAATAACTTTAACAACAACAATGATTGGAATGTACTATACTAAAATATACTACATTTATAGATCACACAAACTTGTGAATGCTTGAACCTGCTGTTGGACTACCCACCAACGTTCCCCTTCAGGATTCATGACATGGCTTAACCGCCTCCTATGTTTTATAAGTCTGGTGGTTGTATCAAGCATTAATAGGTTGATCTTTTGGTGCATCGACATTTCTAGCTTGTAGCAAGTGGTATTAGAGTTTGGTCAGAGGTTTGAATCTCCTCAGGTAATGCTGAGGGAGGTATTGTTGGACTAACCACCAACGTTCCCCTTCGGGATTCATGACATGGTTTATCTGCCTCTTGTGTTCTATAAGTCTAGTGGTTGTTTTGAGCATTAATAGGTCGATCTTTTGGTGCAATGACAAACCTAGCTTGTAACACTTGCAACTCATGAAGCACATTCACAACATTTGGATGCAATTTTCATATAGAATCGAAAGGGTTTCTTTCTTCGATTTTCAAAACTATAAGCCTTTTATCTTTTGATCTTCTGGCAAATCTAAAGGTTTTTATCATAAGATCTGATTGCTTGACACTAGGCTCAAAACAATGATGGTAGGGGTCTATTTTTTGAGTAAAATTACAGAATTTTTCCAAATGAAATCTTTTTGCCCTTAATACATAGAGAAGGATGTTGGGCTTTTCATTAAATTGCCCAATCACACGATTGGTATGCTGCCGCGAATGTTTGATGCAATTTCCAGATGTTATTTGCATGAATGGTGCTATTAGATTTTGGTATGTAGGCCAAGAAAGAGCTTGTGAAATTCTCTAAAACAATGACTTGGAGATGGCATGATTATTTTTTGGCTTGAAATTCAAATTTCTAACCACTGCATTAATGGCTGCATTGGAACAATGATATTTTAAAATCATTGATAATGCATATGGATCCATGCCCCTAAGATTAACACATAATTCTAGATAGGAAAATCCTTCTGGATTAGTTGTGGCATTCAATTGGGTCAATAGGGAAACCTAGGTCGTGAAGGAAGGCAGGTGGAAATGAATAGTGCAACAAGTAAGATTATCGAAGCTTGGGGGTTGAAGGCACCTCATGGATCTTACCACATGGTGGGAATTAGAATTCAGGGTTACTTTGGGAAAGGTTTCCTTGTAAAGGGAAGGTCAAAACTCCAGCTCCAATGGGTGACTCATTTGGGGAGATAGGATTTAGCAAGGAGGCATGCTAGGAGGGACAAGTTTTAAACGATGACAAAATAATGGAACAAAGTGGGGTTCAAGAGTGTAGCACATGAGATAATTACCTTTCAATAACTTCTGCAAATAGAAGTGATAATCATTTGGAAGTCATCCCTTCCTCATGATGTACACATGGGGTAGGTCCATTAAAATCATATAGTCACACATGGACTTTTGAACTCCCTCGAAATATCAATCATTTGAGCTCCTCATCCAAAGCTGTCTTTGAAGAAGTGTCAGACTCCCTCTGAATCTGATATCAATCTCCCTTTTCCTGCAAGAACATTCTCAGAGGAAAAGATCAAGGCAAATAGCTCTTATAATATGTACTAAAATACAAATGAGAGAGAGAGACTGCAATGAATAAATAAATGTAACATTCAAGGAAAATACTTATATCTGTAGATCAACATCTTTGATGCAATCTTTTATGCTTCTTGATTTGTCCTCTTGATACTAATATCATTACTAACTCTTTTTTTCTTTTTTCTTTTTTATTGTTGACTTGGAATAAACTCATATCTCTTTGTATTATCGGCAACTTCATTTATTTTGGTTTATCAATGTGTTGAGTACACGCTGCCTTCAATTTCATGTTGACCTTTCTCATAGATTGTCGCTGCTATGAAAATAATCATTTTGAGAGCAACCGTCGTTGCTTATTTGAATATTTATATCTCTGCATGATTTTAGACTCCATCATGACCTTTGTTGTTCTTTATTACTGATGTCTTTGACCAAAACAAACTGAGACTTTCGCCACAACTGCAGAATACAAATTGAATTCAATTTATTGCATGAATATACTTCCACAAAATAGGTTCTGTTTATGAAGCGTATGACTAATATAGACTTCCATTTATTCTAATTAGCTTCTAAGGTCGCAACTTTTATTATTGTTGTAAATACTTATTTCCTTTTTTATTTAATCAGTCCTTCCAAAAATATATCACCTGTTGTATTGCCTTCCTGCACAATCTCTAACTTGTTGACATGGCTGTGACATATGCTAACATGGCAGTATATATATTAGTGCTCGATAACTTTAATTTGGTATTAGTATACGCACAGTCATCCAAGAAGAATACCATACAACATCTGCCATGTATGATTATCGATGTCATCATAAATACTTATCAGAATATGAGTTTTGTCTTTAGTATTTTGATTGACGTTATTTTATTGTTTAGTAGTTCCCTTGAATCTTCATCACCACTGCTTTTTGTATTTAATTCTTCCAAACTTTTTAACATCCGACATATTGAATCTCTGTTGTTTTAGAATCTGCTAATCATGTTTCTTTGGTGCAGACTCCACTTATGCTATCTATTGTTTTAAATGTATCTTCTTTTACATTTGCAATTTGGCTTTGATATCATGTTAGTTTTTATGGATTGCTGCAAATGTAGTTGCATTGCCTCTTCGATATATACTTTCCAAATGACAGCCATCTCTCTTATATTAGATGAAATATGGATAGACATGTCCCTTCACGGGACATGTCTATTCATTAGTATTTTATTTAATACACACACACACACACACACACACACACATAGTGAGTTTTATCTGACTGAAACTACACTAACATTTGTATAGTTTCTGCAAATTCTAAGTAATCAGATTTGAGATAATACCTTTCTGTATGGTTTCTGTTATGATCTTCCTTCTATATTTGACCTTGAAATGAGATGTCAATACTAATTGTTATTCTGAAATATATTTGTCTCAACAAGTATTAGATTTGTGGCAGAGTTTCTTAAAGGAGCAGACTTGATATTCTATTGTGTGCCCTTTAACTACAACCACACCTTACTCATATACCATAACCAAAGGGCATGCCCCTTAAAGGGACATGACCCTATCTAGGTTGGCCCACAATGCTCTCTCATAATCGGCACCTAGAAGGAGATATAGTTTAACAAACAAACATAACCAAATTTAGTTAAGGTTAATGCTAACATATACTCATCAAAATAAATTGTAGATCATGCCTAGACAAGGTGCAATGTGTTAATAAGCCTTCAGACGGTATTACATGAAAGATGAAGTCTATGCGATCTGCATAGACCAATATGATAATCGTAGTTATAGTTTTAACACTCCCTCTTAACTTGATAATCATACTGAGAGATAACATATCTAGCATCATCAATTACGATGAATAAGTATGGAATGATACACTATATCTATCTGAATCTTCTTAGCATGTGGTATCATTGAACACATGATACTATGTCATATTACTATATCTATGATATGACATGTCACTAATACTAGTGATAACAATATTGCAATGAATACAATGTACAGGATAACATCTGGAGAATAATTAAATTCTTCATTTATCCAAGTTGTGACTCATAGGTACTAGCATTCCTATATCACAACATGATCCTGAGTTAAGATCTACAAGAACATAGGATAAACTCCGAAGAATAATAAAATTCTTCCTTTATCCAAATTGTGATTCATAGGCATAACAATGTCTACATCACAATGTGATCTTAAACTCATCTAAATCTAATAGTAGATCTCTACTGTTTAGCACATTATCTAAGAGATCGTCATCTCTTATAATGTCCTTCATACAACTGTTCATCATCTCAGAGATCCTCACCTCTAAAATAATGAATACAAATGGTGGAGCACATAATAGTCAATAGCTTGACAATAAAATTATTTTATTAACAATTTAAAGAATACAAATGAATTACAATTCATCCATACCAAGTCTTTCCTGAAGTGATCTATCTTCACCCGAGAGAGAGGTTTGATAAGAGTATCTGCTGTTTGATCTACAGTGCAAATGTATTTTAATTTTATAGTATTCCTATCTGCCATATCTCTTACATAATGGTAAGGAATTTCGATATGTTTGGATTTGTCATGAAAAATTGGATTCACAGAAAGCTTGATTGAACTCTGATTATCACAATGAATAATCGTAGGATTCATGGCTTGACCAAATAATCCTACAAGTAACTTTCTAACCCAAACTGCTTCCCAAGAGGCCATCGTTGCTGCAATGTATTCAGTTTCTGTGGAACTTTGTGCTACTGAAGAATGCTTTCTACATATCCATGATATCATTACTGAGCCTAAAATGAAACAACATCCTGAGGTGCTTTTCTTGTTAGTAACACTTCTAGCCCAATTTGAGTCTGTGTATCCATGTAGGTCCAATTCAACTTTCTCATACTTGAGCCCAAGGTTAAGAGTGCCTTGTAAGTATCTCATGATGTGTTTGACTGCGACTAGATGAATCTCTTTTGGCTCACACATAAACTGACTTAATGCATTAACAACATAGCCAATATCAGGTCTTGTATTTACCAAGTACATAAGGGAACCAATCATTTGTTTGTAAAGAGTAGAATCTATGGAAGGTGATTCTGCTGCCGCTTCCTTAAGTTTATGTAAGTTAGTCTCCATGGGAGAAGACATAGGCCTGCAATTCCACATTCCAAATCTCTTCAAGATGTCTAATGTATACTTTCCTTGATCGAGTATGATGCTGTCAGAATTCTGCCATACTTGCAGTCTTAGGAAGTAATGAAGGAGTCCTAAATCTTTCATCTCAAATTCTCTGATTAGATCTTTCTTGCATTGGTCTATGAGATGATCATCACTTGTTATTAGTAAATCACAAGGTTGCATGGGTACGTGGGTACGGGAAGGGGAACGGGTACGGGAGCGGGTACGGGTACGCATATTTTTCAAAATAGGGGACGGGGGTACGTGTGTATGCTTAATTTTTTCTATATAATTAATATTTTATAGAAAATATAAAAATCAAAATATCTGTCATGAGTCATGACATTGAGCATTCAAAACAAGATATTTGAAAATATATGCCATAAGTCAAATATATATATATATATATATGCTATTGCTGAATGTTTAAAGTATTTTTCATAATAGGGGAGGGAGGTACTTGGGTATGTCAAACTTATTTTAAAATTACACTTTTATATTTATAAAAAATCTGATTTTATGAGTCATGACAATGGTTTTTTAAAACAAGAACAGTGATAAAGTTTGCAAATGTAACGTACTGTTTTCAGTTTCAGATTTCCTATATGTTTGAAATAATAATACATGATAAATGCTTAGATGCATAACAAAGAAGGCAGACTTTAAACATGAACAAGAAGATCCTAAACCATATGACATATTGCAAATGATAAACTTTTGACTTGAACAGTGATAAAGTTTATTGTTAATGAGTATCAAAGTTTCAAACTGATTTGGTATTGAATTAAGTTTGATAAACAACAAGCTAATACAAAAACAAAAAACCAAAAAAAAAAAATCAGAATCTTAATCAATGTCCTTAGCTATGATGCTCTCCATCGAGTACCCGGTACGTGGGATACGTCTACCCGGTACTTGGGTACGTGGGTACGAGTTCCAGGGGTGTGGGTACGAGTACCCATGCAACCTTGGTAAATCATCAACATATAGTGTCAAAATTACCATATCGTCTTTATCCCTTTTATAATATAGATTTGGATCAGCTTCATTCTTGGAGAATCCTAAGCCGGTGAGATACTTATCAATTCTTTCATACCATGCCCTTGGAGCCTGTTTAAGCCCATAGAGTGCTTTCATGAGCCTACAAACAAAAATTTTAGGGTTATGAGTTTAAATTCTTTAGGTTGCTCCAAATATACCTCTTCTATAATCTTTCCATTCAGAAATGTTGTTTTTACATCCATCTAATGTACTTTCTATCCTTTCGATGTTGCAATAGCTAGGATTGCTCTTACGGAGGTGAATCTGGCAATAGGAGCAAAGGTTTCTTCATAATCAATCCCTTCTTTTTGAGAGAATCCTTTGGCCACGAATCTAGTTTTATATTTTTCAATGCTACCGTCAGCAACATGCTTGATTTTAAATATCCACTTGGAAGAAACAATAGATTTTCCTTTCAGGTCTTGGAACAATTTCTCAAACATCATTCTTCATAATGGATTGGTATTCTTTTGTCATGACATCCTTCCAAGCTATATGTTTAATAGCATCTGCAACATTGGTTGGTTCAAATTTAGATAAATCATTCATGGTTGTTGCATAACTAGAAAATCTTTTGGATCTTTTGCTTTCTCTAAATGTTCCAAATGGTGCAGCAAAGTCTTGTGCTTCCTCTACTGTCTTAATGGCCCAAAGTGGTCTTTTCTTAGAATTTTGGGTTTCTTCAAGATTGAGGTTTTGAATTTCATCTTCAATTTCTTCAGTGTTCTCCCTTTGAGACTCAAATTTAGTATTTTCTTTAGAACTAGGTAAGGGAGAGGGTTCTTCAGAACTTAGAGATCTTTTGAATGCTAAATCTTCTTCAAATATTACATCCCTGCTAAGTTCAATACTTTTCTGACCAGGTATGAAAACCCTATATGCTTTACATGTTTTACTATACCCAACAAAAATACGTTTCCTCCCGGAGGGTTCTAACTTAGTTCTCTTTTCTTTTGGAACATGTATATATATTGGCACCCAAAAATACTAAGATGACTTATATTAGGTTTAACCTTAGTAAAGACTTCTTGAGGAGTTTTATCTCTAAGGTAGGAGTGAAGACTTCTGTTTTGAATATAGACAACAGTACAAGAGGCTTTTGCCCAAAGATAATATTCTAGATTTTGATCAAATATCATAGCTCTTGTAGCTTCTGTAATTGTCCTATTCTTCCTTTTTGCTACCCCGTTTTGTTGTGGGTTATAAGGAACGGTATACTCCCTTTTAATTCTTGTTTCTTTACAAAACTCTTTAAACAAATCTGAGCTATATTCCCCTCCATTATCAGTCGTAAGTGTTTTAATTTTATGTCCTGATAAGTTTTCAGTTAAGGTTTTAAATTCTCTAAATCTCTTAAGGATTTCTTCTGATTCTTTACATTTTAAGAAGTAAATTCAAGTTTTTCTGGAGAAGTCATCTATAAAAAGTATATATTACTAGAATCCTCCAAGAGAAGGAACAAACATAGGTCCACATAAATCTGAGTGAATTAATTCCAAAACATTGTTAGTTTTTCTAGCACTATCATGAAATGGACTTTTGGTGTTCTTACCCAAAGCGCATCCTTTGCATATGCTTGAATGATCTTTATGTAGTTTAGGTAAACCAGTAACCATCTTCTCCATAGTTGATAAGGTTTTTAGATGTCCTAACCTTCTGTGCCATATTTCATTTATATCAGCAGCTTCATGAATTAAGGCTTGAATGGGTCGATTAGGTTTACAAATTTAATTCATACAAATACCCCTTTCTTTGATCAATCAATTTCGCTTTTTTAAATGAAGAGTTCTTAGCCCAGGTCATTACTTTACCATCCATGAATGCAACATTATGTCCATCATCTTCAAGTGCTGTAACCGAGAATAGATTTCGTTTTAGTCCTGGTACATAGAGTACTCCTTTGAGATGTAGAGAACTACCTGACTTTAGTTTCAAGGTGCAATTCTCAATTCCTTTGACTGAATGAGCAGAATTATCATCAATGGTAACTTTGCCATCAACTTCTTCAGATATAGAGTCTAGTGCTTCTTTGTATCCTATAATATGTTAGGATGATCCACTATCAATCACCCATGCCTTGCTTGATACTTCGTTTGATAGTGCCAAATACAATACACGATTCTCAGGATCATAGTTATCTTCTTTAGTAATGTTTGTACAGTTTACTTGCTATTTAGAATTCTCAAGGCAATTAGATCTGTAGTGTCCAATTTTTTTGCATTTGAAGCATTTTACTTTGGATAGATCTTTCTTAGGTTTGTCATTCTTTTGATTATCCTTCTTCTTCTTGAAATACTTTTCCTTACCTTTATAGTAATTTGTGTTGAGAACATGAAGTTCTTCATCTTCAGTTTTCAACTTTCCCCCTTTCTTAAGTTTTCTGGATTCTTCCTAAAAACAATCTCCCTTAAATCTATTGAAGTCAGGAAGATTGTCTCCAACACTTAATCCTTGTGCAAAAGTTTCCCATGAATCTGGTAATCCATCTATAGCCATCAGTGTTAGTTCCGTGTCATTAATTATGGTTCCTATTCATCTCTTAGACTGGCAACCCTTAGGAAGTAAGAATTCATCAATTCTCCCTTCTTTATTTATATATGATTTAGTTGCCTTTTTAGTGTGAGGACTCTAGTTGCATTATTAACCTCATATGCATTTAATAATGCTTTCATCATATCAAATGTTGTTTGATGTTTCATTAGCATGGGTACTATTTCATTTTTCACTCCATCTAATATGATCTATATGGCTTTCTTGTTTCCTTTACCCAAATAGTTTTATTAGGTTCAACAACAGATTGTTTTGATGCTGAATCAACAAACTGCTTTACATCATTTTCTTCAAGAATCATCATGATTCTGAATTTCCAAGCATCGAAGTGTTCTTTCCCATCAAACTTGTCCTCAGGTCTGATTGCGTATGCCATTGAAGATAGGAGAATGATGATACTAAGTTTGATTGTTTAATTTGCAGAGCCTAGGTTTGACTACCAAAGCTCTGATACCATGTAAAGTTTTTGCAAATTCTAAGTAATCAGATCTGAGCTAATATGTTTTTGTATGGTTGTTGTTCTGATCTTCCTTCTATATCTGACCTTGAAATGAGATGTCAATATTAATTATTTTTCTGAAATATGTTTGTCTCAGCGAGTATTCAATTTGTGGTAGAGTTGCTTAAAGGAGCAGACTTGATATTGTATTGTTTGTCCTTTAACTACAACCACACCTTACTCATATACCATAACCAAAGGGTATGCCCCTTAAAGGGACATGACCCTATCTAGGTCGGCCCAAAATGCTCTCTCATAATTGGCGCCTAGGAGGAGATATAGTTTAACAAACAAACATAACTAAATTTAGTTAAGGTTAATGCTAACATATACTCATCACAATAAATCGCCGATTATGCCTAAACGAGGTGCAATGTTTTAATAAGCCTTCAAACGGTATTACATGAGAGATGAAGTTTATGCGATCTGCACAGTTAACCTAGTATGATGATCGTAGTTATAGTTTTAACAACATTAACAATTTAAAAATCCCTTTGCCAATTATTTTCCTAATGATGACATGAATTCATAGCTCCTCACCACCAAGATTAGAAAAACCATCATCAAAGCCTAAACGAATGTCTTTGTTGAAGTATGTAGCTTCAGAAGAAATATTTCTACATGTGATGTTTCTCCTTGCCTATGGATTTAATTGCTTCTTTCAGCGCTCAAGTTATATGTGTGTATGCTTCAACTGAGTTGATTATTTGAAGTATGTGACTCTGTTGTTGTCGTCTTCATTCAGCTGATTATTTTTTTTTGCATTTGGACTCTTATGATGATTAGGTTTCTCTCTCTATTATTCTTTGGAGGAGTTATTTTCTTTGGTTATCTATATATGCCGCAATAGCTCATGTTCGTGATTTTCTTTTTGGTTTTGTGTGGTTTGTCTTCATGCTCCATTCAGAATGATGACTTGGCATCCAGCATTAAGTTCTCTCAGCTCCACTCATTGTTGGATGGGCCTTGTCCTATCTGGCAGACATTTTGGAGATTTCCGCTATGTGTCTATTTTGTATTGTTTAATTTTCATTTATGAGTTCTCTGTTGGCACTGCTAGAAGATGCATCATCTCATATGAGACATGGTTCAATTCTTGTAACTGAAAATGAGATGTTTCATATTCCTCTTGCCTTGTGATATTCTTCACATCTTGCTCTCTCTTACATTATTTATTGGTATTTGGTAATGATACATGTATCGCAGGAATTTCTTGTAAGAGATGGTGTGGTGATTTTGAGTACTGGTGGATATCTAATCTCTGCAGATCGGGGCTACTAATGCAGAGATTCAGTAACTCTGAGAGAAGTCAAGTTTAATATTTGTTTTCATTTTAAGTTTAGATTATAGTATGTACGTGCATCATGACTTACTGATTCTTGATGTGTTGAAGCGAGAAGATAATATGTTGTGCCAATCTGATCATTAAGTGATCAGTATTTGTTAAAGGCATCAAAGAGGCAACATCTTGTAATCAATTTTGAAGATATATTTTTGGGTGTGGCTGGGTTTTTCCCTTGAGTAGGAGGATTTTCCCAGGGTAAATATTGATGTCATCTGTTTCTATATTATTCTGAGTTTCTGTTTATTGCATGTGATGCTATTCTGGTTAAAAAATTTAACAGTCTTAAAGTACCATCATGGTGCAGACAAGAAGAAAACCACCTTCAATAGGGTAATTTGAAGGATAGGCATATCTCTTCCTGGTTGAAAAATTATCAGTTGCTCTTCGAAAACCCTGTTCTTTGAAATTTAGAATTGTCTCATGAATTTGTAATGGCTTTCTTCACTTTTCTACATCTTGAAATGAATTTGATGACACTGAATCTTTTCTCCATATTCTATGATGACTTGTACAATCTACTTCTTTGCAATCTTTTTACTAATTGGACTGGCAAAATTGCTTCCCCTAAAGTCTCCACTTTTCCCATTGTTGGTCACTTTGTCAAGATGTGTCGTACCAGTAGAGTCATCACTTCTTACAGTTTCAAAGGCAAGATAAATAAAATTCTGCAAAATCATTCAGAGTAGCATAAGTCCAACTCTAACTAGCATCTTAACACCCCTCAAGTAATCTCTCCTCCACTAATGGCGCTTCTCAGTCCCCAATCACTAAGGTGCAGCCCAAAGTGCAAAAACTAAGGCACCAGAAAATTTTAACAAGAACACAAACATACACCCAAAAGAAACTTCATCCGTGGAATATGTTACTCTAACTATACAATCTTTGAAACTTATTATAAATAATAGCTTTATTATTAATTTTATACATTTATTTTGTGCTTGACGCCGTCTTTTTGCATTTGTAGGGGAGAGTTAGACTACCTTGTGATTGATATGCCTCCTGGAACAGGAGACATACAGTTGACATTATGCCAGGTAATTAATTCACTCACACATAAACACATAATAATATAAAATCAATATTTTATATTTGCCATAATAATCTTGCAGATAATGAGATTTTCAAATTATTGAATGTCTTCAAGTATTTTTTTATTGGATCATCCTTACTGCAGGTTGTTCCTTTAACAGCGGCTGTGATAGTCACAACTCCTCAAAAGTTGGCATTCATTGATGTTGCAAAGGGTGTGCGGATGTTTTCAAAACTAAAGGTCAGGATAGTGGTTATTTTAAAGCATTGAACTGAAAGCATTTCCATTGCATTGGTAAAATATTTTTAAAGTCCAAGAAGTTCTTAATTTGAGTAACTCCAACTTATTTAAAGTGATAAATATTATTTGTATTGCAAGTCATTCTTGTTAGTTTTTATAATATTAACATTTATTTCTGTAAAATATTTCCAGTAGACTAGCATAGAAATAGAAAATATTAAGCATATGCAAGGGATATTTTAATTTATCTCCTTGCAGTAAATTACATAATTATTTAAATAATTAGGGAAAAAGACAATTAGAACTTAGTTCTGTAGAACCTCATCTAGTAGAGTCCAAGTTCATCCATGATACCTTGCATTTGCAGTTATAAGTAGTAGTAGAAGTAGAAATAAAAGTTATAAGTTAAAGTTGAAGTGGAAGTAGAAAAGTTGGAAAATCAAATTATATTTTTGTTGCGCATTGTGAAGCTAAATCTTTAGAAGTGCAAGATTTGATATCCATTGAATTAATAGTGTAAGTCTTATTGGCCATTTTTGCCCCCCTTTCAGCCCATCATTGATATCTGATCCGAGACATCTTTAATGGGTTGGGTTCTTTGTTTTGGGTAAACATGCTAAGGTTGGTGGCTAACATTGTGAGCTGGCTTGTTTTGTTCATTTGACTGAGTGAGCTGCAGTTTCTTCTTTTGCCGAGTTAGCTTGGTTTGTTCTGGGTTGGGTTGACTCATGCTACGGTGATCAACGACTTATGTTTTCGTGAGCTTTCTGCTCATCTTCTCGAAAGCACGAGATGCTGCCATGCATCGCCATTCTAATGTTTCTTCATATGCAAGTGTCTCCGTGAGACTTCGAAGCCCAAAATTGCGCGAGATAATGCCCATGCGTCTCCATTTCGATACATCCTCATACTGCAATGCTTTCTCAAGGCTCTGAAATCTGAAATTACGCCGCGTAGTAGAGGGTCCCATCTCTGTTGCTTAAGTCAACCCAACATGCACATGCGCAGATCAACGACTGAGATTCACTAGAAGATTAAAAGATCGCCGTTTGATCTGTCAAACGGCGAAACATATGATGCTGCCATGCGTCACCATTCTGACGTTTCCTTACGCTGCATTGTTTCTTCAATGCTCTGAAGCTCAAAATTGTGTCATGTTGCCATACGTCTCCATTCCAGCATTTGTTCATGTTGCGGAGTCTCCACGAGGCTCTAAAGCCCGGAATTGTACGATAGCCATTGGATTTAGCATATCTCTGGGATCTCCTCTCCGCATCTTAGCTGTCCATTTCAAATAGAAGATCTACATTGACGGCTACAACTTAATCATTGGTTGGGAGGAGTTTCCTCACTGCATTTGGGTTGTTCATCTCGAAGGGAAGAAATACATTGACGGTGGTGACTTAATTTTTCGTTGGAGAGATTCTCTCAACATCTCGGTCGTCCTTCTCAAGGAGATGATCTACATCGATGGCCAACATTCAATTTCGGGAAAATCAAATCCCCCTGTAGTCAACCCTGCATGTTGAAGGCAGAAAACATGTGTTATCCCTCCCCATGGTTTTTTTTGCCATCAGGGCCAGTTCTTCAATGCACAACGACTTCTTGGGCCTTGTTTGCACAATGCCAATTCATCTCCATGTCTCTTCAATGCATGCAATGATCAAATCTTTGGTGATTTGATCTCTTACGGTTGGGTGCATTGTTTTTTTCCCTTTCCTGTCACTTACACTAGCAAGTGCACTCCACGATCAGATTTCTTTCTGATTCTTCAATTATTGCTCGTTTGTAACTCAACTCCAACTTGGTTGGGGTTTGAACTTCAAATTAGATCAGAGTTATGCTTGAACTCTTTAAAAGACACTTGTAAATATGTTTTCTAGTGTTCTTCTCTGGTTGTATTTTTGCAGTAGCCTTATGCTCTACAACTATATTCCTTTTACCTTCCATTAATGAAATTCCTGCTTCTTACCTCTTCTTGCCATTCATGATTTGTGCATGTAACTTGCCTTATTTTAATGTTTATTTCCTACTTCTTAGAGTTATATGTTGTGTTTAATATGTTGATGATTGCTGCATTGTAAAGATGTCTCTCCTTTCAGCATTTAATTAACTCTAAACCTGCATGTGAGTTCTAAAAGGGTAGAATAGAGTCAAGATTTGTGTATTTCATTCATGTGTTGTGCAGTCATGGTAGAGATTATAACCGTGTTCTATCTTGGTGCATCACCCCCTTTCCCTTTTAGTATTTTACTTTTTGTTTTTCTCTCTTTTCCTCCCAAGCAGTAGTTTAGGTGCACGCTAATAGTAAGGAAGCCAACCTTCTTTAGAGATTCGACCTTAAAGTGCAAGTACAACACTTGGAGGTCGTTCCCATGTTACACAAGGTCGCTTGAGGGTCATACCTCAAGCGAGGGTGCAAACTTTTGTGTCAACAAGTCCCTTTGTGATAACCAACATATCACATCATAAAACTGAGTGAAGTCCACAATTAAGAAGTAATTTTGAAGTCATTTCATGATCTTACCTTTCAAGCTTAGTATGAGAGATGACCTTATATCAAAAGAGGATTGAGTGTTTGGTCTTTCTCCTTGAAATATAAAGTATTTGATTCTGCATGTTGTAGTGGAACAAAACTCGCATCAATAGAACTCAAGAGAGTCACAGAGAGTCTGGGAACTGTGAATATTACCAATTATAGAAATGGGCTATGGATCTTCAATTAATCCCCTAATTTTGGAGGTTACATGACATACAACCATTGTTGCGAGACTTTGTGAATCTCGAGGCAATCTACCTTTGTTGAGTACTTGCTAAACTTGGGGAGTCTTGACCCAAAGATTTATTTAAAATAAAATCTATAGAATTTCAATGCTTGTTGGGTTTATGATATGTCCATCTCAGATCTTTAAAAAATATGAAAATGGTGTGCACCATGAAGGTTCGTATAGCTTTTAAGGTCTTCATTTTGGCTTGATGGCAAGGGCATTGCCCCCATATCCCTGCAAGGAGAGTTGTTTCTTTACCCATGGGGCATTGCCCCTAGACCTCTGAGAGGGGTGCTACTGCTCAACCCTATTTTGATGTTGCCCCAAAGCCCCATCAAATTGAAGTCTAAGTAATAGGCCAATGATGAATCATGGTCATAAATATTTGAAAAATACATATCCCTCGTTCCAAATCTTTGCATCTTCATAGTCAAAGCCACAATCAAGGATTATCCTGTTTCATACATTGGAAAACTTTTTTGGGGTATACTAGGACTCCCATAGGCAAAGTTGGTATGCTATAGTCTTTGTATAGCTAATTACAAGTTAAGTCATAATTTGTAAGAAATGTCATTTTCATAATGCAAAATGTATCAAACATGCCTTGAATAGACAACTCATAGAACAATCCCATCTATTAATATCCTAGCTAAGATATTAAAAAAAAAAAAATCATAATCATTTATCTTTTTACTTTAACCATTCCTCTTTGTTAATGAGATTTACAACAAAACATCAATTTTGAAGGCTTGAAGAAAAAGTTAATAATAAATCCCTCACTTGAATATACACACTAGTCTTTGAGACACAATCAAATATCATGGCTATATTATCATCTAGGACCCATCTTAGATGCTAGCACATGAATTGTCGTGATGTTAGAATGAGTAATGCAACCTCTTTTGATGTAATGTCCCCATTTTTGTTAGCATTAGAGTTTCAGGGATTAGCCTATTATTGTGATCCTCATAGGCTAATTATTGTGGATAGAGGATCTTCTGAGGTAGTGACTTGGCTTGGCAAGGTCTTATCTTCTCCACAATTTAGTAAGCTACAGGTTGGTCTTTGTTTGTAATGTCACAATTTTTGTCAATATCAGAGTTTCAAGGATTAGCCTATTATTGTGATCCTCGTAGGCTAATTATTGTGGATAGAGGGTCTTTTGAGGAAATGGCTTGGCTTGAGAGGGTTTTATCTTCTACACAATTCAGTAAGCTACAAGTTGGTCTTCGTTTGGCTCAGATTGGACTTCGTTTGAGCTTAGTATTGTGTACTTACTATTTGTGGTAAGTTGGTGTTGATTGAGATGGCCCTTTCAATTTTTGGAAAGCACATTTGGTCATATGGAGAAATAATAGGTGTGATTGCTATTTTAGACAACATATTTAAATGATGAGTATTTTAGGAGTTATTATATTTTTAGTGGTCAAATTATTATTAAATAATTAAATGGTTTATTATAAAGTTATAACTTAAATTTATAATTTCACTTAAGTTGAGGAATGAGTTATCATTGGAAAGAGTCATTTATTAATTAGTTAAGCCAAGTCAAGTGAAAGAATCTAGGGGATGCTTCTAATTAATGTTGTGTGGTGAAGCTTCTTGAGTGAAGTTACATTTTGGCAACAAAAGGTAATCTAGAGGATATAAATACCAGCCCATTTGTTGAGAAAAACATGCTTGGATATTTTATTTTCTTTTGATGCCTTTGTGGCTTTTTATGAGTTATGATATTTTGTGGCCCTTGTTGAAGTATAAGGGTTGAGTTTGAAAAGTTCTTAGCAATTGTGCTGAAGTATACAATTGGCCAACATCTCCTACTATATTTGTTGTAGTTAAGGAGAATAATCTTGATTGTTATATACTTATTGAAGCATTTGGCTAAGGGTTTGGAGTTTTAGAATGGACCATTGATCCTACAACAGAGGTATTGTGGATCAATTTCTTAAGGTTTGCATCTTCCTT
The DNA here is from genome assembly GCA_028749045.1 of Cupressus sempervirens. Taxonomy (NCBI): domain Eukaryota; kingdom Viridiplantae; phylum Streptophyta; class Pinopsida; order Cupressales; family Cupressaceae; genus Cupressus; species Cupressus sempervirens. The sequence goes on from CM053783.1 coordinate 66,950,118, forward strand.
TTCTGTCATTACTATTGCTTGGAAGAAAGTGTGTGAAATTTTGAGATGTAATTTGATTCAATGCTGATGTAAATTGAATTGAGAGATAAATATGGAGTAGTTTAGTTTTTTTTAAAGTTACATGGCATGGTAAATCAAATGCAAATAATTGAGCTTGGTCATCATCAGTGTTCAAAAATAGTCTAATCTTGGTGAATGTGATTTAGTCAGCCTTGGAGTTCTTTTTCAGTAGTATTGGGATTGTATGCTAAATGTTATAATGTAATGTCAAAAGTCAAAAATATTAGAATTTGTTAGAGCTATAGCTAGGCAGGGTTATTACATCATTTGGCTCAAATTGGACTTCGTTTGGGCTGTTTTGTGAACTTACTATTTGTGGTAAGTTGGGTGTTGATTGAGATAGACCCTTTCTATTTTTGGAAAGTGCATTTGGTCACATGGAGAAATAATAGGTATGACTCCTATTTTAAATAACATATTTAAATGATGAGTATTTTGGGAGTTATTATATTTTTAGTGGCCAAATTATAATTAAATTATTAAATGGCTTATTATAAAATTATAATTTAACTTTGTGATTTCACTAAAGTTGAGGGTTGAGTTATTATTCGAAAGAGCCATTTATTAATTAGTTAAGCCAAGTCAAGTGAAAGAATCTTATGGAAGCTTCTAATTAATGTTGTGTGGTGAAGCTTCTTGAGTGAAGTTATATTTTGGCAACAAAAAGGGCATTTGGAGGTTATAACTACAAGCCCATTTGTTTAGAAAGCACGCTTGAATATTTATTAACTTTGCTGCCTTGGTGGCTTTTCTGAAGTTCTGAATTTTAGTGCCCTCGCTGAGGTATAAGGGTTTGATATTGAGAAGTGTGATTGCCTACCTATAGCTTTGATTGCTTTGGTTGGTGAGGCTTCATTATCATTGTAGCTGATTATTGCATGTCAATAGTTGAGAAACTCCCTTACTGTTATTTTCTCTGACTGGGAGGTTTTTCTAATATAGAGAAATTGAGATTGAAGGCCAGTTCTGTAGCATCCATCACATTTGCTAATTGGCGTGGTTTATCTTTGCAATTGTGGTAAGAATTATCTATATTTCCTAGTGCCTAGATTGCTTATATATTTGGCGTCATTCTAAGTGCATTAGGGCATCTGTTATTGCTGAGAATTGTCGAAAGTACAATCTTGGGTTTTTGGAAAAAGCCTCTGCTATGGCGTCATTTTGTATGCACCCCAGATGTCTGTCTTCATCCACTTAATAAGCTGCTAGCATCTTGATCTTTGGTCGCTGTTGGATGCCATTTAAGCTCTGTTGTTTGGCCATTATCTGTTTGCCCATGGCAAGGGGTTAATTTTCCTACAATATGAATTTCTATCCGTGCGAATTTAAGTACCCTAAGGCCTAGTTGATTGGGAAAGGAATTGTTGTTTCCAAGGATTGTTTGTGTGATAAGTTTGGGCATTTTAGCCTGGGAGTATTGCCCACGAACTTGTGGTTGTTGGCCCTGCAAGTTGGGCTATTCTCCTTTACATGCCAGCCCTGTGTATGGGTTGTAATAGCAACAACATAAGCATTTTGATTTGGATGTCAACAATACTAAGCAAACCGTGAGTTGAATGGTGAAGGTTGAGATTGTTAGAATCTGAAAAGATTAATAACCCAGAAAACTAGTGCAAAGAGTAAATATCTAAACTATGAATGCAAATGATACAAAATCAAAATAGCATCATAGAGTTAGTCTCCAAGAGAGTAATGCAAATGCTGGAAGCAAAATAGCATTAAGAGGATGCAAAAACAAGAGATACAAATACAAGCCAGGTAGCATGCTTATATAGGCTAGGAAGAGGGAGGAGGTGGCAACACCAACCAATGAGGAGCAACCATCTATCGGACTAAAGATAGCAAAGTATCTTCCCAAGATAGCTAATGGATGCTCACATGTAGGAAGGTGACACCTCACCACCATTCACCTAATAAGACATGCTTTATTAACCTAAGCAAGATTATTAAAAGTGTAGGAAAAACCTAGCAAAATAAGAAAAATAAAAAACTACACTAACACCCCCCCATAAGCGAAGCTTAGGTGGATGCTAACCTAGCAAAGCTATGAAAGCAGGAAAATGGGTCCCGGCAACAAGGCCTGATCAGGTACCCAATACAAGAAAAAGAACTAGATGAAGGAAACTAAGCCTCCAATCTAGGAAATGTCCCAAAGAGAGGAACAAAAAAAAGCATGAAGCATATCTGAAGCATGAAGCTGCAAACTCTGTCAAAATGCTGATCTGTAGAACCTCCATGGAAATAGAAGGCATGAACCATCAACCAAAGAAGCATAGAACAACAAGTGAACCCCCCCCATAATGCTGAACAGGGAGAGGGGTGATAGGAACACTGAAATGCAATGCCAAAAACATCTGCAAGAAGAAGAATCAGGAACACCAATAGTGCAATAGAAGTACAAGCACAGGATAAAGGGCGGTGTCACCGACACACTGCATGGGCTAATGTCGTGGAAGAAAAATTCACTTGACAAAGGTGGACGAGCACAAAATGGCAAAACATCATGACCCCCCATGGCACTTATAACTGAGTGCGAGTACAAACAAACACAAGGTGTACAAGATCCTAGATATGCAAAAGCAGACACTTTATCTCAGTGCGTTTACAGAAAAAGAAATGCAATAGAATAGAAGCATACAATGCTCAAAAGTCAGAAAGAAGAGTGAGCCAAAAGAACAGAAGAAGAGATTCCAGGACCTGTAGAATCCAAGTAATTCGCTAGAGTGCAAAAGTGCAAAACTCGAAGGAGAAAGAACCTAGAGCAAAATCTGGATAAAATACCTTTGCAGCTGAATAACTCACAGAACCAACTTTCCAACGATATCTGGCGAGCCCAGAAAAGAGTCCGAATGAGCGAGATATGGCTCTTGGAAGACAAAATAGAACATCTGGCTTTGACTGCCAAAATAGACAACCAAATTATAGCAAAAATCAAAAAAACCTATACCATCATCTCCATCTCAGAACCAACTTTCCAACGCATTTTTGGGATTGAAAAAATATGTCCTTATGCTCAAGCTACGGAAGAAAAACTGACAGGGTCTCCTCATGAAGAGCATATGCTAAAAGTGAAACTTGGGCACAATAATCAAGGAAACAAATAGCACCACCGTGATCTACTTAAAAAATCATGCACTTTCAAAAAAAGAATCACCTCAATATGAGGTCGTATGAGAAATTTATGATTCTTCGAAGTTTCCAAAACGAGAACTGTGCACAGTCACAGCTGAGAATCTGCAATTTCTGAAGAATTCATGGATGAAAATCAAAAAACAACTCCACTAGTGGATAGAGCACAAAAAAATAGCCAAGTTCATAACAAGAATCATCAAAATCGGAGTCTGTATGAGCAAGAACGAGACATTTGAAAACTGCATTCAAATCTGCGACTGCCAACGGAGAGGGGTATGGCTGTAGCTTTGCATGCTCAATTCTGAAAAATATACAGCCTGCATGCAAAATCTAAAAGATACCCAGATGGTTTTTCGAGGCTGCGAACAAAACCCAGAAAGCGTTTTTCTTGCTGATGTACAGAAGATGTTGCTGTAGTGTAAATCAGACGCCTTTAACAGTAAAAAACGGCTCCAAAAATCAAAAAACGACCCCAGCAACCAAAATATGACATGAAAATACTGGATCAGCTTCTTAAGTCCATCAATGGCATGCTGAAACCTGCAAAACTGATTGAAAACTCCAAATATGCAAGTTGGTTGTCAGATTTGAGATTGAAACCCCAGAGAAAAACTGTTTTTGTCAAAACTTTTCTGATTCTCAGGATCATCCAAAGATGCAAGAGAAGAGCATACTTTGTTTTTCAAAAAACTACAATAAAGTTTATTTGGCCCCCCGCGAATCTCTCAAATAAGGAAACTAAAATCTACTCTTGCACATAGAAAAGCTCTGATACCATGTTAGAATCTGAAAAGATTAATAACCCAGAAAACTAGTGCAAAGAGTAAATATCTAAACTATGAATGCAAATGATACAAAATCAAAATAGCATCATAGAGTTAGTCTCCAAGAGAGTAATGCAAATGCTGGAAGCAAAATAGCATTAAGAGGATGCAAAAACAAGAGATACAAATACAAGCCAGGTAGCATGCTTATATAGGCTAGGAAGAGGGAGGAGGTGGCAACACCAACCAATGAGGAGCAACCATCTATCGGACTAAAGATAGCAAAGTATCTTCCCAAGATAGCTAATGGATGCTCACATGTAGGAAGGTGACACCTCACAACCATTCACCTAATAAGACATGCTTTATTAACCTAAGCAAGATTATTAAAAGTGTAGGAAAAACCTAGCAAAATAGGAAAAATAAAAAACTACACTAACAGAGATTACTTGGGAATTCCGAATTGAACATCAGGATTGGAACAACAGGTTCATTATTTAACTATCATAACAATTGTATGTTTGTAATGTGATGGCAAATAATTGATGTAGTATTGTTTTTTGTGAATCTGAGATTGTTATGGGCTTATGCTATGTTTGCAAAGACTTGTTGAATAAATTGAAAAGAAGTAAATTTGTAATACTTCAATGGCCACTTTAATTTGAATTTTAACTAGTGGTGAGCAAACCATTTGCATATCCAGTATTGTGTTAGGAATATCAAAGAAATCATCTATTTTGCAGTATGAGCCGAACTGGGGTTCTTACATTTGAGCCATGTATTTCATTTTCAATGAGTTTTGTATACATTTGAAAATATTGAATCTTGATATATCTAAATGTGGTATTTCCTTCAACTAAAATTTGTGTTTATAGTTACTTGATTGATGTATACTTGTATATGTGATCAAAGTAGCTCCTATTTGATGAGGTTATTGTATCTAGAAGGCTTTTTCTTGTTAAAGGGTGCATGGAGCTAGTTTTAAATCCTTGAAAGTCTATGAATTTCTTGGGTTTTTCAATTTGCCAAGTTTGGGTGTTAGGACAAAATCGGCTCGCTAAATACTGTTAGAATTTGTATAAAACAAATAAAAAATAGAATCTAATGAAAGACGGATTAATCAAGAGGAAATAAAGTTGTTAGAATAACAATGCAAGAACAATCTCTAATGTAAATGTTCAAAGGCATAATAACATCAATATTTCTTAATGTGTAATACATAAGAGCTAGCCTGTTTATATAGGCAAGAGTTGGGAGGATACTTGAACAAGAGTGAGACAAGTGTCTCAACTTGGAGGAAGTAGAGTTTTGATGAAATCAACCACTTACCATCCACCTACAATCTAGAAATGTGGTGTCCAAATTGGAATTAACCACATGTGATATCTTAAGAGTAGTTGGAGTCAAAAGGATGACTCACAATATCCTCCTATTAATAATATCAAAAAATATATAATTCCTCCTAATTTATGAGCTCACCTAAGTAAACTTAATATAAGAGTGAAATTGAAAAGAACCATTTACTCTAACACCCCCGTCAAGTGCAATTTAGGAAGTACTATAATGCAATATATAGCTAATGGGTCTTGACATCAAAGCCATGTTAGGTACCCATGTATAACTAAAAAGTATCCTCACATAATTGGAGAAAAGGAGAAAATCCAGTGGGAAAACTCCTCTCCAGAAGAGAGTATAAATGAATTTAAAAAGCTCTAGAAGAAGAGATCTGTCACACCCCAAGCAAAGCACGCTAGTGAATGAAGTTGTTCTCAGTGAAGGGTTTGGTGAAGATGTCTGTAGTCTAATTGGATGTCTGGAAATATTGGAGGTTAAGGACTTTCTCATGAATCAACTCTCGGATATAGTGCATGTGAATCTCAATGTGTTTGGTCCGTCGATGATGGACTGGATTGCGAGAAATTTGAATAGCACTTTGATTGTCACAGAAGATAGCTGTTGGCTTTTGGAAAGGAATGCCAAACTCAATGAGGATATGTTGAAGCCAAATAGCATTAGCAGCTGCATTAATTGCTCCTCGATACTCAGCCTCAATGGATGAAAGAGCAATAACAGACCGCTTTTTGCTCGACCAAGAAGCTGGACCAGAACCGAGAGAGAAGCAATACTAGAAGTAGACTTATGATCTTATGAATCACTTGCCCAATCTGAATTTGTATGACCCACCAAGTCAATATTCACACCTGTTGCATAATGAATCCCATAATTGTGCATGTCCTAGGTGTAATGAAGAATCCTCTTAGCTGCTTTCTAATACAGCTCATGTGGTTTCTGCATAAACCGAGATACCATGCCCACAGCATATGAAATATCAGGCCTCGAGTCAAGTATATGAGGCTACCAACAAATTGAGGATACAAGGTAGCATCAACCAATGGTGAAGAACAAAAAGCCTCAAGTTTGACCCCCTGACAGAAATGGAGTTGGTGTTGACTTGCAGTCGACCATGTGAAATCTAGAGAGCATATCAAGAGCATACTTAGGTTGGTCAATAAATATATCGGAAGGTGACAGAGATTTCAATCCCTAAGAAGTAATGAAGGTGGCCTAAGTCAGACATTAAGAACTGATCATGAAGGGCAGTTTTGACTACCGTGATGTGAGATGAGTGCCTCCTTGTGATCAACAAGTCATCAACATAGAGGAGAAGGAAGGTGAGAGTATCATCCTGCTGCAAGATTTAGACGTTCGGATCAGAATGGCACTGAGTGAGCCCAACTGATAGAAGGAAGGAGTCCATCTTGACATACCAAGCTTGCGAAGCTTGTTTAAGGCCATAGAGGGACTTTTGAAGGCGGAAGACAAGTGTAGGATCCTCAATGAACCCTTTTGGTTGCTCCATATAGATCTCTTTGTGAAGGTCACCGTAAAGAAATGCACTCTTCATATCCATCTAATGAACTTCCCAACGATGGGATGCAACAATGGCAAGGACAAGTCGAATAGAATTCATTTTTGTAACTGGTGCAAAGGTCTCAAAGAAGTCAATTCTAGGAACTTGGGAGAATCCTTTGGCAACTAGGCAAGCCTTATACTTATCAACTAACCCATCTGCTACAAATTTTGTTCGATAGATCCACTTGCACCAAACAAGTTTTTTCCCTTAGGAAGAGGGACTAAATCCCAAGTATGATTCCTCTCTAAGGAACTAAACTCTTCTTGCATAGCAGTATCCCACTCAGGAACACTAGAAGCTTCTCGAGATGTTTGTGGATCAGAAGCTGGAGCAATAAAGAGACATGGAGCTTGCTCGAACTAAGACCTTATTCTTTTCTCATCTGAGGGATCACCAACCCAATCGTCTGCTGATTCTAATGTTTGTCGAGCCCAATGAGGCCCAATATTTGGAGCATGTGGAGAATCATTTTCTGAATGATGACTAGAGGAAGATGGATCCACATCGTCATCATTTGAAGTAGAAGAAGACTCCTCATCTGGATCAGGAGGATCAAGAACTTCAGAAGAACTATCATCATGTAGTTGCAGTGTCTCCATAGTAATGAATGATGAAGTGATAGAAGAAGAATTGGAGGTATCTTCCTCAAAGCGAACACTCCTCTTAATGAAAAAATCACATGTAGTGGGATGAAGAAGCCTATAGCTTTTGACACCATCTAGATATCCAACAAATATACAAGGCCTACTTTGAGGATCCATTGCCTTGCATTTCTCTACTGGAATATGGGCCCACACAAGAGACCTAAATACTTGGAAGTGTTTGACTATAGGTTTTCGATCGGTCCAAGGTTCAAAAGGAGTTACCCTCTTTACAGCTCGATGAGGAACCCGATTCTGAATGTAACGTGCACAGTTGATGGCCTCTGCCCAATACTATGGTGCCAATGATTTGGAATGGATCGTCCTATTGGCCATTTCCTTTAAGGACTTATTCTTCATTTCTGCAATTCCATTCTGTTGTGGATTGTAGGGAACTGTGTTGAAGATTAATTCTTTCTGAGATACAAAATTTCTCAAACCTTTGGTTGACATATTCTGACCTTGATGAACTTCCCAGTTTGTTTCTCTGCAAAAGTAGATCATCAATGAATGTTTAGACATATTTGGCTTTGCTGAAACAAGGATGTGGAAATGGTCTTGCCAAATCACTATGCACTAGCTCCAAAAGTTGTGTGGCTCTCCATGCTTTGCCTTTATCAAAATTTTCTTTAAGATGCTTGCCAAGAATGCATCCTTGACAAACTCCATTAGTAAATCAAACAGAATGCAACCCTATAACCATATGATGTTGACTGAGCTACTATAAGTAGTAGTAGTTCAAGTGGCCAAACCGCTGATGCCATAAATGACTCACTTCATCAGAGTGAGTGAGTAATGCAAGTGAAGGTGAATCAGGAACAAAGCGAGAGAAGTGATACAATCTTGATTGATGTTTTGCCTTTCCCATTGCAATTGTTGACCCATTGCTCATCTCACTAATAACCACTGTATCTGGAGTAAACTCAACCTACTTGCCAGAGCCTATGTGAATGATCTGATAAATAGATAGAAGATTAGTTGACAAAGAAGGAACACAAAGAATATTATGAAATGTCCCTTCACTCACGTCAACATACCCTCTCCCATGCACTTTAGTAGGAGTGTCATCACCCAAAAGAATGCATGGCATAGAACATGACTCCAATGAGGAAAACCACTCTTTTGATGAAGCCATGTGGTGTGATGCACCCGAATCAATAATCTATGAATTTGGTTGTGAGGCAACAACTATTAAGGCCTTACCCTTTCCTTTTCCTTTACTTGATTCCTTGGAAGATTCTTGGCATGAATTTTACTTGACTAAATTAGGCACTTTGATATTGTTCCTTTCAAGAAGATGGGACAAGTGATCAATTCACTTCTTCATATGTTTATGTTCATTATGACCAAGTTTCTTCCAATAGGAACATGTTTTTCTCTCCTTCTTGGGCTTATTGCTTTTTGAAGAAGATGCATCATTTACTGCTCTTGGAGTAGAAAACTTATTTTCTTGATTCTTTTTTGCTTGGTACTTTTGTTTCTTTTCTTACTTAGGAAGCCTTCTTTGTTCTCTTGTGCCCTAGTTTGTGTCGATGTTAGTTTTGTACCACTACATAACATATATCAATTGAATACTTGATATGGAATATCAAACACTCAACCCTCTCTTGAAAAGTAAATATCCATGAAGAACATGAGAATATTCCAAAGTTCCTTACACTTGTGGATACTAACTCAGTTATATTAATGTGATTTGCTGGTTAATCATGTGGGCGGCCTTACGTTGCTCTTTCAAGGATGTCGAACTTTCACTGTGACTATGATGAAATCTAGCTTTGCAATGTATACTAGTGCCAAATGACATTGATGGTGATGTAGGGTATGTCTACTAGTGCTCTGATTTTCTAACTTTTCCGAATGAACTTCAACTACTGAACTACTTGCTGCTTTACCTCTACTCCTATCAATGGAAAGATTAGCAAATGGATGGGGATCAAATCTGATGAAAGCTTACCAACGGCTCTACCTCCATAGATACAATGATTCAAGTGAAAAAGGAGACTAGATTACCATGCAACGCTTCCTAACAAGCTGCTAGGATGCTAGTGGCCTAGTTTATAGATCCCTATCAAACATCCACTTATATCACCTACAACTATCCATCTATTCTTAATCTTGCTTAACAACTCTCTTGAAATAAAATCTACTTTAACAACTTTAATGAAACTTAACTTTAACTATTAGAAGTAGAAACCATGCAATAACACCAAGTGTCCCTAGTCACCATGCAAGTCACAACGATGATAAGAGAAGCAATTTTGGTATTATCTTAAGCAACAATTTTTTTCAACCCTTTACAAATGAGAGCTAATGACCTTATATAGGGGCCAAAATTACAACTAGTGGTAGAGATTAAGAGGCAAAATCAATGATCTAGATCGAATCCTAGAAACCCTATTTAGGGTTGCCACCTCATCGGCCAATGAGAAGATGTCACCTCATCAATGGACCAATGAAAAAAAGGAAAAGTGGCAACTAATGAGAAGGCACCAAAATGGTAGCCAATCAGAATCAAACACCTATACTACCAAGAGAAAGGAGAATTTGCCACTTGGGCTTACATCAAATGATCTTCCAATATAATTTTACCATTTTCTTTCATCTTCTTCGTCAAGGAAATGAACTTGGCTAGCCAATCTTGACTTCCTTTATGGGAGGGCAAGGCGTGTGCTTCATTTTGAACTCAATTGAATTCATCATGTTGCTCGCTACTTGCAGTGTCTTCTCACTATCCTTCTCATATTGCTTCGCATATCCAATAAAGGCAATGAGGGAGGCAAGGGTGCCCAAATGCTTCTTCTTGATGGCAACCTTCTCCAACTCATCCAATCTCGACCCAAATTTTGTCTCATTGACGTTCTCCTCTTTGATATCTTCAAAATCAAGTGCAACCCCAACATCGCCCAACATGGTTGAAATGGAAGTGTCAACACCTGGGCTATGTTGTGCAACCTCATTCTGTATCTCTTCAAGTATCCTCAATCTAATGGTCAAGGCAACATACCAAGACTTCGCCATACTTATTCCTCCTTCGTCCACCAACTTGTTCCTCTCCAAATATCTCTTCGGTAGCCCAATAAATGCCTATAGCCTGGGAATGGCTAAGTCCTTGACTGGAAGGAAATCCTTCCACTCCCCTTCAAATGTTCTAAATTTGTCTCTAATAGCCACCAATGACCTAAATGTCAAGATAAAGAAAGGCAAGAAATTTCCCCCATCTTGAGTTATATCACTGATCCAATCTTTGATTTCGTGCAATTGAGCCGATATCTCTTCTATATTGCTCCCGCTGTTTTGCGGAAGGGCTGCCTAATGCAACTATTGGATAGGTTGGCATCTCTCCAATACTTGTTTTCGGCCTCCAACTTTACAATCCTCTCGTTTGCCCTCCTCAACCTTTCTCTAATTGAAACCATGCCTTCCTGGATCTCCTCACACTCCATGTCATCCGTGATTCTTGTCAAATTATGCTCTACTATCTTATATCCCTGGGCTACAATCCCATCCACTGCCTTGCCAACCTTTGGTATAGCAATCTGAACTTTTCGTTGACCTTCATTATCGCTCTTGATTACCTTTGCCACCATTTTTGCAATTTGTCTCTGTTTCTCACTATCTTCCTTTTCCACTAACCCTTGAATATCTTCAACTGTTCGGACAGTCACCACCTCGCCTCTTGGCATAAGCATTTGCGTTAACCATAGTGGTCCAGTGCATCTCCCATATCTGGATTCGGTTCGACTAACAAAGCATCATCAACGGCCTCAAGTGCCTGGCTTACTTCCTCAATATTAATTGGCCTATCCTCTTCTTCACTAGTGACTATCATACCATCTCCATGTTGGTTCTCCGAGAGAGGATAGTATTTGGTATTGTTACCGTAACCACTTGATTCCGAATCAGAGCTCACCTCTACCATGACCCCTTGTCCACTTGCATTAACCTCTTGGCTCCTAGCCTCAATTATGCTCTCCTTGGACAGCGCTGCATTCTATCTCTTTGCTGGAGGCTCTTGATATTCTTTACTTTTCTCAACCTCCAAATTTCTCTTCTTGCTCTTAACTGTTCTTTGTCGTTGGCTGCTGCACCCAACTTTCTGTCTGACTGAGCTCGCTGGACCCTCCTTCGGTTTCATCTTCTCATAAGTAAGGCGTACCTTCCAACTTTGTAATTGCCTTAACTTCTCATTATACCATGACTCAGTGTGTAGATCAACTGTCCTTGTAATTGCCCCTAAGGAAGGATCCTAATGATCATCCCAATCCACTGGACCCAATTTTGTTCCATCCACTGTATCATAATCTTCTCTTAGCACATTTTCATCATTTTCCAGTTGATCGGGAATATCAAGGCCTCTCTAACTGATTGCCCTCATCATGCCCACTAACAACCTTGAGAAAGCTAGCTTCCTCACATGAAAGTCATCCTGTGCATTGGCTCAAAAATCTTTTATAGTAAGAATTTTTTGAATGTGTTTTTGTGAGATGCCTTGATAAGACCATTAGGATCAAATCCCTGTCTTGCTCTATACCGTCTTAGATGTAACTGTTCTAACTCCTCCTTCGTAGCTGCAAAGGCGATAGGATTGAGACAAGTATCATTGCTTGTTCCAAATGAGAAGGTAATCCCTGTCTCACCTTTAAGTTTCATCATCTTGTCATAATGCTCAAGTTACCTAGCTAACTCCATCAAAACTATCTTGTCAGGTGGGTACCTTGGAAGTCTCTTGGGACAAACTATACTTCCTGCCACTCTAATATATGTGAATTGCAGAAATTGGATGAACCAACTCCCATAGTTCTTAACTTTTGCTTCCACTTCCGATGAGAGCCTCTTAGCAGGTGTCCCTTGTAATATCCTTACTGTCTTCATGGCAAAGGCATCATAAAACATTTTATAATCTTTGGTGTTGTGCAAATGAAGTCATGGATAGGACTTATGCACCAAACATTGCCCCAACCCATTGCCAATCACTCCTAAGGCCTTAAGACCATGATTTTCGTAGAGTCTTGCAGTCAGATAGAAAATATAGGATCTCATGTAGAATTGCTTTTGATTTTGCACTATTCTAAGTTGCAATTCTAAATTTTCACTTATAATTCTAGCCCAATCAAATTTTCTCTTTCCATTTTCAATTTCATCAATAAAATAGTATATCTAGTTCTCAAATTGCATACCTTGAGCTATGCCCATTATTTGGCTGAGAAGCACGATAAGGTTGCCATACTTTGATTTGAAATCTGCCCTGGTGAGCTTTGATGACTTGGTAACTCCCTTCTTGCCCTCCTGTAACCAATTCTACTTTAGATGAATGAAGTGGGCATCCTGATTATCCTGAAAGAACTTGGTTGCCGGATCCATCATTACCACTGTCATGCCTTTATGCTGGGGAATATTGAATATTTCTTCGACCACTTGTCCGTTGATGTTAGCCAACACTCGCTTCCCTTCATCAAAAATGATGAACTTGGTCACAATATCAATCTGGGATGCACACTCTATTACCGATTGTGGACAAGGCAAGGTAGGAGAGAAAGCCGCCACGTGTACAATTCCGCTCTTGTAGATTTTCTTCCCCATGGGGGATTGTCCTTCAATCTATCCTTAAACTGTACAATGTTCACCATGCCAATATTGGTATCACTTATTCGCCTCACTTTTGAGAAGGTGGTCTTAGGCATCATGTCTTCCTTGTCTTTTTTGGTATTCGTTCACTTTGGGTTCTTATTTGCACTAACATTTACCATCCTAAACACTTATTTTTGCCCTTTCGTTCTAAATGATATGGACTACACTCATCAATCTCCAAACTTCTTTCTATTGATGGAATCTAGCGTATTTGTGCCTCTCCAAATCCTATCTCTACACTTATCAATCTCCAAACTTCAATCCTAAGGGTAGGACTGTAATAACCCCAATAGGTTATAATTTCTTCAAACACCAAAAATCTCTATACTTCAGTTGTTTGACATTTTGTCAAACACTTTGCAAGCAAGCTCTGATACCACTGTAGTAACCCTCCTCAAATCTGCTCTCAAAGATGCTGATTGAAGGCTCAAAGAATTTTGTTAAACAATTCACATGCAAGAAACATATGACTGATATAGTATTTCAGCTCGCTTTAAATGACTTTTTTTCAATTTGCATCAATGAGAAACTTGTGCTAGAAGACTCAAAATGGACTACACAATGACCTAACATGAGTGTGCTCCTAATTTTGACAATATTCAGTGCATATATTATGATCTAAGTATGAGAAAATAACACCTACAGCCAACTGGCATTTTTGCAAACAGTTGGTATGCAAACTATCTCGCTGATAAATAATGAGATTGAATTGCTTAAATGACACCAGCAACTATTATCTTTTTGATTGCAATCAAATTTCTAATACAATGCTCATGAAATATGGCCAAGACTTTGGCATTTACATGGATTACAAAATGACAATGCTGGTATAATGCACACTTACAGTTGAAACTTAAAATACCCTAAAAAAAACAATACTAACAAGGGAACCTGGTTGCAGATGGCTGTAATAATTTTCTTTCAATACTGCCCCTTCTGCTTTACTTTTTCGAACTGCTTTTTCGGTTCCTCTTTTTTCGCTTGCTTTTTCGATTCGGCTTTTTCCGCCTACTTTTTTAGTTCCACTTTTTCCGCTTGCTTTTTCGATTCCGCTTTTTCTGCCTGCTTTTTCGGTTCCGCTTTTTCGAACTGCTTTTTCGTTTCTGCTTTTTCGGATTGCTACCCTGTTGAATCTCAAGACCATATCTTTCAATGGCGTCAAGATTTTCAGCTTGAAGGGATTTCGTCTTTCAAACTATTGAGACATAACCTCCAGAAAATTCTCCAATTTCTTTGATATTTCCAACCATGCTTAAAAGAAGCTCTTCCATTTCTTTTATAGTGTTCTCACAAGAGCTCCATCCTTCGTTTTCTCAATGTGGGATAAAACATAACTCCCTTTATGTAACTTATGTCTCCAATGTGTTATAAAATAAAGAGGACTCCTTTAATTTAAATACTTCCCACAAACTATAGTCTATGCATTAATAAAGTTAAATATTTAAATTTAACTTTATAAAATAGCTTTATCAATGTAAAACAAATCTTATCAATGATAAACAAGTGTTCTTGCCGATTTTAAACAATTACTATCGACATACCGCTGCCACTGGATGTCCACCCATGCCCAAGATGACTTACTATAAATAGTAAGTATGCCCAAAGTTGCCTCAAAACCCCTCAGAAAGACCTGCAACTGAAACTATCTAGGCCAAATGGCCTCTAAGCCCCTTTAATGTCCTGGTTAGCCTACGGGACCGTGGGGAAATAGGCTAACGACAACATCATGCTATGAATGCTAAAAAGGGGACATTACAGTCCGCCCTTCCCAAAATTGCTTGTCCCCAAGCAATGGCCGAACAACAACCCAATCAATCCACCTGAATCCCAAATGTAGTCATGAACTATATTGCTATCAGTCAACATAGGCTCCTGCAACAACCTGTGAAAATTAACCAAGAGGAATCCATAAATGAATCGTGAATCATGGTGCAACTGAACTCCAAATCCACTACTGCCACAGTCAGGAACCCACGAGGCACAAACTCTCAAAATATTAGACCCGAAGTAGAGTAGATCACCCAAACTGTCAACATAATAAACACCATCCACACAACCCACCGTGTTATGTGGAATGCACACTCCAACTCTGCTACAATAGTAACCACTCCCACATGAAACTGCACCAAATATAGAGAATCTACACACTGTACATCTGCTGCAGTTAACATAACTTTGCAGATTACCGGCCACTATCTCATAACCATAACACCCATGCACTGCTGATGGTGAATAGTCATTACACGGTAGATAGCAAAAATGAGAGCCCAGTCCAAACCTGTCTGCCATCAACTCCTCAACACATGGATCAAAAGCAAATCGATGAACATATCCTTTAGTATAATGCCAGTAAAAAGAACCAATCTCAGTCAAAGACTCATCCTGCAGACATGATATGACCAACTGTGACTGATCATCAGCTAAGTCAGAGGATGATATAGCCAAGAGTGCAGAATCAACAACAACATCACTAGTCTCTGTGCCCTCCAAGTCAAACATATCACAATGCTCAGCTGCAGTGCCCAACTCAGTTGAACCTGCCTCCAGTGGAAATGGACCAAATATGCCAATAGTAGTGTCGTGGATAGATATATCCTCATCTCCACTACCTCTATCAACCTCGACCATGGACATTCGCGGATCACCAGACACCACGGTCTGTGATTGTACAGAATCTAGTAAAGACTGAAGTCGCTCTAACTCCATGGTCACCTTAGCCAAATGAAACTGTGACTCCTCGAAAGCCAACTGTGTACTCTCAAGAATCTCAGAAGTCACCTCGAGCTGTTGAGTAAGCTCACTCACCTCATCTTCCTTGGCCAATAATGCATCGTATGCTGTACTCCCCCACTCCATAAGATAATCTCTGTCGGCTACCAACTGCATATAATTTTGTCTCAGAATCCGGATAGCCTCCCATAAAGAGTGGATCTCTGTCAAGGAAAGATAATTGCCTCCCTGCTCATCACTAGTAGGAGGACCCCATTCATAAACTGCTAACAACTGACGAGCAACATCGAAATGCTCGCAAGCGATAGAAATGTCTCGCTTGCCAACTCTCAGCTGACTAGACACATGATTGTGCCGACTAGTCGAACTCTTATACTCTATCCCTGGTACACTGTCCAAAGGAGTAACCTCGGAATAGCTATCATCTGTAATACTCGGATCCTGGGACTCTTCTGTAAACTCTGTCATATCTGAGAGATCATCAACCCATTCCAACAAGAATGGTCGACTGGATATATGAACAATGCCCAACACAGGTGTGTAAAAACTAATTCCAGCATCAAACAAGTTGCTGGCATGGATGAGAACTACACCTGGCAAACTACTAATCAAGTCCATGGTGGTGCAATAGATACTACTGCCAAGGAATGATAGATATCTCTGGTCAAAACAATCCCAAGTACTAAGATAAGGATCCGAACATCTAATCCATGAACAGAAACCAACTGGCAATTCAAGTAAACTTCTCACCTGAGTAATGTGAACAATACCAACTGACTTCACGCACCTGTCTACAATCTTTGAATCCGGAGTGTGAATGCTAGACATACTCATATCATCATCATGTGACCCGACTGTAAAAGAAAACTGAGTCCCTGCTATACGCGCTAACTTCCGAACGGAACTCACCTCAAGACAAAGCTCGTCCACATGTCTCTCAGAATCCTGGAGAGCCAACCGAGTACACACCAAGGAATTTCGAGTATCCTCTAGCTCATGAAAAAGCCGGTCAACCTCCTTCTCCTCCTTCTTCACTGCATCTTCCTTGATCTGTTGTAAGTCGTCAAAAGAAGAACCTGTTGTGACTCCTTTCTGTCTCTCCTGCAGTTGAATCATCCAAATGTGATTCTCAATGAATCCATGTATCCTATCATGATGAGATAAAGCCGTGACAATATCCTTGTCCCTTGTCTTCAGCTGGCTTGCCAAACCAAGTGAAGAGCTACTAGCCTCTATCTCATGTGAAGAAGCATCTAACTGTGCTTGATACTCATTTTTTGCAAAGTCCTGAATGCTCACTTTCTGATCAACTGTACTATCCTCAAACATGACAGTATCCTCAACTGCTGTAACTTCATCCAGCCCAACTATATTGGAATCACTATCTGTGTCAATCATGCAATCCGGTGTCCCTGTGATATCACCTTCTGGGTCATCCTGCACAACGTCTGTAAACCCTTCTATTTGTGAAGATGATGCAGATAAACCATTACCTGAAGATGTGCTAAAGTCTCCCTGTATCGAATCAGCATGTCTGTTAAACTCCTCATACAAGTTTCTGCCTGTCATAGGGAAGGTATGTTCCTTAGGCCTATCAAAACGTTCAATCAGTCTCTCCTTAAACTCCACATATGAGGTAATGTGTGCATGACCCATAGTGACCATACCATGATGCCACCACTCGTGTGCTAACCCATCCAGATGAATTGCTGCATACTTAATAGCTTCTTCCTCAGGCATAGGGTTCAATTGAAAGTATGTATCAAGCTGTTGAACCCAAGCTCTTGTTGTAGACTTCCCCGAGCCATCATAATATGGTAACTGAAGTTTCCCTACTTTCTTCCATAGCTCATAGGTCTGGTTCCTGTCATGTCCACGTGGCATATGCTTCATCCGCACATCTATATACTCCCTAAAGGTAATTGCAGCTATAAAATCTGGACCTCCGGCTTCCCAATTTCTTCTCAACTGGTCCTGTATATCAGTGATCTGGGGCTCTGGTACAGGCTGCTCTGGGGCTCTAGGAGGAAATGTGGGAATCATGGGCCTTGAACTCACTGTCCTAGCTTGCTGGGGTGCATGACCGAAATTGTTCCCAACTTGTTCACCTCCATTATGTGTCCCATCCTGATTATTCCCATTCTGATTGTTACCATTTTGATTATTACCATTCTGATTATTTCCTCCACCCATGTTAGCATTCAACCCGATTTGATGAGCCATCATCTGCATCATAAGCTCCAATCTCTGATTCTGTTCCTGTGCTTTCTGCTCTGCTAATTGCTGTCCCTATGCCAAGGTGTCTAATATTTGTAAGAATCTTTCCTTTCCCTGATCCAGACTGATATACATGTTGTCAAACATTTTTTTCTCTTTATCTGGCTATTCCAAATTCTCTATAAGACCTCCATAGGATGGCAGGACTTATAGCTCTGATACCACTGTAATAACCCCAACAGGTTATAACTTCTTCAAACACCAAAAATCTTTATACTTCAGTTGTTTGACATTTCGCCAAAGACTTTGCAAGCAAGCTCTGATACCACTGTAATAACCCTCCTCAAATCTGCCTTCAAAAATGTTGGTTGTAGATGGCTGTAATAATTTTCCTTCAATGCTGCCCCTTCTGCTTTACTTTTTCGAACTGCTTTTTCAGCCTGCTTTTTCGGTTCCGCTTTTTCCGTTTGCTTTTTCGATTCCGCTTTTTTCGCCTGCTTTTTCAGTTCCGCTTTTTTTGCTTGTTTTGCCTGCTTTTTCGGTTCCTCTTTTTCGGACTGCTTTTTCGGATTGCTACCCTGTTGAATCTCAAGACCATATCTTTCAATGGCGTCAAGATTTTCAGCTTGAAGGGATTTCGTCTTTCAAACTATTGAGACATAACCTCCAGAAAATTCTCCAATTTCTTTGATATTTCCAACCATGCATAAAAGAAGCTCTTCCATTTCTTTTATAGTGTTCTCACAAGAGCTCCATCTTTTGTTTTCTCAATGTGGGATAAAACATAACTCCCTTTATGTAACTTATGTCTCCAATGTGTTATAAAATAAAGGGGACTTTTAATTTAAATATTTCTCACAAACTATAGTCTATGCATTAATAAAGTTAAATATTTAGATTTAACTTTATAAAATAGCTTTATCAATGCATAACAAATCTTGTCAATGATAAACAAGTCTTCTTGTCGATTTTAAACAATTACCATCGACATATCGTTGCCACTGGATGTCCACCCATGCGCAAGATGACTTACTATAAATAGTAAGTATGCTCAAAGTTGCCTCAAAACCCCTCAGAAAGATCTGCAACTGAAACTATCTAGGCCTAATGGCCTCTAAGCCCCTTTAATGTCCTGGTTAGCCTACGGGACCGTGGGGAAATAGGCTAACGACAACATCATGCTATGAATGCTAAAAAGGGGACATTACAAGGACTACCACTTATTTCTGCATCTTTGTTACCTTAGGATGGATTACACTATATCTCCCAACTTCAATCCTAGGGTGGTTTCACTTATTTCTGCCTCTCCAAGTGTCCTATCATGAAATCTGCTCTTATATCTCCCAACTTCAGCGTATCAATGAAATGATGAAGTGGTGGATAAATAGTGCAAGGAGAAGATAAGGGAAATGAACCAAGCAAGAACAAGTAATAAAATCCATCTTAAAAACCAATCTTCACCTCTAAAAATGAATGAGAATCTCACCTTAAATTTGTCTTCTACCAACAATTGGGACTCTTCAAATTCAGATATGATCTTAGAAAATTCAGTCCTCCTTGCAAAAGATGATGCCCTAGCAAATGAATTACTTGCAAAAATCTGCTCCTTTCTTCAAATTTCGACCTCCTTGCTAAAATTGTCTAACTTGAAGGAAAATCGCTGCCCTAGGTCAGAAAAAATCTGCTACAAATCAGAATTTCGACCTCCTAAAATCGTCCACACTTGCAAAAAAGCAGATCTCAAATCGCCTTGCCTCTCCAACAAACAAAATCGCCATAGTTGGAGGGGAAAATTGTTGCCTTAGGAGGAAAATCAGACCCCAAAAATCGCTCAATCTTTGCGAAAATCAGGCCACCTCCATCTAATTCGCCTTAGGGCATAAATCGCCCAACTTCAAGGAAGAAATCACTGCCAAAAATGGAAAAATAAGACCTTCAAAAAAATTGCTGCCAAGGACAAATTCGCCCAGCTGGAGGAAAATTGCTCAACCAAGCAAGAGGAGGTGGGAATAAATGAGGAAATAAGAGGGGGGGAGCCCCTTCTTATATCCTCCTGTTGAACTCCAGAGTGGGCTGACCTGCTTGGAGGGAAACAAAATTTAAGTTAAACCCCCAAAGATGGCTCAATTTTAAATGAAACATGAAAATGACTAAGCCCTATAGTGAAATTGGCCCATTTAATTGCTAGTTTAATCTAAAATTGCAAAATAGAAACAAGTCAAGCCTAAGAGATGTCAAAATTTTCATTTAACAACATTTTGGTAATTAAAATATCATTAAAATTGAATCTAGCAAGCCAAAATCAATTTTCAATTCCAAATTACCGATTTCCTTTTAACATTTCTAAAATCCTTTAGGCAAAATTTCAACCAAATTAAGGAGATTTTGCAATTTAATCCAATTTCAATTTTGTGATACACTTTCAATTTTTTAACAAAATAAATCCTTTTCTTAGCAATCGGAAATCAAGCTCTAAATCCAATTTCACTATCAAAATTTATTTTCACCGAAATTTTTTCATGATTTTCCAAAATGACTAAATCCAAAATTCATTTTGAAAATGCTCAAGCTTATACAATTATATCAAATTTTCAAAAAAATCATTTAAGTTCAAAATTTGCAAATTTGTCCTGCTAAAAAATGTTGTTAAATTCTGTTTGGCCTAAGGACAAAATTACATGTTCCGAAAATCAAGTTTCGCACCAGGTGAAAACAAACCAAATCCCTACTAGAGACTAAGGTGTAAAATTACCAACTTGAAACCTCTGGACAACTCCAAATTCTGCGAAGGCAATTGAAAAATTCCCAACACTAGCGAAAATTGGCAAGGCTTGCCCGAAAAAGGGGGGGCCTATGAATTTTGGGGTGATGGTGTGAAAACCTCACAACAATTTGCAGTCAAGGCATGAGACTTAGATGGCTTGATCGTGCCCATATTGATTAACTTATCCTGCTCCTTTGTGAGTTCATTTGGAAACTCATCAAGAGAAGGCATTGTGTAGTTGTTGCCCTAAGACACTTTTAGTAGCATAGAAGGTAGAGACAAATACAGAATATGTAGGATCAAGTCTAGAAAAAATACTTAGGATTAGTAGTGAATCTTTCTTCTCAATTCCACATTCTTTTAACTGCAATCTTAAAGCTTTCAACTTAGTGAAGAAGTCTTGAATAGTATCAAAGTTATATGGATTTAATCCTATCAATTCATTCTCTAATTGATGCCCTTTGCTTTCCAAATAATCCTTCTAATATGTCCATACATTATTAGGAGTTGTAGATGATTCCACATGAAAGAGAATATCATATCCTTACTTTTGACGTTCTCTTCCAAAAAAGGACTCAATAAGTAGATGATAAAAAATAATAATATAATATTAGAAGATTGAATAAATAAAGTAATAGCAATATGAATTATGATTATGTAATATTTGTATACTAAAAGAATATATAAATACATAATTATATAATATAGATAAACATAATAATAATCATCATTATAAATGATAAATAATAAATTTTAATAATAAATGACTTGTACAATTATACTTATCTAAATAATTACTATAATATAAAAAGATAAAAAAAGAAGAAGAGAACATATATTGATAATATTATAAATGATATATTGATTATTAAGGGTTGGAACAAACTATGATAAAATTAGAAACTATCATCTTTAATGTGAGCTATCGGGTCAAACCCAAAATCAACTCATTCACATTTCCAATAGTCATGTTCCTCAAAGATATGAGGCTATAGTGTTTGGTCCATAAAGAATAGAGATGAATATATTGCTTAAAATGATTTAGGAAATTCAATACGATGTACCTTATAAAGATATCTTTGAGTAGTAGTAATGTAACACTTGAGGGCTGATACAAATGGCTAGAGACAGTGACTATAGCATCGAATGCTCAACCATAAGAGAAATGACTAGTCATGCCCAAGAATATATTCAGCAATAAACAACAGCAACATGAATATTGAATGTTAATTTCCCTCAGCTGCAATTACATTCCAGCAACCTTATTCAAATTAACTCCAAGTGACATAACGTGCAGTGATCAACATTGATCGAGAGAAGTCTTTGATTCCATTTGAATACAAGAGAGGATAGGTACAACGATCCATCGTATTTAATTTATGAACATTCCATAGAAGATTAGGAGAAGTGATTAAGTTTGGTAACAAAAAATTGTTAGAAAGAGACCACAGATATGCCTCTTTGATGCATCATGTCCATTTGCAAGTATAAGGAGGCATTTGATCTCTCTTCACTAGGGAGGATTTTTGGGCAAGAACTTAACATATTCCGGCAACACTGATTGGTAAACCATTTTAACAAACTCTTCCATGGATAGACTCATTGAAGGAGAACAAACAAAAGAAGATGATTGTAAATTGTACCTTGCCAAATCAAAGGCAATTGATTAATTGTCATCTCAGGACCGAAGGAATCAAGGAAGCAAGCCACTCAACGACCTATGGAATCAGAAATCCTCAACAAGGAACACCTGGCTGGAATACATCATAGAAATCAACAAACAAGAATCAGCAATAGGGTCAATTTAGATATTGGGACATTAGCTTTACGGAGGATATCGACTAAGCAATCATATTGGGAATTAACAAGAAGGAAAGGGGAAGCATATCAAACGTCAAAGCACCATGGCGTGTACACACAACCTCAATAGGAGACTCAAGATATTAGTGACGAGTGACCAATAAGAAGTATTACCATTCACCAAGGCACAAATAATGATTGAAATAAGCCAACGTATATACTCCAGTATTGAGGGTAGCAGAATAGTCACCAACGGGATAGTAAGTGAGAGGAACCTAATGCAATACATCTCCAACCCAACAGTTGTATCATAATCACAATAATTGATAGATAAGGAAGGCATCAATTTTAGTACAGGGGGAATAAGATAGTTGATATTCTATTCACGCATAAGCACCACCGATTCTATTCATATCCATATCCAACAACAAGTACATAAGGGACTCTATAAATAATCTATTACAAAATTAATCATTCATAAGAATTATTCTCAAACTATTGTTTTCTGAAACAATTTCAGAAGAAAATAATTGCGGACTTTCAAATTCATGTCAGAGATAAAGATAGGGGTTTAAGGATATTTGAAAGGGCTTCAGTACTGATATTCCTTTAAGAGAGCATCAATTCAAAGAAAAGCAGGGATAAAAACATCTCTAAGGAGCCACAAGACCTAGGGACATTATAGAGAAGATTTGGAGATATAGTCATGCATTAGGTACGATATGCTTCATCACATTTGTTGTGCCATTTAGGCTTTTCTACATGTAATGTTGCTTCAATTTCAAAATCTATTGTCACTCTATATAACCCTAACTTCTTAAGATAGTTTGTCATTTTAGACTTCCAATCATAGTTATAGGGTGTGAGTAATGGTATTGTTGATTGATCCATTTTAGTGCAGAAATAAAGATGTTGTGCAGAATGAAAGAGAAGAAAGGTTTACACGAGAGTAATAAGGCTACAAGAGACTACACACAAGACTACCCCGCCTTTTTACTAGATCAAAAATCACCCCCCAAGATGCAATAATTTTGGCACTTCATAATTCAGTGCATGTAGAATTACCACTTGCCAAAATGGACCAAAGCGGACTCCTAATTTTGATAATTACAACTCCAAATATGAAGCAATAAGATACTCATATAATTAGGACACTAGATCACTCAAGGATCTAATAGAGTACAAGTGCCAAATTAGGCCAATTTTGACCAAATTCTTAAAGTACTATGTCTACCCATAATATCTCAGAATTGACACGAAAGTTGAGAAGTGGACAAAAATCATGCACTTCAAAAAAAATAACACTTGAAAAAGTGTCCTTATGAGCTCTAACGATGCCTCAGAAGTTGCAAAATTTAGGATTGTACAAGGACTACCATCAAAAATTGCTTGAGGTGGGCCCACTTAATATGGGCTAGCTGGAGGTGAGCCCTATCTGATGTGGGACATCGTAGGTAGGTGGGCCTCGCTTGGTGTGGGCCCCTCTAGAGGTGGGCCCTGTAGGTAGCTGGCCCTACTGACAGCAAAATGCTTTTTTTGCATGTTATCCTCAAGATCTAAATCTTTCGAAGTGTTGCAATCATCGGATCAATAAAAACAATATATATGCAAAATAGATTAATGGGTCTTCATAAATCCTTTCTGATTCTCCAGTTCGTTTAGAAACACAAGAGAAGAGTATATAGGATTTTACAAGATCTTTGTTAAAAATAATCTACTCTTTCAAAATTGCTCTAATACTATGTTAGAATTTGTATAAAACAAATAAAAAACATAATCTAATAAAAAACATAGATTAATCAAGAGGAAATAAAATTGTCAGAATAACAATACAAGAACAATCTTTGATGTAAATGCTCAAAGGCATAATAGCATCAATATTTTCTAATGTATAATACATAAGAGCTAGCTTGTTTATATAGGCAAGAGCTGGGAGGATACTTGGACAAGTGTCTCAACTTGGAAGAAGTAGAGTCCTGATGGAATCAACCACCTACCATCCACCTAAACTCTAGAAGGGCGGTGTCCGAATTGGACTTAACCACATGTGATATCATAAGAATAGTTGGAGTCAAAAGGATGACTCACAATATCCTCCTAATAATAATATCCAAGAATATATAATTCCTCCTAATTTATGAGCTCACCTAAGTAAGCTTAATGTAAGAGTGAAATGGAAAAGAACCATTTACTCTAACAAATACAAGGTGAGCCCGAGTCTTATAACGATGAATACACCATATATGTAGTTAAAAATTTAAGGCTTCAGCATAGGCAATAGAATTCATTTAGTACATACCATGTCCTCACCAAAGAATTTTGATAGCATTAGATAAACAATGCATTCTTACATTTTATGTGATTGTAGTGGCATGCTTGATATACGTTAGTAAATACATATGCACTTCCAAAGTTCATTTTCATTCCAATGCAAAAGGAAGAAATAAGTTTACTTTCACGAGCGACCAAAGTGGGTCAATGGGTCTCGAATACATCGAGAAATTGAAGAGCACATGATTATACTGAGAGGGGGGTGGGGTGAATTAGTATAATAAAACTTTTGCCAATTTAAATTGTTTATCCAAACAATAACTTCAAATGCTGAAATAAACAAGTATGCACATGAACACAATACACAAGATTTACATGGAAACCCAATGCGGAAGAAGACCACAGCATATAATTGTTTTGATATGAACTTGTTCTTTTACATAGATTTGTAGTCTCCAACCTACTTGAGGCTCTGACCCCAATGTTTATGAGCACCGACTCACTGGAAGCTCCAACTCCCATACTTTGTAGGCTCTGACCCATTGGAAGTTCCAACTCCCACACTTCGCAGGCCCATTGCACACAAACTTCTTTTCCACCTTTGGCAATGTTGCTTAATTGATTATGGTTATTTTTGTTCCAAAACTTATCTTCAATCTGATATTTTATCCGTTTCAAATCTTCAATCATATTTGAAAATCTTCCTTTCTTTCTTCGTAAAATTATCTTTTATTATTTTGCCATACTTATTTATTTATCTAAATAAATCAGATTTAATAATGCTGAATATATATATATATATATATATATATATATATATATATATATATATATATATATATATATATATATATATATATATATATATATATGTCTACTCTATTATATTTCCAACTCCATTGATCTACTTCCCACTCTTTCGTATCTCTGATATTTCTTCTTTAATATATGCACAATTTAATTTTTTTGCCAATTTAAAACACTTATTCAAACAATGACTTCAAATGCCGAAATAAACAATTATGCACATGAACACAATACACAAGATTTACATGGAAACCCAATGTGGGAGAAAACCATGACAAATAATTTATTTTATATAAACTTGTTCTTTTACATAGATTTGTAGGGATCTGTAGGGTCCAACCTATTTAAGACTTTGACCCCAATATGTACGAGCACTGACTCACTAGAAGCTCCAACTCCCACACTTTGCAGGCTCGACCCACTGCGAACTTCTTTTCCACCTTTGGCAATGTTGCTTACTCAATTGATGATGGTTATTTTTGTTCCAGAACTTATCTTCAATCTGATATTTATATCCGTTTCAAATCTTCAATCATATTTTGTCAAACTAATTTATTTATCTAAATAAATCAGATTTAATAACTCGGAATATATATGTCTACTCTATTATCTACTCTATTATATTTCCAACTCCATTGATCTGCTTTCTCATCTCTGATATTTCTTCCATAATATATATTCCTTCTCACATTTAAAACTCTGTTACATATGTATCAGATTGATACATCTGATATGTTTTACTTTTCAAGCACTTCACCCGATTTTTTTTTAACAGACTTGATCTTTGTTTTCTACTTAATCGATTATATTCTATATATATATATATAGATTCAAACTATCATGCCTTTCAACGAAGAGACATAAGATTTGTACCTTTTCATTATAGTTGTTTTCAATCATTAATTCAAGAATATTATCAATTAATATCTCTTAACTATGAATCCACCGCTTCATTGGATTGAATTGAAGTTTCACTGAAGGCCTTGTTTTAACCTTTTATTTATATCTTTACTGCTCAATGTTTTTGCTGGGAACGAAGCACAATACTATTACTTGACTACCATTTTATCCTCAAACCTCATATGCCACTTTGCAAGGTTGCCGCTCGATGTTTGGCATATTACAAACTGACTGGGTATCCACGTTGACTGTTTAATCTCACTGGATTGTTGTTTATTTTCATTTGGCTAACATGATCGTATAGCTTTGAATAATCTTAGAAACATGCTCCTCCTGACATATACTGGAAACCTGCAATGATATGGCATATATTTTTATTCTCCAAAGTGAATGCCACTCTTTCATATTCGATGGCCCATGTATTTCATTTTGCTTGTGACAATATAACTAACTATTGATTTAACCCAATGATAATACTTCTGATTCGAACGGTGATTCTTTCCGCTGCCGTCAAACACATAGGAATCTATATTTGGATATTTTATATTTATAAGAGGATTTTCTATCGCCTCCATACACTGTTCCACAACTCAACATTACCGTCTGTGTTATTATTGTCAAACTCTTGACACCGTCTGTATATCATTATTGCCGTAAATCTCTATTGCAAAACTTCATTGCTGTGTATGAATGTGCCTTTCTAATTCCTTCATTTCCGATGTGTCACAACTCTTATTGGTAGTCCTGTATATACATCATCTTCCCATTCGCAATATCTATTGCAATATGCAAATTTTAAACATATCCAATGTTGATTGGAAATTCACGGTCATATGTTTTTTTGATTCCAACACCATCGTTGGTTATTAGCTTCTGTAAATGTAATGAGAATATGGTCGATATGTGTATCATTACATATCTCCAATTTGATGTATAAACTAGCTACTCAGGCTTCTTTCACGATAGTTTTATCTCAGATTTATTCCTTCAAACCATGGTAGTATTTGTTTGCACTGCCATATCCATAGCTGTCCACCGTGACTGGTTTTTCTTTGTTCATGATTACTATATTACCAATGCTTTAAACATTACTTTTGTCCTTTCAAATTTTCAATCCAAACGCTGAATTTAGTGGCTCTTCTTCGTAGCTCTGCCTCAGGGACTTTTATCCCTTGTTCTAGACTTTATATTGACTTTTAGAATTACGTTTCCCATTGCTTATTTGAGAAAACTATCCCAACTGTTTCTTCAGTCACTATAATATACCGGCTATTGCTCTTGTTCTAATATATGAATAAACTGAAGTTGCTCTGACTGTATTTACAGTTGGTCCTTATGTACTCTTATCATGATATTGCATCTTCCTTTGATAGTGCTGAAATAAGCAATGTATTTATTTCTTTTCTAAGGCTTATTAAATGTATATCATTAAAGGTGATAATCTCTCTAAACCTTTCTTTAATCTTCCTTTGATATTGTTGATGCTCTTGTAGTTTTCTTCATTCTCATTAATTCCTTTGACATCAATGACGATGTTCCACATATCTCCCTGCTTCGACATCAATGAGAATATTCCATCAGAAACAAGATAGCAACACTAAGGACAGAAAGAAACCTACAAGCTCAGACAATAAAAACAATGAGAGAATAACAATAGGGGATAAGCCCAAGGTAGGTAAATCCTAACCATACAATACAAGCAGAGGAAAAAAAACAAGGGAAGGAGCTCGTAAGAGTAAAAAGGGAAAATAAGTCAATGAAGATGACATGGGAAATGGATTCAGTCACGTGTCCATATTAATTCTTGAAACAGAATAAGAAAAGCACCAACTTCATCACCCGCCACCATAGGAACAATATAACATTTGGTAATATTCAATGTTTATAGGAAAATGCCCTGGTATAAGAGAGCCTGATAGGACAATCCTAAGAGGAAGAACGACACTTGCCCTAGGACCTTTCATAATGTTCAAGGTTGAGGAATCTCTGGAGGTGGAGAAAAAACTGATCTTTTTATCCCAGTCTATAAAAAGGAGTCCTTAATGCCTTCAGCAATAGGTTTGTTGACAATCAATTCATACCATGCTCATTGGGATATTTTGCTTTCTATACTTTGTGTTGTTTTTCAATTTGATTGTGAAACTATTCCCTAGTCTGTCATGTACCTATCATGTGTAATCTTAAGGGAAGATGTTACACCTGCTTTTTAATACTCCTCCCTTTTAATGAGAAACATAAAATAGAAAGAAAATTCTATAGAATTTTTTTTAAATTATATATTTTTAGGCAACATTCCCATAAACTATGATAATGGACTTTGGTTTTGTCGGATAGTTATTATTAATTGCATGGTTGTACACATCCTATAGGTCCCATGTGTTGCAGTTGTTGAAAATATGTGTCATTTTGAAGCTGATGGAAAAAGATATTACCCTTTTGGCAAGGGCTCCGGTTCCCAGGTTAGTAATTGTTTTGTTTTAGTTCTGTAATACTCTCCAATGAAATTCCTAATTATCAGTATTTCATGCTTAAGCTTAATTTCTAGAAAATACACCCAGGTTGTTCAGCAATTTGGAATCCCATATCTGTTTGAGCTACCCATCAGACCTGCTGTACGTATTCTAATATTTTCAACTTTACTATGTAAATGCATTATGCACACTTTTACTTCAGTGTTACTGTGTTGATCTCGAAAAGATTGTTTTTAGATTCTTGACCTTTGAATCTTCATCTTCTCAGCTTTCTGCTTCTGGAGATGGTGGAAATCCAGAAGTGGTCAATGAACCTCAAGGAGATATTGCTAAAATATTCTCAGATATTGGTGTCTGTGTTGTGCAGCAGTGTGCAAAGCTTCGTCAACAAGGTGATACATTCTTAGTCCATTTACTATAATGTCAACATTCTATTTTCAAGTTGTAATGCACTGTTATATCAGAGAAAGAAGCCAAATTTAAACCAATTATTTATCCATATTCTTAATCCATATCAGAAACCTGAAAAATGTAGGAATACTTGGTTTCATCTTGCAAGGAACTAAAAGAGATATGAGTTGCATGTAGGTGATTGAGTGGTAATAGTTTTAGGGAACTTGATGTTGATAGAGGTATACGTTTTTTCAAATCCATGTACCATTAAACAATGCATTAAACAACCCGAATGGGTTGTTTAAGTGCTCAAATCAAGCTTCAGAATATATTACTTGAAATTCTGCTAATTTTCATTGGCTCTCTTCTGATATTACATTCTACTAAGAATCAAGATATTAAGGATGCTGCTTTTCAAGTTAAGCATAAGATCAGAATAATGCAAAGGATTAACTAGTTTTGTGCACCGTTAATAAAATAGTTGGATCTCTCTGCTATTATTTCCCCTTTTTTTTCGTTTGATGGATGCTATAATAAAGAAGATAAATGGAAAAACAGGTAGTCCTCCATTTCAGATCCTCTCCAATGTCATTCAGAAATGCATCATTCAACTCATCCCTATGATTATTTGTAGCTGATAACAAACAGTAGCATAAGTTCAATGTAAAGACCTGAACTGGCTCCAAATAAGTATTGATGCACAATTCACTATTTGCAATATTTAAATGCTTCGAATTTTATTTTGTATTTTCCAAGTCGATATATGATAATATTTTCAAGAAGTTTGCAATGATGATATCAAATCAGACTTAACTGGATAAAATTCTTTGCACTTTATTTGAAGACTACAAATCAGAATTACATATTTTAATAATGGCACCTGGATTGCAGTTAAGTTTGCCAAACCGTGCCACCAAAAATGGCTTCTCCTTAATGCTGACCCAGCCGCAATGCAATGAATGTCCTTGGTCGCCCTTGAGAATGCAGAATGCTGTGTGCAAATGGCGTTTAAGGGCTGTTGCTGAGACATGACTCCTTATAACCTGCAGTACGGCTGCAAGAATGAATCGCAGGCTTCAGCAAAGATACATTAACCTCCCAACAATTGTCCCAACACCAAACGAAGGGGGTAAAGGCAATATCAGGACCAATATAATGCTTCTGTCCAACTCCTCTTAGTTACGGCTGCCAGTATACAGGCTTCCAGAATTAAATTGTCCACCAATGTGGTCTCACAGAAAAGAAATATAAACTCGAAAATTCAAGAGTTGATCACTATCAGAATCTCCTAGCCACAGTAGACACAGTCGGAGAATTTTACAATTGTTTACCTCAACACAATTGTATATGAAGACCTCAGAAAAATCCTTCAACCCACAGCCAGAAGTTATGAGCAAGGAAAATATAATATTCAAGATTATTCTCCTTAGCTACAGGAATATAGTAGGAGAATGTTGGCTAATTGTATCCTTCAACACAACTGCCAAGAACTTCTCAGACGAGACCCTTATACTTTAGTGCTCACAATTCAGAACTTAGGAAAAAACCATAAAGTCACAAAAAACAAATATATTTTCAGGAGTGCTTTTCCCAATGAAATGAACTCTCATTTATAACCTTTTGTTGGCCAAAGTTTCCAAAAAAACTTCACTCTAGAAATTGTGGAAGTTTCCCAAAAGAACTCAATACTAGAAACTTTCCAACATGCTTTTTAGAAATATCTCTTAAAGTCATTATTATAATAATACAACTCAATGATTAATAAATAAATAAGAGCTCATGCAATTATTACTTTATTAACTGCAGGTGATGACCAACTGCTAAAGCCACCCACTGCATTACCAGAAATAGCAATTGCCAAAAATAGACTTAATAGAAATAGTAAGTTCACAACTGAGACCCCCAAAACACCTTGTCAGCTCAAGAGGGTTGCTATGATGAGCTAACTACATCAATTGCACAGAT
Organism: Cupressus sempervirens; assembly: GCA_028749045.1. Taxonomy (NCBI): domain Eukaryota; kingdom Viridiplantae; phylum Streptophyta; class Pinopsida; order Cupressales; family Cupressaceae; genus Cupressus; species Cupressus sempervirens. The sequence continues at coordinate 66,981,575 of CM053783.1, forward strand.
TGGCAAAAAACGGGGACATTACATTCAATGAGACCATAAATAAATGAATGGAGTTCACAGAGAGTACTGTTCTCTCGAATATTCTTCATAAAGGTAATATGAGATCCTTTAAAAAACATTCATTGCCTTAGCTCTGCAAATGGAAAGCTCATTCCATCTCTATCATTTTGTGTGGGTAGTCATCCAGGTAGTGTAGATTGAGCAAATCAGAAGGGGACAGATGGAAGTGACAAGATTTCTCATGAACAGCTCAGGAAGTATTTAAAAGACTCACTAGTTGTGCTAGGTAGCTTAGCATGAATTGTGGGGTGATTCTGTTCAAATGTACATGTTCTTTTGGTTTAAACATGTCTTTGTGTGAAGAAATGGCCTATGTTTCTCCAGATATTTTAATTATTCTGGTGATTATTTTATTGTGGTTGACAGATGAATAAAGCTTAAAATAGATCATTCATAGTTTGATTATCTTTGGTAGAATATGATGTTTTATTGATGATCAGTGATCACCTAATGCTTAGATTGTTGAATCTCCTATATGATTCGACAGACCAATTTCCATATCACTGCCGTTGATGTTTGGTCGTTGACAAGGAAACTTTATTAATGATTTTTAAAACAATCCTTAAAAGCATGCTCTGTTTGCAATATTTAATCCAATTGTTTAAGTATCTGTAAATTTTTTATATCGTCTTGAATAAATTAAATGAAAAACTGGTAATAATCATACATTAGAGGTGTAAAGAGGAATTCTTGACTTTATTTGTGATGCAGATAACCCAGTTCTTTTCAATCAGCATGCAATTAATATTTGTTTTTATTTGTTGTCCTTATAGTTTCCACAGCAGTGGCATATGATAAGACAATCCATGCAATCAGAGTGAAAGTTCCAGGTTCAGATGAAGAATTTTTCTTGCACCCAGCAACTGTGAGACGGAATGACCGTTCAGCTCAAAGTGTTGTACGTATCTTTTGAACTGACTGCTTAAAGTCTCTTGGAATTTAAAACAATCCATTTTTAATTCATTTTGAAAACAAACATATTAGCTTCCAATAAAAAAAAAAGAGTTCTCAACTACATGACATGAAGCCTTACAGAGTCATTTCTCAAAAATCATCCCTTTATCTGAAGGGCATCTTTTAGTTGTTAGCATCCAAAACATTACACGGTTCGAATCTTATATTGTGATACACATGGATTACCTGTCAATTTATAAAGGTATTTGTGGTTTAATTTTTTGTTCCAGTCAACACTCTAAAACATTTCTCTTAACTCTACATATGACAGAACAAAATAACAAAAAAAGTACTAAAGAATCAAAGATACAAGACAATGGAAGAAGTAAAGATTTTGTTGGTATACAAAATTGCAACTCCTAAATAAATTCAGGTTCAAACTTATGTTGCCAAATGCCGGGTCACTTTTGTCAAATGAATGTCAATTACATATTTTTTCCTTTCAAACCCTTAGGTGTTGGTTGTCTTGGTCCACGTATGATGTATGTAGGATGTGTATCATGAAGATTTGTGAAGCTCCAAATGTCAAAGGAGACTCCGGCAGAAGCAGATGAAGTAAATAGTGAACTTGAAAGCCAAAGGACTATGGTTGTAAGTTCTAGAGGTGGGTGGGAAGGATTAACATTGAAGAGAATATTCTCCAGCTCACTGAGATACTATCATTTATGGGTGCCATGTTTGAAGAATAATGTTGCAACTGCAAAAGGGTCCAAAATTTAAGTTAGTAGTGTTAGCATCTACTAGAAATCAAATGTTCTTTTTTTAGAAAGTTACTTTTTTCTGTTTTCTCCTTCATAGATTCAGAAGCACATAAGAAGCACATAAATCAAATTTCCTGTTTTAGAAAAAGTTGGTTTTTTGCATTTTCTACCTTTTTTGGAGAATGGTTGTAAATGAGTAGATGTAGGAGGTTGTCAAAAGTTAAGACAGGTTCAAGATTCATTATGAGAACGAAATTGAGTAGAAGAATGGTATAATAAGAAGAGGAAATACTCATCAAAGGCAGAGTTATTGTTGGCAAAGTGTTCAAAATGAAAAATATGGAAGAAATTTAAAAGAAGTTCAAGGTTTTGGCAAATTGATTTTAAAAGCGTCCATATCGACAAAGGGTGGGGATTCCTCCACTACATGCCATGTAGTGGAACTTTCTCTATCAATGGAAGAAATGGGAGGGAGCCTCTTTCTCAGAACTACGGGAATGGATTTGCACCCTTGAAATAGAGAACCAACTCCTTAGATAGACTGTCACTTCCTTATCCAACAAATTCAGTGCCTTCTCAACTGAATACGCTACAGATAAACAGGACTCTGCTGTTAGTAAACAATAATGTATCATTAACCAAGCTTTGATAGTACACATATCAGTCAAAATCTCATCGGCCTTATCTGATATCTCCGGTATCAAAAAGCTGATTGAATCAGGTTCTGAGCATGCCTTGGAGATCAAGCAGATCAAGGAAAAACAGAATGAAGTGGATTGTAGACAAAACTCACTGCAGCTGAATTCCTTCCCAGCAGTATGCAAGGACGTGATTCCCCCTCCTCTTGCTGGAGTGGAGGCATTGGTACACTCCAAACTCATGGATGAAAGAACTAGGAGCACTAGAGAGCTCAATTTCAAGGTTTGTAGCCTCTTGCCCATCACCACTGAGCCTCTAGACGCACCCTCTGCATTCATGTGTGACAAGCTTGAGCTCTTGGACATTTCTTACGATAGGTCATGGGTTGGATACATTCCACTCTGTTCATAAGATTCCAAAACTCCTCCGATAGAATTTGTGTGTTGAAGGCACATAAGATACTCTTCTCTCTGCCATCAAAGATTTATCTTGATGAGGACCTCACTAAAATGCAAGTAACAAAACTTAAATAGGCTCGAGCCTTTGTGGCGGCTTGACAACAAGACAATAAGTGGGCCGTGATTAGGAACCTTCAAGCAGTTATTTGTAATAGCTTTCCTCCTGGATGGTAGACTAGACTAACATTTTCTTTTGCTAAATGACGTTCTACACATTCGTGCATGGGGGATACCCTAGTGACTTAGGCCCTATGGGTTAGTTGTTGAAACTATAATTGTTGGGCTTGGTCATCTCTTGGTCCTCTTCTTGATACTATGAATTCCTTAGATTTGTAGTTCCTCACTTAGACTCATGAAAGTCTTGTTTCCCCCCTTCCCTCTTTCACTGTGTTTCATTGGCTATCATCTTTCAGGAGTGAGACTTGGAGCTTTGGTGGGGTTTGCATTCTAGGGGTATTGCTTGTCTTGTCAAGGATAGGTTTCGTGATGCAATTTATGTGATCCTTTCAGATACCTTAGCTAGATTCACGTGGGTCCAATTTAGTCAAATTGTCATGTGTGTCAGGAATATCTTCTTCGAGGTCTGCTACTTTCCCCTAACGTGCTCCCCTTATGCCATCCATAGTACTCATGATGGGGACCCCTTCTTTGACCTCTATGTCAACACCATCCAATTTTCTACAGTTGTGGAAGTCATCCTTCTCTGAGACTTTAGTGCTAGGACTCAAATGGTTCAAACTCCCTTCACTCCACGCTGGTTGATTCTTTATGTATCAAGGATTTAGATCTGACTCACTTGGGGCTTCACAGGTCTTTGGAGGTTGCGGATGGTCCATGACCAAGTATGGTAGACATCCTTTACATCTCAGCGAGTCTTTGGACTTGGTGGTGCTCAACGGGCTATCTTACTTTCTTAGATCACACTCATTCACTTGTAGCCTCATGGTAGTGGTGCTAGCATGGTTGATTATGCCCTTTTTTGGTAGTCCTCCATTCCCTCCATTAGCCACTTCTCCATTTGCTCCTCCCCTTAGTCGACCATGCCTTTCTTCGTCTCGATATCCCTTCATGCCTCCCTCTCCTGCACCCCACCTCCTCTCCACAACGTTGTTTGTTTCGAGGATAGTCCGGTTGTGTTGCATTCATGTTCTCTTCTTTGTTCTCTGAGTTCTGCTCCCTCTCTCTAGGCCTACAAAAACTTGTCCTATGAACAAATGGTGTGATAAAAGTTGCAAGGCCTCGCATCAGTACCTTCAATCGACATTTATTTCCCATCACCCTTACGCGTTCCTTCAACACTCCTGCCACATGCTTCTGCGACATAAGAAGTGCCTCCACATCTCCCCATGTAGACTTTCTCTTCTCTTCTCCCTCCACCATTCGCCTAGGCTCTTATGGCTTACCCTCTTCCCTTGCCATACCCCCTCCCCCCTTCCCTTGACTAGAGTCTTTTGTTCTCGCACATCTCTAAGCTTTATGACATCCCTGACCAACCTCCTTTCCAAATTAGACCCCTTTTCATAGTCACATCTTCACCTACACCACCATCAAGGACGCAGTTAGAGTTATGCATATTAAAAAAGTTGTTGATGAGGAAGGTTTTCAAGCCGAGTTCTTCAAATGGGACATTGTCGATCTCTTCAACCAAGTTGTTTGCATGGGCTTCCTCCCTCTTTCTCACACCATACTATTCATCCTATACATAAGGTAGGGCCTACTACGGATCCCAATAATTACGGGACTGTCATGGTGGGGCACACCTTTGCGAAGCTATATGTCACAACTCTTCATATCCTTCTCTTGAGGGAGCTAGATCACCGTCATATCCGTGCTAAGTGGCGGGTTGGTTTTAGACAAGATTATTAGACCATGGATCACATCTTCACTCTCTAGACTTCTACCGAAAAGGCACGTCATCGCTCCTTGGAGGTTTATTGTTGCTTTCTGGACTTCTGCAAGACACTTTACTCCATCCCTCAGATTACCCTCTTCTAGTGGCTTGTAGAATGTGGGATCTATGAGACTCTTCTAGCAACTATCATGAGACTCTAAGAGATGATTTTGGTCCATCTCAAGATCCCTTCTGGGTTCTCAAACTTTATCAAGAGCACCATCAGGGTTAAGTAAAGTTGCCCCCTATCTCCCACCCTTTTTGGTATCTACATTGATGAGCTTGAGAGGTATCTTTGGGACCACACCCTCCTCGGGGATGGTTGTCTTCTTCACTAGGTTATAATTTTTATTCTTCTCTTCACAGATGATGTTGTTCTTTTGGCTTCATCCCCAAAGGCCTTACAACACCAGCTAGACAGTCTTGCCTCTTTTTGTGAGGAACAACACTTAGTTAATTTGGGAAAGACCAAGGTGATGGGCTTTAATGCTCTAAGACTTCTCACCTTCATTTCTTCTTTAGGGGATTGGAGGTTGAGATCTCGTCCTCTTATACTTATTTAGTGGTCAAGTTTACTGTACCTTGCTTCACTATGAGACCCACTCTCCAACCACAAGTCAATAAGGGGTATGGTTCGTTGGCCCTCTTGGAGAGTTAGTATTATGCCATTTTCAGGATTCTTTGTCTAAGATGATACTTATGGATACACTTATCATACATACTGTACTCTATGGATCAATAGTACAGGGCCTTTTGCTAGATTCTAACTGGGTCCTTTGCCAAGCGGGTAGAGATTCTCCTTCGATGCATTATCCAATGCAAACAATCCATTCCGTACAACATTATTCTTGCTGAGTATGTGGCTCGTCCATTCATGCTCAAGGCCATCATTGTGTAATCTGCCTTGGTAACTTGAGTTCAATTAATATTTAAATTAATTTCAATTCGTAAATCCTAATTTGAATGGCATGTAAATGCATTGATTTTTATCCATATATGATACAACTAGGGACAACAATCTATTCACATATATTAAGTAATTTAATTTCATATGTGATCTAGATTTTCTTGTTGCTAAGTCTGATGCAATATTACATTGTTGTAAGGAGAGGGGAGACCACGTGATAGATTCTCTCACAGTTTATAGATCCAAGCCCTTATCCTATTGTGGGACAATGCCTACAAGGTGCTTAGGGTTGTTGATCCCTACCCTATCATGGGAACTATCCTTTTGGGATTTAGACCGCCATTCCTTGAATTGCTTCTGCCTTTCTTCTTCATCACTAAAGATCTTATCATTATTTTTGTTGAATATATATATATATATATATCTTTTACATATATTCACTTGATACAGAAATATAAGTGTATAGCAGTCTGTGTCAGATCTTACTCACTATCAGTTATGTTGATTGTTCTGAATCTCCAATACTTATTTCTTTCTATTTCCTGTGCTCTTTGTGTTCATTGTCCTCTCTTGTCACCGTTCACAATGTTTATACCCATTTAATGGTTGTGTCTATTGTGATCACACCGTTTATGACAGTTTGCAGTATTCATGAAATTGGTATAAAAATGCAAAGTCCCAACCGCGCTCACTTATAAATTTATAATTAACAGTGTTGTTAATACTGTTGAAACAATAGTAGCTTTGGTCAGATATAATGATCATCACCCTTGTATCTAATTGAAACTCTATAAATATATGAACTTATTGAAGATAGATAATTATCTATATCAGGCTGTCATAAATCCAAGTATATTGTAGATCTGCACTTGCCGATTCTACTACAGATTATTGTCATTTTTATGTTCCTCTTGCCCAGATCAAGTTATGATCAAATGCATGAATAAATCATATCAAAGTATGATTAATCTTCATTGCAGATTGGCGATATGTAATTTATATTGGTTAAATGCTAATCTTGATTAGGATTAGGTTTTGGTTTGGTAACAAACAGTTGCAATCGAAGAGACGGGTCCATGTGGAAATGCCTTTTCATTTCTTACATATACTCAACCCAATCGGCCAAGAAGAGCATCGAAATCAATTAATGCTCTGCCCTTTTGGAGTTTGGTGACTACACATATCAGATTCAATATTACTAATTAATATTCAGTATTTATCAACATTGAATTGTCACCTGCATACATATTTGCCAAATATCAAATTCTGATTACATCCTGCAAAGTAGAATTCTGAGATTAGTAATAACTACATAAAGAAATAAAAGGCATTCATAGTTCAAATCTGTAATAAATCTAATCATTTTAATATGTTATTAGAGCCAAGTTAAGGAAGATCCAATTAGATTTGGGATCCCGGATAACAGATTATATGGATTAAAAAGTCGCTCTTAAAAGAGAAATTGCATTTAGCATGGATCACTGTGACTACTTAAGTCAGACCCAAATGAAACATTGTGTTGTTGACAGCTGAATTGACTTCATATCACCAAAGTCGCTGATTATGTGATTGAATGTTGGCGAAACAATCTGCGAGTTTCAGATCTTAGCCCTCCTTAAACCGTCGAAACATTCAATCGGGAGGAATCAACAATACTTTGTGGACGTAGTGTATAGGTTGAATATACTGCATATGGACTCATCTTTGATGCTACTTGAGTCTCATATGTAATTTGTTGAGCTTTTGGAAAGAATGGTTGTAGATTCAAAACAGTGGAAAAAAGAGTGGTTGTAGACCCATGAGCATGGAAGTTTTGAGAATCTCACTTGCTCCAATGTTATCCTGTGCTGGCATAAAATGTTTGGAAAAGACCACTCTGACCCATGCACAGAATATCAACAGTTGCAGTTAATAATGGATGAAAGATGTAGCTTGTGTCTTGAAGAAAAAATGAATGACAATAGTAAATAGAATATAAGTGGATAGACATACATTGGTACATTACCTTGAAGGGTCGCAATTCACATTGAAGTGGCAAAGATAAGGTCAAGAACCAAAAGATTGTGGAGCATAATGGAGAGGTAGATGTGTCAACATATCACGACCTTGAGGTGGTTGCTTCAATGGTTGTCATGTTGGTTGAAGTGGCATGTGAGGATGAGATTGTCATGTCCCCAAATTTCAATGTAATAATTAAATTTAATTAATTAATTAATTGGTCCCAAAATTTAAATAATATAATAAAAGGACCTTTAATTAATTACTTTAATTAATTAATATGGGGTTCAAGTTAATAATATTTGTATTTGTGGTTCCCATTGACTTAGTATATCTTGGACTCATTTTTATTTTAATTGTTTTTGTAGGTGTTGCCGTCGGTTATCTTTGTAAACCTTTGGGAGTTCCTTTAAAGGGTATTTAAGTACGACACGTAGCTAGTAGTTATCATGTGATTTGGGTTATTTCTTTGTACTACGAATTCCTATTGGAGTTCAGTATTGTTTGCCATTTTGGAGGTGAAAGATCTTCCTTACTTGGCTAATCCGGTTTTGGGAATAGTTATAGTCCAAATACAAATATAGCAAGTTTTTAGGGTTGTACACTTGTATTTTGGGTTGTGTAACCCTTATTGCAAGTTGAAAATGCAAAGCTTAATGCGTTCAAGCTTCATGCTTTAATTTGCCAAGTCAAAAACTATATGAACGGGTTTCTTTACACACGATGCAAATCTTTTTCTTGCATTTCATTTTTTAAATGATGTGTTACAAGTCAAAAGGGCTTAGCTCTTGTATTTTGGGTCTAAAGAAAAGCAAACATTACAAGCCTTTTGCTTGAACATTCAAACTTGTACTGTCAATAGTATAGCTTGTAAAATGTAAGCAATACATATTTGGGTTTTCTATGGCAAATTACAAGTTTTTAAATTTGTTGGGTGGATATTTTGCAACTGACAATTTGTTAAAATCTAGTCGCAAAATAGGTAGGCCAGCCATAGTGTATGAGACAAAGTCTCTCCTACATCAAAGGGAAGTCTCCCCTTTCTCACCGTTCTTTGGATCAACTCAAGGTAAGCAAGAAGTTGAGAGATTCATAAGGGGTGTTACCAAAATCCACTTATCCGCGGGGCGAGTAGTGGGCAAGATGAAATCTCTAACTTCACTTCTATCTAGTAGCTAGAAATGGTGATACCGATAAACCAACACCAACTCAAAGGCTGATTGAAAGCATACTGGTTTGGCTCTAGGTCATGTTTGTTTAATTTATAAGAGAAATTACTACCATTGGGGCTCAAAGACTTCCAGAAGTAGATGATCTCTGTTCTATAACTATTTTAATCTATTCTATCAGAAAAACTTCTACCGTTGGGGCACAAAGACTTCCAGAAGTAGGAAAATTCTAACTATTTTTTGTGAATTCGGGCTGGTGACACAAGCTACAGTCAAAGCTTTTAGTCTATGTATTACCACACCCGCTCCCAATCAAAGCTTTGGCTCTAATTTCTTCTTAACTCACTATGCTCTATTATTGAACACACAATAATAACATGAATCAAAGACAATAGGCACAAATTACAGTCAAAGCTTTTAATTTGCTCTATCACAATTGCTTCCAATCAAAGCTTTGAATCCAATTGCTTCTTTTATTCACTTTTCTCCCAAATTGGTACTACACAATCAAAGTTATGCTTGCACAAGTTTGACAAAGCTTTCTTGCATACAACAAAAGATGATTTTTACAATGAGAGGGGACTAATTTATATAGACAAAGGAGTTGAGAAAAAAGTGGAGGAAAAAGTGGGAGCAACTCAACCAACTTTGACCCGATCAAACTAGGTGAGAGAAATTATTGGATTGCATGTCATAAGGATATGCAATCGAATTACATATAATTACATAATTTCATGCGATTGGGTTACATGCAATCCATCTTTTGCAACTACAAAGTCGGAAAACACTTGAAGAAAATGTTGAAATTGTTGATTTTGAATGATTTAGTCCTATAGACTATTAGCAAAAGCCTTGTATTTGATGATGTAATCCCAAAGGATCACAGGATCGAGAGTACCTGTATTTTGTGCCACTGCATTCACCTTGATAATCATGGTGGTGCGTCTTTTGATAACCTCTGACTGTCTTTGATGTATTGCCCGTTGTCATTTGAAAACTTGATGTGATCAAGCTTTTTCTCATTTGAGTAGTCGTGAATTCTCTTTTGTAGATTGGCACATTCTACAGTCTCTAACACTTTGAAAACCTTCTTGATGGTATCCAGATGTAAACTTAGAGCAACTTTCTATCAACACCTTTAACATTTTTTTTTGAAGCAAAGTGCTTGACGCATTCCCATACAAACTCAGGTTCTCGGACAACCATTGGGAAAATGGAGACCAAATGAATTATTGCTTCTTTTGATTCAAAGCATGCCTTCTTGACGAGATGTCTCTATTCTTTGAAGAAGTTCTAACTATCTTGAAAAGTGCTCCGCAACATGAAAACATCTTCCAATGAGATTGGATATCCATGAGGGATGAGTGTTCGAAGTATGGATTATATATTTATGGAACACATATGATGGCTGGAAATGAATCGGAAAGCATATGTATTTGGGCGAAAAGGGCCAAAATTGGACACACAAGGGTGGATTGCATGTGGGAAAAAATGGACTTGTGTGGGTATGGCCAAGAATGCAAGTTGGTATGAATGTGGATGTGTGCAAATGGTAACTTTGGTCTTTAAAAGAGTGACCTTTTACCAAAGTTAGGTTCTCTAGGTGTAATTGCATGTAAAGTGATTTATGTGTAATTATTACTCGATGTAAACAAGTAATTAGGTTCGGAGGATGGAATTACATGTAAGTGGGTATGGATGATAGGTTTGTATGTAAATGCATATGAAGGATGAGATTACATGTAAATATGGATGGAGGATGGAATTACATGTAAATGCTCTTGGAATGTAATTGCATATATTGAGAAATGGGCGTAATATGCTTTGACATGTGTTGGTGAAATATGGAAAGATGTGATGCATTTGCATGGAAAGGTGGAAAGTGAAAAGGTGTGATATGCTCTTGCATTCTTGGAAAAGAATCCTTAACCTTTTTGAAAAGAAGAAATTAAAACAACAAGTAAACAACAATAAAAAATATGCACAAACCAAAAACATACTTTTGGTTTTTGACTCAAACATGGCAAAATATCAGGTTGCTCTCTTGCATGCAATTTCGAAATTGGAATTTGGAGAAATTCAAAGTATTTGAAAATGAAAGTTTTCATCTTATTTAAAGAAGATTTGCAAAATACATGGCATATCTTTGGACAAATGTACAATGATAAGCCAGAATAAGGAACAAAATAGAAAAGGTTTGAAAACTTCCACTTACTTGGAGCTCAAAGAGCCAAATGTGGAAGATTGAGAGGTTGGAATGAATGTCTTTCATCTAATTTCGAATTTCCAAACAACTCCTTGACCTCTTCAATGCTTGCAAATGATGGCTTTGAATGATCAATGCATGACTTGTGTTTGTATGCAAATGCCCAAAAACGTGATCTCAATCCCTCAAATTCAATTTAAAAAAAAAAATCATGATGTATTTGGATGTTTTTGGGTAAAAACTATTAGGATTAACCACAAATAGAAATTACAGTTACATGCAAATATAACCAATATCAGAAAATAATAAATCACATAGAAGAGAACACAAGACAAGGATTTAATGTGGTTCATCCAATCCCTGGGTTATGTCCACCAAGTACAAGTCTAATATTATTATTATCCAATAATTACAATCCACAATTCCTTATAGCTCAATACCGCCGCAAGAAGCTACAATATCAACATACATTATGAAATCCCTAACCCTAAGCCATTTTATACAATCTTTTGCTGCTTGCAAAATTAGGGCTAGAATAAGTTGTCCAATAGAAAAATAACAGCCGACGCCTTTTACAATAGTAGGGTTATTTTTGGCTTCGAGGGCGCTACCCTCGAAAACCTCCGTGGGAGCATTGCCCCTTGCCCCTACCCTATACTGTGATAGGGAACACACCTAGGGCACTGCCCCTTGACCATGTCAGGGGTCCCCCATGGGAATTATTTGGGGGGAAAGCACACTGAATAAACCTCCGAGTTTGATTAGGCTCCACATCACAACAAAACACATGCCCTCTAGATGCACGAGTATGGGTTGGAAATGCTATTTTCTTGGTGTTTTTAACAAAAATGTGCTCTTTTCATGCAAAAATTCGGGTCCTTTTTGCAAAAATGTGGCTCACAAATGCATTTACATGGGTCGTTTTGACTTAAGAATGCAAAAACAAGTTTCCCAAATGCATATTCATGCAAAAAATACAAAAACGTGGATAAAAATCCGATTTTGTGGGCATTTTAAAAGTAAAACATTGGATGTGTGAGAGTCATTTTTGGCTTGGGAATGCAAAAATGTGTCCCTTAATGCATTTGCATCTGTTGCAATGCAAAGTCAGGGTCTATGGATCATAGTAACGAGACTCGCTGCGAGTCGGGCGAGTCGTTCGAGTCAGAGAGTCAAGTTATCTTAGGCAGGTCAAAATGACCCATGACCTTGGCTTAGGGGATCAACTGAGTTGACTCGCCTAACTTGCTAAGGTGATTCGCCTGATTTTTAATTTTTTTGCCTTTGTAGTTACGTAATCGATGTATGTTATATATGTGATCAAATTACCTTCTATCTTATGATGTTATTGTGTCTTTAATCTTTATTCAATAATGGGTGCATTGAATTAATTTAAATCCAAAAAAATCTCTAAATTTCAAGGGTTTTATCATTTTGTTGAGTCACTGCCACGTCACAAGTGAGTCCAAGTTGGGTCACAAGTTGAGTTCTTGTTGACTTCGAGCCGGGTTTGAGTCTCGTTACTTTTCGATGGATGCATTTACATATTTAAAATGTATTCATATGATGACTGGAAGTGCAAATCACACTCTCAAGGCCTTGTTACATATTTAAAATATGTAATGCATGCCATGTGTTTGGACGTTTTTGGCTTTGGAGTGCAAAAATGGGGTCCATGGAGGGTGACTATATGAGTTTTAAGTGCAAAATCGGATTCTCCAAGAGACATTACATGTAAAGTTCGTTGGTTGGAAGTGTATATATATGTAAATGGATTCTTAGAAGTCCATTACATATTTCAAATATGCATTTACATGTTAAAATCGGATTCTAAATATGCATTTGCATATTTACTTGTTTTAGTGCAAATTGCACTGTATTGGAGTCTTTCTATGTTTTCAAACAGATGCATTCTTGGGAAAGAAAGGAAATCACATTCTCTATGTGCTATTGCATGTTTTAAAATGTACACATAACAAACAATACAAATCACACTTTCCAGGCTCCATTACATATTTTAAAAACATGTAATATGAATAAGAATGCAAATCTCATTCTTCATCCTCCATTACATATTTAAAAAATATGCATTATGTTAAATGAATTTGACAATTTTGGCCTTTGAAAGCAAAAACATGGACTCCAAATGCATTTACATGTGACACTTAACATGTAAAAGACCACATTCATGCAAATTGCACACTTGGAGGTCTATTACATGTTTTAAAAACTTGCTTTAAGTGTTTAACAATGCCTTTCTAGTGCAAATTGCACTCTTGGAGGCCCTTTGCATGTAAACATGTAAATGGGTTGAAAGTTGAATTTGCACAACTTAAGTGATCAATTAAGCACATGTTCAATTGATTTTTGAGAAAATATCACTTAATTGGGTCAAAAATAACATTTACACTATCTAATAAATATATTATGTGCAAATATTAATCAAAAAGCAATATTTAACTTAGATGTTTTCAAATAAAACATAAAGTAACTCAAAAATAAATTAGACTATATAGTTAATAAAGTCATTTAAGTAAAAAATAAAAAAACAACTCAACATGAAATTATAACTTAAAGTGCTCTATAGTCACTTAAGTGATAAAGTAACTTTAAAACATAATTTTTCAAAAAGTGAATGTCAACTTTTAAATATAACATGATATTTTAAATATGCAATTGCATCTGGAGAGTCCACCTTTTGGACACTTAAATGATCATATCTTTTGACTACCAAGTCCGATTAGGCCTTAGATATACCGAATCTAAGGAAAAACTGAAAGCAAGGGATTGAACAAAACAAAAAGACCAAAAGCAATTAAAAACACACTAAAAAATGTAAAAAATGACATTGAAGGCTTTGAAAATCAAGCATAGGCTTAATAAAATGGAAAACAAAAAGGACTTAACGAAAGCCTTCAGTAAAATGATTCATTATACTAATTGGTGTCAATTGATTGATCAATGTTAGCCAATTAAATTATGAACTAACTTAGAAAAATGCAAAACTAATTTGAAATTTTTTTGTATTGTGATCTACATTTTATGGTGACAAAATGCAAGACAACAAAATTTATAGCACTTGCCTTTTGGCCTCAAAGGCTGATTTGCAACTTACATGTTCAAAAAAAAAGTTAATAGAAATTCATTGCAAGTTTTTAAATAAACTTGTATTTCAGGCCTTGAGAGAACAGTTGCAAGTGATTTTAAAACTTTCAAAACACAAGGCCTTCTTGCAATCAACAAACTTGCAGTAGTAATTATGAAACACAAAATCACTTAAAACAATAAAAAGCAAACTTTAAGACAAAGAAGAGCATAAAAAAACACAATCAAAGTCGGACCTTGACAGAACAATTGCGGCTGCAAGTATTATGGACTTTCCTTTTGCTTATAATAACTAATCTTACTTCTTATAACTAATAATGATCAAGTATTATGGACTTGCATTTTACTTGCTATACAGAATCATACTTTCTTTAATTGAAAATGGAAACTGATTTCTGGGTATGAAAATTTGAAAACATGCTTAAGTTCTTTCCCCACACTTTTGAAACAGGATGAATGGACTGGTGAACAAAAACTACAATATTCTGATGTACCTGAGGACATAGAACCGGAGAGCATCAGGCCTATGGGAAACTATGCTGTATCTATAACATGGCCAGATGGTTTTAGTCAGGTAATTGCTTTGTTAATTTAACTTATTTTTGTCAATGGGCTGACAGGAAACTTTGAAAACAACTAGTGTGAAAACAAATCAACGAGCCTTTCACTCTATTCAAAATTAAACAAATAAGTCATTTTACTTCCTGCTATTGGTTGCGCTCCTATTGCTGTTAGCCTGATTCCATAAATATAGAGTGTGCATCTAAATATTAAATGATTACTCTTCCTTCTTTATTCTTAGAGCTTTCCTTATCACATTAATTGGATAGAGCTCCAAACACTTAACAAAATAGTTTGCCAGAAATAGTTTAAACTCTTTTTTCGGAAATATACTTCTTAGACATGTTTACCACCTAACAATATAGTGCCTATTTACAACCTTTTCTGCCAAGTGTCTTGGATTTTTATTTTCTTTCATGTATGTATATGTAATGGTGGAAAATGGGTTCACTAGTTTATGTGTATATACTAGGAACTAGAACTATTATTCTCAATTACATTAAGGAGAGTGGATCAGCTTGGCTCAATGTAATGTCCCCACTATTAGGGTTAGCTTGGGACAAGTAGTATCTGCAAAATAAATGTCAAAATTAAACAATGACAAGGCTAATTATAGTATTCTACCCTCTATCCTAACTTAAAGAAGTTTCCAGGTCGGGTTTCCTTAACCCTTTGTTATTCCACCATCTTCTTTGGAGTGCATCCCTTAAGGTTCTTGGACGGGACGTCCTCTATCCAAGGCCAATCACATATACACATGTTGACATCATCAGAAAAAACATGGCACACAGGGATTATACTAGTCCTAGTCATGTCTATCAGATGAAATTAGAACGATCTCACGTACCAACATTATAGGGAGTATACCAATTTCCCTTGTGTCGGTTAGATGGAGATAATGTCCATCTCTTATACCAATAGTACAATCTCATCTAGCCATTCATACATGATTGTACTAATCTCTTGCACTGGCATGATAGTCCCTCATACGAGGTTGTACTAACCTCCCGCATTGGCACTATGAGGTTCCATTTATCCCATCTTAGTCATTTATATAAAGACGACCTCAAACCTCACATTGACACGTAACCATTCATATAGAGATGAGCGCAGTCCCTACATTGGCACTATGAGATTTTAATTTATTAATTCTTCTATTCAATATAACATTATATAATCATTAAATATCATTACGTGAATTTCCATTTATAAATATACATAAACCTTTAAATACAATTTTGAATGAATATATATTTCAAATAGAATTACATAAACAAAAACATACACACACATATTGTCCTCCTTAGTTGTCCTATTTTTGGCCTTTGAATTTTCTCTCTTGTGATATTTACAGAAGTCTGTCTCTCACTGCCCTTAGAAATTTACAATTCAAGATTTATATTTTCAGATCTCTAAATGCAGATGATTGTATATAGGCGTGGGAGAGAAAGACCACTACATGTTGTTTATCCAAGCCTATTTTTTACCTTGAAAATTTGTTGTTGACATTATACTTTGTTTGAATTTCTTTCCTACAGGTGGCACCTTTTGATCAATTGCAAGGTATAGAAAGATTAGTGGATATTCCGAATTCTGTTATACAGAAGAATATGAAAAATGATGTAGCAAATGGTACTTCCAAAAATCAAACTCAAGTCAAACCTTCTAGAGATAAGAGTAAAACTGCTGCAGAAGCTATTTTGGAACATGCAAGTGCACTTAAAGAAGTGAAATAGGCCATGATAGTTCTGATTGCTTCTTCAATATGTCTTCTCCTCTGTCTAGCATATGTCATCATGTAATCAGTTTTAGGAGGTTCTGATACCAAAAAACTGTACATGTTTCAAGGATCTTTTGGAAGGTTTGTTTTGTAATATGTATAAGTAGAGTTCCTTGTGATAAATATTTACAGAATTTTTTTTAATCTTTGGTGCTTGGACAATTTGTTTCAAAGAATGTACATAGCAATTTCAGATGAAATTTTATCAACACGTTCAAATAAATCATATAAAAGCAGTAGCTCATGGCTGATTAGTATAAATCAGAAATATCCTGATGTAAATGGCAAGTTCATACAGAAAAGGGAATGTTTTAAAATACCTCTGCACTATTTACTTTGGAATTGAAAATGTTTGGTAGAAACTCTTGAAGTATAGCATTAGTCGAAGTGATATACTTATTACATTGAGTATTTATATTCATGATTTATATGAACATTTTTTTATGTCATATATTATTGATAAGAATTATATATATATATGACTTTACTTAACTAATCAGGCTCTTATAATCAGAAGAGACTATTATGTTATCGGATTCCTCAATGTAATTGTTTTGACCACCACATGCTTGTCAATTGAGAAGCAAACTAATTATATTTGCGTAGACACCAATGGTGATCAGTTATGTCCATGTAGGGACATGACCCTACGTGGTCAAAGGCCACGTAGAGTCATGTCTCTATGGGTTCATGACTTTGTTGTTAAGGTTGTGGCTTTTGTCGGTTTGATTTTATCATGAGATACCTTGTTGATGGTAAATCATTTTTATCGTAAATATGTTTTATATATATATATATATATATATATACATATATATAAAGATGAGTTATACATATGGTTATTTATTAACTAATGATGATCAACTATAGAGACATGTCTCTTCATGAGACATTTCTCCTCTCATATTGATGAGTCTTCAAATCTACATGTGAAAATCATTAATCACATTGGCAATGTTAGTACATTTGCTAGAAAACAATCCATGTTACTTAACATGGTATTAGAGCTAGGTTTGGTAATTCGAAAATGAACTTCAGATGGAAATTTGAAATTGAACTGAGTTTCAAATTTCACAATGCTTTAAATCCACAAGAAGATGTTGAGTTTAGAATAGGCTAGATCTCTAGGGTTAGTGCTAGCATATCATATCACTTAATTCAAAAGATATTTGAGGAGATTTATTGCCTCGAATCCTTCAGATATATTCTCAATGATGTTAGCGGGTTTTTCACTTTGCAGCTATATGTCATTAGAATTTTCTCTGGTATTGGAATACCTATAGGAGAAAGATAATTTTTGATGAGATGGGCGTCCCTTCTTGGTTCAATGTTTGCACCATCCACTTAGACCACCGTCTACGTTCAGAGTAGCAAATAGAATCAAACAAGGACGGTAGCATAAGATTCATGTACAAAAGTGAACATCTTGTGGTCAAGCATGCCTTGTCATATTTGGAAGTTCTTTGGATATCATTGTTAAAAAGTCAAGAAACCCATTGGAGCGCCCTCAGTCAGAAATACTACCATGTGATGCACCTTGTGCAAGTCTGTGATAAAAATGGACAAGAAAATAATATTAAAATAAAATAAAAGGACAAGACCCGATTGTTTGGACCCGATTATAGAACATAATGTTGAAGATATCGCAAGAGAGTGTAGGGAGAGTGCGTCATCGTGGGAAAGGGAATGAAAAGAAAGGGGTGCGGCTAATCAACATGAGATACAGTGGTATTGAGTGTTTGCTCAATCACTATAAGAACCATGAAAGCACATTCTGCGAACTTAGTAACATTCATCTAAAGCAACATAAGTTACTATAGAAAGACTTATAATTGATAGAAATAATAAACAAGCGAAATGAGAAACACAAATAAACCAAGTCATTAAAACATGAATGAGAAAATCTGTTGAGTTGGACAGGAGACACATGGTGAGAGCACAAAGGGCTTATTGTAGGGAAACAACGCATGGTCCAAGAGATACAACCCTCTAAGTGAAGATATGATAATAACATTGCTATCGCACCATTACCAAAACACAGGTTGACTATATCTGGAATAAATGATTGAAACTTTGGAACATGATTAGCATGTAGTCTGAAATACTCTCGAAGAGGCATCACTTCAGGACAAAAGCATTTTCGGTGAGGTTTAAGGTAATATATGCACTAAATATACCGATCACATTTTGGTGAGTATATAATGTATATTTAGTTTTATCTGTTCATACTTATATATATATATATAGATTATTAGATTTGAATCATTATTATTGGATATATATAAATTTATACAATTGAGAATTATAATGTGAATTGTGATAATATTAATGAGAAATATATTTATGTTGTTAGTATCAAACATGAATTAAACTACTAACACTCTATTGTTTAAGTATTGTTTGCCTCAATCTTTTCCTTTGAGAAAGTTATTGCGGTAAGAGGAAGATTGAGATTCAAAGGGAGCCTGAGATGTAATTAGAGGCAACCTTGAAAGAGGGAGAAGAATGAGGATGTTATTTGGTTAACCTTCAGTGAACTTGGTCTTATTGATTAAGAGGGAGTAAACAATGTTGAGATGGATTCTTTAGTGTTCATAGCATAATTTTAGTGATAAGGAAGTATGAATAGAGAATGTAAATTCAATGAATGTACATTTACTATCAAAATAAGATATTCATATTAACTACCACCTTTTGAGAGAAAACTTACTAAGGAGAGGGGTGATCATAGTGGTAGTTGAGATAGGAAATATGTGATTCAGTAAAACAACAATTTGTCAATAGGGTGGATATCGAGATCACAAATAGATTACAAGCTTACTCTTAAAGCAAATTGGTAGAAATTTTCTGACTCCATAAAATGAAATGAGTGGAAATTATCCATTATAGAGGGAATAATAATATTCAATGTTTCCACTATCTAACTAGCTCATTAAGGTCTTCAGCTCATTTTGGATAACAAGGGTAACACAAATCAGATTGGAAAAGTGGATCAAGCATTGTCTAAAATAATCTTGAATAGACAACCCAACAAATTGAAGACTGTCTCGGTTGGGAAGGAATCATTGGGTAACACATAACATGAGAGCACATATATGGGTTGATTTAGATCTGATATTTGGATCAGTTTTTTACTTGTAGAAGGGGTAGATCTTAGATTTGGGGTAATCAACATGAGAAATGATGCCAAAGGTATCCATATTTGATCCGATACAAAATTGTTCAACAATATAAGAATAAGTGGAAATCTTTCATTGTGGAGGGAATAATAGTCAATGTTCCATTCCCACTATTAGAGGGGAGATGTTCCATTCTCAAATAATTTAAGAAGAAAATTCTAAATCTTCATTTGCAGATAAGTATTCTCATTTTTGACATTTATCTCTCTCTTATTTATAATTTCTATACATACTATAAAAAATATTTGCCTTGATCTTTTCCTTTATGGTTAAGGGTGTTTTAAGGTAATGTAGGAGCTTAGAAGATTGATACTTAGAGGGAGTCTAGAAATACATTTGGGTGACTACATGATGTGATAGGCCTACGCCTATGCATATCATGAGGAAGTGATGAATTATCACTAGAAAATTAGACAATTGATTTAGAGTGAGTTCGACAGACATCCTTGGGTGAAGAGAATTTATGAGGAAGTAACTAGAGGACCTGACTTCCCAGGATCGATGTTCAAAGAGAGAAATTTTGAAATACAATCCTTTGTGAATGATATCTTCTCTATGAGAAGAAGTTTGAAGTGAAATTCCTTGAAATGCATTCTTCTCTATGAGAGAATTGAGGTGAAAGCCTTTGTACCACCCTCTGACTGGGTTCATGGTGGTTATTATTTCACAGATGATATGTAATAAAGGTGACGATCTTTCATTGACATATAAAAATAGAAGGTAACCATTATAAGATGATGATCTTATAAATGGTAGACCTGTTATCATGACAAACTTCATTAAATTGTTGTCCTAGAGTGCTAGAAATCATGATAACAAATAGACAGAAGGTAATCTTTGTAAGGTGACGATCTGGCAAACGATTGGCCTATTATTATGACAATTTTGTTCCAGATATGTCGGAAGTCATTGATAACGAAAGCATTATGATTACTCTAGACATTGTTTCAGACAATTAGAGATCATAATATATGCTATGATAGTGTTCATAACATTGTGATTGTAGTTATTTGACAAGTCACTATTTTGGAGTATTAAAGTCATATAATATGTTGTGTATAGATATCCTTGATACTGATATCTCACAAAATAAAATAAAAATTCACTTCTCCCTTCCTAAGAGGGAGTGTTGAATATAGCATCAGCCAAAGTGATATACTCATTACATTGAGTAGTTGTATTCATGATTTATATGAACATTGTTTTATGTCTTATATTATTGATAAGAATTATATATCTGTGTGTGTGTGTGTGTGTGTGTGTGTGTGTGTGTGTGTGTGTGTGTGTGTGTGTGTGTGACATTACTTAACTAATTGGGCTCTTATAATCAGAAGAGACTATCATGTTATTGGGTTCTTGAATGTAATTGTTTTACTGCCACATGATTGTCAATTGAGAATAAACTAATTGTAGTTTCTTATACGTTGACGGTGATCAGTTATGTCCATGTAGGGACATGACCCTATGTGGCCCATTGGCCACGTAGAGTCAGAGGCATGTCTCTATGGGGACATGACTTTGTTGTTAAGGTTGTAGCTTCTATCAAATTGATTTTGTCATGATATACATTGTTGATGGTAAATCATCTTTAAGATAAATATCTTATATATATAATATATATAATTTATGTAATAAAATACATATTATATTATTATATAATAATATAAAAATATATTACATATATGGTTAATATATTAATATTACATATATGCTTAAAGATGAGTTATACATGTGGTTATTTATTAACTAATGATGATCAACTATAGAGACATTTCTCCTCTCATATTTACAAGTCTTCAAATCTGCATTTAGAAATCATCAATCATATTGGCAATGTTAGTACATTTGTAGAAAAGTGATTCAATCACATCAAACATTCCTCAAGGATTTGGTGATGTATCTCATTTTGAAAGCTATGTATGTTGAAAGTTTCTTAAATAGTGTGGAAAATGATGGAACATTATCTTTACATAAATTTTTGTGCCTCGATATGGTTGATGTATCAATGCAGATAGAAATTCTTCTTTGATCTTCAATTTTCTAGGAAATTTGTACCACAAACTAATTGCCTTCCTATTCATGACATCCATAGATTTTATATCTTGACTTCTTACCTAAGGAAGAATGGGAAAAAGGATCTACCTATTCTGGAACTATTGTGTCCCCTTTTTTGTGAGTGTCGTGTCATTCAAATGATTAGCCTATTTCTCGATCCTAATAGGCTAATGGAGTTGTTCAGAGGGTCCAGTTGGCAGAGCCAGAGGTCTATTTCCACTCCAGTGGTTCGGGATGTTCAAGATTGCTCTTCGTTTGAGTCAGATTAACACACATATTGTTTATAGTAAGTTACTATTTCAAGATAGTCAAGGTAGCTATTCTTAGCAGGGCATCTAAACAGCTTGGTGGGTAGTGTAGACTTGGGGTGACATCAATAATGCTTTTATTTCAAGACTTACTATCTATAGTGATTCGATTATGGCCAGTTGCTATTTGTGGCAAGGCACCTTGGTGTCTAGTTCAGCCATAGAGCACTTGGTTTTTAGAGTTAATGATATGATTCTTGTTTATAATCATTAGTTTTTTGCCTAATTAATGATTAAATTAAAAGCTATATTGGCAAGTGCATTTAATGATTAGGTTATTGTAATATTCTTGAATTCAAACGATATACGAATATTAAAATTTTAATTAAAGATTGAAATCTATCTATCAAACTCATAGCACTCAAGAAATAATATGAACATCAATTTGGAGGAGATTGATATCAATCAATCAACAATGATTATGATAGCCGCTTACAAAGTAGAACATTAACATCGACTATCTCCCAACTAACAACCAAAAGATGGACATCCTTCCTGGCATATATCAATGATAGAAGAAGTAATCTTACTAACATACCAAAGATTATGTACATGAAGGGGTTGATAAAATCCCATAGATGGTTATTAAGTATATCGAAAGCGCATATATATCAACACCATCCTTACGAATTGTGAATGATCTCATCGGTCAATGCAAGATGGCAGCAGAAGTAACCAGAGAAATGACAAAGCATGGTTAATTTGTGTTGCCATGTTACTTTGTATATGTCAACCCTATAAGACAAAACAATAACAACAATCATAGCATCAATTTAATGAATCGATTGCAAATATAGTTAATCACATGCAATTAACAGAAGCCACTACTTAGAATAGTCTATTAGGAGGGGAGATTACCATTGTTATTTGGTTCTATTCATTACATTCGATGAATCCTTAATTGTATCATTACTACATAACAAGGCAATTCATAATAGTTGATCTAATCATTATGATTATTTTTGATCATGGAGGATAAGATAAACTAAAGGTGGTGGTGGTTCATTGTGCCTTTTTAGATAGTGTAAACCACCAAAGCCGATCGAATATGATGGGGTGACTGAGATTATACTTTATAAATTGTTTATATAGCAAATCAGAGACAACAAATTTGTAGAGCATAATTCACATCAGGATATGAGAGATAGCTCCAACCTAAGAAGATTGCATAGTCATATAAAGAATATTAGAAATGACATCTTGCCCATAGATACCTCTTTCATAATAACATATAATTCATTTCCAATCAGAGGCAACGTGTAGGGTATGTGAATATTCTACATTGTTATATCATAAACAAACATATATTCAAATTTGAATTGACATTGTAGTCATAGCCTTGTAAGATTTTTGTATTCCATTGTGGCACTGTAATTACAATGTGTGTGTATGTGTGTGTATTTTTCCATTTCCATTCATTGTCATTACATTACTCATTGTACATCTTCTACACATAATACTTTAATTGCTTTTCGCACCACGTTGGCATACCATTTCATTAGTTCCTATTGTTCATTTTAGCATTACTGTTGATATACAATTACATTATCATAGCATTTGGAACTACCCATCAAGTATACTTTTCATTGTCATTGCATTGCATTTGTAGGCATTTGTAGGAGTTCAACAATTTTTGTAGTGTCCTAAATAACCTAAAAATGGGACATTATAGTTATAAGTTCAATAAAGATGCCAAGGGCAGAAGGAAATATAATAAGTTATTATATTTCGTACTTTGCAACAAAAAGAAAATATATTCAAATGGATAAGTTATGATTTAAGTTATGCAGAGAGTAAACTTGAAGCTTCCAGCTGATTTGCATTGAAGATTATGAATGCATTGAAATGCAAAGAATCAAATCATCTATTGTGCATTTGAGAATTTGGTTTTTTGTATTGAATTCGGAACCAAGAGTTTCAAAATTCAAGAACCTAGAAAATTTGCAATTCTCAGAGCTCCAACACTTTGAATTGGTTGCAGATAACTAGTGAATTGTGCAATTGACGAATAGTTTCAACTAAAAGTTATTATAGAGCTACAATGCATTGAATTTGGTGAATAATAGTTGCAAAATTTTGTGAAGATAAAGATTTGTTTGATGATGCCATAATTGGGGATGTGACTTAGAGAGAAGAAATCATCCATATTAGAGGTTGTTGTACTCGAAATACATCAGCCACAGTTTGCTTTGGTCCTCACATGTGCTTCCAAGGAGTGGTGGTTACCTTTGAGGAGTCATTAATCATCGTTTGGGCTTCCTAAATCATCCAACATATGAGTTGAGAAATATTTAAGCTTGTGTGGAGTTATTGTAGAAGTTGATGAAAGATCAACCCCACATCTCCCAAGAATCACCTGCATGCAAACGCCTATCACAAAAAGAGAAAAAGAAAAGCTATAGAGGCTGGAATTGCCAAATCCATAGATGAGACATTCTTGATGAGCAAAAAGAGAAATTGCTATTATCAAAAGTGAATGAATAAATTATAAAGAGATCAATCCTTATAAAAGGAGATCAAAACCCTAACAGGAAAATATCATAGGTTACATAATAATAATTAATAAAAGAATTAATTATTATATGCCTAAAGTTTAGCTTAAGTAAACTAGACATAATAAATGACTTAATAATTAAATCATAGTAATTTAAGTAATGAGGCAATATATTATTACTCTAGCACCCTCCTTAAGATAAACTTAGGAAGTAACTAAAGACCTAGAAACTACTGTTGAAAGAAAATTTGGGTCCCAACAACAAGGCTTGATGAGGTACTCAAGCACAACCAAATCTTTCTAAAGAGTAGAAATAGTGAAAACCACATGAGAAAAATCCTACTACAAAAAGAAATGGAAATAAAATATTCTAAAAGATAGGAACAAAGGATGATCAAGAAGAACACCACTGAAGCATGAAGCTACAAACACTATCAAATTGTTGATTTGAAAAATCTCCACTATATAGATGACTAGGTAGAGAAGACTAAGTTTGAAGAGCTGATCAAATGAAAATGAAAGGTATCTTCATGGCCTCTAAAAATAGGAATGAAGAATTTCTATATGGTAAATGATCCATCTCACCGAAATGGATAGGTATCTAGCCACTACAAGCGCCTAGTACATAGGATCAAATACTGAATACATAGCTCACTCCATCGAACCAAGAAAGCAATAGATCCAACATAACTCCCCTATAATGTTGAGAGGTAAGACATGGATACTGAAACTGAATGTAATATCTCATGCAAAAACAAGAACCAAGAACATCGAGAGTGCAAAAGAACTACAAACACCTATACTAGCTCATGTCATCAACACATCATGAGGCTAATGTCATGGAAGGAACACTCACTTGACAAAGGAAGATGGTTAATATGGCCAACATAAAACCCCCCAAGGCACTTTATAATGTAGTGCAAGTACAACAAAACACAAAGATGTGCAAGATCCCAAAATGCAATAGAGTGACACTTTATCTCAGTGCATTTGCAAAAATACTACAAAAAGATGTCAAAAAATATCAAAAGAGACATAAGGATGATACAACAAATAGTACAACCCATGAACAATCATCTGAAGTAACGAAATCGATTCTCGGACCTGAAACAGCCAAGATATCCACTAGAATGCAAAAATGCAAAAAACTAAATAAAATGTGCCGGAAGCATAATCTAGATTTTAAAAAGAAAATGATCACTGGAAAGAGATCTCTAAGACCTTTCCAACAATATCAAGAATTCCCAAATCAAATTGAATGCTCAAGATACGTCTCTCAGAGTGCAAAATAGAACTTTTGGCTTTGATTGCATTAATAGGAAACCAAACAACATCAAAAGTTCAAATAACCTACACCATCATGACGGGTGTGGAAATAGATTTCCAACAATATAAGATTTGTCAAAAAATACTTCTGTATGACCAAGATACAACCAAAAGACCATAGACAACTTTTTAAGACAAAACAAATTAGAGAAGAGACAGTTTGAAGGTTGTTAAACTTCGGCTCCAAAATTGTTGACATCACACTTGTGGCTGTTAGACCTGTTGTGTTAGTACTTGGACTGACATGTGTTAGTACCTAGACTAACATGCGTCAATACCTTGTTGACATATGTGTCCTTCAATGATACAAGCATCACACGATTAAAAAATAAATTAAAAATTAAAAAAAACATGCAAGTGCTTTTTGAAACTTTTATTTTTTTTGGAAAAATATTTGTTTCTTTTTCTTTAAAAGTGTTTTCTTCGTTTCTTTTGTTTTGTGATTTATTTATTTTTAATAAAAAAATCATTGCCTCGAGAAGCATGCCCAAATCTTGGAGCAATTATTTTGCTTCAAATTTCAACTATGTCCAAATTGGACAAATTTTATATGAAAATAGGAGTTTTTGGGCACTCTGAGCTCAATAGTGATGTCCGTTTGGACTTAAAGTGACCCAAAAATCAGTGACCCCCCAGATTCAATGCAAAATAACTCTAAAAAATGAAACCCTATGAAAGAAAAAGCACACATTTGAAAGCCAAGCCAAACTTCTCATAAACAAAATAGGGGCATAAAGATTTGGAACTCTGATACCATGTAGGAGTTGATGAAAGATCAACCCCGTAGGTTCCAAAAATCACTTGCATGCAAACACCTGTCACAGAAAGAGAAGGAAAATCTACAGAGGCTGGAATTGTTATATCCATAGATGAGACATTCTTGATGAGCAAAAAAAGAAATTGTTATTATCAAAAGTGAATGAATAGATTACAAAGAGATCAATCCTTATAAAAAGATATTAGAACCCTAATAGGAAAATATCATAGGTTGTATAATAATGATTAATAAAAGAATTAATTATTATATACCTAAAGTTTAGCTTAAGTAAACTGGAGATAATAAGTGACTTAATAATTAAATCAAAATGATTTAATTAATAAGACAATATCTTATTACTCTAACAATTATTACACTGAATGTTGAGGTGAAAAGAAATGACAGCTATGCTAGTTGTCATGTTTTGTCATAACAATTATTAAATAGTTAAATGTCAAGTTTGCAAATATCTTACATTGTAAATTGCTTGAATTAGACAAGAGGGAATAAGTTGCATGCCAAACATTAGATATAATGTTCATATATATACTGCTCTTAATCAACATATTAGTTCTCATGCCAAGTGTGTGAAAAATTGAAAATGTCCATTGTCTGTAGATGCAGATTTTACTGTAATAATCACATGTATGCATTCAAAAGGTAAAAAATGATTGCATTTGTATTTCAGTTCTTTGTCTAGATATCTTAGGTCAAAAAGGATTACATTGATTTCACATGTGGATGATATTGGTATTTGAGATTTGGATATTGATAAGGTAATTTATGAGAGAAGGTCCATGCTACTATGAGTTTATTTTTCATATCAGACCTTAGAAAATGAATTTGAAATTCATTTATTGATAATAGGTCCCTAGATCCGACCTTGAATGGATGTGGAGATAGAGTTGGAGTGAAAGTGTGTGAAGATATTGACATTTTGCAACAACTTTACCTAATTTGTTGAGTCATTCATTGAGATGCTTAGTAGCAATACCTCAGTTGTTGATGTGTGCATTGATTGTAGCACACATGATGCTTTTTTTCATGAGGTGAGTGATGTAGATATAACCTCATATCTTAATGCACATGGTGGAGAGTTTGCATGGTGGTCATAGATTTTAGAGACATCATTTGGTTGGGCACCTAAAAGTGAATGATAGTTAGGTTGCCACAACCATTGAGCATTTTAATGTTGCTTGTTAGATGTTGGCTACATATGGTTGGGGTATGTAATGTCCCCTTCTTCGAGTTAAAGTGTAATAGTAATTAAGTTAAATTATATGATTAAATAAATAAAAATATATAATTATTATAATTATAATTACAAAATTAAATTATATAATGACCCATATATATATATATATATATATATATATATATATATATAATGATTACTAATAATATATATTGAAATCAAAATATTAAAATAAAATAAATTCTCCATATAATAATATATTAATAATATTTAACAAGAGATATAATAATAATATAGTATTAATAGTATATAAATATAAATTATATTTTATAGCATTAATATAAAATCAAATAAATCATATTAATGAATATATAGGAAATGTTATCCCAATTGATGTATTGAAAATATAGATAATATCTACCATTGGACATTACATATGTTGACATCTTGAGATGGGATTTTAGCATCATTAACACCAAATACAAAAATGTATTGTGATAAATTTGTAATGTCATTTTTAGCGAGCTCCTCTAGTTGATTGAGTCAACTCATTATAGTGACCCTTGTCAGTTGACAAGGTGATTCAGTAAGACAAAATCCAGTTGTTTTCATATTTGATAGTGTAGGTGGTGGCACTGATAGTTCGTTGTCACCTGCATCAGATGGGACTATTTATTGCATGGGTTCATATTTATTGATTATTTATTAAAAGTTTTATTAGTATAATAGCGCTTTAATATAATAATATTATAAAATGATGTGTTGGTGAAACTTCTTAAGTGAAGTTGCATTTGGGAAACTTTGTGCCAATGGGAGTTATAAACATGAGTTCATTTTGATGGAAAAGCATCTGATTATTTGTTTGTTTTTGTGCTCGTGAAGTGTTTTTCTATGGCTAATGATTTATATGTGCTTGCTGAGATATAAGGGTTTGGTGATCTTTCTGGAGACTGATTGTCGTTGAATTATTTTCAAATATAGAAATTGTTTACTTCTCTACTGTGGCATATTGTTTATGAGAAGTTGGAATCCATTGTTATTGGGGGAGTTCTGAGAATTGCATTAGTGAATTAGTCTGAAATAGTCTGGACTATAAACACTAATACCTGCGTTGAAGATTCATGTATTACCTGGGCTCCAAATGGTGGTCAAATCATTTGCTTAGGCAGTTTCTAAGGCTGGAACTGGCACCCACATTATTGTACAATAGTTGTGCATTGAGTATTCAGGCCCGCGAATTTCCAAACTGGCTGTGGCCTTGTTCCCTAGGCACCCGCAGGCTTTCAAAGCACTAGCTAGGCCCTTCACTGTTACTTGCAGCACTAAATTGAAAGCCGTTTTCTCAAGAGATAGTGCCATTGTAATCTTCAGAGTTACGTTGAATGGAATGGATGGGAGTCATTTTGGAGAGTTGTCTTCGAATTCTGCCTCATTAGACCTTGGTGCATTGAAATAAACCGAGTCATGCAATTTCAGTGTATTTGAAAAACAATTATTAGAGGAATTATAAATTGCTTCCTACCATCTTTCCTGACACAGTGTAACAGTCTTACATATTTATTGTAAAAATTATCAAAACAGAAATTTTCAAAGCTCTGTCAGGAAGCCGAAACAAATTCATTAGCTACCTTCAGCATTGGAGTTTGAGCCAGGTTAGGGTCGTTACAGAATAAATACAAATTACTTATTAATTGATAAAGAAAGAATGTGTCCGTTCGAGTGTTATATATTTAGTTTGGAGACTAGACATAGCATCTAATAGTGAAAGCACTCAATATTATCAAAGACGATACTATAATTGTTGTAGGGATACAGAATCAGACTAGTATAGAATTCCAGAGGGGGATTTAATTCCCAAAACCGCTCAATCACCAATCATATGAACAAATGCAATATTAATATCTGATCCAATCAGATTATATTTTAATATCTTGATATAGGGTCCATTGAGCATTATTGACATCCAACATAGGCACGTGTAAGAAAGTATAAGGGAGATCAAATTGCAGATAATTGTACCATAACTGGTACAACTATAGACTGATCTATTAAAAACCAAATTCATTAAGGTGGCATCCAATTAACTAAATCTGAGATAGTATTGGCATTGAGTATATCATTGACATA
The DNA here is from genome assembly GCA_028749045.1 of Cupressus sempervirens. Classification (NCBI taxonomy): domain Eukaryota; kingdom Viridiplantae; phylum Streptophyta; class Pinopsida; order Cupressales; family Cupressaceae; genus Cupressus; species Cupressus sempervirens. The sequence continues at coordinate 67,011,445 of CM053783.1, forward strand.
TATTATCTGTTCATGCAAAATCGGATTAAAATCTATAATAAGAATAGAATATTCAAGTCAATTGTCCCTTAATTAAAGAGTATTTCAAGTGGGGACATTACAAGGTACATCTATAATGGATGAGCATTGTGATGGTAGCCTTTCCCTCGCAGAGTTTCATACATTCGAGAAGCCATAAAAATAATGAAACAAAATATTTAACAATTATTGGCTAACAAAGACTATCTACTTAAATGACATTGCACTTGGTATGATGCACTGAGGGGAAATAAAGATGAGGTAGATGAGATCACAGTGAGCTTGAGGTGACTATAGACTTATTTGAGAGCACCCAATTGGCTCTTTTGGAATCATAGTCACAGTTAGAAGAGTTTACTGTTGAGTTGAGCCGAGCATAGTCTTCACCATCTATAGTTACAATATAGTTTCCTATAGTGGTAGTTGGTGATGATTTGATATTCATGAGCTATGGTTGTGAGCAGGTTAAGGATGTGGTCATGCCTTTCACAGTTAAAGGTGCAAATGATATAGTTGAGATGAGTAAATCTATAGAGAGAAGCAAAGAACCACATGTGGCATCAGGTTCTCCTATGGTTACATCCACTATAGGTGTTGTTGGTGATGAGTCAAATAACAGAGGTTTTAGTTGGAGCTACGACAGTCAGGACTTGATTGAGTGAGGTGGGAGATTTTGATCATGACTACATGGGGAGGAGTACTTGTCACTACTTCTCAAATCCACACACTCATGATTTGATGATGCATCAATGTGGATTGGTTCTAAGGTTATAGCATCCTTTGTGGGATGGGTATTTGTCATGCTATAGATGGGATTAGTAGTTGCAAGTTGGATTCCTTGTAGAGTCAACACATCCATGGGAGCCTAATAGAGGTTGGAGATAGTGGTTGTGTTATAGAGACATTCACATGTTCTTATCTCCATAGTACAGAGGAATGTGAATTTAGTGTTCTTTGAGACTCAAATGATGACAAGGTTGGCTCTTTAATTTGGGTAGTTGTCATTGATTGGCTTCACCACTTTGGGCATGGTGAAGTTGAGTTCAATGCTGAGAAGCATAAGTTTGATGATTTTCTTCTTAGTGGGCTTCTGTTGAGAGTTTGGGATCCTTGTAGTACCTCAATATTTTAGATAAAGTTTGCAGGGAGTTTTGGGGTGTGTACATAGTACCAAGTACATATGGTTTTAGTTTTGACCCTCGTGCACATTATCTCTTTCAGAGGTAGAGTTTAGTTGCACGTGTTAGATAACACTTATGATAGTTCACCTTGCACAGTATTGGGAAGTGAACTTTGTTAGCCTCCCGAGTTGCTTCCCTTTGACTTGCTTCCCCTTGCAATACCAGTTGATGGTATTGATTTGGTTTAGCTAGTAAGTTATCAGTTATTATGGTGTTGGTGTTACAAGAGCTAGTTGGTATCAGCAAGGACATTACACAATTTTACCCTTAGGATTTGGATCAACTGATGTGTTTTTTTGTTTTTCTAAGATTGCTTAGGGACAAGCAATTTGAAAAAGGGTGGTTTGTAATATCCTCTTTTTTGTGAGTGTCATCATTCAAAGGATTATCCTATTTATTGACCCTCATAGGCTAATGTAGTTGTTGAGAGGGACCAATAGGTAGAGCCAAAGGCCAATTCCCACTCCAATGATCGAAGATCTTTGGGATTTCTCTTTGTTTGAGTGAATGACACACTACATCTCTGCTTAAAAGATTTCATTTCCATAATTGTTGCAAGCTAGCGATGAGAGAATAACATGGTTTTCATTGTTTCATAGAGCTAAAGGCTTAATAGATAACATGGGTCATGAGGTAGAGACAAGGTATACATGCGACATCACAACTAGCATAATGGGTTAGCATTAAAGCCTCAAGATGTTGCGAAAAGTTAAGATTGCTAAGTCTTCACAATGTTGCGACTTGAATTGTTAGGTTGCTAATAACTGGCGAGAAGTGAAGACACTAGTACATTTGGGCCCAAATTGCAACGACAGGTTGCTACAATTGTGTTGGCCACCCGTCGCCCAAGCGACACCATTAGGATTCGGCTCCTGTTGGACTTTTGTTGTCACAAATTACGATGGTAAGGGAGTCCATTGTAGTTGTGATGAATAAAGTTGTTGTGCCTTGGAACAAGACCAAGGCAAGAATTCATCTGTAAACCATCACAATTGCGATGATTAGTTGTTGGGGCCGCTATTGCACGTGAAACAAAAAGTGACAACAATGTTGTGGAAGCGATGGATAGCCGTCAGTACATGCTGTCGCAATAGCGATGGGTATGTGACAACAATTCGTTGGGAGCGATGGCTAGCCATTTGAAGAAGTTGTCACAATTGTGACAACTTGTTGTATTAATAAATTAAAAAGTTGGCTCAAAGTCAGCTATGATGCTCTCATAGCTCACAATAGATTCACACAGTTAGTTGTCATGCAATCATACATTCACACAATTAGCTGTCATACAATCATTGGTTGATATTGAGCTTCACTTGGTTTCGAGAATAGTTTAATATTCTCTACTAATCAGGGCCAACCACATGAAGGTGGAAGCTCATTTGCCCCCTCCCCCCACCCACATCTAAATTCCTTGTTAACATCTAAAATCTTTAAGAAAGGATTAATCTTTAAAGTACAAAAAAAGGTTCTAGACTTACAAAAGTGACATCATTTTCGCATCTTTTGGTGCATGTCATTTTTTTGTGACACCCAAAATAAAATTTTGCCACTCTGAATTGAGAATGCATGTGCAACTGCATTCTGTATGCATGAACAATAGAAGGAGCTGAAAAAAACCCACCACGTTTACAATTATTTAATAGGTCTATGCAAACCTCTAACAAAAATGTAAACTTGTTGGGTTTTTTTAGCTCCACCTGATGTCATATGCATATGAATTGAGATTGCATATTGAACTATGGCATCCTTCTATATTGCCTAAAACTAATAGATTCACACAGTTAGTTCTCATACAACCATAGGTTAATGTTGAGCTTCACTTGGTTTTGAAAATAGTTTAATATTCTCTACTAAGCAAGGCCAACCACATGAAGGTGGAAGCTCATTTAGCCCAACAATGCTCCCCCCCAGCCAGAACATTTAAATTACCCATTAACATCTAAAATCTTTAAGAAATCTTTAAAGTACAAAAAAAGTTCCAGACCTGCAAAAGTGACATCATTTTCCTATCGTCTGGTGCATGTCATTTTTCCATTGCATCCAAAATAAGAATCTACCACTTTGAATTGAGAATGCGCATGCAACTACGTTCTATATACATGGACAATAGGAGCAGCTGGGACAATAGGAGCAGCTGAAAAAATGCAACACGATTACATTTATCTAATAGGTTTAGTTTTTAAAATTATAGACCATCATGAACATTAGAACTCTAGTTGCTATGGACAAGAGAATGTTTGTGATGGTCTATAACTTAAAATACCTAATTAAAAACCTCTAAGCAAAAATGCAAACCTGTTGCATTTTTCAGCTACACCTGATGTCGTATGCATATGAATTGAGATTGCATATTGAACTATGGCCTCCTTCTGCATTTCTTGAAACCAATAGATTCACATAGTTAGTTTTCATGCAATCATATAAGGTTAATGTTGAGCTTCCCTTAGTTTCGAGAATAGTTTAATAATCTCCACTAAACAAGGCTAACTGCATGAAGGTGGAAGTTCATTTGGTGCATGCCCCCCTGCCTCCCTCTCCGAAACATCTAAATTCCTCGTTAACACCTAAAATCTTTAAGAAATAATCAATCTTTAAAGTACATGGAATGTCCTCATCACCTTCTGCTACTCTTAGGGGAAGTCCATCCTTATTGCTCACAAGCAGTTCATCACAATTCTTTACTGATTCCCATACATCTAACACAGGTACATCTAGGAATGTCCTCATCACCTCCTGCATAAAATGAATGCACTATTACAAAATACCTCCTAAGAAATAATAGTTCAAGTGAAATAAACACATGAAAAATGTGAGAGAGAAAAAGAGGAATATACTTACTAATAGGTGTCGCCATTGCATTTGTGGCCATGCTACTTATTGAGTGAGTTTTTTTGTTTTTTTGTTGTGCCAAGATCTCTTTTTTTATATAAATACATGCATACATACATACATACATAGACACACACATACACGTGTGTGTGTGTGTGTGTGTGTGTGTGTGTGTGTGTGTGTGTGTGTGTGTGTTAGAATAGAGTAAAAATTAAATACATTAGGTTCATCATGAACTGTTCAACATAAGCTATCGGAGTATCATACTTTTAAAGTTACCATATCACCCCTAATCATGACTTATAGGGTAGTCAACCCATTTGTTTCACTTGAATAAGTACCAAAACAATATCAAATTTATAATGTATATCCAAAAGATTTACATAGTGATGATTATCAAAAGTTGTACATAGTGCTGATTATCAAAATTAAACATGCTATTGATTTATATTTGGTCCCCATCCATCATTAGAATCCAGAGCTTGCAAGAAAGTTGCATCGAATAATTCATCATTCCATCCTACTAGAACGAAATCATTTGTGAGCTAAATCTTTTCACCAATAGAAACATTTGGAGCAGCCTATTGGGTGCTAGTGGAAATGTACAGATCCCTCATCATTCTTTCAATTTGTTTAATGTCATTCAGGTCCATCATATCCTTGAATTGATCAAGGTACTTGAAAGCCTTGACCTCGTCTTTATGAATAACTAGTATCCCATCCCTAACTAGTGCCATAAATTGAACCATAGAGATTTCTAAAGAAAGTGACACTTGAGACATAATGGAAAAATGTGTGAGTTTACAAGTAAACTCAATAAATCCTCTATCCTTTTGCTAAAAGACCGCTTCATTTCTTTCTTTCCAAAGGAACCATAAAATCTCACATGTAAGAACATACCAAAAAGAGTTAAGCTTGGAGTCAAAAGCTTCAACATATCCAACTAAAATTTCACTCCAGGAAAGACCTGGTTTTCAATTCCATACAATAGGAATGCCCAAAAAATTGACCATATTATAATAGCAAAATCACACTGAAAGAAAACATGTTTAGAAGACTTAACTATATCACGAACTTTGCAATGTCCAAGAGTAAGACCTAAAGACTCCAAGTTAGATCCTAAGACAATTTTTTTGAGCAATAAAAGCCATTTAAAACAAAAATAAAATAAAATTGGGTTCCACTTTTGACTGTCATAAGTATTGAAAAAAGAAAGACTATTTAGAAAAGGGCACAATCCCCATGCATGGATCACTCTTTGAAAAATTTCAGGATCAAACACAAGCATATTATATAATTTATTTATTGTTACTTCATTAAGCATTGTTCCATCCTTCCACAATAGTTGTTTGAAATTTTTTTTCGAGTCAATAGCCTTGGAGAAGTTACATGTACCAAGTGTCTTGCAAATTAATGTATAAGTTTTCTTCTAAGACTGTGTGATACCATATCTAGTTCTAAGTTCATCCCAAGTACCCATCTGATTATCAATCATTAAGTCATTGATTAAAGTCACTCCCAACACATTCCAATGTTTTGCTAAGCAACTTTGTGTAAGTGCCAAAGGTTTTCCATTTAGGTACAACCCGCACCAAATTGATCTATCTGTGATGACATAAGATGGGGAAGGGCCAACAACAATTCTAACTAGTAAGAGTATCCTTGAATGGGTCCAAGACTTCTAGAGGGTAGTAAAAACATTAGAACCAAAGACCTTGATCTTGAAGTCACCTAAAAGAAAATCACAGAATGGAATGTTCATCCAACTTTTACCTTTGGAGATGATAGAACATTGAATGTTATTTCTGATTAAGACTTTCCAAGGTTCATTACCATATATGGCCTTAAGAATCCACTTAGAGGCAAGAACAATAGCATGATTTTTTAGGCCCTTCAAACACAATCCACCATATTGCTTGGGTTTACAACACCATTTCCAATTTACACAATCTCTTTTTGTTTCCCATCCCATCTGACCACATAAAGTCTCTCAAAAAAAAATCAATGTTATTTGTTTGTTGATTATTCATTAACCAAGTAGAAGCAAAGTAAAGATGATGAGATGATAAAAATTTCTACACAACTTGTGCCCTTCCTGCCAAAGAGAGATAGTGAGTCTGTCATTTAACGTGTTTCTTTTGAATTTTATCAAAGACCCACTCTTACATAGCTTTAGTAGAAGGATTAACAACAAAAGGGATACCAAGATATCTAACAATCTCATTACGATCTTTCCATTGCCAAGACATCAACTGAACCCAATTAGGAGGAGATTTAGACCAACCTAGAATTGAAGATTTATGAGGAGCAACTTTGGCACCTAAGGCTAAACAAAAGAATTCAAGTCTATCCAAGGTGTTATGAAAATCCATCTCCTCAAGTTCCAAGAACAAAGAAGTGTGATCAGCAAGTTGAGAATTGTGTAGAGTATCATTATTAGGAAGGAGGAGACCTTTAACATGAGGACCAAGGGAGGGAGCTCTGAGAAAATAAAATAGAGCATCAACAAAAATCACAAATAAGGAAGGGGCAATGGGACAACCTTGTCTAATTGATCTCCCAAGAGGAATAGGGGTTGTAAGATTTCCATTCACATCTATGACAATGGAAGAGTCCTTGAACAACACCCTAATCAATCTGGCAAAATACTCAGGAAATCCAAAAGCTTGCAACATCCCAATAACAAAAGGCCATTCAATTCTATCATAGGCTTTCAAAATCAAGTAATACGATAGCCACATTTTGCTTTCTCTTCTTAGCCCAATGCATTGCTTCCCAACTAGTTATTAAATTTTCCATTATATACTTGCCCTTAATGAAACTTGTCTGTGTAACTGAGATAAACCTATTGAGAAAATTCTCAATTATTTTAGCTAAAAATTTAGCAATGATCTTATAGGAGATGTTCAATAATGTTATTGGCCTCCAATTTTTTATTTCAGCTCTATCACCATTCTTTGGGATCAATTTGATCATGCCTCTATTAATGTTTTTGCCTACGGATCCTTTACTGAATGAGTCTTCATAGAGTGCCAACAAATCAATGGAAATCCAATCTATGTTAGTTCCATAGAACTTAGAAAGAAGGTCATCACACCCTAGTGATTTATCATTAGCTAAAGAGTTAATAGCCCATTTAACTTCTTCCAAAGTAATAGGATTTTTTAGTCTGTTGCTATCTTCTTCTAACACTTATTTGGGAATCATTTGAAGATATTTATCAAGTGCCTCATAATTAGCATCAGACATCTCAGATGAAAGAAGCTGGGAATAATACTCAAAGAAAGCTGACTGAATTAGCTCTGGGTCTAAAGATTTTCCACCATTAAAGTGAATGTGTTCAATAAGCTCCCTTTTATTCTTTGCCTTAATAATATTGAAGAAATATTTAGACCTCCTATCACCTTCCAGATTCCAATTCAATTTGGATCTAGCTCTCTAACCTTGGATCTTATAGTTTTGGATCTTTCTCAAAGAGTGCTTAATCTTAATCAAATCAGCTTCTAACTCCAACTCTTGAATTTTGATATGGAGATCTTTCTCCATCAGGTTAAGATTAGTTTATGCCCTAGTCTCTTCAACATTTAAATCCATAATTTTTTTTTACCAATAATCTGGAAAATATTTTTCCAAACATCAACTAATCCTTCACACATTTCTCTTGGTTGAACATTGCCACTAACCAGTTTATAAATACCAATGACCTACTTGAGAGCACTAATAATATCCTAGTCTTTAAGAAGAGAAAGATTAAGTCAAAATGGGTTGTTAACCTTCACCCTAGAAACTGGAGTCTCATCAATCTTTACAGAGATAGGGAAATGGTCACAGAGAGAAGCTGGAGTAACTGTGATAGGTGAGTGCCTAGTATTAGAGTAAAAACAAAAAAGAGCAAAGTTTGCATAAATTCTATCCAATCTACAATAAACCCTTTGAGATCCCTTGTGATTATTGCACCATGTATACCATATATCTTGAAATTTTGATTTTCTACCTTCTAAAGGATCTACCACATTAATTTTTCTCTTAAATTTGTTCCAAAAGAATAATTCATTGCCTTTCCAACTAGAAGAGTTGCATCCAATTTTATCCTCCCTATGTTCCATCATATTGAAATCACCAATAAAGATCCACATGGTATTAAGCAAATTATTTGAAGCCCATTCCCATTGTGTTGCTCTGTCTCTATAGTCATTAAGTGCATAGAAGTTACATAACCCAAAGCTCTGACCATCTCAACTGAATACAATCCACAATTCCCTATGACAAGGATAAACACCTATATTAACTATATAATCCACCCAATTAGGTCTCACAAGAATAGCAACTCCCCCACTCCCTCTTTCATGGTTGGAGTACAATGCAGTAGCATGACCCCAAAGCATTTTTAAAATAGTCTGAGCCTAAAATCCAACTAATTTAATTTCTTGTAAACAAATAAAATCATTTTTTATAAGTTTTCTACACCATCTTTTGACAATGTATTTTATATCATTCATCCAACCCTCTAACATTCCAGCTATGGAGGTTGATCATTTTCATGATTTTTAGGGTTGTTCTTACCATTGTTAAACAATTTGTTAAAGCAATAAGTGATACCTCCTTGTCTATTTTTATAACCATTAGAATTGGTTAATATCTTATTATCATTGCCCTTTCTTTTCTTATTTCTTTTATTGGTGACTTCAACAAAAGGGGGCCCAGTTCTATTCTTATCTGGAGAAATTTCCATCCCTAAAGACTTCAAACCATTTAACTACATATTCTTATCAGTCAAAGAGTGATTGTCATTCTTAACCAACTCTACCCTCTCAGCTAGAGAATTAAGAGCAAGTTGTTTGGCATTAAGCTTTATAGGGGTTTTGATCAAAGGCACTAAAACACCACTATCTTTTGGACAAATAATGGATTTTAACTAGGTAGAACCACTTGGGATAATCTTAGAACTAGAAATGAGATCATTAGTAGGAGTTATCTTAGTATCATAAAGAGGGTTGACAATAGTATCAAAATCCTTTTCTATGGAAACATTAGAAAGTTTATTTTTATCATTTTCCAGGCTTATCTATCCCTGAAATGCTATCAAAGTTACCTGAGGATGGAGTCGAGGGTTTCTCTATTTCAAAACTAGAAACTTTATTAGAATTATCTTTAGAAATCTCAAAATTAGCAGTTTGGGGTCTAATTCTTACATGTCCATTCCTTTTGTAATGAAAACAAGCACCTAGATTACCAAGTCTGAAGACTTTCCATGAAAAAGATTCAACATCAATAGTAAGGGAGATATTATCATGGAATACAATTCTAGGTTCAAGAGCACCCATAACCCCAATATTTAAATGTGGAAGGGTAGTCTTAGATTGTTCTATCTACAGAACTGAGCCAATAGGCTTCAACAGCTAGTGGATAAAGGGTCAAAATTCAACATTCAAGTTCTCAATTTCTACCCAATTCAGTGAAGCCCTAGCAAACACTTCTTCTACATTCCTAATCAGCGACCATGGGAGGGCTCTGAATAGAGATTTACCTGCATTCCAAAATTTCTTGGTAAGTATTCTTTCTTGCATACTATGAGTCTTAACAAATACAACAAAGAGCCCTCTTTGAACCATTCTGCAAAAAGTAACATGAATCCCAAGTTTCTTACCCAAAACACTTACAACTCATCCATCAAAAAACTTTTGGGAGGGTAAAAACCCTTTATCTAAGCATGCAAAGAAACTACAACATTTTTTAGCCAAGATTGTTCCATTTTAATAGCTCTTACCATATCATCATTCAACAAGAGAGAAAGGGTCTTCACTTACCTTCCTCCTTAATTTCATTGACACCAAATGCGGAGTTGCCTCCATCCCCGAGTCTATCTCCATTGGCTGTGGCTTCATTACTTGGAATTCCATCCGGAGTGATCCTACAAATATTTCTAAAGAAGAAAGAAGACGGTGTGAAAGACATTGAAGACTTCTCGGCCATTGCCTTATACAACAATTTCTTAGGCAATTCCTTTTTCTGAACTCTAGAATTATCCTGGTCATGGGTGTTTTTTAAAACCTCATCAACTTTCATCATTTCGTCATATGCCTTTCCTCCACCATCAACCATGATTTCCTCCCCTTAGTTTCTCATGAGTGATCCAAGGTGGGTAGATAATGGCAAGGTGGGGTAAGATTTACCAATTATTGACAGGGAAGCCCAAACAACACAAACAAAAACCATGAAAGAATACTCTTTAAAACACACCAGCAAATAAAACAAGTACCAAAAACAATAAAAAAATGAAAACTAGGGCACGAAAGGAGAAAAATGGGCAAAAACCACATTGCAAGGTACGAGAGTCAAGGCAAATAAGTGTTTGGCTATTGTACATAGTTGTAGAGCTCTCCAACTCTTCAATCTATGTATGTATATATACATATGTACATACATACATACATATATAGAGATCACAAGGGCACACACACACACACACACACACACACACACACACACACACACACACACACACTTTTTAAGGTGCTAAGTTACTTACTTCAAGATCCTCCACAAAAATAATGCAGACTAGGAAAAATGGACAGAGTTTGCAAGAAATTTTACAAAAACATATTGTAACAGATATTTTTAGAAAGAAACAAGTCATAACCCAATGAAATGGGTCTAGTTGTTGATTAGTTGGGTTGATTACAAATTATTGTAGAACTATCATTAGATTTGGTACAATAAAATGAACAAGATGCAGAGATCACAAGGGCACGACAATGAGATGCAGAGATCACAAGGGCACAACAATGAAATGCAGTGATCACAAGGGCACAACAACAAAATCCTAGATCTCCACTGATATATACATACATACATATACATGTATGTATGCATATATATAGGGAGATCTTTTTTAAGGTGCTTATTACATCTTGGCACAATAGAAAAATTGATCTAGCTGCATACATATTCTAGAATATAAATAATAAAACAATAAAACTCACTCAACCTGTGCTAAGTGACTTACCTTAAAATCTTGCACACAAATAATGTAGAGTTAATAGGCAATATATATAATGTATGTATGCAGGGGAAATATAATGGCCATCTTCATTGCTCGCAAGAAATTCATCACACGAGTACATCCAGGAATGTCCTCATCGCCTCCTGCATAAAATGAATCCAATATTAGAAAATGCCCCCCTAAGAAATAATAGTTCAAGTGAAATAAACACATGAAAAAAAGAGAGAGAGAAAAAGGAATCTACTTACCAATAGGCGTTGCCATTGCATCTCTGGCCATGCTTCCTATTGAGTGAGTTTTATTGTTTTTCTGTTGTGCCAAAATTTCCCTGTTTATATACATAGATACATACATACATATACAAAGATCACAAGGGCATGACAACGAAATGCAGTGATCACATGGGCACAAAAATGAAATCCTAGATCTCCACTAATCTCCACAATCTCTCTCTCTCTCTCTCTCTCTATATATATATATATATATATATAAACACACACATATGTGTGTATGTATGTATGTGTATATACATATATATACATATACCTATGTATATATGTATATACATGCATACATATATATACACATACATACATACATACATCTGCATATACAATTTTATCACCTTGGGAAATTGTATTTGATCTTGCTAGCTGGGAACAACTGATTATTTTATTGTACCTAGTCTAATAACAGTTCTATAGGAATTTGTAATCAACCCAACTAATAAAAAACTAGACCAATTTAACTAGGTTATGGCTTTTTTCTTTCTAAAAATATCTGCTATGATATGTTTTTTTAAGATTTCTTGCAAACTCTACCCATTTTTCCTGGTCTATATTATTTTTGTGCAAGATCTTGAGCTAAGTCACTTAGCATGGGTTGAGCGATTATTTATTTATTTGGATTATGGAATATGTATGCAGCTGGATCAATTTTTCTATTGTGCTAATATGTAATAAGCACCTTAAAAAAGATCTCTCTCTATATATAAAGACTACAAGTTGTGCAATTTTTCATGTATTGCATCTGCATTTTCTTTTCCATTTCTTACAAGAGTGTTTCAAGGTTGAGAAGCACTTCAACATTCTTTGCATGGTTTTGGGGTAATGTCATTGTGGTGAAGAGAATAACTTCAGTGAAGAGTTAAGTGTAAGGAGTTACTACCCTGAACCTATGCTACAAATTTATGGGAGCCAAGGGACCCTAAACCTATGCTACATTTTTTGGAGACATGGGAGAAGTTACTACCAGCTTTAGTACTTCATAACATACGGGATCATATAGTGATGCCCAAATTAACTTCAATAAATGCATGGTTACATCCTTGGCTTCCATTGTTGGGCCAATGTATGGAGCCTTTATATCCAACCATTCATTATAAATTGGGGAATGTGCTCCATGCCTGGCATGAAAGTGATGCATTTGCATATGCAATTTTATCACCTTGAAAAAATTTATTTGATCCTGCTAGCTAGGAACAATTGATTATTCATTTTATCGTACCTAATTTGATGATGGTTCTACAGGAATTTGTAATCAACCCAACTAATCAACAACTAGACTAATTTAACTTGGTTATGGCTTGGGCATGTGCTATTCTCATTTATCACAATGTTTCAATGTTGAAGGCAACATTTTTTCCAAAGTGGCAGTAGGTTTTGTATCATTGGCTTTGTTCAAGTCTTGATTTTAATGAAGTAACAAAGTGGTTTTTAGGGTGGAGAGGACTATATAATGAAGATGAAACTTGAAAACTTGAAGGTTAAAATGCTAAAATGAAAGGTATCAAGGATCAAACACCTATGCTAGAGTTACAACACAATGTGACGTTGATTTTAGATATAAACAAACAAAAAAAACATGGCATAAATCATTCCCCATTTGTTTTGATTGTAGAGAGTTGCGCACGAAAGAGGGTGGAGAGCTTTGACCATTGCTGGAGATTTTATTTTCATGCCCTTGTGATCACTACATTTTGTTTTCATGCCCTTATGATCTGTACATTTTTTTCCGTGCCCTTGGTGGAGATCAGTGGAGATGTACAATTTCGTTGTTGTGCCCTTGTGATCGTTGCATTTCATTGTCATGCCCTTGTGATCTCTACATTTTGTTGTCATGTTCATGTGATCTCTATGCCCTTGCTTTGTGATTTCATTGTCATGTCATGCCCTTGTGATCTCTATGCCCTTTGAGACTACAACATTTGGGGTCAAATTGCAATGGCAGTGTAGTTTGTGGTGTATTTCGGCCCAAATGTAGTAGTGATTGCTCTGCGATTTTCTTCAAGGGGAGAAGAGGTACCTATGTAAATGTTATGTTCTTTTCCTTCTAAACATCTATCTCTTTATATTTCTCCCAGTAGGTGATTAGAGAAACTTCTCTTGTATGTATATGTATGTGTATATATATGTACATACACACATATATGTTTGTCAATGTATATAGTTAGAATGAATGTTGATGATACTACATTATGAGAGTATCCTAAGCATTGCAGAGTATTGATATATTGCATTCATGATTGTGTTTGTCATTGATGTCAACATAGCATTGTTTCTATATATACTGGCAGAGTAGCAGACATAGATCTTGATGATATAGAAAATGGTTTGATTGTCTGGTCATGCGTAGTTATGGATATGTACAACACAATGTCCTAATGATGTGGTTAAGTGAGCAGATCTTGAGTTGAAGACATATGAAAGTTGTACCTGATTTAGAGAGAGTAGTTCAGAGATAGAGTTTTGGGAAAGCAGTTCTTGGTGTTTATTGGATATCTTTTATCTAAGATATAATGAAGAGATGCACAATCAAGAAGTGATAGAGGACAGTCATGTGATGACGTCAATGAGTGCACAAGCCTTAGTATTGCACAAGTGAAGTTTTGTATAGACTGTAAGCCGATAATGCTATTATAATTATAATTAATTAATTATCTTATTTTAATTAATTGGGAAAGCCTCAAAGCTGACTCAAGAAATTATTATGAAGATTTGGTATAAATGAAAGATGTTTTTCTTGATTTTAAAGTGTAATTCATGTATCTATTGTTGTAAGAAGTGTGAAGTGCGAAAAGGAGCATAGTGCTTACTAAATGTGTAAGTGATCCAAGGGATTATTGGATGCACATTTTTGTGATCTGATTACAAGATCTAAAGGAGAAGAAGCTTGGTTGATAGGATAGAGATAGAGGAAGGAAGTTCAAGTTAGTTCTATTATTCTACAAGGAATAATATAGTGATCATTTGGACAGTGGGTTCATTGATCTTGCCCTTGAAGTTGTTTGGGCAGTGGGTCTAGCTATCTTCCACAACTCTTAATAGGGTTGGAATCTCCTAAGAGGGATTCAAAGTCTCCTAACAGGAACTCATATGTACTAAATGTTGCAATAGACTCCTAATAGGGTCTATCCTTTAACAAGGAATATTTATATTAGTGCATTTTCTAGTGGGTATCATCCCCACCGGGGTTTTCCCTCTGATCAAGGGTTTCCCTAGTTAATATATCTGGTGTTATTGTGTATGAGTATCTTGTTGTGGTTTCATTTTATATTACTCATATGGTTAAAGATTGTTTAAAGTTTTTATTTGTGATATTAGTTGGATAATTGATTCAACCCCCCCCCCCCAGTTATATCAGTATAATATATATTCTAACAATTGGTATCAAAGCATCAATTCCTTGAAGGATAAGCTTAATAGCTTTGGGAGATTGATGATGAATCTTTTCAAAAAGGATAGTCCTAGATTTGATAGGGAAAACTATGATAGTTGGAAGGAGAAGATGAAGACTCATGTGTTGTGCATGGGTCCAGGATATTGGATCTTGACAAAAAGATAGAAGACAATTGTTGAAGAAGAAAACCTTGAAGGTTGCAGTGAAGAAGAGAGAGATCTATTCATGTTTGACATGAGAGCAAGAGATGCTCTACAAACAACTCTTCTAGAGAATGAATATAGTCTAGTAAAGTCACTTGTAACATCTCATGAAATTTAGAAAACATTAGAATCTACTTTTGAAGGTGATGATCATGCAAAGAGAATGAGATTACAAAATTGGATATGTGCAATTCAAGATTCTAGAATGATGGAAGACGAATCTATAAGAAGTTATATTGGCTAAATATCAGAAATGGTTGCAGGAATTCAGTCTCATGGTGGAACCAAAGAAGATAATGAAGTCATGTGGAAGATCTTGAAAAGTTTGACACCACCATTCAAGCCAATAACTTAGATGATTTAATTAGTGATGCATTTCACTAATGATTTGACTAAGGAAACATTGCTTGGAATATTAGAATCAGTAGAAGTAGATCTAAGATAGTTTGGAGAACTTGCAAGAGTGAAAACAACTTTTAGTGCCCTAAACACTTGACCTAATTTGACAAGAAGTGCAAGCACCTATGGAGATTTTGCTACTAGCAATAGAGTTGATGAAGATAAGAAGATTGAAGAAGGAATAACACTTCTGGTGAGAAGAGGAAAAGATGGTAAGAAAAATTATAAATGTTGGACTTGTAATGAATTTGGTCATTATGCATCTAAATGTCTTAAAAGAGAGAAAAAATATAAAGGAAGGTTTAAGCCTAGAAGAGATAGGGAAAGAAATTGTTTGTGTGCAAAAATAAGATGAAGAATCTGATGAGAAAGGTCAAAGTGAAAGTGATGATGAATTAGGATTTGTGGCTATCAAGGAAGATGATCTTGATAGATAAATTAGAGAAGAAAGATGTCTAGTTACCCAAGTAGAAAAGAAATTTGATTGGACAATTGAAAGTGGTTGTTCACATCACATGACTAGTGATATAAATAAGTTTGTTAAGTTTAAGAAACATGATGGAGGAATTGTTAGAGTTGGTAACAATGTAGCCTATCATATAAAAGGAATTGGATACATTACTCTTGATGGTAAAATTGACATTGATGATGTCTATTTTGTTGATGGATTGAAGCATAACTTGTTGAGTGTTGGACAGTTGGTGGACAAAGGTTATTAGTTGCAATTTACTGAGAAGACCTGCACTATCAAAGACAGAGATCATAAGATGATTGGAATCGACACTAGATCTAGAGATAATGTATTTCAGTTAAATCCTATTGAGATGACATGTTTGGTAGCTAAAGTGGATAATACTTGGTTGTGGCATAGAAGATTATGTCACATAAACTTTGATAATATTGTGAAGGTTAGTAGCACTTTTGCAATCAAATACTTGGCTAAGATTGTTAAGTCTACTAATGTTGTGTGTAAGGAATGTATTTTGGCTAAGTAGAAGAAAGTACATTCTCTAGCAAGAAGTTCACTACCACAAAGAAGTTGGAGATCGTTCACATGGATCTGAGCAGTCCTTCTAGAACAAGAGGATTTTATGGTGAAAGGTATTTTATGATTTTTGTTGATGATTTCACTAGAATGATGTGGGTAGCATTTCTTAAAGAGAAATCTGAAGCTTTTGAGAAGTTTACAAAATATAAGAATAGAGTTGAGAATGAATCTTGTGTTAAGATTAAGTATTTGAGATCTGATAGAGGAGGAGAATTCATCTCTAGAGAATTTAACTTATTTTGTGGGGAAAATGGAATCAAAAGATAGCTATCTACACCTAGAACACCTAAGCAAAGTGGAATTGCTAAGAGAAGAAATAAATCTATAGCAAAAGAAGCTAGAGTGATGGTATTTGAGAATTATGTTTCTAAGACATTCTAGAGAGAAGCAGTTAATACAATAATATATACTTCAAACAGAGTACAGATCAGAAAAGGTATGGACAAGACACCTTATGAACTATGGTTTGGACATTCGCCATTAGTCAAAGACACTTGGGAGAAAATGTTATATTAAGAGAGATGATGACATTGGTAAGTTTGATCCAAGGAGCTATAAATACATATTTCTTAGCTATTCATTGAAAAGTAAGGCTTATAGATGTTTCAACTATAGAATTAAGACAATAGATGAATGCACAAATGTAAGGATTGATGAGAAGTTTGGAACCAAAGAAAAGATGGTAGATTATAATTCAGATGAAGAAGAGGATAACTTTGGAATTGTTAGACAGAATGTTGAAATTTTGTTTAAGACTAACAATGACTTGCAGAATGATGTGCTAACTTTTGAGCATAGAGGAGGACAAAGTTCTGAACTTAGAAAAGAGATAAGAGTTGAGATGTCAACTACTACCCCAAAAATAAATTTGACAAAGAATCACTCTCCTGAGTAGATAATTGGAAGTAAAGATAAAGACATAATGACAAGGAACAGAGTAAATGAGGAGATATGTTTGATATCTCAAGTTGAACTTGAGTGCATAGAAGAAGTAGTCAAAGATAATCATTGGATCCAAGCAATGAAGGAAGAATTGGATCATATAGTAAAGAATGATGCATGGAAGTTGGTTCCTAGACCAAAAGACAAAAATGTGATAGGAACAAAATGGGTTTTAGGATAGACTTGTTTGTAAAGGTTATTCATAGTAAGAAGGCATTGATTATGAGGAAACATATGCACTAGTAGAAATAATGGAAGAAGAAAGGATGTTCTTGGGTTATGCAACAAATAAGAAATTCAAGATTTATTAGATGCATGCTAAATTTGTTGGATAATGTTGTCCTTGATGTCACACAAATGTCATATCAGTCATTAGTCTCAAGTTCACCGAGCTCAGACAGTCTGCAATGCAATCTACAGTGCCAACCGAGCTCACTCGGTCATCGAAGGAAATGTGGAAGACAGTGTTAACCGAGCTAACTTGGTCAACAAAGGAAATGTGAAAGACAGTGTTCACCGAGCTCACTCGGTCAACGAAGGAAATGTGAAAGTCAGTGTTAACCGAGCTTCACTCGGTCTCCAAAGGGTAGTTTCCACCGAGCTCACTCGATCATCAAAGGAATCATGGAGAAGTCAGTGTTAACCGAGCATCACTCGGTCTCCAAAGCATAGTTTCCACCGAGCTCACTCGGTTATCTCAGGAAACTCAGTACTTACCGAGTTCTCTCGGCGATTGAAGGATTGTCACGAAGTTTGCTGTATTAACTGAGCTCAATCAGTTAACATAGGAATTATTTTCTGAACAAAGTTTACCGTGCAGGGTCGGCCAGTATAGGGATTTGCAAATTAATTACTTCTAGCTGACTATTGTAATTGTTTTTTTAGTCAGTGATTCAAGCTGACTAAGATAATCTGAAAGGTATATATGGTCATTCAAGTTATGAATTAAAGTGTGTGTGTGATTGTGAAAAAGAAGTTATGAATGTGAATTATAGTATGAAATGAAAAGGCAAATGTTGAGCCAAGTCTGACAAAGGATCAGATGTGTTGAAGGAGCTGTAAAGTTGTATTTGATCAGTAGGGATCCAGTCAAGCATAACAGAGATCTGTAATCAGCAAAGATAAGTTGTAAATTATATCAGGTCACTTCATTGTTGCTTTCTAACCATTGTAATAGTGAATTCAAAATCTCTTAACAGAGTTGGTTTAACAGCCATTCAATAAATCCTCTAACAAGGTGATAGTTCAGTTGAATTGTTCTAAAGACCTCTAGCAAGGCCACTCCTAATAGGGTGATTAAATCCTTTAATAGGGTCACACCTAATAGTGTGTTTTTGTAACCTTTAACAGGGTTGGCTCCTAACAGGGCTCACTTCAGAAGAGTGAAAAACAATATCTAGTTACTTTGGTGGTTTTTCCCATATTGGGTTTCCACGTTAAAATTGATGTCTCTTGTGTTCTTAATTGTTGAATTGCTTTGTGCATGATAACATATTAGTTCTTAATATTTATCATTTGCTGCATTATCAAGTTTCAGCATTTTATATTAATCAGATCAAGGGTATATTCAGACATCTTAGGGACTGTGGAAAGTTTTGTAGTAACTGATTCACCCCCTCCCCCTCTCAGTTACTCTATTCTCATTTCCAACAATTGGTATCAGAGCTTTTGGTGCTTGCAAGAAAAGATTTCAAGGATCTAAGCCAAAGATCAAGATGTCTTACAAAAGAGAAATTTCAAAACTCAACAGAGATAACTTCTCCGCATGGCAAGGATTGATGAGACTTCATCTGGCTACTGTTGGTGATACTGGACTGAAATACCTTGAAGAAAAATATGAAGAACCTTCTGGCACATTGTTTGTCAATGACATTGCTGAAAAGAAGACTCACAACAATATGATGATAGACATAGCATCTGCTCTCAGTTATGAAGAATTTGATGACATTAAGGACTGCAAAACTGTCTTTGAGATGTGGAACAAGCTAAAAGAGATCTATGGAGGAGATGATAATGTGAGAAGAGCAAAAGCAGAAAGTCTAAGAGGACAATTTGATCAAATGAGGATGAGAGAGGATGAAAACATTTCAAAGTATGTTGAAAGAGTTAAAGCATGTGTGAGTGCAATTAGAGTATCTGGAGGTGATATCAGAGGAGAAACAATTATAAGCAAAGTTCTCAGAACCTTGCTTCCCGTTTATGCAATCAGAGTTTCTGCAATTCAAGAAAGAAGTTGTGAAGCAAATCATCAGATAAATCTTGAGGCCATAGTTGGAAGACTAACTGTATTTGAACTAGATAACTTTGATAACTATGTTCCAGCCTCCAAGAACATTGAATCAGAATTTCAAGCCAAGCTCTGACTCAAGGAGAAAAATAAAAAGGAGAAGGAATCTCAGTCAGAAAGTGAAAATGAATCAAGCCAAAATTTAGACAGTGACCTCGAAGTGATTGAAGCTCTAATAGCAAAGAAATATTCTAGAGGCAGAGGAAAATACAAAGGTAAAGTTCCTCTAATATGTTTTTCTTGTGAAGAAATTGGTCATATTGCAGCAAGGTGTCCAAAGAAGCAAAACAATGATGAAAAGAAAGATTACAAATGGAATGACAATAAAGACTTCAAATCATCCAAGAAAAAAGGTAAGAAATCATGCTTCATGGCTGAAAATTCTAAAGATTCTAATAATAGTGAGGATGAAATTGTTTATATTGCCATTAAATATGATTCTGACAGTGATGAGGAAGATAAAATGGCACTTGTTTCTCATATAAGTAAAAATGATACATGGATTATAGACAGTGGTTGCACACGTCATATGACTGGTGATAAAACTAAGTTTGATCAGTTTGAAGACTATGATGGTGGCAGTGTAAGGTTTGGTAATAATGAACCTCATTTCAGAAAAGGAAGAGGAAGAATCTGTCTAACCAAAGAACTTGTATGTAATAATGCCTATTGGGTTGAAGGTCTTAAACATAATTTGCTAAATGTGGCACAGTTACTCAATACTAGATTCAAGGTGGAATTCATGTATGGAAAGGCAAGACTATTGAATGAGCAAGGAAAGCTGATAGGATCTGGCACCCAAACTAAAGGTAACTTGTTTTATCTAGAACTTGGTGAATGCTCATGTTTTATTGCTCAAATTGAAGAAAGTTGGTTATGGAATAAAAGGTTGTATCATGTCAATTTTGATAATCTGGTAAAAATAAGCAAATTCAAGAAAGTGAGAGGCATTCCTAACATTAAGAAACCTGAGGTTGGTCTATGCAAGAATTGTTAGATTAGTAAAATGGGAAAGACTAGTTTTAAAAGTAAGAACTATTAGTCTAAAGATATATTAGAAATTGTGCATACTGATTTATGTGGACCCATTGGAATAGAAAGCTATACTGGAGAAAAGCTTTCATTCTTTTTGTTGATGACTACTTAAGAATGATGACTGTCATGTATCTAAAAAATAAATCAGAAGCATTTGAGAAATTCAAATGGTATTTGGCAAGAGTAGAAAAAGAAACAGGAAAAAGACTAAAATGCTTAAGGTCAGATAGAGGTGGTCAATTCATCTCACATGAATTCAACAACTTCTGCATTGAAAAAGGTATTAAAAGACAGGTCTCAACACCAGGAACTCCTGAACAAAATGGAATAGCTGAAAGAAGAAACAGATCCATCACAGATTGTGCAAGAACTCTGATGATAGAAAAGAACATTGCTATCAAATACTGGAAGGAAGCCATCAGCATTGCAGTTCATACCTTAAACCGAGTACAGTTCAAGAAGGACTCATTCAAAACTCCCTATGAATTATGGTATGGCTACAAACCCAATGTAAGTTATCTGAAAGTATTTGGAAGCAAATGTTATATTTTGAAAGAATCTAGAAAAGGAAAATTTGATGTAAAAGGTGATGAAGGAATATTTTTACGATATTCTTGCAAAAGAAAAGCATATAGATGTTTAAATCTATCCACTCACAAAGTCATAGAAAGTGCACATGTGAAAGTTGATGAGTTTGCAGATAAATCTGAAGAAGAAAGCAAAAAGGTACCTGAAGATTATAGAAGATTTGTTTACATTGAACCAAATACTATACCAAGCATACCGTTCACTCAAGAATCCTCAACTCCTGAGTCATCAGTAACCGAGTTGTAAAAAGTTCAAACTGAGCCACAACAACATTCAAACATTACCGAACAAGTGTCTACCGAGTCTAAAGCGCCCGAGCCAATTCTTACCGAGTCAGAACAACCTGAACATGAAATTGAAGCACAAGGAGATAGAAATGAAACTCATTCAAGAGGCAAAGAACCTGTATTAGCTAAATATGTCAGAAGACATCATGCACCAGATCAGATCATTGGAGACAAATCTGAAGGAACCTTGACAAGAAGCAAGCTGAAAAATACTTGTTTACTTGCTGATTTTGAACCTAGAAGCATTAAAGATGCATTGGCAAATGATAGTTGGATTGAGGCAATGAACAAGGAAATAGAACAAATAGAGAAGAACAAGACATGTACTCTTGTACCCAGGCCTAAAAATAAGAATGTAATTGGAACCAAGTGGGTATTCAGAAACAAGTTGACTGAAGATGGTAAGGTATCCAAAAACAAAGCCAGATTGTTATGCAAAGGATACTCTCAAGAAGAAGGCATAGATTATGGAGAAACCTTTTCTCCTATTGCAAGATTGGAAGGAGTCGGAACCTTACTTGCATATGCTACTCACAAAGGATTCAAAGTTTATCATATGGATGTCAAGTCAGCATTCCTCAATGGAATACTGGATGAAGAGGTTTACATTGAACAACCTGAAGGTTTTGTTGATCCAGATAAAGAGAATATGGTCTGCAAATTACACAAGGCACTGTATAGTCTGAAACAAGCCCCTAGAGCATGGTATGAAAGATTGCATAACTATCTTATTCAGATTGGTTTTCAAAGAACTAATGATAATAGTAGCTTGTATATAAAGGAAGGACCAAATAATAAGATTGTCTTGGCAGAAATATTTGTAGATGATATTGTTTTCACAGGGCATGATGATCTTTGCAAAGAATTTTCAGAACAAATGAACAAGGAATTTGAAATGTCTATGTTTGGTGAAATAAAATTCTTTGTTGGTCTTCAAATTCAACAAAATAAGAATGGCATCTACATCACTTAATCAAAATACATCAAGGAGATATTGAAAAGGTTTGGTATGGAGGACTGTAAACCTGTTGGAACTCCTATGTATACTGGATTGAAACTTACCAAAAATGATGAATCCAAAGAGGTAGATCAAACACTGTATAGATCTATGATTGGAAAGTTGCAATATGTAGTTCATACCAGGCCAGATATTGCCCTTGCAGTTGGTATTGTTGCAAGATTTTCAGCAAAGCCAAGAGAAACTCACCTGATGGCAATCAAAAGAATAATGAGATATTTGAAAGGAACTAAAGATTATGGCTTATGGTACAAATTTGGAGGTAATTTGGATTTGAAATTGTTTACTGATGCTGATTGGGTGGGAAACCTTGATGACAGAAAAAGAACAAGTGGAGGAGCATTCTTTCTTGGAAAAAGATTGGTTTCTTGGACAAGCAAAAAGCAGAATTGTACATCCCAATCTACAACAGAGGCAGAGTATGTTGCTGCAGCAGTAAACTGTTCAAATAATATTTGGTTTAAGCAGTTATTGCAAGGAATGAAGATGGAAATCAAAGAACCAGTTGTCATGCTATGTGACAATGCTAGTGCAATCAACATATCTAAGAATCCAGTGATGCATTCCAAGACCAAGCATATTGCAATAAAATATCATTTTGTTAGAGAATTGGTGCAAGACAAGGAGATCAGATTGGAATATGTCCATACAAAGGAACAAATTGCTGACATATTCACAAAGCCTTTACCTAAGGATGCATTTTTGTATCTCAGAGGTAAGTTAGGGGTCATTTCCCTATCTGAAGTCCACTAAAATAAGTTCTAGTGATGCATCAACGCATACAAGATTGAAGATCTATCTGTTGATGCAGTTTAATCAGAAATCATTGCATATGAATCAATACTAAAGGTACATTACAATTCACTTAACTTCTGTTGTCTTTGGCATGTGTTGTCAAAGAGGGAGAGATTTACTGTCCTATCCTTTTGAAATTTGTGAGATTTGAAAAGTTTTCCATGAAGTCCCTTAACAGAGGGAGATTATTGAAGGAGGGAGAAGTCTGTTATCTTGTTGGACTTGTTTTCAAAATTTTATTTTGTTATGACATGTTGTGTTGCCACCAATGTCAAAGAGGGAGATTGTTGGATAATGTTGTCCTTGATGTCACACAAATGTCATATTAGTCATTAGTCTCAAGTTCACCGAGCTCAAACAGTCTGCAATGCAATCTACAGTGCCAACCGAGCTCACTCAGTCATCGAAAGAAATGTGGAAGACAGTGTTAACCGAGCTAACTCGGTCAACAAAGGAAAGGTGAAAGACAGTGTTCACCGAGCTCACTCGGTCAACGAAGGAAATGTGGAAGTCAGTGTTAATCGAGCTTCACTCGGTCTCCAAAGGGTAGTTTCCACCGAGCTCACTCGATCATCAAAAGAATCATGGAGAAGTCAGTGTTAACCGAGCATCACTCGGTCTCCAAAGCGTAGTTTCCATTGAGCTCACTCGATTATCTTAGGAAACTCAGTACTTACCGAGTTCTCTCGGTGATTGAAGGATTGTCACGAAGTTCACTGTATTAACTGAGCTCAGTCGGTTAACACAGGAATTATTTTCTGAACAAAGTTTACCGTGCAGGGTCAGCCAGTATAGGGATTTGCAAATTAATTACTTCTAGCTGATTGTTGTAATTGTTTGTTTAGTCAGTGATTCGAGTTGACTAAGATAATTTGAAAGGCATATATGGTCATTCAAGTTATGAATTAAAGTGTGTGTGCGTGTGATTGTGAAAAAGAAGTTATGAATGCGAATTATAGTATGAAATGAAAAGGCAAATGTTGAGCAAAGTCTGATGAAGGATCAGATGTGTTGAAGGAGCTGTAAAGTTGTATTTGATCAGTAAGGATCTAGTCAAGCATAACAGAGGTCTGTAATCAGCAAAGATAAGTTGTACATTATATCAGGTCACTTCATTGTTGCTTTCTAACCATTGTAATAGTGAATTCAAAATCTCTTAACAGAGTTGGTTTAACAACCATTCAATAAATCCTCTAACAAGGTGACAGTTTAGTTGAATTGTTCTAAAGACCTCTAGCAAGGCCACTCCTAACAGGGTGATTAAATCCTTTAACAGGGTCACACCTAATAGTGTGTTTTTGTAACCTTTAATAGGGTCACACCTAATAGTGTGTTTTTGTAACCTTTAACAGGGTTGGCTCCTAACAGGGCTCACTTCAGAAGAGTGAAAAATAGTATCTAGTTACATTGGTGGTTTTTCCCATATTGGGTTTCCACGTTAAAACTGGTGTCTCTTGTGTTCTTAATTGCTGAATTGCTTTGTGCATGATAACATATCAGTTCTTAATATTTATCATTTGCTGCATTATCAAGTTTCAACATTTTATATTAATCAGATCAAGGGTATATTCAGACATCTTAGGGATTGTGGAAAGTTTTGTTGTAACTGATTTAGCCCCTCCCCCTCTTAGTTACTCTATTCTCATTTCGAACAAAATTAGCCTTTCTGGATGGAGAATCAGAAGAAGAGGATTATATTGAGCAGCCTGAAGGATTTCCTTTATCAAAAAAATAAGACATGGTATGTAGATTGAAGAAATCTCTTTATGGTCTAAAGCAAGCATGAAGAACCTAGTATGCAAGGTTAGACAGTTACTTGGGAAAGGTTGGATTTGCTAAAGGTATGATAGACAGTAAGTTGTATCTAAAAGAAATTGAAGATAGATTGTTGATTATTGTAATATTTGTTGATGATATAATTTTTGGAGGTAATGATGAAGCTAGTGATAAATTTGCTAAAGAGATGATGAATGAATTTGAAATGCATATGATATGAGACATGAAGTTTTTCCTAGGATTACAGATTGTGTAGAATAATGATGGTATATTCATTTCACAAGCTAAGTAACTATAACATTTGTTGAAAAGGTTTGGTTTCAAAAGTTGTAAACCTGTTGGTACACCCATGATAACTAATCATAAGTTATCCAACAAAGATGAGACACCTGTACAACAAAGATGAGACACCTGTATTACAAAAAAAGTATAGATCAATGATTGGAGGTTTGCAGTATCTAACTCACACCAAACTAGATATAGTAAATGTAGTTGGAAGTGTAGCTAGATCTCAAGCTAATCCTAAAGAATATCATTTTATAGCAGTAAAGAGAATATTCAAATATCTAAAAGGGATGTCTAATTATGGAATTTGGTATGACAAATCAAATGATTTCACACTTTGTGCATATACTGATGTTGATTGGGCATGCAGTATGGATGACAGAAAAAACACCAGTGGTGGAGTATTCTTTTTTGGAGGCAGATTGGTTTCTTGGTTAAGCAAGAAGGAAGATTTCATTTCACAGAGCACTGTTGAGGTAGAGTATGTTGCAACAACAAACAACTATAATCAAGTTATGTGGATGAATAAAATGTTGAAGGACATCAAAATCAAGACAAAAGAACCTATTATCATTTACTATGATAACACAAGTATAGTGAGTATGTCTAAGAATCATGTATTGCATTCTAAGACAAAGCATATATCTATTAAGTATCGTGTGTTGAGAGAGAAAGCAATAGAAATGGAGATCATATTGGAGTATGGAAGTACAAAGGATTAGATTGCAAATATCTTTAAGAAGCCTTTGCCTAAAGATTCTTTTGAGTACTTGAAAGGTATGCTTGGAGTTATGCCCCTACCTACTTCTGACTAGATGATGCAGAGAGTGCATTAGTCCAGTGGTCCAAAGCATTGTTATTTGACTAAACTAAATGATGATGATTCTAGAATGAGGGAGTATCTGGTATGTATTGAATCATTGAGGACTCTTGATATTTGATATTTGGTATTGAACAGTGTCTTTGGACACTCGAGCTAGTTGATGACTTGGAGCAGTTAATTAGCAACTAGTATTGAGATTGACACCCTTGACATTTATGTCAATGGAGGAGAGAATATGCATGAAAAACATCTCCCAAGGCATGGGGGAGAGTATGTATGAGAATAACTCCTAAGTAATGGCGGAGTGATATTTCGTTAGAGTAATTTAGAAAGATTCATGTAAGGAAGCATGAATGTGCATCTGATGTATTGTGAATTGTTTGGTGTGAAGTAAAAAATTGATTTCTAAGAAGGAGTATGCTCTTATTGTTTTGAGATTCTTTTTTTAGTGTGTAGACAACTAACACTAGTTAGCAGCAACAGAAAAATGTTTGGTATGCTTGGAACTTAGTTGTTTTTCATCTATGTTTCCATCGATGCTAAAGGGGGAGATTGTTAGCATGAATGTTGATGATGCTACATTATGGGAGTATCCTAAGCATTGGAGAGTATTAATATGTTGCATTCATGAATGTGTTAGTCATTGATGTCAACATAGCATTGTTTCTGTAAAGACTGGTAGAGTAGCAGATAGAGATCTTGATGGTATAGACAATGGTTTGATTGTCTAGTCATGCATAGTTATAGACATGTACAACACAGTGTCCTTATGATGTGATTAAGTGTACAAATCCTGAGTCAAAGACATACAGAATTTGTATCTAATTACATAGAGCATTTTAGAGACAAGGTATTGGGAAAGCAGTTGTTGATGTTTTCTAGTTATCTTTTATCTGAGATGTAATTAGGATATGCATAGTCAAGAAGTGATAGAGGACATTTAGGTGATGACATCAATGATTGTGCAAGCCTTAGTATTGCACATGTGAAATTTTGTATAGACTGTGAGCTGATAGTTCTAAATTGTAATTGTAATTAATTAATTGTCTTATTTTAATTAATTGGGAAAGCCTCAAGGTCAACTCAATGACTCATTATGAAGATGTTGTATAAAGGAAATATTTTTTCCTTGATTGTAAAGTGTAATTCATGTATCTATTGATGTAAGAAGTGTGAAGTGTGAAAAGGAGCAGAGTGCTTACTAAATGTGTGTAAGTGATCCAAGGGATTATTGGATGTGCAGTTTGTGATTTGATTATAAGATCTGAATGAGAAGAAGTCTGGTTCATAGGATAGAGATAGAGGAAGTTCATTCAATTCAGTTCTATTATTCTAAATGGAATAATACAAGGATCATTTGGAAAGAGGGTTCATCAATCTTTCCCTTGAAGTTGTTTGGGCAGTGGGTCCAGTTGTTTTCCACAACTCTTAATAGGGTTGGAATTTCCTAACAGGGATTCAAAGTCTCTTAACAAGGAATCATATGTACTGAATGTTGTAACATACTCCTAATAGGGTCTATCCTCTAACAAGGAATATTTATATTAGTACATCATCTTGTGGGTATCATTTCCATTGGGGCTTTCCCTTTGATCAAGGGTTTCCCTAGTTAACATATCTAGTGTTATTGTATATGAGTATCTTATTGTGATTTTAGTTTATATTACTCATATGGTTAAGATTGTTTAAAGTTGTTATTTGCAATATTAGTTGGATAACTGATTCACCCCCTCCCCCTCTTAGTTATATTAGTGGACTATATATTCTAACATATGTATGTATGTAGATATAGAGAAGCTTCTCTTTATGTATATGTATGTGTATATATATATACAAAGATCTCTATGTTTATATATATACATACATAGACACACAGATGTGTATGTATGTATGTATATATACACACACACACACACACACACTACCACTACATTTGGACCTAAATTGTGATGGCCCATTGTCGCTCAAGTGACAATACCAAGAATTGGTTTCCATCAGATGCACATTAGACTTTTGGTGCCACAAATTGCAATGACAACCTTGTCCATCATAATCCAAAAGATATCAATTTGGTAGAAGGCAACGACAAGAGGTATTTTTCGTAATTGTAATAGGCCACCATCGCAATTATGACATCTAATAGTTTCACTTTGTTGTCTAAATAGCAATGCTTGCATTCTATGGTCGATAGTCAAGTGTAGGATTATATGTCACAACTGCAATGGTATGCAACAATAGTGGCATGGGTGTGATAGCTCTTTGTCATGATTATTCATCCCAAGTGCAATGAATATGCACTGGTAGTGCTCTTATTCTAATGACATTCTATTAGATATTTTCATCGCAATTGTGATGGCTTACTGATATATTATTAAAAAATGTTCTTCTTTGTTAGAAATACATTTTACTATGTTGATCAGACATGTACATTGTTTAGGGCAGGTCATACAGTTTCCTCTTTGGCCCCTCTTATGGTGATGGGGACACAACCCAACAACCATAATAGACACAATAGAAAGGGGAAATTATATTAACTGAGAAAATAAGCTGGTACAAACAGTGCAGAGAAAATAAACTCTAAACATGCCCTGCGGGCTTACAATAGCATAAATCTGGAGAATATTTCTCCTTTTAGCACCTCCTCTCAAGCTCCGATCCGAACTGCCTTTTACAATGCCATAAACCTCCTTAAATAGACCCCGGAGGGTTAAGGACTAGGAGTACATTCTAGAAAGTGCTAGTGGGCATCCACCGACAAAATAGAAGGTTTCGGAAGCTGCGTTAGAAGTCGGTGCAATTCTAGAAGAATCCAGAAACGGTAGCCGAACTTTCGGGAGGCATAACTTTTGAACCGTAACTCCGATTGACGAACCGTTTACATTTTCGGAAAGCTCTCGAAGCGCTCTATAGCCCTATGGACAAGCTTCGCTCGTCCCCCATTTTTCGACCCTTTTCGAGGTCATTTAATGCCCCAAATCTGACTCTGAAGCATTTTTAGGGGGTCTCCAAAACCCGAAAAACTGCAATAACTTTCAAACCGTGGGGCCTTTTGACCTGATTCTTTTTCTGGAATGCTCTAAATCTCGATTACATTCATCTGGCCAAGTCACACCTTCTAGGTCACCAAAATGATGGTCAAATTGCATGCTCCTATTTTTTCGGGATTTTTAAATGCACTGATAGTTGAACTATGAGAGTTGGAACCTTTATTTGAGCCAAATGGGTATCCAAAAATGTAAAGACATAAAATAGAAACTAAGTCTAAGTACATTTTTTTGGGTGACACAGGATTGCCCTTATACCTCTGGATGCTCCTGCATCAGACACCCAGGGTAGATTGAAAAGTGACCCTGTCACTTTATGGATGGTAGAGGAAATCCCAAATGGGAAACCTCAGCTGCTGAAATCCAAGTTGAGTCTTCGATCGGTCGTCCTTTCCATTTGACCAAATACTCTTCATACTGCCTGTTTCTGGTACTCCTACCCACACGATGATCTAGAATGTCTTCTATCTCCTCCTTCTTAGAAGCAGGAATTGGACATGGCTCTAAAACCAGCTCCTCATCAGCACCATCATCATGATACTCTGTCAAGTCTGCAATGTTGAAAATGGGAGAAATGTGAATACCATCTGGCAGCTCCACCTCATATGCATTTCCTGAGTTATGTTTCTTCAAAATTTTGCAGGGGCCAAATTTCTTCATTTTCAGCTTGTTGTAAGTACCAACTGGAAATCTTTCTTTTCGTAAGTGTACCATGACAAGATCCCCTACTTGGAATTCCTTATGTCTTCTCCTTGCATCAGCCCTAGCTTTATACTCTTGATTCATCTTGATAATGTGTGCTTGAACCTCCTCATGTAGACGCTTGATGTGTTCAGCAAATTCCTCAGCTTCAGCACTTGTTCTCTCCCCTTGTTCTATCTTTCCCAATTCTGGTGCAGTCCTTGGGCTATTTCCATATACAATTTGAAATGGTGATTTTCCAGTACTCCTATTTACAGAGTTATTATAAGCAAACTCTGCCTGTGGTAGAATCAAATCCCATCCCTTAGGCTTATCTCCAACTAAACATCTCAGCAAATTGCCCAGACTTCTATTTACCACTTCTGTTTGGCCATCAGTCTGTGGGTGATGCGTGGAACTGAATTTCAAGTCTGTTCTCAACTTCTTCCACAATGTCCTCCAGAAATATCCCACAAATTTAGTATCTCGGTCAGAAACTATACTCCTTGGAAGACCATGTAGTCTTACCACCTCTTTGAAAAACAAGTCTGCAATATGGACAGCATCATGAGTTTTATGGCATGGAATGAAATGTGCCATTTTGGAGAACCTATCAACCACCACGAATACTGAGTCATTACCCCTTTGTGTCCTTGGCAATCCAAGAACAAAATCCATACTTATGTCCTCCCATGGCCTTGATGGAACAGGCAATGGCTGATATAGGCCAGTATTTTGACTAAACCCCTTGGCAACTTGACAAACCTGGCAACTCTGTACAAACTTCTTCACATCCTGTGTAATTTGAGGCCAAAAATAATGTTCTCTAAGAATGGCAATGGTCTTATCCCGACCAAAATGTCCTACCATCCCTCCACTGTGTTTCTCCTTAATCAGATTTTCCCTCATGGAACTCCTTGGAATGCACAATTGACTTCCTTTGAACAACATGCCATCCTGAATCAAATAGTCTAACCACTTGGTTCTATCTACAGCAACAGGTTCTTTACAAGCTTTCCATGCTTCAGCAAAATCAGGATCCTCAGGGTACAAATTCTTGAGTTCATCAAACCCAACTACTTCAACCTGCATTGTTGTAAGCAACAACTGTCTCCTACTTAATGCATCTGCAACCCTGTTAGATTTTCCACTTCTATGCTTTAACACAAATGTATAACTCTGCAAGAATTCTACCCACTTCATATGCCTCTGATTCAATTTACCTTGGCTATTTAGGTACTGTAATGCCTGATGATCAGTATACAAAACAAATTCCTTTGGCAATAAATAATGCCTCCATTTCTTTAAGGCCTGAACTATCGCATAGAACTCTTGATCATAAACAGAATACTTCTTCTTTGCATCATTCAATTTTTCACTAAAATATGCAATAGGCTTACCTTCTTGACTTAATACAGCCCCAATAGCGCTACCACTAGCATCACAGTCCACCTGGAATACTTTTCTGAAATCTGGAAGTGCCAACACAGGCTGTTCAGTCACCTTCTTCTTCAGCAATTCAAAACTTCTCGCAGCTGCTGCAGTCCATTTGAACTCTTTTCTATCCCCTCTTATTGTATCAGTTAGGGGTGCACATATGCCACTGAAATTCTTAATAAACTTCCTGTAAAAACTAACTAGACCATGAAATGATCTTACCTCAGTAGCAGACCTTGGAGTAGGCCATTCCAAGATGGCTTTTACCTTTTCTGGATCCATTTTGAGACCTTCAGGTGATATAACAAATCCCAAATAGACTAACTCCCTTTTTGCAAAGACACACTTCTTTAGATTAATTAACAGTTTCTCTTCTCTTAGCCTTTCAAAGACACTACGAATATGCAGTAAATGTTCTTCCAAAGTCTTGCTGAAAATTAAAATATCATCCAAATAGACAATAACAAATTTTCCCAAGAACTTCTTAAGTACCTCATTCATGAGCCGCATGAAGGTGCTTGGGGCGTTCGTCAATCCAAAGGGCATGACTAACCACTCATAAAGACCCTCCTTGGTCTTGAAGGCTGTTTTCCACTCATCTCCTTCACGAATCCGTATTTGATGATAGCCACTCTTCAGATCTATCTTTGTGAAGTACTGAGCTCCACTCAAGCAGTCCATAAGATCATCCATCCTTGGTAAAGGAAACCGGTACTTGATGGTTATCCTATTTATAGCTCGAGAATCTGTACACATCCTCCACTCTCCATCCTTCTTTGGTGCAAGTACTGCAGGTACTGCACATGGACTCAGGCTCTCTCGAATCAAGCCCTTCCTCAACAGCTCCTGAACCTGTCTATTTAGCTCCTCTGTTTCAGTAGGAGTCATCCTGTGAGCAGCCTTGTTAGGCAAACTAGCTCCTGGAATCAGATCTATCTGATGACTGATTTGCCTTACTGGTGGCAATCCATCTGGAACATTATCAGAGATAATATCTCCAAATTCTCCTAGTAAATCTGAAACTTCAAATGGTATTTCACTACTACCTTCTTTATCTTTCCTAGGAATCAAAGCATAGCACATACGCTGATGTTTCATGCCATCTAAAAACTTCCTTCCATCAACAAGACAAATCCTAGCACTGCTACATACCTTTTCACCTTCCTTTTTCATGGGCTTCAATTTGTGGCGAACTCCATCCTTTGTCAGAGAGTATGTGTTTGCATGTCCATCATGTATTGCATGTCTATCAAACTGCCATGGTCTACCCAACAATAGATGGCAAACATCCATCGAAATAACATCACAAAGAACTTCATCATGGTAACTCCCAATTTTGAATTTTACTAAACATTGTTCACTTACCAGGACCTTATGATCATCTTTTACCCAAGAAATCCGATAGGGCTGGGGATGTTTCTCCCTCTTGAGCTTCAGCTTAGAGACCATCTCTTCGGATACCAAGTTATCAGTGCTACCACCATCAATGATCACATCACAACATTTATCCTCACACTTGCATCTGGTACGGAACAAGCTCCTCCGTTGTCCTGGTTCATTTTCACCACTTAGTAGGACTCTTTCATTTACCAAGGTCTCTCCTCTTTCTGCATCCTCTAAATGTGATGATTGTGCATCCTCATCCACATGAGCAACCCTAGCTTGGCCCTCAGTTCTCCTATCTGTCCTTCCTTGTCGCTGCGGGCATTCAAAGGCACGATGACCTTCTTCATTGCAATGGAAACAGGTACCACGGAAGCCTCCTCTTCCTTGCCCACGTCCTCTACCTCTTCCTCTTTGATTTCCAAAGTCTTGATCACGGAAGCGGTTGAAACCCTCATTCCTCTGGTTCCTGCTAGTACCCTCATCTTCATTTTTCTTTTGAGTTTCATTGCGGCCTCCAGATGATCTACCGCTTCCCCTTCCTCCTTGACCACGCCCTCTTTGTCTTCCTTCAAACCTTTTACTCAGCTTCTCTTCAACTCGTAGGGCAAACTGGTATGCTTCTTCAACGCTGGTCATTCTTACCAGACTTAGTTCTTCCTGGATGCTAGGTCGTAACCCACTGATATAACGAGCAACCTTCTCCTTATTTGCTTCTGCATGCCCCGATCTAATCAGGAGTCGGTAAAACTCCTTTGTATATTCTTGGACTGATCTTCCTGCTTGCTTTAACCCATGCATCTTCTTAAACAGATCAAGCTCATAGTCCACAGGAATGAACTGCTTCTTCAATTTGTCCACCATGCGATCCCATCTTGTGATCTTCTCCTTTCCTCTTCTAAGTCTTTCCAGTTGAACCTCTTGCCACCAAATTTTGGCATGGCCTTTTAGTTTGGCCTTTGCAAACTTAACCCTATCTGGGTCCCTTATATCCTCATACTCAAAGTATTCATCCAGTTCATTGATCCAATCGATCAACTCATCTGGTTTCAAATTTCCCGAAAATATACCCACTTCAATTGTAGGTCTTTTCCCAAACCTAGAAATGGCCCTAAAAAGCCTTTCCTCTACAGGATTCAGAACTTCCCCGTCAACTTCCATTACTTCCTCTTCATTGTCATCCTCACTATTGTCATCTGCGGCAATATTTGCTCCTCTACGGAGCTCCTCTTGCAATGCTTGTACCTGTCTCTGGAGGGCTCTAACCTCCTCTGGATCAACAGCTCTGGCCCTTCCACCACGCTCTCTTCGTGGAGGCATCTTCTAACTCAAACCCACAACCACACAGTCCTGGTGCAAACTGCCTCACAATCGGCGCTCTGTCTACACACTCAGGAAAACCCGCTCTGATACCACTTGATGGGGACACAACCCAACAACCAGAATAGACACAATAGAAAAGGGGAAATTATATTAACTGAGAAAATAAGCTGGTACAAACAGTGCAGAGAAAATAAACTCTAAACATGCCCTGCGGGCTTACAATAGCATAAA
Organism: Cupressus sempervirens; assembly: GCA_028749045.1. Lineage (NCBI taxonomy): Eukaryota > Viridiplantae > Streptophyta > Pinopsida > Cupressales > Cupressaceae > Cupressus > Cupressus sempervirens. The sequence continues at coordinate 67,045,739 of CM053783.1, forward strand.
TCTGGAGAATATTTCTCCTTTTAGCACCTCCTCTCAAGCTCCGATCCGAACTGCCTTTTACAATGCCATAAACCTCCTTAAATAGACCCCGGAGGGTTAAGGACTAGGAGTACATTCTAGAAAGTGCTAGTGGGCATCCACCGACAAAATAGAAGGTTCCGGAAGCTGCGTTAGAAGTCGGTGCAATTCTAGAAGAATCCAGAAACGGTAGCCGAACTTTCGGGAGGCATAACTTTTGAACCGTAACTCCGATTGACGAACCGTTTACATTTTCGGAAAGCTCTCGAAGCGCTCTATAGCCCTATGGACCAGCTTCGCTCGTCCCCCATTTTTCGACCCTTTTCGAGGTCATTTAATGCCCCAAATCTGACTCTGAAGCATTTTTAGGGGGTCTCCAAAACCCGAAAAACTGCAATAACTTTCAAACCGTGGGGCCTTTTGACCTGATTCTTTTTCTGGAATGCTCTAAATCTCGATTACATTCATCTGGCCAAGTCACACCTTCTAGGTCACCAAAATGATGGTCAAATTGCATGCTCCTATTTTTTCGGGATTTTTAAATGCACTGATAGTTGAACTATGAGAGTTGGAACCTTTATTTGAGCCAAATGGGTATCCAAAAATGTAAAGACATAAAATAGAAACTAAGTCTAAGTACATTTTTTTGGGTGACACAGGATTGCCCTTATACCTCTGGATGCTCCTGCATCATATGGAGATTGTGTTTGACATTTTTCTAAGTTGTTTGATTGATAATTCTTTTGCTCAAGCATTTCACAAATAGTGTTGCATTTCTATTTCTTTTTTATATTACTGTAGATAAGAAGCCCAATGTTGTGATTATTTATCCATGCAAGAAGCCATGGATCAGCACACATTTTGTGTGCATCATTAGTTTATTGAGGACTTGATATGAAAATAGGTGGAACACCACCAAATCTTTCTACATGGCCTTTTGGCAGTGGTCTATCTATTTTCATGTCAAGTCCTTAATAAACTAATGTTGCACGCAAAATGTATGTTGAATCCATGACTTCATGCATGGAGAAATAATCATGATGTTGGGATTATTATCTATAGTTATATAAAAAGTAAATGGAAATGCAACACTATCCATGAAATGCTTGAGTAGAAAAAGTATCAATTAGAAAACTTAGAAGAATGTCAAGCACAATCTCCATGAGAGAGGCCAAAGAGGAAATTGCATGACTTGTGCTAAACAATGTAAGCATGTGATCAACATATTACAATGTATTTCTAACAAAGAAGGAAAAAAAAATTTCTTTAACATGTTCTTCAAATTTTTTCCTTGTGGTATCATTCAAATTTTTTTATATCTCATGTCTTGACACATGATGAGATGTTGTGTTGTATTTACTTATCTACACATCTCCCAAGGGATTTACCACATCTTTTTATTGCTTAACATTACTTTTATAAGTTCCTTTCAACATGGTGCAACTTCATTCATGTAGCACAAATTTCCTCCTTCTAAAGCACAATTCATTTGCTCTCCTGTAGGTCTACCTGAGATTCCGAACGCCCTTAATTGCACAAGGTCTACTTTAACTATTTTCTTCTAAATCTATTTGTCTTTTATTATATTTTTATAATAGCTGATTTCAATAGAAAATATTTAATACATAGCATTATATAAGTATCCCCTAAAATAAATGAGCAATGAATGTGATTTTGTGGAGTGTTTGCCAAGAATCACTTGCCTCTAAATAATATATACTAATATATTGTGAGTATGATCTTAAAATCATGCTTAATAACTCATAGCATTATGTAGAAGATCACATGATTCAAGAACCCATTGTGATGGTTCTAGTTGCTTCTGTTGTGGTTTGAGTTCCTCTTATTGTTGATGGTGTTGCCAAAGATCCTTTTCTTGGTCCTTGCAATGTTATGTCTACTCTTCCTATTGGTGTTTCAATGGGGGATGTGTGTCTTCCTTGCTCGTCTCTTTCTTGGAGGTTCCTCTTTCTCATATGGTTTTGGTCATAACTTCTATTGGTGTGGTTGTCCCTATGGTTGCTAAGATTTGAACTCTGCAAGCATGTACATTCCATCTCTGAATTATTACATTGTGGAAAGGCTCATTGAATAGAACATAGATCAAACTAATATTTGACAGAGGTTAATTGAAATTAGATCACAAAAATTAATCATAATGTAGTACTCTTATTTCAGTACTTAGCTAATGGAGAAGTGGTATCCCAAGGATTGAAAATGTCTAAATTATCATATGTAAAGGGCACAAGTACAATGTTGTGCATCTCTTCTTCAAGATTATACATATATTTTGTATTGAAGTTAAATATTTTCTATATATATTTATTGTTGATTTGTTCATTGTTAGTTGTAACTAACTAATATAGACATGCATGTGGTTAAGAAGATTACTTAGAACTCCACAAAAATTGTTAGAAAAGGATAGAGCTTTCTACTAAAGATAGTTCTATAGTAGTAGAAACAAATGCAATGCTCCAAAGTTTTCAAATCTACACATGCCATGCTATCTAAGAATAAAGCTTCAACCACATTTATTTTTAGAGAAGTCTCATAAATGCAATTTGGGAAGGGATCAAAATATTACTAATTGTTATCCTTTATTTATAATCATATGTTCAAGGTTAAATGATCAACTATCACTAGTTTTTGTTTATTTCTATTATTACTAACATTTCTTTCCATTTTTCATTTTTGGGCAAGTTTGCTATATCTTTATGTTGAATAGTCATGTTTTAGTGATCGACAGTTTTTAGTGTGTGTTCAACTCTATTATAGAAGTTTGATATATAGTAGAATGATTATTCTAAATATATTAGTACACCAAAATATGCTATGATAGTAAAAAGTTAAATTTCATTAAGAAAGTTTTAAGATTCAGCAATCAAGAAGAGAACTCTAGGTCCCACGAGACAGTTGTAGTTTTGAAGGTTTAGTGGTATGCTCAATTTTGGGAGGTGGAGATACTAATTTGAATTTTCTATTGATGTCAATTTTCTCCTTTTTTTGGGTCATATATTGTGTTTTTTTTCACACATTTCTTTTCTTATACATTGTGATCAAATCACATACATTTTGGTTATGGTGAGTTAATGGGCAACTTTCTCCAATTGTTATATGCAGCTGACAAAATGTGAATGCCACAGATAGAGTGTCCTCATTCAAGGCTATATGGTCATCATAGTTTTAGCATAATTAGTGATCACGCCTCTTACAAATGTGATTGATCTATCTCTAGTGTACATGTTTAGGAAAGTATGCCTTTAAAAGTCTTTTGTTTCAAATTATCTTCAATTATTTCTTGCAGTAGAGATAATAACTGCATTTATCTCTTTGTTGTGGATACTAAATACATGATTATAATATTGTTACACAATTTGTAGTAGGGAAAATCTATTAATAATAGTGAATATCATTTTTTCTTCCTTCTCTTGTTCTTTGAAGGATAATAACTTATTGAGTTTGTGTACAATTTTTCAGAATAAGGCTAGATAAGTATTCTTCAAAGATGCTTAAAATGATGTTCTACTCATATAGACTGTATTTCATCACTATAATTGTCATTTTTTCCCTAGTTATATAATATAAACACCAGTTATAGCCTTTCATTGATAAAAAATCTGCATTCTTTCATGAAGGTGTCAAGATATAAAGAGTTTGTGATCTTGGCAAGAGCATGGGTTGTGAATAAGGAAGCACACACAAGATTAATGTGGATCCATTAGCAAAGATAAAGTGCAGATTTATGGACGCTTCTATGGATGGATTTATGAGTATATAGAGGACTATGCAAATTTACAAAGCATTTTGAAGAGAGTATGTGAGAAGTTTCTATGGAAGTTTTATGAGACTTGAAATAAGTTTCGTGGCAAATTTGTTGTTGTCATAATAGGAATTTGAGGAAGAGGGATTGTGGAGAATAGATTATCCATCATGTATAGGAGAAGTAACATTTTAGACAATTTCTTGGCACCTCTCTTTAGGATTGTATCTAAACAAGTTGAACATTACATTATATTGACCAACTCTACATATTAATGGATATTTAATACTAATTTTGTATGTGTTGTCTAACAAAATGTGCATTCAAGAAAGGAAAATAACTATTAAATTTATTACCTTTTTACAAATTGCACCAGACACTCTTCAATTGTAGCCTAAAAAGACTTGTTCTAGTTGTTTACATCATCGTTGAGATTGGAAACCTCATAAGTACAATGCATGCTCTTGTGCAAATGCCTTGCTAGATCATACATGACACCAACAATTGCTATAGAAGATTGTGATTTTGATTGTTGTGCAAGGATAGCTTCAAAATTTTCAATGATATTAATCTACATTTGAGAATGGCCAACAAATTGACCAGTAGAAAAGCATGAAATATCATAAAATATTATAATGAAAAGGTGAACTTGGCATTTGGAAACAATAACTGAAATATTCACGTATAAATTATAATTTAACCAAAGTATTTTGAAATTAAAATTCAAAATTCAAATCAGTAGATATCATATATAGACCTAGCTAGAGAAATGTAGCCAACGAAGTTTGACTTGTGCATATTGTAATTTACAACAAGGATTATAACTTGTGAAATTATATATGTTAGCTTCTTTCTCCATTAAGCGTTGCATGTCATATAGAATTTACAATCCTTTTCTTCCCCCTTGTAATATTATTCAACATGTCACCACACTCAAAATAAGTAATGAGAATAGTTCATGAATCAATGTATACTTTAGAATGATCTAATATCATTTTTTTCCACTATTCAAATTCTTCTTCAAGTCTTCTAATTTACAAAAAAAGTTATCAAATCCAATCAAGCATGATTACAGATAAATAGAAACAATAGAATACCTTAGAAATGAATAATTTGTGAAAATCCCATAGAAATCCATTCTTTCTAATACTTCATACACTATAACCGAATTTCATAAATAAATGAGTTTGACTATGGTGTCCTTTTGCATTGCTTGAAACCAAGAGATTCACATAGTTAGTTGTCATGAAATCATAGGTTAATGTTGAGCTTCACTTGGTTTCAAGAATATTTTAATATTCTCTACTAATCAAGGCCAACCACGTGAAGGTGGAAGCTCATTTTGCCCCACCCCCCATCCTAAAATCTACATTCCCCATTAACATTTAAATAATTTCATTCTATTAATAAAATGTAACATCCATTAATTATCACATGATAACATTCATTAACACATTAGTTTCATTAAAACATTCACATTAACATTGAAACATAAGATTCATTAGAATATTCACATGAATGTTCAATAGAACATAAATAAAACATCTATACATAAACATCAGTCATTATAATATAAGTTACATAAGTTCACATGAATCATTTCTTTTCTCTTTTTTTGTCATTACCTATATTGTTGCAAAGGCATATCCATGTCATCATCGATATTTCTTCTCACCCATGGACATGCACTCACTTTCCTTTGCAAAGGTTGGTCCTTTGCAATAACAAATAAAAGGGTTTAATTTTAAAAAATTGAAACTTTATATATATATATATATATATATATATATATATATATTAAAGAAAATTGTAGCACTCTTTACCTTGTTCAACCACATCATCTTGCCTATTGGCTTGGACCTCAACACATTCATCATTTGCATCGCCTACAACTGCAATACAAGATGTTTTCTTAATCCCAACACATATTATAGTTAAATTTGTATTACTACATTAGATTCAATTTAAAATATTTACTTGTATTAATAATTCAGAAATCAAAAATCAAATAGAAAATATTTACTTGTATATACATTGATATTATTCTTCATCCATCTCATCATTAGGATCATCATCGTCATTGACATTATCACCACCACTATCTTGGTCATTGTCATCGTACTCATCATCATCATCGTGATCAGTGTCATCGATTAACTCTTGATCATGATCCACTTCTTCCTCTTCCTTGATATCTTCTTCCTCCATCGCTTTATACTTTATTAGCCTTCCCCTTGGGTCATGTCTAACAAATTTTCTAACCCATTTTATGTGGAACCTTTGAGTAAAACGCTGCTTACATTGGCTTGGAAGAACATAGGGCCCATTGGCTCAAACAACCTTGTATTAATCATTGGAAATTCATTCTCATGCTCAATAACAATTCTATTAGGATCATTTTTATTGAGTAATATTTTGTACCATTTGACAAGGAAGAGAACTAATTTGAAGGAATTAAAGTCATAGTGAAGTATGTCAACCAAAATGTCATAGTATTGATTTTGAGATTGTCCAGGATGTAAGTCGTTTCTAAATGAAATATTGGTCACCTAGAAGACTACACTTATCCCAGAATCACAAGTTCTCTTCGTGTCATCTAAATCTTTGATGTGAAATTTATAACCATTGCAAAAACATAGTCTTGTAGTTTTTCACCTACAATAATGTCAAATGTGTATAAATTATTCCATCACGAGTTCAAAAACATACAGTTGATTAACAAACTTATAATTATCTAGAGATTTCTTAAATCATATGCTAAATCTATTTTCTTTTGTGTAGCATTGGGATCTCCATTAAAATGAGCTTTTTTAACCAATGAAGACAGAGATTCCCATTTTAATCCATGACTAGAATGTTGACATCATTCAATCCATACCGTCATCCAATCTTGATTGTTTACAAGAAACAAATGTATTGCATCCCACCTCTTAAGCAGTTGTACAAAAGTAAATTGATGAATTAGAATAGATTTATTTTGAAGATTAAGAATAATTTAAATACAATAGCATCTCGTAATTTATTACCTTTCATTTTCCTAAACCTACCTTTCCCCACCAAGTACTCCCCTTCAAATTATTTAATGGGGTCAAGATCCCAAATGCAATCTATATGGGTCTTTGCTACAATCTTAGAAAGATGTTGAGTAACGTACACCATTATTTGGTATGCCATATATCCCTCAATCATAGAAACCTCAAGACATTCTCTTTTTTGAACCAAACCCTTCAAAAATTTAAAATATCTCTCAACCATCCACATTCACCTAGGTTGTACAGGTCAACACAATTCAATCTCCTCAACTTGGTGTACAAGGTAGTGTTGTTGTGCATTGAAAAAATTTGAAGGTAAACACTTTGACATTTCACATATTAGTAGATGAATTATTTTCTTCCAATATTTTATATCTTCTTTATGGATTTCTTTAGATGAAAACCACCTACAAGGGATAAAAGAAACAAAAACATATAAATACAAGACTTTACAATATATTACTTGTTTGATATATTGAAAAAATATTACTACTTACCTCATTTATTTTCTAAGATCATATATCACTTATTTGATATTATTGTCAAAGTTGTTTGGGAGCAATAGGGGTGGCACATACTACAATAATTGACAATTGATCATTTCATTATTTTCCAACTTAATACAATAAAAATTGAATGTAGTTTCCGAAATATATTGTGAATACAAAAGACCATGAGTTACCTTGATAAAGGTATGTCAATCATGTGTTTTCAGCCCTAGGCCAAATTCACTTTTATTTGAGATGAGATTACTTATATTTGCAAAAAAAGTTGTAGGAAATCTCATTTTTAATATGACTTCGTTTATGGCATTACTTTGTTGCACTATTAATAACCAAGGAAGGGCACTTGCATTAATCCAGTCTCCATTGATATTTGATTCAATGATATTTTTCATTGCATGATTGGAATCATGAATTTCACTACAAATTTTGGCAAATTTTTCTTTTTCATGCCTTCCATCCAATATTTTTCACAAGATCTTTGTTACATTTTTATAGTATGCATGGTATCAAAAAAATGCACAATTTGTAGTTTCTCGTAGTAGGACAACCTTCTAAATTCTCTAGGATAACATTTTAGTCCCTTTCGAAGGTGGTCAATATTGGTGCCTTGACAACCTCAAATTATATTATATTCCAACTGTCATAGGTGAGGTGTCATTCTTTGTGGCTTTGATGTAGTCTCTTCTTTCCCATTGAGAAGATGTTCTTCATCACTTAAAAACTTTTTTTTTTGTGGAGGAAGTGCCTATTCTCATCAAACACCTTATTTCTTAAACTTTTGGAATGACGAGATTTCCTCTTTGGACCACTCATTAGACATGAAAATTTTCCCTTTGTTTGAAGGCCTACAAGATAATGATATAATTGGATTGAATATGTTCATTTTTGGAATTAGTATTATCGCGTACAACTAGATTTCAACATAACATACCACATAAATGTGTCAACCCTAGGGCATCATGAATTGTCCACATAAGCATTGCATGGAATTGAATTTTTTTTGTCCAATTTCTCTAGAGATATCATACATAGTTAAACCATTCCATAACACCAAAAACTCATCAATAAGAGGCACAATATATGCATTCATTTATTTCACTTGATATTTTCCTAGTTGAATGAACAACATTAGATAATTATTGTGGTCATTTCACTTCAAGACTTATAATTACATGTAAGTAACAATAAAATAATTAAATTCTTGGAACAATCATTGCCAATATAATGTGCTCCCTCTTTATTGACATCCATGAAAGAAGGTTATTGTTGATAACAAAAACATGCTAGACCAAGTAAACAAATCTCATCTATCCATATGGATTGACACCATCAATTGCTAGAGAAAGCCTAGGATTTTGAGGTTCTTCTTTAAAATGTAGCCACTTTTCCTCTATGTCCTTAAATGTTGAACCATCTATAGGCATTCAAATAATGCCATCTCGGCTTCTATTGTGTGCATGGTAATCCATAAATTGTGCCAAGATATTGCACTTGAATAATAGTTTAAGACACAAAATAATGGGGATGTAATGAAGAATCTTGTGAGACACCTTTTTTATCACTTGATCATCTCGATATCTGCTCATATGGAATTCAAGGCATTTTATTGCATTTTTGTGTTCTTTGTGATAAATTACATGATCTTAAGGAAAAACATCTATTGATTGATACTCCATTCCAATATGTTTCATAGTGGCACATAATTCTTAGTACGAACAATAGAGAATATTTTATGGTGGTAACAAATAGTCACCTAACGATCTGGTGTAGGAGCACCCCAAAATTGAATTAATTTAATGGTTAATGTTCAAAACCACAAGGCTATGTAAGTTTTAGAATGCAATGTTAAATGCCATATGGGCATGTACCATGAAAATATGGGAATGTGCTAAAATTCCAAATGTAATTAAATGACATTTGTAACCATTTGTGTTTGGTTACGATTAGACAACACGATGTATTCATGGAATGGTTATGAGGAGACATTAAAATTCATAACTCCCTAGAATCTCTCTACAGACAAGAATGCAACCAAAGAGGCATGGAAATTGGATGATTCTAACTATCCAAGATAGTCTTTAATAAAACATCTTTAAGCAATCAAAGGGTCAATAGTTGAGCATCTATAACATATAGCTTAGAGAGAACAAAAGAATAGAAAGAAAGGGTTGGCTCTCTGGCCTTCAACTAGAGAGCCATGCATGTTATATGTATTTGTATTGCATATTTTTGAAGTTAATAGAATGTGTTTATTTAAGTTATATTGTGTCTCTCTTTTAGATTCAATGTTTTATGCATTGATCTTGTAGTCATCTCTATGAGTTGGTCATTGCATGTTTATGAGTTATGCAAACTATCAATACATAGGGTTCTTGGTTATTGTTTTAGTTTAATGAATAGAGAAATCACCTAAATAAGTGATAGAAAAGATCAAAGGAAGGGATGGTTATTATTTTTGAACAAAAGCAAAGGTGGCAGTTATGTTCCAAACGGATTACAAAAAACAACATTGTCTCAGAAAATAGATCCTCAATGCGGGGGCCATATCTCCCTAATGCACCTTGGATCTTCTTAAGATTTTAGTATGTTTTTGCAAAACTAGTTATGCCGATCCTCACTAGAGAGATTGAGGATATTTTGTCTAGTTCAAAAGTTATACCTCCCTAAGTACGGGTCTATCCAGGAGACAGCAAGAAGGTATATTCTTGGCTATTTATTTTAAAAGTTTTGTTTAATGGATTTAGTGGATGGGAAAGTATATGGAACGGGCCTAGAAGGATTTTAGGGAGTATATTTGATGAGAGGAATATCCATAAATGTTCAAGGGGAACGTTTTAAGTGATTGTTCCTAGTGTGGAGTCAAGAGATGCTGAGTCACTATCTTTTAGGAGAGAAGTCCCTAGTTGGTGTGGAGATGTGGGATGGGCAGTTTTGGGGTATTGTGAATTTTATTTGAGGTGTCTCTAGTTACATTTAGTAGCCATGAATGAGGAATGAGACAACATCAACAAGCCTATTACATCATGATCTACAACAAAAAATATTAGTCATTAGTATAAATAATCTTAATGGTACATATTTTACCTTTTATAGACTATGATGATGTATATCACAAACCTTAGCATACATGAATTGTTATGTTGGATAAATCATTCATAACCTTCAAATTCACCAACAACAATACAACAAAGAGAAGATTTGATTGGGATCCTTCATAAAGCGTCATGTTTTCCTTCTCAAGTAGAGGTATATCATGGATGGCCTCAATGTCATCCTCATCCTCCTCATCATCATCAGCAACAACACCACCACCACCACTAGTACCAAATGTGTCATGGATCAATGCATTTGTACCATCATCTTTAAATGTGTTTTCTAGCACATGATCACCATCTTCCATGGGATCATGATCTTCTCCTTCAATACTCACACCTCCATGTTCCTACATATTCACACCTCAATGTTCCTTCGAGATGTGTTGTCCATATCATGTACTACCTTGGAGAGATTGTCCTATATAAAAATGATGATAATAAAACCCTCATTCTATGGTTCATAAGTATATTGATTGTGAAAATAATATTAAAAAAAACTTACCAATTGATGATAGTAAAACCCCCTTCAATGTGACCATTTTCCCAACAATGTCTCTTAGTTATTTTGATTTTGATTATTGTTGTCTTTAAGCTGTTACAATGCTTTCAAGGAAAATAACATTTGTCATTGCTTGCTCTTTGAAAGTTAGACAACAATCTAGCAATTGTCTCTCTATTTTGATTAAACTCCCTTGTATTATCTAGCATGATCCTTCTTCATGGGAATAACTTATCCGTGTACCCTTATTGAGTTAGTTGTAGTTAATGCTTATATTTGCACATATGGTTCTGAAAGAAACATTTGGTGTAATTAATGTGTATATCTACAAAAATATTGGACATGTTGTACTTAATGTTTATATCTGCACATATAGTTTTGAAAGAAAAATTTGGTGTAATTAATGTGTATATCGGCAAAAATATTGGACATGTTGTACTTAATGTTTATATCTGCACATATAGTTTTGAAAAAAAAGATTTGATGCAATTAATTGTATATATGAAAAATAATTGGACATGTTGTACTTAATGTTTATATTTGCACATGATTTTGAAAGAAAAATTTGGTGTAATTAGTGTGCATATTTGCAAAAATATTGGACATATTGCACTTAATGTTTATATTTGCACATATGGTTTTGAAAGAAACACTTGGTGTAATTAATGTGCATATTTGCAAAAATATTAGATATGTTGTACTTAATGTTTATATCTACACATATGATTTTGAAAGAAACATTTGGTGTTGAAACAATACAAAAAGTTTTACAAAATTAATATTTTACAAGAAAATGCACCTGAAGAACTGTTAGCTCAGAAGAAAGAACATGGTGTTGAAATAGTACAGAAAGTGCTTGACATGAGAGGTCTGGAAGTGAGGGTGTTGACCAATCTTGAAAACTTGATTGTTGAAATGAAAGCTATCGAGGATCAAACACCTATGCCAGAGTTACAACACAATGTGAAGTTGAAAGCTATTAAGGATCAAACACCTATGCCCCTTGTCCTCTATCCCCTCCCTCTTCATTCCTCTTGTTTGTAACTCCTATCACTCCCTCCATTCTTCTTCTTGTTTTCTTGAACATTCAAGGAGTTGTTCACATGATTCCTCATTAGTTCATATTTCAATCGAATTATTTTTTCCTTCAACTTAGCCATCTATTGGTTTATCCATGTGAGAGTGAATGATGTTAAACATGATTTATTATTGTGTCAAAACTTCATCTTTGTTCGACCAAGGTATAGTAGGAATTGCATTCTTTCTTGTTCTGTCATGATCACCTTGGAAATAGCATATGTGTTTGCTTAAACCAACATATCCTAATATCTTAAATTTTGGTTTCTCAAATTTGTTTGTTTGAAACATTTTTATGGTTTTTGTGTACGTTATTTATCTTCTTTCTCTTTTAAAATTTTGTGTGTATGGTATCTTTAAAGAAAACACACTTCTCACAAGATTCTTACCCTCCAATTTATTGCATTTAAGATATTAAGATATTAGGATTTTTCATAATCACCTTAGAATTTTTCATGTGTTTCATCTACATTTTCTTTGTCATTTCTTATAAGAGTGTTTCAAGGTTGACAACCACTTCAATATCCTATGCATGGTTTAGAGGTAATGCCATTGTGGTAGAAGCTTCTACACGGGAATGAGCCTAGTGATTATGACATTTACACAGAAGTAGAACTTTCTTCTTTGACTCCTTTCACTCAACTCTTCACTAAAGTTATTCTTCCAGTAGTGATAATAGCTGCTACAAATTCCTGGGAGCCAAGGGATCCTGAACCTATGCTACATTTTCTAGAGACATGGGAGAAGTTACTATCGGATTTAGTACTTCATCACATTTTGGATCATATAATGATGCCCAAATTAACAACATCAATAGATTCTTGGGTTCCTCATAGGGAGATTGTGCCAATATATGCATGGTTAAATCCTTGGCTTCTATTTCTCCATGTTTTTATGATGCATAGAAAAGCCCATATCATGTTAGGATACCACTAAGGAAAGTGTTTGCAAATATATAAATAAAGAACTCAAAAAGGAGTTCAATTAAATAAATAATTTGTGTGTCCGATGTTATTAATGAAATACTAAACTAACTAATTATCATATACTTATAACGATCAAAGTATGCACAATGTAAGATCTTGGTACATAAATTTTCAGCAAAAAATAGAGGGAACAAAATTTAAATAGGGAGTCATATAGTATCTAACTATAATTATGAATTAAACATAATATCAAATACAACCTTGTTTTCAATGTAATATCATTTTGTGTATTTTTTTAGTCCACACCAAAATCAATAACCCTTTTTTTACTATACAAACTTTTTGTTACTCAATAACCTTTTTCTTTTTTCAATTTGGGAAGTAATCCCCTTGAATTGGGCATACTGTGTTTTCTATCCAAGTAGTATTAGGACAAGCACAAACAACTCCTAGAATTTTTGTTCATAGACCCAGTGGATATTCATGCACACCCAATTCAAAAGCTGCTACTATTAGATCTCTTTGTTTCAGATAATCATATAAGAATTTGGGTTATGGTGCTCAACCCATGAGCATTGTAAGCCCTATCTTATCTTGGATATCAGCCAGGTACATTCTATTTCTCCTTTGATTAAATCAGAAAAAAGACTTAATCCCCACATGCTTGTCAAGAATCAATCACATTCAGTGTTGAGATCATTGTGATTCTGTTTATTAATGGTGGAATTTAGTTTTTATGATTACAAAGAAAACTATTGGAGTGAACATGTTTCTTGATTAGCATCAATAGGTTGAAGAGTAAAAACTCATCCATACCCCAAAATGACTAAGGAAATCAAAGGATTAAGGAAACAAAAAATGGAGTATATCTTAGAAGTAGAAGATCACCTAGCATTTGGTGGAGCTAAGAAAAGAGTCTAGGGTTGATAAAAATAAACTAATATTGCATAGCTCATGCTTTAAGCTCTATTTCTTTTTCTATTCAACAAAATAGGAAGAGTTTGTATAGTAAAAAAATCATTCTATGTCTTCTGTGTATTTTGTAATATCTGCTATGATATGTTTTTGTAAAATTTCTTGCCAACTCTACCCATTTTTCGTGGTCTGCATTATTTTTGTGCAGAATCTTGAGGTAAGTCACGTAGCACGGGTTGAGTGATTTTTATTGTTTTATTATTTGAATTTTGGAATATGTATGCAATTGGATCATTTTTTCTATTGTGAAGATAATATGTAATAAACACCTTAGAAAAGATTTCTCTGAATATATAAAGAGATATATGTTTAGAAGGAAAAGAAAGGAATATTTACATACGTACCTCTTCTCACCCTAGAAGAAAATTGCAAAAGGGCATGACACGACAATGAAATCATAGAGCGAGGGCACGATACGACAATAAAATGATAGAGAAAGGGCATGACACATCAATGGAATCATAGAGAAAGGGCATGACACAAAAATGAAATCGTAGAGCAAGGGCATAGAAATAAAATGCAAAGATCATGAGGGCATAGAAACCAATGCACTGATCACAAGGGCCACGACAACATTCACAACACTCCACCTCTTTTGCGCCTAGCTCTCTACAATCAAAACCAAATGGAAAATGATTTTTCGTGTTTTCTTTTTTTTTTTTATGCTCGCGAGGGCATCACAATTATGATGCCAATGTTAGTATTGTGATGGCATCAAAGACAATTGCAAAAAAAACATGAAAAATCATCATAAATTACACTGTCATTGCAAATGTTGTAGTGTACATATACATATGTATATATATGTATATACATACATACATACATACATATATAGAGATCACAAGGGCACATCAACGAGATGTAGAGATACATATATACATACATACATACATCTGGATATGCAATTTTATCACCTTGGAAAACTATATTTGATCTTTATTCAATCATCGAGAGATAATATAATCTATAAGTATAGATTTTTGCATACTTATTTTGGTATGAATAGTTTGATTGAATTCAGCTTAGGAGAGTGGGTCTACTCATGATGATAATGGCTCCATGTATTGGGTCTTTAGAGGAGAGAGACTTAAAAAAGATTAGATGTTGTTTATGGATATGGGATGATTTGTTTGTGATGCCAATATATCCTCCTCCATATTGAATTTCTATATCATCAAATTGCTTGATAGAAATCACAAGACTTGGTCTTCTAAAATGGTATGGGCTACTTGGAATTGTCAAACTTGAGCTGTTGAGCTATACATTTTGATTGATGAACCAACACTTCGAATTACTAGTTTCATGTTTAGAACCTTTGGCTTTTAAAATGTGAACTTTGGTGTTGATTTGTGGTTCATGGACTATTATGAACCAAAAGAAACCTAAATGTTCTTGGAGACATCTAAAAGCATCTACACAAATTGATATGAACCATTCAATCTAAATTATAGAGTCTTTGAATCTCAGTACTCTGATCCAAACCAAGAGCCTTCTAAACATTGAAATCACTAAACTACTTAGGACACTAAACTTTTCTAACATATGATACTCCTTGAACCAATTGAAACATTTTGAAATAGGTTCAATGAGATTCAAAACCCAAGAGGGACTAAGATATAAACCTCAAAAAAGGGTCATGGGATATGTTGGGGTAGGAGGAAGATGGTTGTGTGATGGCTAATTAGGAAAGTTGCAAAAAATTGGGGTGTCAATTATAAGTAGTTTCATTAATTCAATAAGGGAATCATCTTTGAAAGTGAGATGATCAAAATTGGCATGTCCATCCTTATGATAGATGTTGCTATCTCATAATATAGAATTGCCTCAAATGACAAGCAAGAAATTATTAAATGTATGGAAAATCAGAAGAGCATTCACCTATAATATTTTTGAAGGAAAAAAATATAATAAAAAATATAATTTGGTGGAAAAAAGCCATGAGCTATGTGGCTCCACATTGTGGCTACCCCACTATCCAGTAGTGGAAACTCTTCACGTTAAATATGAAGATCTTGAAATTAAATTAGATAACTATAAGAGATCTACATTTTTGTTTTAGTGATAACAAATATATAATCTAATTTTAAGAAAAATAATAGTCTTAAATGTATATGATTAAATAAAATAAACACTAGTACTAGTTGTAGTTGTATAATTCTAGTATTACAAATTATGTTAAACAAAATTTTCAATAAAACAAGTATGAAGTAACATAAATGAATCATTTGTTCGATCCTATTATGACTTAATGTGAATACATCTGATCATTACTTAGATGATATTATGCATGAGATCTTTACTCAATCGCCAAGAGATAATATAATTTGTATGTATAGATTTCTGCATACTTAATTTGGTATGAATAGTTTCGATTAAATGCAAGGATAATTTCTTATGTGAATTCAAGACATGAATGATTAATTTAATTTAGTACAAGTAATATGAAAGTGTGTATGTATGCATGTAAATCAATTCACATAGTGAATTGATATACATACATGCATGCACATATGCATACAATCATCATAATCAGTTATTCTTGAATCTGACCAAAGCTATTATATATGAACAAAGAGATACATGTTTAGAAGGGAAAAAAAAGAACATTTACATAGGTACCTCTTTTTCCCTTGAAGAAAATCATAGAGCAAGGGAATAGAGATCACAAGGGCGCGACATAACAATGAAATATAATTATCACAAGGGAATGACAACAAAATCCTAGATCTCCACTATCTCCACCAACGTTCTGAGCTCTTCACCCTTGTTTGGAGCTTTCCACCCTCTTTTGTGCATGGCTCTCCTTGATTCATGTTGTCTCTACTTAGATGACTGAGCTTCTAACAGTTAAAACATATTGGTCTAAAATTCCTTCAATTTCTTGATCTTCCTCTAAGATGTATTGTTGCACAATTTGTTGCAATATGTTCATATGTTGGTGTTTTTTATACTACCAAGCAGAAAAGGCCTGATACTAGTATTCAGAGGATTTATCTCAATCTAAGGGCTTAGCTACTTCCTATGTTTAGCTGAGAAAACTTCATATCTGGCTCCAACTTCAAAAGAATCACCATGATTCTCTACTTTTCAAGCTCTATAAAGCTTAGGCAGGTGCACCTTAGGGATATATGGCTATATAATTGATTATTTGGCAATTTTTTCACAAATCATTCAACTGATACTTCTCTTCCCTAGATCTATCCCTATAAGGTAGATAGTGGTCATATATCTTCTATGTTTTGCAATGAATCCTTGATAATAGTAGCTAACAATGACAATCAAGAGATTACTGCAAATAAGTGTTGACCAGAAATTTAATTATTTATACAATTAAGTAAAATTGATTTGATTTTATATCCATGCCCAATGCAACCCTATGACTTCTTCAAATTGTAATTGAATATATGATCAGTGCCCTATCCATTAGTACTCTAGTCTACCCAGCAAAACATTTTGAACTAATTAATTGCATTACAATTAATATTATCAGCAACTGCCCCCAAACCCATTCTTATGAATATCCCTACTATATGACCAAAAACCCTATCAATTTATTGGAGCATTTACTTAATTCTTTTAATTAAAAGTAATAGAAAATTGATATACAACCTATCCTAGTTGCATTAAATTGCATACAACTTGCTTACACAATCCCAAGATAATCCTTGTACACAACAATGGAGATAGAATTCAAAGACCAAAATATAGCATAACTTCCTCCTTGCATTAATTTTCATTAAAAATTACAAGAATGCTGGTAAGACTATAGAAACCTTCAAAATAAAATAGTAGATCTCTCAATATTCACTTGTATTCTTGGACTTATAGGAGAATACATCATAAATCTTACAATAGACTCAATGGACTAATAACAATAGCATAATTCTCAAAATTACCAAAAAATTAGACCTCTACTCCACATCTTGGGAATCCTTTTATATAAAGGATTGCAACAAGCTTTATATGGGAGGACACTTGTCAAAATCTTTATAAAAAACTAGTACAAAGATATTCCTATTATGTTACAAACAAAATATTCTTTGTACTTGGCCGTAAAAACTAAAATGTAGTTACAAAACTGGTAGGTGGCATTTGTCAAAAAAATCTCTTCAGGAAATCAAATTTGTCTTTAGCTCCTATCACCATCCATGCCTTTTCTTTACCTTTTCCTATTTTGAACTGCATCTCAACTACATCTAGTCACTATCACTAGTTGACAATGCCTTGATATCTACAATCAACTCCCATATGGTGATGTTTGTATACACTAATATGTTAGCAAGAAACACTAATCTATTTAAAGAAATAAAACATTAAATAACAGGACTAATATAACATATAAGATAGATAAAAGAGGAACCCCTAATTAGGAATGTGAGCCAAATGAATGGACTCTCCCAATAAGAATTAGCTCTTTTCTTGCTAGATGAGTCTAAATGAAGGATTAGTATGTATGCTCAAAGGGCTTCAAGTTTGCTTCAATGGTGGAGATGGGTAATGGCAAATTGGTAGCTTTGTGAGCTCTCAATTTGGCATTATAAGGGTATGGTTAAGGGCTTTGGCTTCTCAAACTAGCATTATAACTTTAACTCAAGGATTGTGATGATATGGCTTGAGAGGGGATTCAATTTATAGGAAAGAGGCTTGAGGGATGGAGGGCTAAGATGCAAGGATGGGGAAATGGTTAAGGAGGGCTAGGATTGCATGAGAGGAGAGCACATGGATTGTGCTTCTTTACAGCCAATCAGGGAGTGACACATGTCACAGGGGGAGAGGATGGAGGAAAGGGCAAGGATGAGTCAACAAAGGAGGCTCAAGAGATAATATCTTCATAAAGACTCTTCATAAATGGCTTGTAAGAGCAATGAATGGGCTTGTAAGAGTCTTTATGGCTTTGTAAGAGCATTGAAGGCTTAGTGGTTGAGATATTTTGGAGGGAGTTGAGATTGTTGACTTTGCTTAGTTTAGGAAAGTTTTAAGCTTGCTTAGGGAATGTGACAAGGTTAGGGGGGGATTAGAGGTGATTTAGGATTAGATCAAGCTTGTTAGAGATGTGCAAGTGGATGGCATTTAATGAGGGTGGGTGAGTTAGTGGCTAAGCTTGGTTAGTATGGGTGGATGGGGTGGATTAGGCTAAGAAGGGGGTTTAGGGATAGGCTTAGGGTTAGGATAAATAAAGTTTATTTATCTCATAGGTTTGGTTTGAGGAGATATTTATTAAAACATTTTTAATAAATATGAGAATTAATATTTAACCTTAGTTAAATATTTTGAGTTGGGATTAAGGGTAGAAAATGATGGGATTAGCCCTTAATCAAATTTAAAGAAGGATTAGGAGATTTTGGAAGAGGTTAGTGGTCTTAAGGAAATTGGCCAAGTTTTGGGCAAAAAATAAATAAAATATTTATTTTGGGATTTTTGGTCAATTTATTAATTAAATAATTAATAAATAAGAAAATAATGTTTAAATAGGATTTAAACATTTTTGGGAGGGATTCCTTAATTAAATATTTTTAATTAAGACAAGGGGATTTAATGGCATAAAAATAAATTAATTAATTAATTAATAAATGATGATGTCATCAGAGACTTTTTCAGAAAATAAAAATACTTTATTTTCTAAGTGATTTTAGGTGTCTACAATGTTTGTATCAATATTAGGGTAGGTGACATCTCTAATTGTATCCAACTCTTCTAAACATTTGATCCACTTAGCATCAGTTATAGCTTTAACCTTAGAGGCTACCTTAGACATCTCTACTTCTAACTTATAAAGTATATATATCATATGATAGATAGCAGTGGGACTCACTTCATTATTAAAAAAGACAAAAACTTGGGATGATCAAGGATATTATCAATGATGATGACCGTTCAACCTAGTCTTTTATTTTTCCTTCAATATCCAAAATTGTAGGCACAAAATTTGGTGTCCCAATAGCAATTACTTTCATCTTATTTTATACTAGCTGCACCTTCCCCCCAAAGAAACCATCTAGATCTCTTACTTTATAAATTTATTTTCTCCTATTCAAAATGGTTGCCTTTGGTAGGTCCTTCTTTTGGGGAAGTATAGTGATTATGCTAACAAAAAATTGAATAGAGGGGGCCCATGTGCTGAATAGTGGAGATAACAGAGCAATTACCTTTGTACGTTTTATTTCACTCCTAATGTAATATAATAGCCATGCACATTTTTTGAGACTATCTTTAATGCATTAATCTTATGAATTAATAGAATCTTCAAATCTCTGATCTCTACATCTTTACTGGCTTCTAATTTTTCTTCATCAATATCCATAGCCTAGCCAGATGTTTCCCCTATTTCTATAATACTTCTAACATTTTTTTTTAATGAAGCCACCTCCATTTCCAACTTGATAACATATTGTTATAAAACATAAGTTTTCTTCATTTCCTCTTCGTAACTCCTTGTCCCAATAAATTTTTCATATGTCTTTTCAAGTTGGGCTTGAAGAGTGTCTATCTTATGTTTACCCATTAATGTTATCAAAGTATGCATCCTCAAAATTTGATCACTAGAAGTAGATTGCACATGCCAAAATATAACATTTCCCCTAGGGGAATCTTTTATTTCCATGAGAGTGGGCTTATCATCCTCTAGAGCTAAACTCCATATGGCCATTGTTTGGGCATCCACATTGAATCCTAATCCCATCATCTCCCCATATTGATTTTCATCCTCAAAATAAATTAATCTCTCTTGTCTTCTTATTTGATCTAGTAAAAATGAAGAGCTCAAATTCCATCCTTGGAAGATAATCATGTAATAATTTACCTTAGGGAAAAATCACCCAAGACCAAGAAGCACAATAACTAGCACAAAATAGACCAATAGAGTATGATCATAATAACAATATGATATTTAATTGATTGTATAGTACACTAAGAGTGCCTATATATAAAGGCCTTTGGAATGCTTCTAGAATGTCTAGGAGTTACCAATATGATAAGCATCACAACTAAGTGCATGCCCACCAAGAGTGGGTTATCCTCCATTAAGCACAAGAGTTAGTGTGATGATGAGAGGATAAGCCTACAAAGGTGTGTCATGTAAAATTATTTTGTAGACACCATGTGCTTAATTAAAAGTGAGAACAATTGTGTTGTCAACATGACAACTCAGTTGATTATGCAAACTCTAATGTTATAGACACCATGTGCTAAAATAGAGTTTCTTACTCCTATGTTGTCAACATGACAACTCAGTTGATTATGCAAACTCCAGTGTTGTAGACACCATGTGCTAAATTAGAGTTTCTTACTCTTGTGTTGTCAACATGACAACTCATATGAGTACACAAACTCCTAGGTGTCTAACCTAAGAAATAATAAAATAATGCATTTATCTTAAGTAAACTTAAGTAAAGTATAAATAATAATTATTTACACTAAAAAATCATTCCACTCCTTTTGACTAGATCTCTAGCCTCTTCAACAATGAGGGTTTCACTGGTAGAGTCATACTCCTGCAACTTTTGTATCAACCCAGCAACCTCTTCAACTAAATCTCTAGGCTTCATTTACAATTTCAATTCATTTCTCTTTATCTTAAAAATGAAGTTTTTGAATTCATTTTACTTAGTAAAATTTGCATCATCCATAAACTCGTTAGCCTCAATGATTTTATCATCAATTATTTGTGCCTCTAATTATAATTTCTTTGTTCTTTGCTCATTCTCGGATGCCTAGGACATTAGGAATATTTTTCTAACATCATCAATGTACTTGCTTCCCCTTGGTAGAATCTGGAGATCCTTTTGTTGAGCTTTGTTTGGTATTTATACCATCTTTTATTTCTTATGTATGTGTTCTTCCCATGTAGAACTCTCAGGAACATCTTGCTTAGGTTGGTCATCTTCAAATTGGTCTTCTTCATTAGATACCTCCACTATGTATTCATCATCAACATAATCTAGATCAATCTTCTTTCTGATTGTCTTAGGAACTTGAAACACCAACTCATCAAAGTTATCAACACACTTATCCAATCTGACCCAATATTCCTCATTAGGATAGAACCCTTTAAAAGATGGGTTTTCCTTTCTCATCTCTCACTCATTACCAAAAATATCTTTGCATTTGATCATTCTTTCCCTATAGGCATCCTCACTCTACACATTAGCAATAACATCCTCTTCCCACATAGGCTTTGTAGGGGGTAGATTATATCCTCTCATGCTTTTCAAAGCATGTCTTACTACATTGCAGGGGTCATAGATTCTAGCTGGCCGAGTTGGCATCTTACAATTTTGTAAAAAGGAATTAATTTTCTCAATGGCATTCTTTCCAATCTCAAAATCCCCTACCTTAGTACATCTACACAAAAATGCCCGCTTCTTGACACTCTTTCCCAAATACTCACTATTCAAAGAAATTAGCTGCCAAAATATTTCTACCAATCCTATCCTCTCAGGAACATATTTAGGAAAAATGTGGGGTGGATGAGGACACCCAAAAACTCTTATAATATTATATTCTTCAAACAATAAAATACTACTCCAATCATGAGTCAATTATTTTGCCACATCAAAGCACCATTTAGGTCTAACAATTTTCCTAACATTTCTAGGAACTCTTTCAATTATACAACCTATCATTTTCAAAACTAGATTTAAAAAGTCATTATAGAAAGACATAACATTTGAATATGGATAATACATTTTTCATACTCGTGTCCATCTTTGTACTGGCAGCCTCTCTCCCCATTCTTGTGTTGACTTGAAGAAACTTTGATCAAATGTGTCAACATTCTTTGACAAGATAAGGTGCATGAGTAGGGAGTAGTGAGGGAACTTGAAATCCTTCAGTTCTCCTTGTTGGGCAGTAGTGATTTCTTTGTGAGTACTCTTAATGATGTATTCTACAAAATCATAACCTATATAGTGATTTGGGTCTTGAATATTCAAATCCATGACATAATATGCCCCTGAAGCATTCATGGTTTTGTTTGTAACTAGGGCTTTGTCAATCCAAAACACGATATTCTAAAAATGCCTCTAAAATAAATTGAAGGGCATGACTTCTTTGACATCCCTCCTCTTTGGAATTTCTCCTACCTCCTTCTTCACCTTGGGAATGTGTCTGGTCATGTTTTTACCCATGTAAAAACTCTTATGTTTTTTGAAATTCTCATTCAACTCTTTAATATCAATGGGAAATGGCATAAGTCCACCCAAATCAAATGCCTCTATGAATGTATCCTTATCCAGTGCTAGAAAAAAAATTTATCCTTCTTGTAGAATGACTTATTAACAAGATTATAACATTTGATTAATGGTTTGACCAAATCCACATCCACAAATACTTTCGGTATTATCAATTTCCCTGAATTTCTTACTCAAGGGTTACAAATTGGAACTTATTTCAGTCTATTCTTATAGAAAAACCAAAACAATTCATACCCATTTCTGTTAGGGACAATTGCATATGGGTCTTTTGAGCATTTGTGGAACCAGGCAGGATGTGTATCCATTCTTCTATGAATATGCTAGGCACCCTTGGTGGTGTATCTTGTACTTCAATTACTGCCTGTGTGAAAATCTCCTTCTCTTTAGGACATTTTTGCAAATCTTTTACTAATTTTGTATGCTATGTTGACAAAAATCACTTAGAGATCACTTCTGCACCTTGAAATCACTCAAAAAATTCAAACAATTTGAGAAAATGGTAATAAAAACCAATTTCTTTCTAGGCTTTATCAACTTCTATGATCAAAGCATAGCTTTAATTGGCATTGAAGTGTGGCACACTTGAAAACCTATCAATCTTTGAAAAATAGATTAAATCTATGTTTTTTCAAATTTTCATACATCCAGCTCAGATTTTTCGATTGAAAATGTCATTTTATGCTTTAAAACTTATAGGTTTGATAGCTACAAACAAGACCATTTCACCACTTTGCACCAAAATCTTTCATTGTTACAGCATGGCTTGCGATGTTATGAACCCTTTGTTTCTCATTCAATTGTGGCTTCAGAACTACATTTAATCACATCTTTATTATTGTTCTGACCTTTTGACAAGCCTTTAACTTCTAACACTTCACAACGGTCTAGCCCTTGAAACACTTTACCACTATGACAGTGTGCTCAACTAGCTAGCTCAACATTTCTTTTACCTCACAACTTCGCAACTTAGTTTTTAAACTAGTTACTTATCCTTGCAAACATGTGCTTTACTGTCAACCACCACTTCGTAGCTTAGAACATTAACTAAAATTAAACCCTGTAATGATGTGCTAATAGAAAACTATTAACTCAACAATAACTCATCGCACTTTCGTGACTTATCTTTGACTGGCTCTCTAAACCTTTGCAATGTCATGCTAATAGTTTATATTGACTATTTTCCTTCATTTATGCAATTGTAGCTACAAATGCCTTAAGCTAAAATAAGCATGTGAACATGTGCTCTTCTTTGCTTTGCACAATTGCAACTTAGCACATTTGAAGCTTTCATGAAATATAATAGCATAATTATTTCAAAACTTAGGAAAAAGAACATATGCATGGAAAATACATACATCTTTTAAAGATCAAAATTATATTGTATAAGTTTCAAAATGATCAAACAAAAGAACTTTCCTAGGGTTTTTTTCAAGGGCTAAAATTTTTTTACAAACCCTAGCTTATTCTCAACACAATTCCTAATTTTTTAAGAATTTTGCACAAACTGGATAAGCAAAAAATCATGCCATCACCATGCTTTCCACAAAATTGACAATTGACCCAAGTATTGTAATCCTAATTCATAGTGTTTCATTTCCTTCCTTTGCCTTGACCTTTAGGTGTCCAATTGTTCTTTTCTTTAGATCTACAATATTATTCCATATGACCATACTTCTGATATGTGTAATAATAGCCTTCAAATCTAGATGTAGCTAGTGTCTTACTAGTCTTTGAACTAAATTCATGTGCTTGGTGTCCATGCTTGTTACAATTGAAACAATTACCATTGAATTTAGGTTTACAATTTCACTTACCAATTTTTCTCTTGCAAATATTTTTTGTATGGCCTAGATTTCCATAGTGATAGCATGTAAGCTTCTTGTTCTCAGCATTACTTTGTTCTCTATGCTTTGATGACTCTCCTTTCTCTATAGATGATATGAACTTGGTATAATCTAGTCTAGTAGTGTCATGAGGTCTTCTTTGTACTTGCATCTGTTCATCATGTAGTCTTGTACCCTCCTTAGGTTTGTTCATCCTTTCAATGTTTTTCTTCTCAAATCTCATATTTGTAATCTCTTCTACCTTCCTAGAAATCTCATAATTGATTCTTAATAACTAATTGACCATGTCAAATTGATTGTGAGTTGGTCATTGTACCTCATTAATTTTTTCATCAAGATTTGTAGCCATTTTCCTTTTGTCTTCATTAGCCATTACTTTTTCTTCTTCAACATGTTTCTTTTGTTTAGTTATTTTACATAGCCTCATTATATTTCATGTTCTCTTTTATATTCTCTTACTTCTTCATTCATATTATTGTTCTTCTCCAATAGATATGCTATTGTTACATCAATTTCACAAGATTTGCCTTCATCACATAAGTCCTCAATGATTTCTGCTCTTTAAGGATTTCTTCAATTCCTCCTTTGCATCCTTGACTTTCTCAAATGCAAGCTACAATTCAATCTTTTAATTTTCAATAACCTTTACCAACTTATAGGCTTCCATCTCCAAGATCTTTGACTCTCAAGTGGTTAAACTTATTTCCAAGAAAACATGGCTCTGATACCAATTGTTGGAAATTTAATAAGGAAAGTAAGATGATTAGAGTAGGGGGGGGGGGGTTGTGAATTAGGATCTTCAAACTATTTTTACTTCAAACATAAACCATGTTCATACATAATTCACCATACACACATCTCTTCCTTAACCTTGAACTTTTGCATGCAACATCATATATCAACATGTAATATCATATCTAACATCTAATAAAATGAATAAAAATATAAGAAATAAATCAACACATGACACAAATATTTGATAACATAAAAACCCTCCAAGGTGAAGGTAAAACTATGGTATGGATGACACCCATAAAATCTTCACTATTATAGCAATAAAGTGTGTCTATTAGGGCTACAAACTTTGATCACTTCTAATGATCTATCTTGTGATGGGTGTGCCTTGTCAAGATCTTACAAGACTATTAACTCTACCTTAATTAAAATATTTTAACTACACAATTAGTGCCCACTCAATTAGGAGATTTACATAGGCCTGTTAGGACCACTCTATTAAGAGATTTTCCCTAAAACACCTGCTAAAATGTATTGATACATTGATCCTTTGGTTTGTGTTGTCACAAAAGTTTGCACCCTTGCCCAAAGTTTTTACCTAAAGGCAACCTTGTAAAACATGGAAAAAAATCTCCAAGTTGTGGGACTTGAACAACAAGATTAAGTCTCTGGAGAAGGTTAGTTTCCTTACTATTAGGGTGCATCTAACTACTTCTTGAGAGGAAAAGGGAGAAGGAATGCATGAAAGAAAACTACCTAGTCTAATTTGGGTGGGTGATACACCAAAATAGTTTGTTCAGTCTTATCTATGCCTAACAATATACTATTCATCAATACAAACTCAAAATACACTAATTCAAACTTTGTTTTAATTCAATAACCACACACAGATTAGGAACCAAATGAAATGACACAAGGAAGGAACTTTAGTACTCTATAACATTCAAGGAAAAATAGATATTGTCATACAGATTGGAGAATGAAACAATGCATCAATAAAGGCAAGACGGTCTTGTACTTGTATTAATGGAAGAATGAGGTATAGTAGAGAGATATATTCATTCATACACAAAAGGATATTATAGTAGCATAACAAAGACTGTAATACTATAGAATTAGAGAAAATTGACCAACCCTAAGAAGGGTTAGAAAATTGGCTTTTATAGGGCAAGCATAACTGAAGATAACTTCTGCCCTAAGGCAAAGCTCAACTACTATCATTAAGTTTGCAGAGAACAATCACTGCAAATCAGAGAAGATCATGATTTGATGCAAATTCCCATACTTAATATCTAATCTTATGTGCAAGTTTGGCTATGAATGACATAAAAAAGATAGTCAAAATAATCAGATTGGTTAGATGGATTGATATGGCAGCAGAGGGAAGATGGATCGATATGTAGTCCCAACTTTCATTTAACTTTTATGTCAATTCTCTTCTTATTGCTAGCGATTTTCTCATATTCACTTATAGTTCATGGATCATGTTAGCTTTCTACTCAGGATATTTCTCATACCTATACCTATCCATCTTTAGAATACTTTCCTCTAACTAATAGCTCAATCTTCTTTGAGGAAATACACTATAATACAAATTATTGGCATGAAATGGTACTAAGAGGTGGTGAATTAGTACAATAGGAGATTACCAATTCAAAATTGTTCTATCAAATATTAACCAAATAACTTTTGTAATGAAATAAATTCAATTTACCACTTATTCATAAGACTGGTATTTTGGTTACATGTAAAATTCTTATTAGAATTTAAAAACCAAATTGGGATGGCACTAACAAGCCTTTCATTAAAATTAGAAGGTTTCCCTATTAGGAGCTTAATTACAAATACACTTTATGAGAGTTCACCCTGTTAGAAGTGTTTTGTATATTGTTAGGAGTACAAGAAGATATGTTAGGATCTACCTTAGAGGATTTAGAACTCTTTCTAAGAGTCCACCTTGTTAAAGGATTTACAATAAAGAGATTGGTTAAGGTACACCCATATAAGGGATTTCTCTTATTAAAATTGTTAGGTAATCAATAAGTTGATTGATATTTATTTAGCAATCTTTTCTTGTCAAATCCCTTTTTCTTTTCTCACTCTATATCTTTCTTTTGCTCAATCTTTTCTTCTATAATTAATTCATCTTTATCTCTATGTTCATCACTTATTTTCTTTCTATATCTCACTCTACTCAACACTTTACTTTTCTCTATGTCTCTCTCTTCTTTATGTTCATCACTCACCTTCTTTAACATGTACTCATCCTTTTGTTACTTAATCCCATCCCTTTGTTTAAACCACATCCTTGTTACATTCATACCTTATTCAATTATTGTATCTCTATGTCCTTCACATTCTTTCAATATTTTATTTTTATCATTATTAAGTCTTATTGTGTGATTCCCAATGAAAAGAAAAATGTCTTTGACCTCTTGAACTTCCTTTTGTTGGAAATAACAATGGGAAAGTAAATTCTGAGGGGGGCGGGGGGGGTAAATCAACACTTCAAAACTTTAACCATAAAACATTCTCCACACATCCATCTCACAATTTAGCATGTAAACTGAAATAGCTAACTACACATGTTCATCCATAGCATGAAACAAATAACACATAACACAATACAATTGTTACCTAAAAACCCTCCAATGAGAAGATAAAATTGGGATGGGGATGACACCCACAAATCTTCACTACTGCAGTTGTAAAGTATAGCCAATTATGGTTACAATAAGTTTGATAATACACTATGATCTACCCTATGAGGGGTCTGCCCTTTTAAAGGCTTACAAAGATAGTTAGGTCTCACCCTATTAAAGGATTTCAACACCCTGCTAAAAGTGTACCTTGTTAGAGGACTTAAACTTACAATAAAGAAAGAACTTGGTTAAGAGATTTACACAAGTTTGTTAAGACTACTCTATTAGGAGATTTACTCTACATCACCTATTAAAATGATTCAACACCACGATCCTTCAGTTAGCACTATGTTGCTAGATGTTAGATATTATCTTTCCTAGTGAATTCTTGATCCTTCTGATCAGATATGTTTCATGTGCCCTCTCTCTTCTTTCCTATGTTCTCTCTACCAATTTTGCAATTTAGATCATTATCACAACCTCCATAACCACCATGAATTCACTCTCTGCACTTAGCATTCATCTCCTTCTTTGCATTCACTCATACAAAATGCTTAAAGTTTCCTCCTTAAGTAAACATAGGTGGGCTTGTGTTAGGTAATAATCAACGGCTTAAGTTTATCTATATTATCACTTAAAACATCCCTTAATTTGATTAGCTACATTTATTGCATAGGGATTCTTAATATACCTCGATACATATCTTCTAGAATCGTAAAACAATCATTAAGTCAGCCCAAAAAAGTTTTACATAGAATTGTGTATGATTACAAACAACTATGTCCAAAACTATTCACTCAAAATTTTTGAAGGCTCTGATGCTCGGCCATTACTACATTCTCGATGTTGTAACTCAGCTTTTGAATGGCTCAGCAACCTTGTTTACTTAGCTCCTAAATCACTCAGCATGTATAGTCTACTTGGATCATGAGTGACTTGACACATACTAGGTATATTGCTCGACATGTATTGTCTAATAACTGATGCTAGACATGCTTTGATCACTTGGCTCACACTAATTTCTCAGTTGGCTTTGATCACTTGGCTTGCACTAAAATATTGATAGATAATGGCTAATTGTTTTGTCACTATCTTGTCAAAACCAATCTAAGATTAACAATCTCCCCATTTGACATGAGTGGAAAAAACATATTGTCATGCATATACAATCCTTATTATGAGCATAACTCAAACAATATATATCTACGACTTGGCTCTTATACAAAATTTCAAACACTACAACATTTGGGATAGTGATTTGCAATGGCAATGTAATTTGTGGTCATTCACATGTTTTTTTTGTAATTTTCCCTGATGCCATTGCAATATCGATATCTACGTCGTAATTGTGATGCACTTGCGAGCATTAGAAAAAAACACGACAATCATTTTCTATTTTTTTTTATTTTTGGAGAGTTGGGCAGGAAAGAGGTGGAGAGCTCCGAATTAGGGCGGAGAGTTGTGAACATTTTCATGGCCCTTATGATCTGTGCATTTGGTTGTTGTTCCCTCATGATCTTTGTATTTTGTTTCCATGCCCTTGCTCTATGATTTCATTGTTGTTTCATACCCTTGTTTCGCGATTTCATTGTTGTGACGTGCCCTTGCTTTGTAATTTCATTGTCATGTCATGCTCTTGTGATCTACGTGCCCTTGCTCTGTGATTTTCTTCAAGGGTGAGAAGAGGTATGTATGTGAAAAAAAATATTTTCCTTGTAAACATGTATGTCTCTATATTTCTTTCTAAACATGTATCTCTTTATATATTCAGAGATATCTTTTCAAGGTGCTTATTACATATATGATCTAGTTGCATACCTATTCTAGAATCCAAATAATAGAATAACAAAACTCACTCAACTTGTGCTAAGTGACTTATCTCAAGATCTTGCAAAAAATAATGCAGACCATGAAAAATGGGTCGAGTTTGCAAGAAATTTTACAAAAACATATCACACAAGATATTTTTAGAAATAAACAAGCCATAACCAAATAAATGGGTCTTGTTGCAGATTAGTTGGGTTGATATATACATATATTTAAGGAGGCTATGTCTTCTTCAAGGGAATGATCCTCATGATAATGCATATGTGTTTGGTTCATTTTGTTCTTGTGATATATCTCTTGATTTTGTTGTTGTGCCTTGCTCTATGATTTGGTTACCATGCCCTTGTGAAATCTGTGTTTCATTAGTGTGCCCTTACTCTATGATTTTGGTGTCACTCCATTGCTTTGCTATTTTGTTTCCATATTGTGCCCTTGCTCTTCTATTTCATTGTCATTTTGTGCCCTTGCTCTATGATTTCATTGTCATGCCCTAGCCCTCTAATTTTCTTCAAGGGTATGTAAATGTTGGTTTTTTTTTTTCCTTCTAAATAGGTATCTCTTTATATCTCCTTTTGAACATGTATATTTAGAGATCTTTTTTAAGGTGCTTATTACATCTTAGGTGCACAACAAAAAATTTGATCTAGTTGCATACATATTCCAGAATCCAAATAATAATAAAATAAAACTCACTCAACTCGTGCTAAGTGACTTACCTAAAAATCTTCCACAAAAATAATGCAAACCAGGAAAAATGGGCGGAATTAGAAAGAAATTTTATAAAAACATATCATAAAAAATATTTTTAGAGAGAAATGAGCCATAACCAGTTGAATGGATCTAGTTGTTGATTAGTTGGGTTGATTACAAATTCCTATAGAATTGTTATCAGATTAGGTACCATTAAAAGAACAATCAACTGTTCCCTGCTAGTAGGCTCAAATACAGTTTTCCAAGGTGGTAAAATTGCATAGGTAAGGAATTGAAGAATAACTTCAATGAAGAGTTGAGTTTAAGGAGTTAAAGAAGCAAGATCTTCTTCTATGTAAATACCATAATCACGAGGCTCATTCCCTTGTAGAAGCCTCTACCACAATGACATTACCTCTAAGCCATGCAAAGGGTGTTGAAGTGGTTCCTAGCCTTAAAACACTCTTATAAGCATTTGATACTTGGGATCATCGCAGGGAGAGTGTGCCAATACTTGAAAAACTCTTATAAGCATTTGATATTTGGATTGTAAATTATCAAAGACACTTGCAAGTGATTCCAATGTCATAGCACCTACTGCAAAACTTTTTTGGATTCTATCCAGTGGCTTCCATAATATCCTCTATGTTTTTAAGTTATTGTTTCTATTGTGCAGACTCTTTCTAAAGTTTCTCCTTCTCATTCTCTTTCTAAAGCTGCTCCTTCTCCTTTTTTCTTGTGCCTTAAATTTTAATTATCAAACTTTTGAATATCTACCTCTACCTTTTTTAAACTCAACTTCACAGTGTGTTGTAACTCTAGCATAAGTGTTTGATCATGGATAGCTTTCATTTCAGCATTCAAGTTTTCAAGATTGGTCAACACCCTCACTTTTGAACCTCTCATGTTAAGAACTTTTTGTATTGTTTCAACACCATGTTCTTGTTCTAAGCTAACACTTCTTCAGATGCATTTTCTTGTAAAACATTAATTTTGTTAAACAATTGTAAATTCTTAGAAAGTGCATTGTTGTTTTCATGTACGTATGTATATATGTATCTATGAAAATATACAGAAAGGTCTTGTGGATTGCGGATAATGGATTATAAACAAAAAACAAAAAAAACATGACATTAATCATTCCCTATTTTTTTTGATTGATTATGGAGAGTTTCACATGAAAGAGGGTGAAAAGCTTCGAATGAGGTGGAGATCTCTCAACATTGGTGGAGATTAGTGGAGATTTAGGATTTTTTTGTCATTTTCTTATGATCTGTGTGCCCTTGCTCTACGATTTTTTTCAAGGGGAGAAGAGGTACCTATGTAAATGTTCTTTTCTTTTCCTTCTAAACATATATCTCTTGTTCATATATAATAGCTTTAGTCAGATTCAAGGATAACTAATTATGATGATTGTATACATATGTGCATATATGTATGTAAATCAATTCACTATGTGAACTTCTTTACATGCATACATACACACTTTCTTATTACTTGTGCTAAATTAAATTAGTCATTCATTTCTTGAATTCACACAAGCAATTATCCTTGCATTCAATCAAATTTATTCATACCAAACTAAGTGTACAAAAATTTGTACTTGGAGATTATATTATCTCTTAGTGATTGAGTAAGGATCTTGTGCATTATATCATCCAAGTAATGACTGGATGCATTCACATTAAGTCATAATAGGATCAAGAAGATGATCCATTTATGTTACTTTCATATTTGTTTTATTGAACATTTTGTTTAACATAATCAGTAATACTAGAATTATATAGCTACTGCTAGTACTCTTTTTTATTTTATTTAATCATATAAATTTAAGACTATTAATTTTCTTAAAATTAGACTATATATTTGTTATCATTAAAACAAAAATATATATCTTTGATAATTATCTTTTTTAATTTAAAAATCTTCATATTCAATGTGAAGAGTTTCCACTACTAGACAAAGCAATAGCCATAATGTGGAGCCACATAGCTCATGGCTTTTCCACCAAATTATACTTTTGTCGTTCAAAAATATTATAGGTGAATGTTCTTTTGATTTTGCATATATTTAATAATTTTTTGCTTATCATTTGAGGTAATTTTCTATTATGAAATAGAGACATCTATCATAAGGATGGACATGCCAATTTTGATCATCCCACTTTCAAAGATGATTCTTATCAAATTAATGAAACTACTTGCAACTGAAACCCTAATTTTCTACAAGTTGACCGATCAACCATTCACACTGTTGGTGTAAATAAGTATTTACTATTTACACTTTACATAAGTTTACTTAGTTTAATGCATTATTTTATTATTTATTTAGGTGAGACACTTGGGAGTTTGTGTACTCTCACAGAGGTACGCAACTCTATTTTAGCACATGGTGTCTACAACACTAGAGTTTTCATCATTCATTGAGTTGTCATGTAGACAACATAGTTATTCGCACTCCTAATTTAGCACATGTTGTCTACACCATTGATTTGTGTACTACACTACTGTAGGCTTATCCTCACATCATTACACTTACGTCTATGCTTAATGGAGGATAACCCATATCTGGTGGATATGTGCCTAGTTGTATGACTTATCATGATGCTGACTTCTATGCATTCTAGAAGCTCTCCTGAGGCCTTTATATATAGGCACTCCTAGTGTACTCTTGATATGGCATAGATGGTACATTGAATAAATATATTGTCATTCTAATCATACTCTCTCTGTGTTGATCTAATGTTGTGCTTGTGTTTGAGTTCCTTGGTCTTGGGTAGATTCTTACATGGTATCGGAGCTTGAGGAGATTCTTGTCACAAGCCATTTGAGACTGTTCATGCTTCAACACCTCGATTTGAATCCAAAGCATTCACAAAAATTAAGAACATCTATAATTAGATCTAACCTCGCCATTACATCCAAAATATTGATTCAATGAACATCGACTATGAATTTGCCTATACAAGCAAAAGCTGATCGTGAGGCAAAAAAAATTTGCAAATCGAAACTTGGAGGCCTCAATTTGCAATTTGAGTATGGTCATTTGTAGATCTTCATAATTCATTTTCAGATCTGTCATTTATTTTAATCTCTGCATTTATCTATATTTTTTAGAACTATTTTTCAAATTTTTTGCCTAGTCAAGCTAGTTGCAGAGAAATTTTTTTGGCAAAATTGGGTTGTCAGATCCCAACTCTGCAATTTTGGAGGTTTAATTATTTTTCAGGTTTCATTTATTATTCTACAGGGTCATTATTAAATTTCATACAAATTTTGGGTTGTACCTCATTTTTTCATGAGCCTAAAATTGACGATCATCATTCCTAGCCAAATTACAACTATTGCAATAGTTGCATGACTATCAAATTTAACCCCATCTTTTTCTAATGCAACCCCTCTCTATATTGATTTTTGATTTTACATTTCAACTTCAAGAGGCCATATCTCAGTCATCTGGACTCCAAATTAGGTGTGATTTTTTTTTGAAATTGGGTAGAATTTCCTAAGCTTTTCAGTGGTGCAACTCTTTTCTAGTTTTGGTGCATGGATTTGTCAAAATTGGCATATTTTGGTGACTATACCTACATAATCCTACATTTTGCAACTTCAAACACTCCATACAGGCACATCTGGAGTCAAAAACAGGTTCTATTTTTTTTTTTTGAAAGTGTGTTATTTTTTTGTCTATTTTCTAGTTCTATAGTCAAATTGTAGGGTTGTGTGGAAAAAAGTGTCACTTTCAGAAATAGGGACTTTCTTTGCTTTGTATTGCTTCAAAATTGTAGCACATTGTAAAGTTCTAGATTTGTAATCTTTCAAGAGGTTGTAACAAGAAAAATTAGAATTTCATGAAGGCCAAAATTGGCAAGTGGCCCATTGTAATCACACTACTAATAAAGTGCCTAAAGCATCTATTTTGGGGGAATTTCTTGATTTAGTGAAAGGGGGGGTGTTCTTGGTGTTGTGTTCTCTCTTTTCTGCACTTTACTTTCATTTTCTGCATTATGGGAAATCTTAAGTTTCAAAAATTAACTTCACATAATTATGCTACATGGTCAATCAAAATGTGTAATCACTTAATGCATAATGGAGTTTCACAATATGTAGATGGTACTCTTCCTAAACTAGTAGGTGATAAAGTATCATCAAGTGATATTTTAGCTTGGGTAGAAATGGATAGGAAAGCCCTAGGTGATATATGTTTGGGGGTTGATGATAAGATCATGTATCAAATTAAGAAGTATTCTACATCCAAGGAAGCTTGGGATACCCTCAAAAGCCTATATGGTAAAGTGTCTAAAGAAGATGTTTTCAAAATTGAAGATAAGCTTGTCTCCTTAGATCCTAAGTCATCATATGATTCAATACAAGATTTCATCATTAAGGTGAATGAACTAAGGACAAAGCTTACTGATTATGGGAGTTCTACCAAAGATGATAGATTGATCTATCTCATACATAACAAACTGCCATCAGAGTATTCCACATTTGTATCTTCTTTTAACACCTCAAAGACTACCTTAGGGTCTGCCTATAAGAAAGTCACTTTTGATGAATATACTAATCTTTTGGATACTGAAGAAAATAAGTTGAAATCAATGGAGATTCTCAAATCACCTTAGTCTAAAGCATTGGTGGCCAATAACGAGTGTTCTCAAAATTTAGTTGGACAGTCTTCAAATAAAGGAAAGGGTAAAAAGAAGTGGAAGAAAGACAAATTAGAGGATGCAGAAAAGACAACACCACAATCCAATCAACAAGGAAAGTCCTCAAATTTGAACAAGAAGTGGGAAAACAACACTAAGAAGAAGAAAAAGTGTGCCTATTGCAAGAAATTGGGTCATGAAGAGCATGAGTGTTATCTTAAAAAGATTGATGAGTTGACCAACATCATGAAGAAACATAATGTTATATTTGCCTAATACTTACAAGGAGAAAGGATCTTCTTCAGATTCAAAGGGCAAAGGGCAAGCACTCATGGCTAATTCAAATTCTTCAAAGGAATGGATCTTTGACTCAAGTGCCTCTTATCATATGGGTTCTTCAAAGGAGGTTTTTTCATCAATGAAGCAATCAAAGGTACTACACATCTTCATGGGAGATGATAGCAAAATAAAAGTTGAAGGGAAAGGAAATGTGGAGATGGAAAATGGAGAGTTTCAAGACGTTCTCTATGTTCCAAACCTAAGTTCAAATCTCCTATCAATCTACCAAATCACTCACCTTGGAGATGGACATAGAGTTGAGCTCCTTCTAGACTCAGTACAGGTGCACATTCTTAAAGATGTCTCCTTGGTTGCAGTGGGGAAAGTGAATTATAACAAAAGGTTGTACTCTTTCTCCCATTTTGTGCCCAAGTCTCTTTCAAAGACCTTGTTATCTCAATCAAATTCAAACATGCAATTATGGCATCAATGGTATGGTCATCTTGACTTCCGCTACCTTCAGTTACTTTGTACAAATAAAATGGTCAAAGGTCTACCTCAAATCAACTTTTCCCATGGTGAATGTTCAACAAATTCAATGGATATGCATCCAGATGGGAAGTTGCAGAAAGGGAAGTCTTCAAGAGCACCAGGTGTACTATAGATGGTTTGCATGGTATTAGTAGGTCCTTTTGCACTCAGCCAAGGTCGCTACATACTTACCTTCATTGATGACTTTTCAAGATACACTTGGGTCTCTTTCTACATAGTAAGAATGAGGTGTTGGACAAGTTTCTAGCCTTCAAGACTCATGTTGAAAAAAAATCAAGAAAATCCATCAAAGTTCTATGAATGGATAATGGAAGCATGTATGTGAACAAAAGACTTATGGACTTTTGCAGACTTGAGGGAATTGATCTTCAGACTCTACCAGCATTCAGTCTGCATAAGACAGATGTTGCAGCATTGAGGATCCAAACTCTTAAGTCTATGTTGAGTTGCATGATACAAGCCAAGTATCTAGATCCATCACTAGAAGTCAAATAAATCTCTAGTGCCACTCACATTCTTAACAGATCTCCTCATCTAGCCTTAGATAGCAAACCTCCTTTTGAGGCATGGTGTGGTAGAAAACCTATTGTGACACACTTTAGAGTCTTTAGTTATCCTGCATGGGCAAATATATCTTCTAGGGTTTGCAAGGCATAGTCATCTTGGCCTTGTACTTTCATTGGTTATGAAGATAATGTGAAGGCATATAGACTTCTAGATCCAAAGACACATCAGATATTTGTGGAGAAGGATGTACACTTTGAGGAAAGTTCACCCCATTTGTCCTCTACTCCTCTTCACACATCATATTATGTGAAAACTAATAGTGATACAAGTGATAGTGCTTCAACAAATTCAAACATGCGGTGTTCTATCGACAGTTGTAGTGAGAGGTCACTACATTAGTTCAGTCCACATCCATATAATGCCACAGTGATAGGTCCAACACAACAACATGCATCCACTCTTCCAAGTCTAGCTTCAGTTACAAATTTGGGGGACAGTATTGATGATCTGCCTCTTCTTGATGCAGCAACACCTTCTTCAGTTGTCACGAGGGCTCCATCCAACTCTCTTTCTCATTCTCTACATGATCGATCATCTCAGGTTGAAGTGATTGTGGATATTTATGATCAGCAGTTGCAAAGGGCTTCTTTATTAGTTGCAAAGACAAACAATTCTTTGAGATAGGTTCTTTAGCTAGTTGAGCAGGTTTCAGAGACATCACTTATCCATGGGATTCTTTCTACAGGGTAAAAGCACAGATCTCTGTCACTGTTTATGATACCAAAACCTATTTTGGTCAAATCTCATTTCTCTATCAAAACTCAATTTTTTTCAAAAACTAAAAATACCCTTTTATAGATCTCAGATTCAATATCATCATTATATAAATTTTTGAGTGTTTTGATTAGTTATAATATGTTATAATATCAAAATATTATAAGTTGATATTTTAACATTTCAAAAGATGCTCCCTCAAAAAAGAAAAAAAAATAGTAAATCATATCAAAAAAAAATTTTAATTATATTTATCTCTAGAGAAGAGAATCCTCTTCCTGAATATGTAATTTTTTTTCAAGAATGTATAGATTTGATAGGGAAATTTTGACGCGAAGAGAAAATTGTTGGATTCTGATAAGCTCGAACTTGAGTACTTATAACAAAGTAAATATACATCAAAAATAATTATTTCTTCTTTTGTTCACTAGTTATACATGTCATCTATATGATATTTTCAAGTTAGAACCAAAAAAAAAAAAGATGATTTGCATATACTTGTTTGACGGGAACTACACCCTATATTTTTTACAGTTAAAAAAGGGACTTGAAAATAAAATAAAATGAATAAGTTTTTACTCAAAAAAATTATAAAAATTATACGCATAAAATTCATCCAATTCTACACATTTCATCAGTTTACATCATCTTCATATTTTAAACACAAATACCATTTTTTTTTGTCATTAATGTTGAATTGTCACATTTTGATATCTCATTTCTTTATAAAAGGTGACATAGGTTTGTGTTTTTACCCCACACATAGCTAAAGCATCTCATTTGTACTTTTGGCATTCTTCTTTGGTGGGGAGCCTATCCTATCTCTCTTCCTCTTCTCATCATTCTCTTATGTATATACTAGATGTATGTCATAATGGGGGGGTCTTGATTACTCCTTCCATCCATACATAGGTTCATCTCTTTTTGGATGGTTTTTCCCATGAGGTTTTCCCTCTTTCTCTGCTTTATGAGAGATTGCATATCGTTATGTACATGGGTACCTAACATGGCTTAGTAGCTGAGACCCATCATGCATTGCATCCTATATTTTGTAAGCTTAAGGACATTCCCATGGGTACCTAACATGGCCTAGTAGGTGGGACCCATCATGCATTGCATCTTAGATTTCGTAAGCTTAAGGGCATTCCCCTAAGTTGCACTTAAGGGGGGGTGTTGGTGTAAATAAGTATTTAATATTTACACTTTACTTAAGTTTACTTAGGTTAATGCATTATTTTATTATTTTGTATTATTTTATTATTTTGTATTATTTTATTATTTATTTAGGTGAGACACTTAGGAGTTTGTGTACTGTCACAGAAGTATGCAACTCTATTTCAGCACATGGTGTCTACAACATTGGAGTTTGCATCATTTACTGAGTTGTCATGTAGACAACACAGTTATTCACACTCTTGATTTAGTACATGTTGTCTACACCACTGATTTGTGTTCTACACCATTGTAGGCTTATCCTCACCTCATTGCACTTACATCTGTGCTTAATGGAGAATAACTCATATCTGGTGGACATGTGCTTGGTTGTATGACTTATCATGATGTTGACTTCTATGCATTCTAGAAGCTCTCCTAAGGCCTTTGTATATAGGCACTCCTAGTGTACTCTTGATATGGCATAGATGACATATTGAATGAATATATCATCATTCTGATCATACTCTCTCTATTGGTCTAATGTTGTGCTTGTGTTTGAGTTCCCTGGTCTTAGGTGAATTCTGGCCTAAGCCAAATTCTTATACACACAAACAAATCATCCCATATCCATAACTAACATCTAATCTTCTGTAAGTGTCTCTCTCCTCTAAATACCAAATACATGGAGCCATTATCATCAAGAGTAGACTCACTCTCCTCAAACGAATTCAATTGAAACTAATCATACCAAACTAAGTATGCAAAAATTTGTACATACAAATTATATTCTCTTGGTGATTAAATAAAGATCAAAAATAATTTTCCAAGGTGATAAAATTGCATATACAAATGTATGTATGTATGTATGTATGTATGTGTGTATGTATGTGTGTGTGTGTGTGTATATATATATACATCTCATTGTCGTTCCCTTGTGATCTTTGTATATGTATGTACATATATACATATGTATATGTATATATGTGTATATATACATACATACACACATATGTGTGTGTATGTATATATACACATACATATACATAAAGAGAAACTTCTCTCTAATCACCTGCTGGGGAGAATATAAAAAGATACATCCTTAGAAGGAAAAGAAAAGAACATTTACATAGGTATCTCTTTTCTCCTTGTAGAAAATTATAGAGAAAGCACTACTACATTTGGGTTTGAACACCATAAATTACACCGCCATAGAAATTTTTTGTCGCTATTTGACCCCAAATGTTGTGGTGTTGCAAAGGGCACAAAGATCACAAGAGCACGACATGGAAATGGAATCACAAAGCAAAAGCATGGAGATCACAAGGGCATGACAATGAAATGCAGAGATCATAAGGGCAAGGTAATGAAATCCTAGATCTCCACTAATCTCCACCAAGGGCATGACAACAAAATGTGGAGATCAACAGGGCACAAAAATGAAATGTAGTGATCACAAGGGCATGGAAATGAAATCTCCACCAATATTCAAAGCTCTCCACCCTCTTTTGTAAGTAACTCTCCATAATCAAAACACATGGGGAATGATTTATGTCATGTTTTTTTTTTGTTTATATCTAAAACCAACTTCACATTGTGTTGTAACTCTGTCATAGGTGTTTTATCCTCAATAGCTTTCATTTTAGCATTTCAAAATTCAATTTTTAAAGTTTCCTCTTCATTATACAGTCCTTCCACCCTAAAAAATATTAGGAATAAGGTGTCTCAACCTTATATAATTCCTATTCTTATTATTTGTTTTGTAAAATGTATTTCTTGAAAATAATGTTGATGTGTTGGCATCTTGAATTGTGTATAAGGAGATCATCGCTAAAACGATTATGACGGATTCCTATGACACGTAAGAGCTATGTCCGAAAGATTCAATGATAGGTGAAGACATGTGGAAACTGATAAATTTGAGTACTGTACACTCTACCCCAATAGTGGGGTTTGGGGCATCGCCCTGAAAATTTTTTTGGGGTTCCTATTTTCTCAGAGAATGGTAAAACCCTAATACAGTTACCTTTTGGAGTAGCCCTAAAGTGAAGCACATGTTATAAGCATTTTTAGGGTTGCGAAGAGGTGGGATGCAAGAAAGTGTATTGTTGGTACTATGAGTTGCTACTAGAGTCTTTTGTTGTCGCTGTTGAACTTGCATTGCAAGTGTATTGTAACCTTGTGTTGAAGATAATACATTATGCAGGTTCTAGAGGGGTGGGGTTGTTTTATCAAAAGGTTTTTCCCCATCGAAAAATCTTTGTGTTATGTGTTTCTTTCTCTATCTATTTTTTTTATGCTTGGTTGGCTAAAATATTGTTGTTTACATGATATTGAATTTCTAAGTGTAAAAGATTTTAATAGGATTTTCACCATACTTCTCTTAAGAGATTAGTGTAGGAAGTTATTTTCGCACCTGAGTTTCCTTACAAAAACCACTATGTTACTTCATTAAAATTAGGACTTGAACAAAGAAAATGATAAAACAAAGCCCATATTCTAGAATATGAATAATAAAATAATAAAACTCACTCAACCCATGCTAACTAACTTAGCTTAAGATACTGCACAAAAATAATGTAGACTAAGAAAATGGGCAAGAAATTTTAGAAAAACATATCATAGCAAATTTTTTTAGAAAGAAAAAAGCCATAACCTAGTTAAATTGGTCTAGTTGTTGATTAGTCCTATAGAAATATAATTGGATTAGGTACAATAAGATGAACAATCAGTTGTTCCTAACTAGTAGGATCAAATAGAGTTTTCCAAGGTGATAAAATTGCATTTGTAAATTTACGTATGTATGTATGTATGGGTATGTATATGTATGTAAGTATATGTATGTATGTATATATGTATATATATTTATGTATGTATGTATATATGTCTATATGTATATGTATGTATGTATATATAGAGAAAGATCTTTTGGATTATGGAGATCTAGGATTTTGTTGGCATGCCCTTGTGATCATTACATTTCATTGTCATGCCCTTGTGATCTTTGCATCTCATTGTCCTACATTTTCAATCTTTGCATCTCATTATCCTACTTTTTTAATCTTGGCATAATAGAAAAATAATGAAACTCACTCAATATGTAGCATGGCCATGGGTATTATCACAAGATTTTAAAAATAACTATATAAGGATTGGGTTAGGACGTAAATAGGTTAACCTTACATTAACTATAAACTACAATACAAAGGTTGTACCAGGGTATTACAATATTGTAATTATAGAAAACTGTCTAATTCACCCAAGTGGGGGTAAGATGGCAAAGAGATGTATCAGGTGAGTATAGCTCACTAGTGGTTATAGGAATACAACTACATCAAAAAATTAGAAACCAAAACTACATATTCATTAGAGTGAGTAGTTCAAGGGTCTTGATCCCATGGGTATGAGTATGTAGGCAGATTGGTAGGCAGAGTATGCCTCCAATGTGTAGACACCTTGGACATAGTTAGGTAGCACTTAACTACTTTAAGACATTATATGTTAACTCACGAGGCTTATATTTTAAGACATTATATGTACCTAGTGTACCTAGCTTTTGAAAATAGAAGGCCAAACTCTGTGTTTCAACATTAACTTGACTGGTCTATTTAAACCCATTGATTATTGTCACGAGCTTTTAAACATAACTATATAAGGAGTGAGTTAGGATGTATATAGGTTAACCTTACATTAAATGTAAACTACAACACAAAGGTTGCACTAGGGTATTATGATATTGCAATTATAGAAAAATACCTGATTCACTTGAGTGGATGTATGATGGCAAAGAGCTATATTAGGTGAGTAAAGTTTACCAATGGTTATAGGAATACAACTACATCAAAACAATTAGAAACTAGAACTGCATATTCATTAGAGTGAGTAGTTCAAGGGTCTTGATCCTGTGGATACAGGTATGTAGGCAGCCTTGTAGGCAAAGAATGCCTCTAGTTTGTAGATGCTATGGACATAGTTAGGTAGAAATCAACCATATATGTATGTATGGATGGATGGATGGATGTAACTATTCTCTACTTAATAGTGCCATCCACATTCAGGGGGGGGGGGGGTGTCAATTGAGCTTGCACCTTCTGCAATACTTCAATTCTATTATTTGCGCTCTCTGAATCAAAGGTGTATAACTTTATCACTTGTAACTATAATTTTTAAATAGTATAAACCACTGTATATGAGAAATAAGCATGCAAGAAATACTAAATTAAGAAATCAAAAACATTTACAAACTTATTAAACATAACATAAAGTGAGACAAAGAGGAAACAACTCAAATGAGAATATGAGCCATTAAGGGGCTCTCTCAATGAGATTGTTCTCTTGTTTTAGGGATGTGTCTATTTTGGATATGAATTTAGGATGTATGCTCAAGGTACTCAAACTAGCTTCAATGGATTCTTGGAATTTGGATGTGGATGGATGGATTTTTGATGTAAAAACTTGATCTCAAAAATGGCATTATGGCTTTACTTCATGATCAAAATGGCATTACTTTGTTACTATGGGTGATTGTGTTAAAATGGCTTGGGAGAAGATTTCTTAAATAGGCAAAGGGCTTGAGGGATCAAGGGCTAGGATGCAAGGATGGGAGAAAGCTTATGGAAGGTTTAGATTGAATGAGAGGAGAGCACATGGATTGTGCTTCTTTACAACCAATCAGAGAGTGACACATGTCACAGGCTCATTAGTTAGAGCAAGAGGGGTTGAGGGGTCAACAAAGGAGGCTCAAAGCTCATAAAGACCCTTGTAATGGCTTGTAAGAGAAATGAATGGGCTTGTAAGAGTTATTTATGGCTTTGTGGGAGCATTTATGGCTTGATGGTTGGGATATTTTGAGAGAAGACTTTGGCTTCGCTTAGGAAAGTCTTAAGCTTGTTTAAGATTGTGCAAATGATTAAGGGTAGGATTAGAGATGGTTTAGGATTAGATTAGGGATGTTAGAGATGGGCAAGTGGATGGAATTTATGAGGGTGGGTGAGTTAGTAGCTAAGCTTGGTTAGTATGGGTGGATGGGGTGGATTAGGCTAAATGGGAGATTAGAGATAGGCTTAGGATGAGGATGAAGATTTTTTGGAAGAGTCTAGAACTTCCTAGGATGAGAATAAATAAAGTTTATTTATTTCAAAGGTTTGAGTTGAGGAGATATTTATTAAAACATTTTTAATAAACATGAGGATTAATATTTAAATCTTAATTAAATATTTTGAGTTGGGATTAGAGTAAGAAAATGATGGGATTAGCCTTTAATCAAAATTAAAGAAGGATTAGAAGATTTTGGAAGAGGGTAGTGGTCTTAAGGAAATTGGCCAAGTTTTGGGCAAAAAATAAATAAATAATTTATTTTGGAATTTTTGGTCAATTTATTAATTAAATAATTAATAAATAATGAAAGAATGTTTAAATAAGATTTAAACATTTTTGGGAGGGATTCCTTAATTAAATATTTTTAATTAAGATAAAGGGATTTAATGGCATAAAATTAAATTAATTAATTAATTAATTAATGATGATGTCATCAGAGACTTTTTCAGAAAATAAAAATATTTTATTTTAAAAAGAATTTTTAGGTGTCTACATTTTGCCCCTCTTTGACATAGTGCTGAAACAACACTATTTCAAAGAAGTTCAGATATAAACGACATGGAGATGACTTTATGGAGCAACACAGTTGCCCTAGTCTCAGGTAGAAGAGAGAGAATGGACTGCATGATGCCCCCTCAAGAAGGTAGCAGGGAGAAAAAATGAGGCTCAACGGTTTTTTGAAAATTACAAGAATTTGGGATGAGCAAGGAGAGTCAGATTGGCAAAGAGAAGGGGCTGAATTAGCTCAAACTCTCACTACAGGAGAATGATAAAGGGAGAATCAGAGGCACAAGAGTAAATAAGCTTAAGATGTCAGGGGATATGGAGGATGAAGGAGCGGAGCGCCATAAAAAGG
This sequence comes from Cupressus sempervirens, assembly GCA_028749045.1. Lineage (NCBI taxonomy): Eukaryota > Viridiplantae > Streptophyta > Pinopsida > Cupressales > Cupressaceae > Cupressus > Cupressus sempervirens. The sequence goes on from CM053783.1 coordinate 67,090,424, forward strand.
AATCTAGGATAAGGGAAGGGATGATGGGATGAGATAAAGCTAAGGCAACAGGATTTTGAAAAGTCGTCGGATTGATGGAAGATGGGTGTCGGAGATCCCTAGGACTAGGATTGTGGATCTCGAAAGATGAGGCTTGGTGGATTGATTTGATGGGTGGATCCCTAAGACTAGGATTGTGGATCCCTAAAGCTAAGAGTGATGATTGATTTAGAGAGATATGGTTGCACAAGCTGGGGTAGGAGAGATGGATGCTAGATATGGATGGGGGATAATGGAGATGAAGGGAATCCATTGAAGCTTTTTGAGCAGGGGGATACTTCAAAGAGAAGTATCACCATGTAGTTGAGCACTAGATTTGCTATAGGACTATTGGTTAATTGCCAAGGTTACCAAGAACATCAAGGCCATGTCACCAACCGTCGAGAGGACTGATGGACTGACTCAAAAAAAACACATAAGGATTGCTCAATCATCACACATGAAACTTGGAGGAAACAGTGTGGAACTGACACTGGGTAACCTACAAGCAAAAAAGAAACAAACGAAAGACTTGATCAAAACCATATGCTCAGAGTGCCCCATTCGCAGCATACCATGATATGGAAGATCATGGCAACATTGAGGAGGGAAAAAAAAGATTGCTTGGAAAAGATACTTCAAGACCCAAAAGGGAAGATTCCAAATCAAAAGAAAGTGAAAATCCAAAAGAGAACCGTTTGCCAATGAGATGGCTAGGACGAGGTAGTAACGGACCAAGATCAGACATGAGGAAAGCTATATCCTACAAGGATCTATTGGAGAGCACCTAAGCTTGTGGATGTGGATTAGTGATGCACTTGGCAAGCTGAACTAAGAAGGATAACATTTTGGTGACAGGAGATCTAGCTAAAGGATGCATTGGACTAGCTAACCAAGTGTCATGCGATGTGTGCAAGATGTTGATCAAGGATGAACTAACACGAAAGCTGGATAGATACAATGGTACTAAGTTAAAGAGGATGTACAAGTTGACAGACCAAGATATGTTACAAATGTACAAGGTTGTTCATGTTTTAGTTTCTGTGAGATGGAAATGTTTTAGAGTGTGTTGGATGGATAGTTGGATAATTTGATGATTTTGTGAAAAGCTTAAGGAAAATGAGATTATTTGTGTGCATGTGATAGGATACAAACTATGGTACAAGCTATGGACAAGATTTGGATATACAAGGTATGATACAATCTTTGGTACAAGATTTACAAGCTGAGGTATAAGATTTACAAGCTGTACAAGAGGTATTTACAAGCTTCATTAGATTTTGGATATTTGGTTGGAACACCAAGGGAACAAGCAGGTTTTTTATGGGATGGTGAGTAGATGGATGAGGGATAGGATAGTGATAGATAATGGATTAGTCTTAGTACACAAGGTGTCTAAATTATCAAGTTTTCATCAAGGTACCTATCCAAGGCGCTTGAATTGCCAAGTTTTCACCATTGGACACTTATTTCTCTTTACTATTTTTTTGTATTTTTCAAAAGCTGGGTATACCAAGGATCTTCAAGCATAGAACTTCTTGAGATGAATGATGTTAGTAGGATCATTCAAGATTTCTCCTTTGGGTGTAGATAGCTGATAGGCTCCGGAGCCAAAGGAGGCAGTGACAACATAAGGACCAAGCCATGTAGGTTCAAACTTGCTTTTCTTTTCTCGATCGGCTTTGACTTTCATATTTTCTTTGAGGACCATGTCGCCTAGCTAAAAGTGTTAGGGAAGCACCTTCTTATTGAAATTCCTTTTGAGATGAGATTAATAGACTGTGAGGTGATCATAGGCATGTTGTCACTTCTTGTCTAGGAGATCTAGCTAGGTGAGCTGAGCTACTCTGTATTCTTCATCTGATATTTGCCCTCACAAAGATATGCACAAGGAGGGAAGTTCAACCTCTATGGGTAGTACTGCCTCGGCACCATAGACTAGGGAGTATGGAGTTGTTCCTGTGGATGTACGAAAGGAGGTTTGATAGGCCCATAGGGTTGGATTTATTTGTAGCTGCCAATCGTGTCTGAAATCATTAACAACTTTCTTTAGGATTTTGAAGAGGGTTTTGTTAGTTGCCTCTGCCTAACCGTTACCTTGTGGGAAATATGGGCTAGAAAAGCAGTGATGGATGCGGAGGGAAGTGCATAATTCTTCCATGTTGAGATTTTCAAAGTTACCTCTGTGGTCGGTGAAGATGGTGGATGGGATGCCAAAGAGGAAAACAATGTGGTACAAGATGAACTTGGAGACCTGAACTCCTATAGTTGAGACTAGGGGGACTGCTTCCACCCATTTAGTGAAATAGTTTGTAGCTATCATTATCCATTTATGTCCATTAGATGAGAGAGTTGTGATAGTTCCAACTAGATCAAGGCCCCAACATGCAAAGGGCCAAGGTGGTGCAATAGGCTATAGATCTTGTGCTGGAGTGTGCACAAGATTTGCATGATGTTGACATGGGAGACATTTATTGACAAAGTCACAGGATTCTTCTTTGATGGTAGGCCAATAGTAGCCTTCTCTAAATATTTTTCACGTTAGGACAATACCACTCGTGTGGGCACTGCAAAGTCCAGAGTGTACTTCTTTTAACGTCATCGCAGCCTCGTTTTGGTCTAAACACCTAGAGAGAGTATCGTGATAACCCCGACGATATAGGGTATTGGCTATGATAACATAGCGGGATGACTTTAGGATAAGGTTCTGGCATTGGGTATGTATGAGGTGAGGGAAGATGATACCATCTTTAAGGTAAGCGTGAATCTCATGGTACCAAGGGGATTGGGGACCAACCAAGACGCAAACACGATTTGAGTCATCATTTGCATAGGTGGGTGTGAGGAGCTAATTGACTAAAAAATTGTACTGCATAGCCTCTTGGGGAATTTCCAAGAGCGAGCCGATAGTAGCCATAGTGTCTACTACTTTGTTCTACATTCAAGGCACTTGTGTAAACTAAAGCTTTGTAAAATGTTGGGTTAGTTGATCAACTAGCTCTTTGTAGGGTAATAACTTTTCATCTTTGGTTTGATATTCATTTAGGACTTGCTTGATGATGAGCTGAGAATCGCCAAAGATTTGTAACTCAGTGATGTTCCATTCTGTGGCTATCTTTAATCCTGTTATGAGAGCCTTATATTCAACTATATTGTTGGTGCTAGGGAATTGTAGCTTGAAGGCTTTTGGATTGTAATCTCCCTAAGGTGTGACCAACAATATTCCTACCCTTGATCCATGAGATGTGTATGAGCCATCAAAATAAAGTCTCCATGGGGGTTGTTCTTCAATTAGACAGATATGCTCATTTGGAAATTCTGTGATTAAAGGATATGTATCTACTAAAGGTGTGTTAGCTAAATGATCTGCTATGGCTTGGCCTTTGATTGCCTTTCTGTCCACATATTGGATGTCAAATTCACTAAAGAGCATAACCCATTTGGCCAAACGGCCTATAAGCGATGTTCTAGAGAGCATATACTTAAGAGGATCAATTTTGGATACTAGCTGGACGTTATGACTTAGCATGTAGTGGCGAAGCTTTTGAGTTGAGAAAATAACTGCCAAATAAGTTTTTTCCATAGGAGTGTAATTGAGTTCATAACCAACTAGGGTTCTACTGATATAGTAGATGGCTCTTTCTCTATCGTAGTCATCGTGCTATCCTAGAAGTGCCCCTAGAGCAGTAGGCATTGCTGATATGTACAAGATCAGGAGATGACCAGGAACTAGTGGAACCAAGATAGGGGGATTGGTGAGATACTGCTTGAGATGATTGAAGTTGCATTGACATAAAGGATCCCATTTGAAGTTTTCATCCTTCTTCAGTAAATGTGTGAATGGCTTACACTTATCTACAAGTTGGGAGATGAAGCGCTGGACGGATTGAAGCTTTCCTTGAAGAGTGTGAAGCTATCGCAGTGTCTGGGGAGGAGGCATGTCTAAGATAGCCTTGACCTTCTTGGGGTCGATCTCTATACCTCATTTAGAAACTATAAAGCCTAGAAGCTTGCCAGATGTGACCCCAAAGACACACTTCTTGGGATTCAGCATGAGATGATATTTGGCTAACCTATCAAAGACTTTCTCCAGGTTAGTAAGATGATCCATGAAGGTATGAGATTTGACCAAGATATCATCCACATAATCCTCCAAAATGCTATGGATAAGATCATGAAAAATGGCTGTCATAACTCTTTGATAGGTAGCCCCAGCACTCTTTAGGCCAAAAGGTATCATATTGTAGCAAAAGGTTCCCCAAGGCGTAGTGAATGTTGTCTTATGTTGATCTTCTGTTGCAATCTTGATTTGATTATACCCAAAAAATCCATCCATGAGGGATAGAATTTCATGTCTAGCTATAAGATCTACAATCATATCTATGTTGGGCAAGGGAAAATCATCTTTTGGACAAGCTTTGTTAAGATCTCTGAAACCAGTGCAGATTCTAATGTCACCGAAAGGCTTAGTGATGGGGACCATGTTGGAGATCCACTTTGAGTATTCGATAGGTCAGATAACCTTAGCAGCTAACATTTTTTCTAACTCAACTTTGACCAGTAATGCCACCTTAGGGTGCATTTTTTTAAGCTATTGTCTAACGGGCTTGATCTTTGGATCAACTACAAGATGATGAACTACAAGCTTTGGATCAAGTCCTGGCATGTCCTGATATGACCATGCAAATCGGCCAATGTTCTCTCTTAAGACCTCAAAGAGGAGGTCAGCTTGCTCTTGCGATAGGGATGCAGCAATGTGAACAAGTCTGGGGATCTCTGAAGAACCGATGTTGACTTCTCTAGTATCCTTAATTAGAATAGAAGACACCTCTGGTCAATTATCTTGAGAAGGCAATGCTAAATCCTCATGTTCTGCTTGTGACTCTGAGTTTTCTTACTGAGGGGCTCTCTTCGCTACCTTAACTAGTCTCAAATCCACCTTAGTTCTAGTTTTGGATGTATCAGAACTAGTTTGGGGATTTTCTCCAAAATACCCCTTGGGATCTAGCTTATAGATATAGGCAAAATCTAGCTTTGTTTGCTTGTGAGGAGTTTTGGCTCCCATGAATCTTAGAAGCCCTTCCTCTAATGTGAACTTATCAATGTGTATCATGCTTGGTTGGTCCCAATCTATGAGTTTAGGGTGAGCGAGTGGTAGGTCGATGAAATGGATGGATAGTTCTTGGAGAACAGAGTCTCCCAGGAAGATTTGGTCTAGGATATTGTCATAGGCTCTCTTTTCAACTTCCTCTAGAATGTCTTTGATTTCTACAAGGTCATAGCGGATGTTCAAAAAAGCATGACCATCTGTATTGGTGCCCCCAGTTGTGGGTATGCCAAAGCCTAGACCAAACTTCTTTTCCCATTTGTGTGCTTCAATGGGGCACTGCATGCCTCTTTCCTTTGGTCTTAGACCACCACCTTGATAGTTCCATTTTTTAGTGATGAGATTCTGGCTAAAGTGATCAAGGCGTGCTTGATTTCTTGGAGGTGCATCATTATGTAACCAATTGTTGATATTTGGAGTGAGCTCCTCATGAAGAGGGATTCTCAGGGATACAAAGGTTGTTGGGCCAAGCTGTGTGTATTGAGGAGGTGGAGTCTCCTTGGCATTATGATATGTAGGTCATCCATGGGTGTGTTGATCAAGTGGAAATGCACCAACTGCAAATGCATCAGACAGGCTATATTCTCTGTAACCTTTGTTGTTGATATTTACGGTAGATAGGGTGGAGGCGGGAATGGTTTTTGGGTCATTATAGGTGTTGGATGAATTGGTGATGGATTGGCCGATTTCAATGCTAGGGCAATGGTTTGTATATGAGGCTTCAACCATATTACAATAAGCAAATGGTTCTGGATCGGCATGGATGGTCACTTCAGTGCCTTGATGTAGAAATTTGAGGCACTGATGATATGTGGATGGAACGGCCTTCATGGCATGGATCCATGGGCATCCAAGGAGGAGGTTAAATGGTAGGTTTAGATCAACAACATGGAAAACTGTCTCTTGGATGATCGGCCCAACCTTGATGGGTAGCAAAACTGTCCCCTCTGTGGTTCACTTCAAGTTGTCATAAGCTTTGATGGTGATAACCTCACTAATGATATATGGCTCAGTATACCCAGCTTGTTTTATGAATTTTAGGGTGCAAATATTCAAGGCTAATCCATTATCTATCATTACTCTTTTTACGGTGAAGTTGGATACCATGATGGCTATGCGAAGCGGAAGGGTGTGATCTGGCTCGACCACAGGTATGTCAATGGGTTTGAATGATAGGGCACATGAGGATGAAAGGTTTCCAACAAGATTATGAAAATCAGTCACATTAATATCCAAAGGGATAGGAGATTCTATGAGAGCACTGTTAAGGATGTCTTTATACAGAGGACTGGTGCGGAGAAGGTCTAAAATGGAGATTTGGGCTGGCATGTTCCCAAGGTGTTCCAAGATATTGTATTGGCTTTTGGACGGAGGTAATGATACTGTTGGGGTTGATAGTGCTGATGGGATTGATGGAGCTATGATGTTCAATCACGCTCTTCTAGTGGTGACTGCTCATTCATTGTTTGGGCCTTGGATATTGATAACATTGACAGAAGGCTCTTTTTTAGATACACAACCGATGAGGCTACCATAGTCTATGTAGGATGAAGTGTGGTCATTGTTCTTCTCATGCTATTGGTTTGGTTTCCAATTGTTGGTGTTGTTGTTGTTGGTTTGGATAGGTACTTTTCTAGGATTTTGGTTGTTGTGAGGAGAAAAAGCATTTTGATAGATCTATAAGCCTGCATTGGGAGAGGTTTGGGCACCAATGATGATTTCTTTCCAATCAATGATGTCCTGCACATAATCTTTCAGTTTCATGCATCTGAGGGTGGTGTGACCTTTTACCCTATGAAATTTGCAGTACTCATTGTCTTTGTACCATGTAGCTTTGGATTGGCCTGGGTCAATTTGTTGGGTAGGAGAAAATTTGATGAGGTTTTCCTTAGTCAATTTCTCATAAATGACATCCAATGGCTCACCAAGGGGTGTATAGTTTCTAGGTGCAGGTTGGAACTTGAGCTTTGGTCCTACAACTACATTGATGGCATTAGCTAGATTGCTAGACCCTTGAAAGTTGGGTCCTGGATTGTGGCTTTGATAGCTTTGGTGATTCTGTTGTTGGTAGTTGATAGCTTGTTGATTGTTTGGTTGATATGGTGGGTTGGACTAATTTTGGGAAGGACCAACAATATTCACATGTCTTGTATCGGTAACCCCATCTGTTGCAACGTGCTCGTTTTTGTTCCAATACCTAGACTTGTCATTGGAATGTGACTGATTTTGGTTGGCCTCCTTGTAAATCTTGACCACACCATCTTTAATGAGTCCTTGCTTAAGGATCATTCCTTTCTCTTTGATATCCTTATAGGTCTGCAAATAGTTCATGGTCATGTGGTGAGCCAAGATGGGATGAGCATTATCAATAAACATTTTCACTAAATGGCGCTCTAGCAAGGTGTAGGATATGCGGGTGGTAAGGGTTTGCCATCTTTGCAGGTATTCGGGAAGGCTTTCTCCACCTTTTTGCTTAGTGTGGACAAGATCAACTACTGATAGCTCTATTTCAACAAGATGGGCATATTGGGCTACAAATGCCTCAGACAATTCGGCAAAGCTTTTAATTGTGCCATATGGGATTCTATAAAACCATTCAAGAGTTGGTCTGACCAAGCTTTTGGGAAAGAGGTGCAAGAGGAAGACGTCATTGTATGCCACTTCTTAGCAGTGCATATAAAATTCTTTGATGTGGGTGACTGGATCTCCTTTTTCTCTGAATTTATCAAACTTGGGTATCTCAAAATGCTTGGGGAATGGAGTCATAGTAATGGCTCTATCAAATGGATAAGGACACATAGTCTCAAACTTAAATGTCTTCGGATCATTCCCTTCTTGGATGGTTTTCAGAGTTGTCTTCATTTCTTCCCATTCTAAATTGATGGGTGATGGCTAGGGTGCCCCCAATGTAGGAGTGCCCTGGGGTAGATATGTGCTAGATGGGGCTACTGAATATGGATGGCTATGAGGGATTTGCTGATAGGGATTGTACATTGCTTGGGTAGCTATATGATGGATGATAGTTTGCTGAGGCTAAGATGGCATATATTACTGCATGTGCTACGAGGTTTTCTATTGGTATGGGATTTGGGATTGGGATTGATAGATGTAGGCTAGCTGTTGGATAAATGGATTGCTTCGTGGAGGTAAAGTGTAAGATGGTTGTGAAGCTTGGTGGAAGGATTGGGGAGCTTGTGGAACTTGACTTTGGATTTGAGGAGTTTTACCAATGTAGGTGGGTTGTGCCCCCATTTGGGATGGTATCTACAAATAATTGGTGGTTGGCGGGGGTGGTGGATTACCTCCTAAAAGTGGCATTGAAAAGTAATTGGTAATAGGAGGTAATGAATTAGTTGGTGGTGGAGGTGGTGGGATTTGAAAGTTTGGAAATGGAACTAATGGGGTTTGATAGCTTGATGGAGTGAGGGTAGTAGCTTGTGGATTTGTGGCGGAGGTACTGAGCTCTAAGGACCTAATGGAAATGATGGAATTGTGCTTTGGGCTGTAGTGAATAAGCTAGGGGAGATGAAAGGTTGATTACTTGGCCCCATGAGTGGCATCCCGGTTGTATATTGCTGAGGTTGGCCAAAGATGCTAGCACTAACTTGGGAGATGGGTGAATTTGGAAGGTTGGGTTGGAGAGTAGCAGCAACAATAGTGAAGGGAGTTAATGGTGAGGTGTTTTGGGAAAAGATAGTTTGGAGTGGTGAGGTATGAAACAAGGATGGAGTGGTGGTGGCTAGATTGGCTTGCAGAATGGAGATTTCAACTTGGGTGGAGGATGGTATGTTTGGGTCTGTTGGATCAAAAGGATTGGCTTGAGGCTCTTCTTTTGGCACATATTGAGGATAATTTGAATCATAAGAGCCTATTGGGAGTGGTATTTGCCCAAACAATGGGTGAGATGGATCTGATAAGGGAGGAGGTCTTCCAAAGCTGAAGGCTCCTATATTGTCCCTTTGAAAGTTAGTCATGATTGTTTCTTTGTTCTTTTCTATAATGGCGTTCACCAATACTGCATTTCTTGGTTGGTTCATAAAAGCTTCAATGTCAATAGGTGATGGTATAGCTTTCTCTGGGCTGAAGGATGGTTGAGTGCTCAAGGGGAGCGATGTTGTTTGATGGAAATGATAGGGCTCCATTGTTTCCTTCTTCTTCTTGGCTAAGCGATTGACGAGTGGCATGAAAATGTTCCTAGGGATGAGATGCAACAATGTTGATGGATGCAAAGGGGGGAGGCTTTTCTATGCAAATGATTTCCTAGGTTGAGGCAAAGCTATATGACAAACCTAAGGAGGATTGGGTTGGGGATTCTAATATCAAAGATATGTTGCCAAAGCATGAAAGGTCTAGTTTCCTATGTGCAAGCTTGGTGGTGATTGTGTCAACTTAAGGATAGACTAATGATCCTTTAGGAAAAACACGAGATTGACCACTTATGGATCCCAACCTTTAGCTCAAGGTGATGAGGGATAACAAGTGACAAGGCTAGATTACCCTAGACAAAACTCTGTTAGAAGGATAACCTCGGTGAGACTGGTAGATTTGCAAGATGGTAGGAATGGCAGACTTTTGGCAAGGTGACAACAATTTTGAAGGCTTGGATGTGAACTTTTTGATTGCTGGCTAGATGGTTTGGTTCTAAGGAGAAGAACTAAATGAGATGGATGAGCTAAAATGCTTAAAGGGATAACCTAGAATGGTTGGCTTTCCTACAAAGATGACTCTAAAGTGAAACTTATGGAAGAAGATGTGGAGAAACAAGGGGGCCTAATCATAGAAATCATGCCTAGTTGGTAAGACATAAGCAAGGTTAACTCATGGATGCTTGCTAAATCTGACAGTGTGATCTAACCAGGCATCTTGACAGGTTTCGTTGATAGCTTTGTCTTCTGCTTTGTGGAGTTTGGCAATTCGATGGCTTGGTGTTACTTCCTTTCTCTTGGCTAAAATTTCTTGGTATGCTTTAGAGGGCTTGATTTTGGCTTTGTGAAACTTCTATTTGGGTTTGGGTTGTTCTGACATAAATTCCTGAATTTTCTTGGCTTTGAGAGATCTTGGTTGTTTTGCTTCAACTTGTTCAACTTCTGAAATAGGCAGTGACTATGCTAAGTGTGCCCTAAGCTAGGATTGACCAAGTTTGGAAAACATTCATTCAACAAGTAAAAGATCAACCAATAGATATGAAGAACCGCATAGAGGTTTTTGATTCTCAGAATGTGATACTTGTGCCAAGGAGTGTGTATGTTTTACAAATGTTTCGAGTAGTCACTTAAAACATATTAACATCCTAGATGGTTGTCTAAAAGGCTGACAGTTGGTTTAGCTAGAGAGTCCTCGATATACCCAAGGTACGTGAGGCCCAAATTCATAGATGAAACCAAAATAATGTCACATAGTCAAGAAGAGTGGTAACCCACTTCTCCTCTTTCACTTCTCAAGGGTATAAAGTTCTTTGAGGCTTAGCCCGAGTGACAAAATCTTGATCCCAAGAGAGGTGTCTTTGGATTCACCTCTCGATCTTTATACTCTGTCGGAACGTTGGAGTTGAGGTCATCCCAAGGGGTGATGAAATCCCCAAACAGGCCCCCTAAAACTATAAAACAAGGTTTTGGATCCTAGTCTTATGTACCCAAGATAGCCTCGAAAGACGACAAGGGGAGAGAAAATTTGGATGACCTTGGGCTAAAAAACACATTTGTTATTTTACCAACTGATTCTTATGTGTGTTGATCTAGACTTTGCAAGCACTCATGTTTAAGATACAATGTTTATTCCAATTTTGAAGCATCAACAAAAGTAAAATCGATCAAAGAATGCAAGCAAGAAGAAGAGTTAGGGTCAACAAGGAAATAAATACGTGCGCCTGGAGGCCCTCCATGTCAAGTATCGATTGATTTTCTTTAAGGCATTCAAGATTGAGTGTGATTTTGTTTTAAGCCCAAAATAAAGATGTGTAAAATATGATTGTCAAGCGCGCGCCTGGAGGCCCTCCACGTCAACTGAGTTGTTCAATTTTTATGCCCAAATGAAGTGTTAGCGAGACTAATGTGCATTCAAAAAAAATTCTATCTTAGAAAAACCAATAAAAACTCAAGTGAGTGGAGTTTGATTTTTGTGAAGCACTTAACACCCTCTTAGGTAGACCCATCCCCATATATGGCACTGATATTGCAACCAATGGTTAGAATGATGGGTGATTAAAGAAGGTGAGTCCAACAACAAACTCACTCAAAGTGTCTTTATTTGTTTTTATAACTTAGAAAGTTTCTAAAATGTGGATTCTTTTTATGCCCCAAAAGATGAAGTGTGAGATATTGTAATGATTAATTGATCATTTGCATTCAAGATTGTGTTTGTTGTTTTAAGCATGCATTCTAAGAAAAAAATGATTTTAATCCATGGCATTCAAGATTGATTTAAGCAACATTCATTCAATGAGAAATGTGTTTAAACATGCAAGTTCATTCTAAGAAAAACCTGCAAAAAATATGATTAGGTTTGTAAGATGCTCCAACCTGCAATCTTACAAAACATCAATTTGATTAGTCACTCAAAAATCCCCAAAAGCAAAGCTTAATTATGGAAAAAAAAAATTAACTTTTTTTATTAATTTTCATAGGCATAAAAATTATCATAATTACCTCTATCCTACATAACCAGCAAAAGTCAAAATTTGATTTATACTCTTTTTTTTTTTTTTTTAGTAATAAAAAGTGTAGGGATTACTAAGGCACAGAGATGCTAAAACAAAAATGATGATGGTGCAGAGAGGCAAAAATAACCAACCAGAGACGATAGTTAACCAGGCGGAGATGCTAAACTACGGAGATGCTAAACTGTAGAGACACTAAACTACGAAGACGACAGATAACCAAGCGGAGATGCTAAACTGCAGAGACAACAAATAACCAGGCTAAGACGCTAAACTGCAGAGATGACAATTAATTAAGCGGAGACAACAGTTAACTAGGTGGAGACGCTAAACTGTGGAGACGACAGTTAATCACGTAGAGACGACAATTAACTAGGTGGAGATGCTAAACTGTGAAGACGACAATTAATCAGGCGGAGACGACAGTTAACTAGGCAGAGACGATAGTTAACCAAGCGAAGACGCTAAACTGTGAAGATGACACTCCGCATAAAATGAACTGATGAGCGCGAGTTTTTTTTTAGAATTTTTTTTTTTTTGTATTTTTTTAATATTTGAGAATATGTTTTCTTCCCAAATGCATCCTTCAACCTACAAAAATAAGAAAAACACCTTGCAACCCACTCAAACAATAACAAATGTTAGATCATTAGTTTGTAAGAACAAAAAATTTATTGAAATAGATGAATGAATGACCCATAGTGGGGCCTCACCGGGCATGCCAGAATGTATATGAGAAATAAACATGCAAGAATTACTAAATTAAGAAATCAAAAGCATTTACAAACTTATTAAACATAACATAAAGTGAAACAAAGAGGAAACAACTCAAATGAGAATATGAGCCATTAAGGAGCTCTCTTAATGAGATTGTTCTCTTGTTTTAGGGATGTGTCTATTTTGGATATGGATTTAAGATGTATGCTCAAGGTACTCAAACTAGCTTCAATGGATTCTTGGAATTTGGATGTGGATGGATGAATTTTTGATGTAAAAACATGATCTCAAAAATGGCATTATGGCTTTATTTCATGATCAAAATGGCATTACTTTGTTACTATGGGTGATTGTGTTAAAATGGCTTGGGAGAGGATTTCTTAAATAGGCAAAGGGCTTAAGGGATCAAGGGCTAGTATGTAACGATGGGAGAAAGCTTATGGAAAGTTTAGATTGAATGAGAGGAGAGCACATAGATTGTGCTTTCTTACAGCCAATCAGGGAGTGACACATGTCACAGGGTCATTGGTTAGAGCAAGAGGGGTTGAGGGGTCAACAAAGGAGGCTCAAAGCTCATAAAGACCCTCATAATGGCTTGTAAGAGCAATGAATGAACTTGTAAGAGTCATTTATGGCTTTGTGGGAGCATTTATGGCTTGGTGGTTGGGATATTTTGAGAGAAGACTTTGGCTTGGCTTAGGAAAGTCGTAAGCTTGTTTAGGATTGTGCAAATGATTAAGAGTAGGATTAGAGATGGTTTAGGATTAGATTAGGGATGTTAGAGATGGGCAAGTGGATGGCATTTATGAGGGTGGGTGAGTTAGTAGCTAAGATTGGTTAGTATGGGTGGATGGGGTGGATTAGGCTAAATGGGAGATTAGAGATAGGCTTAGGATGAGGATGAAGACTTTCTAGAAGAGTCTAGAATTTCCTAGGATGAGGATAAATAATGTTTATTTATTTCAAAGGTTTGGGTTGTGGAGATATTTATTAAAATATTTTTAATAAACATGAGGATTAATATTTAAATCTTAATTAAATATTTTGAGTTGGGATTAGGGTAAGAAAATAATGGGATTAGCCTTTAATCGAAATTAAAGAAGGATTAGAAAATTTTGGAAGAAATTAGTGGTCTTAAGGAAATTGGCCAAGTTTTGGGCAAAAAATAAATTAATTATTTATTTTGGAATTTTTGGTCAATTTATTAATTAAATAATTAATAAATAATGAAATAATGTTTAAATAAGATTTAAACATTTTTGGGAGGGATTCCTTAATTAAATATTTTTAATTAAGATAAAGGAATTTAATGGCATAAAATTAATTAATTAATTAATTAATTAATTAATGATGATGTCATCAAGGACTTTTTCAGAAAATAAAAATACTTTATTTTTTAAAGGATTTTTAGGTGTCTACGACCACAATAGTTTATTATAATTCTATGGTTCTCTTTGTAAGTTTATAAAATTGAAGTTTAAAAAATTAATTGCATTTATGTACATCTTTTTCAAGTTTGATATTTCTCTTTTTCATGACTCATAGTCCAACAATAATTTTTCAAAACACATACTAACCAGTTGGAGATTGAGCCAAAAAATTGTAAGAATGATTGTGCCAAAAGAGCGTAAAAAACATGATTGGTGCACGATAATCATCTTTTTATGCTCTTTTTGGCAGAATTGTTCTTATATTTTATGATTTTTGGTGAGAACAAAATTCCAAACTAATAAGGTAGGTGATCCAAAATTAAATTATAATTGGTTAAGGCATGTTTAAATACCTTATTTCACATGTTATTGAGTGTTATGTGTTTATGTGCTACTATTAATGAATGTTAAAGGATGAACTAATGTTAGATGTTAGCTTTAGACATTATGATATTATTTTATGGATGCTCATAATTGTTTTTTACTTCATGTGATAATGAATGAAATCTATATTTTGTTAATGAATGAATGTGAGATTCATCTCTTCTTAGGAACTCTTTCTAGGTTGTTGTACTAGTTCTTAAGCCCAAAATAGATAAATCATGATTTGAAATGAAAACTTGGATGCTTAATGAATGAGCACACCAAGTGAAAGACATTGTTTAATGAAGGATCATATGATTTTCTACATATTTCACCACATAGCAGTGCATTGTAGGTTCACATACATTCTTAAGTAGACATTTGTGAGCACTAGGTGTGTGAAGTCTACATGCAAAAACATGTAAAAAAAAAAAAAGGTCATGATGAACATTTTCAATGACATGTTTTCCAAGAGCATACAAAAGTTCCTCAAGGTGACTTCGCATTATTAAGTTTTCATGTTTTCCAACACCACTGCTCTTCCTCCATATCCTGCACAAATAAAAAATGTTGCCTCTAACATTGCAACCATATGAAAAATGAGAATAGCACATGCCCGAGCCATAACCTAGTTAAATTGGTCTAGTTGTTGATTAGTTAGGTTGATTACAAATTTATGTAAAACTGTCATCAAATTTCATCAAATTAGGTACAATAAAATGAACAATCTGTTGTTCCTAGCTAGCAGGATCAAATATAGTTTTATAAGGAGATAAAATTGCATATGCAGATGCATCACTTGAATGTTAGGCATGAATTGCACTCCCTAATTTATAAAAAATGGTTGGATATAAAGGCTCTATACGTTGGCCCAACAATGGAAGCCAAGGACATAACCATGCATGTATTGGCACACTCTCCTTGTGAGGATCCTAAGTATCTACTGTTGTTTTTATTTTTGTGTAGTTGCTAATTAGCTAGGTTGTTTACAAATTCTTGTATAAATATCATCAAATTATGTATAATAAAACAAACAATCTATCGTTCCTAGCGAGCAGGATCAAATACAATTTTCCAAGGTGATAAAATTGCATATGCATATGCATTACTTGAATGCAGAATGTAATGAAGTACTAAAGTTGATAGTAACTTCTCCCATGTATCTAGAAAATATAGCATAAATTTAGGGTCCATTGGCTCCTAGGAATTTGTAGCAACAATTTTCACAGCTAGAAGAGTAACTTTAGTTAAAAGTTAAGTGTAAGGAGTTGAAGAAGCAAGTTTTGCTTCTTTGTAAATGCCATAATCACGAGGCTTATCCCCTTGCAAAAATTGCAACCCAAATAAATATACATATACATGCAAGCCATAACCTAGTTAAATGGATCTAGTTGTTGATTACCTAGGTAGATTACAAATTCCTATAGAATTGTCATCATATTAGGTATAATAAGAGGAACAATCAACATTATTTTTGTGCAAGATCTTGAGCTAAGTCATTTAGCATGGGTTGAGTGAGTTTTATTGTTTAATTATTTGGATTCTAGAATATGTATGCAGCTAGATCAATTTTTCTATTGTGCTAAGATATAATAAGCACCTTAAAAAATATCTCTTTGTATACATACATGTATATGTATGTATGTATATATGTATGTATGTATGTATATGTATGTATGTATCATGTGGAGATCTAGGATTGTGTTGTCGTGCCTTTTTTATCTCTACATCTCATTCATTTTTTGTACCTAATACGATTATAGTTCTATAGGAATTTTATATCATTCCACTACAACATTTAGGGTGAAATTGTAATGGCAATTCACAACAGCGATGTAATTTATGGTCATTTTCATATTTTTTTTGTAATTGTCCTCAACGTCATCACAATACCAACTTTAGCATCATAATTGCTATGCCCTTGTGAGCATAAAACAAAAAAAAAAGAAACACAACAATCATTTTCCATTTGTTTTGATATTGGAGAGACCTACACACAAAAGAGGTGGAGAGTTGCGCACGAAAGAGGTGGAGAGCTATGAAAGTTTTCATGGCCCTTGTGATTGGTGCATTTGGTTGTTGTGCCCTCGTGATCTCTACATTTCTTTATCATGCCCTTTCTTTGTGATTTCATTGTCCTTTCTCTGTGATTTCATTGTCATGTCATGCCCTTGCTTTGTGCTTTCATTGTCATGTCATGCCTGTGCTCTATGATTTCATTATCGTGTCCTACCCTTGCTCTATGATTTCATTGTCATGTCCTACCCTTGCTCTGTGATTTCATTGTCATGTCATGCCCTTGTGATCTATGTGCCCTAGCTCTACAATTTTCCTCAAGGGAAAGAAGGGGTACATATGTAAATATTTTTTTCTTTTCCTTGTAAACATGTATGTCTTTATATTTCCTTCTAAACATGTATTTCTTTATATATTAAAAGAGATCTTTTTCAAGGTGTTTGTTACATCTATAATCTAGTTGCATACATATTCTAGAATCCAAATAATAAAACAATAACACTCACTCAACCCATACTAAGTGACTTACCTCAAGATCCTGCACAAAAATAATTGAGTTTGCCACAAATTTTACAAAAACATATCATAGAAGATATTTTTAGAAAGAATTAAGCCATAACCAATTAAATGGGTCTAGTTTTTGATTAGCTAGGTTGATATATACGTATATTTAACTGGGTTATGGCTTCTGCAAGGGAATGATCCTCGTGATTATACATATGTGTTTCACAAATTTCTTTCTTGCGATATATCTCTTACATTTCATTATCATGCCCTTGTTTGGTGATTTGGTTGCCATGCCCTTGTGATCTATTTGCTTTGTTGTCGTACCCTTACTCTAGAATTTTAGTAGTGTGTCATTGCTCTACAATTTTGTTTCCATGTCATGCCCTTGCTCTACAATTTTGTTGTCATGTTGTGCCCTTGCTCTATGATTTTGTTTTCATACCTTAGCTCTGGGGTTTTCTTCAAGGGTATGCAAATGTTGGTTTCTTTTCCTTCTAAATAGGTATCTCTTTATATCTCCTTTTGAACATGTATATTTAGATATCTTTTTAAGGTGCTTATTACATCTTAGCTACACAATAGAAGAATTGATCTAGTGGCATACATATTCTAGAATCCAAATAATAATAAAATAAAACTCACTCAACCCATACTAAGTGACTTACCTCAAGATCCTTCACAAAAATAATGTAGACCAGGAAGAATAGGCAGAGTTCGCAAGAAATTTTAAAAAAATATCGTAGTAGATATTTTTAGAAAGAAACAAGCCATAACCAGTTAAATGGATCTAGTTATTGATTAGCTGGGTTGATTACAAGTTCTTTTAAAACTATCATCAAATTAGGTACAATAAAATGAACAATCATTTGTTCCTAGCTAACAAGATCAAATATAGTTTTCCAAGGTGATAAATTGCATATGCAAGGAATTGAAGAATAACTTTAGTGAAGAGTTGAGTGTAAGGAGTTGAAGAAGAAAGTTTTGCTTCTATGTAAATTCCATCATTACAAGGCTCATTCCTTGCAGAACCCTCTACCACAATGACATTGCCTCTAAGCCATGCAAAGGATGTTGAAGTGGTTCCCAACCTTGAAACACTCTTATAAGCATTTGATACTTGGGATCATCGTATGGAGACTGTGTCAATACTTGAAACACTCTTATAAGCATTTGATATTTGGACTATAAATTCTCAAAGGCACTTGCAAGTGATTTCAATGTCATACTACTTGTCCCAACACTTTTTTAGACTCTATCTAGTGACTTCCATAATATCATCTATGTGTCTAGTTGTTGTTTATGTCATGCAGTCTCTTTCTAAAGCCTCTCCTTCTCGTTCTCTTTCTAAAGCCGCTCCTTCTCCTTTTCTCTCATGCCTTAAATTTTGATTATCAAACTTTTGAATATCTATATCTACCTTATCTAAAATCAACTTCATAGTGTGTTGTAACTCTGGCATTGGTGTTTGATCATCGATAGCTTTCATTTCAGCATTCAAGTTTTTAAGATTCGTCAACACCCTGACTTGCGGACCTCTCATATCAAAGAATTTTTTACTCTTTCAACACCATGTTCTTTCTTTTGAGCTAACAATCTTTAGATGCATTTTCTTGTAAAACATTAATTTCGTTGAACAATTGTAAACTCTTACAATGTGCATTTTTGTTTTCATGTATGTATGCATATATGTATGTATGTATGTATGTATGTCTACAAAGAGATCTTGTGAATTATGGGTTATGGATTATAAACAAAAAAAGAAAAGAAAACATGACATTAATTATTCCCCATTTGTTTTGATTGATTGTGGGGAGTTGTGCATGAAAGAGGGTGGAAAGCTTTGAACTAGGGTGGAGAGCTCTAAACATTGGAGGAGATCAATGGAGATCTAGGATTTTTTTGTCGTTCCCTGGTGATCTTTGTGCCCTTTCTCTACAGTTTTCTTCAAGGGGAGAAGAGGTACTTGTGTAAATGTATTTTCTTTTCTTTACAAACATGTATCTCTTGTTCATATATAATAGCTTTGGTTAGATTCAAGGATAATTCATTATGATGATTGTATGCATATGTGCATGTACGTATGTAAATTAGTTCACTATTTGAACTGCTTTACATACATACATACACACTTGCATAGTACTTGTGCTAAATTAAATCAATCATTCATGTCTTGAATTCACACAAGCAATTAGCCTTGCTTTCAATCGAATTTATTTATACCAAACAAAGTATGTAAAAATTTGTACTCACAAATTATATTATCTCTTGGTGATTGAGTGAGAATCTCATACATAATATCATCCAAGTAATGATTAGATGCATTCACATTAAGTCATAATAGGATTGAGCAGATGATCCATTTATGTTACTTAATACTTGTTTTATTAAACATTTTGTTTAACATAATAAGTAATACTAGAATTATACAACTACAACTAGTACTCTTGCTTATTTTATTTTATCGTATACATTTAAGACTATTATTTTTCTTAAAATTAGACTCTATATTTGTTATCACTAAAACCCAAATATAGATCTCTAATAGTTATCTTTTTTAATTTAAAGATCTTCATATTTAACGTGAAGAGTTTCCACTACTAGACAGAGGAATATCCACAATGTGGAACCACATAACTCATGGCTTTTTCAACCAAATTATATTTTTATTATATTTTTGTCCTTCAAATATATTATAAGTGAATGTTCTTCTAATTTTCCATATATTTAATAATTTGTTGTTGATCATTTGAGGTAATTTTCTATTATGAGATAGAGACATCTATCAGAAGGATGGACATGCCAATTTTGATCATCCTACTTTTAAAGTTGATTCCCTTACCTAATTAATGAAACTACTTGCAATTGACACCCTAAATTATTGCAACTTGTTCGATCATCCATTCAGAAAAATAAAGCATCCCATATCCATAAACAACATCTAATCTTCTATAAGTCTCTCTCCTCTAAAGACCCAATACATGGAGCCATTATCATCATGAGTAGATTCACTTTCCTATGATGAATTCAATTGAAACTATTTGTACCAAACTAAGTATGAAGAAATCTATACTTACAAATTATATTATCTCTTGGTGATTGAGTAAAGATCAAATACAGTTGTCCAAGGTGATAAAATTGCATATGTAGATGTATGTATGTATGTATGTATGTATGTATGTATGTATGTATGTATGTATCTCTACATCTCATTGCCTTGCCCTTGTGATCTTTGTATATTTATATGTATGTATATACATATATACATAAAGAGAATCTTTTCTAATCACCTGCTAGGAGAAATATAAAGAGATACATGTTTAGAAGGAAAAGAAAATAACATTTACATAGCTACCTTTTCTCCCCTTGAATAAAATCGCAGAGCGAGCACTACTACATCTGGGCCCAAACACCACAAATTACACCGCTGTTATAAATTGTTGTCCCAATTTGAATTAAAATGTTCTAGTGTTGTAAATGGCACAAAGATCACAAGGGTATGACATGGTAATGAAATCATAAAGTAAGGGCATGGAGATCACAAGGGCATGACAATGAAATATAGAGATCAAAAGGGCTTGGCAATGAAATCCTAGATCTATACTAATCGCCACTAAGGGTATGGAAATGAAATGCAAAGATCATAAGGGCTCAACAGCAAAATGCAGTGATCATAAGGGCACAGAAATAAAATCTCCACCAACATTTAGAGCTCTCCACCCTCACTTGGATCTCTCCACCCTATTTCGCACGCAACTCTCCACAATCAAAACAAATGGGGAATGATTTATGTCATTTTTTCTTTTTTTTCTTTTTTATATTTAAAATCAACTTCACATTGTATTGTAACACTGCCATTGGTGTTTAATCCTCAATAGCTTTCATTTCGGCATTTCAACATTAAATTTTTCAAGTTTCCTCCTCATTATATAGTCCTTTCCACCCTAAAATCCACTTTGTTACTTCAATAAAATTAGGACTTGAACAAAGCCAATAATAAAACAAAGACCATATTCCAGAATCCAAATAAAAAAACAATAAAACTCACTCAACCCGTGCTAACTAATTTAGCTCAAGATCTTGCACAAAAAAAATGTAGACCAAGAAAAAGGGTCAAGAAATTTTATAAAAACATATCATAGTAGATATTTTTAGAAAGAAAAAAGCCATAACCTAGTTAAATTGGTCTAGTTGTTGATTATTATTGTTGATTACTAATTCTTTTAGAACTGTCATCATATTAGGTACAATAAAATGAACAATAAATTTTTCCCAACTAGCAGGATCAAATATAGTTTTCCAAGGTGATAAAATTGCATATGTAGATGTATGTATGTATGTATGTATGTGTATATATATGTATGTATATATATGTACATATGTATATATGTATGTATAAATGTATGTACATATATGTATGCATGTATATAGAGAGAGATCTTGTAGATTGTGGAGATCAATGGAGATTTAGAATTTTGTTGTCGTTCCCTTGTGATCTATGTATATGTATGTATGTATGTATGTATGTATGTATGTATGTATACAAATAGAGAGATATTGGCACAACAAAATAACAATAAAACTCACTCAATATGTAGAATGGCCACAGGTATTGTCATGAGATTTTAAAAATAACTATATAAGGAGTGAGTTAGGACATATATAGGTTAGCATTACATTAACTAGTAAACTACAACACAAAGGTTGCACCAGGGTATTATAGTATTGTAATTATAAAAAACTGCAAGATTCACTTGAGTGGGTGTATGATGGTGAAGAGTTGTATTAGGTGAGTAAAGCTCATCGGTGATTATAGAAATACAACTACATCAAAACAATTAGAAACCAAAACTACATATTCATTAGAGTGAGTATTTCAAGGGTCTTGATCCTATGGGTACAAGTATGTAGGCAACTTGGTAGGCAAAGTATGCCTCTAGTGTGCAGATGCCTTGGACATAGTTAGTTAGCCTTGGACATAGTTAGGTAGAACTTAACCATGTATGTATGTATATATGTATGGATGGATGGATGTAACTATTCTCTACTTAACAGTGCCATCCACATGGGGGGGTGGGGTGGGGGGTAGTTGAGCTTGCACCTTTTGCAATGTTTCATTTCCATTATTTGCACTCTCTGAATCAAAAGTATATAACTTTATCACTTGTAACTATAATCTTCAAATAGTACAAACCACAATAGCTTCTTATAATTCTGTTGAAGTTTAAAAATTAATTACATTTATGTACATCTTTTTCAAGTTTGATATTTCTCTTTTTCCTAACTCACAGTCCAACAATAATTTTTCAAAAAACATATTGATTAGTTAGAGATTGAGCCAAAAAATTGTAAGAACAATTGTACCAAAAGAGCTAAAAAACATGATTGGTACACGATAGTCATCTTTTTATGCCCTTTTTGGCACAATTATTCTTACATTTTATGATTTGGTGAGAAAAAAATTCCAAACTAATTAGGTAAGTGATCCAAAATTAAATCATAATTGGTTGAGGCATGTTTAAATACCTTATTTCACATATTATTGAATGTTATATGTTTATGTGCTACTGTTAATGAATGTTAAAGGATGTACTAATGTTAGATGGTAGCTTTGGACATTATGAGATTATTTTATGGATGCTTATAATTGTTTTTTACTTCATGTGATAATGAATAAATTATATATTTTATTAATGAATAAATGTGAGATCCATCTCTTCTTAGGTACTCTTTCTATGTTGGTGTACTAGTTCTTAAGCACATTCCCTCTATCTAGATGTTTCAACAAGGCAAAAGTTAAGTCTTTGGAGCTATAAACTTTATAGGTAGTAATTATAGAAATGTCATGAATATCAACATCATTGGAAATTTTAGACAAATCCTTCATAAGGATTTTCCAGATAGCAAGTCTGCTAGGATTCTCTACTTACAAAATTTACTCCCCTGTACATAGATAACTAAGCTTTCATCTTGTCTTGTGATAAGACCAATTTCTTTATTTAATAATAATTAAATAAAAACCTAGATTATAGTTCTATATTGATTTTGTAATTATTAAATGCAAGTATACCACATAGACAATTCTTGCATGTTATCTTTCTTGACCTAAGTGCATTATGAAATCTTCTAGAAGTGTTTGACATTGTGACCAAAGAGATTCCTGATTTGACATTTCTTACCCTTGGAAAACCATGACTCAGAGATTAATTGGTATATTTCATTATGAATGTGCATAGAAAGTTGACAACAAGCATCAACTATTTGAAGGAGAAAAGATTACATAAATTATAAATAACTACATTATCAAAATTAAGATTATAAGATCTTGGATATAAAGAAGAACATAAAGATAAATTAAGAAATTTTTCATTTTTTTTATCTTGTACAACATCAATCAATGTGGATTAAGTGAAATGGGTGGTCAATATTTTATCCACATTCTGATTGTTGATGCCCATTTAATTTACTAGCGCTGAAAATTGTTTCCCCAGCAGAAAATAGGAACTGTGTTCATTCCCTCCTTTTTTCTACCAATCTTAAGCATAGTATAAAACTTTTGATAATTTCACTTTGAATGCTCTATTAAGAAGTGATTCAGGGGATATTTTCATCGAAAATTGAAGTATCTCCAAAACTCCAACAATCAACATCATTTTAAAGTCTTCAAAATTCTGCACCCAATGCAATTCGAACGGGCAAAAAATAGAGTTCATACGCAAAAGTTATAACCAGTCAAAGTTTGGTCAAACCAAGTACAGAGGTCGTCAAAAGGTGAAAATAAAATCATCTCAAAAGTGGTCAACAATGGATTTCAAATTGAAGATCTCGTCAAGAGCTTTCCAACAACGTTCGTTTCATCAAAAATGGAGCTCGTATGCAAAAGATATGCCCGATTGAAGTTTGAGGTGGAAAGAAATAATAGAATAATAATAATAATAATTAAAATAAAATAAAATTTAAAAAAATAAAATAATAAAAATATATTGATATTGTTGACGGTGCCGAGATTGGAACCCATGACCACCGACCCCTAAAATTCGACCAATGGTCGTTACACCACCAACAACCATTTGAAATGTATGTGACAAATGTTAGTTTTATTGCTTTAAATGCTGTCGATTTGGGTTAAAGAGCATCGCGGTGGTTGGAACCACCGACCTCCATGTGCCCAACGCATTTTCAAAAGAATTTTTGCCATTGCACCACACAAGTGACTTAAGTTACAAATGGCACAATTTTTATTTAAAGAAGACACCAAGTCGATTCCTGCTTTCTTAATTAAGGAGATTTGTTAGAAACTAACCCTTAAAAAGGGGATAATGACAAATTCTAAAATGACTAAGGCCTGATTTCGAAGGAGGAATGTTGTGAAGGCCTATTATTAGAGTTTTTTTGTTTTGCCCTATTTCAAGCAAATATTTTGTATAAAAAGAGGGGTTAGGGGCCTTTTCAAGGCATGAAAATGAGGGGAGAAATAATGCAAATGTTGAGAGAGAGTTTGTCTATGTGGAGACTTAGTGATTTTTCCTACACATAGAGGAATTTTGATGTGTGTGCTTGAAGGAAATTGTCACAAATCAGTTGTATTGATTTATTGGAGTTAATTAGATCGGTTCCTCTATTGGAGCTGGACCCGAAGACGTAGTCCTTCCCGGATGAACTCCGAAATCAAATGTGTTGTGTCTCTATCTCTCTTTCTATCATCTCATTCTGTGTTTTCTTATTTGTAATTACGTTAATTTTTCTTTATTAAAGCTTTAAAATTAACTTTATGTAATTGGTTAGCATTCTCTGTAATAGTCCTAGATCCTAGAAATTAGATCAAGAAGAAAACCCATTAGATAATTTTTTGCCTAATAAGCTGAGACAAAGTTTTGACAATGTAGGAACAAATGATATTTTCAATGGCGTGGAAAAATTGAGTTAATTTTTATTTGGTTTTGGCTAATACAAACTTTTATTTCAAATTTATGTTTTTTTTTCCAATTCCATGATTTGTAACAAGAAAATATAGCTGAAATATAGTATAGAAATCGTAGACTATATCTAATTTTGTTAAGGGAAAATTTGTTCATCTTTTTAAAGAGTATATGTATTTAATGATTACTTTCTTTTTCAATGGGGTTTGAAATATATTTACTTGTCTGCGCCTCTTAATTATAACTATGTTTTCTATGTGCTCAAGAAATGCGATTTTTTGAAATTCCAATTTGACTTCAATTAGGTTCAGGAAATTAGCTAAGATGGGGTATTAACAATGTAGGAAAATGTTGGGAAACTTGCTAGACTATGTTATTATTTGTTGTATGTTTGTCGGTAAGTTTAACTAGAATTTCTAGATCTAGCAGACTTGGTATTTTATGCCTCATCTTATTAAAGGTTTAAAAGAACTGCAGATAAATAACTTGATTTAAATTCTATGAGTTTTGAATTGTATTGGCATGCTCTTCCTGCAAGGATCCCAAGTATCTACTATTGCTATTAATTTGGTCTAGTTTATGATTAGTTGGGTCGGTTAAAAATTCCTATAGAACTCTCATCAAATTAGGTACAATAAAACAAACAATCAGTTGTTCCCAACTCGCTTGGGTTAAAACATTTTTCTAAGATGATAAAATTGCATATGTATCTCATCACTTGAATGTCAAGCATGAAGTGAATTCCCCAATTTATAATGAATGGTTGGATATAAAGGATTCATACATTGGACCAACAATGGAAGCAATGATGTAACCATGCATGTATTGGAATGCTCTCCTTGTAAGGATCCCAAGTATTTAATATCATTATTAATCTAGGCATCATTATATGATCCAAAATGTAATGAAGTACTAAAACTAGTAGTAACTTCTCCCATGTCTCCAGAAAACATAACATAGGTTCAGGGTCCCTTGGCTCCTAGAAATTTGTAGCTGCTATGCTCACTGCTAGAAGAATAACTTCAGTTAAGAGTTGAGTGTAAGGAGTTGAAGAAGCAAGTTTTGCTTCTATGTAATGCCATAATCACAAGGCTCATTCCCTTACAAAATCCATAACCTAGTTTTATACACACACACACACACACACACACACACACAAGCCATAACCCAGTTAAATGGGTCTAGTTGTTGATTACCTAGGTTGATTACAAATTATTGAAGAATTGTCATCAGATTAGGTACAAAAAAAAGGAACAATCAACATTATTTTTGTATAGGATCTCAAACTAAATCACTTAGCACAAGTCGAGTGAGTTTTATTTTTTAATTATTTGGATTCTAGAATATGTATGTATGTATGTATGCATGCATATATCATGTGGTGATCTAGGATTTCATTTTTGTGCCCTTGCGATTGTTGCATTTTTTTGTTGTGCCCTTGTGATCTCTGCATCTCATTGTCATGCCCATCTAATCTTTGTATCTCATTCATTTTATTGTACCTAATATGATGATAGTTATATAGGAATTTGTTGGTGTTCCCTTGTGATATCTACATCCCAATTATCTACTATTGTTTTTAATTTGGGCATCACTATATGATCCAAAATGTTATGAAGTACTAAAGTCAGCAGTAACTTTTGCCATGTCTCCACAAAATGTAGCATAGGTTTAAGGTCCCTTGGCTCCCAGGAATTTGTAGTAGCTATTCTCACTACTAGAAGAATAACTTCAGTAAAGAGTTGAGTGTAAGGAGCTGAAGAAGCAAGTTATGTTTTTGTAATGTCATAATCATGAGGCTCATTCCCTTGTAGAAGCCATAACCCAGCTAAATAAATGTATATATCAACCCAGCTAATCAGCAACTAGACCCATTTAATTGGATTATGGCTTGTTTCTTTCTAAAAATATCTGCTATGATATGTTTTTGTAAAATTTCCTATGAACTCTGCCCATTTTTCTTGGTCTACATTATTTTTGTGGAGGATCTTGAGGTAAGTGACTTAGCATCTTAAAGAAGATCTCTATGTATATATATACATGTATGTATGTATGTATGTATGTATGTACATATGTGCCCTTGTGATCATTACATTTTGTTTTTGTGCCCTAGTGATCTCTATATATGTATGTATGTATATACATGTGTATATGTATGTATGTATGTAAACAGAGTGATCTAGGCACAACAACAACAACAACAAAGAACTCACTCAACATGGCAATGCCTATTGGTAAGTAGATTTCTCTTTCTCTCTCTCATTTTTCATTTGTTTATTTTACTTGAACTATTATTTCTCAGGGGGCATTTTCTAATATTGGATTCATTTTATGCACGAGGTGATGAGGACATTCCTAGATGTACTTGTGTGATGATTTTCTCATGAACAATGAAGATGGACTTCCCCTGAGAGTATCAAGAGGCAATGAGGACATTTCAGGTACTTTAAATATTGATCATTTCTTAAATATTTTAGATGTTAATGGAGAATTTATATGTTGGGAGAGGGTGACAATGAGCTTCCACCTTCATGTGGTTGGCCCTAATTAGTAGAGAATATTAAACTATTCTTGAAACCAAGTGAAGCTCAAAAATAACCTATGATTGTATGACAACTAATTGTGTGAATCTCTTGGTTTCAGGCAATGCAGAAGGATGCCATAGTTCAATATACAATGTCAATTCATATGCATATGACATTAGGCAAATCTGAAAAATGCAACATGTTTGTATTTTTGTTAGAGGTCTTTAATTAGGTATTTTAAGTTATAGAACATCACAAAAATTGTTCATGATGATGGTCTATTATTTTAAAAACTTAATGGACCTATTAAATAAATGTAATTGTGTTGCATTTTATCAGCTCTACCTTTTGTCCATGCATTTGAACATAGTTGCACATGCATTCTCAATTTAGATTAGAAGAATCTTATTTTGGATGTGACATAAATTGACATGCACTAGAAGATAAGAAAATGATGTCACTTTTGTAGGTCTGAAACCTTTCTTTGTACTTTAAACATTGAGCATTTCTTAAATATTTTAGATGTTAACGAGGAATTTATATGTTGCAGGGGCTAGGGCTAAATGAACTTACACCTTCATGTGGTTGGCCCTGATTAGTAGAGAATATTAAAATATTCTCAAAACCAAGTGAAGCTCAATATTAACCTATGATTGCATCATAGCTATTCAATGTTTGTCATTAATTTTTTTAATTAATACAGCACGTCATCACAATTGCAACAACTTGTTGTTGATCCCACAACACTCTTACCACATGCCTATCCCAATTGTGACAAAGGTCTCTGACAGCTTGTTGTGGGACCCATAGCATTTATGTCAGACCAATATCGCAATTGCAATGGTGTCTTCAACAGATTTATGTCATAATTATTACTGTGAAAATGAACAGTTTTCTAGAATGGTAGCTCAATTTATGACACCTATATCCATCACAATTGTGATGTAACCCTTGTCATCACAACTTGTAATAGAAAAAATTTGACGCATGTTCAATAGGAGCCAATTCTAACAGATGTCGGTTGGGTGACAGGTTACTATCATAATTACAATGGCTTGCCATTACAATTCATGCCCAAATTTAGTAGTGTGCCCTTTTGATCTCTACATCCCAAGTATCTACTCTTGATGTTAATTTGGGTATTACTATATGATCCAAAATATTATGTAGTATTGAAGCCAGTAGTAACTTCTCACATGTCTCTAGAAAACATAGCATAGGTTCAAGGTTCCTTGGCTTCCAGGAATTTGTAGTAGTTATTCTCATTGCTAGAAGAATAACTTCAGTGAAGAGTTGAGTGTAAGGAGTTGAAGAAGAAAGTTTTGCTTTTATGTAAATGCCATAATCATGAGGCTCATTCCCTTGCAGAAGCCATAAACTAGTTAAATATAAGTATATATCAACCTAGCTAATCAGTGAACTTTTCCCATTTTTCCTGGTCTTCGTTATTTTTGTGGAGGATCTTGAGGTAAGTCACTTAGCACCTTAGAAAAGATCTCTTTGTATATATATACATACATACATACATGTATTATGTATGTATGTATGTATGTATGTATGCATGTATGTATATATCTATGTATATATATATATATATGTATGTATGTATGTATGTGCCCTTGTGATCATTGCATTTTGTTGTCGTGCCCTTGTGATCTCTACATCTTGTTCTCATGTCCTTGTGATCTTTTTCTATGTATGTATATAAACAAAGAGATCTTGGCACAACAAAAAAATAACAAAACTCACTCAACAGGTAGCATGGCCATAGATGTGATGGCAACACCTATTAGTAAATAGATTCCTCTTTTTCTCTCTCATTTTTCATGTGTTTATTTTACTTGAACTATTATTTCTTACGGGGCATTTTTTAATATTGGATTCATTTTATGCATAAGGTGATGAGGACATTCCTAGATGTACCTATGTGATGAATTTCTTGCGAGCAATGAAGATGGACTTCCCCTTAGAGTAGCAGAAGGCGATGAGGACATTCCAAGTACTTTAAAGATTGATTCTTTCTTAAAGATTTTAGATGTTAACAGGGAATTTAGATGTTGGGGGAGGGGGGGAGGGGATGAGTTTCCACCTTGATGTGGTTGGCCCTGATCAAGAGAGAATATTAAACTATTCTCAAAACCAAGCGAAGCTCAACAATAACCTATGATTGTATGACAACTAATTGTGTGAATCTCTTAGTTTTGGGAAATGTAGAAGGACACCATAGTTCAATGTGCAATGTCAATTCATATGCATACGACATCAGGCAGAGCTGAAAAACACAATAGGTTTGCATTTTTTTTGAGGTCTTTAATTAGTTTTTTAAAGTTATACACCATCATGAACATTTTTCATGATGATGGTCTACAATTTTAAAAACTTAATAGACCTATTAAATAAATCTAATCATGTTGTGTTTTATCTACTTTGCCTATTGTCCATGCATTTAAACGCAGTTGCACGTGCATTCTCAATTTAGAGTGGCACAATCTTACTTTGGATGTCATGGGAAAAAGACATGCACCAAAAGATGGGAAAATGATGTCACTTTTGTAGGTTTGGAACCTTTTTTTGTACTTTAAAGATTGACCCTTTCTTAAATATTTTAGAAGTTAATGGAGAATTTAGATGTTGGGAGGGAGGGGGCAAATGAGCTTCCACCTTCATGTGATTGGCCCTTATTAGTAGAGAATATTAAACTATTCTCAAAACCAAGTGAAGCTCAATATTAACCTATGATTGCATCATAGCTATTCAACATTTGCTACCTATTTTTATTATTATTATTACAACATGTAGTCGCAATTGTGATGGCTATCCATTGATCCTACAACATTCCTACCACATACCCATCCCAATTGAGACAAACATTTCTAATGGCTTTCCTTGGGGCCCATATCATATTTTTCAAAGAAACATTGCAATTGCAATGATGTCTTCGATAGATGTTCATCACAATTGTTGTGGTGAAAAATGAGTGGTTTGTCAGAATAGTAGGCCAATTTACAACACCTTTGGCTGTCATAATTGTGATGGTAACCATTGGCATCATAAATTGTGATAGAAAAAGTCTAAAACTCATCTTATGAGAGCCATTTTTGACTGATGTCAGTTGAGCGATGGGTTACTATTGTAATTACGACATCCTACTATCGCAATTTAGGCCCAAATGTAGTAGTGAAAACTTCAATATTTTGCAAAATGAATGACTAATTGTCATACCTTATTTCTCCATTTCTCCATTACTCCCCCTAAGTAAATATTTCCTTTCTATATCTGAATCTATCTAAATCTTATACTCCTACTAAGTAGATTTGCTATCCCCTATTTTTACATTATTACTACCCCTTACTCAAAACTATATTATTCTTATTTACCCTTTAGCTTCATTTCCCCCTTTTTTGATACTTATGTCTTGTGTGGTACACTAATAGTTTGTTTATCCAAAAATGATTTATGAATCTCCATTATAATCTTTAGGATGGCATCCCAATTGTTGCATGCTACCTCTAAAGATTAATATTGAATATCTAGCTGGGCAACAAGGTCAACTAAGCCATCATGAGTAGAAAGTTGGTTATCTCTTCATCAATATCTCAGTGTAGGATAGTTTGTTATGCAACACTTCTATGTGTGGGGTCAACATGGATTGGATACTTATCAAGGCAGCTCTAATAGTGGCATCATGTGCTTGCAACTTGGCAAGCCTACATTGTGTGGATAGCAGTCTCCAAAAATGAAAGTGACTTTGACCAAGAGATAGTTTTAAGGTATTACCTATAAGCTTTAGATCTCCCTATAATTAGTCAATATCCCTCTAAACTTCTTGTGTGAATATATTTACATCACATAACTTGGTGTGGAGAGAGAAAATATTCTCTAACACCTTCTTCACACTCTCTACTTTGGTTGCCATATCAACCTATTTGAGTACAATAACACTAGAAAAATTTTCAAGTACATTTGAATGAAATTTTCTCTTAGACCATTCTAAGAGTTTCACATTGGAATCCAAGTCTTCATCCTTTATTTTGTCAATAATACTAACACTTTTTTCATTGATGGGCTTGTCCTCATTCATCTTAGGAAGACTAAAGACATCATAAAATATGTCTTTAATTTCATGCAAAACTTATTTTTTCTTATATTCCCTTCTCATCATTTTTTGCTTCTCCTTTCTCTGTAGAGCTTCTTGTAGAATGCTCATCTCCTCAATTATGATTGTTGATAGATCAAACTTGGGAAATTCAATAACCTCATATAGACTTACATCCCCAAATGACATATCTTTTGCATTGGATGTGCTAGGACTAGGCCTTGAAATCTATAGTCAAGTAGCATCTGTACTTGGCCTTTGAAGAGTTTGACTGCTAAGAGGAGATACAGAGACTGGTAATGTAACCAATGTCTATATGGCAATATATTCCTCTGGCTTAGTAATCACCTCTAACTCTTTAGTCCTATTATCTTCCTTCACTTATTTTTGAGCTTCACCTTGAACTTGTGGAGTAGGTACATGACTTGCTTCCTGGCCTATGTGAACTTCAATTCCATCCTTTTCAATAGTTACAATGGCAGGAAAACTTAAATTGTTTTGGCTAGGAAATGATGTGTCTATTTTTTGTCCCTAAGCCTCTTTCATCTGAAAAACTATAATGGAAATTGCAAATGGTGTCTTGGTTGTATCAATAGGTTGTGCCTCTATGGATTGAGGGGGAACATTGGATGTTTCTTGTAGTTCCTCCACTACACATGTTAGTTTTGCATTCTCAATCACATCTACTCTCACCAATACAGGATTTGTGCATAGTTGTGTTGTTTTGGTGGAGTTAACCAATATCTTCTTGAGATCTTTATTGGTCAAAGGATTGATGTTTTGAGTTGAATTATCTGCAACATCCTTATTTTTGTTGTGCCTTGAGGAATCACTAGGTCTGTGTGTGGAGGGTTGACACTTAGCACTTGTACATCTGGTCTATCTTGAGCATCTTGCTATTGTTCTTCAATTGTGGTCTCTTCTAATGGTGTCTCCTTAGTCCCACCCACACTACCATCTTTGACTAGTTCAATCTTATCTAGCTCACCTTTATCTATTTCATTACCCCTTTTAGGTTCATCTGCCTTATCATATATTTTCTTTTCAACTATCGTGATAGGTATCCTATAGTAGTCTTCCAAAGAAATGTGATTTGTGTTACCACTTCTTCTACATTATTCCTCAAAATCTTTAAAGCTCTATATTTAGGTACAAATCTTGCCTTATACTAAATCATGGCTTTAGCCATCATCTACTTGTTCAAAGAAGGCATAACTCAAGCTAGTTGTGCCTCTCTTATTTTTTCTTTTAGTGGTCAAACTAAATTTCCACTTTTTCTCAACTTGGTCATATAGACTTTTAGGCAATGAGTTGGAAAACTCTAGTGGAGTGGATTTGAATGTAGTCATCATATCATATATGGCTTCTTCAACCTTATTTTTATCTTCATTCCCTAGCTTATCAAAATTTACATGTGTGAACTCAAAAAAATTTGTATTTGTAACAATATTTTCACACAAATTGTATATATCAGAGGATGGATTATGGCTTACTACTATAAATTGGATCACATCATCTAACTCTATTTTCTCCTCATCTAAATTTGGTTTAGGTTCTAACTTCTTCTTCAATCTCTTGTATGTTTCCTTAACAGGCTCACTCGGCCTTGCTATGTCAAGAGTCCTCTTTCTCCAGGCTTTGTAACTTCACTTTCCTGAATAGTGGCTTCCCTTGTGTTAAACCTAGTAGAAGATACTATAGGCTTTTTTTGTGGCTTCGTCATAGGCTTACTTAGGTTTCTCCACTATTTGATCTTTTTCCTTTCTCCTCTTCTTAGCTAGTTGAGGTGCTTTCTCAACTTATTCTCCCTTGACACCTTCTACATCTTCTTCTAGATCCTCTCCTTGACCTTGAGTTAATGCTAATGGGGCTTGGCCTTGTTCTTCCTCTTCTTCATCATCACCTTCTTCTTCTTCTTCTTCTTCTCCCCCTTTTCCAAATCTCTCCTTCAGATTTTTAACAAGTTTGTTCTTCTTTCTAAGAACAATAGTTGTTTTCAAATCAATAGTTATCCTTGATTTAGCATCCTCATAGTTCCCAAATGAGGTGGCACTCTTATTAATGTCTTCTATCAATAAGGTTGTAATTACTGCAAAGGTCTCATCTACATTTATCTCATATGGCAAGGGCTTGAGCCATATTACTCTTGGTATTGTTGCTTGCACATATGCTTCTCCACTAAGGATATAAGGATCCTTAACCCTTATTTCATGAATTTCTTGAAATCCTCAAAGTAACTTGTCATCATTGAATCAAAGTTATCACCTAGCTGCTCAATAAATTTTGAAATCTGCACTAGAATAGACATGTTGTTCTTTTAAGCAACTTTTCCAAATGTAGGAAATGTGTTATGCACATAAAAGAATATGCAGACCAGTAAAGAGCTAAATTTTCATGATGCACTCTTTTCTTTCCTTATGGCTTCCAAGTTTTCTAATAGGTGTTGTAGTTGCAACTCGGCAAGGTCATAGGAATGGTCCCTCTTTACTATCTTGAATTTAAAATCAATAGCCATGCAAGAAACACTATTCAGTTGGCTAGACTGAAAGAACTTGTGAGAATTACTCTCAATACAAAGGAAATTAGGGGATCTAAAATTAGACATTTGTCATTTGTTCCATACTACATCTTTATTCTTCTCAATCACCTCCTTTGCATCGCTCCTCATTCTCTTAGGCCTATCAAGGGTAGGGTACCCTATTACTCGATTTATGATCCTCTTAGTGAGCTTAATTAGTTCGTTCTCCAACCAAATTTAATTGTCATGTATGCATCTCAAAATAATTTTAATCCATTATGTCTTAAACACTTGAGGAAAATCTAGGGCACAGTTTAACCCTTTTCATTCAACAATTTTATACTCTTCTCTCAAGACTCCATTATAGCAAAGTTTGTTGTAGGAATCTATTATCTCCATGTCACGTACTTCTCCAATCCTTCCTATGTAACAACACCTTACATCTTGTATCATCAAAACTTTTAGCGATATCATCGATAACGCACCAGATGGATCTCCTTTATATGTTATCTTAGGTATTTCTTAAAAATTTGGTTGTCTTACATAATTACTTATCAATTACACATTGAAAACCTCCTTCCCCTCTTTCCTAACACTTGTAGATGAGCTATATGTCATTTCAAATAACTAGGGTTTAAAAAATTCAAACAACAAAACTCGACAATAGTTAAATACCTTCCATCTGATGAATGTGTCAAGTTGCAGTTGAATCTAGTTCACAAATGCTAGAATCTTCTTTATCAATTTTCCTTTGTGCTCTTCGTGCTCCCTTCAATTACTGATGGATGCAAATGAGTTGAAAATTGACTATATAACCCTTCATATTTAGAAATAAATGCTCACTGCTTACACAATTGTAAGCTTGGCTATCATAGGACTTCCCACTCACTCAGCTTACTCATGATTTCTAGTATGCTTAGCTAACATAGCAATCTCAGCTACTACTAACATGATTGCATCTCTTGGCTATAACTAAAATGTCATCCAAACTTAGCAACAACTATGACATCTTCCATACTTGTTACCAACATAGAAAACAACAAAACTATAGAATTCTTCTAGGTTCTAACCTATGCATCGCATTTTTATTCACGCGTATATAATATTTTTAGATCTTAGATTCTTGGAACTGATGTATAATATAACTTTTGAAAAATAAGTTCCATACATACCTCTTCATTGCCTAGTTGGGGGTGATGTGATCACTTAATCCATTAGATGAAGTGACCTCATATGAACTTGATGTGCTACAATATTCTTTCTTCTTCCATGTCTTATTCATTTGCACCTTTGCCTTCTCTACATTGACCTTTTCTTTGCCTTTATTGTTTCTATTACTTGATATTGGTGACCTAGTTGGACAGTTTCTGTTGATATGACTAGTCTTGAGACAACTAAAGCATGCAGTCTCACCCAACCATCTATTTTAGTTGCCTCTAAAAAATTTCTTATGAAATTCTCAGGAACATGTCCATATTCTTGACAATAGTGACAATTGTGCCTTGTGTTGTAATCCCAATCAAAGAATTTCCCATTTCAGTATACCTTTGTCTACTTGTTTGATGTTCACTTGGCATTAGATCTACATTCATATGCTTTATTTCCATACTTCTGACAATTGTGACAATATCCTTAAAATCTTTGAGTGCTTGTGATCTTGGTCTTGCATTCATGTGCCTGATATCCCTTCTTGTTGCACTTATGATAGTAACCCTTGAATTTATGCTTAGGGTTATGATTTGCATTGTTTCTCCTACAAACATTTTCTATATGACCTAGCTTTCCATAATTATGACAAGTGGGTTTGTAGTTCTTACCTTTTTTATTCCTTTGCTCACCACTTTTAGATGATTCTCCTTCCTCAATACTAGTGCATCCCAATCAAGTAGTATCATTGTTAGGTCATGGAGATTTCATCAAATTTTCAAAGTATTTGATGGCTTCACTGGTTTGTTGAAACTTTCAGCAAATTCTTTTTTGGTTCTCAATTCATTCCTTCAGGGTTGTGATCTCAATATCCTTTCCATTGAATTCATGGTTTGCAATCATTAATTGATTCATTATATCTAATTGCATGTTAGCAATCTTTTGTGCATTTGATGTCTTCTCTTCTAGTTTTTTGGTCAGTGTTCTTTTGTCATCTTCAATCATGATTTTGTCTTCCTTGGCTTTGTTTTTCTATTAATTCACTTCACATAGTAATACTAATTGGACTTCTTGTTCTATCGTAAGATTTCTGACCTCTTGAGTTAAGGCATTGTTCTATTCCATCAAATCTACAACTATTGCATCAAACCCATTTAAGTTTCTATCCTCAAACAATCTAGTAGTGTCTTCTTCTTGGTAATGAGTGTCATTTAACTCAATAGTTAGTTCCTTTCTTCTCTTTAATGAACATTACAATTCATCTCTTGCTTCATTGAGTTGGTGTAGAGTAAGTTGTATTTCAATCTTCTAGTTATCAATAACCTTTCCCAACTTATAGACTTTCATCTTCAAGATCTTTTCTCAAAGCTATAAAACTTTCCTTTCTAGAGAAAAAATCTATGATACCAATTGTTGGAAACAACAATGGGAAAGTAAATTCTGAGAGGAGGGGGTGAATCAACACTTTAAAATTTTAACCATAAAACATTCACCACACATCCATCTCACAACTTATCATGTAAATTAAAATAGCTAACTACACATGTGCATCCATAGAGTGAAACAACTAACACAATACACAATACATTTTTTACCCAAAAACCCTCCAATGAGAAGGTAAAACTAGGGTGGGGATGACATGCAAAAATCTTCACTACTACAGCTGTAAAGTGTAGCCAATTATTGTTACAATAAGTTTGATCATATACTATGATCTATCTTGTGAGGGGTATGCCCTGTTAAAGGCTTACAAAGATTATTAGGTATCACCCTATTAAAGGATTTCAACACCCTGCTAAAAGTGTGCCTTGTTAGAGGACTTAAACTTACAATAAAGCAAGCACTCGGTTAAGAGATTTACACAAGTCTGTTAAGACTACTTTGTTAGGAGATTTACTCTACATCACCTATTAGAATGGTTTGGTACCATGATCCTTTGGTTAGTACTTTGTTGCTAGATGCCAGATCTTCTCTTTCTTGATGAATCCTTGATCCTTCTAATTAGATATATCTCCTCTTTCCTCTCTCTACTTTCCTATATTCTCTCTAATTGATTCTGCAATTTGAATCATTATCACAACCTCCATAGCCACCATGAATTCTCTCTCTACACTTAAAATTCATCTCCTTCTATGCATTCACTCATACAAACTCCTTACGGTTTTCCTCCTTAAGTAAACATAGGAAAGCTAGGGTTAGGTAAGAATCAATAGCTTAAATTGATCCATATTATCACTTAAAACATCCCTTACTTTGATTGGTTGCATGTATTGCATAGGGATTCATGATATACCTCCATACATATCTTCTAAAATTGTAAAATAATAATTAAGTTAGACCAAAAATCATTACCAACAACTCTGTCCAAAATTGTTCAATTGACATCCAAAGGCTTTGATGCCCAACCATCACTACATTCTCAATGTTATAACTCAGCTTCTAAATAACTCAGCATACACTATTTACTCAGCTCCCGAATCACTCGGCATGTATAGTCCAATTGGCTCATGAGTGACTCAACACATACTAGGTATATTGCTTGGCATGTATTGTCTAAAAATTGATGCTCAACATGCTTTGATCACTCAGCTAGCATTGATTTCTTGGCTCACTCTGATCGCTTGGCTTGTACTAAAATACTGATAGATAATGACTAAGTGTTTTGTCATTGCCTTGTCAAAACCAATCTGAGATTAACATATTCTTGAATACTCTTAACTCGTTTTTCTTCCATCTTCTAATTGTGGTGTATGAGAACATCAAGATTGAATAAAAGGTCCAGATCCATTGGGATCTAATAGATTAGGATGAGTATAATAAGTTCATATGGATTAGGTGGACTAAGCATTTAATAGGCCAAAGTTGTTACAAGCTAAAGTTGGCATGGATTTGTACTTTAGGACTAGGGATTACTGTGCATATTTGGTCAAATGAGGTCGAATTGACGAGAAAAAAATTCATTGCATTTTTTGATATGTTTCAAGGTCACTATAGTCATTTTAGTTTCTTTGGGATCCTAGGGCTCTTAGGAAGTTGCATATTGTAAAATTTTCAAAAATCTTGCAATGTTGTCAACAACACCATTGAAAAAAATTGCAAAAAGTTGTCAAATTTTGCAAAATAGGTGATAATGGGAAACTAATTCAAAGCTTTGTCATAAAATATTGAGGAAACATTGTAAAACCTCTATGTTGGCTAGAGCATGTGTTGGTGTAAATAAGTATTTACTTATTACACTTTACTTAAGTTTACTTAGGTTAATGCATTATTTTATTATTTCTTAGGTGAGATACTTAGGAGTTTGCATACTCTTATGAGTTGTCATGTTGACAACACTGGAGTAAGAAACACTAATTTAGCACATGGTGTCTACAACACTAGAGCTTGCATAATTAACTAAGTTGTCATGTAGACAACATAGTTATTCACACTCCTATTATAGCACATGGTGTTTACAACATTATTTTGCATGCTACACCCTTGTAGGCTTATCCTCACATCATCACACTTACTCCTGTGCTTAATGGAGGATAACCCCACACCTTGTGGACATGTGCCTAGTTGTATGACTTATCATGTTGCTGATTCCTATGCATTATAGAAGCATTCCAGAGGCCTTTATATACAGGCACTCCTAGTGTACTTATACGTTGAATGATTATCATATCGTCATTTTGATCATACTCTTTTGGTCTACTATTGTACTTGTGCTTGAGTTCCTTGGTCTTGGGTGAATTTTTCCCTAAGGAAAATTCTTACATTATATCAGAGCTAAGGGAGATTATATTCACAAAGTCATTCAAGACCATTCTTGCTTTAGCACCTCAACCTAGATTCAGAGAATCCATAGAAATTGGGAGCGTCTAGAGCCAAAGCAGACCTCACCACTACGTTTAGAACGTTGATTCGGTGAAAATCAGCTATAAATTCTCCTGTATTGGACCAAAGTCAATTTTGAGGCAAATTTTTTTTGCAAACCTACACTCAAAGGCTCGGTTTACAAATCTAGAATGATCTATTAAATTTGCGCAATAATTTTTTTCAGATCTATAATTATTTATTCTCTATAATAATCTAGTTTTTTCTAGTTTTTTTTGGAAAAAAATTTTGCCCTTCAAGCTTGCAAAGAAATTTTTTTTCTGCAAGTACCGAACAGTGAAGCCCCAGCCCTACAGGTGGAATATTCTTGGGTATCTGCATATTCCATTTTTATTTTGGTGGCAGCCACATTGCTTACAAATT
Organism: Cupressus sempervirens; assembly: GCA_028749045.1. NCBI lineage: Eukaryota > Viridiplantae > Streptophyta > Pinopsida > Cupressales > Cupressaceae > Cupressus > Cupressus sempervirens. Next base: position 67,129,680 of record CM053783.1, read on the forward strand.
TGATAACTCTGCATAATCTAGGCAGCTTAGCTCATTGACCAATGGACAAACCACATACCATACCGTCAACTCGCAAAGTCTAGTAAATCCATACACGACGAGTTTTTTTTTTTATACACCAGTGACATCCTTTTTAAATAATGCAATCAGCACTCCCACCATCAATGTGGGATTGACATCCCCTGGCTATATTTCAAAACTCTATCATCGATGTCAAAGAGTTTCCCAATGATAGCCTACTCACTGTCGTGTCTTTATTCTCAGTCATTTCAACCTTTACACTAAAATTTGCCACTTGTAAAATCTTCTCGACACCAGAATCAGAAACTTTGACACTCGTTGCTCATTTCTCAACAAACACTATTGGCGCTACGTCAATGCCAGTGTAGTGCTAGTTGTCACCATATGCATGGACTACCATGAGCACCAACATTTACCTGTCCACATCATACTTTCACATCAACGTTACATCATACATATAGTTCTATATGGCCAGTCAATTGCCACATCACCCTGGGAGATGACTTTTTGCTAACATCAACAATTCTCTATCTTAAACTTGACAGTCATTTAACTATCATCAAGAGGAAAATTAGAACTACTATGATGCCCATTTGACCGTCAAATTTAACCTCATATTTTGCTGATTAGACCCCTTTCCATATTCATTTTTTATTTGATAGTCCAACTTTGGGAGGCCATAACTCAGTTATTCAAACTCCAAATCAAGTGCAATTTTTTTTTGGCTAAAATTTCCTAAACTTTTCAATGGTGTAGTTATTTTTTGGGTTTGATGGATGGATTTGTTATAAATTGTGTCTTTTGGCGATTGTACCTATCCAATCTTACATTTTACAACTTCAATTGCTCCATACGGGCTCATCTAGACTCAAAAACAGGTTTTGTTTCTTTTGAAAGTGCATTATTTTTCATCTTCTTTTTAGATCTACAATCATATTATAGGGTTGTGTGGAAAAAAGTATCACTTTCAGAATTAGGTCATTTTCTACATTGAAATACTTTGATATAACTTTAGAATTGTTGTATATCTAAGATACATTGCAATGTTCCAGTTTTGAACTCCAAAAGGAGGTTGTAAAAAGGCAAAATTAGAAGTCCACTTAGGCCAAAATTGGCAAGTGGCCATTGTAAATGCACTAAATATAAAGTGCCAAAAGCATCTTTTTTTTTCGGGGGGGGAGGGGTGGGGGGGGTTTGATTGAGTGAAAATGGGGGTGTTTCTTGGTGTCATGCTCCTCTTTTCCTATTGTTTTATTTCATTTCTTACATCATGAGAAATTTCAAGTTTCCAAAATTAACACCACAAAACTATGCTACATGGTCTATTAAAATGCGGTGTCACTTAATGCATAATGGAGTTTCTCAATATGTACATGGTACCCTTCCTAAACCAACAGGTGCTCAAGTATCTACAAGTGAAATCACTGCTTGGGAAATAGCCGATAGGAAAGTCCTAGGTGATATTTGTTTGGGGGTTGAAGACAAGATCGTCTATCAGATCCAGAAGTCTCATACATCCAAGGAAGCTTGGGATACCCTCAAAAACCTATATGGTAAAGTGTCTGAGGAGGATATTTAAAAAATTAAAGATGATCTTTTCTCCTTACATCCAAAGACATTTAATTCTATACAGGATTTTATCATAAAGTTGAATGAATTAAGAACAAAGCTTGATGATTGTGGGATTCCTATTAAAGATGACAAGTTAATCTATCTCATTCATAGTAAGCTACCATCTAAGTACTCCAAATTTGTTTCTTCTTATAACACCACAAACACAACATTAGGGATTGCCTATCAAAGACTCTCTTTTGATTGTTATGCTCAACTAGCGGATGAAAAAGAATAGTAGTTGAAATCAATGGGGATTCTCAATTTGACCAAGTCTAAGGCATTGGTGGCCAATAATGAGAGTTCTCAAACTTCAAATAAAGGAAAGGACAAGAAGAAGAAGTGGAAAAATAACTCACAAGAGGATTCAAAAAAGACAAAACCACCATCAAATCAATAAGGCAAGTCTTCCTTTAATTCAAATAAAAAGGGGGACACTAATAAGGAGAAGAAAAAGTGTGCCTATTGAAAGACGTTGGGTCATGATGAACATGAGTGTTATCATAAAAAGATTGATGAGTTGACAAACATCATAAAGAAACACAATGTTCCACTACCTAATGCTTATAAGGAGAGAGGATCTTCATCTTCAGATTCAAATGGCAAAAGGTAAGCACTTATTGCAAACCCAAGTTCTTCAACGGAATGGATTCTTTACTCAGGTGCCTCATATCATATGGGTCTTCAAAAGGAGACTTTTCTTCATTGAAGCAGCCCAAGGTACCACACATCTTTGTAGGGGATAATACAAAAATGGAAGTTGAAGGGAAAGGACATGTGGAGATGGAAAATGGGGAATTCAATGACATTCTCTATGTTCTTAACCTAAGCTCTAATCTCCTCTCAATTTACCAAATCACTCGCCTTGGAGATGGAAATAAAGTTGATTTCCTTCTAGATTCAGGAATGGTGTGGACTTTCAAAGATGATTCATTAACTAGTAGTGGGGAAATTTAGTCATGACAAAAGGTTGTATTCTTTCTCCCACTTTGTGCCTAAGTCTTCTTCACATGATTTTTTGACTCAATCTCATCCACAAATAAAATTATGGCATGAGTGGTATGGTCATCTTGCCTTCCTCTATCTTCAGCAACTTTGCTCAAAAAACATGGTCAAAGGTCTACCTACAATCACCTTTTCCAAAGGTGAATGTTTAACATGTTCTGTGGATATGCATCTAGAGGAGAAGTTTACTAAAGGGAAGTCTTCAAGAGCACCAATTGTTCTTCAATTGGTTCACATGGTACTAGCAGATCCTTTTGCAGTGACATCAGTCAGCTAGGGTTGCTACATACTCACTTTCATTGATGACTTTTCATGCTACACATGGATCTACTTTCTTCATCACAAGAATGAAGTGTTGGACAAGTTTCTAGCCTTCAAGACTTATGTTGCAATGCAATCAAGGAAAGCCAAAAAATTTATTAAGATAGACAATGAAAGCAGATATGTGAACACAAGACTTAAAGACTTTTGTAAACTTGAGGGTATTGATCTTCAGAATCCACCAATATTAAGTGACATGTGTTGCAGCACTCAGGATACAAACTCTTAAGTCAATGGAAAGTTGCATGATACAAGCCAAGTCTCTAGATCCATCACTTGAAGTCAAAGCTATAAGCAGTGTCGATCACATACTTAATAGATCTCCTCATAATGCCTTAGATGGAAAGACTCCTTTTGAGGCATGGTGTGGCAGAAAATAAGTTATGAAACACTTTAGAGTCTTTGGTTGTCCAACATGGGCAAACATATCTTCCAGGGGATGCAAGGCACCACCACCTAGGCCTTGTACTTTCATCAGATATGAACATAGTGTAAGGCATACAGACTTATGGATCTTGAGACACATGAGATTTTTGTAGAGAGGGATGCTCACTTTGAGGAAAGTTCACCCAGCTTATCCTCTAATCCTCTCCTCACTTCATACACAATGGAAATTGATAGTGACACCAGCGATAGTGGTTAATAAACTTAGATATGTGGGATCCTATTGATAGATGCAATGAGAGGTCACATCATCAACACATTCGACATGCATATATTGCCACAATGATAGGTCTAACACAATAGGGTACACCTAGTCTTTCAGTTCCAACATCAATGGATGACTTCTTGATAGATATTTTAGGTTTGTTCGTGGAGTCACACATAGCATAGTTAGGAGACATCATTGATGATATACATCTTCTCTTTGATGATGATGATCCTTCTTTAGTTGTTGCGAGGGCTCACTCTGACCCTCATTTCCATTCTCTATATGATTGATCTTCACAAATTGATGTGATTGTGGATCCTTATGTACAACAATTGTAGGAGTTCTCTTTATCATTTGAAGAGATAGTTGGTTCTTTGGGACACATCCTACATTCATCCTTGCTAGATCTGACATTGTTCTTTTTAGTAGCATTGGAAGGGGCTATAGTTAGTATCAACATAGGGATAGTTGAGTAGGTTTCAAAGGCATCATTAATATTCAAGATTCTTTCTACACATCAAGGAAGCATCTCACATGTACCTATGATATTGTTTCTTCCAAAGGGGAGGAAAATTATTTAGTAATCATGGATTAGCTTCTACATTAGAGCAGTTATTACTGATTGACACTCTACATTTGGCGGGGGGGGAGGGGACTACCTTGTCTCTCTTTTTCATCTCTCTTGTGGGGGGAACCTTTTCCTCTATTTGGATTGTGTTCTTCTCATATTTCTCTATTGTATATACTTGATTTATGTCATAATAGGGGGGTCTTGATTATTTCATCCATCCATACATCTAGTTTTTTCATCTCTCTTTTTTGGGGAGGGTTTTTCCCATGAGGTTTTCCCTCTTTCTTCACTTTATGAGAGATTGCATTGCATTATTTGCATGGGTACCTAACATGGCCTAGTAGTCGAGACCCATTTTGCATTTCATCCTAGCTTTCATAAGCTTAGGTGCATTCCCCTAAGTTGCACTTAAGGGGGGGTGCTAGTATAAATAAGTATTTACTTATTAAACTTTACTTAAGTTTACTTAGGTTAATGCATTATTTTATTATTTCTTAGGTCAGACACTTAGGAGTTTGCGTACTCTTATGAGTTGTCATGTTGACAACACTAGAGTAAGCAACTCTAATTTAGCACATGGTGTCTACAACACTGGAGTTTGCATAATTAACTGAGTTGTCATGTAGACAACATAGTTATTTGCACTCCTATTATAGCACATGGTGTCTACAACATTATTTTTTTATGCTATACCCTTGTAGGTTTATCCTCTCATCATCACACTTACTCATGTGCTTAATGGAGGATAACCCACACCTGGTGGACATGTGCCTGGTTTTATGACTTATCATGTTGTTGATTCCTATGCATTCGATAAGTATTCCAGAGGCTTTTATATACAGGCAGTCCTAGTGTACTTACACATTGAATGAATATCATATCATCATTCTGATCATACTCTTTTGGTCTACTATTGTGCTTGTGCTTGAGTTCCTTGGTCTTGAGTGAATTTTTCCCTAAGGAAAATTCTTATAGCATGGTGTGGTGAAGGAGTTTTTACAACTTGGTGAATGAAAGAGTAAGGATTTACAACATTTTTTGTCTTATCAGACTATATTTTCTATATTCTTAGATTGGTAGTTTTTAATGGCTTGTTGATCTTTGTAAAGTGTAAGTTTAACTTCCATTTTAACCTAATATGAGAATTAGAAGTTCTAAAACAAGGGAGAAACAAGCAATTTTCTATCTCTTGGTCAAAACACTTGATAACTAGGGTTTGGAGATAAATAATGGATTTTGGACTTCCATAATTCTAAAACTTGGTTGACTACAAGGTTCATTCATGCAAATCAAAAATATAAAACATTTTTTTGTTTCCACTCCTTATGGCTAATTGTGTGAGCAAGCCCTAATACTCTAGCATCTCTATGTGATAGACATAATTCCATAACATAGTAGTGTAGGTTGATTAGATAGTTGAACTAAGGAGTTTGAGAAGTTTGGAAGGGTTGTTTGAGTTTTAATTGATCTAATTTAGGTTTTTGCATGAGTAGACTAGATGGATTAATCATAAAAAGAAAAGGTATATTAGTAGTCTAGTGAATCAAGCCTAGTAAGCCAAATAAGTGCTTAATATAGGTAAACGTGATTAGATATTCTTTATTTTAAATATGGGGATTTAGTATAAAATCCAAAAGGCTATCCATATTTAGTGTTTTTTTTAGGATATCTCAAGTTGAACAAAGGTTTATGTCCAAAAATTGAGTTAGGAGGCTTAATTAAGGCCTCAAGCCTAATTGCCAAATTGGTGAGATCAAATATTTGGAAAAGTTTGAGTTCTTAAAGTATGTCAAGTTTGCAATTGTATGTCCATAAGAAGATCATCCTAATGGTAAGCGTATTGGAGAATATTTTTATGTGGTCAAAACCCTAAAAAAATCTTGTTTACACCCCTGTACCAAATTGCTCAAGAATGGTTAAGAAGAGGAACTTGTGTTGAATTGATTGTAGAAGAAATGTGACACATACTAAGGAAGTGATTTGGAAGGGTAAGATTGATCCTAGGGCTTATGTTTGAAAATTTTGTATTGAATAGGCTAATAGGCTTGTTGCAAGGTGAAAGATAATCTTTATTCAACTTGCCTTCTCATCAAATTGGTATTAGAAAAATTTTATATTTGGGAGTAAGAGACAGAGAATTTTTATGTCATTCCAAGAATTGAAGAGAGAGATATTAATTATGGTGACTAATGCATAACTTGTGAAGAACTTGAAAGAACAAGAAGAATATTACAAATATCTAAGAGATGAGTTGGAAAAACTCAAGGAGCAGATGAAGGCAATGGAGAAGAACTCTTTTAGAGAAGAGGTGGATGTTGATAAATAGGGAACCCTTAGGAAAGATGAGGATGAAGAGGTTCCTAAACAACATAGGCCACTTCTTAATGTCCTAGAGTCTATGGGAGTTAGGGTCATGAAAGGAAAAGTTGGGGTAGAAACATTTAGTGGAAGAATGGATGTAGATGTTATGATGGATTTGTTAGAAGCCCTAGAGAACTTGTTTGAGTTGAAGGCACCCCTAATAGACAAAAGGTGAAGATTTACAAGTCAAAACTAGGGGTTTCACCCTTGACATGGTGGAATTTTGTCCAAATAGAAAGTGAAGAGATGGGGATGAATGTAATTTCTTATTAGAAAGGAATGGTATCAAAGATTAAAGAGATGTATGTGCCTGAGGACTATGAGATGCAACTTTAGAGGAAAAGACAAAATCTAAGACACAAGGAAATGGATGTGAATATATACACCGAAGAGTTTTTGAATTTTTTTATGAGATCTGAGACTACAAAATATGAGTGTGTGAAGGTCCTAAGATACCTAAATGGCATTAGGATGAACATTCAAGAAGAACTTAACCTTTTATGCCCTGATATAGTGCATAAATTCTATGAGTTTTCCCTAAAGGTGGAGAAGAAGAAAAAATAAAATAGGAGAAGAGTAGAAGAGAAAGAGGAAAGAATAAAAAAGGAAACTTGTGTGGGAGATTAGGCCAAAGATATTTTGGGGATTCTAATCAAGGTGAGAAAATAGGTGACTCCAATAGTAGAGGTGGCTTTAGAGGAAGAAGGTCTAATGGAATAGGTTGATCAAATGGATTAGGTAGGGGATCCATATTGGAAAACATGAAATGGTTTAATTTCAATCAATTAGGGCATGCTTCATATAGTTTTCCTTTAAAAGCCTCAACTTCCCATGGTGAAGAGAAGATAACTACACTAGTTCAAGAGGATGCAAGAAGTGTAACTTCTCCTAAATTAAACTTGGAATCAAAAGTGGGAGAAACCTTAATGATAATGAAAACCCTTATCAAATGAGGATTGATCCACCCAAAATGAGAGAATTTTTAATGATAAATTACAAAATTCAAGGTAATATCTATAAAGTGATTATCAACTCTAGTTGTACTGATAATATGATATCCAAGGAAGCTTCTAGTAAGTTAAAGTTAGAGACTATACCTCATAATAGCCCCTATAGATTTTCTTGGTTGAATAGATAATTTATTTTTCTTCCAAGTTGGCCTACTTTGTTTTCTTGCCCAAAAACTAGAATAAAAGGAGGCTTGAGATCTTCATTTTCACATCCACACTCTTACAATAATCCACATCCATGGAACCAAATATATGTAAGAAAGTACATGTTCAAGAAAGCATCCTCAAGAATTCATCAAGTTCAAGAATTTCCTCCTTAAGCTTCTTCCTTTGAGGTGGTAGTGAAGTTTGGCTTCTAACGAGGAGATCTATCATTCGAAATCCTTTAAATGTTTCTTCTCTTTGTCATGGAATGTCACATACATTCCTATACATGATTTTTTTACTTCTTTGGGTCTCCCTTGATTTATTTAAGTCAAGTATATATTTACATACTTGATCACATGTTGACTTTAATTGCATCTATGAAGATAATTGTGTATTTCATTTGATATATTTGATCCTACTACATGTTAGCATTTCATTTATCATTAAATTTCAATTTCAAGTTTGATTCCTAAATATAGGGCTTAAAGAATGAAATCTCTCATCCATCCAAAAAACTAAAAATAAATTTACTATAAGGAGCAAGTTAGTGAATTTGTAGTTGTGGATTTCAGAATAAATCCCTAAGAGCTTTTTTAAAAAGTTAGGTCAACCTAGTCGCAGGAGCCTAGAAACATGGTGACTTCAAGGAAAGACATCCAAACATATTTCCTCTAGGTTAACCTATTCTTAGAGCTTCGACAAAAAAAATCATTTGTGGGTTTTTTCTAGGTTTTCTATTTTATTCGAGGATTTGTCAATGGAATTTCATAATTAGGTACATTTTCACACTTCAGAGAAAAAAGATACTTTCCTCTACATAATTCAAGGTGAGTACTCTATCATTCATTTTAATTCTTAGTTTTAACATAATTTCATATCTTAATTGGGATAATTGTATTCATTTAGCAATTAGATATAGATATTACATATCTTACTTGTTCAATTAGTTTAATTGTATATTCACATTCACATATCACACATGTGACAATGAGAATTTGTTGCATGACATTCTCTTAGAAATTCAAATTCGATATTGGTATCCCTTCCTCTATTTGGGTCTTGCTAATATAATTTGAATTCAAAAGGGGGTCATTCTTGAAAATTGTCCTTCTCCCCACACCCACCATAATGCTTTTACATGAAAAGTGGAGGTGTAGATCCTATTCCCCCCTCTTCCATTTTTTCATCAAAATTTTTTAATGAACACGATGATTCCCCCCCCCCTCCTTCCCTTCTTGTAGATTTTGAAATTAGATCATTTTCTTTCTCTTATCTCCCTTTTTACATTAGGTGTTTACCTTATTTTGGTGAAGCTAACACTTTCTCTCTCTTTTTTAATTTTGGAGTTAGATTTGACTATTTTGTGTAGTTGGATCTTATTTTCAAACATGGAATTCTCTAATCTCTTGTGGTGTATCATGATTGTTATGGTCACTCTTGTGATTGCATCTCTTTATCATGCCTATGATGTTTATGCAAGTTTATTTCATTTGATGCTATGCATTCTTTTACATGATTTTCTTCGATATTATCTTTTAAGGTTATACAAGGTTTCTTGATAAGGCATGTTTTAAGAAAACCATTAAGCTGTCATGTAGTTTTCTCATTTATCTTTTAGACAACATTAGAGATTTTTTTAGTGAGCCTCCTAATACTAATCATAATCCTATGCTTAATCTTCCCAATGATCAATCTCACAACACCCCTTCTCCATTTCAACAACTTCAACATATGGTTCATGACCTCGATATCACCCAATTATTTTATGAACCATCTCTTGCATCACCTACATTGCAATCACCTATACATATAACCTTTCCCACAATTCCTCATTATAGTAAATTATGTCATCACCCTCATGACAAACCATTCTTTGTTACTAAGGACAAAATCAAATACACTTGATGGTACAATTTTTATAATGTTGTCATTGTTGGTCAAAAATCTATATTATGTTGTATGAAAAAATATGTTATAAGGAGAGTTCTATTGGATTAATATATGTTATCAGCGAATAGTTAGACCTAGCATATCGTTGAAGCTAAAGATCTATTGGTGTGAAAAGAGTCGGAGATCAAGGGAGATTTATGGAAGATTATAAAAACTGTAATTAGGTTATCAAGAGGAAATGGTAAAGTAGTAAAGGGAGAGGGAAAAAAAAAAGAGCGAGAGAGAAGTAAGTGACAAGGTTTTGCTGTGAAGTAGAGAAGTTATCAAAAGCAATATTGCTATGAGAAGTTATCAGTATTAGTGATAAGGAGAGCAGTGATTTATCACAAGAAGAATTTTTGAAGCAATGGACCTATCAAGAAGAGGAAAGGAAATTATATTTTAGTTTCTTTTTGTTTACATTGTGTTTCACCCTTTTACAAGGTAGTCTTTAACAGGACTTTTGTATTCTATTTAGAACTTATCGTGTAAATCCTTTAATTAGGTGAACATTGTAAGAGTGGGATAAAATATCTTAATAGATTAGTCTTTAATAGGACTCTTGATACTCTTAACTAGGTATTAGGCACTTTTAACAAATTGTAGTTATTCAGAAGATGAAATTGTTGTAAAGCTCTTACTGGGCACCTTGTTACTATAGTGATAAGTTGTGGGCATCATGCCCACCATAGTTTTTCCCTCTAACTAAGGGTTTTTTGTGTTACTAAAATTAGTATGTTATGTGTTTCATGTTTATGGTTTGAATTTTTATTTCATATTATTGTTTGAACTCATTAACTATCAATATATTGAAGAAGTTGAATAGTGTTATCAAATGAATGTTCAAGATGACTATCAGTAAAAAGGAAGTATTCAAAAGGTGAAAAAGTAGAAGGTATTGATTCACACACACCCCCCCCCCCTCAATACCTCTCAATACTTGTAGCTACCAACATTTTCTTCATCTACCCTTAGTACTACTTGTACTGTGGGTTACAACAATATCACTTAAGAAGGTTACAAGGGTTTAGGTTAATTTCTATTAACCCTCTTACACAACAACATCACTGAGGCATTAGTTATGTTTCCCCTTCCCATGTGCCTTCTTATTTTCCTCCTCCATGTCCTCCTTTAAACCTTCTTCCAACTCCATGCTTATCTCCTTATGACACCCAGGAAGCCTTAGCATTAAGAGTTTACCACTATATTTTTTAAGAACCTAAGTTACAATATCAACCTTATGTAAAGAATGGTATTGTTATATTTAAATGTCCTTTTCGTTATACCAATGAACATTCTCTTTGTGATTGTATGGATTTCATTTTTTATGTTTATGATAAAATTGAAAATGGTCATATTTCTTAAATACAAGATATTTATATTTACAAAGTTACTTAGCATTTCTAATCCCTATTGTGGCCACTCTCTATTATCCTACATAATATGTTTAAAGAGTGACACAATAGGTATTTCTGCTTTCTCACCTTTACTGGGGGTCAAGGTTCGTCCTTTCTTGGGATCTATTTTGGCTAATTGATACTTTGATATCCTTTCTTGAAAAAAAATCATATTTGGTATTGAAGTAGCCTAATATATTATACCTCTATATTTCCTTACCCTTCTGGGAGAGTATTCTTTAGAATATTTCTACATTGATTTGTTGTGCTACATTTATATGTGCAACTTTATCTTTATATTTTTTATTGTATAAGGGATATACCCTAAGAGGTATTGAAAACAAGTAACTAATTGTATATTGTCTTTGATGCTACATAGAAAGTCATATCATTAGCAACACTATATGTTGAGCTCACTAGGGCATTGAAGACAGTTTCCTATATTTGTCAAGCATTCTATAGTTTACCTAGTTCAGAAGATAATGTCTACCAAGTTCACTCGGGTGACAAAGAGAAGTTTGCAAAAGTTGAGTGTTAACCAAGCTCACTCAATTAATGAAGGAAATGTTGGATGGAACCAGTGTCAACTAAGCTCACTCAGTTACCAAAGGACCTTCGTGAATATGTAGTGTTAACTAAGTTCACTTGGTTAACACAAAAAAATCATTGCTAAGTTAATGTCTATCGAGAAGGGTCAGCTAACGAAGGATTTTCTTATTTTGGCATATCGGGTTCAATTTATTTTGTTTGTTGATTCTAGCTAACCGAGAAGATGAATATTAAGTATTCTAAGTTGTATTCAAGCCGACTTGACATTGTGTAAGATATAAATATAAGGTCAATTTAAGGATTGAATGTGTGGAACATAATAGAAGATTTGAAGATGTTTAGAGAAAGCAAATTGGAAGGATAAGTAGAATATCCTTGTTGAGATACAAAGATACATTAGATTAGGAGGGATCAAGTATACAAGCTAGAATTGAGATTTGTAATTAGCAATTTAGTTGCATCAGAAATCAAGGCATCTCATTGTTACTTTCTAACCATTGTAGCAGTGATCTAAAGTGTCTCAACAAAGTTGGCTTAATAGCTATTTGTAAATCTTCTACCAAGGTGGAATTTCAAGATTGAATTTTCTAAAGACCTCTAACAAGGGTACTCCTAATAGGGTGATTAAATCCTCTAATAGGGTCACACACAATAGTGTGTATTGTAGCCTTTAATAGGGTTGGCTCCTAATAGGGATCACTTCAAAAGAGTGAAAATCAGTAACTAGTTGCAATTGGTAGTTTTTTCCAAATTAGATTTCACATTAAATCTTGGTGTCAATTGTGTTCAAGCTATTTCCTTTGTGTGTTTGCAACTATGTTAAAGTAAGAATAATCACAAAAAATATCTTAAGGTTTTCATGTTAAGCATTTACCAAGTTATTGTTAAAAATATATTAAAAATATCATTGTTGAGAGATTGTTGAAAGAGGGAGATTGTTGAAGAAGACTATGTGGTTCAATCATTATTTTATCACTGATGTCAAACCTACTATTTCCTAGTAAGACAATTTCTTATAAGATTCAAGTACTATTACTTATTTGATTCATGAAGAGGATTTGATCAAAAGATGTAATAATATCACCTAGAGGAAAGGTTGAGTTATGATTATGTAATAAAGAACATGGATCAGTTAAGACAGTGATGACATGATATATTGATAATCTACTTAAGGTTACAAAGGTTGGTTACACTAAGAAAGACTAGAATAACAAGTTACACAAAGTTTGTCTGCCAAGCTTGATCAAGTGGATAGTAAGTGTCGAACAAAGTCAATACAAGCCAAGCAAAAAAAATTAGTTGGAGCCGAATAAAAGTTTATTCTAGTGTATGTCAAGTAGAACAATGGATGCCGAGTAAAATTTAGTTGATGTCGAGCACCAGTAAACTTTAGTTCATGTCGAGTAATTTCATAGTGGATGTCGAGCAATGCAGTATATGTCGAGCATCAGAAGCTTGATAATGTCGAGCTACTATATTATTTAAAAGATTGTGAATTTGATGAATCTAAGTTGACAAGTTTATTTTCTTCGATTGTGTGAACTAGGTGGAAGATAAGGTTGATGAGATGGTGGTACAGAATTCAAGGTAAACCATTTTTAGGTGAATTTAAATGGATTCTAGGAGAAGCTTTTAGAAGAGCTCTGAGATATGGGGTAGATACATTGTATCCTACTTGATCCATCTAAACCCTAAATTGGATGATGGAGAACGAGTGGGAAAATATCTTAATTTCCTATTTATAGGGATAATTGGTCACCAAGCAATATTGTTATGTGTGAGAACCTAAGGGAGATAAGGAGTCAAGGGTTTTGCTTCATCTAGTGACCTAAGAGAAGAGTCTACAATGCCATGTTAAGAAAGAAGGCTTAAGGAGATAAATTCTTGAAGGGTGAACAAGCTATCAAAGCTAAAAAAATATGAAGGCCAAGCAAAATTGAGGACTGAACAAAGATTTGTAACTTGCAAGAGAAGTTGTAAGTTGTATCAGATCAAAGCCTTACTGTTACTCTCTAACAATTGTATCAATCTAGGGTAAATCCTTTAGATTAAGGTTGACCTAATAGTCATTTCTAAATCCTTTAACCGAGTGACATTCCAAGCCAATGGTCTAAATTTCTCTAACAAGGCTCACTCCTAACAAAGTGATTGAAATCATTTAACATAGTCACATTTAATAGTGTGCATTGTAACCTTTAACAGGGTTGGCCTTTCACAAGGCATCACTTTAGAAGAGTGAAAAGAGTCGCATGTTACTAGTGGTTTTTCCTATATTGGGTTTTCACGTAAATCATTGTGTCAAGTGTGTTGATGAATCTATTATGTTTCATGCTTTACATTTCTGCAAGTTGATTTAACAGTAACCTATAACTTTTAAGTGATTGAATAATCTTATGGATGCATGCATGAGGATAAATGTTTTATGGGTTCACTAAGCTATGAAAAGTTTTATTTATTCAGTTGGACCTTGGATAACTGATTCAACCAGCCCTCAACCACCCCCCCCCCCCCCCCCCCCCACAATTATTTTAAAGTATTCCAACAATTGGTATTAGAGCCAAGTTTCTTGAGAGAACTAGTTTAAAGGTACTAGAAGGACAAAGATCAAGATGTCTAAAAGAGAAGTACCCAAGCTCAATAGAGATAACTTTCTTGCATGGAAAAGTTTGATGAAGCTACACCTTGGAGGACTTGGAGATCATGCACAATCTAGCATTTTTGTGGAGCATGTTGATCCTGTTGGTGCCCCTACTGTTTAAGATATGAGGAAGAAGAAAGAACACAACCAAGAAATGTTGGAGATTACCTCTACCCTAAGCTATGCTGAATTTGATGATATCAAAGGTCTTGACAATGCAAAGAAAATGTGGGATGCCCTAACCACTATCTATGGAGGAGATGCAAATGTTTTAAGAGCCAAAGCTAAAAGTCTTAGAGGTAAGTTTAATGATATGAGAATGAAAGAAGGTGAGAATATTTCTCAATATGTTGAAAGGATAAAAGAATTTGTTAATGCAATAAGAGGAGATACTGGTAATATAGATGATGAAACTATTTTAAGCAAAGTTTTGAGAACATTGTTACCTATTTATGCTATTAAATTTTATGTAATTCAAGAACTAAGATGTATTCTAGGGAATAAGCTATCAGTTGAAGGTCTGGTAGGTAGACTCACCACTTTTGAGCTATCTAACTTTGATAATTACAAGCCTTAAAAGATTGAATTTTCTTTCAAAGAAAAGGTATCATTAGAGGAACCTGACGAGAAGAAGAAGAAGAAGAAGTATGTGTCCAGTGATAGTGATACAGATGAGGAGGATGTTGAATAGGTTGAAGCACTACTGGCAAGAAGATTCCACAAAGGTAAAAGCAAGTTCAAAGGTAAGTTACCCATCATTTGTTTCAATTGCAATGAAGTTAGTCATATTATTGCTAGATGCCTAGAGAAGGACTACAGAGGTGGTGACAAATACAAAAGTAGAAGAGATGAAAAAATCAAAGACTACAAAGAAATAGACAAGAAGTCTTGTTATATTGTTGAAAAGGAAGCAAAGGATGATTTTGATGAACATGATGATGAGGTGGTGTATGTTGCAATGAAGAATGAATCTGATGAAGATGAGGTAACTACACTTGTAACTTGTGTGAGTAAGAATGATAGATGGATCATTGACAATGGATGTTCACATCACATGATTGGAGACAAAAGTAAGTTCGTTACTCTGAATTGTTATGATAGAAATAGTGTAAGATTTGGTAATGATGCACCATGTTTGATAAAAGGAAAAGGTTCAATCAAACTCACAGACAAGATTTTGTGTGAAAATGCTTACCATGTTGAAGGATTTAACTATAATTTGTTGAGTGTGTCACAACTGAATAATTTAGGATGCAAGGTTGAATTTGAAAACAAGATTGTTAAGATATATGACACAAATGGGAAACTAATTGGAAAGGGTGATCAAACTAGAAGTAATCTATTCTATCTTGACATAGAGGATGCTACTTGTCTTGTTGTAAAATTTGATGAGGTATGGCTATGGCACAAGAGGTTATGTCATGTAAACTTTGATAACTTGGTTAGTATCAATAACATGAAGAAATTTAGAGGTTTGCCTAAGTTGAAGAACCCTGATAATGTAATGTGCAAAAAATGTCAGTTAGGAAAAAAAAAAAAGTCAAGTTTTAAGAGTAAAACTTATACCTCTAAAGGAATACCAGAGATTGTTCATACTGACTTGTTTGGACCAATTGATGTACAAAGCTTAAAAGGAGATATGTACATAATGTTATTTGTTGATGACTATTCTAGGATGATGACGGTTATGTTTCTAAAATATAAATGTAATGCTTTCCAAATGTTTAAGTGGTACTTGGCAAGAGTTGAAAAGGAAATAGGTAAAAGTTTGAAGTGTTGGAGATCTGAAAGAGGAGGAGAATTCACATCAAATGAATTTGAGATGTTCTGTAATGACAGAGGAATCAAAAGATAGACATCTATCCCTAGAATCCCTCCACTAAATGGAATAGCTGAAAGAAGAAACAGATATATAATGGGTTGCGCTAGAACACTCATGATGGAGAAGAATGTTGCTCTAAAATATTGGAGAGAAGTTGTAAGCATAGTTTTCTATACCTTGAACCATGTGTAAATCAAGAAAGGTACTCATTCAACACCTTTTGAACTATGATATGGATATCCACCCAATGTAAAATACTTTAAGGTATTTGGAAGTAAATGTTACATTCTTAAAGATGTTAGGAATGGCAAGCTTGATGCAAAAAGTGAAGAAGGTATATTACTAGGATACTCTACAAGAAGCAAAGCTTATAAGTGTTTAAATAATAACACTAACAAAATTGTGGAAAGTGCAAATGTGAACTTTGATGAATATACATAAGTTTATGAGGTTGAACCTATGAAAAAGCTACAAGAATACAAATCATTTGTGTACTTTTATGAAGGAATTTCTATTGAAGATCTTGCAAATCAAGTTACAAATCAACAACAAGTTTTAGTGACTGTCGAGTCACACCCTATGAATGTCGAGTTGCATTTAGGAGCCAAGCTACATTTAGATGTAGAGTTGTAGAATGAATTAAATGCAAGTTTTAATTTTGAGATTAGTAAACATGACAGAGATGATGAGACACCTGACAAAGATATACACAGTGATTCTGAAGTTGAAGGACAAAGTGAAGAAATAAGAGCTCAGCCAAGATTGTCCAAATGTGTCAAAATACATCATCCTACTACTCAAATTATTGGAGATAAAGATGCTAAACCAATCACAAGAAATAGACGGAGAAGTGAAACATGCTTGTTGAGCATGAAGGAACCCAAATTAGTAAGAGACGCATTAGAAGATGTTGACTGGTATAAAGCCATAGAAGAAGAGATTGAACGAAAAGAGAAGAACAAAATATGGAGCTTAGTTCCTAGATCAGAAGACAAAAATATGATTGGTACCAAGTGGGTATTTAGAAACAAGCTAGATGAAAATGGTGAAGTCACAAGAAACAAGAAAGATTAGTTTGCAATGGATATTGCACAAGAAGAAGGAATTGACTATGGAGAGACATTTGCCCCTATTGCTAGATTGGAATGAGTGAGAACTCTTCTTGCTTATGTTGTATACAAAGGTTTCAAAGTTTATAAAATGGATGTTAAATTTGGATTTCTAAATGGTATAGTAGAGGAAGAAGTTTATATAGAATAGCCAGAATATTTTTTTGATGTTAACAATAAGAACATGGTATGTAGACTACACAAGGCTCTATATGGTTTGAAACAAGCACCAAGAGCATGGTATGAGAGACTTCATAATTATCTTGTGAAGATTGGATTTGAAAGGACTAATGATAACAAAAATTTGTACATGAAGATAGAGAAAGAAAAAGGTATTTTGTTATCTAAAATATTTGTTGATGATATCATATTTGGAGGTCAAAATGCTTTATGTAAGGATTTTGCAAATCAGGTGAAGCAAGAATTTGAGATGTCTATGTTTGGAGAGATCAATTTTTTTGTGGGTTTGCAAGTATATTAGATGAAATATGGTATATACATCACTTAGTCAAAATATGTCAAGGAAATATTGAAAACTTTTGGACTAGAGGATTCCAAACCAGTAAGTACACCTATGGTGACAGGACACAAGTTGTCAAAGAATGATGATTTAACTAAGGTAAACCAAACACTGTATAGGTCTATGATTGGAAAATTGCAATATGTAGTACACAGCAGATCTAATATTACATTATCTATAGGGATAGTTACAAGATTCTTTGCTAATCCCATAGAGAATCACTTAATGGTTGTGAAGAGAATAATGAGATATCTAAAAAGAACATAAGAGTTTGGTCTATACCACAAGAAGAATGAAAAAATTTGTATTGAGAGCCTACAGTGATGTTGATTGGGCTAGAAACATTGATGACAGAAAGAGCACCAGTGGAGGAGCATTTTTCTTAGGCAAGAGACTAGTTACATGGACTAGCAAGAAACAAAGTTGTACTTCACAATCCACTGTTGAAGCTGAATATGTTGCTACTACTATAAATTGTACAAACATTGTGTGGATCAAACAGCTACTCAAAAAATGAAGGAAGAAATCACAGAACCAATGATACTTTATTATGATAATACTAGTGCTATCAATATATCAAAGAATCTAGTGATGCACACAAAGACAAAGCACATTGCAATCAAGTATCATTACTCAAGAGAGTTAGTTCAAGATAAAGAGGTGAAGATGGAATATGTCAATATAAAAGAGAAAATTGTTGATATCTTCACAAAATCATTACCTATGGATGCTCATGAGTATCTAAGAGGTAAACTGGGGGTGATACCCCTATCAAAAGCTATCTAAGTAACAAGAGGAATGTCTTGCATCAAAAAAGCTAATGTTCATATGTTACACATTGATGCAAAGGATCTTACTTTAGATGCTTGCTAAAGTAATCATAGAGCTAAAACTTCAAATCAGTTACAAGCAAGGTGACAAACGGAGAAACTAAAAGAACCTGACAAAGTATATATCTACATGTTAAGATGACAATTTTTTGGTATATATCTTTGGCATTGTTGTCAAAGAGGGGGAGATTTACTAATCAAAAGGGAGATAGATCAAGCTAGTATAAATGTTGAGGGAGAGTTTACTAATCAGAGGAGGATCAAGAGAGATATCAAGAGATTGTTGTCAAAGAGATAAAGAAGAATATAAGAAAGAGGGGGAAATCCTAATCTACCTATTTAGAGGGAGATATAGTAAGAGGGAGTTATAAGAAAGAATTTTGTAACCTAATCAGAAGATGGAAGTTGATCGTAAAGGGAGAGATTTCAATACAAATTTTCTTTTGATATTGTCTTATTGCTTTAACCTAATCAGTTTGATGGGTTCACTAAGTTGTGAAAAACTAAGCTGTGAAAGGTTTTATTTATTCATCTAGACCTTGGATAACTAATTCACCCCCCCCCCCCCCCCCCCAGTTATTCAAAAGTATTCCAACAATTATTTTAGTATCTGTCAAGTTATAGTATTTGCTAGTGCAAACCGAGTGCATGTATATTTTCCAAGTTATAACAGAATACATATTTGTATTGACATCTAAGGGATCTGAGAAATATTTTGTAGTAACTAATTCACCCCTCCCCTCTCAATTGCTCCTCTTATATTCCTCCTTTTCTCCTCTTCCTTGTGTTGTCTATTTTTTGTAGGCATAATATGCTTTCCTTTCACCCTATCATTCACTTCTCTATAGATTTGCATTATTTTATGGTACATTCTTATCTTTGGGTATGTAAAGATTTGTTACATGCAACATTGGGTGTCTTTTCATAACAAATTTTTTTTCATTGCTCAGAATTGAATGCTTCTCATTTAATAATCATTTATATTTTACTTCATATGTGATATCTTTTCTAACATCTTATGTTGTTTTTAATTGCATAACCTATGGTGTATCTTTATTTAATTCTCTATTGTGTTGCATTATTCTATGATACTTCTTGTTGGATATAAGGTATTTTATTTTTTGTGCATGACTATATTATGGATGCTTCTTACATGTCACCTTTATATCTTACAACATTTTTTTATAGAATCCACCAGACTCCACTTTCTTGCCTCACATTTGGGGGGAAAGGTTCTTTTTAACATTATGTTATCTCTATTTTCTAAGGATCCACTTTCCTTCATACAGTGGCATTTTTTCATTATGTGACATTATTTTCATGTACAAAATTGTTTCTTGATCATGGCTATATCTTATACATAAGAGGTGCATGTCTTTGATCATCACCTCTTCTTTATTTGCAAAGCTATGTTCATAATTAGCATTTTCCCTTACTATGTGGTTTAAAGTTTATTAATCTTAATCCAAGGATCCTTGTTCCACCTATAGACATGGGGTTGATTAGGTGCATTCTTTTTCTTCTTCCCCTCATTTGTCTTGAGGATGTTATCTTTGTTTTAACAATCCTCTTGAGGTTAGATGTCTTACTAACAAAATATCTTCCTTTCAAAGGTCTCTTCTCAAAAGCAACATATTCTTTCCTGATTATCTATTTTCTAAACTTGCAAGATTCAATGCTCTTTACTAAGTTGGTGGCATACATTGTTAGTGAATATCTCTTATTTCTAGAATTAGTTATCCTTGATTTTATTCCTTGTGATGTATGTTTCTACATAGTAATGATAAGGAGGAGGGCATACATACACCCTATCTATACTATAGTTTACTTTTTATGCACTTTTTCTTTTGCATGCCACTCCTCAATGGGTATTGATGACACTTCTCTATCCTAAGGAAACACATTTTCTATTTTACATTTTTACATGCTAAATCCTGGGTATCAATATTCTCCATCCTATGGAAATACACACACATATTTTCTCTATTAATAATGAGCCCTTGTCACTCTACAAAGAGCACAGACACATTTACACTATGTGGTGATACTAAGGAATTGATCAACAAGTGGACATACATACACATAGACATGAATCTATAACCGGGCGCATAGAATTGACTACCAGGAACACAAGCTCATTAGACCATTTTTTCCTACTTTTTTTTTTCAAGATTCAATATAAGGCACACAAAGCTACTAGACCATTCAATTCTTCCCTTTTATGATTCACGGTAGGGAACAAAAACCTTCCTAGGTAAGATAATCCCTCCCTCTGCCTAAATTTATGATTTTGTGTTGTTGAGATGGAATCATTAGGTATGTAGTCCTTTATGGTGCTCTTGTCTTTCCTATGTGGTATCTTATGAAAGCTTTCTAAATATGATATTGGTAGGTGAGAAAATTCTTCAACTAAGGTCTCTTCACTAGTTGATTTAGATTTTTATACTAACTCCTTTTGTGTCTTTTGACTTTCATTTTCCTTTTTCTAGTTTTGCTTAGTTTTTGTGCTTTTATGCATGGGAATGAAGTTAGGATCATAGGTTTATGGGCCTATGTCCTTGAGCTTGGTAATTTTCTATCTTGTTGTGACATTGTCTCTTCTCTTTCTCATCTTCCTTTATTGAGAGTATGACTTGCCTCATGATCTTGCTAAAGTTGGGGCTAAATTTACCATATCAAGATGGGAAAACCACATGTTGAGACCTTTTAGCCCTCCTTAGTGTGGTTTTGGTCTCTCTTTTTGCTCCTTGATTTGTCTCACATTTCTAGATCATCTCTCACCTACCAATGTAGTCCTTTATGTGTTACATTATCATGTTTTTGGTCATTACTTCTAGTGGGTCCATTATTGATGGAAGGTCTTCAAGACCTTTTTATGTGCCCTTCCTCAGGAATAGGTCAATTCGTACAAAATTACCTATGTATTTGATAATGAAAGCCTCAAATGTTGGCTTGAATTCCATTCATGGGCCCTTGAATATAGTAAGTGTAGTTGAGATCCCATCACAGGATGTGAGTCAAGTTTGATGTCATTTTGTTGAGATTAGATCAATCGGGACCTAAAAGTTGTCATAAGTATTAAAATGTGCATAGGCCCTCATATGGTCTTACCAAGGTTATATTGGGTCAAGTAGGTGTTAGGAAGGGATAATAAAACATTTGACACCATTATCCACCAATAGTAAGTGGAGCTTGGCAATGTTTCAAAAATTTGCTCACAAGTTGCAAAAGTTGCATAACAACTTTGCAACTTTGAAAGAAAATTTTTTTTGGCAAAACATTATATTTATATTAATAATAACTATTTCAAAAATGGATCTTGGAGAAAAGAACCAAAAAAGAAAAACTTTGGTCACTGCTTAGAAAAAAAAAGGATGCAGAAGAAGAAAGACTGCATCTAGAGAGAGTATCTATCAAATTTGAAAATGTTGCTTGTGCAAGAAATGCAAGATTTTACATTTTGAGGAAAAATTGCTTATGAGAATTTTATTTTAGTCGGAAACCAATTGGAAAGCCAATATAAGGCTCATATATTGATTATTGTGGGGTTAGAAGACATTTTGTACATTTTGGCAATACAAACAAGTGATAGTTTTCTACTAGTTCTTGCACGGTTACCTTGCAACTCGTGCAACTATTGTATAATGGATTAGTTTTTTGTTGTTTTTGGTGCATTTAGTTATATTTGAATTAGTTCTTCCCTTCTATATTTAATTTTAAATTTCTTGTGTGAATTCTTAGAGTGGTATATTAAATTTAGTTAAAAGTTTCATCCAAAAATGGTCATCTAGACTATTCAAGCCCCCTTTCTAGAAATTTTGCATAATTTATTTATGACTTATCTTTGATCAAATCATCAAAAATATATTTATTCGATTGTAACTTATGGCTTGACCACCTTATCCTAAGTCTCTTATTTAATTAAAAGAACATGTTCCCTTTTAATTAAATAAAACTCCCCACTTCCCACTTATCTTATGTGTGCACACATAAAGCATTATTCCTATTCTAAAAACAAGAGGAAAAGGCATTTTTCTACACATGAATGCATAATTTTCTATGTGAGAGGAATCTTCTATTTTTAAAATAACTTAATTCTCCTACACACATTTATTTCCCTCTCAAAAGTCAATCATTATTTCTTATTGGTTGATATGCTTGTGCACATAGATCACTCAATATAATTCTCCTCCCTTGATTATGCCTCTTTTTCCTCTTAATCTTTACCATCCATGTTTCTTTAGAAGGGAGTGCTCTCTCCTCATTCTCTAATCTTAGACTCTCATGCTAACATTGTGCTCTAGGATTGCTAGGTGCTTTTGGAGCTTTTGGAGACTTGGAACATTCTTGCATTTTGGTATTTTAGCTTAGATCTCATTATACTTGCATTATGGTATAATTTTTATCTTAGTTTCCCTTATTCTTTAGCTCTCTTTTTTTTAGCTCTTTCTTTTCATTTAGTTTAGATCCAACATTTGCATTGCATTCATTGTGATTCTTGGATGCTAGCACTCTTGCTCTCATCTTTGAATCTCTCATTCTATGGTTCACCTTGCAAGGGTTACACATCTTGGTTCATTTGAGATCCACCATCTCATATCCTTTGCATTTCATAGATGGATAGCTATAATCCACCTCTTAAGTTTCCCTCTTTCATGGGTATTCTTGAGAATAATAGTTTATAGAAGTGTGACACATTTTGTACACACACCCGTCATTGGTTGACTTATATTTTGTAAGCTAAATAAGCACCTAATTCATATTTACACCATGGAAAATTAACAAACATTGGAGGAATAGAATTAGGAGAATTTTTATTTCTTTTCCAATTAGTAGATTGTGGAAAAGTCTCTTTTGTCAATTTTGCCATCAATATTGGAGTGGATGGAATGGATAAAGGGAATGATGAATATATAATTTTGAATGAGGCTAGAGGAAGCCATTTATGTGAAATAAATAATCCATTGAATTCATCTTACCACCTCTCTGCAATAACCTTCAATTCTTTTTCATTTACAAGCGAATTAGGTTCAAAACTAGACTAGGGCATTGTATGGAGGTTGGAACCCTAAAAACCAAAAAATATTTTAGGTATCCCAAATAGGTATTTGATATGTTCATTATTTTTTAATATCGTTTGGAAAATTTTAAAGAGAATCTCCAAAAATTAAAAAATGGAAGCCTAATTGGGGCTCTAGCCTAGTAGGTCTATTTTATCTATCTTTGCAACTAGTGAACACTGGGTTCAAGAACCCATCAAATTAAGTTGAAAAAAGTGTGAGAAGACATGTTTGGAGTAAATTCACTCTTGGTTAGGTTATGATTCCCTTTGAGAAAGTTATAAGGATGTATAGAAAGAGTGGCTTAGAGAGCAAAGTAATCTTACCTATTGGAGATCTATACTTAAGAAGTTTAGAAAATCATTAATATTGTGTGATTATTTTTATGGTTATAATATTAACATTATTTAACTACTTATTTAAAAATATTAAAGATAACCTTGTAGTTGACCTCTGTTGTCTCCATTGATGTCTCCCATATCTTTTGTAAGTGACTTTAGGCAATAACACGTTCATACAACTTGGCTACTATCTCATCCAAACTATTATTGAATCTACATATGGTAATGCTAGTGTTTCATCTATTGCCTTCAAATTTTTCTACATGACCTTAAAATATGGGGGATAAATATAATTGGAATTCTAGTATAGTCATCATTCTACTATCTTGTTTACTTGCACTTATCTCATTTTGTGTAATGACTTCTTCACTTCTTTGTTGAATGTAGTGATTAGACTTTATAGTGGATGAAGTTGACTACTAAGAATATCTAGCTACTTGTGTAACTTATCTTTATGTTCCTCCAAATTCTTAAAAAACTCTGATTAGTTTGATACCATGGTAAATAGGTTTCCTACTTTGCCAGTTTTGTTATGACTTCCTTCACTTGTTCTACCAGCTTTCTTCTTACTTCAATGACTCTCTCTATAAATTTACCTATCATTTTCTTCTCTATATTTTCATCAACAATACTCATTGTTGTGGTCTGTAAATATATCTCTTGATCATAAATGGCTTTAATTAAATTACCCAACTAATTATTATAGAATCTTTTGTGTTACATTCTACCTCATGTACCGACTCTACTAAAATGTTTCTTTCTTGACTCAACACTTATTTCTTCTTATTTTTGTCTCTCATGACCATTCTTTTCATCTTTTCTTGATATTTCATTAACTCTTTAGGTTTCATCTTATTGACATATATCAGATTAGGAATAATTTTCTCTTCTCCTATATCTTCTTCTTCTATCATATTTTTCACCAGTTTATATTTCTTTTGTACACTTGGCTCAAGATTTAATTTTATCGTTACTTGTTATTATTGTTCAATCTTTTATTATCTTTCTTCTTGTTCAATTTCCTCGTGTATTTCATCTTTCTATTCAGACACTCCTTCCTCTTCCTATTTCTTAGGTGATTCTTGTTTAATGTCTTGTACAACATTACCAATTATTAATTTAACTATAAATGTGTCATCTATTTGAATAGGTGACAATTACCTTTTGTTTCCTCATCAATATTTAGAATTTATCTCCACATGTCAACTATTTTATCATGTAGATTTTTTCTATCTTATATAATAATTCTTGTGGCTCTACTCTTTACTATAAATTTCATTTTTTGAGTCACATATATTATGTATGCCTCTGTTAGAGCAAAAAGATAATTTCATTTCATTTATTAAATTACCTTTTCTCCCTTCTTAATATTTTTCTTTATGCATTTTTTAGCTTTCTCTATTTAATAATTATTTTATAATTATTAAATAGCTTTCACCTTTAAGTTACCCTTTGTAACTTATTAGTTTACCCTTTTCGAGTTTCGATCTCCTTTTATAAGGATTGATCTCTTCGTAACAATAATCTCTTCTTATTCTGAATATACAGTTTGCATGTTTTTCAGATCAAACCCTTGCCTCTTCTTGTCTTTTTCTAATGAAGAGCCACACCTTGGAAAACTCAGGAGGAATCAGTCACTAAAATCAGGGGCATCTACAACCTTCAGGATCACACACTAAAATCAGATTCAATAAACAAAACTTTGAAAATAAAAATCCTCCAAAATATCTTCTTGCTGCCTTCGGATAGACCCGCACTCAGACATGAATAATTTTCAAACCAGAAAATATTTACTCAATCCAACTATTGATATTTGGTGTAACTAGGTTTCAAACAATATATAAAAATTTGAGAGAAATCCAATGGTTCAAACCCAAGATATTGACCCCGCATCAGAGTACATTTTTTTGCAATTGTTATTCCCTAAACTGATTGCCATTAGAAATATATGAAGCATAATAGTAGAACCATAATCTTTAAAAAAAAAAAAAATAGGAGACCAAAAGAGACATAAAACTTCACATTCCTCCCCAAGTTCGAATCATTTTTTAAATAAAATATTGGCTTTTTAATAACCAAAGTCTGACTGGCCTTGCTGTCCAATAGTAATAAAAACGTTTTCTTTTCCATCTAAGAATAGGAATCTAAAAGATGCTTTACCATCAATACCATGCAGCAATCATGGATATTCTTGTAACTGCTAAGAATAGGAATCTGAAAGATGCATTACCATGAATACCATGCAGCAATCATAGATATTCTTGTAACTGCTAAGAATAGGAATCTGAAAGATGCTTTACCATCAATACCATGCAGCAATCATGGATATTCTTGTAACTGCTAAGAATAGGAATCTGAAAGATGCTTTACCATCAATACCATGCAGCAATCATGGGTATTCTTGTAACTGCTAAGAATAGGATTGGCTTTTTAAAGAAAACCAACTTTCCTCCAAATAGAAGGAATATGAAATAGTTTCTTTTATTCCATAGCCATTTTTTCGTCATTATGAACACTCTTAAAATTGCCACCAACTTTCTGATGAGATTCTTTTAATTATTGACCACATGGCATTTCTATTACTAATTTTATCCTTTCTAAAATCGACACTAACATCATTAACCCTTTCCTCTAACTCTCTAACATATCCGACTAAAAACTATAACATTTATTTAATAAAAC
Source organism: Cupressus sempervirens (assembly GCA_028749045.1). Classification (NCBI taxonomy): domain Eukaryota; kingdom Viridiplantae; phylum Streptophyta; class Pinopsida; order Cupressales; family Cupressaceae; genus Cupressus; species Cupressus sempervirens. The sequence continues at coordinate 67,156,256 of CM053783.1, forward strand.
ACCTAATTCTATCCACTAAGACATAATCCTAAATTATTAAAATTGACCATTTAAAATATATGGAGAATCTTGGACCTTTGAAATGATTTAGTAATGAGATGCGCCTGCATCATTTTCTTCTCCATGACAGGTTTTTTGCATGTAGTTATTCTTGAGCTTCATGGATTTGATTTGCATATTTTTTCAAATTCTACATGATAGCAGAGCCAGATCTGCTTTAGCTTGTTCAGTATTTGGAGAAAAAAGGAGAACAAGGGTTTGGCAGATTAGATCTGGTGTTTTTGGGTATTTCCTAAGAAAATAGGGGGTCACCAATTTTTAGAGTAGCTTGAGGCCAAACAGACTTTATGAATGGATCCAGAAGGCATCAAAACCCTTGTTTCCATATAAAGTTTGTTTGATTTGGACACCGTTGATCCAAGAGGCCAAAAAAATGGCCTGGTAGGGTCGTATGGCCTCTACATGCACTCCGAGGCAAAGAAAATAAAAAAAATCACCAAAACAATTTAAAAAGTGGTTTCTTACCACTACGATTTAAGAAAACTGCTAGCAGTTATCAAGACCACTAGTGGCTATGGTAAACCGTCAACAATTACCGCCAACGGTCCCGCAGATCGCCATGACTCGGTGGCCATTGCGGTTCCACCGCCACCTCCCACTAGCAGCTATCGCCAATGGTGCCACCCACCTACCACCACCACTAGCAGCTCCACCACCCACCTCTGCTCCACCTCCACCCCATGGGTGGTGCATTTATTTGTGAGTTTTTTTTTTTTTTTTAAATATATATATAATTTTTTTAATTTATTTCTAGACACCCTGTCTATTTTTTTACCATAACTGGAGCATACAGATGTATTTTTTTTATCCAAAAAATGCACCAGTAAGTTATTCTGAGACAAAGACATTGGTATAGGTGTTGTTTGGTTTTGATGTAATTTGGTTTCCTATTTTGGTAGTCAAAGCTAGATGTTCAGTTTTTCACTCCGGAGGGCCTATCTTGAGCATCCCATCTCCATTTTTTGAAAACGTTATATTTTTGGAAAGTTGGTTTTATTTACTTTTTAGAAGTGATGTAATTTCTTCTTGATTCTACTCCATGCTCTTTCTATCATATTTTTGGCTTTTTTGCTCTATGGTGGATATCTTGGTTGTTTCAGGTCCGGGGATCATTTTCTTGGCATGGGATCTCTTCTTTTGGGCTATATTATCTTTGGCATCAAATTTTTTGCCTTTCTGATCATTATTGATATCATTTGTAAGCATTTTTATGCAAATTCACTAAGATAAAGTGCCACTCCTTGCTTTTTGGGATCCTTTTCATCAATGTAATTTATTGTACTCGCATTATATTATAAAGTGCCATGGGGGGATAGTTGATTTCCATTTAGTGCCCTCTTGTTTTGTCAAGTGAGTGTCCCTTCTGTGAAATTAGCCCCATGATGTGTCGATGACACATGCCTTTATAGGTGTTTGTACCCCTTCCTCACTCTCAATGTGCCTATTATTTATGTTTTGTAGGAGATTTCTGCTCCACTTTCTCAACTACTTGTCACCTCACCCTATTTGCAATAAGGGGGGGTTCTTCTATTGCTCCTAACACTTCCTTGGTTTGTTGAAGTGAGCTATGTATTTAGTATTTGATCCTATGCACTAGGTGATTGCAGTGGTTGGATACCTATGCATTTCGGTGAGATGGATCATCTACCATATAAACACTCTTCTTTGCATTCTATTTTAGAAGAGGTTCTATAGATCAATATTTTCTTTTTGACAAAGTTTGCAGCTTCTTCATACTTCAGTGATGTTCTTCATGATCTTCTTTTTGTTCCTATCTTTTGGGACATTCCTCTAGTTGGAGGCTTCTGCAGCCTTCACTAGATTTTCTACTATCTCTTTTTGGAGTAGAGTTTTTCCCACTAGGTTTTCTCTATTTCTCCATTTCATAAAAATTTTATCTTGATTGGGTACCTCATCAGGCCTTGTTGTTGGGACCCAAGTTCTTTTTCTACATTGTTTATAGCTGCATTGTTGCTCATCTTAAGGGGGGGGTGTTATAGAAAAAGGATAATTTCATTTCATTTATTAAATTACCTTTTCTCCCTTCTTAAGATTTTTCTTTATGCATTTTTTAGCTTTCTCTATTTAATAATTATTTTATAATTATTAAATAGCTTTCACCTTTAGGTTACCCTTTGCAACTTATTAGGTTACCCTTTTTGGGTTTCGATCTCCTTTTATAAGGATTGATCTCTTTGTAATAATAATCTTTTCTTATTTTGAATATACAGTTTGCATGTTTTTCAAATCAAACCCTTGCCTCTTCTTGTCTTTTTCTTTTCCATGACAGGTTTTATGCATGCAATTATTCTCGGGCTTCATGGATTTGATTTGCATATTTTCTCAAATCCTACAGCATCTTTAGAGCTCAATTTAGGTTTCACCTCTATTATGAATTTATCTATAATTCCCTTATCTATTTTCAAAGCATATGACCATCTAGCATCTAAAAACTATTGCATCTCATCTAGAATCATAGAGTGTAATTCTAGGGTTGTTCTTTTGAATCTATGAAGATGTTGTACTATTTCATCTTCAATATTCTTCTTATCATCCTCACTTCCAATAGTGTAGATTATCGTAACCACTTTTGGGCCACCAATTTATATTATACCTCTGATAATTTCATCTATTGTGAATGCCTAGCTTTTCATTTATCTCTTCTTCAATTTTAAACCTTCCTTGTCTAATTATGTGACCTAATTAACTTCTTCCTCTTGCCTTTTGTCATAATTTTTCATTCTAGAGATGTCCTTGGTTTCTTAAAATTTCCTCTTGACTAGTTAAGTCTTCACATATTTGGTAAATGATCAAGTACACTTTTTATTCACTCATTTGTAGGTATTATTGATCTTGAATTACAATTATTATTCTTTTTAATATTCATGCCTCCTTACCAAGTAAGTTTTGCACTTAACCTGGTCTCCTTCTAGTTTTTTTTTCTATCATCAGTGTCTCCATATCCTTCAATGTACCTACAAGAATTTCCTCATGGGTTATAAACTCTTTTCACTTTGGTCCACTAGTTTGGACAATAACATGTCAATAGTCTTCTTTAACTTCATAGCTCGTAGGAGGAAGCCAATGGGTTTTGGGTTCTATTGCATGAAGCATACATGAATCTATATCCATTATCAAATAAATATCAATTTTATACTTTTATAGTACACTAGTAGGTATTCTTACTCATCTATGCACATTAGACTAAAATTTTCTAAAGTAATCCCACGTGAAATTATTGACATTCTCACCTTGTTCTCTTATGAGATCACCTATCTAAGTGACTATTGGTCTATCCTTATACCATAATACATTTATTTTTCTTGGAAAATAATTTTGAATGTAAAATAAAATTCATAACAATAAATCTTTTTACTTTAGTGATTGCTTACTATCTCTCTTTATTATTTTTATGTTCTCCAACAGTTGCATCCTAACCATCTCATATAGGTCATAAATCACATCATTCTTCACAATCTAATATGTAGCATGAATGTCACCACTTGATGTTTTTTCTTTTTTACTAGTAAGCTTTGTATCCTATCACCATTGAAGTAAAATAAATTTGTGTATCTATGATGTAATCAACACTCATGGCTCTCATATCATATTTTGACTTGGTTAGATATGTAACTAAACTTGCTACAATATTCCTTATCATGAACTCCTCTCCTTGTGCTCTAAATCCTATTACCCTATGAACAATTATCTTTGACATCCTATGTAGCTTATCCAACCATATGTACTGATCATTGGATTGAATGAGTATGTATATTATCCAATCTAGCTAGAATTTGGTAATAATATCCACCACATAGGTTAAATATTTAGATTGCAAATGCTTGTGCTCATCCTTGAACACTCCATTTTAATCCTTATTTATCATCTTATCTTGTAATTCTTTAATATTGCATTGAATGTAAGATTGAACATCCTCCAACTGCAATGATCTTGATGGTATAGTGGACAATGCACCATACATATTGGCTTTGATTTTTTTGTCTACTTGGGGTGTGTATCTTGGTCAAGAGTATTCCTTATTTCTAATGAAATAAAGTTTTTTCAAATGATTTATCATTGTTACTTCGATTAGAATGGTTTGATGATAAAAAAATTGAATTAGTAGCTTGCAATTGACTAGTTAGGACTCATAACAATGTGATAGTAATTTTCTCTTCACAAATCTTAATACCTATCTCAACCAATCACTTGATAATGCTCAATGTTGCTACACATTTGAAATAAAATGTGTAAAATGAAACACTCTTCCTTTATTTATCATTAATAAATAGATGTTATAATAATCAACTATTTAAACAGTGCCTTTAGCAATAGTAGGACTAGTGTTTTATCGCTTGTTAAAAAATACTTACCAGTTAGTGCTTCTTCAATGGTTATGACTGGTTATACTTAATATAACTTATAAAATCTTTAGAGCACTCAACACATTACTATTCAAACTTTCCAAATTCTTTCTAGATATAAACACAACATGCCCTTGCACCATATGCACCATATATTGCAATTTTATCATACCATTCTTAACTATGGAGATCGATAGATAAGTTTTCTTTATGTGCTCCCTGTAAGCAAGTGTTGTGCTTAGTTTGAAGCTGAATTCACTACATAAGAAGACAATGATATTTCTCCAAATGATTCTTCTTATTATAATTCCTCTTCCTTCTTTATCCAAGTCTTCTTCATTTCATTTCTAATTCCATCAAAACTCACATGATTCTTCATTTTCCCTTGTTGTGATCAGTTAGGTGGCTCATTTTTAAACCTATAAACTTTTGTAATATGTCCATTCTTATTGTACTAAGAACATAGTACTAGCAAATTATTTCTAGAACTAGCTCTGCATGCTCTAAACCTACAATTCTTTGTTCAATGTCAAGATTTCCCACATACCAAGCATGTAGAGTTAAACCGTCATTCCCTTCTATAAAAGTTCATTGATTGAACTTGGGACTTAGGTATCTTAGATCTACATTCTCTAATTTTTTCACCATACTTATTGCATGTGTAACAATATCCATTGAAACTATTACTATTATCTTAAGGTTTAGATCTACACTCATATGCAAAGTTCTTGTGCTTATAACAATTATAGCAATGTCCTTCAAATGAATTGGACTTATTGGCATGTTTTCTTTTGCATACATGTGTCATATGACCAATCCTTCCACAATTGAAACAAGTAGATTTGTTAAACCTCTTACCTAGATAAGTTGTGTTTCCTTTTTGCGTACGATATTTATTCTTGTCTTCACCTTTAGATGTTGAATTCATCATGGCTCCTTCTTGGCCTTTGTAACTAAGACTAGTTGTATCATTATGTTTTCTTTGGTTCTTTAGTTTATCATCAATATTTTTCATGCTTTCACTAAATTGCTTTAGCTTCTCATTTTCACCCCTCTAAGTTTATATTTATTTCCTCAATTTTTTATTTTCTTCCTTCAATCTTTGATTCTTAGTTAAAATCTCTTGAATATCCATAGTCTTTGATAACAGTGTTGATGAATGACAGCATTCTTCTAGGATATAATAAAATGAGGTTCATCCTTTTCATGTAGTGCATTCTCAACATTCTTCTTGGAATCTTCTTCAACTTTCCTAACTTCCTTAGGTGTCATTTTTTTCAAGGTCTTCACAAATTCTAACTTATTAGGTTTCAATTTATCCTTTCAAGTTGGTCTCTTTGTCATTGAGTTTCTAATTCTATTCTATCAATTCTACAATTGCTTCTTCTGATACTTTAGGCATAGCACCCTCATATAGTTGTTCAACTTATTCTTGACTTTCATTCAACTTGTCAATGAGTTCTCTTTTCACAAATATGGATAACCTTAGCTTTTCCTACAACTCTTGAATCATCACATGATCTTTTTCAAGTTGTTTCTCATACATGTAACTCTCCATGATTGTGGATCTTTACCTCAATATATTAGGCTTAATATCAAGAGGACTAGAACTTTGTATTTAAATGAACCCATGATGCAGAAAATGAAAAGAGCAAACAATAACATAGTACACACACCCCCTTTTCACTCAATCCAAAGACCACACCCTCCCCCCCACCCCACTTCCCCCCCCCCCCCCAAAAAAAAAAAAGATGCTTTTAGCACTTTATAAGTAGTGTGCGTACAATGGGCCGCTTGTCAAAATGAACAAAGTAGACTTTCTAATTTTGCTTTTACAACTAGCTTTTGAGGCCTAAATGTATCACTAAGCATTGTAGCTCAGATGTACAACAATTCTGAAAAATAATCAAAGCTTTATAATGCAAAAAAAGCCCTAGTTCTGAAAGTGATATTTTTGTCCACATAACCCTAGAATTTGAGTACAGATCTGGAAAGTAGACAAAAAAATGAACTTTCAAAAAAATGGAACCTATTTTCATGTCCAGATGAGCTCGTACAGAGCATTTGAAGTTGAAAAATGCAGGGTTAAGCAGGTACAATTGCCAAAAAAAATGAAATTTCTAAAAAATCCTTACACCAAAACCAGAAAAGAACACCACCACTAGAAAGTTTAGGAAATTCTACCCAATTTCAAAAAATATTGCACTTGAATTAGAGTCTGGATGACCAAGTTATGGGCTTGCAAAGTTAGGCTACCAATTATAAAAATAATCTAAAGAGGGGTCTGGAAGAAAAACTAATTACTTAAATTTGATGATCAAATGGTCATCAAAGTAGTTGAAAAATGACTAGGAATGACGGTAAGATGGCCATCAAATTTAACCTAGTGAAATGATGATGTCAGTGAAAGACAACAACCCAGGGTGACATAGCAGTTGACTAGACCATACGAATTATACAAACAACACGTGAAGTACAAATTATACAAATCATAAACACGTGGCAGTCTACGTGGCTATACAAAAGTGTGCTGACGTGTATCTTGCTTGGTTGGTGACATCTCGAGACTATACAGTGGCAGGATAGTATTGGTCCATGTGTAAGCTAATGTGGTGTCCACAATGTTGTTGACTATACTTTGACTGCATATGTGCTAACGTGGCAAGAAGTTTGGACAGCAGGTAGGCGAACCACTAAAATTGCACCATGTGGCCAGGAAGGACTGTTGCTGACCAGAGATCATAGAAACACCTGCTAAAGTCTTTGAAAAATGGGCTGAAAGCTGAATGGGAAGGAAATCAAAGATGGCACCACATAAGTCTATAGGTGTTAGAAAAAAAAAGCATGGGACCAAGTCTACTCAATGGGGTTGGGAAAATCAATGCGCCAAAAAAGGTATTATGCGGCACTGGGGAAAGCACTGTGCAGGCCGAGAATCATTTATCGTGCACCAGCAATGTGGGAAATATCTCACATTGGTGGTGGGTGCACCTTTGGCACTATTTAAAAAGAAAACCCCACAAGGTAAACTACAAAGTGAAAGCCTACTGGTAAATGAGCCCGTCCGGCAGTTGGTCAACCGAATTTGGTGGCCAAGGCTGGTGGAAATAATTGGTAGTCTAGTCTAGTGTAAGAAATTCTACCTAAAAAATTGATGGTATAACTATTGATGACAAACTGTGTTGAATGCCCATGAAAATAGAATATTCTCTTGTGTAGGGTCGAGATCTGATAACCTAGTTCCTGTGCAAAAAAAAAATTATTGTTGGCTACCAGAAGGGCAAAAAAGTTTTCAAAATAATACCCAAATAAAAAATATAGAGAAATTAATAGATCTGAATTAAAAAATTACAGATCTAAAATATCATACACGTGTTGCAAATTGGGGCCTCTGGGTTTCAATTTGTAAAAAAAATTTGCCTCACAGTCGAATTTGGCCTAGGGTAGTCGAGTTTATAATCGATCTTTATTGAATTAGCATTTCGGATGCAATGGCAATGTCAGATCTAGCTCTAGACGCTCCCAATTTCTACAGTACTCTAGATTCGGGCCGAGGTGCTGAAGCAACAATGGTCTCGAATGGCTATGTGATGAGAAAATCTTCAAGCTCTAATACCATGTAAGAATTTTCCTTAGGGAAAAATTCACCCAGAAACTAAGAACTCAAATAGAAGCACAACTATAGACCAGAAAGGAAGAGTATGATCAGAATGACAATATATTCATTCAATATGCATTAAGAGTACACTAGGAGTGCCTGTATATAAAGCCCTCTAAGATGCATCTAGAATGCCTTGAAATCAACATCATGATAAATCATACAACAAGGCACATGTCCACCAGATATGGGTTATCCTCCATTAAGCACGAAAGTAAGTGCAATGATGAGAGGATAAGCCTACAAGGGTGTAACACACAAATTATTGTTGTAGGCAACATGTGCTAAAAAGGGAGTATGAATAATTGTGTTGTCAACATGACAACTCAATGAATGATGCAAACTCCAATGTTGTAGACACCATGTGCTGAAATAGAGTTGCATACTTCTGTGTTGTCAACATGACAACTCAAAAAGGTGCATACTTCTGTGTGTAGACACCTAAATTCGATTACACTGCTTTGGTAATCCTATTTAGCTATCTCTAAAAGGCATCATTAATTAAATTCTTATTTTAATTAATCCTTTGCCATCCCCTAGCTGATTAATTCAATTAATCATCTATAGTCCTAATTGATAAATCAAATAACCCATTATTTATCAATTAATCCTATTTCTCCTATCTAATTCCAAATCCAAAATTTATTAAAATCACTTTAATAAATAAAACCCTCAAATCTAAATAACCCCTAAACTATCCTAAATCCTCCATTTAGCCTAATCCACCCCATCCACCCATACTAACCTAGCTTAGCCACTAACTCACCCACCCTCATGAATGCCATCCACTTGCATCCCTCTAAATCTAATTCTAACCCAAGCCTAATCCCCCCCCTAACCTTGTCACATTCTCTAAGTGAGCTTAAGACTTTCCTAAGCCAAACCAAAGTCTCCTCCCTCAAAATATCCCAACCATAAAACTTTATCCCAACCACAAAGCCTTCAATGCTCTTACATGCCCTTAAAAGCTCTTACAAGCCATTATGAGGGCCATTTAAAGCTTTGAGCCTCCCTTGTTGACTCATCCTTGCCCTTTCCTCCATCCACTCACCCTGTGATATGTGTCACTCCCTGATTGGTGCTAAACAAGCACAATCCATGTGCTCCCCTTTGAGTGCATCCTAACCCTCCCTCACCATCTTGCCATCCTTGCATCTTAGCCCTCCATCCCTCAAGCCTTTTGCCTATAAATTGGATCCCCTCCCAAGCCATTTCGTCACAAATCCTTAAGCTAAAGTTACCATGCCCTTTTGAAAGCACAATCCATCAAGTAAACTCATAATGCCATTTTGAGAAGCCAAATCCATATCAAAGCCATCATCCACACCAAAAATCCCAAATCCATTGAAGCTATTTTGAAACTTGAGCATATATCCCAAATCTACATAATAGACTCATCCCTAAATCAAGTGACCATCCTCATTGGGAGAGCCATTCCATGGCTCATATTCTCATTTGAGAGTTTCACTTTGTCTATCTCATATGCTATGATTTTTATGCTAGTTAATGCTTTTGTTTTTGAATAGATTAGTATTACTTGCTATCATATTTTCTCATATACATTTTGGCATGCCCGGTGGGACCCCGCAAGGGTCATTTTAATCCTCATTTATGTTAGTTTTACATGCTTTTTTTTCATATTTTGCTAATCATGCAAAACTAACAATGGCAATATCTTTTTTTTGTGTTACCTTTTGATTTTGCTTGCAGGGCCACTTCTAACGCCTCAAAAATGTGTTGCCAACCCTGTCCTCAATTTTCACCTAGCAAACGGTCAAAAACACAAAACTTTTTGCATTCTTGCAACCCCAGGAACGCAATCCCACGACGCGGGAATGCTGCTATTCTCCGGTGGGAATGTGAACCCATGATCGCGAGTTTGCACTTCATCAACAAACAGTCTCTGCCACGTATCATCAAACAACCTCTTCATCCCCGTCGATAAATCCTCCAATGAGAACGTGCCTCAAAAACAACAAGATCGTCATTCTCGCCTTGCCATTTCCTATCTTAAACTTCTTGGGATTGTAATAAAATTTTGTCAGCGGGATCATCATTCCCGCTTGCGGGAACGTTGTAACAGAAAAAACCTGCGGGATCACTTTGTCAAAAAGAGCTCTCGAGTTTTTGGTTCGCGATTTTAATTATTTTTAAATAGTCTTTCCTGTCATTCCCACAATCTAGATTCGTGGCGAGATTGTCATTCCCATGAACAGGAACTCCAGCGGGATCGCCTTGCCTTTTTGACCAAAACTCTACTTCACATTTTCCGCGTTCCCGCTAATAGTTCTCACATTCTCGTGCTTGTGGGAATGCATTCGTAACCCGCGAGTTCGCTCTGATATCTGCTTGGTTCAATTTTTTTTTACATTTTCTAATGCATTTTTTTATTCTAACTTTTTTTGCAGGTTTAATCATCATATCTTTATGCTCATTATCACATCATAATCATAATCATATTTTTTTATAAAAAAAAATTGAAAAGAAAAAAAGGATCAAAATTTGACTTTTAGTGGTTCCGTAGGATATGGACCATTCTAAGCATTTTTACGCATATCAAAAATAACAAAAAAAGTTTTTAAAAAAAAAAATTCCCCTAGTTAAGCTTTGATTTTGAGAATTTTTGGGTAATTAATCAAATCACTTTTTTGTAGCATTGTAGGTTGAAGCATCTTAACAAACTTAATCATGTTTTTCGTAAGTTTTTCTTGCATGTTTAAACACATCTTTCATTGAATGCATGTCGCTCAAATCACTCTCGAATGTCATGGATTAAAATCAACTTTTTATTGGAATGCATGCTTAAAACAACAAAACACTTCGACTTTGGGTTTTAAAAAGAATTCACTCAATCTTGAATGCTTAAAAATCAATGAACATTGCATGATTTTGACACATTTCAATGATGCTCACATTTCTTATGTTGACGATCTCTCAATTTCCATTATGTTGATGACGCTGTCAAGTTGGAATTGAACATCTATATCTTAATCACTTGTGTTTTCAATAGATCAGACAATCTAAGAATCAGTTGGTGAAAGAACTTTGCTTTTTAGCCCAAGGTCATCTGAATCTTCTCTCCCCTTGTCACCTTTGCGGGCCATCTTAGGTGCATAAGACTAGGATCCAAAACCTTGTTTTTAGTTTTAGGAGGCCTGCTTGGGGATTTCATCACCCCTTGGGATGACCTCAACTCCAGCGTTCCGGTGGAGTATAAAGATCGGGAGGTGAATCCAAAGACACCTCTCTTGGGATCAAAATTATGTCACTCGGGCTAAGCCTCAAGGAATTTTATACCCTTGAGAAGTGAAAGAGGAGAAGTGGGTTACCGCTCCTCTCAGTTGTGTGACATCTTTTTGGTTTCATCTACGAATTTGGGCCTCACGTGCCTTGCGTATATCGAGGACTCTCTAGCTAAACCAAATTTCATTCTTGTAGAAAGTTTCCTAGGATGTTGGTGTGTTTGACGTGCTTGCTCCAAACTTTTGTCTGCTTATTTGTTCATAGCTTTTGAATGAATGTTTGCCAACTTTGGTCAAAATCTCAGAAAAGCAGAAATCTCCTAGCTCAAGGCATACTTAGTGTAGTCACTACCTCATCAAAAAATCATCCAAGCTCCCGCGCCGCAACCGAATCTATCTAGTTCTTTGCTTTAGAACAATCCCAAATCCAAAGTCCATCCAAATCATCCCCCCAACCAGCTAGCAACCAAGCCTTTAAGGAATTGTTGTTACAATACCAAAGTTTTCTATCCAATCAATCTATCCAAATCCCTCAATCTCCCCAAGGTTATCCCTTTGACAAGAGCTTTATCTAGGGTAATCTAGCCTTGTCACTTGTCATCCCTCATCACCTTAAGCTAAAGGTTGGGATCCACAAGTGGTTAATCTCATGTCATGCCCATAGGATCATTTTTCTATCCTCAAGTTGACACCAAAAGCCACCAATCCTACACATAGGAAAGAAAAACTATCACTTTTTGACAGCATACCCTTGAAGTCTTCCATCCACAGGAAAGCCAAAAATCTCTAGCCAATCCTCCTTAGGTCTATCATGCAGCTTTAACTCTCCCAAGGAAATCTTTCATCAGCCAATCCAAAATCTGCACTTAATCCAAATCCAACCATGAGCTTCTGTGTTCATCCATATGCAAGACCCCATCCCCATCCAACTCATTATCAAAACATGAAATCCCAACCCTATCATGATGAGTTTGGTCGCATTGTCCTTTCTCCCACTCCATCCTATTCCAATGATAATGTTGATCTTGTTGACTATGACAGGTATATTGAAAGCCTTAGAGATATTCCTCCAAACATCCTCCAAAATCCAAACATTCCTCCAAATTGCTCCATCCCTCGTCCAAACATACCCACTAGTACTCCTTACCATGCCTTTGACAAGGGAAATCTATTATTATCCTCATCCTTACTGCCTTCCTATATTGTGCCCACATATTCCTCTCATACATCAGTCATATCTCCATCTTCCTCTACCTTCATCTTCCAACCTCCACCATTCTAGAACAATCCTAGTAGCTACATCCCTAGTCCAAATTCACCATCCCAATCTCTTCCAAATCCTCCAACCAATCCTAGTTCTACAATGCATCACCCCAATCCCCTTACTCCTCCTAGTCCAACACACTCGTCTCCAAGGAATTTTACAAAGAAACCCAAAGCAACTCCATCTCCCACACCCATCATTCCTCTTACATCGTCCTATCGCTATCATCCCTATCGCATCCACCCCACTTATCAAACCCATTCCATCTCCTACCTCCCATCCATCGAATCCCTGAAAATCCCATCCACATCTCCTCCCCTTAGCATTACCCAAATCCCATATAATGAACCTCATGAGTCCCTCCCAGCTCATCCCCATTGAAGAAAATCCTACCCATCCATTTACCTCACCTAAAGAAAGCATCCATACTTCTCCTATCACCCTTTCCACTCCCATCCATTCCTGTCAAGATCTTGTCCAAAAGCATGTTGAAATATCCCCTAACACAACATAAAATCTCGCCATCCCACTTATTCCCCTACATGATCCACTTTTACCATCCCCTCCATATCTGAATCCTACCATCACACCTACTCCATCTCAAAATCCATTTCCATCAACCCATACCTATCAAGATCCTCTCCATCCATCCCCTTTGCTCCATGATCATACATCTTCCATAATTCATGATGATAGATCCTTCGAAGAAGAACTAACTATCATATATGAAGCTTCGACTCCTTCAGCTAGTAATGGGCTCACATCTTGTGTTCCAAATAATGAACATCATACTAAAGAAAGAAATAAAAATGTATCTCTAGATGTTGGTATCCCCGCTATTCTTGCATAGTCCCAAGTCCTTCCATCTTCACCCCAAAGTTCCTATCCATCTTGTTCTACATCTATTTTGGGCCCTCATCCTACTCCTTATCTCCAACTCTCCATTTTGGGTCCATATACCCCCTATCCAAATCCCCCACCCTTTGCATCCATTTTGGGTCCTCATATACCTAATATGAATCCTTTATCTCCTCCATCTATTTTGGGCCCATATCCTCCATCCATTTTGGGCACCTATATCCATCCATATCCTATATTCCAATCTATCCTTCCATCCCCTCAAATCCACCAGTTAGATCATCAAAGGCACTCACCCTTGAATCCCTTCCAACCTTTAAACCCTATCACTCCATCCATTACCCCTCCATCTCCTCCATGCTCTTGTTCTCATACCATGGCTAATAAAAGCATATTGGATGCCAAAATAAAAAAGCATAAATCCAAAAATCCACAAAAATCCAAGTCTCGACATGTCCCTTCTAAAATACATGTTCAAAAAGAGAAACATTTGATCCAAATCAAACAAAAAGTCAAGAGGCCACAAAGGCCCAAGCTGCAAATGTCAAAACTCATGTGGATACCCAAGATGCTCATAAAAGAAAGGCATCTCAAAGAAAAATCTCAATTGGCATCCATTCATGCTACTCAAAAAGCCTCATCCATCCATCCTTTATCTAAATCCCCATATAAACATCCTTCATCCCCCCAACCCACTCTTAGTCCATATGCTTCTTATCCTAAATTTCCCATCCTCCATCTTCCATTTCTACTTGTAGTCCTTATCTTTCTCTTCCTCCATTTTCTCCTCAACCTCGCTCAATACCATCTTTCCCACTACTTTATCACCTCTCAAGGAGTGTGCCAATGATGATCTTTCCATTTTCCTCATCCATTTACCCACCTATCTTATGTCTTCCCATCCCTTATATACCAAACTCCCACCCACCATTCCCCTTGTTCAATCCAATCCTTTTTCATCCATCCTACCAACATCTATGAGTCAAAATGCATCAAAAAAGACAAAAAATAGAAAAACTAAAAAACAAAAAAAATCGTCCAATGGTGAAAACTTGGCAATTCAAGCACCATGGATAAAGTACCATGGTGAAAACTTGGCAAACAAGTTCCATGTGTAATCCCTCCATCAAAAATGCTCTGTACAATTGGGGGCACATTCCATCACCCATCATTCGCATCTCATCCCACCATACCCACCACATCTTATCCATTTCACCAACCATCCTCCTTTGGATCTTGATAGAAATAAAGTCCACCACTAGATAAAGGCTTTTGGTCATCCCTTTAACCTCCATTTTCCATCAAAGTTTGTATCCACCTATCCCTAATCCACCCATCCTCCTTATCCTCTACCTCATTAACCTTTCACATCCTAGCTTCCATCTCTCTCCCTCATCCTCTTGTTGACCAATATTCAATCCTACCACATCCCTCATAAAAAAACCTCTTGAATAGCATATTATAACTAGGGGCACTCTTCCTTGGAGACTGTGTCGTGTCCATCTTTCCATCAATCCTTTTGGCATTCCTCTACCCAACTCCCCAACACTAGTCATCCCCCTTTTTATCTATCCTTGCATCTCCCAGCATTGCCTCCATCTTTCCATCATCTAGTACATCCCTTGTCATTGGTATCTAGCCCTCAGCTATCCCTCATCTTGAGCTTCCATTCGCTATCCTCTCATCCTAAGCTTTTTATCCACTATCTCCTCATCCTGAGCTTTTTACTCCCACTATCTTAAGCTTTTCACAAACCATCTTCTCCTTTTGAGATTTTCATCCCCTCTATCTCCTTATCCCACACTTTTCCTCTACCTTTCCATCTCATGCTTTTCCTCTACCTCCCCATCCCAACCCTTTCATCCACTATCTCTTCATCTTTATCTTTCGCACCGCTATCCTATCATGCTGTGCTTTTGTCCGATAATCCCTTGTACATCCTTTGATCTATTAATTGTCTATTCCTTGCACATTAGTCCTTATCTTGGTCCCATTGTATACCTCTCATCTCTTCGTGTCAGTTCATGCTTGATCGCAAATTGCAATTCTCTTGGTTAGGTGCTTTAGTGAATCCTTGTACGAGATCCCTTGTCATCAAAATGTTGTCCTAAAGAGTTTTGCTTTCCCAGCTCATCCTAGTCCTTGATATTACCGATAGATCCTTGCAGGATGCATCCTTCCTCTCGTCTAATCTTGGTTCATCAGTATCCAATCCTACCGATCTCTTTGGCAAAAAGTTAACTTTTTTTTATGGATTTACATTTTCTTTTGATTTGTTTTCTTTTCGGGATTTCAAGCATGATTCTTAAAGTATCTCTTCCAAGTGATTTGGGTTGTTCCCTCCTCACAGTCGCCACGATCTTTTATATCATGGTGTGCTACGAATGGGACAACTTAAGAGCAAGGTCTTGATCAGGTCTTTCATCTTTTCTTTTTGCTTGTGGGTTCCCCAGTATCGTTCCCACTATGACTCTTCCCAGATTCATGTGTGATGCTGGGGCAATCCTTGTGTGTTTGTTTTGAGTCAGTTTGTCAGTCCTCTGGACAGTTGGTGACACGGCCTTGATGTTCTTGGTAACCTTGGCAATTAACCAATAGTCCTATAGCAAATCTAGTGCTCAACTACATGGTGGTACTTCTCATTGAAGTATCCCCCCGCTCAAAACGCTTCAATGGATTCCCTTCATCTCTATTATCCCCCATCCATATCCACCATCCATCTCTCCCACCCCAGCTTATGCATCAATATCTCTTTGAATCAATCTTCACTTTTAGCTTTAGGGATCCACAATCCTAGTCTTAGGGATCCACCAAGCCTCATCTTTCGATATCCACAATCCTAGTCCTAGGGATCTCCGAAACCCATCTTCTGCCAATCTGACTCTTTGAAACCCTATTGCATTAGCTTTATCTTCCCATCATCCATCCTCTCCTCCTGGTTTCCTTTTATAGCACTCCACTCCTTCATCCTCCCCCCAATCCTGGATCGTCTTAAGCTTGCTTCCTCTTATGCATTTGACCTCCCTTTATCATTCTCCTATCGTGAGAGTTTGAGCTAATTCAACCCCTTCTCTTTGCCAATCTATGTCCTTGCTTATCATGGATTCTTATACTTTTCAAGAAGTCATCGAGCCTCGTCTTCTCTCTCTCCGTCACCTTCTTCAGGGGGCATCTCTAAGTCTAGTCTCTCCTCTTCTTATCTGAGACTGGGGCAACCTTGTTGCTAAAACATCTTCCTCGTGTTGTCTCCGTTCGAACTTCTTTGAAATAGTGTTGTCTCAACACTATGTCAAAGAGGGGCAAAATGTAGACACCTAAATTCGATTACACCGCTTTGGTAATCCTATTTAGCTATCTCTAAAAGGCATCATTAATTAAATTCTTATTTTAATTAATCCTTTGCCATCCCCTAGCTGATTAATTCAATTAATCATCTATAGTCCTAATTGATAAATCAAATAACCCATTATTTATCAATTAATCCTATTTCTCCTATCTAATTCCAAATCGCAAATTTATTAAAATCACTTTAATAAATAAAACCCTCAAATCTAAATAACTCCTAAACTATCCTAAATCCTCCATTTAGCCTAATCCACCCCATCCAACCATACTAACCTAGCTTAGCCACTAACTCACCCACCCTCATGAATGCCATCCACTTGCATCCCTCTAAATCTAATCCTAACCCAAGCCTAATCCCCCCCCCCCCCCCCCTAACCTTGTCACATTCCCTAAGTGAGCTTAAGACTTTCCTAAGCCAAACCAAAGTCTCCTCCCTCAAAATATCCCAACCATAAAACTTTATCCCAACCACAAAGCCTTCAATGCTCTTACATGCCCTTAAAAGCTCTTACAAGCCATTATGAGGGCCATTTAAAGCTTTGAGCCTCCCTTGTTGACTCATCCTTGCCCTTTCCTCCATCCACTCACCCTGTGACATGTGTCACTCCCTGATTAGTGCTAAACAAGCACAATCCATGTGCTCCCCTGTGAGTGCATCCTAGCCCTCCCTCACCATCTTTCCATCCTTGCATCTTAGTCCTCCATCCCTCAAGCCTCTTGCCTATAAATTGGATCCCCTCCCAAGCCATTTCATCACAAATCCTTAAGCTAAAGTTACCATGCCCTTTTGAAATCACAATCCATCAAGTAAACTCATAATGCCATTTTGAGAAGCCAAATCCATATCAAAGCCATCATCCACACAAAAAATCCCAAATCCATTGAAGCTATTTTGAAACTTGAGCATATATCTCAAATCTACATAATAGACTCATCCCTAAATCAAGTGACCATCCTCATTGGGAGAGCCATTCCATGGCTCATATTCTCATTTGAGGGTTTCACTTTGTCTATCTCATATGTTATGATTTTTATGCTAGTTAATGCTTTTGTTTTTTAATAGATTAGTATTACTTGCTATCATATTTTCTCATATACATTGTGTTGTCAACATGACAACTCAAAAAGTTGCGTACTTTTGTGTTGTAGACTCCAATGTTGTCAACAAGGTGCATTAATCACAGTAAACTTAAGCAAGTGTAAATAGTAAATACATATTTACACCAACACAATCAATACTTGTCCTTGAAGATTTGTGGGAAGATTGTGGTAGCAAAAGGTGAGGTAATTAAAAGGGATCACTCAAGGTTAACAGTCTCCCAAATCACCTCATTGAAACTGAAGTTCAAACTAGAAGGAATGATTGAAGATGGTTTAAAAGTTGTTGAACTGGGTTGCAAAGAAATGAATGAACAAGTTCAGCATGAGATTGATTGGAACTGGGATGAGGAGGATGATATAAACCTTAGGACTAGGTCTATATTGGCTTGCATAGATAACTATTTAAAAAGGAGAAGTATGAAATCAGGCAGTGAAGAACAATTTACAAAACATACAAAGGAAGTTTCTTTCTCTAAACCTTTAATCTCTAACATTCCACTTTCATCCAATATTGCAAGTTGTATTTCAATAGCTAAGAAGAAGAAAGAAGCAGTGTCCCCAAATCGATAGATGCTCCCACAACCAAGTCTGCAACACCTTCTCAAAAGACAGCTCAAAGGATTGACACCATGGACCAAGGAAAAAACAAAGTGGAAGAGCTTACTCTATTGGAAAATCAAGAGATAGATGTTGAGGCTATAGGCACTTTGAATATTGTTCAATCCAATTTTATGACTCCTCCTAGAACCAATCAAGGAGCAACAATTGCTAATACTATTACACCCTAGTTGTCTATTTTTGTGAGTAAGAAATGTAGACTTCAGCTTGTGTCTATGCCAATTAAGGACATAATCAACTAAATATCTTGCTCATGCTCCAAAGAATAAAAAGATAAAGAATGATTCATGTCTAACTAAGGACCCTATCACGGGAAAGTGATGGCAGAAGCAGCTACATACAAACAAAGAAAGTTTAGGTAAAGTAGAAGTTAAAGACTTTAAAGTTACCATAGTAGATTTTAGGATTCTTACCAAGGACACTAGCAACCATATTTTAAAGTTCTCGGTCAACCATATGTTAACTTAGTTAGAGAAGGACAACAAGGAAAAGAGGGAACTGAAAAGGTTTATTATCACCATGGCAGAATTTATTGGTTCTTTAATGAATGTTGGTGCCCTTCCTTTAATACAAGTTGCATAGTCTTTCAACCCCAATTCCTTCAACAGAAAATAATTAGATAAACAAATACAAAGGGGGAGACTGCTTTCAAAGGCAATGAATGAATGGGTAGGGTTTGTTGCAAAGGAAGGGGATAATTTATTTTGGACTTCACTATCGCATATGTTGAAGGAAAAGTGTTATTGGGGGAAGCTTAAAATCTCATTCCTATGTGGGAAACAGATGAAAGTCAATTCCAAGTGATCATTTTCAAGAGAGTAGGGGATGGGACAGGGGAGAGAGAGAGAGGGGATGGGAGTGTGTGTGTGTGTGTGTGTGTGTGTGTGTGTGTGAAAGAGAGAGAGTAGGGGTTGGGAGAGGGGGTAGAGAGAGTAGCCCGAGAGAGAGAGAGAGAGAGTAGGTGTTGGGAGAGGG
This sequence comes from Cupressus sempervirens, assembly GCA_028749045.1. NCBI lineage: Eukaryota > Viridiplantae > Streptophyta > Pinopsida > Cupressales > Cupressaceae > Cupressus > Cupressus sempervirens. Next base: position 67,175,741 of record CM053783.1, read on the forward strand.
AGTGGGAGAGGGAGAGAGAGAGGGGGGATGGGAGTGTGTAAGAGAGAGAGTAGGGCATGAGAGAGAGTGTGAGAGAGAATAGGGGTGGCAAAGAGAGAGAGTAGGGGATGGGAGAGAGAGAGAGAGAGTAGAGAGGGAGAGAGAGAGTGAGAGAGAGAGAGAGAGAGTAGGTGGTGGGAGAGGGAGTGGGAGAGGGAGAGAGAGAGAGGGGGGGGGGGATGGGAGTGTGTGTTTGTGAAAGAGAGAGTAGGGGATGGGAGAGAGAGAGAGAGAGAGAGAGTAGGGGATGGGAGAGAGAATGAGAGAGAATAGGTGGTGGGAGAGGGAGAGGGAGAGGGAGAGAGAGAGAGAGGGGGGATGGAAGTGTGTGTAAGAGAGAGTAGGGGATGGGAGAGAGAGTAGGGGTGGTAGAGAGAGAGTATAGTATGGGAGAGAGAGAGAGAGAGTAGGGGATGGGAGAGAGTGTGAAAGTGAGAGATAGAGTAGGGGGTGGCAGAGAGAGTAGGGGATGGGAGAGAGAGTGTGAGTAGGGGATAGGAGGGGGAGAGAGAGAGAGAGAGAGAGTAAGCGGTGGGAGAGGGAGAGCAAGAGAGAGAGAGGAGGATGAGAGTGTGCGAGTGAGAGAGAGAGAGTAGGGGATGGGAGTGTGTGTGCATGTGTGAAAGAGAGAGATTAGGGGATGGGAGAGGAGAGAGAGTAGCTCGAGAGAGAGTAGGGGATGGGAGAGAGAGAGAGAGTAGGCGATGGGAGAGGGAGTGAGAGAGGGAGAGAGAGAGGGGGGATGAGAATGTGTGTGTGTGTGTGTGTGTGTGTGTGAGAGAGAGAGAGAGAGAGAGAGAGAGTAGGGGATGGGAGAGAGTGTGAGAATGTGAGAGAGAAGGGGGTGGCAGAGAGAGAGAGAGAGAGAGGGAGAGAGTGAGAGAGAGAGAGAGAGAGAGAGAGAGAGAGAGAGAGTGTGTGTGTGTGTGTGTGTGTGTGTGTGTCAGAGAGAGAGAGAGAGAATGAGAGAGAGAGAGAGTAGGCATTGGGAGAGAGAGTGGGAGAGGGAGAGCGAGTGAGAGAGAGAGTAGGGGATGGGAGAGGAGAGAGAAAGAGAGGGGGATGGGTGTGTGTGTGTGAAAAAGAGAGAGTAGGGGATGAGAGAGGGGAGAGAGAGTAGGTAGTGGGAGAGGGAGAGAGAGAGAGGGGGGATTGGAGCATGTGTAAGAGAGAGTAGGGGATTGGAGAGAGTGTGAGAGTGTGAGAGAGAGCAAGGGTGGCAGATAGAGTAGGGGATGGGAGAGAGAGTGAGAGTAGGGGATGGGAGAGAGAGAGAGTGTGTGTGTGTGTGTGAGAGAGAGAGAGAGAGACAATAGGCAGTGGGAGAGGGAGTAGGAGAGGAAGAGGGAGAGGGGGGATGGGAGTGTGTGTGAGAGATCTAGAGAGTAGGGGATGGGAGAGGAGAGAGAGAGGGGGGATGGGAGTGTGTGGGTGTGTGAAAGAGAGAGAGTAGGGGATGAGAGAGGGGGAGGGGGAGAGAGAGTAGCCCGAGAGAGAGTAGGGGATGGGAGAGAGAGAGTAGGTGGTGGGAGAGGGAGTGGGAGAGGGAGAGAGAGAGGGGGGATGGGAATGTGTGTAAGAGAGAGAGATAGTAGGGGATGGGAGAGTGTGTGAGAGTGTGAGAGAGAGTAGGGGTGGCAGAGAGAGAGTACGAGATGGGAGAGAGAGAGAGTGAGAGTAGGGGATGGGAGAGAGTGTGAGAGAGAGTAGGGGATGGGAGAGAGGGAGAGTGAGAGTAGGGGATGGGGGAGAGAGTATAGAGGGAGAGGGAGAGGGAGCGAGAGAGAGAGAGAGAGAGAGAGAGAGAGAGAGTAGGCGGTGGGAGAGGGAGTGGGAGAGGGAGAGAGAGAGACAGAGGGGGGATGGGAGTGTGTGTGAGAGATCTAGAGAGTAGGGGATGGGAGAGGAGAGAGGGGGGGATGGGAGTGTGTCTGTGTGTGTGTGAAAGAGAGAGAGTAGGGGATGGGAGAGGGGAGAGAGAGAGTAGTCAGAGAGAGAGTAGCAGATGGGAGAGAGAGAGAGAGAGTAAGTGGTGGGAGAGGGAGAGGGAGAGGCAGAGGCAGAGAGAGGGGGATGGGAGTGTGTGTAAGAGAGAGAATAGGGGATGGGAGAGAGTGTGAGAGTGTGAGAGAGAGAGTAGGGGGTGGCAGAGAGAGAGAATGAGATGGGAGAGAGAGAGAGAGTGAGAGTATGGGATGGGAAAGAGAGAGAGAGTAGGCAGTGAGAGAGGGAGTGGGAAAGGGAGAGCGAGAGAGAGAGAGTAGGGGATGGGAGAGGGGGGAGAGAGAGAGAGAGAGTAGCCCGAGAGAGAGTAGGGTACGGGAGAGAGAGAGAGATTAGGTGGTGGGAGAGGGAGAGTGAGAGAGAGAGTAGGGGATGGGAGAGGAGAGAGAGAGTAGGGGATGGGAGAGAGAGTGAGAGAGAGTAGGTGGTGGGAGAGGGAGTAGGAGAGGGAGAGTGAGAGAGATAGAGTAGGGGATGGGAGAGGAGAGAGAGTGAGAGAGAGTAGGGGATGGGAGAGGAGAGAGAGTAGGGGATGGGAGAGGGGAGGGAGAGAGTAGGAAGTGGGAGAGGGAGAGAGAGAGAGTAGGGGATGGGAGAGGAGAGAGAGTGGGAGAGTAGGAGATGGGTGAGAGAGAGTAGGTGATGGGAGAGGGAGTAGGAGAGGGAGAGCAAGAGAGAGAGTAGGGGATGGGGGATGGTGGGCTAGGGAGAGATTTATTTTCACATAGTGCATACGTACTATATTGCGTATGCACTTTATAGTGCATACGTGCTATAGTGTGTACGCACTATGTGAAATCACCAAAAAATGATCATAAAGCAAGTTTGGGTCCCTGGTGATCCATATTTTGCTTTTTGTCTATTGTGCATTCTGTTGCTCTGACAGAAAACATGGGTTTCAAGCTGTTGGAAGTTAGCAAACACTATTTGAAGTCTTTTTGAAGCTAGCACACACCAAATTCAATCATTGGATATGCTATTTGAAGGATTTTTTAACATTCTTTCTATAGAAAAGGTTAGTTTAGTCCTTTTTAAATATTCTTTGTTGATATATAGAGACAAATTTGATTATAATTTGACATGTTGTTTAATATATAATGAATTCATTGAAATTTGTATGTTTGAATGAATTGTTATTTGGAAATGGTTAGAAATTTGGCAAGTTGTTTAATATATATTGTGTATTCATTGAAATAATTGTAATTTTAATATGTATTTAAATGATTTGTAATTTACAAATTGTAAGTAATTCAAATGTTTGAATAATTTGACATATAGAAATCAAGAGAGGGAGGAAGATTTGGCAATTAAAAGAGATAAAATGATACTACTACGTGAACAAAGGAAATTGCTAAGCAATAATGAAGAATTGACTTTCGAAGAGGAACAAGAACCACCGATACAAAGAAACAAAGAGGAAGAATTGGAAAGACAAAGAGAATGAATGAGACTATTATGCTCAAGAAGACAATTGAATTGTGAAGCTACACTATCTTCCAATGTTGGATTCATATCATCCTCTCATATTGAAGAGACACTAGTTTGTAGATCCGAAAATGTACACACTCCATCATGTCATGTTGAAGGCACAACATCAACATATCAAGTAGGTGATATTCCATCTTTTACATCTTATTTCCAAGACACACCATCTTTGGTTTAAGGTACGCAAAACACTCAACCTTATGTTGATGTTCAAAATGTTGAGGGAATGGAAGAGATTATAACACCTTCTAGAATTCATTTTAGAAGACCAAAATATTTGATTGATATTGATACTAACATTTTGAAATCAATGCCTGACAAGATTAGCAAGTGTACTTGTCAAAGAAAAGTTAATCGTATGTGGAGATTATTCTTTCAAGAAATAAATATTACAGGCCAATGTCAATTATTTGTTGAAATGATGAGGAATTTGAAATTTAGGCCTATCATGAAGATTCTTGGGCTAAGAATGATGGATGATTCAAATGAAAAAACATTGTAAAGAATCTAATGAGTGCTTATGACAAAGTGGGTTCTAAATCACACACCAAAGATAGTAATATCACAAGACAAGTACTTACATTGACAATAGTAAGTACCCAAATGAAGAAAGCTCTACCCATGAGAAAGACAAGCAAAACATTGAAAATTGGTAGAGGTACTCTAAGGAAAGCCATGCTAAGGCATGAGAGATTGGAAGATCCAACAAAAAATGAGTTATGGACATAATTGGTAGAGGTACTTTAAGGAGAGCCATGCTAAGGCGTGAGAGATTGGAAGATCCAAAAAAATGAGTTATAGACATTTAGCGGTAGACTACTGCGAAAGGATAAAGAAATTAGTGAAGCTTTGAAATCATTTATTGAAATTTTTTGAAAAAATAACACACGTGTTTCCCCTAATCAAAGAGATGCTGTAAGAAGGAGGATTAGTAGCCAAAATCGCAACCCACATGCGAAACATTTTTTGGACTCAACTCAAACACATTTTTTTGCAAAATTTATTGGTATGTATCCTCAAATTCGAATAAGTCAAAGATTTTTTGAGATGGATAAACCTTTTTATGTGAAGATAAATCACATACGCACAACTTGTTATTGGAGGATACATGTTGAATTTTCTAACCGTTTTGATGTTTTTAGGCATATATGTGTGTTTTTGCATTCTAAGTTTGTTTTGCAGGATTGTGACATGAATGATCTACCAAGATCTTAAGGGGAATTCATATCCAACATTTTATGTGAAATAGGGGACCGCCAAAAATTTTACAAGACACCATGCCTGGATGGTACATGCTTATTTTGTGGTTCTTTGCAACTTTTATCAACTTGTGAACATATGGATAGTACACATGCAATTGGAAATGAAATAGTAGATTACGAAAAATTTAAAATAGTGACATATGCTCTAAAAGATGGGAACAGGGTAAAAGATGTGATTTAGTCATTGAAAAGATTCTAGTGTATGAGTTCATGAAGATTTTTCATGAAAAGATTATTTACGAGTATGCAAAGCATACACATAGAGCTCGATGGTTGGATTTGCAATTCAAGTTGTGCAAGGATACATTTCCACTAGATACTATTGTTTTAGTTGTAGACTTTGTAGAGAACTACACACTACAACCACAAAATGAGGTGTAGGCAAAGTATTATACTTCTCAACAGGTTTTCATATTTGTTCACATAACATTCATACATTCACCTACAAGTACAAAAAATGATAGGAAGATTTTGAGGGAGTACCATTTTTACATCAGCAATGGTTGATCACATTCTACGGAGTTTGTACATGGTTGTTTTCAACTATTTTATGGAAATTTGGCTAACAGGGGCATAACATATCATCAGCACATTATTTGGTTAAACAATTGCGCATCTCAATTCAAGAATGCACAGATGTTCTATTGGTTGAGCAGGATGCACATGTTGTGTAGAATTCAATATATGTGGAATTTTATAGAGGTTGGTCATGGAAAGGGAGAGCATGATGGTGTAGGCGCATGCATCAAAAGAGCCATAGCTCATGAAGAAATAAAGTATAATGATGGAGCAATATTGACAGATGCAAAATCCATCGTCCAATGGTGTAACGCTACAATGGGTCCAGGTAAGGAAGGTGAGTCTATGGTTCGTAGATTTTTTTGGTTGATAGATAATACTAACATTGCACCATATGAGGATTGTTGCACACTAACAAGATCAAGTGAGTTGCACTCTTTTAGAAGCTCTGATGCAAGTTCATGGAGTATCCACACACAAAAAATGGCATGCTATTGTCCATTAAGTGTAGAGGAAAATTGGGATGACTGTGAGTTGACTGAATGGGTGGACAAATGGGATATATGGGTCTTGAACCCAATTGACACCTATTGTCCCCCACAAGCACTAGAAATGGTAGAGATGGATTCTTATATTGACTTTGACTGCTTGTCTAATCTAGTGCAACTTGGTAATTTATATATATTTATATATCCTTATAATTTCAATATGTAACTTTATAACTTTTACCTAAGTATTTTCTAAATTAATGACCACATTTTGTACATTTATCACTGCAGGCCTAAGTTAGGGATATTGATCCTTTGAAGGTGTTGGGGCCTTGAAAGTGCATGAATCCTAGCGGTTTAGTCCTATAAATGCTTAATCAAGTCTAAGGTTGAAGTCTTGAAACATTTTTACTTGTTTTGCCTTAATTGGCCTAGTTGAGGGCAAGTGTCCCTAAAGCCATATTTTGATCCAAGTTTGCCAAGAGCCCTAGGAAAAGGGAAGGACCTTAGGAGAGTGGAGTCCACTTGGATAAGTAAAGGTCATCATTTGGCAAAGGCTGGTAGTCAAGACATCATCCTGAAGTGGGTTTGGGTACCATTAGAGGTTTAAGAACCAAGTGGCAAAAGTAGGTTGTGTGCTTTGCATCAATAAGGGTCATTAGACCTAGGTGTGATAGCTAGGGTGTAGGAAGTCACAATGTATTTGGAAGAGTCACTAATTGGCCTAAAATTCAAGGCATACCTTACCATAGGGCAATGAGAAACTTAAAGGATAAGTCTCTAGCATAGGGCATACCTTAGCATGGAATTGCTAAGGGATAGCCCATTTAATAAGTTGGAAGTGATAGTATTTTGCATGTAGTAGAAGTTTGAATTATATAGGCGAGGATAGAAAAGAGTAAAAAACATATTGTTTCATCTTAAATAATGAAGTATGTTGAGATATAAATTTCTTTAAAAGGGTTCAAAGGTAGATTGAAGGTCATCATCAACATTATTTTTGTTTAACATAACCTTTCAATATGTTGCTCTTGATTTTTGCTTGGTAAGAATTAAGTATAAATCTACAAAAAAAATCCATTTGCATTGTAGCTCATGTATTTTAGTGGTGCAAGAGCACTCTCGCATGGAATGATGAAATAAGGGTGTTTGGGCCTCTTAGGTTCACCTTTAACCCTTTTGTGTTGCCCATTAGCAATTTGGGTATATTATGAACTCATTGCTCAATGAGGTCACAAGGGCACAATTTATGTAATTTGAATGCATATACTTATACTCTAGGGTCTATTGGTTGTGTTGGGTCAATCTAGACTCATTTGAATGCTTAAAATGCCTTTAAGGCACTAAAATGTAAAAAATGCATTAAAAGTGCAAAAGTTGCTATGCAACTTTGCAACTTTTTGCATAACCAAGCAAAAATGCTTCTAATATTCCCTCCAATGGTTAAAACCTTTCAAATATGGTTGGATCAGTTGGGGAAGACCTTCAGATAGCCCTTTCAGGCAAGTAGAAGGTACAATCTACGTTTTTTGCACTAAAATCAATAAAAAGAACCTTGTTTTTTGCATTCTGGGCTTTTTTTTGCATGGTACGATTGTGTACAAATGCTTAGGGATTTGTGCTTGGTATGGTTGGATAGATATTTGAATGACCTTTCTAATTCAATTGGTTTGAGATTTTCAAGCATTGTAGAACTCAAGTTATTCCTATTTTAGTGCTAACAACCCAAAATTCAAGGGTTTTGATTGAAATCAAGATATAATGTGAGATTCCACCATAGGAAAATTATGGCCTTTGGTGGAATCCTTGTATTTTTAATACACTTTAAGATGCTTTTGGTTTCAGGTGATAAGAGGCAAGGAGAAGGAAAACATGATGCCCTAGATGCATATACCTTGTCTGCATTAATACACAAACCTGTTGTCCCAGCATTTTAAGGCCTCAAAACTCCATATTATGGTATGTAACTTGGTAATCAGCATATTTGGATCATTCCTCAATGTATCTAATTGGTCTCATGTTTCTAGCACATGTTTAAATGGTACCTCCTTTATAAATGTGGCCTAATTAGCCCTCGTGTCTAAATGTTGTCCCCACAAATTTTGACAATTTGCTTCCTAATGAGATCTCTCCACTTTGGAATATGATAGTACATCAAAAATAGGAAGTAATCTTGGTGTTAGTATTTTCTTTAAGTCTCATGCCTTGGGCTACTAGGAATCCAAGAGGTTAATGAAGGAACTATGTCCTCTTCTCAGTTTGGGGTCTTCAATTCTAGTCGATATGCCTATTTTGATGTAAGAACATCATTTCTTGAGTCTAAGTTCTTGGTTCCATGTCTGGTGTAGGGTTCTTGTATTAAGCAATATTTGTTGTCAAGGTGCAAGTGTGGGGCTTTGAGCCTTGTTTGGGCTGTCAAACCTTGTTAGGTTGTTCTTGTAGGTTGTACTCTCCCAATCTACCTTGTTAGTACCCTGCCACTTGCATCACTTAGGCCCTCTTTTATGTCCTTGAAATTACTAGTGTATAGGTCGATATTTGAATCTCAACATGTGAATAGTTTGTCGTAATTTTCATATGTAGTCAAGGTCCTTGACATCAATTACAAGTCATAAGTTACATGCATTAACAAAATGCAATTGGGTCTCACAAACTTGATTGCAAGTTTTCTCATGCCTAATGGTTGGCAAGCCTTAAGACCCAACCAATAAGTCATCCTTCTATGTTGATAGGCACATATTGTAATCAAGTCTCTAGAAATTGATTACAAGCTCTTTAAGCATTTTCATATGTCATTGGGTTAAGTTTTGCACCCTTCCTACAATCTAGCATTGAAGACCTAATTGCATATCACCCTCTTAACACAATCATGGTTAAGTATTTGAGACTTGATTACATATCAACATGTATTGAACTTACAACTTGTAATGTAGCTCTAGGACCCAATTACATATTGTATCACTTCTACACTTGCAAACAAGTCTTTAGGGTATGATTACATATCTTCTTTATAGAAACTTGTAGGAAAAGTGATGCAGAGAAAGATGGGCCCTTCCCAGTTCTGTGAGAAAATACTCTGAACAATGTGTTTTTCCCAATGGTTTCTGAATGCAACCTTAAGGTTTAAGTTTCCCAAATCAAGTAAATGACTTATCCAAAGACTTCTTAGTAATATAATAGTTTTGAATACCTTAATACACACCAAATAACCAGTTTACCAAATACCAAGAGCCTATCTCTAAGGTAAACCAATCATCTCAGCCTACTAGGCCTACAAGCCCTAATTAGCCCTCAAATGTTGTCCTATTGTGTTTTTCTCCACATTTTTCCATAACATCAAGAAAATAAATTGAAGATTAGGATACCCATTTGGCTTCTCTATAACATATCAAAAGATGAGGTATGGTTTTTCGGACCAAGTCTCTATTGTTAGACTATGAGCCACTTTTTAGGCATAAAATCCCCTCCATTTACAAAGGATCTATATGGAATAATTATCCTTCAACCATACAAGTTAGCAAAGTATCTTAATAAGATCCTAAAGTGAGGATTCTTAAATTGGATTGAACCCATTAAATCTCTATATGTGATTTTTATGAAACCCTCACCAAACAAGGCCAAAAACAAGGGGCTCTTTAAATCTGACCAAGAAATCATTTTCAGGACCTATTAGTTAATCCTACACCATGTTTATGATGATTAATTTGATTTTTTTACATAAAACCATGGCCTCCTTTAGGAAAATATCTCGCTGCTATACCTATGGCATCAAATTTAATGCATTTTCATGCATCCAAGCACTCCAAACTTATCCAGTTGGATGATCATCTGCATCCTTTGACTATTCCTTGCATTAGTATGCATAATTACATATGATACATGTTAATAATCTATCCCCAAGTCATAGTTAGAACAGAAAGGGGATGGTTACATCATTTAGCTTGAAGGAAACTAGTGTATGGCACCAAGGCAAATGGATAGTGGTCCTAGTCTTGGATTTGGAACATTAATAAGAATATTGTAATCAGACCAAAATGTAAGGTCAATAGGGCTCTAGGTGCCATTATAAGCCAGAGTGCCAAATTGTACCAATGGGTCAAAAATTAGCAATTTTGGCAGTTTTTAAATGCAAATAGGATTTTTTTGATCCTTAGAAGGTTTTAATGGTTCTTAGGGTCATTTGGTCAAGTCCTAGGTGTATAGAAAGTTAGTTGTCAAAAATTGTCAAAAATTGCAAAAATTGTCAAGCAAAATTGCAAAAATGCTGACAACTTTGCAATATGGTTATACATTGGCATAACAATTTGAAATATGGTTATGATCATTGAAGACATAGATGACATGTTTAAATATGTTGTACATGGAGAGGATAACATAATGGTATAGACTGGTGAACATTTGCATGAATAAAACTTTGATTTTCTATCATTTTCACTATTTTCTATGTTGTACAAAACCGTACAAATTGAGAGAAGGGATCAGTTGACCTGGTTGGATATCTTGATGAACTAGGATTCATTTTCTTTTGGTTTGAAATATTTATCTTTCCATTTGTTCAAATTATTGCATTTTTTGTTCAAGTTGCTTGTTTGGGGCAAAATTTGAGGGTTTTGGCAAACATGCGCCTCTAACTTGCAAGCCCATAGTTGGAATTTAATGCCACTTGGAGGGATGAAAATTAGGAGAGTTTATTTTGATATGGTAGAGTTTCAGGCCTGGAGGAGAAGGTTTCATATTTTTACCAGCCAACCCTAGGCTGAACATTCCTATGTGTTCAGCCTAGATTTGTAGGAGAATTCATGATTAGACTTCCAAACCAACCAATATGACCTAAGAAAAGGGTGAAATGGAGATTTGGCATGGGGAGGAAGAATTCCATGTAGTTGTCCTGGTTCTATGAACCCATATACTAACACTTGCTTTGGAAAGCTAGCTTAATCAGGCCTATTAGGTCTGTGAACCAAGTGGGAGTTAGGACATGCTGGAGTAGGTTCAACCGAAGATATTTTGGAGTCTTCAAGAACTTGGTAAAGGGTATTTATAAAGTTAATTTTTTTGATACCTACTCTGGAAAGTTTGGAAGTTAGCCATAGAAAACTAAAAATTGACCTATTCAGATTTCTAGGCCTAATTTTGGGAATTTGGTCTTTTGGGGGTGTTAGAACCCTAAAAGTGCATGAATCTCTATGGTATGAGCCTAGTGATGTTGATCTTAGCCTAAGTTTGAAGTTTGGAAACCAGATTTCACATTTTGCCTTATTTAGCCCAGTTGAGGGCTAGTGTCCCTAAAACCTATAATTGACCCAAGTTTGCTAAGAGCCCTAGAGAAGGGGAAATACCTTAGAAAAGTGGAGTCCACATGGAGAGACAGTGGTCAGCATTGGGTAAAGGCTAGTAAGCTTGATTGGCATCTTGCAATGGGTTGGGTGCTACTAGGCACTTAAGAAGCTTTTGGTGAAAGAAGGTTGTAAGCTCTGCATTAGAAACAATGTGAAAATGACTATCTACAACACTTCATCTAAATAAATGAAAACTTCAAGTTGGACCTAGGTGTGGTAGTATGGGTATTGGATGTCATTTATTGCAAACTTGCAAACATGAAGAGTTTTATTGCTGCATTTCACTAATCTCACTGTGTCCATGGTCATTGTTCTCTTTTCATTCATGTTTGGGGGTATGTTCCTGGTGCAGAGCACCAAGGAACTTGGTTTATATTTTGGTTTTCATGTTTTTTTTACTTACTTAGGCTAGAATAAACAACCCTTGCATGAGAAGTCCATGGTTGTCAAAGAAAGACACCATTTTGTATGCTTAAGGCACTTTATGCAATTTATAAGCAAAAGTTGTTCATTAGGAAAATTTGAGATTTTTAATATTTTTGGTCAAGAAATCCTAGGACTAAGTTTTTTTTAGTTGGTTTTAGGTATGTTGGAACCTTCTCCAAGTCCTAGAAGTGGAATCGAGTGAAAAATGTAAAAATTGCACTTTTTGTGCAAAGTTGCATTGTTGAAAGTTGTAAACGTTGCTCAAATTTGCAACTTAGTGGGAAAAGGGTTATAAATATTAAGATATTGATTTTAACCATTAAAATATACATAGAAGATATATATACCTCATTTGTGAGGTCTGGAGGGCATTAATATACGGATTGGAAGAAGTTGCAAAGAAAGAAATTCAGTTTTCAAGTCATTTTTACTGTTGTTTGCACGCTGCATGAAATTTACAGACTTTCAAACTATATGTGATGGATTTTTTAGATAGAACTTTGAATAAGCTTTCTTTTACTTCTAGTCTCATTGTTCTACATGTTTTCTGACTCAAGTTATTGCATTTTTAGTGAAACTAGATTTTTAGGACAACATTTTGGTGCACACAGCAAAAATGGGCCTCTAACTACAATTTCCTTGGTTGAAATTTCATGCCCACTTGGAAAATGGTAGTTATTAGGCTCTTTTTTAAGATTCTAGGGTTTCAAGACCAGAGGATGTGTTTTATGATTTTTCCAATAAAGCCCTAGGTCAAGTACCGTGAAGGATTTGACCTCTTGTAGCGTGTTGATTTGTGAATGGCAGGAGTTTGGGAATTGGTGAAGGGCTGAGCATTTGAAAATAATTTATGTTAGTGTTTTTGAACCTTCCTAAGCATTGAGTTCATTTCCATGACCCCGTTTCCTACTGGTTGCTTTGTAAACCAGTCATCTACTTGATTGGGACATGTTTGGGAACTGACAATCTCCATTTAAGCTAAAGTCTCCATTAAAAGGTGGCAATGAGATTTTTGTTGTTATGTTAAGATAATTAATATATTTAAATGAGAAATTTGAGGGATCATGCCCAACTTGAGTATCCTAGCTTCCCAAGTTATGTAAATGCAAAGTTGCAATGTTGCTCAAAAAGTTGCTTGAGTAACTTTTGCAATTTATGGAAGTTTGGGAAGTTGTAACTATCCATGCTTGTGTATATGAGCATGGGAAACATTTTTTTGAAGGTTAGAAGGTTTCTAGTTAGATTTGCATTTTTAAGCAACTTTTACAACTTTTGCAATTTTGCACAAAAAGTGCAACTAATGCAAAGTTCACTAGATTTTAGTTCTAGGACTTGGAAAAGGTTCCAAACTATTAAAAAACAACTAAAAACACCTAATCCTATGCTATCTTGATCAAAAACTCAAAAATACTCAATTTGGCCTAATTAGCAACTTTTGCTCATATATTGCACAAAGTGGCCTACACATACATATCTTGCTCATATCTCTCTCATCATTCGTCGTGGGATCGAACTGTCTATTTCATTAGCTCCAGGTGTCTGGGTAAACCCTAGTCCCAAGCTCATCCCATCTTGTTGAGTGCTCAAACGTTCTTAGCCATGTTGAACTGAAACTTCCCTAAGGGTCACTAAATGCCATAGGACAGTGATCTTTGATGGGGCATATCTTAGAGCTCATGCAAGGTATGGATGTGATTCTAGGTGCTATAGGACCATGTTGTAGAGACCTACAATAACCTCTCTCTCTTTTTTGGAGATCTTACTCCATTTTGATTTTACAATGCCATCTTAAGTGATGTTAAAACTCATAGTGTTGGCCAGTACAAAGTTGCCAACTGCCAAATCTCCCTCACCATTTTTCGTGGGATCAAACTATCTATACTGTTAGCTTTGGGTGGTTGGGTAAACCCTAGATCCAAGCTTGTCCCATCTTGTTGAGTGCTCGAACGTTCTCGAGCATGCCGAACCGAAACATCCCTAAGGGTCACTAAATGCCATAAGGCAGTGATCTTTGACGGGGCATATCTCAAAGCTCGTGCGAGGTATTGATATGATTCCAAGTGCTATAGGATTGTGTTATAGAGACCTACAATAACCTCTCTCATTTTTGGAGACCTTACTCCGTTTTGATTTTACGATGCCATCTCGGGTGATGTTGAAACTCGTAGTGTTGGCTAGTACAAAGTTGCCAACTGCCAAATCTCCCTCACCATTTGTTGTGAGATCGAACTATCTATTTTGTCAGCTCTAGGTGGCTAGGTAAACCCTAGCCCCAAACTTGTCCACTCCCATTGAGCGCTCAAACATTCTTGAGCATGCTGAACCGAAATGTCCCTAAGGGTCACTAAATGCCATAGGGTAGCAATCTTTGACGAGGCATATCTTGGAGCTTGTGTGAGGTATGGATGTGATTCTAGGTGCTATAGGACCATGTTGCAAAGACCTACAATAACCTCTCTCTCTCTTTTTGGAAATGTTACTCCATTTTGATTTTTCGATGCCATCTTGGGTGATGCTAAAGCTCGTAGTGTTAGCCGGTACAAAGTTGTCAACTACCAAATCTCTCTCATCATTTGTTGTGGGATCAAACTATCTATTCTGTTAGTTCTGGGTGGCCAAGTAAACCTTACCCCCTAGCTCGTCTAGTTCTGTTGAGTGCTCAAACATTCTCGGGCACGTTGAACTAAGGGTCACTAAATGCCATAGGGCAATGATCTTTGATGGGGCATATCTCAAAGCTCGTGTGAGGTATGGATGTGATTCTAGGTGCTATAGGACCATGTTATAGAGACCTATAATAACCTCTTTCACTTTTTGGAGATCTTTCTTCATTTTGATTTTAAGACGCCATCTTGAGTGATGCTGAAACTCGTAGTGTTGGCTAGTACAATGTTGGCTAGTACAAAGTTGCCAACTGCCAAATCTCCCTCACCATTTTTTGTGGGATTGAATTGTCTATTTTATTAGCTTTGGGTGGCTAGGTAAACCCTAGCCCTAAGCTTGTCTAGTCCCGTTGAGCGCTCGAACATTCTTAGGCATGTCAAATTGAAATGTCGCTAAGGGTCACTAAATGCCATATGGCAGTGATCTTTGACGACGCATATCTTGGAGCTCGTGTGAGGTATGGATGTGATTTTAGGTGATATAGGACCATGTTGTAGAGACCTACAAGAACCTCTCTTGATTTTTGGAGATCTATCTTACTCCATTTTGATTTTGCGATGCCATCTCGGGTGATGTTGAAACTCGTAGTGTTGGCCAGTATAAAGTTGCCAACTACCTAATCTCCCTCACTGTTCATCATGGGATTAAACTGTTTATTCCATTAGCTCTGAGTGGATGGGTAAACCCTAGCCACAAGCTTGTCCAGTCCCATTGACCGCTCAAACTTTCTTGGGCACGCTAAACTGAAACGTCCCTAAGGGTCACTAAATGCCATAGGGCAGCGATATTTGACAGGGCATATCTCAGAGCTCATGCAAGGTATGATGCAATTCTAGGTCCTATAGGACCGTGTTGTAGAGGCCTACAATAAACTCTCTGACTTTTTGGAGATCTTACTCTATTTTGATTTTGCAACGCCATCTCGGGTGATGCTGAAACTCATAGTGTTGGCCAGTACAAAGTTGCCAATTGCCAAATCTCCCTCATCGTTCATCATGGGATTGAACTATCTATTCTATTCGCTCTGAGTGGTCAGGTAAACCCCAGCCCCAAGCTCATCCCCTCCCATTAAGCGCTCGAACATTCTCGAGCACACTGAACTGAAACATCCCTAAGAGTCACTAAATGTCATAGGGTAGTGATCTTTGATAGGGCATATCTCGGAGCTCATGTGAGGTATGATGCAATTCTAGGTCCTATAGGACCATGTTGCAGAGACCTACAATAACCTCTCTCACTTTTTGGTGATCTTACTCCATTTTGATTTTGCGATGCCATCTCAAGTGATGTTGAAACTTGTAGTGTTGGTTAGTACATAGTTGCCAACTGCCAAATCTCTCTCACCTTTCGTCATGGGATCAAACTGTCTATTCTATTAGCTCCATGTGGTTAGGTAAACACTAACTCCAAGCTCATCCTATCTTATTGAGCGCTCAAACATTCTCGAGCACGCCAAACCAAATCATCCCTAAGGGTCACTAAATGCCATAGGGCAACAATCTTTGATTGTAGAAACTGGATATGTCATCTCATCCAATGATGAAGACTCGTGATAGAAGGTAAAGGGGTGATCATACACATAAATTTGAACATGTTTTTTTTATGGTAATAAGGTAATCCTTGTTTGTAAGGTCAAGGAAATTGAGGTCACCTATAAACCCAAATTGCCTTAGTCCTAACGATTTTCCTTTTTTTGTTGTTTTTGTTAATAAGTTGACTCGATAAGTGTTTTGAGAGTCATTACACCTTATATAGTTGCATGTTATCATTGAATGGAGTTAGTGGAAGATGTTAATGATCTTCTTGGTTGTCTTAATATTCATTTCATGGGTTTGGAACATAACCACTTTCCTTTGTGAAGAGTTATCCGAAAATCAACAGATTACATAATGTTGCAAAGAAAATATAGTCATAGGATGTTGGAAGATTGTTTTCACTCATAGGATGTTGAAGAATCTCTTGGAAGGTGGTGCAAGAGTACCCTTTCAAGGCTCCCACCATATCATTTTTGGTGTGATGAACTTCTCTGAAGAAGTATGTGAATACAATAAGGGCATTTAGCTCATGCTTCTGTGTCCAAGTTAGGGTAGGTCTTAAAGTTTCCTCTTTGATCTCTGTTGAGAAAGGTACCTTAACTTTGGGTTGGTATCCTTCTTAGCTCTTTGTTGGGGAAAGGTTGATTTAGGAGTTTTTATTGCATTTTAGGCATGGTGTGCATTAAAAGAACCTTCCAAGGTGGACTACTTGTTTAGAAGACCAAAGTGCATGAACAATGTAATGTTATGTAAATCTGCCACCTTATGGAAGGGATGTTATTATGAGTTTGGGGATTCTTAGGTGAAGCAAGATAGTGAAATTTTCACTCCCAAGGATGTTTTGGGAAGGCATACCATGGTCTTGAAATGTGAGTTAAAACAAGACTACCTGAGCAATAAAAATTGCCCCAAAATTGCTTACAATTTTTAAAAGTTGTTGAGCAACTTTTTCCAATTGTTGCTAAAAGACCTACTTTGTAAAGAAGCTTTGAAAAAGCCCCAAATCCTATCTCTAACCCAAGGAAAAACCTATTTATTCTTGGATGAACCCTAATCAAGGGTTGGCAACTCATTTCTTGTACGAATTCGTACTGTTGGAATGTATGTAGCAGACTATGACTATTTTAGCACAGATTTTACTAGTTTTTAATCTTGTTTGGAGGAAAATCACATGGCTATTATCATTTTGTTGCTTGTTGTAGTTGTCTTATTGTTTGTTTTCCATTTTCCATGCATTAGTTATAGTTTGTGACCAAGTTTTGAAAGGTTTTGTAAATTTCTTCAAAGATACATGTCTATTGCCAGTTTTGGAGTTGTATATCATGAAAGGGTTGTAAGTCTTGTCTCTGATGTGGAAATTCCATGGTATTTTGGATTTCAAGGCTATAGACCCTAATGTATTATATTATGCAAGCAAGGGCCCTAAAAGTGAGTGCAAAGAATTCTTTGACCAAGCCCTAGGCAAGCTAGGCAATGCCTGGCTAGGGACTGTCAGCAAAGAAAGAGCTCTCGACAGCAAAGCTTGAAGAATGAAGACTTTCCCTTCTAAGGGATTGAAGAGGGGTATGAGGAGGTTCTAACTTGTGGAGGAGGAGTCTTTATGAAGTGTGGAAGGTGTCTTAAAAGTGGGGACAATAGGCAACCAAGAAAACCCTACCAAACCCTCAATTTTGTTATTTTTGTTGTACGACCTATAGGCACCCCGAGACCCTAAAAATCCTTGAGCATGGGTCCTATGCATCAATTTATCTTAAGGCCAGAGGTGTTTAAACTCTAAGAAAAAGGAGTTATTGGACCTAGAAATCCGGGTGGAGGCCTAATTAGGGGCTCTCCTTGTAGCCCTTTTGTGAAAAAAATCTTGAAATCGGGTATAAACCCATTGTTGTTATCCATTCAAGCATAGTAAAAGTGTTCTAGTAACACCTTAGGACATCATGGAAACCTGAATTTATGATTTATGACAATGATTTTTTCAAATCAAGAACAATGATAAAGTTTGCAAATGTAATTTATTGTTTTCAGTTTCAAATTTGTTATATGTTTGTAATAATAATTTATGATAAATGTTTAGATGCATAATATAGAAGGTAGACTTTAAACATGAACAAGAAGATCATAAATCATATGACAATGACATATTGCCAATGATAAATTTATGGCTTTAACACTAAAAAAGTTTATTGTTGATCAATATTGTATCAAAGTTTCAAACTGATTATGTATTGAATTAAGCTTGATAAACAAATAACAGAGAAGGAAAACTTTAAACATGAACAAGATCATAAATCATATGACAATGATATCTTGGAAATGATAAATTTATGCTTAAACAATGATAAAGTTTATTACTAATCAATATTCTATCAAAGTTTTGAATTGATTAGGTATTGAATTAAGCTTGATAAACAATGAGCTAAGACACAAATAAAAAATCGAAAAAAAAATCAGAAATCTCAATCAAGGTCCTTAGCTATGATGCTCTCCACCGAGTACCCAATACTTGGGATACGTGTACCCAATAGTTGGGTACGTGGGTACGAGTACTAGGGGTGTGGGTACAAGTATCCATGCAACCTCATAATATATTATGATAACTAATAATGCCATACATGAACGAACATATAATATATTACGATAACCAATAATATCATACATGAACAAACATATAATATAAAATGATAACCAATAATGTCATACATTAACAAACACATGATATATTATGATAACCAATTATGTCGTACATGAACAAACATATCATATATTAACCAATAATGTCATAAGTCTAATAAAGTCATGCATCAAATATATGTCATACATCAAATATAAAATGTCATATATACATCAAATGTATATCGAATATGTCCACTAACATAAAATCCAACATATATGTCCACTGATGCCTATACATGTGTGTCTATCAACTATATCTTCTCCTTCCCATGAGGGGAAGGAAACAAATCTCTAGAGGTCATCGGTCGTCATGTAGAGGGAGATGATGGGGATGATGGGGTCTTCCTCACACACTCCCTTGTCCTCTTGTTTAGGCTCTTCTCTAACTCAAGGTGATACAAACAAAGTAGATATGAATCAATAATTATTATACATTGAAATCAAATATATGTACACACAAAATTAATTATTTTCTTACCACCATCATATAGTCACTCTGCAATCCACCTCAAAGGCTCGTGGATGATCGGGTGTAACAAGGCCCTACAACAATTCAATCAATATAATCACTTATAAATAATATTAGAAATTTTGATACTAAATAAACAACAACTAAAACCAAGAAAATTCTTTCATACCTCAGTCAATGGCTCTGAACTAGCCATAGTTGCAGCCATTTCAAGATTGATGGATTGCCGAAGATGAGTAGGAGTCTCAAATGTCAACAGCTGCATGTCATATAATACACGTTACATGTAACATGAAACATGAAACAAATATAATCAAATGAATTAAATTAACATGAAACAAATGCACCTGTACAAAGCTCGTATCACACCTTGGCTTGGAGTCCCTAGTGAATGTCGATGGTCCAGTAGATAATTGATGCATATGCATAATTTTTTTTTTCAATCCTCCATATGATTACTTAATGAATATATGTATTAATTTAATGATTAAATCAACACATACCTCTGGACTCGTCGCGACGAGACGAAAAATGGGGCCGGGGGATCTCTACTGGGGCCACCAACACTTTGACCCTGAATTTTGAACAATGTCAATAAATGCTAATTAATTAGTCATTCACTATACATATGAAATGTGATCAAATTAGTTTATTATAATTGTAATTTACCTGTGTGTTAATGCCAAATGTCTCATTCAGGAACTAATCAGTGACTAGCCCATCATCCATACTATCTCCAGCGTGACTGCCAAATATGCATAAGGATACACATGATGTGCACATGTGATCGCGACGCACAAAAGGCTCCTCCTCAACTAATGGACTCATGCAATGAATGAGGGTCTGCGTCAAAGCATTAATAGTCCCTAGAGTGCTGGCCTCTACATGTTCCTTCACAACTGAAGGAATAATCACATGCTCACCTTGTGGCTTGATAACAGGTGCCCTAACTATGTTAGGGTGATGACATGCCCCCAACCTCTCAAATGATGACCCCCACATCTACCCTAAGATTCTAATATATCAAAATAATTGGGGATCTCCCTAAGGAACAATTCACAATACAATTTCCTTAAGAAATACACTGGGACCTCATGATTATTGCAGGGAGGGGCATCAAATACCATCTGCCATCTATCCCAAAAATTATTTCTAATACCATCAAGTATGCACCAATGGATGGGGAACCATTTAGTTGTCTCTCTAGCAGTATTTTGTTCACCAGGCTTTCTAAACAATGCACAAATTCTACCTTTTGGTACATCTTTTTTTTAATATCTTGATATGATAATTTGTTTGCATAATATCTTTTTTGTTCCTCCCTCTTAACATGCCAAATATCTAACTAACCACTAACAAAAGATACATGGGTCATAATGGACTCGAGGGAGGATGCCAATTGTGCTCTCATTGGATTGGTTTGTCCACAAGCTTTCAACCTACCAATGAGTGCTTGTAATTCATTTTTCCCTCTTTCTATTTCATTTATTATGTTGTCTTATTTTCCAAGAGGAGGTCTTCCAATCGGTGCATGTTGCAGAATTTCTTGTTCTTGTTGTGGAGAGTTTTGATTGTCATCTTGTTGAGGGTTTTGGTTTTGATCTTGTTGAGGGTTTTGGTTTTGATCTTGTTGGGGATTTGTTGGTTCATTATTCATATTTTTTGATAAGAAACCAATTGCAATCTAAATAAATAAACAAATTTAAATAAAAATTGAAAAAAACCTGCAAAACAATGCAAAAACAAGGGTAAAAAATATACGACATGATCTCGATCTCAAACTTCGGTGACAAGGAGGCATTTTGAGGAGGTGGGTGGCAAAAATCTTCAATCTTCAACTCGCGTACATGTTGTGAGGAGGAAATCTTGAAAAATGAACTTAAAATGAAATGGGTTGTGGGTTTGTAGCCCATTTATTAAAAAAAAATTGTTTTGAAAAGAGCATATACACTATATTTCGTACGTGCTTTTTAAAACTAGAAGAAAAAAAAAGGTGTCATCTTTTTGGTACCACGACTTGGTGCACTTACCCTCATAATAATGATAGAGATAGACAATGAAATCTAGTGCTTCAACATAGCCAACATTGTAAATTACCAACTAAGCAACCCCAAGGGTAAGAATATAAGAAGAATCAATAGTAGATAAGACAGGACACAGAACTATAAAAAGGTCATCGACATATATATTCAGTATAAACAAAGTCATAATAGAGATATGCATTGTGTAATTTTTTCTTCTTGGATAACCATGCCTTTTAAAAGATTATATTCTTAGCATCTTTGTTTAGTAAAACTCAATAGATCTTTGTAAAGAGGTTAAAGTAAATAATTTTAGAATTGTTGTGATTTAATTTGACCATGCACTATTGTCAGGATATTTGAGGAAATTTATCACTTATAATCTAAAAAGTGATGTGAATAGTAGGAATGGGTGTTGAATGTAGGTTTAAAGAGGAGGGTAATTAATGGGAAATGTATTGTTTTCCTTAGAAACAACCTACCAGTCTTTTACATTATGTTTGTTTATGATGCTTCGCCAAGGTCAGTAAAGCATTTATGCATATGATTGAAATGCATTGATTATTTTACATTGTTTTTCCTCTTCCACATCCTTGTGTATGTTTCTACTAGACATATGTGTAAGTAGATTAGGCACTTGGCTACACCATATCCTTCCAATCCAATTGTGTCAAGTTGCTAGCCTTCTCGTGCCAAGGTTGGGTAGTTCTTTTTAACTGGAGAACATTGGGGAGCTAATGCAACGGGCACCCTAGAATGCCCAAAAACTAAACCAATTGCTGAAATATAATTTTTAATGCAAACTGAAGATGGAACCGATGTTGAAATTATATTAATTCTCAAAATGATGAAATCCAATACAAACAATGTATTCCAAAGGCCAAACCCCAAGGGAATGACGTCTAGAATGTTACAAGAGAGGATGAACGTCCCCTATTGCCAAGAAAGATATGTGATTCACACATCCAAGCTCTTATCAAATGTCATTCACAAAAATCCCATGCTCAACAATGAGACTTTCACCCCTATTTATCCTTTTCCTTCACCCTTCTAGAAGGAACTAAAACATTAATTAATTGCAAGTGTTAGAAGCTTCCCCCTTCCAATAATTAATGCACTCTCTAAAAACTCCTCCCTTGCGATACAATATTTAATTGTGCTTCTAGAAAATTAAATTACTAGAGGCTTCCGCCTTTCCAATAATTAATACACACTCTAGAAGCTTCTCCCTTGTAATACAATAATTAATTAAATAAATTAAATATAAAGTCACCTTTTAATTTTTAATTTATTTAATGACTTTATAAGAAATTAATTTAATTTTCTCTTATGCTCCACTTAGACTTTGGAGAACATGAAAGCTAAAAGATGGGATCATTACATAGACTTTGGAGAACACGAAGGCTAAAAGATGGGGTCATTACAGCTAACCACTCCATGGTTGGGTGGTAAAAGTGCCTGGACCACTCTTCCATCTCATGATAGCAGATGGACATTGTTTTGATGGCTTGGAGACATGACTACATGTAGATGGACTCATAGGTTTGATGACATGTCATTTTATGTGTTTTTTAATGTTATTGTACGTTTATCTCATTTGATGTACTTATGATTCTTTATGTTCGATGTGCAGCTTGACATACTTATGACAGATGTTTGATGAGTAGACTTTATGACTTTTGTTAGTTTATGATACTTTTGTTTATTTTCATTCAAAATTATGTAAGTTTCCATGGGAGGCCAATTTGTTTTCCAACATTCATTGAAAATCTAACATAAAAGCTAGATGATATTATCATTTTGAATCCACATCCTATCCTTGAAATAAGACATTACGTATATGAATGTGAAGTACAAATTCTACATCAATGTAGTTGCAATGATTCAATCGTTTGCGAATGTGAATATGTTTATAATTGTCCTAGATGTTTTGATTACAAGTCATATAACCTCAACTCACTACGTTCTATGTCCAATTCTATTCTAGTTTAATATGATACAAGTATATCTATTTTAATCAAATTCCTTCATTTTATCCTTTATTAACTTCAACTAAATTGATGTCTTATGACTAGGTATTTTAAATCAATTATCAATTATTTATCCTCCAAATTACTATAATGTATTACCTTCTAATAACCCTTCATCCATAATTAATATTTTAATTTTTTATTACTAAATTATGATAATTCCCAAATAATCTCTAACTAATGATACCCTAACTAACTCCATATCCCAACTAAGAGTCATACCATTATTATTTAATGAATTTAACTAATTAAAGAAAATATAAAAGCCCAAGTAAGAATTACTAATATATTTCCTAATATTTAATCTTTTAAATATCTCTACACCTATCCTACACTCCCCTACCTACTATCCTACCTTACCACACAAAATCCCCCTTCACATTATCCATAACATAAATAATTATTACTATATAAAAACTTACTCCTAACTTTATTTAAATATTCCTACTTTACTAGCCTCCTTTTTCTACTAACTACTAACCAACTCTACTTTCCACCTTACCCCCTAACACACCTACTAACACATGACTTGATATAATAATACAACCCTAAACATTACCAATTATCCCATTAAAAATAAATAAAAAAATCCCCTACCTCAAATCAGGCGCCCAACTCCCCATTCGAAATGATACCCTACTTCCCTTTACCCCCTAACACCTACCCATAGGAGAAAACATCAAAACCAATGCGCCCTTACCAAGGATAGGTGCATTTCCTCCTCCCAGTAGTGGAGGCACCTAAGGAAGCTTGTCCTTGACATGTGGCAAGGAGATATGACATCACATAAGGTGCCCAAGTCTTGTCTCAAGGGTGTAAGGTGCTTAGGATGGATGGGGACCGTTGTTCCCCCTCCCTTTGAATTTGACTTTCCTGATCCTTACCAAATGGGTGCCCACACTTATGTTTTTAAGTATTTTTTTTTTTTTAAAATAAAAATTTATATGAGGATGCTTATAAGATACCCCTCCCTTTTCACCTAGGTCTAAGGGGTGAGTGCCTAGGTGTCTGACTTGACATGAAATTTTTTATTTTTTATTTTTTGAAATTGTGACACAAGTGTCACGTGACTCAAATGAGTCTTCACTTACAAATATTTTATGAGCTAGGTGTTTATTATTGTTTGAGTCTTATCTCTTAGCATATGTATTGTTTTATTAATATTCTATGTAGAAGATTCTAAAGTATATTCTTCCTAAATAAAATATTAGTTTATAATAGGTATCAAATTATTTTTCCATTCTCATACAAATTCTAGAGAATAAAAAGTGCACCTACAACAAACTTTTTCTTATAGATTTTTAAACTATGTTGTAGAAGGAGTTATTTTCTTTCACTTTAACTATGAAGAAAAGATGTTTTGTTGGTGATAAAATTGATGTTATCCTTTGTTCTATATAATCTTAGAGATTTAATGGTACAAGACAACTCAAATTTTGACACTTCAATGTATAGGGTCCATTTTAAATGTTTTAAAAAAGACAATTAGAATCACATATGAAAATAACTACTCATAGAAACAAATGAAATTCTTTCCATGCATACTTATGTGCAAATACAATGCTGGAACCTTTTTATTCATATTTCACCAAATCACATAACAAGAAACTTTACAATAATCTCACTCATCCTACCATGGAAATAAAATATTAACACTAACTTTCTGACATGAAATTTCCACAAGGTTTAAACTATGGATTGAATACATAAATCTACTTGTGTACAATAACTCAATCTCCTATTTGCAACATGATTTCTAAGATGATGGATATTACTTCTCTTGATAATTTCCCTTTTTCTTCCTATACCTACAACACCATCTTCTTTTACATTGCTACCTATATACATAACATCAAATCTCACTTTTCACATTTGTAATAATATACAACAGTGGGTGAATCCCCTTCACAATACAAAGAACAACAATGGAAGTTTGATAGCACAACACACTACGAGATGACTTAGAGAGGTTGATTTCTCCACAACACTTGATCCTTCAACAAAGCCAAGGGTGAAACCCTAATCTCTTCATAGGAACCATTCTCACAAAATCTACAAAACAACACAAAAAAACAAGGACCATGGGTGCTCTCCACCCAACCATAGGCCTCCAAAGAGGCCACCCCCGCGCTACGGGAACAAGGCTCAAACTAGGTTTCACATACAATCTTGCAAATGCATATACCTTACATTTCAAAACTTGAACAATTCCATCCCAAGGATATTTCACAATGGTTCACCAATGGAACCATAAACAAAAGGTGAAGGTGTGCTTTTCAAATGGAGATTTGTCATATCAAACAATACCTTCAATAAACAAATTTCATGCCCTTTTGGGGCTTTCACCAAACAACAATTTCATGCCCTTTCGGGGCTTTCACAATCATCCTCCAAACAGACTACCATCAATTGTAGATCTCTTGGAGCCCATACTCCATAAACTTCCTTTATACATCATACTTCCCTGATCATCCCCAGCAAGATATGAAAGATTATGGCATACAATGGAGCCCATACTCCAAGGTTCTCAATACATTTTCAATCCCAACTAACCCCTTCACCCTGGACTTCTCTTCCCTTCCCAAAGGGTGAGTGAAGTCCTCACACCCATAACATCACCCATGCACAAAATCATGGAAAATCAAAAACGAAAAACAATGAAAATTCAAACTTCATTCTCATCACAACACAACACAACATGCTACAAGATGATTCCACACATTTTGCTTACAATGGTATTCTCACTACCTACATTCTCATGAATGCAATACCAAGATTCAACTTCAAAATGGAAGGAATTAACTACATGGCAAGAAACACCAACCTTGAATTCCTTTGCAAAATGGAAATGATAGGTTGTAGAAAAGCTCCCTCCAAGCTTCCAAACCCTAAGAGTCTCTAAAGTCAAAGAGTGGGTAGACAACCCACTAATTTCCTCCCAAGTCCTTTGAAAAGGGATCCCAAAACCCCCACTATCTAAAATTGGTCATAACATGAGCTGCCTTTTTCTTACACCTTGTCTCCTAAAAATGTAAGCCTTGACCAACTAAGAGAGTGTGGAAGAAGTCATGTGACTCTAAAATTTTGAATTGTTCTAAAAGTGACTTGTTTGGAGGGTTCCCAAGGTCATCTAGGTCTACTAAAGGTTAAATTTAGACCCCCAACCCATATTACTATCATGAGAGCACTTATTTTTCACCAAAATAACCCCCTATGATCGCTTTTTAATCCTTAAAAGTCAATAGGAAGTTGGAATTCGAATTTTTGTTGATGGAGATTCCTCATAACATTTTTCCATGTGAGGTTAACTTAGGTACTACATTGGGGTTAGGTTTAGGTTAAGTTACTTCTTGCCAAACCCTGAATGACATGTCGTCTCCACATGGACAACACAAGTGTCAAGTGACACATTAAAACACATCACAATTCACAATGACATGTCTCTAATGTATTCATGAATTTAAATTTACTACACATGCAAACTCACATTTACGAAATAAATACATCACATGAGGCTTTGAATCTTCCAAAGATTCACCTTGGCTATGTTATGTTCACATGGGCTTGAGCCTTGGTTCCCCGTTAAACCCCATGGTTAAATTCCTACACACAAAACTCAAGCATCAGAAGTCCAAGAAAATCATGTAAACAATAAGTAAATATGTGCAATAAATCATTATCTCATTCAACATTAGGCTTGCATATTTCATCATTTCAAATTAACTTTCCCTTTTCTAATCATTTTCATGTAAAATATTCAAAACATTAAAATATCAATCCCTACATATCAATATTGATCTTTACTTAACATGATTTGAATAACATTCTGAGCAACCTTATAATCTATTTTCTATCACAGTGATGAAATACTGAATCCATGACTATTAAGTCACTAGGCATGTGAATTAGGTCCTATTGCATATCACAATCTATCCTTTAACACTAAATTCTATTTGAACATTACAATTTGACATTTCAAGTATTTCTACAATTCAATTTTTATTAAAGCAATTGAAATAATTTGGAACATGAAATGAGATCATTAAATGTATCAATTAGGTCCTAATGTGCAAACATAAGTGTGGATCATCAAAATGTAGATATTAAAATGACATAACCCTATAGTCACAAAAGTGTATCAAAACATTGAATTATAAGTATCATAATGCAAATATTTCATCTATAATATGACGATTCGGGTGAGGCCTCACACTCTCCTTTTAAAGAATGAACGAATGAAGGATTTTAATAATGTCCACAAGGCCAAAGCAGCCTATGGGACTTGCCTGCTAACTACAACCTAATCTAACCGTAACTCTTTGACTAACTTTTCTCTTGTTGGTGCATGTTAAGAAAAAAAGTTACACAAAAAAAGTTAAACAATAACATAGGAAAAGAGAGCCTGATATTAATTATGCTAATAGGCTTTTTCCCTAGGAGACTTTTATTGAAAATTTTCAAGTTTTCGATGTTGTTGGACACCGTGAAATGTTAAAAATGTCACAAAGTCAAATGATGCCGGAAAGTTAGCTTGTGAAATGAAAACTTTTAATTCGGTGCAAGTGTTTTTTGTCATTCAAGATAACTTACACAAACTATTGTTGTACAAACTGAAAATGGTGTCTCTACTATTGCAATTTTTCTTTTCGCAATTAGCCCTAACTTGCCAGGTTGCACAATTTTCCTATCCATTTCGACTACTCTCAACGACACCATCAGAGAATCTATTAAAGATCTGAAGCAAGAAGGAACGTTGCCAATCCTCTGCCGCATCAACCATTTTAATTTTTTTTGGCCAAATCAAAATATTTTCTTTTGAAAACTTTTATCCAATACACCATTTTTTGAAATCACTTTGACGTTGTTGCACTACAAGCGATCCTTAATTTGGGTGCTTTCCAGAAATTGGTAGTAGGATTCCAACATTTGAGGCAACTTAGATATTTTAACACTGTGTAATTATGAAACATAACTAAGAATTTCTCAATCTGATTGGACATCTGAAGAAATTCAAAAGCTATGTATTTATCTAGAGAATTCAACATCCATTTCTTTATTGCCTTCATAATTCAACCCATGTTGGGCCAAACTCTTGAAATCCTTTTCATTTTAAAATAAAAAAATATACCTAAAAAGAATGGGTTAAAAGCCACCTCTGAGCCTTTCCCGTAAATGTTTATTGGATGGAGTAATCCATTCTATAAAAATAATATACTTTATTCATATATGGGTTTGATCATAAGCAACTAGGTAATAAATAATACAAAATAAGTAAAATGAAAATGGTAATGTCCATTTCAAAGCTCAAGAAATTGTCAGCTTCAAAAAAATTGTTTTAAAAAGCTCGGATGTATAATATAAATGAGCAACATGCTTACTCATATTTGATTTCACAAATTTTACTATAAGCAAATATATGATTGTTGCATTTTTAATAGCCAACATGCTTACTATACTCAGTATCAATGTCACAATTTTTTTTACTTACCAATATTATTCTGAAATCGTACTTTTGTTCTATAGCTTTTACACACATGTTTTTGTTAGTTTTGTAAAGTATTATTAATGTATATAAGGAGATATATTAGTTTAAATTGCTAATAAAGCATGTATATATTGCATATTTTTTTTCTTTCTAAATGATAGTCGATTTTTTTAATGACTATAAGAATCTATTTGTTTAAAATTATAACAATTTAATTATTTTTAAATTAATTATAACAACTTTGTTGATTTTAAATTCGTATTAATGATAAGTAGGAATCAAATATTTATTAAGATTATATAGTAATATTAATTATATATAAATATTATAATAAGAAAATATACAAAGTTTAGTATTTTTACTTCTCTCATAAATTTTCCCGTCTTTTAGACATTCTTTTTCTTGTTATATTTTAATACTATTTGTATAATAAAAAAAATAAAAATAAAAGAGTTACTTATATACATAGGTTACTTTTAATTTAATAAAATCTATTAAATTTAGTTTTTAAATATATATTTTTTAAATTTAAAATATTCAATTATAATCATATATTTTTAATTTTATTTATTTAAACTTATTAGAAAATGAAGAATAAAAAATGTTTTAAAATTGTAAGATTCAAACCTAAAATTAATTTTTCAAACTACAGTCCTTAGTGTATTTTTCAAAAATGTTATTCTCAACAATCCTTACTTATATTTAGAGATGTAGATATTAATGAAATCAACACATTAAATTTTATACTCGTTGAAATTTTTAAATATCAATAGAATATTTGTAAAAGTGATTGAGATTTAAAATGAAATTCAATATATTATACTTTATAAGATTCATTATATGTTCTTATTTTTTTTTTTAAAGTTTATTAATTACTTATTATTAAAATTTATTACTTTTAAAATTAAAAATGAAATCAAGTTATGATAATTAAAACAATGTTCTTAAATGGTATGACTTGTACAAGAAGGAAATAAATATGATTTTGAAGACATAAGCAACTCTTCCTTTTAATGATAAAATTTCTAATGTTTTTGATTAAGTTAAGCAACAAGAGGGTGCTGGCCCTTGGTACAAACAACTCACACTATGCTGTTAAACGAAATTAATAGCCTTTAGTGCCAAATCCAAGATCCCCAAGGATCTACAATATAAAACTACCTCTGTCTGAATGACACACCTTGGGACAAGCCCCCAAACAGCTATAAAACATAACAAAAAACAAGAACCAAGGACTTGGATGAGCCCTTTAAAACTACCAGCATACATCCAAATACAAGAGCCAAGGACTTGGATGCACCCTTTAAAACTTCCAACGTACATCCAAATACAAGAAGACAAGGACCAGGAAGAAGGAGGTCCTATCATCATCAAAAAATTTGAACAGCTAAACAAGGCAGCAACCTGCCTGCCCTTTCTTCTCTGAATCAGAGATCCATATCCATCTTGGCCCCTTTCTTAGGCCAGCACCTTTGATGATCTTCCAACTCACAACAATCTCCTTTCCCACCTCAATAGTGAAAGGGTCCCCCATAACAAAAGTAGGTCTAAGGAAGATCATAACATCAAAGTTGGGAAGATGGAACCACCCACCCCCCAACCTATCACCAACAACAGCCATGAAATTGTCCCCCTCACAAGGAGTTACCAGCAACTCACACCAGATCTCCACCTCAATAGGAGATAGCTTCACCTCCATAGAAGCCATGCAAGGAGCAAAGATAAGAATCCAAGTCCACCACCGTTGCAACAGTATTTTGCTCAAAATGAGAGGACAAAGGATAGTCCTCCCAACAAGGAACCAAACATCAAGGTCAGGAAGACGGAACCACCAGCCCCCCAACCTATCAAAAGTGGCAGCCATGAAAATGTCCCCCGCATTAGGAGTCTCCTCCATAATCAACAACTCACACGAGATCTCCACCTCAATAGGAGGTAGCTTCACCTCCATAGAAGCCCTGTGAGAAGGAGCGGAGACAACAAGCCAAGCACACCACTTCTGTAACAACACTTTATTCTTTGTGAGAGGGCAAAGCAGAGCCTTCCCAGCAAAGAACCAACCACCTACAAGTGGTGAAACCAAAGCATGGTAAACCAACATTAAGGCACATGAGCCTAATGTATGATACCAGTAGTGTCCAAGAGAAACATGCCACATGAGCCTCCACAACCTGAGATTGCCCCAAAGGTAGCAACCCAACCTGACATCCAGCAAAGGGAGCGGGGGAGGAACCATCCCAACTCGACCTTTACCAGCATAACAACAAGAAGAAACATGCAGATAGTAACACTTCACACCAGATCTTGGGAAGACATAGGATCTAAAAGATTCAATCCAAAAGGAGTCATTTCGAGGTAATATGAGCCAAAGAGAATGAGAGCCTTGGACCAAGCAATGCAACCCAAAACTCCCACCTTTGCCCATGTTACCATCACAACTAGCTACGGATCTGGGGGAACACCACTCACCCCACAAACATAGAAGGCTAGAGCTAGCCTTCACAAAAACCAGACAACAGCCTTCAAAAGAAGGGTGTCCCCAACAAGGAGCGACACCCAGAAGGAGCCCGTCAACATTGTCACCAATAGGAAAGATACCAAATGCCAGACCCCAATCTATGCACAATCTTCTCAGAAACAAAAGGCCACAACCCACATGAGTTCCATCCCAAAGGAGAAAACTCCCGGCAGGACTGCACCACACCCGAGCAAGACTACGAGTCTGAGAAACCTCAGCTTTCAGACCAATAACCAGAGAGCATTGGGACAACAAGACAGCCGAATCCATTCGGGAAAAGTCCTCCAAAAGCCCACAAAACTAGACTCCCACAGTGCCAATCTTCGCATCATCCTCATCATCATCGTTACCTTCTCCCTCACCAGTCTCAGACTCCCCTGCAATGCATCCACATCTACAGGGACCCCTCCGTTTGAAAACTCCAGGCCCGCTCCCTTTCCTGCTCATTTTTATAAAATTTCTAATGTTATTAAATTATTACAAACTAATATTGGTTCAATGTGAAAGTTCAATTTCATTTGTCCAACTACATGAAAATGATGTTTTTGTATAATATTAATTTTTAAAAGAGGTTATGTGGTGAGGAATCATCATGTTTACTATATAATTCAATTTTAAGAATATTAGAATTAAAAATAATGATTTAATTGATTTATTTAAAAACTAATTAATAAATAAATAGTTAACTTATTTATATTAATTTAAACATTATCAAATATTTGATATAAAATAAAAAATATCGCCAAAAAAAATCTATGCAATAATTATTAATACTATGGGCTTAACCCCTTGTACCTTTTAAAGTACAAGTGCTCGTTACATAAAAATAATAAACATTTTTGTAGGCGAATGCGAGAGTCGGATATCGAAGTATTGATTTGGTGTGGCTTTCGTTGGGCGTTTTATGTAAGCTTCAGTACTTTTGGACGGGGAACTTAATTCAAATATCCGAAGGAAGACTTTCAATATTTCTTTATAGGCAGCACTCCGAGCTTTTGCCTTTTTCGACTTTCTTGGAAATTATTCAGGCATAGGTTGCGTTGCCACCATATTGGGGTCTTTGATTATTGCAGCTCTTGAGCGGACTTCTTCACCCACTATCGGGGCTATTTTGGCTTCTGTGCGACTTTACTCTTTAAAGGGAGCGAGACACCGGGTTTTCTTTGCTAGTGCTGCTCTGGATTGAAGCAGCAATGCATTACCCCCTGAGTCGTGAGGAAGTAACCATTGGAAGTGGATATTTATCCTCAAACCGAAACTGAATATTCCAGCAGATGTAAAACAGCTACAAAAAGTGCTCAGAAATGATCTGCTGACACGACTGTGATTTGGAAAAGTGTTGGAGAATCGTCAAACTTTCAGTAGTTGATGTTAATGCTCAAAATTCAATGCTACAATCGTGTGAGGTCAGGAATGCCATCATCTTCCTTGCGATCTGATTTGCATGCTTGTAATAAAAAATGTATTCACGCTCAATTCTGATATGACAGTGAATATAAATATTCTAATTTCAGTTCAGTTTTATATCATCTTCTGCGTTGCAAATAAAGTTCAAATTTGCATTCTGAATTCTGAATATATTGAATATTTATTCCCGTATTTGATTTGACATTGGAAAATTTCTGCAATCTTTGTTAAAATCCTTAACTTTCTCAAAGCTGCAAATGTGAATGAAGTATATGCATGTCATAAACTGTTTGACACAATGTCCTAAAACTGAGTTTGGAGCAAGCGAGTTTTGAGGTAAAATTTGGGGAAGATATTGTTATCCCTCTTTGGATATCTTTTATTAAGCCAGGTTATAGTCTGTTTTCACTACTTTTTTTTAATATCCTTAAATTTGTCGTTATCCACATTTTATTCGTATCATTCTTCACAAAATATGTCACAATAGAGACAAACTTTGCTAGCTCAAATAATTATCACGTCAATATGTCATGTATTCAATCCCTAAGACATAATCATTTAAATTTACATGGACGCAGTTTGCCTCATTGCCCGTGCTTGGGTTCTTCTTAGTAGCTTTGAACAATTATAATCTTATAGTTACTTCCCTCTTGCATATTTCATTCTGCAATCATTTGTTTGTAGAAGGATTAGAAAACAAAATTATTGCTTAAATGTTTTGCATACTCTAAGCTCGAAATATTTATTTGAAGATCACATATAAGTTTGTAACTCGTAAACTCCATATATTCTCAGCCTCATATATAAGTTGCCCACCTGCTTTTTTCTTTCACAGT
Organism: Cupressus sempervirens; assembly: GCA_028749045.1. Lineage (NCBI taxonomy): Eukaryota > Viridiplantae > Streptophyta > Pinopsida > Cupressales > Cupressaceae > Cupressus > Cupressus sempervirens. Next base: position 67,208,938 of record CM053783.1, read on the forward strand.
ATCTAGGTTTACTAACTGGATAATTTGATGTAAATATTGAGTGCAGATGTGTTTAATCTACAACTAAAATGATGTTAATTTTAAGTTTCTATGGTTTCTGTTGTCCAGGATTCAGCTCTCTGTAGGCAATTTCATGTTTTTAATTTTAGTGGAAACGCCTTTTCATTTTCATTGTGTATGATTGTAATTTTTCTTATTTGTAGGTCAACTACTTAAGGATATATTGATAACCAGAGACGATTGGAAAATAGTTGAGCAGTCTTAATTATTCACCATGCCTAGGGTGAGGATGGTATCTAGGAATTTTATGGATATGGTTGCAGCATTACCAGCTGTGAAGTTGGATCGGCTTTACGAAAATCATATCATATGTGAAGCGGTGTTAAGGTAAGCTATATTGATCCTCTATATTATCTTTTATTTCTCTTGCTGCCACTATTTATAATTGGAGGGGAGCTTTAGAAATTACTATGCAGAAGTTTAATATCAATGGTATGCTTTTATATCTGCACTATTTGAGGTCAAGTCTACTTGATTTTAGTACAGATAACTAAGTACATGGGATATAGGATGAAGACTTAATCTGGAAGCAGTCAATACTCAGAATCACTTTCGGACTGTTTGGTAACAGATTTTGATATTATATTACTGTATTATAATTTCCAAGATCTAGATCTCATCTTTTCATTGATAGTCCCTCCCTGAGGCATTTGAATGTGATCCAGGTCTTCATTGCTATGTACTTGTAATACTATTGGATAATAGTCCTCATCTCAGAGAGATGCATATTCTGGATGAGATTGTGTGCCATATTTTTGCATCAACATTTTGAATCACGTTTGTGATCCATCATCAGGACGAGAAGAGCTATAGGAGATAAATGATGTATCACAGTGTATGATTCGAAACGTTGATGCAAATACATGGCACACAATCCCAGAATGTGCATCTCTCTACTATGACTGATTGTGGAAATCTGTTCTTGTTAATCCTCATCTCATCAGTTAGTATTTGGTTTTGTATATCGAAGTGCTATGTTTTATCATTCAAAATAGCAAACCCCAGAAAGTTGCATATTCCATCTCTAGTTCTTAAGCATGTGCTGAACTTTTCACCAATTTACAATGTTTCATCTTCATTTCGGGAAATTAGTCTGCAACAAGCTAATCCCAAGCCATCTGGTCTGAATTGAAGTGCTAGTTGAACTTTAAAATCACCACTTCAATAATATTGAAAGTGTTAAAAATCAGGGCAAGAGACTATGGAAAACATTGCACTGTATAAATGATGCAGACTTATTTCAAACATATTGAATCGTTTTGCAATTTCTCCCCTAGATAGTGTCCTACAAACATTAGGTAGCTAAATCGTCATTCTGAGAGAGTCTTAATTCAGCTCGACAAAACTTCAAATCTAAATGGATCCCTCAGTGTTTATGAATTGCTTCACTAGGGTGGGTTTGGTACACAATGTAATATCCTGGATTGAATTAATTGATAATTTAAGCAAATTGTAGAGAGGGTGGGCAAGTGAAATTAATTTAATCAATCTAAAACTAAAGTTGCAGATACAGATACAAAAACAGAGACAATATCGGATATGGATACAGCCATTTTTTAATACCCCCAATATGCATACAGCTGGATATGACATTATCATAAAACACATACACTTGTTTAACTTAATTATTTAAGTTATTATTATAATTTTTTATTACCTCAAAGCAATATAGACACATAAATGCCACATAAATCCATCCTTTGAAGGGGGCGGGGGGGAGGGACCTGTAAATAAACTTGGTATGTATATATTATTGTTGTGTATATTACCCTCAAAACATGCACAAATAAAGCTAAGTCTATGCAAAAAAAATCTCTTTTTTCTTAGCAGCGACTATCCTTTCTAACATGCCAACAATTTGCATCTCCATGGTAACCAGCACTTGTCCCTGCACCTTCATCTCATCTCCTCAACTTGAAATTCATGTGAGGGTGGTGAAAGGCAGTGGAGAATCCAATCGCATGCCTTAGAGCCTTCTACCCTGGTAATGAGTTTTGTTACTTGTAGCAATGTGTGCAAAATTTGATTCTCTTGTCCATAAAACCCCTGAATTAACTAGACCATCATCTCTTAATGCTAGCTCCATAATTTACAATGCTGAAGACTCAATGCAGATGCTGATTAGAAACTGCACCCTTAGAAGTGGCATCTTTCTTGCTCTTTGCTGTGTTTTGATGCCACACATATCTACTCATTCACAAACTGATATTGAAAACAATGACCCAAAGCCATGGAAGATGAAGGGTCAGCAAGTTTTGATTGCATCACCCTCACTGTCTCACCTAAACCTTTGAGTGTTGATATAATTTCTTCCATGTGACTGCTTAAAGATTGTACCAGTTGGCAGATGAAAATATGATTATCAAGCAACCCTTAGCTTGTCCTCAGAATGGAGATTAAAAGTTTGGAGAATGCTTATTCCCTTTCACTGCTCCATCAAAAACTAGTTCAAGATAACTTCCATGAGGAGATTGCCTACTATTATTTTGTTGTGTGTGTGTGTGTGTCTGTGTACAGTATGGCCAAACCTGGGAAAAAATTAGTGAACTAAGATTTGAACTTAAACCAGAATCTTAGCCTATGTTATAATGACCATTGGCCTTTTTCATTGCCATCATGGCAGATTTGACTGTGGCGTCTTGCCAATTTTTTCCTTGGTTTTAGCCACACACACACTTATTATATCTTGCACAAAATATACAATATTTAATAAATTAATACAGATTGAGAACTGATAGCTCAATGTGTTTTACTTGGTTTGGGTCGTAGAATTCGCACAGCCACACACACACATGCACACCCACACCTTCTTGCCCAAAATATATAATGAATATTTTAGATTCAGAAGCAATAATTTTGGTACACACACGTATGCATGTACACACACACACATATAGACACACAAACACACACAGACACACACACAAACAATAAGCCACTGGGTACACATGTTGACTTGGATCTGGAATTGGCTTCAGTCTGAATATGAATTTGGACCTGATTCACTGCTCACTGCACTCAAGGTTTACCACATGATAGTTTTTATGAATACAAGAGCTTTCCCATAGTCTTTGATGTTAGCAAAGTGAAAAAGCAGGTCATCTTCTTGGGCATTTACATGCCCAACACAAACTTTTCAAGAGGTTACCAAGTGTCCTCATTTTTGGGGAAAGCCATGTTAAGCTCAATAACATTTGCTTATATATGCTAAATTAACTAGTGCAACTGTGCAAGCAGTGTTCATTTTCTGTGACCATAGAATTAATGTTTTATTGTAGAGATTCTAGATCATTCTCTAAGCAGCTCACACCTTGTGTTTGTTCGTGTGAGAGAGATCAGTTATTGAAAGTAGGCCTTTCCCAGATCCCTCTGTGTTGGATTCAGCAGGGCTTTACAGCAGGGTAAACTGATTATGGGCATCATTTTTCTAATTATATATATATATATATATATATATATATATATATATGTATGTATGTATGTATTCCTATACCCATACCCAAGGTTTTTTTTTTTTGCTGTACCACTGCACTGGATTGGACTTGTACCTGAACCGGTAACTTAGTAATTAGTATATGTATGTGTATATATAGATTGAATTATATGATCAATTTTATTGTCAACCCATTCATTGGCATCAATTGGTCTCCACTTTTGGTTGGATGGATGAAGCTGAACTTTGATGTGTGTGGTACGTGGAAATTTTGGTTTGTTGAGTGCAAGGTGTATAGTTCAGTTAGGAGGGGAGAGGCTAGCATGTGTAGAAATTATGAGATGAAATCTGTTAATGTTATAGCTTCAGTCGGATTGAACTGATCTAGAGTTTATCCCTATGTTTATTGGTTAAATAGTATTGCATTTGATTAATCATCAATTGGACACACACACGTGCACACACACACACACACACACATATTGTTGTTAATAATTTCTAATGGAAATTAACTTACAATAACTGATATTGATTAATATAGAGACATGTCTCTTGTACTCCTATATATATGCATTTGGATCTGCACTTGGAAAACACATAAATATATATAATGCCAAAACATTTGCAGTGATCTTGAAAACTCAACAAAATCAACAATGAAGCTGAGGCAGAAGCTCTAATGCTTGGCATTCTGATATGTAAAAGGTTTTGTGTTTGTTTTGACAGATAGAAGATTTAATAATTATATATTTTGCAATCAGAAAGAATGCATTGGAAAGTTACAAATCTTTTACACCACACTCGAGAATTTTTGGACGATTTTGCTTCTTCTCAGTTCAACTTGCATAGCAAGAAATCGACAGGGAGACTGATTTGCTGTCAAACTTCCACTTATTTGAAACAAATATTTGTGATTGGATCTGCCATACAGATGCTACATTCTGTCCTTTTTAATTGTACAATACAGCCTCAATTTGTTCCTAATTAATGCCAGACAGAATAAGCCTTTTGATAATGGAGGATGCATCGAAGATCTGAATAGTAGACGTTGCATGTATCTGACACTCTGATATGTAAAAGGTTTTGTGTTTTTTTGACAGATAGAAGATTTTATAATTATATTTTTTGCAATCATAAAGAATGCATTGGAAAGTTACAAATCTTCTACACCACACTTGAGAACTTTTGGACGTTTTTGCTTCTTCTCAGTTCAACTTGCATAGCAAGAAAACGACAAGGAGACTGATTTTCTGTCAAACTTCCACTTATTTAAAACAAATATTTATGATTGGATCTGCCATACAGATGCTACATTCTGTCCTTTCTTATTGTACAATACAGCCTCAATTTGTTCCTAATTCATACCAGACAGACTAAGCCTTTTGATAATGGAGGATGCATCGAAGATCTGAATAGTAGACATTGCATGTATCTGATTCTCTTCCATAAAGGCAGTCCATATGAGCAGGCATAATATTTGCGCATGATAGAATATAATAATCCATTCATTTCTTGTTTTCTTATCGTCTTTCACACCTAACTGTTGATATAGTTTAAGATTGAAAATAGTTTCAAATGATGAATGTTTGAAGTCTTTTTTTAACATTTGCACTCATTTATCTAAATTAAGTTGAGGAGTTAAGAATTAGGGATAGCATACATTGGTTGGATATAGGATCTATGAATGGAGTATGCAGTGGTCCGCATAAACTCTATTTGTGTAAAACCATTAGAATTACATGACTCTTTTTGTGTATCACCATTAGAATTATATGTTGTTGATCACGTTGATTGCACATAGATACAATGCAGGTGTGTGTTCAGTAGCATGAGATAATAATACAATGCAGGTATGTGTTCAGTTGCATGAGATAATAGCAGCACATATGAAGCTTGAGAAGAATTGAAGGATTTTTGATTCTTAGAACCAAAACTGGACACTAAGAGATCTGTTTTCTTCTCAAAATATGTCAATAAACTCTCATGTCATGGTTTTGCAGGTCATTGCCACCCGTGTCAAAGAAATATGTACTCTTGCTCTTATATATTGACACTGCTGTGCCTGCCAAATCATTAGAGGAATGGGTTCTTTCAGATGGTCTTTCTAAACATAGAGCTGCACTTGACAGGTTATTACAGTTGAGAGTCTTTGTTGAAGTTACTGATAGGTATTCCCTCCATCACAGTAAGAGTAATTTTTTTCTTTACTATAACAATGATTAACATATCACTGTTTTCTGCATCATTATGCTTTTTCAAATTTCAAGGTTGAAACTTGTATTGGTTAATGTGAGAATCATTCCTCCTTTACCTTACCTGCATGTTGAATGTATATTTTGTAGTCCATTCTACGGTTATGTGGAAGCTGTAGGGGAATTTACTCTCAAGGGCTTATTGTAATAACCCTGATGATTCTACCTCAAATTCACTGACACTGGAATGTTTTTTTTTCTTTGGAAATTATATATATTTTTTGAGTTTTTTCAAAATATTTACTTTGTTTGGATTTTTACAACAATATATGGAATTTAAGTACCATGCATGTAATCTCAAAAGCTAACAAAATTATTCATTGAGCACTTGTATCATCATTATGTAATTCTTCCTATCAATTTTATTCACTAATCTCTGAATGCAAATATTTACAAATGCTAAATTGAATGCATAAAGTTCAACATTGATTACAAATTATTTAAGAAACCTGGAACTGCATGCAATGACGTTGAATATTTCTGCCTGTGATCGCAGCAACCTGAAATTGCAGATTTTTCTTGACATTGGTGCTGGATCATTGAACGCTGGCACATACAGAAAAAAAAGGGCCCAAACGCTACAAATGCTGCCCAGTAATTTAGAATGCAGCCCTATAATGAATGGCCACCTATAGGGGAATTGCATCTGCCTGAACTCCCAAACACTGACCTCAAAGGAAGCGATCTGCGCAAAAACTACCCTCTATACTCTGTAAATAATTACTGTGATGAACAGCTGGTCATTTTCTTCAATTTGATCACCATAAAAACACCTCTAGCACAATTCACTGGTATAGTTTCAACCAATTCAAAGTGCTCCAGATGGCAGACCCCAAAGAGTTCACCATTCTTCCAGCCTTCAAACGCTGAAACCCTTTGCTCAACTCAACACACAAATTCACCAAATATCAAATGCTCAATAGATGGATCGAACCTTGCATTCAATGCATTTATAACTCATGAACAAATTGACCAGACGCTTCAACAACACACTTCTTATAGCTTGAAAGTTGAATCATAACTTAGGCATTTGATTTATATTTGCTTTTGTTGCAGTGTGAAATATATTACTTCATTATATTTCCCTCCAATAATAAACACCAAGCTACTTAATAATTAAATACACATTTATTGCACTTGAGCACACTCTATAATGCAATCTTTTGCATTTAATATTACTTAAATGTAATTTAATTAATGATTATGAATGAATTTAATAGCTCATTAAATTCTTGGAATGACTTATTACAAAACTAAGTGCTCACTGCCTGACCCAGATGCCAAGGTGCCTTGGCACAAATAGCAACAGGCCATAATTGAATTACTATAAATACTAAGTCTCAAAATGAAAGCTTTGCCAATGTCCCCACAACTCCATACTGCTACCAAATTGTTCAGGTGCCTTGCTAAATATGGTAACCTAACTTTCTTGAAATAGTCACTTACCATAAATAGTAAGTGTGCCAATTCAACTCAAACAAATAGCAGTCCTAAACATCCCTGACCTCTGGAGTGGGAGTTGGCCTCTGGCGCTGCCAACTGGGACCTCTAAACAATTCTATTAGCTTGCGAGGGTTAGGAAATTGGCTAATCCTTTGACAGTTGATGCTCATGAAAAGGGGACCTTAGACATATCCACTTGGAGCTTTGATATGTTCCAATGACCTCTTTGCAATTCATTCCATGGGTGCATGATACATGTTCTTAAAATTGCCACGTTGAATGTATATTTTGTTGTCCATCCTACAGTTATGTGAAAGCTGTAGGGGTAATTTTTCTCAAGGGCATATTCATTTGTCTTTGCTTCCAGCCAAGGTGTTTCTGAAGATGAATTACAGACTAATATAAAGCACTGATTTACTTAGGGGTCCAATCAATGCTTTTCTCTTTAGATATTTGTAGTTTGAAAATTAATTTTAAAATACTATTTTTATTTATGTTGTTCCTATTAGAATAGTATTGCATTTTTTACCTTATAATGGTCATTTAATCATTTAATGTATCCAGCCACTTATTGTATCTAGTTAGTTAGATAGTTTAGGATATTTCTATTTTCTTGCTCAGTTAACGATTGTTTCTTATGGAAACATCATCTTTGTTTTTCCTTATTTAAAGAGCATTTGTCTTTTTTGTAATTACTTCATTCAATCAATCAATGAGCATTTCAGTTCCATGCATGTGTATTTATGAAATTATTTTGTCACATATTTATTTCTTGTTAAGCTATGGACGAATCATAATTGCCGTCTTTGGTTGCGAGATAAAGAAATACATTCAGTTAGTACAAAATTTGTTGTGTTTCTCAAGATTCTTACTGATTTATTGGTTGAACTTTTTCCCAGTAGGAAAAAGGATGCAACCTATAGATTGAACCCTGCGTTTCAGAGTCAACTTCGACAAGTGGTTGTGAATGGGTATGAACTTTCAGTACTTCAAGTTAATTTATGCTTAAAATGAACTTCATCTGTCTAATGGGATCTGGCAAATTATATTCTAATCACTTTCTTAATGTTTGTTAAATATGGCTGCAATTTTGATCAGAATGATATTTGGTTGAGATTCAAGAATCTGTAGGAGGCTGAAAAGCATCCAAGTTTCTGTACAAAAAATATTGGTAATAAAACAAAAATATACCAAGCAACAGTAATTGTGATTGCCTTTGAACATAATCTGACTGAACAGTAGTGTAACATTAGAGAAATAAATTATTCTAGTAGTGATAACATGTTTATAGTGTTTTCTAGAAAGTTTTACATCTCTTCAATGTAATACAAAATGTGGGTAAATTGAAACATGTTTTGTTAAATTAGTCTTACATTGCCATAAAAAATCATATCTATTTTTTATATAAAATAGTAGGGGTTTTAGGTCCCTCCTGCCCTTCAAAGTTCTAATATTTTTGTATTACACTGAAGATTGACAAAGCTGACATAAAATTACATACCAAAAACTGGTATGATAGGCAGCAGAAACAATTGTAAAATCCTGTCATAAACCAGGAAATAAATAACTGCAAGCTATCCACAAAGAAACTCATGAAAATGTTGGAGCTAACTTTGACTCTGCATTAAGACCTCTTCTTGACCATCTTATATAATTGATCTGAGAAATTCCTAAATGGGTTATCCCTTGGTTAAATCTGCATGGGTGTTTTTTCTCTGTCGTTGTCCCTATCATGTGTTGGAATTTGCAAATATCCAAGAAAGTTTCAAGTTTGGGAAGATTTGGTTGTTTTCAGCTATTTTTGTGGAATTGCAAACTTTTAGTGGACTACATACATTGCCAATTCATCCCATGTCTTGCCCTGACCGCAAGGGCTCCAAATGTTTTGTTGGGTTCTTCTTTCCTTCACTTTTCCTTTGCTTCTTGTTACATAATAACCCCTACAAGTTATCCAACCTCCAACATGCAAATGTTTGTGTTTTTGAATGTTTGGTTTTGATTTGCAATTTTAAAATAAAAAATAAACCTTTTGCCATACAAGATATAAAACATTGCAAATATAAAATATTCTAGAGATGAAATAGAGCTGCAATGATTTTTATTGAGCAAAGTATATAAATATTTACAATGCTTTTCATAATTCATACCTGGAGGTCCTCAAACTTTTATTGGAAATGTATGGCAGCAATGTAGGACCTGTAGATAACAATTGGTAATAAATATTCAATGTTGGTGTGTATTGCAATGGTTGCCACAATTGATTCTGGAAATACCGTTTAAAAATCTGTACTTAAACCCTTGTATCATTCAGTTTGCCAATGATATTCTCAAAACCCTTCATTAAACTTCACAAATTTGCTCATAAATGCTTGAAATCTGATTAATAATGGCTGCCAATGATAACCCACAGGTTTACAAATATATGCACAGACCCTTGATATTTCTTCACCAATAAACCCAATCATGGCATGTGAGTAAAGCCATTGCCATTGGCACAATTAACTGGTTATTGCACCAATTCAAAAAGCTGAAAACTATAAAGAATTCCCAATTCCCCAAGCTGAAACTTCTGAAACTCCAAATTCTCCTCAAACAACTCAATAATATCAAATGCATCAGATGAATCCATTTCCTTTTGCCTTTGGCTCTTATAGTTCCTAAGTGATAAATCACTCACGAGGCTTCATGATTACACTTCTCGTTACTTACAAGTGCATTTGCTTCTGTTGCATTTGAATATAACATTTAATTATATTCCCACCTTTTGATGCCTGCACTAAAATATAAAGTATACTTTATTAAACACTTATATCTCTCTTATAAATAATATTTCATCACTTATTATAATGTATACTTTTAAAAACATTTAAAACTTTCTTTTAAATAAAGTGCACTTAAACCATAAAGTTATATTTATCACTGTGATGCACTTTATATTTATCCTTGTTTCTGTCTAAACTTGGGAGTTAAGATCCTTGTTGGCTAGTGATCATGTATGACAGTAGGAATGACCACCTGACATAAGATTCAGTTTTGGATATGTTTTGGTTATGAAATATGTCTCAAGTACTATGCAGGAAACAATGAACAGTCAGAATATTTTTGACAACAAGCTTAGTAATCATTAATGGCCACAATTTTGAATATTGGTAATATAAGATCTGTATATGCTATAGATATGTTCGCTTATGATCAGATAGTGTTCGACACAAGTTTTGGATGGGAAATATGTTGATTGGCTGAGATCACAATATTCAGAATAAGTTTTGGTAATCAGGTAAATTGGCCTAAGGAATTGAATTGTTTTACCAATTCAATTACTCGACATTGTAGGAATGACATCCTAGATGTTAACCTTTGGATAGCAGATTTTAATAATTGGTGTTTGTTATTGTGCCACATGTTTTGTGAAGATAGTTTTAGCAAGCTGATTGAAGAAGTAATTGGGAAAGGTATAAAGCAAGGACATTTTTTGGATGCGAGCATGGGTTATGAGAGGTGAACTTGGTATGTGATGTACAAATGATGCTATGATGCTATATTAATGATCAGATGTGAGATACATTGTGGACTAATCGGGCATTGTGATGTCAGAACAATTAGTTTTGGTATTGTAACTAATATTTTTTGTATAGTGGATAGTGCATCCTCATTGAGTAGTGAGCTCCTATTGTAATATGACTCCTAACAAGGTTAATGCCTCTAACAGGGTCAAGTCCTCTAACAAGGACTAATGTACTAAATGTATGTAATGACTCATAATAGGGTATTTTCAGAGTAGTACATAGTTGTGGTACCATCTCTATTGGGTTTTCCCTTGGCTAGGGTTTCCTCGAATACAAATTATTGTGTTATGAGTTCCTTATTGTTTTATGCATTACTTTTCATCATTGTTCTTTGTGGATCTCTATGTTTAAGTTCTGAGATTATTAATTGGTGTGGAAGTGCTGCAATACTGATTAACCCCCCCTCTGAGTATTGCCTAATCCTAACACCCCACCTTTTGATGCACAAATTAAAATATAAAGTATACTTTATTAAAGACTCTATCTCCCTTTTAATAACATTTTATTGCTTATCATAAAGCATACTTCTAAAACATTTAAATCTCACTTTTAAATAAAGTTTGCCTAAACCGTAAAGTTATATTTGTCATTGTGCTGCACTTAATTAAATGACTATAGTCATTAAGTGACCCCATTCAATTAAAGTGAAAATATAACTTTATAATTGCACTTTATTAATAATTAAAATTAGACAACTCCAAAATAATTATTATTCCTTGTTTCCTTTTGAACCTTTGAGTTAACCATTATATCCATTGTGCATCCAATTACCTCACTAAACATAGTAAGGGTCCCTCACTAACATCCATTGACTTGCTATAAATAGTAAGGCCCTGCAACTCATCCAACAAGCAAATGAGTTAATCACTGTGCATAGTGTGAGTTTGAGTGCCTCGCGGACATAGCAACTCCTTAACAATGACTTACTACAAATAGGAAAGCTTTGAATAATTGCTCCAGAAAACGATACCGAATCTCAACATTGCCACCAAGTTGTTTAGGTGCCTTGCTAAAGATAGAAAGCCTGAACATCCCCAACTCTTGGAGTGGGAAAATAGCCACTAGATTAACTAATTAAGACATCCTATCCATAACATTAGCCCACAAGTGTTGCAATGATGGGCTAACAACTTGTCATTTGATGTTGGCTAAAAAGGGGACATTACAATCTGCTCTTCCTAAAATTGCTTGTCCCCAAGCTATCTTAGAAATACAAAATACACCAGTCCAACCATATCCCAAGAGTAGAATTGTGTTGTCCTTGTGATCACCAACTAGCTCTTGTAGCATCATTGCGAACCTAACTGGCAAAACCTAGAAAACTTGAATGAATTCGACTGTAGATGTCGCAGGAGTGAACATCTCATAGGGAAGTAACTCAGAAGGTTGACAGAGCTTGCTTCCCAAAATTGCGCAAGGTGAGCTGTCATGCACACTATCCAACATTTGTGCAATCGAATTGTTTATCTAAAAGTGCTCATGCACATGGGAGTCAAAAGTAAAATCATATGTACTCTGACATCATATACACATTCCAAAACTCCTTTGTGAGCCTCGTCTAAAACCCTGAGGCACTAGAAGGTTCCCAAATACTGAACAAAAGCATGCCAAGAAGAACTTCCTCTGACATTTGTTGCCCAACTTCACTAAGCCCAAAGTAGGGAAGCCAATCAATGATACTTGACCAAACTTCAGTGCTAACCATGGTAGCATTAGGTGCCTAAAGCACACTGAATGCACATCCATCCGTACTATAGAGTTTAGAACGTCTGAAAGTGGATGTGTCACTTGTACCATCTCCATCCTCAACAAGGCTCCCATGGATGTGCTGACTTTGTAAGTAATCCAACTTGAAACCATTGATCCCATCTACTGCAACTGGCAAATACTCATCCCCCAAAGGATGGTGGAACCTCAGAACCAATCCACACTGATGCATCATCAAATCCTCTGCGGGTGGGTCTAAGAAGTCATGACGAAGACTCATCCCTATGCACTCACAATAAAAAGCTCCCTCCTCAGTCAAACATTGACTAACATTGACTGTCATAGCTTTGAATGTAACTGCTAACATCTAGCTCAATACTGACAACATTTGCAGTAGATGTAACCATAGGAGAACTTGATGCAACATGTGGATTCTAGCTGCTCTTTATAAATGCACTCATCCCAACTGTATCATCTCCACATGTAACCGTGATATGTGTGGCCACATCCTCAATCTTTTCACAACCAAAGCCCATGGATATCAAATCATCACCAATTGTCATTGAAGACAATTGAATTGTAACCATAGTTGATGAAGACTGTGCCAACCTTAGCTCCATGAAAAACTCCTCAATTTGAGGTTAAGACTCATTAAGGGCCAACTGTGCTCTCTCCAATGAATCCATAGTCACTTCGAGCTCATGGGTGAACTCATCTACCTCCTTTCCCCTTAGTGCATTATAGCAAAGTACAATCCCACTCGAGAAGACAATCCCAATCCCAGTGACTGTAAATAATTTTGTTTCATTATTCTAATAGCTTCTTGAAGTGTACGACACTTTGTAAGGGAAAGACTACCATCATAGTGCTTATCTATCATAGGAGCACTCCAACCATAGGTAGCTAACTTATATCGAGGAACATCAAAGTGCTCTATGGCTGTGGCAATCATTCTATCATCAACCTTCAGTTGCCCAACCAGATGATGTCTTTGAACTTCGACACCCACGTAAGTTCTTTGGCCCACAATCTACACTATTATAGGAAGTTGTATCCATTATGCCCATTCATGATCAATATCATCATGTGCATTATCATCCACACGCATCAACAATTGAGGTATTGCTGTTGGGTACCTCGACAAATGGCTCATTTGAAAGAATATAAGCTGCTGCTTTATCAATCTCCTTGCACACTCCCAACCCCCATGTAATTGTAATCCTTGTAAGTTATGAGCCTAGGACCCATCATCAACCAATAAATTCTCTAATTCACTTCCTAAAGGCTAATATGAAAGATCAGACTCACTGCAAGAGGAGTCTTCCTCATGAATAACGTCACTAGTACCCGAATTCAGAATACCAACATCCTCTATTTGTAAACCCTATGATATCTCATGCTGATGCAAACACATCTCATTGTTGTCATGAAAATCAGAATCGTTATGGAATGAATCTACATCATATAACTCATTTCCTAAGTTATTGGTTCAAGCTCAGTTCTAAGTTTGGGTTCGAAGAACCGGTTCATCGGTATGACAAAATTTTGGAAAGGGGTTTGGGTTTCTTCATACAAAAACATGTAAAAACTAATATATATGCATATTTATGAAGCCTAGAAGCATGAGTTAAAATTAGAACATCACATAGTATCATAAAATCATACGATTTAAAGAATAAAAACAACAAAAGCTTTAAAATTTGTAATCATAGCATCACGAATCATGATCATACCATATATTTCAAGTTCCACATCAAAGACTCAAAACATTAAAATTAAATCTTAACAACAAGTTCAAGTATCACTGTTTCAAGTTCAACTAATGGATTAAAAATGAGAATTAGAAGCCAACATAAGCCTTCCATTTCTACCTTTTAGGGGTCAAAACTTTATACAATTTGCTAAAAAATGTGACTTTATTGAAATCCATAGGGCCTAGTTCGTTGAAATTCGTGCCAAGTTCTCTGGGCTCAATCTGTTTGGGCATAGTTCGTCTAGGTTCTCTTTTCCAGCCTGCTTGTTTGAACTGGGTCCTTGGATTTCAAAGCCTGCCAGATACCCAGCGAATTGAACCAGGACCAAGTACTAGTTCATACCCAAACTGGTCTGACATGGTCTAGGGTTACATGAGGGTTACTTAGCTCATTTCCTGAATCATGATTGTCAACTTTGGGAAACTCCATCCAACCATCTCCCACACATGGAAAGGCTGCTAACTTTTGTATAGGTTCACCATTATTACTGCTTTCATAAAAATCAGAACTATTAGAGCTCAAATTTTCTATGTAATCCTCAAAACGAAGCTCCTATCATAAGAGCCAAGACTCAAGGAGACACCCACTACATCTTCCGCACTAGCCTTGTCATCAACATCAACATTATGCTCAAGCAAGGGACAACTGTCATAAAAATCAGAAGTGTGAGTCCCCACTCTTCCTTAATGTAAGTCTGATTTTTAATCTCCATGGGATCAGCTGCATGTTGGTCACTAACAGCTGAAAATTCATTGTAAAGATTATTGGATGTCCCACCTGTAGAGCCCTCTTATTTCGCTTCCTTTTTGATTTGTAATGCAGACCCCTTAAAAAACAATGTCATAGAAGATGTTAAACTGTCTATGGTTATCGGGTTTGAAAGCAATTCATCCATCCTTTTTTGATTGTGCTTAATTTTCTTCAAAATTTTCATTATGACATTTGATTGCTTCTTGGAAAAAATCAGGCTATTGAACTGGTTTAGCCATTTAGTTGATTTCCTGGTTTTTTCTACAACTAAAACAATTGCAAGAGTGCTGGTCACTCTAATATCAAATGTGTGATCAATATTTGTTTTAGTTTCCAACCCAACAGGATTGCAGGAAATTGCTCTAATACCACTGTAATAACCCCTATAGGTTATCCAACCTCCAACTTGCAAATTTTTAGTGTTTTTGAATGCTTGGCTTTGACTAGTAATTATTGTTGAGAATGTTTGCATTATAGTAAATTGAAGCAAACTTTACAAGTAAATTTAATATATGAAAATTGATGATAAATCAAATTGTGAAGTACTGATTGAATATATATATATTAAACAACTTACATTTTATTTTATCAAATGAAAAAAATACCAATCATCATTATATGTCGGTTGGTTGCAAGTATTGATCAAGTAGCGTATTGCTCAAAGTAACACCGATCATATTATGTATTAGTTATCGACAGTTAATTTTGTATCTGTCATCCAATCATTGTTATCGGCAGTCTTTGGTTTAAGAGGCATGACCACATAGGGTCATGACTCTACATGGCATGAGCCACGTAGAGTCATGCCCCTACATGGGGATGCCCTTTCATTACCATACTTCTATATCATTCTAAGACTATGGATATCATCAATATCAAGGCAATGAATATACTCAGTCTTCAGAATTAAATCTATAATACATCTCCCTTATAGGCCACAACTTATAGGCTTATATATCTGCTATCATTATAACAACAGATTCCCTGCAAAAGAACAACAAAAAATCATATCAGATTTATACTATAATTAGTAAATTATTTTGCAAGTATATTCAGTTCAATCTCCACCAAATCAATCTATTAATTTTAAATGGTATCAGAGCCAAATTGATAGAGAGATCGCTAAACTAATTTCTTAAAATAAAATTGACATCATGACAAACAATGTTAGAGTCGAGGATAGACTTGAAGGAGCAACAAACTTCTTCTCATGGAAAATTCAAATTACAACAATCCTCGATGAATTGGAATTGGAATCATTCATTGAATCAGACATTTCTATACCTAAAGATGAGGTAGAAAATGCCACTTTGAAAAGGCGAAATAACAAAGCCAGGAAGATCATTGTTGATTCAGTAAAAGATGATATTCTTCCTTCCATATCAAACCTCAAGAAAGCATTTGAAGTATTTAAAACAATTAAGGATACATTTGAGATCATGAACTCAAGTAGATTGCTTACATTAAAATATCAACTTATGAATATAAAAATGAATAAAGGAGAGTCGATCTCATCCTACTCTGGAAGAAGTTTCGAAATAAAAAATCAACTATCTTCTATTGGAAACAAAGTAGAAGATCGAGAATTATCCATAATAGCACTTAGAGGATTACCTATATTTTGGGAAGCATTCATCCAAGTCGCCAACAGACCGTCAATACCAGCTTTTGATCAACTTAAAAATGATTGCACCTCTGGAGAATCAAGACTAATTTCTAAAGGGATCATTTTAAATCAAGAGGGAGAAAATCAATCTCTCTTCTCTGTCTCTAATAACATAGGAAAGAAGAGAAAATTCAAAGGAAAGAAAAATGATAAACGAAAAGGAAATAATAATTACAAAAGAAATGACTTCTCCAAAGTTCAATGGTACGAGTGTGAGAAATTTGGACATACCTTCAGACTATCCAGAAAGATGTTCTTTTCATACTTGGCATAAAAAGGAATCTAGTATCCATCTCTGGACTCCTTGATGAAGGGTATCAAGTCACCTTTAATGAAGACAAAGTTTTATACTAGCCTAAAAATACTAATCTGAAGAATGCTATCACCATAGGAACTAGAGATGGAACCTTATATAAATTGTGTAACATTCAAAAGAAAGCCCTAAGTCATGAAGTGACAAATCCTAATGAAATATGGCATAGAAGGCTCAAACATATTGGATTCAGTACATTACCAAATATAGAAAAAATCTCCACTGGAACACCTAACTTAAATTCAAACCATATAGGCATTTGTAAAGGATGTGCTCTAGGAAATAATGTAAAAAGACCTTTTCCTTCTTGTGAACACAAGGCTAAATCAGTTCTGGAACTAGTTGACACTGATTTATGTGGACCTATGCCAACACTTCCTCTAGGAGGATTCTCATACTGCATAATCTTTATTGATGATTTTTCTAGGAAAACCCAAATCTATTTTCTAAAGGTCAAAGAATCAAATGATGTTCTATTAAAATTTAAAGAGTTCAAAGCAACTGTGGAAAATCAAATTTCAAAAAGAATAAAAACTCTAAGATCAGACAATTTCAAAGACTTTTGCACCTCTATTGGGATTAAGAGGGAGTATATTGTACCTTATAATCCTCAAGAGAATGGGGTAGCAGAAAGAAAAACAAAACCATTTGAAGTAGCAAAAGCTATGCTTCATGATCAAAATTTACACTTATCATTCAGGGCGGAGGCCACTAATACTGTTATATATATTCAAAACAGATGCCCACAATCAATCCTAGAAAACATAACTCCTAAAGAAGTTTTTATAGGAATCAAACTTAACCTAAGTCATCTCAAAATATTTGGTTTCTTTGTTTACATTCATATACCTAAAGAAAAGAGAATCAATTTAGAACCATTTGGGAAGAAAGGAATATTTGTTGGGTACAGTGAGAACTCCAAAGGGTATAGGGTCTATGTACCTGGGCAGAGATCAGTTGAAATCAACAAAGATGTCAAATTTGAAGAAAACACTGCTTTAAAACTATCCACAAGTACAAAGGATGAGCCCATCACAGAATTAGATGAAGATCTGCAAACTGAAAATCAGAGGGAGAACATATCAAAAGAGAATGAACTATTACCAGATACAGAAAATAGAGACATCTCTAATATCATGAAAATGCCATTATGGAAGATACATCAAATGGATGTTAAGACCACATTTTTTAATAGTGTCATTAATGAAGAAGTATATATCGAACAACCTGAAGGTTTTGTTATAAAAGATAAGAACCTATATGTATGCAAACTAAAGAAAGCTCTTTGTGGCTTCAAACAAGCACCACAAGCTTGGTATGAAAGGATAGATAGCTACCTCTCCAAACTAGGATACTCCAAAAATGAAGTTGATCCTAACATATATTTCAAAATATCTAATGGTGACATGTTAATACTTGTTTTATATGTTGATGACCTATTGATAATAGGTGCAGATCACTTAATTGAAAGATGCAAACACGATCTTATAGCTGAATTTGAAATGAAGGATCTAGGCCTACTGCACTATTTTTTGGGTCTAGAAGTATGTCAAAAGAAAGATCATATTTTCCTAAATAAGGGAAGTACACTCGTGACATCTTGACTAGATTTGGGATGATGACAACAAACCTATAACAACTCCAATGGAACAAATCTACACAAGCTAAAAGAAGCTGTGAATTCAAAGTCTATTGACCCCACTCTGACAGATCATTGGATGATTTATATATCTAGTAAATACTAGGCCTAATATCTACCATGCCACCAATGTTTTAAGTCACTTCATGTGTGAACCAAAGAAGATTCGTTTGATGGCTGCTAAACATATCTTGAGATATCTATGTGGCACTATTGGTCTTGGTTTGAAGTTCAAAAATGTTGAGATTAAACTTGAAGGATATACTGATTTTGATTGGGCTAGTTGTTCCATAAATCACAAGAGTACTACAGGGTGTTGCTTCACTCTTGGATCAACAATGATATCTTGGTTCAATAGAAAATAACCAATAGTTGCCTTGAGTTCCACCAAATTAAATATATGGCAGGCTCCATGGGAGCTCGTGAAACAGTATGGTTGAGAGAGCTATTATTTGGACTCTTTGGAAAGCAACTAAGTCCCACAGTGATTCATTATGATAACCAGAGCTGCATCAAACTTTCTACTAATCCTGTCTTCCACAATCGATTAAAGCACATTGATACTCCTTACCATTACATAAGAGACATGGTTGACATAAATGTTATAAAACTGATTTATATCAACACTAATGAGCAAAATGCTAACATTTTCACCAAGCCTCTTGCAAGGTTGAAGTACAAAAATGTTGAGGTTAAACTTGAAGGATATATTGATTCTGATTGGGCTGGTTGTTCCATATACTACAAGAATACTATAGGGTGTTGCTTCAATCTTGGATCAACAATGATATCTTGGTTCAATAGAAAACAACTAACAATTGCCTTGGGTTCCACCGAAGCTGAATATATGGCAACCTCCATGGGGGCTCATGAAGCAGTATGGTTGAGAAAGCTATTATTTAGACTCTTTGGAAAGCAACTAAGTCCTATAGTGATTCATTGTGATAACCAGAGCTGCATCAAACTTTCTACTAATCCTATCTTCCACAATCAATCAAAGCACATCGAAACTCCTTACCATTGCATAAGAGACATGGTTGACATAAATGTTATCAAGCTAATTTATATCAGCACTAATGAGGAAAATGCTGACATTTTCACCAAGCCTCTTGCAAGGTTGAAGTACAAAAAAGTTGAGAGTAAATTTGAAGGATATACTGATTCTGATTGGGCTGGTTGTTCCATAAACCGCAAGAGTACTACAGGGTGTTGCTTCAGTCTTGGATCAACAATGATAATTTGGTTCAGTAGAAAACAACCAACAGTTGCCTTGAGTTCCATCGAAGCTGAATATATGGCATCCTCTATGGGAGCTCGTGAAGCAGTATGGCTGAGAAAGCTATTATTTGGACTCTTTGGAAAGCAACTAAGTCCCACAGTGATTCATTGTGCTAACCAGAGTTACATCAAACTTTCTGCTAATCTTGTCTTCCACAATCTATCAAAGCACATTGAGACTCCTTACCATTACATAAGAGACATGGTTGACATGAATGTTATCAAGCTGATTTATATCAATACTAATGAGCAAAATGCTGACATTTTCACCAAACCTCTTGCAAGGTTGAAAATAGAGTACTTTTGAGGTAAACTTGGTATGAGAAATTTGTAAATACACTTGTAAGTTAATATATTCATGAATAATTGAAAATTAGATTGTTTTTGCAAACTTGTGTTATGAAAGTGATGATCTTTCATATGTGTAAGGTCACTATTGTAAGGTGACGACCTTATCAATAGTTGATTTATCTCCTAACAACAAAATGTGTTGGAGCAAAGTGTTACCATGGCTCTTCAGGCTGGATTTTGCCGGACACCACGAAAATCAATTTGTTATGGTTCTTTAGACCAGATCTTGCTGGATACCATAATTTAATAGAACACACTTAAGGTGGTGTTTACTCTTGTATTACATTTGCTTCAATTCCCTCCTTGCTAAAAAGGGAGTGTTGAGAATGTCAACATTATAGTAAATTGAAGCAAACTTTACAAGTAAATTTAATATATAAAAATTGATGATAAATCAAATTGTGAAGTATTGATTGAACATATATATAACAATTTACATTTTATTTTATCAAATGACAAAAATACCGATCTATCATTATATATCAGTTGCTTGCAAATACTGATCAAATAATGTATTGGTCAAAGCAAACACCAATCGTATTATGTATTAGTTATCGATAGTAAATTTGTATCTGTCACCCGATCATTGTTATCGACAGTCTTTGGTTTAAGAGGCATGACCATGTACGGTCATGACTCTATGTGGCTTGGGTCATGTCCCTACATGGGGATGACCTTTCATTCCCATACTTATATATCATTCTAAGACTACAGATATCATCAATATCAAGGCAATGAATATTCTCAATCTTCAGAATTAAATCTATAATACATCTCCCTCACAGTCCACAAATTATAGGCTTATATATCTGCTATCATTATAACAGCAGTCCCTGCAAAAGAAGAACACAAAATCATATCAGATTTATACTATAATCAGTAAATTATTTTGCAAGTATATTCAGTTCAATCTCCACCAAATTGATCTATTAACTTTACAATTTTAAAATAAAAAATAAATCTTTTACCATACAAGATATGATAACATTGCAAATATAAAATATTCTAGAAATGAAATAGAGCTGCAATGATTTATATAAATATTTACAATGCTTCTGGCTAATCATCCATACCCAACGGTCCTCAAGTTTTTATCATCTAGAAGTGTATGGAAGCAATGTATGTTCTTGTGGATAACAATTGGTAATAAATATTCAATGCTGGTAATAATTGCAATGGTTGAGAGTGATTTCACTTTATGTGCTTAAACTGATGCGGATTGGGCAGGCCATATGGATGAGAAAAAAATTACTAGTGTTGGAGCATTTTTCCTTGGAGGAAGATTGGTTTCTTGGCTAAGCAAGAAACATGCTTGTATAAATAGTAAATCTTCCTCCAATCTTGAGCGCAAATTTTTAAAGGGTAAATCTTTGACTAAGTGCCCTACTAAAGATAAAAACTTTGACTTACCCAAAATAGACACTTACTATAAATAATAAGTATGCCGATATGACTCAAACGAAGAGCAAACCTGAATGGAGTGGGAAAATAGCCACTAACTCAACCAACTAAGAACCCCTATCCATAACACTAGCCCACAAGGGTCACAATGATGGGCTAACAACTCGTCCTCTAAAATTGGCTATAAATGGGACATTATACGTTGCTTGCAGTAATTTGATGGAAATCTAGACAATTTGTAGTAATGTCTCAACTTCCCTTTTATTGGTGTGAATACTAGGTTTTACCTATCTATCTCACTGGTGGGTAGTATTCACATTTAAGTTTACTTAGGTCCTAGGAAATCTTTCTAGAAGTATTAGTTGTCATCTTAACTGAATTGGGCATTTACTTCTCGCCCTATGCCATTTGATAATTGTTATGTTAGTTGTCTCATAACCTAGGATTAAGATGCATGTTATAATCTTGTTTGATCTTTGTTGACCTAGTTTTTATAATTAAGGCTGTTTTATCCCAAATTTTTGCTTGATTTAAAAAATGCTCTTATAGCTGTTGAGATTTCATGTGAAGTCTGTTGATTGGTAAATTAGTTAAGCATTATGGTTTCATGTGAAATGGAAAAGTTGGTTATTCATTATAATTTCTTGGAAAGTGAAATGGAGGTTAATCGTTATGATGTTTTATGAAAATGATTACTTGTTATAGTACTTGATTTTATAATGAGGAATATGTTATTATCGTGATAATTCTCTTTTTGTAGGAGCGTGATGAAGGGGAGGAAGCATTGCCAGAGAGGGAATTGGGTAAGGGGCACCAATCCACCAGTGAGCCAATAGTTATGAGTTCTAATCACCTTGGCTAAGGGTAAACCACTAGGCAAGCAAGAGTATACTACGGACAACCATGAGCTAACCAGGTCAATATGTGTATATCATTAAATAACAAAAAGAAAAACACTAAGCATTAATTTAACTAAGAACAAATTTGTTACCTTTATAACTTGGGATATTTCCAGAGCCTCCTGTTGTGTCAAGCATGTTTTAATATAACGACACCATGATATCTATACACATGTACATACATATATATGTATATGTGCTTAAATCAATTAAGATGTACAAGAACATATATGCCTACTTTAATTTTGACGTATACATATGTTACATATGTTTAGGATTTATGCATGTTTATGTGTATGTGTACGTACATATATTGGTATAGATAGGTAGAATGGGTCATTGTATTAAAACACTAAGAGGATGAATAATTTTTTTTTCCAACTTTGGCTACACTCTTAATAATATATCTTGAGCGGTCATATTTCTCATTTTCTTCAAAGGGTTCTTATGTCATTTCGATGGCCATTTTAATTTAATGTTATTGTCACATATGCTCGATAACTCTTTGTTTCCATAACTTATTTTACTACCTTTCTTTTTGCTTGCTCGTAGTTGAGCATGCAACCAAGAGAACCAAGTTTTATTTACGATGGTTCTTATTGCCAATGATGGCTGATTCCTTAACAATTCCCAATCGTTTATAGCTCTGCAATTACAATCCATATCTTAGTCGCATATTGCTTTCGCAATCGCCTAGTTCATCACAACCACATCTTAAAGTCACAGTAGTATATGGAATGCCTAGTCGCTCATTGAAATCACAATCTCACTATTGAATGCATAGTTGCAGGGTGATCTGAAGATCATTCCATTTTGTACCTCAGTTGCATTTTGTCTGCAACTCATCCCATACCATTTATTAGTTTCATTCCATTATTTTTAGACGCTTATTATGACATCCTGCATCATTGTGGCACAATCGCAACCCTTGCTTCACACTTCCAACAATTGCTAAGGAAATTATCCAAATATCATAGCATTTGACCAGGCCATGCACTTTTTTTGAGATTCTATTCCTTGCAATTTGATAAAGAGGTTCTGAATTCATAGCTTGGAAAGGAAAGAAAAGCATTGATAAACATAGATAGAATTTGGCTTTGAAAGGAGTGCCTTTTATCTACTCATGTTTTGGCTGTGCATATAAGCTTGAGCTGAAGAACATGTTATATTCAGAATTAGATTATTTTCATAACTTTGCTTATCTAGAAAAGAGATCCAATCAGTGCAAAGCTCATATAGGGGCATTTTTCGTATGCCCCTGAGATAAGAGACAACACTCTCACGTAGAGTTAGGAAATAAATTACAAAGCATCATGAATTTTCTGTTAATCCTTAAGCCTATATCAGGAAGAATGTAATTGGTTGTGATTATATGATGCTTATACAGTCACCCTAGGAATTCATCAAGGAAGACCGGGAAGGTTGAGATGAAGGGTGTGTGCTAATAATTATTGAACGACAAGTTACCCCTACATGATAAAAGAAAGAAAATCAGTAACTAATAAGCAAGTAATGAAAATGTTTTAAACTGAGTCATCTCATGGTAGTCCAATGTATAGGTCTTGTTTGTCAAGTTGAGCGGTGGGTGATTGGGTACATAGTTTCCACACAAATCCTTGGCCAAGGAAGGTTAGTGGCATGCTTGCTTTTGTGATCGCTAGAGGTTAGGGTTGCTAGCAATTGGAAGATAGGTTGATGAAAGGCATCCATAGTCTAGCTGGATGCTTAGCCGACATTCTAACACCAAGATGCTTGGTGGTAGGACAGTGGTGTCCTAAGCCTAATTCCAGGGTAGGGAGGGCCTTTGTTAGTAGAGATTGTGTGGGGATACTTAAGGGTCCACAGTTGGGAGGTTAAGCCTGTTGAGTAACATGAATCTTTTTTTACAAATGTAATAACACTACCATTGTTATTGGTGTATTCCAAATGCAGATTTGAATCTCATATAAATATGAGAGGAGACATGTCTCTATGGTTTAATCATCACTTAATTAATAATAATAATATATTGACAAAAACAATATGTATAACAATATATATAATATATATAGGAAATGATGATTTACCAATAACAATAATTTATCTCAGGTCGAATCAATCCGACTGAAGCTACAACCTTAACACTCCCTCTTAGCTATAAGGAGGGTTTGTAGAATACATTATGCTCTCAAGCATTTAAGGTACCAACATATATCCATCAACTTAGATGATAACTTTCAGTATCATCTGAAGTATGATTCAACAAGAAATATCAATCATATGATATTCATCATACTTTATTCTTTTGGTATGTGCACTGGCATCAAAAAATCCTTGATGCCTACCGAAAGAATATGTTATATCCTAGTAGGATATGAGTTGTCTGATTTCCGGCACTCCGAGATAACAACTTAATGTAGTCTATCAGATAAGAAGAAATCACAATGCCATGGTCTCTATCATGACAAGTATCATGATCTTCGGCACTCCGGGACAACAAATGAAGTCTAATCATGATACGTTCATTATCATCACTACCGACACTCTGGGACAACAACTTAATGTAGTCTGTCATGATAACAGGTCAAGCTATTGATAAGATCGTCACCTTACAATAGCAATCCTCTGAAAATACATCAATGAAAGATCATCACCTTTCATGACATAATCCACATATGTAAAGTAGTAACCACCATGAACCAAGTCAGAGGGTGGAACAAGGACTTTCACCTCAACTTCTCTCACATAGAAGAATGCATTACAAGGAATTTCACTTAGAACTTATCCCTCATAGAGAAGATATCATTCACTAAGGATTGCACCTCAAAATTCTCCCTCTGAACAATGATCCGGGGAAGTCAGGTCCAATAGTTACTCCCTTAGAGGCTCTCTTCCCCCAAGGATGCCTGTCGGACTCACTCTAAATATGATATCGAAAATCTAACTTTCTAGTGATAAGTCAATACTTCCTCATGATTCATACAAGAGTAGGCCCATCAAAATCATGTAGTCACACACATATTTTTAGACTCTTTTTGAGTGTCAATCTTCTAAGCTCTTGCATTGCCTTCGAAGAAATGTCATACTCCGTCTTAATGTAGAAGGATATTCATAATCTCAATCATCAAAGATATTTTCTTCAAGAGCCTCACTTTATCTAGTTTGATCACAACTTCTTTGAAGCTACTGTCATAAGCTGCCTAACATACCATTCTTCGTTTCTTGCAAGATGAACTTCAGATACAAAGGAGAAGATCAAGGAAAATAACTCATATAGTACATATAAAAAATGCAAATGATAGAGACACTATAATGAGTAGATAAATGTAATACTTAAGAATAATAAATATTTATCTATACATCAGTATCCTTAATACAAGTTGCTCCAATGAAGGTCCATATGCAACAAATCAAAAAATGATTCCATATAAGCATTTGTCAAACAATGGGAATGGAACATTGGTTATTATTCCCCCTCTGCAATGTGAAATTCTTACTCTTAAATTGAATTGGAAATATCATATTATAATTCTTAGTAGTCTTCATGGTCATTTCTTTTGAGTTTTGAATACTATTTTCAACATGTTATATTGCTTTCACTAAGATACTCCACTAGTGATTATATGAACACTTTATGATCACCTCATTACGTTTTGTGGCCTAAGCATGACATGTATCATTAACTAGATTCTAAGCACGGACAAGATTATGATAGACTACTCCAATTGTTGACATGTAGCCTACTATTGTTCATTACATGAGTTGCTAGATTTATCCAACTTCCATCTTCTATATTTGTTTCTCTGTTAATTTGGATATGATTGAGGGTGTGAGTTGTGATATTTAACTTTGTGTCTATTGCTTGCATTCCTTATCAGCAATTTCATCTTTTGCACATGCAATAGTCATTGTTCTCCTACATTGTTTGAATATATTAGATGAAACAACAACAAAGTCAATATTGATAAAATCCCTTATACTTTTGATGGATGCATGTGTGTTGTTTCAAGGATTCAAGTGAAGTGGGCCTAAGAAAATGTGAGTCTCTCCATTTTATTAAGTCTCAAACAATTCACAGAATATTGTTTTATTCACTCACTGTCTCACTATCTCAATGTTCTCATATATGAATTCCCAAATGAGCAGGCTGCTTTTATAGATATTTTGAAAAGATTTGGACTAATAAACATAGTTTGACCATCTTCAAAACTGATTACTATTTCTTAATTAGTTTCATTAAAACTTTTGAGCATCCCTAAGTTTAGAATAAAATTTTATTTGCAAAGTTTTCTTTTATCGTGTCTAAACCATTTGGCTCCAATTTGTAAAGATTTTCATCTTTTTTATGCAACATGGCAAGGTAGAATTGATTTTCTTTATATTTAGCAACAATCCAAAAAATTTGTTGACTAGTCTTCTAACCACTTTTAGTTTGTACAATTGGATGATTAGCTAGTTTGACATCCATGAATAAACTCACAACCAAAAATGATCGTTGTTATGTTTCATTAACAGACAAAGCTTATGTTGTTAATCGGTGCCTTTTATTAGTGATCCATAATTTAAGATTGATATGTCACAATGTGATCCATAATTTTATATAGCCACCATTTCTGTGATTAATTTTAGTCCTTTAGATGTCCATGTCCACTTAAAATATACTTATAGGGTTCTATGTACTTGCTTCTACGTTTCCCCAAAAGCTTGATGACATAAGTTATGAGTTGGTGTTTCAATCTATCATGGCGGATATGCGTCTATTTATTGCTATCGTGTCAAATAAGATGGAGCTATGAAACAATGACTCAAGTCTCCATTGCAATTTGAAGTTGCTAGAGGGATAAGATATGTTTGTATTTAATGAAACTAATTAGAATCCACACGCATATTTAGGTTCATTGTTCACAATGTTCATATCTAGTAATGGGAGCTTGAGTATAACTAGTAAAGATGCTTATACCAAATTGCGGTATTTGTCTTCAAAAAAATATATTTGGGAAGTGCTCTCTCTAATTTACTAGTAATCAATAAAATAGTGTATATGTTTGTCATTGTTAGTGTGTAGGTCAGATCTAGGTAATACTCCAAGCATTTTTCAAGTCGTAACTAATGCAGCAACCATCGTCAAGAGAATAACCTCAACGTTGAAAGCATTTGTTATAAGATTATTGATTATGCGGGCTTGCTATTATAAGCATTTGGTATAAGCTTATTGATTGTGCAGGCTTGGGATATTGCTAAATATCCATAGTTACACAACCTTGTGAGACAGGGGGACAGAGGGGCCTTGATTTGGGGACGACGGGGGGACAGCGGTGGGGGACGAGGGGGTGGCATGGGGAGCAAGGGTGTATAAACTATACATATGGTACTTAAAATGCTAGTTATGAAAATATGTACAACAATCATACAATATAACTTGATATAATCATATAAAGATGTAAAAAATAGTAAACTTAAACAATAAAAAATTAAAATTGAACATTGCATTGAAGTTTTGAACTAGAACATCATGATTCATGATCAAATGACAAACAAACAATGAACATTGACATTGAACATCAACAAATATTAGTCTATATGTCAATCTTCAGATCAATAGTGTGAGTATCTAGATTCTACTATCTAAAAGTAATCAATGATCATATGAGTCATGACATAAAGATGATTACAATAGGTATCATGTGCCATGAATCATGATATCAAAATAAGTATATAATATTATAATGCAACAAAAACTACAAGTCTCCCCGCACCCACAATAAAGGAGACTCTGTCGCGTCCCCCCGCAATAAAGGAGACTTCGTCACATCCTCCCGCACCCACACACAGGATTAATCATATAAAGATGTAAAAAACAGTAAACTTAAACAATAAAAAATTAAAATTGAACATTGCATTGAAGTTTTGAATTGGAACATCATGATTCATGATCCAATGACAAACAAACAATGAACATTGACATTGAACATCAGCAAATATTAGTCTATATGTCAATCTTCAGATCAATAGTATGAGTATCTAGATTCTACTATCTAAAAGTAATCAATGATCATATGAGTCATGACTCATGGATCATGACATAAAGATGATTACAATAAGTATCATGTGCCGTGAATCATGATATCAAAATAGGTATATAATATTATACTGCAAACAAAAACTACAAGTCTCCCCGCACCCACAATAAAGGAGACTCCGTCGCATCCCCCTGCAATAAAGGAGACTTTGTCGCGTCCCCCCGCAATAAAAGAGACTCCGTCATGTCCCCCCGCACCTACAAATAGGAGACGTCTCGTTGTCTTCGACGAGGGTGGCGCTCTAAGTGGGGCTGCCCGAAACGCCGTCCCCCCATCCCAGGGACGTCCTTGTCTTCAAGCCGGCCCAGTTTGAGGGGGGGGGGATGTGTCCCCGTCACATTGCACTTTCCTATTCCTCTCTTACAACATCCATATCAAGTTGACATCAAGGAGATCCACTCAACCACATTGAAGTACTGTATTATGACCACCTCCAAATCTAGACATTGAACATGGTGTGTCAACATCTGCTCGATTTGAGACATAGAATCCCACTAGCTCTCTTTTGCGGCATCAAAACTGATCTGCTCCAAACAAAATGCACACTACCTATCTCTAAGTCATAGACATTCATCAGATCTTTGGAACAACATGCAGATCCTTGTCATCTAGATTCTGAGAACATCCCAAGCAGTGCATGGTTACTCCAGATCATTGAGCATTCATTGCTTTGGCTTGCCTAGTTTGATATGGATGTCCTGCACAATTTAGAACATAATCCAACTCTCTAGCTCACCATCTTTTGGTGATCCAACTTTGACCCCAATATATTGAACTAGATCAACTTACTTCTTATTGCAGTCATTGATCTGATTTGATGTTTGAATTTTGCATATGATAATGATTGAAATTATGTTCTATCTACTTATTTCTTCTCATCTTAAATTTATGGCTTAGCTTTGATACCATGTTGAGTAACATGGATTTTTTTTTGCAAATGTAATAACATTGCCATTGTTATTAGTGTATTCCAAATGCAGATTTGAATCTTATATAAATATGAGAGGAGAAGAGACATGTCTCTATGGTTTATTCATCATTTAATTAATAATAATATATTAACAAAAAATAAATAAATAATAATAATAATATATATATATATATATATATATATACAATAGTATATATTATTTAACATGAATAAGTATATGTAGGAAATGATGATTTACCAATAACAATAATATATTTCAGATCAAATCAATTCGACTGAAGTTACAACCTTAAAAAAGCCCTTGGCAATGCTTCTCCTCTCTTTTGGATGCTAATGCGTCCACAACACAAGGATATGATTTGCATGCAAGATAACTACTTTTCAGGTCCCTTACTTTTATGTTACAGCATTTCTAATTGATGTATGTTTAGATGGTTATTATAGTTAAATTAGTATTCTTTCTGTTGATGTTATAGTAGCTTCAATCAGATAAACTTTACAATATATATAATTATGAGACATTACGTGTGTGTGTGTGTGTGTGTGTGTGTGTGTGAGAGAGAGAGAGAGAGAGAGAGAGAGAGAGAGAGATAAGTTATGGTATATATGTATATTACTATAATTCATTATTATATAAATGATCAAATTTAACAAATAGACATATCCCTTGGACATGTCTCCTCATAACTTATGCTTAATATAAAAATAAGAGAGAGTTGTCTTTGGAACACACATACCATATATAGACAGTGCTAATACACTTGCAGCGGTCCTAATAAATTAACATGGTATCAGAGCAGGTACAAGCTTGGACTGCAGGTTGGCAATGGATGTTTGATCTCTGGAAATAATGTATTTCATCGGTTCCTGGTTTTATACTATGAATTATTTTCTTTGAGAGAAATTATCCTGTAATTGTGCACCAGGCTGAGGCAACCATGGCTGAGAGCTTTGCAATGTTTGGGAATAAAAATACCCAATGCCCAAGTATCTATGAGGGTGATCAGACAGTGTTGAGTATAATGTCACCACACTACCACAGTTAATGTTTTTTCATTGCCACTGTATGATGCTCCTCTGGTCTCCTATAAATTCAACAGCAGAACACCTGGGTACTGCAGGAGAGAGAACACCAGGCCCACCCCTCAATTATGCCAACAACTTCAAGAGTGGTTATAACAAAATCAAAGTCAATCAGGTGCTACTTGTGGAAAGGCGGGAAAGAAAATGTACCATAGGTTGGAAGTAGTAAAGGACGTGCCATCTGGCATGCTTAAATGAGTAACAGAAGATGAGAAGATTGTCCAATTTAATGATCAGCGAATGTGGTATTTTACATTGTTTGAAGCTGAAGAATATTGCCTTTCAAAATTTGTAAAAACGGAATAGGTTACAGAGGCCTTCAGATGTTTTGTTTTTGTGGGATATGCTGTAGACGTTTGTTCAGTTCATAGCCTTCTAGACGTAAATAATATGAAGATAATGATAATGAGCAGTGGATGTTTATGTTAAAGAAAAGACAACAACTAATAAAAAACAAAGCAAATCATAAAAGACTGATGAGAATAGGAAAATCAATGGACAAGGAATATTGATGCGTATATATATGACAAGTAAAGAATAAATACAGCTCTTTAATTTCTAATGTTTCCCGACAAAGGAAAATGGCAGCCCATGTGGAGGTATAGATGACCAGTATTAAGGTGACAGCAGGTATAATAAGGATGGCAACCTTCCAGTGAATCACATGCCTTAAGCGTTAAGTAACTGCAGACGCAAAACTGACAAATACATACTCTGAAAGTAATAATTGCTGATGTTTGATGTTCAGCAGAAGACAATGTGTGATGTTCAACGAGTGATTGGGAACCAAATTACTGACTAAACATTAATTATGATTGATAAAAGACATGTTAATGTTATTGATGATAATGAGTACACATGATGATGTCTTGGCATAGTAAAACTAATCATAAATAATAGCTGAATGTATCTATACTGACTCTTCATTCAAGAAAGTCAAAATAAGAAGGCAGTTCTCTTCATTCTTTCAAATAATCATTGGACTTGTATTTCCTTTCATCCAGTCCTTGTTAGATCTTCTCAGTAATAGCAATTTCCATTGGCAAACTAGTTGCTGGTGATTTTTGCAGATCAAAGATGAAATATTTTTTCCTCAGATTTAATTGAAACTTAGTTAAAACTCACAGCAATTAGGGTTTGGTTTATTATATCAAAATAAATCCTTGAAATACAAAATGAAAAAAAAAAGGAGAATTAACAATCAATAGGAAAGTTTCATTGATTGAAATTGAGAATGCAAACATGTATTCAGAATTTATAATTGAGGGGAGACAAATTAGAGATCAGAGATATATCAGAATTTATAATTGAGAGTGGACAAATTAGCGATCAGAAATATATCAACTACATATCTCAGTGGTGATCTTATTCTCACACCAATTCAGTTATAGAATGACATTATAATTATGATGTGTATTAGGGAGACTAATGGTCTGAAGGTTAGGGGTTTAGGATTTTTGTCCACAACCTAAGAACACATTATTGATAAGAATATATGATCTATTGCCTACTAAGGAATTAATAACTAATTAGCAATATTGGATGACATCCAAAAGAGTATTGCTCATTGAGATTAAGTTCAAGTGCATAACCCCGTAAATTTAGCAATTCACATAAAAGTAATATCATGATGCCACAACTTGATAAGAATATTTATGAGTTCTAACAGGGGACATTACAGGGGACATTCAGCAATTGAACAAAGTTGGGTAGGAAAGGACTAACTTCTAAGTAATTTTGAGGAAGGAAATCTTAAAATTCTATAAAGATTGGCTAGGGGACATTATGATTGGATGTTAGTCCTACAATTTGGCATTGAAGGTTGTTGAAATCAATAATGATCAGCAAATACGCAAACCATTTGTATGTATTGTGGGGACATTAAATTGATCATG
Source organism: Cupressus sempervirens (assembly GCA_028749045.1). Lineage (NCBI taxonomy): Eukaryota > Viridiplantae > Streptophyta > Pinopsida > Cupressales > Cupressaceae > Cupressus > Cupressus sempervirens. The sequence goes on from CM053783.1 coordinate 67,241,418, forward strand.
CTGAGAGCCTGGGGCATCATGTTGATGGCAAATGTGGTGACAGTGGTAAAGTGACTAGAAACCCTATAAAATGGAGTAAGTGGAAATTCTACATTGTGGTGGAGAATAATAACCAATGTTCCATTCCCATTGTTTGACAAATGCTTATATGGAGGCGTCTTTTAATTTGATAAGTATTTCTTACCATTGAATATTACATTTATCTATTTATTGTAGTTTCTCTTTTATTTGTATTTCTATGCAAACTATAAAGAGCTATTTGCCTTGATCTTTTCCTTTTGTCTCTGGAGATGTTCTTGTAGGAAAACAAGTTTGGTACTTTTACACTTGCTACCAAATATTGTGCAAAATTCAATCTTATGACAGTAGCTCCAAAAGAAGTTTTGATCTATATATTTGATGATCTTGCTGGATAAAATAAGGTTGTTGAAGAGAATATTCTTGATAATTGAGATCATGAGTATCCTTCTATATCAAGAGGGAGCTTGGTAGTTCATTAGAGGCAACCTTGAACAAAGAGAGGGAGAAGATAGAGGATATTTTTCAGTTGACTTGAGGGAGTTTGACATTGAATGAGGAGCTTAGAAGATTGATCTATCAAATTTCGAGGGAGTCTAACGCTTCATCAGAGGTAACTTTGAACGGGGAGCTCAAAATCTGATATTGGATTCAGAGGGAGTTGACACATTAAGTAAACCTTGACAAGGAGGTTGAAAGGTTAGTGTTTTTTTGTGAAGTAGTTCCAAGTGCAATCCTTAATAATACATTCTTTTCTATGAGAGATAAGTTTGAGGTGCAAATCTTATTCTCTCATATGGTTCATTGAGGATGTCATGTCAACATAGTATTCATGATAACTTCATGTAAACCTTGATGTCATGTATATATGGGCCTACCCCTTGTGTACATCATTAGGAAGTGACGACTTCCAAATGATTATCACTTGTATTTGTAGAAGTTATTGGAAGGTGACGATCTTACAATAGCTTGAATCATGATATAGATTTTGTGTAAACGTTGAAATAGATCATGAAAGGCTTTATCTTGTAAATCAACAACTAAGTGTTAGATGTCATTAAATCGACTGTCTATAAGTTGTTTGTATAGATATATGATAGGTATTTGGTGAATATCGTGCCTTGATATTCTGATAGGCCATTACCACATTGAGTACTTGGTGAATATCATTTAGTTGATGTTTTGATAGGCCAATACTCAGAGTACTTGGTGAATATCATTTGATTGATGTTTTGATAGGCCAATACTCATGTTACCTAATATGATATGAAAAGAGTATTTGGTGAATATCACGTGTTGATATTCTGATAGGCTAATGCTCATATGATGTCATATAATGGAAGTCTTCTAATCACAGATTTCCTTGATGTGTCTTTTCTAATATTACCAATGGTGTAATATATATCTTACGTTTATCCTCCCTAGCTAAGAGGGAGTGTTGATGTTTAGTAGCTTCAATCGGATAAACCTTACAATATATATAATTATGAGACAAAAAAAAAAAAAAAAAAAAAAAAAAAAAAAAAAAATATATATATATATATATATATATATATATATATATATATATATATATATATATATATATGAGATATAAGTTATGGTATATATATATATATTAGTATAATTCATTGTTATATGAATTATCAAATTTAACAAATAGACATATCCCTTGGGACATGTCTCCTCATAACTTATGCTTAATATAAAAATAAGAGAGTTGTCTTTGGAACACAAATACCATATGTAGGCAGTGCTAATACACTTGCAGCGATCCTAATAAATTAACACTTTCAATGGATTAAGAATCAGTAAATCAGTTAAATCTGTTGCTCTTTTCATTTGAATATATAATTTGAGGTTGTAACTATATTTTATGTGAATATGATATGCTTGTCGTTATAAGTGTCCTTAATGTGATTCTGAAAGGAAATGTTATTTTGTTAATTAAGTCAATTAAATAAGGGTGGAAATTTTAGCATGTTACATATGCTATTAGAGCTTTGGGGACACTGAAACTTGGGCTCATCACTGTCTTAACTAGAAAATTGAAAATGTAGTGTTAAATAAAAAACAAGATATACACCTAAATTAATCCTCAAAAGAAACCCCGCCATACTATATTCTTCTTTTTAATTTAACAAATAGACATATCCCTTGGGACATGTCTCCTCATAACTTATGCTTAATATAAAAATAAGAGAGAGCTGTCTTTGGAACACACATACCATATACAAACAGTGCTAATACACTTGCAGTGATCCTAATAAATTAACGCTTGCAATGGATTAAGAATTAGTTAATCAGTAAATTTGTTCTTTTTATTTGAATATATAATTTGAGGTTGTAACTGTATTTTATGTGAATATGATATGCTTGTTGTTATAAGTGTCCTTAATATGATTTTGAAAGGAAAAATTATTTTGTTAATTAAATCAATTAAGTGTGGAAATTTTAACATGTTACATATGGTATTAGAGCTCTGGGTTCGACACTGAACCTTGGGCTCATCACTGTCTCAACTAGAGGATTGAAAATGTAGTGTTAAATTAAAAACAAGATGCACACCCGAATTAATCCTCAAAAGAAACCTTGCCATCCTATATTCTTCTTTTTGATTGAGAACATGTCGAAGTACGACTACTCTCATTGTTTTGTACCCAAGGACGATGAAACTTTAGGCCATGCTTTGCTTTAGATCAAGAAGGAGAGAGTCAGATGGACTCCTGCCAAGAAGGGAGTTTGAAAAACAAACTTATTGAGGCATGGAATACCAAACAAACAAATCCACTTATGATCTATCATAAACCTTGCAAAGGGCAGGATACGCCCAAGGAAGGAAACAAACAAAATACCCAAGAATAGGGTGCTCAATTTCCTTAAAGATTTATGTTAAGTTATTTTGTTATATCCTCAGGAGAGGAAATTTTGTAAATAATAATGGGTGCAGTTACAACAAGCTAAATATTTATATTTTCAAATGATAATGAGAACAAATGGCATTTTGTACTTAATTCTTTTAAGCAATCAATTATATTTTCTTTATTCAAAGTAATAAATAAATGAATATAAACATGATATTGATTAAGGAATCAATTGAATTTTTTAGGGAATAAAACTTAAACTATGGCAAGCAAATGGAAACACTGTAGGAAATGAGGTGACTAGTGGGGCCCATCCAAGTTTTACGGAACACTCATGGTTGTGTTTGTCATTGATGTCAACATACTGGTTATTCTGTGAAGATTGGTAGAGTAGCAAACAAAGATTGAGATTGTATGATTAAAGGATTAATGATGAGGTCAAGCACAATTGAGGGTATGTTCTACAAAGTGTCCTGATGCCGTGGTTAAGAGTGCATGCAGAAAGTTGAAGACTAGTGACAATTATTTGAAATTTACGGAAGACAACATACATTCAGTGTTTTTGAGAAGTGGTTTCTAGCAATTGGATTATATCTTCTAGCAAAGATAGAATCTTGTTAATCGCAGTTAAATAGAAGTAAAAGACATCACAATGATGACGTGAGTAAGCGTGCGAAGTCCGAGGTTGCATGTGTGAAGATTTGTGGAGACTGTGAGTCGATAGTGTTATGTAATTATGAAAAGATGTGATGTAACATGTATTACTTTATCTTAATGAGGTCCTATTGTAATTGTAAATTGAGAAAGCCTCAAGGCCAACTCAATAAATTAATTTGAGGACTTGGTATAAAGGAAAGTTGTTTTTCTTGTGATTGAGGATGTTGAAGTAAGGGTGTCTTGTAAGTAGGAACTAAATGCGAGTAAGCAATCTAACAGATTTGTGTGATGCGAGTTTGCGGATCTGGTATTGAAATCTGAAGTGTTTGGTGCAACAAAGGCACAATGAAAGAGCAAAGAGATTATATTTGGCAGAGAGTGCTAGTGGACAGTTGATCTTTTGGTAATGTTCTGAAAGAAATAATACAAAGGCCAGTTGGACAATGAGTTCGGTGGTCTTGCCCCTAGAGCTGTTTGGACAATGTGTCCTTCTGCCTTCCACAACTCCTAACAGGGTTGGCACGACTCTTAACAGGGTTGGAATCTCCTCACAGGGATTCAAAGTCTTCTAACAACAACTGATATGTACTAAATGTATTTCATTGACTCCTAACAGGGTCCATCCTTTTGCAAGGAACTTAAATATTAGTATATCATTTTCTGGGTACCATCCCCACTGGGGTTTTCCCTCTGATCAAGGGTTTCCCTATTCAACAAATTTGGTGTTATTGTGTATGGTTATCTTCTTGTGATTATTGCACTCGCTGATTACATGTTTTAGATTTAATAAGGACAATAAAAGTTGTTTTGATTGCATAACTGATTCAGCCCCCCTCTCTTAGTTATCTTGGTGGACTTTACTTTCTAACAAGCACCTCTAGGGTCCTACCATATTATCATGGGAATAATCGGTCCAATGAGGACAAAGTGAAGGTAGATTGTCTTGCAAAGACAATAGAATGACTAGATGACCTAGGAAAGCCTATGAGCATTCAAGGAATGATGCATGAAGTAAAACCTTGTTAGACCTTAGTCGTGCAACTTAAGAGATGTAGGAGAAAATGGTGCGAAATCTTTGCGGTAAAGATAGAAGACCAGAGGGAACCACTGGAGACGCTATCAAGATGATTATATTCTTGAAGATGGGGAGATTAGAGAAAGACTGAAATAATCCTTCGAGGAAAAGTATCCATATCTTAAGAATTATTAGGACATATTTTTAGAAGAACTACCTAGCCTACCCTCTTTTAGGGTATTTGATTCTAAAATAGATTTGGCACCTAGGGCAGAACCCATATCAAGAGTGCCATGCAGGATGACCACTATTGAACTAATGAAACTATAGGTGCAATTACAAGATTTATTAGATAAGAAACTTATTAGGCCAAGTGTTTCACCTTGGGGAGCTTGAGTGCTTTTTCTGAAGAAAAATAATGAAAGTACGAGGTTATGCATAGATTATAGATAAGATAAAATAAGATAATACTATTAATGTCCAACAAAAAGCCACAAGGGTTTATGGGACTGAGCATACAAACAAAAGAGCCGAACAAAATAGGAGCACCAAACGGTGTCTTAGAAGAAACAAAAACAAGACAAGGAGCCAGAAAAACCAAGGTAAGGACTAAGGATCCTTCCTTGGTACAAAGAAATTAGTCACAAAAGGGTATAACCGTGGGCGATCCAAAATTTTAGATTGTCGCTAAGAACCACTGGGGGAATGTCGCTGCTTGGAAAGACTGATGCAATGTTTGACTGATCTGGAGGGAGTGATACTAGATGGCTTTTTCACACTCCGTAGTGGAGACAAGGGGGAGAAGAAGGTGGTGATGAGCTGGTCTAAGATATGGCCCTGAGGTATGGGTGACTGCATGATATGCTCATGTAGCTGGGTGGTCTCCTGAAGGTAAAGTGCAAGGCACCGCTGGTCAATATAGCTTAAGAACTCTGAAAGAGAAAAGCAATCTCTGAATAAGCAGTAGAATCTCCCTCTGATCTCATAGTAGATAGGACATCGAAATATAAAGTGAGTCTCAATCTCAACCTTCGCCAAAGTACACAGTCAACAGATCCGGTCCTCTCTATCTATATGATGATCGGTCTGTACTCAAAGATAGTGGGAACCAACTCTGAATTAGCCCAAAGAGAATCGCAGTGCGTGACTCTAACGCTGGTAAACATAAGTAGGGCGGACAATAATACCATTCTGAATCTCAAGAAAATGCTTAGTGTATAAGGCCATCTTCGGACATAATCCACTAGGAGGATTGCTCCAGATATCCTATCGGACATGCTCATTCAACTCCTGTTGTGAGGAAAGGAGGTGAGTAGGAGCATCCAACAAGAATAGGTAAGGAGGAAGACAATCAATCTCAACTCTGATCGAGCTCAAAAGAGAGGTAGCCTGGGCATACCAATAGTGAGATCTTGTGCTGGTGTCGGATCTCATAACCATAACAGAAGAACAATATGCAAGATGGGAGTATCTATGTCGGTCAACAACTGAATCCTTAAAACCTTGAAGTCGATGAAGAAACCAGATCAAGTCATAAATAGTCGCAAGTTTGAAACGACGAGCTCCAAACTCTACCAAGACAATGCCGTGAGGGGTGAGTTTGTGACATCTAATGATATGTTGAAGAAGCAACGTTTGAACACGCTCTATAGATGCCCAATCTGAAGCAAGAAGAGGTCGTCCCCAAACCACCAAGCCGTCGAGAATGGTTGGTCGAACCAAGGAGTCCAAGAGGGACAGCTTGGATGAAATATCTTGAAAATGGTGTCTGAAGCATTGTCTTTCAAGCATTGCTAGGGAACCCATACCCTTACTAAATCTGAACTAGATAGCAGGTCTCAAGCTAGAGCGGGGTCTCGAGAACTTAACCCCAAGATACATGTAAGAAGAAGTAATCTCAACCTCTTGCCCCTGAAAGAAGAAATGAAGATGAGAGATCTTTAAGCAGTTAAAGATCCTAACTTGATTCTTAGTCAGATTGACCACAAGCTGACGTTGATCACAAAAAGAAGCCAAACCATCAAGGAGTTTGTAAACTGTCGGGAGAAGAGGCCAAGAGAACAACATCATCTGCAAAAAAGGAGAATAGAGATAAAATGCTTAACAAAGTCACCATCAAAAATAGATATCCACTTCCCAAGATTGACATCTATTTGATTAAATGACAAGAGCAACAGTATTTTCCAAAATTGATCTAATGTTAGTTTACCACCAGCTCCAGAGTAAAGAAGACTATATACACAAAATCGCTTTCAGAACCCACTGTGGACACTATGAGCTCACAGTTTTGTCCTTCGGAATGATTAATGCCCCTGCAACTTTTATGTATCTCATGAGTAGTAGATTCCATGATCACTTAGACAAGTTTGTGCTAGTTTTTATCCATGATATTCTCATCTATTCTCAGAATGAGGAGGAACACCAGAAACATCTTGAGGTAGTTTTGTAGAGATTATGACATCATAAGTTGTATGGGAAGCTATCTAAGTGTTCTTTTTACCAGAAGGAAATCCAGTATTTATGGCATATTATATCAGCTAAGGGAATAACAGTAGACCTCTCCAAGATCAAGGCAATCGAAGCATGGCCGGTACCTAAGAATGTCTCAAAGGTCAGAACCTCATGGGTTTGGCGGGTTTTTTATAGATAAATTGTGAGGGGCTTCTCTAGGATAACACATCCCATCACCACACTGCAAAGGAAAGGATAATTTTTTATTTGGTCTGAAAAATGTCAAACAACCTTTGAATACTTAAAAGATAAGTTAACTCCTGGAACAATAGATAGGGTACTAGATCTCGAGGGTCACTTTGTAGTCATAACAAATGCATTGGGAGAAGGACTGGAGGGTGTCTTGATGCAAGAAGACCAGGTCATTGAATCTAGGAAGTTGAAAAATTATGAACAAAATTATGCACCACACGACTTCGAGTTAGCAACCATCATCCATGCTTTACAGATGTGGAGACATTATTTGATTGGGAAACCATTTGAGCTTGATTAGAACACCATGGATTGAAGTACATATTCACCCAACCCAATCTTAACACTCGCCAAAGGAGGTGGTTAGAGTTCGTAAAGGATAATGCTTTTGAGATCAGCTATATCAAGGGTAAAGAGAATACAATAGCTGATACCTTCAGTTGACAAAGACATATATCAGCCATGGTAGCAATAAATATTGAGCTCAGGGAGCAAGTACTTTAGTGTTTGCCAAGAGATGAGTTTTATAATGAGGTACGTCAAGCACTCCTTAGGGATCCTCAAGAGAATAGGTATGAAAGATACCAACTGGAAAGAGATGGGCTTTTGAGATTTAAAGGTAGGATGTACATACCTAAGGATTCAAAGATTTAAAAGATGATTTTGGGAGAGATCCACGTCGCTCCTTACTTAGGGCACCCTAGAGCAACCAAGATGCTAGCTAACATAAAACCTTTGTGTTTTTGGAAAGGTATGAAAAAGGAAACAATTGAATACGTGGCAGGATGCCTCAAGAGTTAGAGGGTTAAGGTAGAGCACCGATACTTGGTCAGGGTGTATATTCGAATGAGGTTCTAGAATGGAAATGTCAAATAATCACTGAATTTTATCCAAGGGTTACCCATGACCTAAAATAGGCATAATACCATCATGGTGGTTTTGGAGTGACTAAGGTAGCACATTTAATCCTCCGAAATTTAACAGATGGGGGGCCAAAAATTGCCCACAAGTTTGTTAGAGAGATTTCTAGATTTCACTGAGTTTCAGAAAAGATCATATTCAATATAGATGTTAGGGTAACATCTAGATTCTAACAAACTTTATTCTCAATTTTGTCAACAAAACTAAACATCAGTTCAACTTACCATCTAGAGATTGATGGTTAGACAAAAAGACTAAACCAAGTGCTAAAAGACCTCTTGAGAGTATATTGCATGGATTGACGGTATTAGTGGGAGGTGTATCTTCCCTTGGTTGGATTTGCCTATAACAGCTTGTATCAATCTGCTATTTAGATGACACATTTTGAGGCTCTATATGGGCGTAAGTGTAGAACACTTGTAAGTTGGAACAAAATTGAGGATCGAATTATTGTCAGGCCTGAGATGCTTCTAGAGATAGAAGAACACGTAGTTTAGATCTCTTAAAGGTTGAAGGGGGCAAATGATGGTCAGAAAAGTTATGTAAAAGCAAAGAGGGTTCTTAGAAAACTTTTAGTGGAAGAAAAGGTTCTCCAGAAAGTTAAACCACAAAAAAGTACTATCAAGTTTGGTAGGAATGCCAAATTAGCCCCGAGATATATGGGGCCCTTTGAGGTGTTGGAGGTCATAAACACTGTGGCCTATAGAACTGCCCTACCCCAAGCCCTTGCTAGAATGCATAATATGTTTCACGTTTCATATCTTAAGAAACATATAACCAACCCTGAACATGTTATTGATTGGAATATCTTGCAGGTGCAAGATTTAGGGGTGGTGGAAATAGAGCCACTTAGAATACTTGAGGTGCGTAAGCTTCGTTTGCAGAATTGATATATCCCTCAATGCAAGGTCCAGTGGGACTAGTAAATTGAAGAGAATGTCATATATTTTTTCTAAGAACTTATTATGAATAAATTATGATATAATTTGAAATGTAATGTGATGATATATATATATATATGTTGTAATTGGAATAATTTGTTTGAAAAGTTCAAGGAGGATGCAATACAAGGGGAAGGGTATGTTACATCCCAAAATTTTGCCTAATTAAAAAATGCTCTTATAGCCGTTGAGATTTTATGTGAAGTCGGTTGATTGGTAAATTATTTTAACATTATGGTTTCATGTGAAATGAAAAAGTTGGTGATTCATTTTAATTTCTTGGAAAGTGAAATGGAGGTTAATTGTCACAATGTTTTATGAAAATGATTACTTGTTAGCTTGATTTTATAATGAGGAATATGTTATTATCATGATAGTTCTCTTTTTTCAGGAGCACGGCGAAGGGGGTGAAGCATTGCCTGAGAAGGAATTGGGTAACGGGCACCAATCCACCAGTGAGCCAACAAGTATAAGTTCTAATCACCTTGGCTAAGGGTAAATGACTAGGCAAGCAAGAGTATACCATGGACAATCATGAGCTAACTAGGTAAATATGTGTATATCATTAAATAATAAAAAGAAAAACACTAAGCATTGATTTAACTAAGAACAAATTTGTTATGCCAAGCATGTTTTAATATAATGACACCATGATGCCTATATACTTAAACATGTACATACATATATATGTATATGTGCATAAATCAATTAAGATGTACAAGAACATATACGCCTATAATTTTGATGTATACATATGATACATATGTTTAGGATATACACATGCTTATGTGTATGTGTATGTACATACTAAGTCACAAGGTTCAAGTTGAGTTCGGGTTCGACAACTATAAAATGTTGAAGTTGATGAAAGATCAACCTCATAGCTTACAAGATTCACTTGCATGCAAACACTTGTCACAAAAAGAGAGAAGCAAAAACTATGGAGGTTAGAACTCCTAGATCCATTGATGAGACATTCTTGATGAGCAAAAAGATAAATTGCTATTATCAAAAGTGATTTAATAAATTACAAAGAGATCAATCTTTATAAAAGGAGATCGAAACCCTGATAGGTAAAACCTAGATTGCATGATAATAATTAATAAAAGAATTAATTATTATATGCGCAAAGTTTAGCTTAAGTAAACTAGAGATAATAAGTGACTTAATAATTAAATCGATATGATTTAATTAATAAGAAAATACTTTATTACTCAAACACCCACCTTAAGATAAACTTAAGGAGTAGCTAAAAACCTAGAAACTACTACTGAAAGTAAATTTGAGTCCCAACAACAAAGCTTGATGAGGTACCCAAGCACAACCAAATCTCTGAAAAGAGGAGAAATAAAGAAAACCACATGGGAAAAACCATATTCCAAAAAGAGATAGAAATAATGCTGAAAAGAACTAGTGAAAGATTGAAGAAGTCTCTAAACTAGGGAATGTCCCAGAAGATAGGAACAAAAGATGATCATTAAGAACACCACTGAGGCATGAAGCTGTAAACATTGTCAAACTGCTAATCTGAAGAACCTCCATTGTATAGAACATGACCGGGTAGAAAAGACTGAGTCTAAAGAGCTGATCAATCTTGAAGATGGAAGGTATCTTCATGGCCCTCGAAAACAAGAATGAAAGAATGTCTATATGGTAAATGATCCATCTCACCGAAATGCATAGGTCAACCACTGCAATTGCTTGATACATATGATCAAATACTAAATACAAAACTCACTCCATCGAACCAAGAAAGCAATAGAATCGACATAATCCCACTATAATGTTGAGAGGTAAGATATGAACATTGAAACTAAATGCAGTATCTCTTGCAAAAAAAAGAACCAGGAACATTGAGAGTGCAAAAGAAGTACAAACACCTATAATGACACGTGTGATCGACACATCATGAGGCTAATGTCGTGGAAAGAACACTCACTTGACAAAGGAAGATGGTGAATATGGCCAACATGAAACCTCCCAAGGAACTTTATAATTTAGTGCGAGTACAACAAAACACAAAGATGTGCAAGATCTCGAAATGCAATAGAGTGGCTCTTTATCTCAGTGCTTTTGCAAAAATACTACAAAAGGATGTCAACAAAGATCAAAAGAGACATAAGGTTGATACAAGAGATAGTACAACCTATGACAAATCATCTGAAGCAATAAAATCAATCCTTGAACTTGAAACAACCAAGATATCCACCATAATGCAAAAAAACAAAAAATTGAATGGGATGTGCCTGTAGTAGAATCTGGAAAATAGAATGTCTCAAGATATCTCTATGATAGTGCAAAATAGAACCTATGACTTTGACTGTATAAACTAGCAACCAAATAACATCAAAAGTCCAAATAAATTGCACCATCATGACGAGCTCAAAATTAGCTTCCTGACGATATCTGGTTCATGAAAAATGGAGTCCGGATGAGCAAGTTATGACCAAAAAACCACAGATAGGTCAAAAAAGCATTGAAAGGGTAAAAATTCATGGCCTTGAGAAGCGTGCCAAATACTTCAAGAAGAGTGCCCACAGCACCAAAAATTACATTGGGATTTGTGCCAAACGACAGTAATTTCAGCACCAATGTGTCTCAATTTGCATGCAAAAATTCTCGATTTTCATGTCAAAAAGATTGATTTACATGCCAAAAATATCAAGGCCCATGAAAAAAACTCGATTTGTGTGCGCAAATCTCGATTATCGTACAAAAAAATCACAATTTGTGTTTCAAAAATCTCGATTTATTTACTTAAAAATATCGATTTGCATGCCAAAAACCACAAAATCGCTGCCTCGAGAAATGTGCCCAATCTGTGAGCAATAATTTCTTTTGCCTCAGATTCCAATTGTGTCCAAATTGCACAAATGTTATATGAAAATAGGGATTTTTGGGCGCTCTGAGCTCAACAGTGAGGTTTGTTTGGGCTCAAAGTGCACCGAAAAAATGTGACCCCTCTGATCCAATACAAAAAAATTCTGAGAAATGAAACCCTCTGAAAGAAAAAACATAGATTTGAAAGCCAAGCTTAACCTCTCATAAAAAGAACAAGAGCATGAAGATTAGGAGCTCGGATACGACGTTGAAGTTGATGAAAGATCAATCCCATAGCTCCCAAGAATCACCTACATGCTAACACCTCTCACAGAAAGAGAGAAGCAAAAGCTATGGAGGCTGGAATTCCCAGATCCACAGAGGAGACATTCTTGATGAGCAAAGAGATAAACTGCTATTATAAAAAATGAATTAATAAATTACAAGAAGATCAAAATCCTAACAGGTAAAACCTAGGTTGCATGATAATAATTAATAAAAGAATCAATTATTATATGCCCAAAGTTTGCTTAGGTAAACTAGAGATAAAAAGTGACTTAATATTTAAATCAATATGATTTAATTAATAAGAAAATATTTTATTACTCTAACATAAAATTCGGATAAAGTTTGAAAAGGGTAAAAAATTTGGAAAAAAATTTGACATTAAATTTGCCTTGTATAAATTTAATATTTTTAACAATATGTTAGTGAACAGATTGTCCTCCAAGAAAATACATGCAAATATAACCTTGAATGCCCAAGTGAGAAGACTAATCGGCACTAACAGTTGGATAGTTTATCATTGAATTGATAACCTTCCTTTGAATTTTATCGGGTACAGCTCCTCGTGTAAAATATACAATGAATTAATTATGGATGCTTTTAACCAGAAAGCATGAAAGCTTTTAACCAGAAAGCATGAAAAGTTTACAAACATCTACTTGTAAACACAATGTAGATGCAAAAAGCTAAATGACTACAAGAATATAAGTAACAAATGACACAAAGTCCATTTGCATGTTGCATTACAAAGAGAATAAAGCCTGAGAAAGCGAACAATCAGAGTTTTAAAGACACTTTGAAATCAAACATATTTAGAAAACCATGACATGAATGCATTTAGAGAAAATTGAAAGTCATACAAAGATAATGATCAATGGAAAGAAAATTGCCCAAATTCAAAGTTTTGGTATGCAATTATCTCTCGAGTCACCCTCCTCTAAAAATGCAGAAACAACAAAGATTTCATTACATTATGCATCTAAATCAATAACTAAAAAGGAAACCTGAATTCCCTTCCCCTGCATACATTCAAAACCAAAATATCCCCTCTTTTCCAACACGCAATGCAGAAAAATAAATCAAACTATGCTCCTTCTCTCCTGACAAGTACAAAATAAAACTTGAGATAAAACTCCTTTGTTCTGCAGCCCGAAGTCTTCAGCCCAAAAAAGAAAGTGGAACCCCTCTCTTTGTCACTATTGGCTTATTTATTTTCTCCTGTTGTCGGTTCCTGTTCAGTTTGGGTAACTGATTCTTGAAAGAAAACCATCTCCCTCTTTTCTACTATCCCTTCATATGTGTGTAATGTTTAATTTATAATTAAACATTTTATTATGATTCCCCTTTAGCGTTGCATTAGCTTCTTTTATATGGAATGGACAATTGTCTTCGGATTTGTATTCGGTTAGGAAATAAGAAACAACACTTATTTAAAGGAGCCTCCACATGTCATTATTCATTGACATCACACCTTCCCTGTATGGGCTGACACTTTTGCTTCGACTCCAACTATAGTTGTGCCTCCTATATCTTCCAAAAGGTCTTCTCCACAACTCCTAACTTATTTTCTTCAGATGCATGAAATTGCAGTACCCATTGCGGTTGCAAGTATTCTCCTCATACTGTCTACAAGTTGTTTCATGAAAGTCGGTCACCTGAGAGAAATCAACAATAATAGGTCAACCTGCATAAAACCTTCCTTGCAAAGACCGTAATGCAGTTGTAACCTATTCCTCCTCCCGGAATTGCACATAAACATTCCTAATCATATGATCAGCTAAATTGTCAAATATATTCAAACTTACAATTTCTCCGTACTTGTTAAGCTCTTCAAATAAATCCTCGTAGAAATCCTCAAAGTGTTCTTGAATCTTCTGAGGATCCATTGCTTGTCCTTGGATATCCATCCCAAGTATTACCATGTCAGGCCTTTGGTACATGTTCGAAAGCAAAATAGTTGGACTGATTGAGGGCCTCGTATGCAGCCTTGAACATCGATCCCCATGCTTGTAGGCTCCAATCTTAAAGTAAAAAGGGCAATTAACTCTGTCTCTTTCAGTGCCGAAGATGGAGGCCAGATGCTTTGCCATGGATCTATGTTATACAACCTTGGAGGCCAGTGCAGAAGGGATAAGCTCAGGAGACGAGTTTAGTAATGGACTTGTTACTTTTATGAATTGTCCCCAAATTATAGTTCTATTTAAAGGAGCTTCCACATCTGTGCATAAAGAATGCTGTGAGTAGTGTTATTCGTATGTTAATCTCTGTTTCACGCCATTACCATGACCGGTTGTAGCATCGCATTACTATGGAGAGAATCCCTCATGGGGCAGAATGAGATGCTATGAATGATGCGAATATCAACCCCATTGTGCATGATGAAGTCTCATTTGGCTCAGGCATGGTCTTCTTTATTGGTTTTCCATGTAGGGACTGCATACCTGCTTTATCGAGTATGTTGATCCATGAGTTTCCCATTGGGGACTCGAAGCTTGATAAAAAAAGGAGTCGCATCTTAAGTTGAGTTAAAATGCTCCTCTGTGATCATGCCTATCACATTGATCCAATGCAATTCTTATACAATACTTGATAAAAACTCGACCCATGTGTGTAATCTGTGGAAACATCTTTTTAACTAGTCATCTGGCCATATAATATCCAAGATTGACCATTCCTTATGGTTAAATTCGGGTTCCATATTGGGGAATTTGAATGTCGTGGTTTTTGACTATCGACAAGAATTGTTACAATAAATCAGGATCAGTACTTAAGTTTTCAATTTGCATGGTAGTGAATCAGGTTGCAGTTCTACCATGTGCATGCGTTCTATTTACCTTGATAACGTACAAATCTAGCACCATTTTGTTCGCTCCTCTTCCTTTCTATTTTCAGTCTGATAAAGGGTGAGGCTCGAGCCAACTTTAATATGTTTGCAGAGGTATTTATAATGTATTATCAAAATTCATTGTATGCTCAAAGTGGGATTTCGGCTTATTCACTGTCATGCATGACCCGACTCTGCCCATCTTGTAGTGATCTTGCAAACACATCCAAGAAACTAAGCATGATTGTCTAACGGTTCTCATACTCGATTGATACTGCATGAATTCAAGAAAATTCAACCAATTTGGTCATAATGAACACCACCATTTCTTCATCTCTCGTGGTATAAGGTGTGTTTGATGCCGCCAATATGTTTTCATCGAACAACTTCAATGACATCTCTTTCCTCGACCCCTGGCAATATCTTTATTTGGATAATACCTCACAAAAAGATAATTGCCACTTGCTAGTGAGCCAACATTGCGTATGCATCATTTTGGGTCTTGGCTGGAGGGTGAGGTCAACATTCCAAAAGGCAACTCGGATATTCATTTGGCATAATTATATTATGATCTTGAGGAATTATAATAATTTCATGTTAATGACCACAGATATACCACTCTGACAGATCTGCCTTTCCAGAAGATCTTTGGTTGTTTTGTCTCATCCTCGAAACCAATGATATCAAAGAGAAGTCTCTACACTTGCCTTTAAATTTGAATTCGAAATCTTTGAAAACTTCGAGCCCATGAATCTATTAATGCAAACTGAACCATCTTGAACCATCTATGACGGAGATCTTGAGCCATGTGGTTGCATCTTCGAATACTCTGCACTGGATCATCGAACTTGAAAATTTGGGCTTGAACCTTGATTCTGAATCTGCATTTCAAAAAGAGATCGAATTAGTGCAAAGCTTATACAAGGGCATCTTCCATATGCCCCTGAGATAAGAGACAACACTCTCATCTATTTCGAAAAGAGATCGAATCAATGCAAAGTTTATACAAGGGCATCTTCCATATGCCCTTGAGATAAGAGACAACACTCTCATGTAGAGTCAGGAAATACATTACAAAGCATCATGAATCTTCTGTTAAGCCTCAAGCCCAGATCGGGCAGAATATAATTGGCTCTGATTATACAATGCTTAGAAAATCATCCCAAGAATTCATCATGGAAGACCAACAAGTTGATGAAGAGTGTGTACTGATAATTATTGAACCATGGGTAATCCCTACGTGATAAGAGAAAGAAAATTAGTAACTAATAAGCAAGTAATGGAAATGTTTTAAATTGAGTCAGCTCATGGTAGTCCAATGTATTGGTCTTGTTTGTCAAGTAGAGTGGTGGGTGATTAGGTACATAGCACCCACACAAATCCTTGGCCAAGGTAGGTTAGTAGCATGCTTGTTGCTATGATCACTATAGGTTAGGGTCACTAGTAGTTGGCAGATAGGTTGATGGAAGGTATCCATAGCCTACCTCATCGCCTAGCCAACACTCTAACACTAGGATGCTCAGTGGCAAGATGGTGGTGTCCCAAGCCTAATTCCAGGGTAGGGAGGGCCTTTCTCAGTAGAGATTGTGTGGGGATACTTAAGGATCTGCAGTTGGGAGGTTAAGTCCTTGGCAATGCTTCTTGTCTCTTCTGGATGCGGAGGCTTGCACAACATAAGGATATGATTTGGATGTAAGATAACTACCTTTTGGGTACCTTACTTTTAATATACCACATTTCTAATTGATGTATGTTTAGATGGTTATTATAGTTAAATTTGTTATTCTTTCAATGGATTAAGAATCGGTTAATCAGTTAAATCTGTTGTTCTTTTCATTGAATATATAATTTGAGGTTGTAACTGTATTTCATGTGAATATGAGATGCTGGTCAGTATAATTGTCCTTCATGTGATTTTGAAAGGAAATGCTATTTTGTTAATTAAATCTATTAATTAAGAGTGGAAATTTTAGCATGTTATAAAGGTATTCGATGCACATTTTATTTTCAACCAATCGTTCTTGCTATTTTCTCTTGTAAAAGTTAATTTTGTTTGTAGGTGATCATTGGTTGTGGGGAATTCACATTCAACTCCTACATGGTATTAAAGCTTCAATGCTGTGTACTATTCAGATCCGAGGGACATGATTAAGCTTGAAAATTTGGTGTATTCTAGGGTTTGAAGGATCTCACAATTGAATCCAAGGCATCGGATAAAGTCAAATTTGGATTTGTTTCATCAAAATCTGACACATTGGGCTAGATATACAAGGGTTTCATGTTGGGCGGTGCTTGCTAGATCTAGGAGGTGGCTGAATTACAGAGCAGTTTGGGCTAAAATAGGTTTTGTCAGTGTGTCCAAAAGGCTCAAAAGCCTGAAAATCGCATGTCAATTTTCACTTTTGTTTTGGGGGTATTAGAGTGTTTTGTATTGTCGTCATCATTCATATGTATCCGTACCCAACCATACCATGCAGAAATTACCTGGTCGGCAGAAAAGGGCAAATATTATTTTGTCTGTGGTTTATTTTTTGAGGGGCATACAGTCTATGCATGTCTTGCATGATCGTTCTTGTGCTTGGTTGTACTTCATTGGCATTATTTTACTTTCTTTGATCTGTGCTTTGCCAGTACTGAAAAGAGTTAATGTTTTTAATTAATTAATTATTTATATTAATGTTTTTTGCCGCTTGACAGTTTGGTTATATTATGTTTGTGAGGACATGGTTTGTCACCTCTCTTACGAGGCTTCTTATTAACAAATCTACGAGGGATTAAAAACTAGTTTCAGCATTATACTTTTACAGTAGCTTAGTTGATTGCTGCACATAGTTGTAAGAGGGTTTTGATTGTTATCTTCACTGGCCATATGGTTTGCAACAAGTTTAAATGTATTTTGCAATGTGTGAAGCTAACCTGGACTTCTTTCTTTGACCATTGCATATATAATTGTTAAGGAATTGCCTTCCACATTCAGCTTTTTCAATTTTAAGAGAAGTTGCTGTGATTAGACCTGCAATTAGAGCTTCTCATCCTACTTCAACATTGTGAATGACCAAGAAGAAAGAGCCTCCATATATCAACTCTTCTATTGAAGATTTGATGACAAAACCTCCCCCTTGCCAAACTTGGGTTCCTTGTTAAAATCCCAGCAAAATTAAGTTTATAGAAACCTCTGGAAGGAATCTTTTTTTTGTTTCTATCTTCTTTCTTCTCATGCTCTTTGGCATTGTTATTTACCACTTAAGTGAACAAATTTGCATCATTTCAAAATCATAAAGTCAACATAGGTTTGTTACATAGGCCTTTTGGAGACATGAAGTTTTACTCTTCAATTTACACCAACATTTTCTTTGAAACTTTTATGGTTTGTGATCCCTTCTAGAGATAAAATCCCTATGTTTATATATTTTAAACTATAAGGAAATAAATGAATAAATGGAGGGTCCAAACAATGCTCAAATGGCCAATTTCAATACTTTAGCTAATGTGCTATCTACCTACTTGGATGACACGCCCACATCCACACGTGATGCTATGTTATGATTGTTAGGGCTGGAATATTCACACTAGTGACACTCTACTTTAGCGCCTACCCATATGATCTTCCATGTCTTGTTTCCTATCAATTTTGGCTAGGACACCATTTGACAAGTCCATGTGTAATGCCCCACTTGGAGATCCTTGGAACAAGGATAGATAAAAGCCAAACATCTCTTTTCTAACAAGTATGGATGCACACATCAACCAACATACAAAGATCACAAAGATCGCAACGGAAGACTAACCAAGCAACCAAACACCAAAGATCTCCAAGCGTCACCACTAATCGAAAACATAAACAAGAAAACAATAAAGACCAACCATGGTCTCACACACGTCGAGGGTGCAAAGGAAGCACAACTCAACTACTGAACACCATGCTGAGAGACAAATGCTGACTCCTGCAAATTGGCTAAGTCTGAAATCCCGAAGCCTTGAAATTTCCTAGAATCTTTATCTTAGCTCGTAGAGGTTTGGAACCTATCTCAAAAGACTCGTCGCATATATTAAAATATATCCTAAGTATATTTTAAACCCCATAGGAAATTTGTTTTGAACTAGGAAGGTGTAAAACATAACAGGGTGTCCAAAACCAACTTCCAAAATTTCCCTAGCCAAGCCTAGATACCCCTTGTTTTTCGGGCGAGGACGACAGACTGACAGATTCTTGCACAAGGAAGTGCAACACGCCACGCAAGAAACTGCCATCCATGCGAGGAAGTGCACCAAACGGCATGAGAATGTACTTGGCCCAACAGCCAAGACACACCTAAAATTGGTGTTGGGTTCCATGCGAGAAAGTGCCAAAAGCCGTGCGAGAAAACCCAACACATCATGCAAGAACTTGCATTCTCGCGCGAGAAACTATAATTTTGCGTGAGAATCCAAAACAACAAGCTGGAACCAATTAAGGAAAGAAAGCTAGAAAATGAATTCCTCCACACCGGGGAGTACCGGAGACACATATTGAGGAAAAAGCACTCGAACGAATAACTGAAAGATGGAAGCTAAATCTAACCATCTAACAAACAATGAAGGTAAAATATTTGAAAGCAACATTGTAGTGAACAAAAGCAACATTGCAATGTACTAAACAACGAACTAAGTGTGTGGTTCCTCCCAACCATAATAGCATGATGAGACTTCGAAGGTCCTAGCCATCCCTCGCGCGTAACATCCCAAACTGCCAACTAGATAGTCAAAGCTATCTTATAAGGACGTCACTACTAAAGCGTAATAACATCATAAGAACTGAAAATCTAACATGCTAAACAATAAGCAATAGATACTCCAACTAATCAACTAACATCATCTAATCATATGCTAAACATCATAGTAAGGGAATGTGTCAAATAACTAACATGATATACAAGCATTCCAATAAAAGCATAAATCACAAGGAAGCATACTCCGGAACTCGAAGTACCAAGTGAAAACATTCAACAACGGTCGCACTAGGACAAAAGACCATCTCTGTACACCGGTCTCTAGCAGTGGTGAAGGTAGCTACGCCTCACAACCATATGAAACCCATAGGTCCACTCCCGCCGTGCTGATGGAGATAATGAACCAACCAAAAACACACTCAAAGCAAACATCCATGGCTAACACTCACGCCAGACAGTAATGATGACTGAAATCAAGATCATGAAACAATGCAAGTACAACATGTCCTAGTCAGACACTCAATGGGCTACTAAGTAGGGGCTGACATCATGGAGAGTTGCTTGGCATCGACAAACCCAAGCTAGTTTTAGCAGCTGCTATCCCCAATGAAAGACACACAGTCCAGTCTTAATTATCTTAAATTTATTACCACCCAGTATTTTTATTTAGTTATCACTTAATTAAAACTTCTTTTGCCAACCTCTGGGTACAATGATCACCAAGCTGCGAGATAGAAGCCCCCTCCATATGCTACCCTACCCTACCCATGCTCATCCAACGATGAGTGCTCGTAGGGATGCATATTCCCAACCCAATCCCAATGATCGTAACTCCCGGAAGTACCACGGGAGATCAGGCCTTGCAAGTCACTCGTCAAATGTATGTGCACGTACTTGTGTGTGGCACACCACCATCACGAAGATCATAACATAAGGACTGGATGAGAACATAATGCGAAAAATCACCCAATCAAAAATAGACTCGAGAGGATGGATGCGACACGCATCCCAATGCAAAAAAGGTCCGACTAACATCCAAACGGATGATCCAGGTCCATGACCATCATCATGCTAGAAAACCCCAAGAAAATAGGGCGGCACACAAAAATGAGGTGAAAACCTCAAAAACTAAAAAACTTCGAAATTAAAACCCATTTGGTCTTTGGGCCCAAAAGCCTCAAAAATCCAATAAAATTTGGGTTCGGACACCGTATGAAAAAACAACCAGCATAACGGTGCGAAATCCCAAACCCCCATTCTGAAAACAGGGAAAATGTTCATACCCGACCAATCGGGCAGAACCAACAAATAGAAACGAAGGGGAACACTAGTTCTCAACCTCCAAACCAACAACTACCAAAAATAGATACTGAAATCGAGTTGAAACAAGAAAACAGGAGAGCCCTAATTGACAACAAAAGGGGCTGAAACTGAAAACAACATAATAAAATAAATTGCCTGCTGAAATTGCTGGAAATCACGAAAAAGCAAGGTATACCTGAGCTGGATCCAATGAGTTTGACCTCGCGAAGATCCCACGCTCACAGCTCTCACAACGAATAGAAACGTGATCCTCCAAAAGTGGATTCTCAAAAAAGCTCTCAAATTTGTATTTTGCAAAAGTGAGAAGTGAGAAAACAAATCCCTTTTTCAATACTTATTCAACTTTCGAGTGAATAATCAATTAGGGCAAATAGCCAGTTAGACTAGCTAAACTCTAGATCGACCCAAACGAAAACAGATTATCTCTCCTGATAGGAATTCACCTAAGGCAAAGTTGCCAGAAATTAAATTCAATAAAATTTAAAACCCGAAAACCCAAAATCACAGAAATTTCCTTAACAACTTTCGCGACAATGTGAACCTCTAAATGCACAAACACGCTCACAGTCACATAATGCAGATGAGTTCGGATTTACTAATCACTGAAAGGTTTAATTTAAACAATTAAATAAGGATACACTGACCATACATGGACGACATTGGCGAAATATGAATAGCTGAATCACTAACTCCATGTGCCACTGCCAGGGATATAATTCCTGCACGCTAAAACATATGATCAAGTGCAATTGCATATAATATAATAGCCGAAGCAATAAATGCATTAAATGACTAATTTAACCATTTATTCAATTATATTGAAATAATCGATTTACATCACTCACATTCGCATGAAGCATAATGAAACAAGAATGAAGTAACTATCCATAGCATAAAATCCATCACATAACAGGATCAAAGATATGTCCAAATACCAAATAACCAGGTATCATCATAAAACTACTGTGATCTCAAATGACATCAATATGCAAATATGATAAACTAAACAAAATAGCAGTAAAACATCTATGGTACTGAAATCAAAGTATAAACAAGGTACAGATTGCAAACACGAGAGGCACCACACGATGCTGGCATCATCTTCAATGCCATAGCTTAAGCAACCCATAATCTAGGTTTGCATTCTATTTTCTCCTGAGTTGCCGAAAACTATAGTTTGTGCTGGAAAGCTTGATCATGCTCTAGATATGATTAGCCAAAAGTCCCCATTTTGGTTGCTGATGTTTCAACCCTATAAAAGTTGTGAGGGGCCTTGAAATGGGAAAAGAAGAAAATTGTTCAAAACACTAGTTTGAGCATTATAATTTTTTTTCCCAAAAGTTTGTGCTTTGACGAGATTCATATCAAGAATACCATTCTTCACTTTTTAGAGGACACTACTGACCTGGCATTTTTGATTCTTCATGACGATGGTTATTAAAGTTTCTACTTTACCATTGTTTATAGCTTTCTGAAATTAATGAAGCTTTTATTTAAATCAAAATTTGTTTATTTTCTCTTTATGCTTGATTGGCTTCGATTTTATCCTTGCTATAACACACTGGATTTGATCATCTATTGTGGTGTCCATTACAGTGGCTACTAAATCTTGACCAATAATATTAGATTAGTTTGTTCTGTGTTTGTATGCTTTAATGAACAAAAATTGACTATAGGAAGTCCTATATTGAGATAGGTGATACAACAATTCTTTTACTTGCCTGGTTGGATGGCAAAGAGGAAGTAGATCATTTTGAACTGTTGCTTGACTAGCACTCCGAGAACATATAATAGAGATAATGGAACGTTTTGGATGATCATCTAGGATTTGGATGACTTGGACATCCATCTTGCTTACACAGATCAACAAATCAAAGATTTTGTCACAAAGACTGCCATTCATCTGTTCCCTTATTATCCTGCCGATCATATCTTGGCAATCATTGTATTCCTTTGTTAGTCTGTGTTTTTGTCAAGTGATTTTTTTGAGATTTTAATAATTTTATTTACCAAGCCACCCCCAGTTTTTAGTGGTTTGACCAGTGGTTGTTCACTGCAATATTCATTTAAAAAAAAAGAAAATTTGAGAACAGTTTTGAGGCTTGACATAAAATTAACATCATTTTAATTTTACACTTCGCTGCTCTACCCTTGCAAAAGCAAGCATGATATGTGTTTTGATCTGCAGAAACCATACCTTCAAGGAACAGATGTTTAGTTATTTGAAAGGAAGCAATTACTCTAAAGTATTTGTTTGGTTGCTGAATGAATGATAATTATCTTTGAGTTTTGCAAGGGTTGCTCAGGTTTTTGTGGTTTTTTAGTTGAACTAATATAAAGGTGGTTTCTAAGGTGAACATCAATAAATTTATTTCTTGTTGTTCCTTGGCGATAATCTCCAGATAAAAATAGTATTCCTGTATGGTTTTATTTATTTCTCATGGATTTGTTACTGAATTGAATACATGGTATACCTCAGGGGAGCTCCTCCAAGGGAACCAATGCCTCCAGATGTTGCTGTTAGACTTCCATCTACGGAAGAACTAGAAACCTATGCACTAAGACAATGGGAGGTTTGTGTTCTTTTTGTCTCTGAGAAAGATTTAAATTTCTTCTGTGTTCCTTAATTGATTTAAAGCCCTATCATAAGTACTGCTTAATTCAAACTTTTTTTTCTTTTCAAGTCATTTGGTTTTAAGTAGATACAAAGATAATAACTGAAATCAGCTGTGTGACACAATGCATTCTTATTTAGATTGCGAGAGTTAACTTAGTGCAGGGTGTTCAAATTATTCTTTTACCTTGCTGGGATGAAATGACATAATTTGAACTTAATTATATTATGTTGCAGAATTTTCTTTTGCAGCTGGTAAGTTTGGGCTTTGAAGAAAGCACTTCTGAGCCTTTTAGCCCTTCTATGATGAAAATCTGCCAACGTGCTTGTCTTTTGACTTTAAGGTGTAGTGTATTCTCTGTATCTAGTTTGTTTCTCTCCCTGTTCTTAGGCGCTTGAGCTACTTAGCTCTAAGTGGGGAAATAGTTGGAATTGTTCATAATTTGTGGACTAAATATCTTGACAGGGAAAATGAAGCACCAAGATTGACAGAAAATGGTTTCCAGTTCCTGGTAAGAATGTGCAGATTTCTATGCAAGAATAGTATGAATTTGACTTATACTTAATGGATCATGCTGACAATTTGTACAGTTCATGATGGAGATTGATTCTACTTACTGTCTATTTCTGTAACATGCCAACTGGCTTGTTAACATTGCAGCTGATGGAAACAAGTTCCCAGCTTTGGCAGATCATTAGAGAATATATCTCAACAGCTGAGGTAGAATAGTTGTTAGTTCTTTCTGGGGATTACTCTTGATTGAGAATGTGTAGTAGTCACTTTCTAGACATCTTCTTTAAAGTGTTATTTTTTTGTTTGCTGAAGATGTTTAGTGTGCATTTCATAAAAGTTCCATATCTAGGGTCAGATAATAATTTTCTGAGAACTGCGATTTATATTTGCAATTTTTATGATGCAGGATAGAGGGATTGATGCTGCAGATTTAATTTCTTTTCTTCTTGGACTTAGTTTTCATATTGTCGGGCAGGTGGGTTGCTACAGTATTATTTTTTCTTCTATATCATAGTGTCAAGGTCGAGTTTTATAACTTCCTTAAAAAACAAAGTCTTTATACATTTAGCTTTTGTTGCTGCTATATATGTCAAGTACATCCGTCAATGATATGTTTTGACAAGGAAAGGGTGTCTCTGTAAGAACTAGAAGGTTAATTTATACAATTTTTATATTCCACTTTAGGGTGGTAGCAATCTTTGGGGCCTGTTAAGGTATCATTATTATAGGCTTCCTTTTAAGGGGAGAAAAACAAATCTTTAAAAAGACTCGAAGAAATAATAATTTGGCTCTCATCTTATAATGACTATACTTTATGAAGGACAATACAATGACTAGAGAGATTTTTAGAAGTTAGAATGTCGAACATGATTATATAAGTCTCGGGTAGTGGAAAGTGGTAGCTAAGTATTTATGTGAATGATGTGCTTAAACATGGAGGATAATATTTAGATCTGAACTATATATAGCAGAAGAAGCCCAACATGTGACCAGGTAGGTTAATTTATGTTTATAGCCTTAACGCTATTGACAGCTTGCAGACTAGTGGAACATACCTGGCCAATTGTAGAGTTAAGGAATTAATGCCTGTTTGGATGTAGCTCCAATTGATACTATTTAATTTGCTGCAGGCTGCAATTATATGACAATTTTTCTATGATAAACTATTCTTAATATCTCAGACCAATGATGGATGAAAATAACAGAAAATCAGGTGTGTATAGGGTTGCAGCTTGCTACTTCGCCCCTAAAGGCTCAAAAACATATAACAAGCATATTGACCGGGAAGATCCATATTCTTCACTTAAAAAGGACATTTCGGCCTTTAGCTCTCTAGGTGAAATTCTGATCATAGGTGACTTTAATGCTAGGACGGAAAACAATCAAACTCTCAACCTCAGAAGAAGCTACAAAGAAATCAGTGATCCACTATGGTTAGAAGAAGAGTTGACACAATCCTAGGAAAGGTCATCACAAGACAACAAGGGCAAGGTCAATCACTATGGGGCTGAATTAGTGAGTTTTTGCAGCCTTTACAACATGGTCATATGCAATGGTATGTGATGATGGCCTAAATCTGGGGGCATCACTTGTAAAACCTATAACAGGCTTTGAAGAGTACTCCTCAAGGATAATTGAATTTGAGATAGGGGAGTGCCCAATTGAGCTAAATTCTGACTACAATTCAATTTTATTGAACCTGGCCACTCATATAAAAGGACAGCAAAACATTCAAACCGCTTCTCGAGGAACTAAAGTGTCTTCGAGTGGTAGGATTCTAATGACACGGGAAAATCAAGAAATTCTTAAAGGTTCTCTTAACCAGCTGTCCTATATTCAGGAAAATAATATGTATAGTCCAAAACAGTAACTTGTTGACAAAGACAATCTTGTCCTTATTATCACCAAGGCTCTTAAGGAATATAAAAGATCAAGGCCCAAAAGAGACACTAAGAATACTTTCCCAGCTAATCATTGGTTTGATGGTGAGTGCAAGATAGCAAAAAGGAGTATGAGAGGGGAAATGAATAAAGAAAATACGAAGGAGTCTGAAAAGTTATTAAGGCGAAAGAAAGAGCAATATGTGGACTTAAGAAGGCTTGAGTTGGTCAACCTTGCGAAAAACAACCCCAAAAAGTTTTCGAAAGAGCTACGACAAAAGAAGAAACAAATAGAGGATAACATCATGGGGTCTCAATGGTGGAGTATGCCAAGATATTTTATGAGCACGGGATGGGAGAGGACAAACCCCCATTAATTAAGACCACAAATGATCTATTCAGCAACAAAGATACTATTCAAGGCATAAGGAGGTTAGTAATAGGAAAAACACAAGATACTGATGGGATGCAAGCTGAATATTTAATGTGGGGTATCGATATTCTTGAACTTCATATCAATCGTATCTTCAAAAATGTCAATGAAGAGGGTTTCCCTCAAAATTGGACAACTAGTGTGGTGATACCACTTCATAAAAGTGGAGTCATAAACATGTTAAAGTTGTAGCTTCAGTCTGACAAATTTGATCTGAGATATATTGTTATTATTGGTAAATCATCATTTTCTATATATATGCGTATTCAAGTAATTATATATATATATATAATATTATATAACACACACACACACACACACACACACACACACACACATATATATTATACATATATATATTATACTAATTATTATTTTGAAATATGTATTAATTAAATGATGATTAAACCTTGGAGACATGTCTCCTCTTTTCATATTTATATGAGATCCAAATTTGCATTTGGAACATATCTATTACAATGGTCATATTATTACATTTGTAGAAAAGATCCATGTTAATCAACAAAGCATCCATTCAAATTATTGGACTATCATGGTCAACCCCCTCTTCGGCAAATTATATGGCAACATGGTAGAACGGAAAATCAGTAGATGGGCAGAAATAGAAGTAAAAAGAGCTAAGGGGCAGGCTGGTTTTAGACTGAAGTATTCCACTATCGATCACGGGGTCACTCTTAGATTGTTGGTTGAAAAACTATGGAACACCCTGTTGGTTCCCAAAACTGCAGGTTGGAATCCTACGAGCCTTGCCTTCTCGATGCTTGGATATCCAACTGGTTGAGGCCAACTTGACGGGATTGATCAATGTGATCTAAATCCCCTGCGCTTCCAACTCTACAAGACCGAGGCGGGTGTACTTGATCCTAGACAAAACACTTAAAAGTCGAAGATGCTTAAAGCAGATCGATTAGAACATGAATACAATAAAAGTTTTCTAAATGGCAAGAAATATAGGAAAACTTTAAACTTGCAATATATGAACTGAGAAGAAAAGTAAATGATTGAAGTAATGTTTAAATAAAGAATAAATATAGATTAATGCAACAGATGAATATATTAATTCTTCAAAGGTAAGAAATGAAACATTTGCCAGCATATGGATTATGAATCAGGAGTAAAAGACCAGTGCCTAATTAAATGGGCAATCAGAGTCAACATTATAAGCTGAGACGTACAACTTTATAAATTTCAATATATTAAACTATAAACAATTTTAATAATTCAGATGCAATGGAGCAATTATATAAACGCAATTTAAACTAGTCTAAAATGCACTTTAACTCTTGTGGAGACAAATTAGACATAAATACGGAAACAACAAAATATTTCACAATATTTACGTTTATCAAATTTAAAATGCAATAATGATCCAATCCACTTATCCGAATATTAAAATATTTATAGAAAATAAATAAAAAACATTTACAAAGGACACAATAATAATTTAAAACTCTGAAATATAAAATAAATAATAATGCCGAAAATAAAATCACAATAGAGACACTCCTTACAGAAGATCCATCTATTGCGAACATATCCGGATCGCACAAAATCCACTCACTTACTCAAATCCACAGGCTTAGTTCAAAAGTCCATTTCTCCGCCAATTGGAAAAATATAATATATCATAAAGTATAGGCAAGAAAAAAAGTTAAAGTATGAATATGAATATTGTCTATCTCTTGACTTATGCATCTCAATCTCATATTTATAATGAATGAAAAGGTGCGAGATGAAAAGACATATCTCTCCAAAACGCCTACCTATACTTAACAAAATTACAACCACCCGATAACCTTACAAACTTTACATCTTTATAAACTAAAACCCCTTTTTAAAAATTTATTAAATAAGTATAATGGGCCATCGCATATCTTTGGACGCATTGGTTCTGTTTTGCACTATCGAACCAGTAATTCTTCTTCCTGTGCACATTTCCAAACTGTTGCCTTCTAGCAGTTCATCCTTCACGCTTGGTGACTCCACAATTCAGATTTGCAAGGGCTTATCCTCTCGTATGAGCTTTATATTTAATTGTAAAAGGGCTTCACAGGAATAGTGCGATTCCAGGTGCTAATATGTGATCCGTGTGTAATCCTTTCACCTGCAACAAATAGCAATAACGTTAGATACTTATTATCAAACGTAGGCTATTAATACAAAATCCTTTCTTGGGAGGCTCCTGTACAGTCAAGAGGATTCATGGAATGATTAGTGTGCCATGTAACCATTTCAAACCTGCCCCTTTTGAATCTGGGGCCTCACGGCAAAAAAAAGGAAAGGTAGATAATTTCTGAACGCACTCTCCTATCGGACATCAGTTATATAGCTATTCTCCATAAATATTATACTGCTTAGTGGTTATCCTGCGACATAGAGAGGAGCAAACTTGATTCACAGATTTGCATAAGTTGTGACTTTCATATGCCATTTCTATCAGTGAAGACTCCCGGAAACATCACCATTATTATTGCGTCTTCTTACTGCCATCTGCACTTTATCTCTATAAGTGTTATGATATCCGACAACATTGTATATTGAAAAGGGATAAATTGATGCCGTATTCTGAAACTTTGCTCTTTCATTGTCTCAGAAATAAACACAATTGCATGCCGGTATGCACAATTTGCAATCTGATAAAATTCTTCGCACATATAAGGCATACTGGGTTTGGTATTATGTTCTGAATAGCCTCTGCAATACCTAACTACAGAAAACATAAGTATAGAAACCTCTGCACAGTGATATTGGCTGCGTGATCTCTGTAACTCATGTTGCATTATTCCAACCACCACATTGGTCTCACAAACCGCTAAGACCAGACTGATTGTAGAGAGTAGTGTCAAGATAGAGCCCATAAATTGAGCATTGGTAAGGATAACTGAGGGCCTAAGTCACACCCAAAACAAATCTTGATTAGTTTATTGATCTGATGTATTCATTTTACCATTCTCTGTGTCACCAGCACAAACTCAATCAATATAATTTATCAGCAACTGGACACCTCTAACGGCAACTTTCAGAAATGGCAATATTGCTGCTTCTGCATGATCCAATCTGTACATACTGTCAGTCTGTTCTGAATCCATGTAACCATCTACATGCACCATATTTCTATGATCTGAAAGAATATACTGTTGCCTCAGACTGAAGTGAATACATCATTCCTTTCATATGCTGACTAGTATAAGCACAGTTTGAATTTTTCTTATTGTGATATATGATTTTGCCAAAATATATTCTTCAGCGATATGTTAATAAAATCCATTCATCATGAAATGGAATTATTTTTGATGTAAAGTCTGAAATTTGACTATTTTTTGCCCTCATCATTGTTCATCTGATATAAACTTTGAGTTATATTGCATGACTTTACCAGTATGGTAACTTAACATCTTCAGATTGAAAGCCTGTAATGTGAATTACCAATAAAGAATATGCAAGAAAAGACTACTGAATAAATACTGAAGAGAGACAGCAAGCCTGAATGTATGAACATAAATCTCTGAATCCTCCTTGTTCCAAATCTCCGTATCTGCTATATCATGTTTTCTTATAGATGACTGGTTCACGCAACTGGAGACTTTATACTCATCATACACATACCTCCATAGA
This sequence comes from Cupressus sempervirens, assembly GCA_028749045.1. NCBI lineage: Eukaryota > Viridiplantae > Streptophyta > Pinopsida > Cupressales > Cupressaceae > Cupressus > Cupressus sempervirens. The sequence continues at coordinate 67,271,575 of CM053783.1, forward strand.
GAAGCACCTTTGATTGTAAGGAGAGCAGAGTGAAATCTTTTCTACGAAATGGGTTTTTGTATTCCAAGACATGCTTTTACAATCCTTCATCAATCCCCAAACATATTTTCTAAATGGAGACTCTAAAATTAGAGGTCCATCACACCCGTGGGGCAATCTTTTGCTGTTTTGTGAACTTTAACAAAGATTTTGAAATGGTGTTGGTTGACAAAATCTGGGATAGAATGGAAGAGCTGGAAATTCCTAAGGAACTTAGGGCTGTAGTACATAGATTCTATGAGCATGTTAAGGCTAAAATCAGAATTGCAGAGGGAATGACTAAATGATTTGGCAGCAACATTGGGGTCAAATAGGGGTGCTAGTTATCCCCAACCTTGTTCAGGCTTTACATTGACAAATTGGAAGAATACTTAAACAATTCCAATGGTGAGGGGGTGCAAGTGACTAGCTATGTGATAAAAGTACTTTTATAAGTAGATGATCTCATCACAATTGCTAAGACGGTCAATGGTTTGAGAGAACACTTGAAGGCATTGGAAAACTTTTTCCAAGAAGTGGGAATGCAAGTGAACACTAGCAAAATTAAAGTGCTGATCTTTTCTTTGAAGAGAAATAAGAAGCCGTCAATCATGTTTCTCTTTGAGGGGAATCCTCTAGAGAATAAAAAGAACAAAAAGAACTCAAGGGGGTTGGAAAGCACTGTATTCTCTAAAGAATAAATGTAGGATGCATAATTATTGGATTGGAAGACCAAGAAAATGTTGTTTGATCTTTTAGTCACATCAGTGGTCTTGTATAGGTGTGAAATTTGGGGCAGCAGTATGCCAAATAAGAAATGGAGACAGGTTAAAAGAATACATAAACACTTTATTGTCAATAGCTTCAAAGTCAAAACAAATGTGCCTTATAAGATCTTATTGGCAAAAGCTGACTCCTTCCCCTCAAAAGCCGTTGCAATGGTTTGGTTGCTAAGTTACCTAAAGAGAACTAAGTTAGCTAATTTCTAAGTATCATATGGTCAAGGTACAATGCAAGGAAAAAATCTTATAATATCAATGAATTCAATCCAATGAATAATCATGTGGAAAAAGCGCATATAGGAGTTGATATCAAATGGAGAGCAAAAATGCTCATTGCCTAGCTTAGAACTGGTTCTCATTACCTGAGATGCGGAACTTGTGGATGACGGCTGCCAAAAGAGGAATGGGAAAATAGGGTGTGCTTATTTTGTGATGGGGGGCTGTTGAGATGGAGCATCGTTTTGTCATGGAGTGCTTGACAACAATGACATTAGATCTTGGTATATAGAGATTTTGGAGGAAGGCAGTTTGAACTACATATTTGTGGAAAAATAGTTAGGAAACACCACAAACCTTATTATCAAAATCCACCGGCAAGAGACAAGTTAGTCAAGAGATTACAGGTTGCTTAGGTTCTCTTCCTCCTTTTTGGGGGTGTCTGCTAGCTTGTGGGTCCCTTAGGAAGCTTTGGCCTCATGCATGTTATTTAAATCTTTTATTTATTCACTCATAAGTATTGACATTGTCTATTTGAAGCTAATGCGAAGGAAATTTTACATGCCTTTTGAAAGAAGAAACGAAATAAATCAAAATTTTATTAATTTTCATAACTCATCTAAGTTGGTCAATGAGACTTGACATTATATATGGTTTAGAATAGAAAATTTTATGGATAAGTAGAACCATAGAGTTTCTGAAAAGCAACTCAAAACATAAAGAATTTAACAAAAAATTAATGCATTAATAAATATTAAATAGTTACACAAAATGATGGTTTTCTTTTGCCTTGATAATTTTCTTATTAATAGATGGTAATGGAATGCAAAGAGATGAGTGCATTGCCTTCCTGTCCATATTTAGGAACCAAGCTTTCAATTTTCTCACTTATTTTTGAAATCTAAATGTTTCCTTGCCAAGTATATTTAAATTTTCCTTTGGACATCGAAGCAGAGGTCATATGTTTATTTGGTTGTTTGAGACAATTATTAAATGGTCTTGTTTTCTCCTTGTTTTAATGTTGAATTTTGTTGCTGTGACAAAGATTGTGTTACCTTGGATGATTGCCAAATAACGTTCCTATTTAGTGATGCTCCTTTTTGGTTGCTGTTGCTGTCTTTATCACTGCTGGACTTGTGATGGAGTCTTTTGTTTCCCTTCATCATTCTCATTATGCGTGTTTTTCTGTGATGTCTATGCTTTGTTCCTTCCTTTTGTCATGTAAAGGAATTCAAAGATCTTCGGATATTTATTTATCCCTTTTGTGTGTATATGTATGTGGCATTAAGCGCTTGCTTTGTTTTGCTGGCCGTTTATCTTGCTGTACGATTCCTACTTGGCATCATATGTGGTGCTGACTATGATACCTTCAAGGTTGCCTTTATTATATTGGTGGTTTATTGCTGGAGATATTTTTTCTTGTGCTTACATTGTCGATACTCTTTATGGAGCCAGCGGTTCTCATTGTGGTAATTTATGACACTCTTTATGATGTGTCATTTCATATATCCATGCAGCGATGGAAGTTTGTAAGTGCTAAAGACTTGTCATGTGCGGAAGACCATTCTTTGTATGCCGTGACTTTTCATATTGTTTGTATTCATTCTTGCATGCAAGCTTTTATGGAGCTCAATGGAGATTGTATGTGATTCAGTTTGATGTGTTTTAGAAGGAGAAAAACGTCAGTGTTTTAGTTCTGCAAATATATATATGCTCTGCTCTGTGTGTGAGCATTTTGAAGAGTTTTCTGTGTATTGTGTTTGGCTTGCGATAACTTAATATGTGCATCATGCTTACAAACAGGCATACTCTGTAGTTTATATTGCATTCAATCATTCTGTGATTAATAAGAAAACTTTGTAATTAATTTGTTGAAGTTAAATTCAGGCTTATTGATTTCTAGGCTGAAGACGTCAATAAGGAGCAAGAATTTTTGTTATTGGTTTTGATCTTAGTTATCGGTTCGAGTTTGATTTGAAGTGTGAGTTTGAAGAACTAGTTCACTTGTGTGACAAAATGCTAGAAAGGGTTTTGGGTTTGTTTGGTTTGTTTGTACAAAAATATTTAAAAATCATAAAAAATTATATATATATACATATTTATAAAGCTTAGAATAAGTTAAAATTGGTATGTTACATAATATCATAAAATCATATGATTGAATCATTTAAACAACAAAAACACCATAAGCATAAACTTCAAACTTGTAATCATAGCATCATGAATTGTGATCATACCATCATATATTTCAAGTTCAACATCAAAGATTCAAAACATTAAAATTAAATCATGATTCATGAATCATACAAGCAAGTTCAAGTATCTTTTTTCCAAGTTCAAGTTTCAACTGTTGATTTTAATGAAGGATCGTTGCAAATGTACTAAGCACTGCCGGTGTATGATATGTGTTTTCCAAATGGAAGCGACCTCTTATCAATATAAGAGAGTGAGTAAAGAATAGACATGTCCCTTCATGGGACATGTTTGTTAATTAACATAATCACAATCTTATTATTGATTATATATACAATATCTTTACTATATATATATATATGCTACAGTTTATTTGAGTGAAGCTACAAAACATCAACACTCCCTCTTAGCTAGGGAGGACAGACACATGACCATATATTACCTCAATGTAATATGCAAATATCTTTGATCAGAATATATTCAACATTTTGATATCACATTTGATATTAAGAGTATTGGTCTTCTAGAATATCAACACATGATATTCACCAAATACCTAAATAAGGTTTGATATCACATCTGATATCATTAGTATTGATCTTCCAGAATATCGACATTCGATATCCACCAAGTACTCAAAAAGCTTTTGATATCACATCTGATATCATGAGTATTAGTCTCCCAAAATACATTATATTCACCAATTACTCAAATTTCTTTGATATCACATATGATGAGTATTGGTCTATGAGAATATCAGTGATATTCACTAAATACACTTTGAGTAATGACCTTCTAGAATGTTGAGATGAACGATGTTCACCAAATACTATGAGTAATGGCCTTCCAGAACATCAAGTCGCATGACATTCAGCAAGTACACTATGTAAATGGCCTCCCTGAACATCAATTTTCATAACATTCACCATGTACTCAATAAATGTTTATAAGGTATGTGCACACACATTCTTGTTATGCTTACCATATAAACATCTACCTTGCAAACTATAAGCTGTTATGATTTGCACATACATCGTAAGATATCCATCATAATCCTTTGCTTTCGGTTTTCCCTTTTATTCAGTATATCTTAGGGCTTAATCGGACTTGGTAGTCAAAAGATATGACCATTTTAGTCCCCAAAAGGTGGACTCTCCAGATGCAATTGCATGATTTAAAAAATCATGTTATATTTTAATGTTGACAATCACTTTTTGAAAAATATAACATAAATTCACTTTTATGTTATTTTATCATTTAAATTTATCACTTAAAGTAACTATACAACACTTTATGTTGTATTTTAAGTTGAGTTGCTTTTTAATTTTCCGCTTAAATGACTTTATTAACTTTATAGTTTTATTTATTTTTTGAGTAACTTCATGTTTTATTTAAAACATGTAAGCTAAATATTGCATTTTGAAATAATGTTTGCACATGATATATCAATTATATAATGCAAATGTTATTTTTGACCTAATTAAGTGATATTTTCTCAAAAATCAATTAGACATGTGCTTGATTGATTCCTTTAGTTGTGCAATTACATGTATTCCAACCCATTGACATGTAAATGCCTCGAGAGAATGCGATTATGCACTAGAAATGCATGTAATGGACTTTCTATAGTTCACTTAACATGAAAAACCTCCTTTACATGTAATTCACTTTACATGCAATTGCATGCTAAGAGTGCGATTTGCACTATAAAAGTCATATTTATGGACTTAGACAAATAAAACTTAAGTTATTAAAATATGGAAAGGGCCTACAAGAGTGTGACTTGCATGGAAATAACCATTTACATGTTAAAGTGAAATATGTAATGAGGGTCCAAGAGTGCAATTTGCATTGTTTGCTCAGGTTGCAAGTTTTAAAACATGTAATGAAGCCAATAGAGTATGATTTGCATTGTTTTACACTTACATGCATTTTAAAACATGTAAAACCTCTAAGAGAGTGCGATTTGCCTCTTGCTTCCACATACATGCATTTTAAAATATGCAAACTCTCCCAGATAGTGCGATTTTACATTGTAACTCATGCATTTGCATTTGGAGACCATGATTTTGCATCTTGAAGTCAAAAATGTTTTAAATACATACTTTTCTAGGGCACGCTTTTATAAAAATAACCCAGAAATTTGGATTTTTCTCCACGTTTTTGCATTTGGATCCATGTTTTATCATTTGGTGAAGACGTTTTAGCATTCAGAAGTAAAAAACGATCAATATATATGCATTTGTGAGCCATGTTTTTGCAAAAACGATCCAAATTTTTGCATGAAAAGGGCACGTTTCTGTTAAAAACACTCAGAAAATGGCATTTCCAGCCCATACATTTGGATCAATAGGGGACACTTTTGAGTTTTAATGATTGCTAATGCCTTTGTGAATGACGTTTTTGAGTTTCCTTGCAAACAAACGACTCATGTTATTGGTGCTAGAGACTACATTTTTGCTCAAAAAACGTCCAAATGTGTGTGTTCTTTAAAAATGTCCAAATGTGTGTGTTTTTAAAAAACATTTACATGTTGAAGGTCTCATAGAAAAGATCATTTGCAAGCATTGAAAACATCAAAGAGTTTGTTGGAAACTTGAAATTGGAGGAGACGCTTTCTTTGAAACCTATCAAACTTCCACATTTGGGTCTTTGGGCTCCAAGTAAGGTGAAGCTTTCAATCGTTTACTATTTTGTTGCTTATTTTGGCTTATCATTGTATACTTTATCAAGAACATGCCATTTATTTTGCAAATTTCCTTTAAGTAAGATGAGAACTTCCATTTTCAAATGCTTGGAATTTTTCTGAATTCCAGTTTCAAAAGTGAGAGCAACTTGATATTTTGTCATGTTGAGTCAAAACCAAAAGTATGTTTTTTTCTTTGTGAATAGTTTTGCTTGTTTTGGCTTCCTTTTGGAAGAAAGTTGAAAAATCCTACCCAAGAATGCAAGTGCATATTGCATCCATTCACATTTCATCTTTTCATGCAAGTGCATATTGTATACTTTCACTTTTTACCAACACATGTCAGTGCATCTTTCATCTACTTTCCAATAAATGCAATTGCATCCATTTTCATTTACATGTAATTCCATCCGTAAAATGAAATTATATGTTTTACATGTAAATCAGTTTACATGTAATTACATCTTGAGAGCTCGATTTTGGTAAAAGGTCACACTTTTAAATACCAAAGTCGACATTTGCACTATCCATATGCATCCCAACTTACATTCTTGGGCATACCCACAAAAGCCCATCTTTTCCCACATGCAATCCACCCTTGAGAGTTCGATTTTAGCCCTTTTCGCCCAAATATATATGCTTTCCCTCATGGATTTGCCATTGTAACTCACATCCCAAAGTTTTCATGGATTCAATCCCATTGGAAGATGCTTTCATCTTCATGTTGCGGCACACTCTTCAAGATATGTCATAACTTCTTCAAAGATCAGAGATATCCTGTCGAGAAGATATGTTTTGATCCTCAGGAAGCAGTAATTCATCTGGTCTACATTTTCCCAATTATTGTCCCAGAACTTGAGTTCGTCTAGGAATGTGCCAAGCACATTGCTTTAAAAAGAAAAAAAAAAAAGTTAAAGGTGTTGATGGAAAGTTATTCCGAGTTTACATCCAAACACCATTGAGAAGGTTTTCAAAGTGTCAGAGACTCCAAAATATGCCAATCTACAAAGGAGAATTCATGACGACTTGAACGAGAAAAAACTTGTTCACATCAAGTTTTCAAATGACCACGGGCAATTCATCAAAGAGAGTCAGAGGCTATCAAAAGACGCAACACCATGTTTATTAAGGTGAATGCAATAGCACAAAATACAGGAACTCCTGATCCTGTGATCGTCCAATATTGCATCATCAAGTATAAGGCCTTTGCCGACAATCTACAGGATTGATTCATTCAGAATCAACAACCTCAACATTTTCTTCAAGTGTTTTTCATGTTCATTGTTGGAGAGGATTTATTGCATGAGATTGTGTAATTGCATGTAATACAATTTGCATGTCCTTATGACATGTAATCCAATAATTTCTCTTGTTTATTTAGAAAAGGTCAAAGTTGGTTGAGTTGCTCCCACTTTTCCTCCTTTTTCTCAACTCCTTTTCCTATATAAAGGAGTGCCAACTCATATTAAAAATCATCTTTTGTTGTATGCAAGAAAGCTCTGTCAAACTTGTGCAAGCATAACTTTGATTGTGTAGTACGAATTTGGGAAAAAAGTGAATAAAAGAAGCAATTGGATTTGAAGCTTTGATTGGAAGCAATTGTGGTAGAGCAAATTAGAAGCTTTGATTGTAGTTTGTGCCTATTGTCTTTGATTCATGTCATTATTGTGTGTTCAATAATAGAGCATAGCGAGTTAAGAAGCAATCAGAGCCAAAGCTTTGACTAGGAGCGGTTGTGGTAATACATAGACTAGAAGCTTACTGTAGCTTGTGTTACCATCTCAAATTCATGAAAAAATAGTTAGAATTTCCCTACTTCTGGAAGTCTTTGCACCCCAATAGTAGAGGTTTTTCTTATAGAATAGATTAAAATTTAAAACCAAAATTAAGTTATAGAATAGAGATCATCTAATTTTTGAAGTCTTTGTGCTCCAATGGTATTGATTTTTTTTTAATAAATTAGACAAACATGACTTAGAACCAAACTTGTATGCTTTCAATTAACCTTCAACCTTTGAGTTGGTGTTGGTTGATTGGTATCATCATTTCCAGCTACTAGATAGAAGTGTAGTTAGAGATTTCATTTTTCCCATTTCTCGCTTTGTAGGCAAGTGGATTCTTTCTTGAAAGTTTAGAGGAAAGAATATTGGTAACACCCCTTATGAATCTCCCAACTTCTTGCTTACCTTGAGTTGATCCAAGGAATGGTAAGAAGGGGGAGCCTGCCCTTTTAGGTAGGAGAGACTTTGTGTCATACGCTGTGGCTAGTCATCCTATTTTGCGACTAGATTTTCACAAAATTGTCAGTTGCAAAATATCCACTCAACAATTTTTGGTGACTTTGTTGGGGACACAACTCGCATTTGAGAGCCTCATGCTTTCATTTGAAGCATACTTGTGTCCTTTTTGATTATAAATATTCATTGTAATCTTGTTTCTTGAAGTTGTTTAAAGCATCTATTAAGGACATGTAAATGGCCCAAGGTCCTTGGGAAAATGCTTTTGGACTGTTGAATCTAGCTCCACTTGTATATATCATCTTCCTGATGGCTTACGAAAGAACTTTCCCACGTTTTTTGGTGATCATCAAGAACATCGTGATGAGCTTATTATTGCTTTCTACATTGCATGCGGTGTTCATGCTATTGAATATGAGGACGTGTATGTAAGGTTGTTCATGGAAACTCTACAAGATGTGGCTGCTGATTGGTTCTACCATTTACCACCATGAACTATCACAAATTGGGCTACTTATATAGCCAAGTTTGAGGAAGGATTCAAGCCTCCTGAAGATGCTCATGCATTGTTGGTCCAACTTGCTTAGCTGAAGAAGTCATCTCATGTGCCTATGTAAGAATTTTTTTGCTAGTTTCAATAGATTGATATGAAGAATTCCTGTTGCTGCTCAACCGACAACTGCAAATTTGAAGTGTTTTTTGTTAGTGCTCAAATTCCTGAAGCCAGTTTTCCATTAAGGAGATAAGCCTCAACTATTCTCTCAGTTGCACAAACATTTGCGATAGACATTGAAGATGATCTTATTCTTGCTGGAAAGATAAGAATTGAAGCAAGTGGGTTTGAAGAAAGTTATTATTCTTCTAATTCATTTTCTTCTAGGACAAGGAGAAAACTTGTAGTGCAGCGGTTAGCCAATGAGTTATTTGCCCTCAAAAAGCAAATAGCTGAAGGCATGTTCTACAAAGATGTACAAAGGCATGTTCTACGAAGATCAACAAAACTTGGTTTCATCATCAAAGAAGCTTGCAATTGAGGAACCATTAGCGACGACAATAGTGAAGCATCCTGTATATGAAGCTAGTGATCTTGCTATTCTCTTCCAAGAAAAGGAAGAAGACATAGGTGGCGACTCTCATATCTGGTCTGTGCAGTCTCAAAAGGCCAGTGATGAAAAGATGAGGAAAGAAAAAAGATTCTTCCAATGGTCATAATAATCACGTTATAAAAGGGGACATGCAAGCAAGTTCTGACCAAGTTGAAAATGATGTATTTGTGGCTCAAGGTCATGAACTTGAGTACACCTTGCATAAATGTTTTATCTCAAAGCTTTAGAAAGAACTTCTCATAAACAATATAGACTTTTTGTAGTCAGAAGGTTGTGAGCAGTATGTTGATCTAGGCAGTGCGTTCATGTCATCACAAAAATCCCATGAGCAAGATCCTCTTGATCATTCTGAGGTGCTGGTGATTGATGAACCAGTAAAGCAAGTTGCACTTGGCAAGAAGAATCCAGAATTTGTTTGATCAAGAGGGTGTTCAATCTGACATTTTGCATGGTTGGAAGCTAATGGAAAGTTGAACATTCCACATATGGCTGAACATGAAAATACTATTGAAGAAGCAAAAGAAGAATGTTAAATTCAGCAGGAGCAGTTTCAATTTATGGACCTATCATGGAGAAGTGGTACACATGATTCATCTCAAAAGGGTGAATTCTTCCATCTCTTCCAAGAGGTGTTACATCAGGAATTAACGTCATTGCTTGTGAACATGCAAGGTACCGCAAGCTGTTGAAAAAAGGTAGCTATTTTGTTGAACCAGTAAATGGTTTCGTCTAAAAATTTGCATTTTTGGCTAGTTTTAATTAGGTAGGTTTTTCTTTGTTTTTAATAAGCACGCTTGCACATTTTTGTTTTATTAGATTTTCTTTGCTTTAGTCGCATAAGATTAGTTTTTTTTTTTAGTCGCTTGACTCTATAACCCAACACAGTGGATGAAGGCACTTAGAGAATTAGATTCTATGTCACTTTTTGTTTCCAAGAACAAATGAGTCACAATCCTCAAACAGAGCCAATTGTTGTCTTGCATTTTGTCACCACAAAATGTAGGTGATAGTACGAAACTTTTCAACTTAGTTTCACATTTCTCTGAGATAGTTCATTATTTAATTGGCTAACATTGATCAATCTATTAACCCCAACTTGTATTATGAATCTTGTTGCTAAAGACTTTTGTTAAGTCCTTTTTGTTTTCCATTTTATTAAGCCTATGCTTTATTTTTGAAGCCTTCAATGTTTTTTTTCTCGCTTTTTTGAGTCTCTTTATTTTCTTTTGGTCTTTTGGTTTTGTTCAATCCATTGCTTTCGGTTTTCCATTCGATTTGATATATCTTAGGGCTTAATTGAACTTGGCAGTCAAAAGATATGACCATTTTAGTGCCCAAAAGGTGGACTCTCCAGATGCAATTGCATGATTTAAAAAATCATGTTATATTTTAATGTTGACATTCAATTTTTTAAAAATATAACATAAATTCACTTTATGTTATGTTTTCAAGTTACTTTATCATTTAAATTGATCACTGAAAGTAACTATAGAGCACTTTATGTTATATTTTTAGGTTGAGTTGCTTTTTAATTTTTCACTTAACTTTATTAACTATATAGTTTGATTTATTTTTTTAACTTCATGTTTTATAAAAACATCTAAGTTAAATAGTGCCTTTTGAAATAATGTTTGCACATGATATATTAATTATATAATGCAAATGTCATTTTTGACCCAATTAAGTGATATTTGCACAAAAATTAATTAGACATGTGCTTAATTGATTAGTTAAGTTCTGCAAGTACATGTATTCCAACTCATTTACATGTAAATGCTTTGAGAGAATGTGATTTTGCACTAGAAATGTATGTAATGGACTTCGTAGAGTCTACTTAACATGAAAACCTCCTTTACATGTAATTCACTTGCAATTGCATCCTGAGAGTACGATTTGCACTATAAAAGTCATTTTTATAGACTTAGACAAAAAAAATGCTAAGTTTTGAAAATATGGAAAGGGCCTCCAAGAGTGTAACTTGCATGGAAATATCCATTTACACGTTAAAGTGAAATATGTAATGATAGTCCAAGAGTGCGATTTGCATTGTTTGCTCATGTTGCAAGTTTTAAAACATGTAATGAAACGAAGAGAGTACAATTTGCATTTTTTACACTTAAATGCATTTTAAAATATGTAAAACCTTCAAGAGAGTGCAATTTGCCTCTTGTCTCCATATACATGCATTTTAAAATGTGCAAACTCTCCAAGACAGTGCGACCCGAGATTGTAACTCATGCATATGCATTTGGAGAGTGATTTTGCATCTTGAAGTGAAGAATGTTTGAAATACATGCATTTTCACGACACGTTTATAACAAAAAATGCCCAGAAATTTGGATTTTATCCACGTTTTTGCATTTGGATCCATGTTTTATCATTTGGTGAAGACATTTTTTGCATTCTTGAGTAAAAAACGATCAATATATATTAATTTGTGAGCCACGTTTTTGCAAAAAAAAACCCAGATTTTTGCATGAAAAGGGCACGTTTTTTTTTTTGTAAAGAGGGGTAAACGCTTTGACTTGGAGTTATGAACCAGTGAGGCCACAAACAGGGGACCTCATCCCCATGAGATTTGAACCTTGATGCCAAGGATAACAATGCAACAAGTTAACCATCACAACATGCCACTATTGGCAAAAGGGCACGTTTTTGTTAAAAACACCCAGAAAATGGCATTTCAAGCCCATACGTTTGGATCAATAGTGGACCTTTTTGAGTTTTAATGCTTTTTAGTTCCTTTGTGAATCACGTTTTTTAGTTTCCTTGCAAAAAAATGATTCTTGTATAGCTGCTAGAGACCACATTTTTTGCTCAAAAACGTCCAAATGTATGTGTTCTTCAAAAACTTTTACATGTTGAAGGTTTGAGATTACGTTTTTGGGCATTTACATACGAAAACATCTCATACAAAGCCATCATTTGCAAGCATTGAAAACGCGAAAGAGTTTGTTGGAAATTCGAAATTGGAGGAGACTCTATCAAACCCATCAATCTTCCACATTTGGCTCTTTGGGCTCCAAGTTAGTTGAAGTTTTCAATCCTTTGCTATTTTGTTGCATATTTTGGCTTATCATTGTACATTTGTTCAAAGACATGCCATGAATTTTGCAAATTTCCTTTAAATAAGATGAAAACTTCCATTTTAAAATGATTGGATTATTCCTAACTTTCAATTTTGAAATTGAGAGCAACTTGTTATTTTGTCATGTTTGAGTCAAAAACCAAAAGTATGTATTTTGCTTTGTGCATAGTTTTGCTTGTTTTGGCTTCCTTTTTGAAAGAAAGTTGAAAATCCTACCCAAGAATGCAAGTGCATATTGCATCCAACCACATTTCATCTTTTCATGCAAGTGCATATTGTATCCTTCCACTTTTCACCAACACATGTCAATGCATTTTACATCCACATTCCAATATATGCAATTGCATCCATTTTCATTTACATGTAATTTCATCCATCAAACCCATTTATATGTAATGAGTGCCCGATTTTTGTAGGTCACACTTTTAAACACCAAAGTTGCCTTTTGAACGTATCCATATGCATCCCAACTTGCATTCTTGGGCATACCCACATAGGCTTTCTAGTTCATTTCCAGCCATTATATGTGTTTAATAAGTGTCTAATCCATACTTCGAAGACTCATCCCTCATAGATTCATCATTGTAACTCAAATCCCAAAGTTTTCATTGATCCAATCTCGTTGGAAGATGCTTTCATCTTCATGTTGCAGCGCATTCTTCAAGATATGTCAGAACTTCTTCAAAGAGCAGAGACATCCCATTGAGAATATATGTTTTGATCCTTAGGAAGTAGTAATTCATTTGGTCTTATTTTCCCAATGGTTGTCCGAGAACTTGAGTTCGTGTGGGAATGGAAAGTTATTCCGAGTTTACATTCGAACACCATCGAGAAGGTTTTCGGAGTTCAAATACTCCAGACTGTGTCAATCTACAAAGGAGAATTCACGACAACTCGAACGAGAAAAAGCTTGATCACATCAAGTTTTCAAATGACATTGGGTAATTCATCAAAGAGAGTTAGAGTTTATCAAAAGACGCAACATTGTGGTTATTAAGGTGAATGCAATAGCACAAAATACAGGAGCTCCCGATCTTATGATTGTTCGGGATTGCATCATTAAGTACAAGGCATTTGCCGACAATCTACAGGATTGATTCATTCAAAATCAACAACCTCAACATTTTCTTCAATTGTTTTTCATGTTTGTAGTTGGAGAGGATTTATTGCATGAAATTGTGTAATTGCATGTAATACGATTTGCATGTATGACATGTAATCCAATAATTTCTCTCGTTTAATTAGAAAAAGTCAAAGTTGGTTGAGTTGCTCCCACTTTTCCTCCTCTTTGTCAACTCCTTTTCCCCCTCATCATAAAAATCATCTTTTGTTGTATGCAAGAAATATCTGCCAAACTTGTGCCAGTATAACTTTGATTGTGCAGTATGAATTTGAGAGAAAAGTGAATAAAAGAAGCAATTGGATTTGAAGCTTTGATTGGAAGCAATTGTGATAGAGCAAATTAGGAGATTTGACTGTAGTTTGTGCCTATTGTCTTTGATTCATGATGCAGGAGCATCCTGGGTGTAAGAGCAATCTTGCATCACTTAAAGATATTTTCATTTCAGTCTTTTCTATTTTAATAAGGACTAGTAGACAAGGTGGTTACTATTCATGAGAACTTACTATTTTTAGTAAGTTTGTCATACGAGCTCGGAATGTTCTCATTTTCTACAAGGTTCATTTTAGAGTTGTAAGCCTAACATAAAAATCTCATTGCTCAAGCATTAGTATCAGAGAAGTTATTGCAGATTTTCGGTGGAAAAATTTGCAGAAAAATCTTCAGGCTCATCGTTGGAGGTCTTAGAGTGCCCGGATGAGGTCCGAAAACTCGACGGAAGGGCGCTAGCATGGTTTTGTGTCTGTAGATCAAGAGCTGACATTTCTGAAAAGTGGTTATAATAGCCAATTGGAGCAACGGTTCATAAATTATGGCCTCCAGGAGTTTGGCTACCGAAATTTCTAAAATAATTTGTCAAAGATGTATTTGGCCGACTCGATGTGTATTGTTAGGGTATGTCGGCCCTAGGTATTAAGTTTGAGCATCTAGAACCTTCCCGAGCGGCATAAAACTGTCTATTTAAGAAAGGCCCGAACATTGTCTAGGACAGCTCTTGGTGATAGTTCGCAGCTTTGTCTTGCAAATTATTGTACTGAAGGCGCCATGTGGGTTAGCATATTGTACTTACGAATTCTGTAATTCCGCATTTGAGGCGCAAATAAGAAGTCCATATTTTGTTCTCGCATTTGTTGTTGTTTCTTTGTTTTTGTTATGAGTTTATAGTATTAAGGGGAGTGCTCTACATCAAGTGGTATTAGAGCTGGAGTTTTTGAGTGTGTGGACAAATTGCCGATTGTGAGGTAGTTTGCACCAGGACCATCGTTTGGGCCAAGTGTATAGACAAATTGCCAATTGTGAGGCAGTTTGCACTAGGGTTTCAGCGGAAGTGCGAAAATGCTTCCATGAAGAGAGCGTGGCAGAAGAGCTGTAGGTGTTACACCTGAGGGTTTTCGAGCCCTCCAAAGGCAAATGCAAGCATTGGAAGAACAAATGCGAAGAGGAATAAATCTTCCTATGAGAGATGAAAGCGAGGATGAGGACGAAGTAGAAGAAAATGTCGGAGTAGAGGCAGTTCTCAACCTAGAGGAAGAGAGGTTTTTTAGGGCCATCTCCAAGATTGGAAAAAGACCTAAGTTTGAGGATCCCACATTTTCAATAAATCTTAACCTAGAGGAGCTGATTGATTGGATCAATGAACTAAAGGGGTACTTTGAGTATGAAGATATTGATGATCTTGATAGGGTCAAGTTTGCGAAGACAAAACTAAAGGGACATGTGAAGATCGTGGCAAGAGGTTCAGTTGGAGCGAAATAGAAAGGGAAATGACAAAATCGCCAGATGGGATTGGATGAAAGATAAACTGAAGTGACAATTCATTCCTGTGGATTATGAGCTTGATTTGTTGAAGAAAATGCAAGGGTTGAAGCAAGCGGGAAAATCTGTTCAAGAGTATACTGAAGAGTTCTACTGAGTTCTCATTATAACCGGCCATGCGGAAGCTAATAAGGAGAAAGCCGCCGTTATCTTAATGGGTTAAGGCTAGACATTCAGGATGAGCTAAGTTTGGTTCGAATGAACGGTATTGAGGAGGCATACCAGTTTGCCCCAAGAGTTGAGGAGAAACTGAGCAAGAAGTTTGACAATAAGAATAGTGGAAGAGGTCGTGGTGGAAGATTTGGCAGGCGATCTTATGGAGGCCGTAATGATGATCATAGGAACAAAGATGAGGCTGGAAGTAGCAATCAGAACCAAAGGGGAAACAATTCCAATTGTTTCCATGATTAGAACAATAGAGATAAGAGAGGAAGAGGTAGAGGACAAGGATTTGGTAGAGGAGGCTTCCGTGGGAAATGTTTTCACTATGGATGGAGAAGAAGGGCATAGAGCATTTGAATGTAGCCAGCGCCAAGGAAGGACAAATCGAAGAATTGAAGGTGTGGCTAGAGTTGCACATGTTGATGAAGATGCTAGAGCCTCACATTCTGAAGATGCTGAAAGAGAAGTCCTAGTTAATAAAAGAGTCCTGTTGAGTGGTGAGAATGAACCTGATCAAAGGAGTTTGTTTCGCACAAGGTGTAGATGTAAAGATTTTGTTTCACACAAGGTGCAGATGTGAAGATAAGTGTTGTGATGTGATCATTGATGGTGGAAGTACTAACAATCTAGTGTCGGAAACGATGGTCAGTATGTTGAAGCTAAAGAGATAGAAACACCCGCATCCATATTGAATTGCTTGGGTGCAAGATGACCACAAGGTTATGGTCAATGAGCAGTGCTCAGTGAAGTTCAAGATTGGAAGCTACTAGGATTAGGTACTATGCGATATCATACCTATGGACATATGTCATATGTTGTTGGGTAGGCCACGGCAGTTTGACAGGCATGCTGTACATAATGGGTGAGCAAATACCTACACTCTAAGGATGGATTGAAACATAAGTTGAAGTCATTGAAGGATAAAGAAGAAAAGGTATGCAGTGCTGCCAGAATATGTTTTGTTGATGGAAAAGAGTTTCTTAAAGGTATGAAGCATGAGCATATGTGTTTTGCTATAATTCTTAAAGATACTAAAGAAGTAGAGGAGGTACCTGCAAAAGTTGCAGATATGTTGAGAGAGTTTTCTGATATAGTAATAGATAATGTACTTGAAGGATTGCCCCCAGTAAAGAAGATCAGTGACCAGATAGATTTGGTTCTAGGAGCTAGTTTGCCAAACAAGGTAGTGCACAGAATGACACCAATAGAAAGTGAAGAGTTGAACAGGCAAGTTCATGAGTTGTTGTAGAAGGGGTTAATTTGAGAGAGTCTGAGTCCATGAGTTGTGCCAGCAGTATTAGCACCAAAGAAGAATGGAGAATGGAGGATGTGCACAGATTCTCGCGCTATTAAAAAGATCACAATAAAGTATAGATTTCCTTGCCAAGCATGGATGATATTATGGACTCTTTGAGTGGAGCTAAGTATTTCACAAAGATAGATTTGAAGAGCGGGTACCATTAGATTCATATTAGAGAAGGTGATGAGTGGAAGATTGCTTTCAAGACAAGGGAAGGACTGTATGAGTGGTTAGTCATGCCTTTTGGGCTAACCAATGCACCAAGCACTTTCATGAGGCGCATGAATGAGGTACTTAAGGAGTTTCTGGGTAAGTTTGTCATTGTTTACCGAGATGATATATTGATCTTTAGTAAGACATTAGAGGAGCATTTGATTCATATTCGCAAGGTGATTGATAAGTTGAGGGAAGAAAAGTTGCTGATAAACTTGAAGAAGTGCAGTTTTGTAAAGAACGAGTTGGTGTACCTAGGATTTGTAGTCTCAGGAGAATGTCTGAAAATGGACTCAGAGAAAGTGAAGACTATCCTTGAATGGCCTACTCCAAGGAGTGCGACAGAGGTAAGATCTTTTCATGGAGTGGCTAGATTTTACAGAAAGCTCATAAGAAGTTTTAGCAAAATTTGTGGACCCTTGACTAAAACAATGAGAGGGGATAGGAAGGAGTTTAAGTGGACTGTAGGAGCAGATAAGAGTTTTAATCTGTTGAAACAAAAAGTTACTGAGCAACCTGTTTTAGCACTTCTTGATTTTAACAAGGTGTTTCAAGTAGACTGTGATGCTAGTGGTACTGTAATAGGAGTTGTTTTGAGCGAGGAAGGTAGACATGTTGCTTATTTTAGTGAGAAGTTGAATGATGTAAAAAGGAAATATTTTGTTTATGATTGGGAATTTTATGCTATAGTTCAAACATTGAAAAAGTGGAGATGCTATCTTCTTCCTAAGGAGTTTGTTTTGTGTACTGATCATCAAGCTTTGCAATATTTGAATAGTCAAGGAAAATTGAACCAAAGGCATTTAAAGTGGATTGAGTTTTTGTAGAGTTATACATTTGTTTTGAAACACAGGAGTGGGAAGTCTAACAAAGTTGTAGATGCTCTTAGCAGAAGACAACTTTTGTTGACAGAAATGCATATAGAGGTGGTTGGGTTCAAGGAACTCAGTACTTTGTATTCAAATGATCCTGGATTTGGTAAAGTGCAGAAGGCTTGTACAAAACTTATTACGCTTGACAGGACAAAGTGATTGGATTTCATGATTCAGGATAATATGTTGTTCAAAGGAAGCTAGTTGTGCATTCCCAAAAGTTCAATGAGAGAGAATCTCATCGAGGAGAAGCATAGTGGAGGATTGGCCGGACATTTTGGTAGAGATAAGACCATTGTTTTGGTTGTTGAGAATTATTACTGGCCACAGTTGCAGCAAGATGTGAAAAAGTTTGTACAAAGTTGCAGAGTATGTCAGATGGCAAAAGGAGTAAAGTAGAATAAAGGGTTGTATCAGCCATTATCTGTATCGAAGAAGCCGTGGGAGGATATCAACATGGATTTTGTTCTTGGATTACCGAGGACACAGTGCGAGCATGATTCTATTTTTGTGGTGGTTGACAGGTTTTCAAAGATGGCACATTTTATTCCTTGCAAAAAGACTAGTGATGTTGTTCATGTAGTAGAGTTGTTTTTCAAAGAAGTGAGATTACATGGTCTTCCAAAGAGTATAGTTTCAAATCGAGATACCAAATTTGTTGGGTATTTTTGGTGTACATTATGGAAGAAGTTGAAGACAGATTCGAAGTTCAATTCATCACATCATCCACAGACTGATGGACAGATAGAAGCTGTGAATCGCAGTTTGGGAAACTTGCTGAGATGCTTGGTTGGAGGTAAACCAAAAGGATGGGATATGATTTTACCACAGGCGGAATTTGCATATAATAATTCTGTCAATAGGAGTACTGGTAAATCACCATTCTAAATTGTATATGGCTACAGTCCCAGAAATGCTTCTGAATCGAGGTAGTTGGATAAAGGAGAGATAAGTAGTGCTGAAGCAGAAGATTTTGCTGAACATTTGAAGAAGATCCATGAGGAGGTGAGGAAATACATCATAAAGATGAATACATAGTATAAAGATAAGGCAGATGTGAAAAGGAGGTATAAGGAATTTCATATTGGAGATGAGGTCATGGTTCATTTGAGGAAGGAGCATTTTCTAGTGGGGACATATAATAAGTTGAAGATGAAGAAGTTTGGACCGTGCAAGATAGTGAAAAGGCATGATTCTGAAAATGCGTATGAAATGGAGTTGCCTACTGAATTGAATATTTCACCAGTATTTAATATTTCAGATTTGACTATGTACTATGAAGGAGGTGATGGAGATGAAGTTGCAGAAGCATAGTGGAGTATTCCAACAATTAGTTCGGCTACAAAGGAGATTGAGGAGATACTGGACAGTCGTGTTGGAAAAAGTACAAGGAACAAAACTTATGAGGAATACTTGGCCAAATGGAAAGGGAGGCCAATAGAGGATTCATCATGGCTAGCAAAGGATGAGGTTAAACGTCTATTTTTTCCTCTGAACACTTGAGACATGACTGGGTCACTTCTCAAATTATCCCGGGTGTCTGATGCAGGAGCATCCTGGGTGTAAGAGCAATCTTGCATTGCCCAAAAATATTTTCATTTTAGTCTTTTCTACTTTAATAAGGACTATTAGACAGAATGGTTACTATTTATGGGAACTTACTATTTTTAGTAAGTTTGTCATATGAGCTCAGAATGTTCTCATTTTCTACAGGAAGGTTCATTTTAGAGTTGTAGCCTACGATAAAAATCTCATTGCTCAAGCATTAGTAGCAGAGAAATTATTGCGGATTTTTGATGGAAACATTTGCAGAAAAATCTTTAGGCTCACCGTTGGAGGTCTTAGAGTGCCCGGATGAGGTTTGGAAACTCGACGAAAGGGCGCTAGCGCAGTTCCGCGCTTGTAGATTAGAAGCTGGCGTTTCCGAAAAGTGGTTATAATAACCAATCGGAGCAATGGTTCATGAGTTATGGCCTCTGGAAGTTGAGCTACTGAAATTTCTAAAATAATTTGTCAAAGATGTATTTGGCCGACTTTATGTGTATTGTTAGGGTCTGTCGGCCCTAGGTATTAAGTTTGAGCATCGACAACCTTCCTAGGCAGCATAAAACTGTCTATTTAAGAAAGGCCCGAACATTGTCTAGGATAGCTCTAGGTGATAGTTCGCAACTTGTCTTGCAAATTATTGTAGTTAAGGTGCCCATGTGCATTAGCATATTGTACTTATGAATTCCGTAATTCCGCATTTGCAGTGCAAATAAGAAGTCCATATTTTGTTCTCGCATTTGCTGTTGTTTCTTTGTTTCTGTTATGAGTTTATGGTATTAAGAGGAGCACTCTACATCAATTCATGTCATTATTGTGTGTTCAATAATAGAGCATAGCGAGTTAAGAAGCAATCAGAGCTGAAGCTTTGACTGAGACCGACGTGGTAATACATAGACTAGAAGTTGGCTGTAGCTTGTGTTACCATCTCAAATTCATGAAAAATAGTTACAATTTCCCTACTTCTGGAAGTCTTTGCGTTGCAATGGTAGAGGTTTTTCTTATTGAATAGATTAAAACAAAAAATAAGTTATAAAATAGAGATCATATACTTTTGTAAGTCTTTGCGCACCAATGGTATTGATTTTTCTTATAAATTAGACAAACAAGACTTAGAACCAAACTGGTGACTTAGAACCAAATCGGTATGCTTTCAATCAGCCTTCAGCCTTTGAGTTGGTCTTGGTTGATTTGTATCACCGTTTCTAGCTACTAGATAGAAGTGTACTTAGAGATTTCATTTTGCCCATTACTCGCTCTGTGGATAAGTGGATTCTTTCTTGAAAGTTAAGAGAAAAGAATATTGGTAACACCCTTTATGAATCTCTTAACTTTTTGCTTACCTTGAGTTGATCCAAGGAACGGTGAGAAGGGGGAGGCTTCCCTTTAAGGTAGGAGAGACTTTGTCTCATACGTAGTGGCTGGTCATCCTATTTTGCGACTAGATTTTCACGAAAATTTTGGTTGCAAAATATCCACCCAACAACATCTATAAACTCTATGAACTCATCCAATCAAATCTCCCATAGCATCAACATGAAAGAGTCTTTCAAATGTTGCCTCGTATCTATCAGACATTTCTATATCTCTATAGGGTGGTAGCCTTCCTGGTAGATCAGCATGTTGGGTGCTATAGTATTTGTGCGTCAATGCATAGGCAAGAAAATGTGGAGGAGTGGTAATTTTGTTCCATCGTTCTACAATAATTTCTTGCAATTGTTTGAAGGTCTCTTTTTCGTTTGCAATTTGCTTGATCTTCTATAACATTGAGTCTTTTCCATTATAGATCTCTTCAAGGCAAAGACTATCCATGTGTGCGTACCTAAGCATGATCATAATGGGTTCGATGAGGTTAATGAGATATTCCACACGTTCCCACCATAAGTCATCCAATATCCTAAGCTTTATTTTGGATGCTCTCTCACTATTGCTTTGCCTCCATATAGCCCAATTGTTGTTGATTACCATGTCGGAAAGTGCCTCTTTCACTTCTATAAGTCATCTCAAGAGGATTACATTTGATGCAAAATGTGTATTAGGAACTTGTAACATGAAATAGAGCAAAAAAATAAAACAACTTCTAGGTACGTGCTTCAAAAAAGAATACACAACATAATAAAAAAATCTGAAATTATAAGATACTATTTTTAAAAAATCAAATAACTAACTTGAGTTCAAGTTCAATTACCTTCTGCAACTCCAAATGGGAGACATTCTAAATATCCCTTGAGTCATGTTGTGGTTTGTGATGAGCATTTGGATGTTCTCAACTTGTGCATTTACCTCCTTGATCCACTGAATACTCTTCCCAACCTTTTGTAGCATATGATTGAGTGAATGAATCACACAAGGTGTCCAAAAAATATGATGGTATCTCTCTTCAACCAAAAAACCAACAACTCTACAGTTATTTACATTGCCCGTTACAACTTGGACAACATTTCTAGGACCCACTTCTTCAAAAAATTAGCAATAAATTGCCCATCTTTTACTTGCCCCTCATAATGCATTACTTTCAAAAATAGTTCCTTTAGGAGACACCGCCGAAACATTGAGCAATGGACGATTTCTAGCATCTTTCCACCCATCTGAAATAATTGTTACCCATGTTTCAATCTAGGAATCCTTGATGGACCTCAATTGCTCATCAATCAACTTGACCTCTTGATCAAACAAGGTGGTTTGTATTCTCTCAAAATCGAGACCTGAATACCTTACAGGTGCTTCATTAGCACTTTTCAACATTTTCTTGAAATATGGAGAGCAAACAAGATTAAAAGACAACCCATTTGCATACAAGCATCTTGCTGCATCAATGTAGGCAATTTCCCTACTCTGATTTTAAAATGAGTATCTTGTGGTCCCTTTCTTTTGTGTTGAAGGCGTGCTTCATTTTGAGAATGAGGGGCAACTGAGGTAGTATAGAAGGTGGGATCTTCTGTCAGAACATGTGGGGTGGGTTTCATTCCCTTTGCTCTTTTTTCAGTTTTATTGTCATCAATGATAGTTTGCCTAAGTTCATCTCTCTCTCTTTTCTTCCTCATGCTCTTGAATATATCTTAATAATAATGAATTTTGCATGGGTGCATTTTTTTTCCAGGACATTTGACCCCTCTTCTAGGGTATCCACAAAAATGGCCCACCACGCAAAAGTATGAACTATTTCTTTCTACGTCACAACCTGACATTTCGAATAGAAACCACCACCTTCTGGAAGAGGACGTACAATATCCACATGCTTACACCAAGGAGAATTAGATTGGGGTTCTATTCTTTGTTGGGTATTGGCATTGCCTATTGAGGAAGAGGTAGATCCCATTGAAGTTCCTTTTCTTATGGCAAGAAATCATATACATATTGAGAATAATTATTTAGGGAAATCAATGGCTAGATCTTATTGGTAATGAAAGATAATTGAAAAATAAAAAACTTAAACAAAACAAAAGGAAAATGAAATGGATGGAAATTTGTCAGTTGATGTCAAACATAAAATTATCATTGATGTCAATAAAACAATAAGTAATACCAAAGATAAAATCTTAATCAAAAGAAGACAATTGCAATAATTATGAGAGTGATATATATAAGGGAATACTTACTTCATCTATACTTCAAAATGAAGCAACAATATATTATTTCACAATAATTTTACAATGGTACATATAGAGATGACAAAATATTTATAGCAGCTATTTTGGTCACAAGGCGAGAGAATGCAAAACACAAATGAGAAATCCTCATGAATGAAGAAGAAGAAATCATAATCCATATTTGAACTATAATATTGTATGTTATAAATGCAATAACTATGGGCATATAGCAAAGCATTGTAGACTTTATGTTAAAGAAACTCTTGTAGATGACAAGAGACATGATGTCAAAGATAATCACAAAAGAAAGACTATAAAAGTTTGGAAAAGGAAGTTAACTCAAGGAGAAAGTGAAACTAGTGTAAGTACAACTTGCAATTCATATGCCTCCTAGTTTGAGAGGAGATGCATAAACTCAAGGGGAGATACTTATGATAATATCCATTAGTCCCTTGAAGTGAGTTGGTGAAGACAAGTTGATATCTTAGAGGATTGAAAAGAAGATTATATTGGTGTCAAAGTTTCAAAGAACATTCAAAGAGAAAGCTATAGTCATGGTGGCACTAGAGCATGCAACAGTGTTGAGGAATTCTTCGTAGGGGGAGTCCAAGAGAACTTTCATAGGGGAGCAATTGAAGACTATGGACGTCTATTGGTTATCCCTTTGCCATTGATGTGAAAAGGGGAGAGATAAAGAAAGGAGGAAATCATAAGAGATGAGATTGCCATCAATGACAAAGGGGGAGATTGATGGAAATTTGTCATTGATGTTGAAGGTAAATTGTCATTAATGTCAATAAAACAAGTAATACTGAAGAGAAAATGTAATGTCCCCTATCCATCTAGCTTGGTTTTAAGGACAACATTCTCAAAACTTCAAGTATAAGATACCTCCTCTTGTCTTCAACTTACACTCTATCAATTATTCTCTTGATTATCTTTGATCTCTAGTCGCTTGATAGAACCTTCTCTTATCTCTATAATATCCCCAATTTCCTTGATGTATTGGTATGCTTCTTAATTTGTACTGTTGGATCCAGAGTCATGTAAAAATCACTACTTATCTATTTGTATTAGTTCATAACCATTCAGTTTACTACAGCATCACGTCTCTTCATATAATTATCAACCTCTATTTGGTATCAATAATTGATATTTACTTCTCGATTAATCTATTTGAACACTTGACCATTTATTTGTCTGATTGCAGCCATTTATGAGATCATTTCCTTGTTAATAATAACCACCAAACATGGATGTTACATCCCAAACTTTTTGCCCTAAATTTTAAATTGAACATAGCCGTTGGTTTAATGAATTATTATCATGTGAAGTGAGTTAGTTAATTATAGCCGTTGTATCAATTTATTTCTTTTTGATCATGTGAAATGAGTTAGTTAATTATAGCCATTGTATCAATTTATTTCTTCTTGATCATGTGAAGTGAGTTAGTTAATTATAGCTGTTGTATCAATTTATTTCTTCCTAATCATTTGAAATGAGTTAGTTGAATTATATATTTGGTATTAACTGATAATGTGATATTTTAACGATCATGTGAAATGAGTTAGTTATTAAGACATTGATGAAATCTCTAACGGTCACTAGATGATCGGCAATAGTTTTGAATTAACAATTAATATATCTTGAATGAATGTCTTGGCAAGAATGTTTGTTTGAGTGATTGTAGGAAGAAGACTGAAGAGAGGGGAAGCATTGCTAAACGGGGTCATCGGAAGGGGATGGTCAAATGGTCTAGTCATCAAAATTGATAGGTTTGACCTAAGACTACCCTGGCAAGGTTACTAGGATTTGACAACATGTTACAAGGTGGAACCGCATGAGCTATAAAAGGAACATTATAATAAATAATATAAATTAAACATAATTCATACCTTTAAAAGAATTATCAAAGAATTTATTATTTAATCATTATTATACATTCTCAGATATGAACATATGTATATAAAAATAAGGTGACACCAATACATTATAAATTATATGATGCCACCTTATCAATACATACACATGAACGTAGATAAGGATACATAATAATAATAACTCTTTAACTTCTTATTTTCTTTCTTTTCTTTTCTCTTTAATCGATTTGAATGGTTTGCGAATGAATTCTTGTAACTGAAGGGAGCTGCAGAGTCAAGCTTTTTCTTTTTAATAATCTCATAATCGTATCAGAGACTCTCTTCATTCTTCCTCTTTGCTATCGGTGGCTCTCTAAGGGCTTGTTTGGTAGCTGGAATTAGAATGGAATAGGCATTCGAAATTCTAAAAAAATTCTTATCCATTGTTTGGGTCCGCACAATTGGAATTGGAATTGGGAAAAAGTGGAATCCGGTATCCCCATTTGACCCCCAAAACAAGGATTCCAAATTCCTTCAAAATACTTGTTATTTGGAATTCCCGTTTTAATTCCCATTTTTTGAAAATGAGGATTTCAACTAAAGTAAAATTTAATTGGGTTTGACTTCTGGATGCCCATTCGGGGGCACTTTTTTTTGCACTAATTTTTGAAATTTAATTTTTTTAAATGAGGGGAAAATTTTTCACTATTACTTGCTCATATATTTGCCACTCTTGAGTAATTTATCAGGGTTTTTCCGCCTGATTTGCCTCAGTAGTTATGGCAAAAAAGTTTGGTGAAATAACTTTTTCACATACATTGTTTCTCAGTTAAATGAATCGTATGCAGGACAAAAACAATCTACTCTGTTGATTTTTTGCAAGCGTAAAAGTGTTTCCAGGTAAGATTTCATAAAATTTTAATATAAACATTTAGACTTTGCACCTGTGAGTTTGAATGTTGTGATGATCAAATTTTTTATTGGATCTCTACAAATATATATTTTTTAATGGGATGTTTTTGACTCTTATTTCATCAATTCTTGTGATTCGGATTCATTCAACGAGACTTGAACAATATACATATTTCAGATCAGTAATTATGTGAATTAAATCAGTGGTATTTTTTTTATAGAGCAAGAGTCATAAAAGTTTTAGTATCCATTAGTACAATCTCGTCCTCATCCGTTATGATAATGTTTACTTTCAACATGACTTAATCTTTTTATACTTGTTAAAAATGTTTGGACTTCAACAAACCAAATAAGTATTGAATTTTTTTGCATGATGATAATGCTACAGCTGGATGATAATATTTTGCATGTTATTTTGGCTAGTATTCCAATTCCACAATGTGCAACCAAACGGAGGAAATATGTATTCTCACAATGAATTCTTAGTCAACCAAACAGTCCCAAATTAGATTCCCTAATCATAATTTGGATTCCAAGTTCCAGAATCCCAAAACCAGCATTTCGAATACCAATGCTTAATTTATATTCTAGCAACCAAACGGGCCCTAAGTGTCTGAGATTAATTCCGACTGAGATTATTGCTCTCCGTTCTTCTCTTTCACGTTTCTTGTCCGTGGAAATCAGAACCAGTAGTGGAGTCCGTTCTCTCGATTTCAGAGCATTCCAATATAACCGAAGTGTCAAGTAAGAATACTGTCGAACCACGCATTTCCT
Organism: Cupressus sempervirens; assembly: GCA_028749045.1. Lineage (NCBI taxonomy): Eukaryota > Viridiplantae > Streptophyta > Pinopsida > Cupressales > Cupressaceae > Cupressus > Cupressus sempervirens. The sequence continues at coordinate 67,298,063 of CM053783.1, forward strand.
TTTGTATTTCTTTAGATTGCTAAGTCTGTCGGGTTTTCATGTAGTATACAAAAATTAAATACATACATTATAGAAACTTGTTTGTATTTCTTTCCATATATCGCACCAGTCGTATCCTTGTGCCCTTGTTGCATAGAAACCGTAACGTTGATATCTACTTATTTTTAGACCGAATTCAAGGAAATATCATATAGATTCTTGAATATGGAATTTGTCAATCATTGATGTTACTTAATCATGGTAGCATATCAATCATGTGTAAACAAATATCTCAGCTCAGAATTTAATACATCCATTTATATCTCACAGAGATGGAAATGAAATCATGTAATCCAAACATCGAGGAATTCATCGGCAATGTTGCCATAATAGGTGAAGAGGTGTAAAGCAAAAGCAGTGGATATAAACTCGTGAGCACCTAGGAATCACCGACATGGTAGCCTAAAATGGTGAGAAGGTGTAGAGAGTCTGCACAAATAAGAATGGAATCAGATCAAATAAACAATATGCTAAAAATTATAATAGCTCATGCACGTTCCAGTTATGCAATATGTTGTCAAGTTGAGTGGTGGAGATCGGGTTTGTAGACCGAACTTGAAATTCTTGGCCAGGGTAGAAATTAGGCAGATATGCTGAACATGTGATCTTTGTTGTTGTCCAGATGCTTTAGTTATTTTGGAGAATAACTATTGGGACTTCAACCTACCTGATTGCTCAAAGGGCTGGGCTTATGAACATCCCAAGCCCGATCCCGAGGTAGGGAGGGTCGTTCTATTAATTTGGAATGTGTGGAGATAAGTAATGGTCTGCGGTTGGGAGATTAAGCCTATGTCAGTGCTTCTCCTCTCACCAATGCCAAGGCTTGGACAAAGAGTTAAAAAGATTCTTTTCTATATGCTATATGTTTCTTTCACCTTTAGCCTCTAAAAGAATAGATAGATATTTTCATTTCAAGATGGATAAAACATTTACTTTTATGTTGAATAAGCTTTTCAATTGATATAATTAGCCATTATTTTACTTTCAGTTGATTATTTATAAATAGTTAAATTGTTAGTAATACATAAATATGTCTTTTTGTTTCTCGTGAATTCAGCTAAATATGTAAGATGATTGAAAAGAGTTTCTTTTAGTTATGATTAGTTGATAGAAATCATTGTCATGTGAAATGAAATTAGTTACTTGTGAAATTAGATTAAATTGAGATTAAAATTTGGTTATGAAAATTCGTATGTTACATATGGTATTCGAGCACTGGATTCGACACTGAACCTAGGGCACCCTACCTTCTTGAAACCTGATAGAAATCTGAATTGACTACAAGATGTTAGTACGTAAAACCCCCCGCAAGAAAACTCAACACCCCTTCTTTCCTTGTCTCATTAGAAACATGACTAAATATGACTACACCTGTTGTTCTGTACCTTGAGATAATGAAACCTTGAATCAGGCAATTGAGCAGATGAAGAAGGAAAGAGTCAGGTGGACTCCTGGCAGAAAGGCGGCATATAGAAACAAGTTGATACAAAGCTGGAATGCTCAACAGAGAAGCCCTCTTTTATAGTTTAATAGATCTTGGATGGTGCGAGATATGTACGAGTCTGAACCAAAAATGTGGGAATCCTAAGCATAAAAATGAATAGCAATGAGAACACAAAAAACCAAGATATAATACGTGAGAACCCTCGATCTTCCAATGAATTGCTACTCCAAATTTTTCAAGAAACACAATTAAAGTTAGAAACCATGGAAAGAAGGATGAGTGAAATGGTAGCCTAGATAGGGCAGAACCGTGAGGAAGTGCAAACCACATCCACTTTTAGAGCAGAGACCGAAGTCTCTGAATGTAACAAAACCCCCTCTCCCAAGCGATAGAAAGAAATAGTGGCTGATTTATCAGTAGACATAAAGAAAATAAAACCACCTAAGTTTTTCGGTTTTGAGTCCGGGGAGGAAGCAAAAGCATGGTTAACAGAGATGGAACAATATTTTGAGATTAGGAATTTCTCTAAGACCTATAAGGCAATATGGGGAATATATCATTTCATCGGAGAAGCGGCAACCTGGTGGGCAAATATCAAGGTCGAACAAAACATTAGAACCACTGAAATCACCTGGGAGAAATTTGTGAACATATTTCAAAAACATTGGTTGCCTCAAACCTTTTATGATCAGAAGCTTTTAAACTTTCAGAACTTAAAACAAGAAGACATGACAGTGCATTAGTATTGGGAGAGGTTCACACGATTACTTAAATACATGCGACCTTATCAGCAAGAGACTAATTTGAAGTTGAGAAAATTCATCATGGGGTTGAACACTAGGATAGGAAGAGTTGTTGATGTTCTTGCTCCCCGAACCATGGAAGAGGCCCTAGAAAAGGTTGTTCGACAGGAACACAAGATTAGAAAGGATGATTCTATCCGAGACAAGAAAAGGAAGACAAACTGGAATTCAGACGGTACTGATTTCGGGCCTCAGAAAAAGCAATTTAAGGACTACAAAAACAACAAACCTGAATTAAAGAGCAATGGAGTAAGGGATGTCAAAAGCAATTATTATACGAATAAGAACAACCAAAATAGTGAGAAGGGACCACCAGGAGGATGTTTTAATTGCGAAGGGGATCATTTTATGAAATAGTGCCCCATTAAACTCAACATATGCCAGCCACAGCGACCACCTTTGCCGCAACAGCAACAAGCCTTTCAGCAGAGGATTCATGTAGCCTTGGATAATAGACAAACAAAGCAACAGATAGGCCCCATTGAAACTCCTAGTAAGATTTATGTGAACCCTGTGTCCATATTAATTGATACTGGAGCATCTAAATGTTTTATATCACCTAGGCTGTTAAGTAGATTCCCAAAAAGATCTAGTTTTATGGCTAAACCATGGATAGTCGAGTATGCAAACCAGTCAAGGGCTAAGGTGGAGCAATGCCTATTTGAAGCTTGGGTTGACTTTTCAAATTTCTCAACGGAATTAAACTTATATGTAGCACCGTTGGGGTCATATGACATTATCATAGGAATTAATTGGCTCAGTGAATATAAGGCCAAAGTAGATTGTCTTGCCAAAACTGTAAATTGTGTGGATGATCAAGGCAGACTAACAAACATATCAGGGATTAAACATGAAATTAGATAAAAATAGATTTCTGCAATGCAACTTAAGAGAGATGGGAGGAAAGGTTGTGAAATTTTCGCAGTTAGGATTGAGGATACAAGGGAGTCCAAAACAACCACATATGGGTAGGATTACATTTATGAAGATGGAGAAATCAGACAAAAATTAAAAGAATCCTTTGAAGAAAAATACCCCTATTTGAAGAATTATCAAGATGTGTCTCTCGAGCATTTGATTTTACCATAGACTTGATACCAGGAGTAGAACCCATATCCAAAACCCCATATAAAATGACGACCACAAAGTTAACGAAGTTACAGATCCAACTAGAGGATATGCTAGATAAGAACATGATTCGACCTAGTGTCTCAACCATGGGGAGCCCAAGTGCTCTTTGTAAGAAAGAAGGATGGAACCATGAGACTATGTATAGATTACAGGATGCTTAATAAAGTCACTATTAAAAATCGATACCTATTGCCGAGGATAGATGATCTTTTTGACCAAATGAAGGGTGCGATTGTATTTTCAAAAATTGATTTAAGGTCAGAATATCATCAGCTGCGAATTAAAGATGAGGATATACATAAAATTACATTCAGAACTAGGTATGGACATTATGAGTTTACAGTATTGCCTTTCGGATTAACCAATGCCCCAACAACTTTTATGAATTTAATGAACAATATATTTTAGGATTGTCTGGACAAGTTTGTATTAGTCTTTATAGATGACATTTTAATATACTCTAAGAATGAAGAAGAACATCAGAGGCACTTAGAAATAGTTCTACAAAGACTAAGAGAACACAAGCTATATGGGAAACTATCTAAGTGTGCTTTTTACCAAAAGGAAATTCAGTATCTAGGACACATTATATCAGCTCAAGGTATAGCAGTAGATCCATCTAAGATAAAAACGATTAAGGAATGGCCCATACCTAGAAATGTATCTGAAGTTAGGAGCTTTATGGGGTTAGCTGGGTTCTATAGAAAGTTAGTCAGAAATTTCTCAAGGATAGCCTATCCAATCACTTCACTTCAGAGAAAGGGAAAGAAATTTATTTGGACAGAGAAGTGTCAATCAGCTTTCGAGTTTCTAAAATAAAAATGGACCACGACACCTATTTTGAGGGCACCTGATCCACAAAAACAGTTCGTAGTTATAACAGATGCATCCAAAGAAGGTTTAGGGGTTGTGTTTGTTACATATGTAAATGGCGGAATACTTGAATGAATTAATCAGAGATCAAATTGATCTATATATACAAAGAGGAGAGTCGAATAGAATAGAAACATTCTATTCTAGACTACATCTAAATATTAGAAACATTCTAATATTTACAGAGATATAATAAGATACAATAGTGAGCATTAAAAAGAAACATGAAGGTTATTTTAATACCCCCCCTTAATGCTCAATCTATTTACTACACCAATAGATCTCCTGAATTTAACAAACTTGTCAGGACCAAGGGGTTTTGTGAAAATATCTGCTGATTGCTCTGAAGTAAAAACATAGCGTAATTGAATAGATCCATCTTCTACTAATTGTCGGATGTAATGGCAATGAAGCTCTATGTGCTTGGTTCGTTCATGAAACACTGGGTTCTTGGCAAGTTTGAGTACACCTTGATTGTCTAAAAACAAAGAAGTCGGACCTGCTTGAGGAATATGCATATCTGCAAGCATCTGCTGGAGCCAAACTACTTCACAAGTTGCCTTGACAGCGCCTCTATATTCTGCTTCTGTAGAGGAGAGTGCATGTGCTGTTGCTTCTTACTGGTCCAAGTAACTACTGCAGATCTGATACTAAACACATAGCCAGAAGTAGATTTCCTGTCATCAACTGAGCCAGCCTAATCGGAATCGGTGAATCCATTGAGCTGAGTAGTACTCCTTGTGTAAAGAAGACCATAATCTGAAGTACCATGTACATAGTGTAACACACGTTTCGCTGCAATCCAATGATCAATCTTGGGGTTTGTCATGAACCGTGAGATGTAGTTGACTGCAAACTAAGATTAGGTCTAGTAGTAGTAAGGTAGATGAGACTACCTACTAGCTGCCTAAAGAGTGTTTCATCTACAGGAGGAGAAACAAATTGTGTGGACAATTTCAGACTAGTCTCAATAGGAGTGGAGGCAGATTTGCAATCCTACATTTGAAACCTATCAAGCAAACTTCTGGCACACTTGGATTGAGACAAAAAAATACTGTTGTTAGTCTGCCAAACCTCAATACCTAAACAATAATGAAGCAATCCGAGATCTATCATATCAAAAGTTCTGCATAGATCCTGTTTGATTTTTGAAATCAAATGTTTTGAATTTCCAATAATGATCAAATCATCCACATAGACAACAAGAAAAAGAATATCATTACCAGAGTGTTTAATATACAGATTACTGTCTGACGGACTATGCTGAAATCCTTGAGCAACCAAGTAATGATCAATCTTTATGTACCAAGCCCTAGGGGCCTGTTTAAGACCATAGAGGGCCTTCTGGAGTCTACATACTTTGTGTTCTGAATCGGCAACCTTAAAACTTGGGGATTGTGTCATGTAGACTTCTTCCTGTAATTCACCATTGAGAAAGGCGCTCTTCACATCCATCTGATGAACTTTCCAACTATACTGAGCTGCAATTGCAAGAAGAATGCAAATAGTGCTCATCTTGGCTGTCGGTGCAAATGTCTCCTCATAATCAATGCCTTCGCGCTGGGTGAATCCTCGAGCAACAAGTCTGGCTTTGTATTTGTCCAAGGTACCATTTGCATGGTACTTGACCTTATAGACCCATTTACAGCTAATGGGTTTCTTCCCATGAGGGAGATCTAAAAGAACCCAAGTGTGGTTCTTTTGAAGACTCTGAAGCTCAGCATCCATTGCTTGTTCCCATTTTGGAATTCCTTTGGCCTCTGCATATATCTGGGGCTTAGGGATACTGTGGATGTTGGCCATAAGAGCTATATTAACTGTGTTGTGCTGAAGGCTCTTATTTTTGGAGGTTCTACCCTCAATGAGTTCATCGGGACTAAGATCACTAATCATTTGAGCCCACCATTTTGGCCGAAGAGTCGAGGAGCCAATATTAGATGCTGTCAGAATAGCTGGATGAGAAGCAGGAGCAAGAGTTGTATTATCTGGAAGTGACTGAGGTGGTGTATTAGTAGCATCAGATGACTCATATAAAATAGAAGAACCCAAGTCAGAGATTGCTGAAGACTGAATCTCAGAATGTGGTGGGGAGTTAGAGAGCGGAAATGGTCCAAATTTCTCATCAAACACAACACCACGACTGAAGATTAAACGATTAGTATTTACATCAATCAGTCTGTAGGCCTTATGTGTGTGACTGTATCCTGTACACATAAGTTTCTGGCTTTTGGAATCCAACTTAGTGCATTTGGCATCAGGAATCCATACATATGCCAGAGAGCCAAAAACTTTCAAATGGTTGATCCTAGGTTTGCGACCAGACTAGGCTTCCTCAGGAGTCTTATGATTAACTGCAAGGGTGGGTGATTGGTTAAGAAGGTAGATAGCTGTGGATACTGCTTCTGGCCAATATTTTCTAGGAACATTTCTATGTTCTAGCATAGCCCTAGCCATTTTTGTGATGGTATGGTTTTGACGCTCTACAACACCATTTTGCTGAGGGGTGTGAGGTGTGGTGAACTGATGTCTAATGCCATGAGTAGTATAGAAGGCAGAGAAAGCAAAAGAACAAAATTCCCCCCCCAATTATCGGTCTTAATAGTACGGATGGAGGAACTAGACCCTTTTTCTATTAGAGCTTTAAACTGCTGAAATACAAGAAAGGCATCTGATTTTTGCTTAAGAAAATATACCCCCATTTTGCGACTGAAATCATCCACAAAGAGTAAAAAATACCTGTTCCCAGTAATAGAAGGAGTATTCATAGGACCACATACATCAACATGGACTAGCTGGAGTACTCTGTATGCTCGCCATGATTCACCATTCTTAAATGGTGTCCTATGTTGCTTCCCTGCTTGGCAAGCTCCGCAAACATGATGGTTCTGGGTCTAAATATTAGGTAGGCCATGGACTAAATTATCCCGAGCAAGTTGTGCTAGATATTGAATGTTCAGATGACCGTATCGTTGATGCCAGTGACTGCTGAGAGCGGATGATTCGGCGATGAAGGCATGCTCAAGGGAATCGCTTGAATCTACAAGCCTATAAATACCATGATCCTCAAGACCGAAAGCAAGGGTAGTGCGAGAAGCACGATCAATAATCGAACACTTATTTCCACTAAAAACGACATCCAACTGAGGAGAGTGCTTCATAATTTGACTAACAGACAGAAGATTATGTTTCATGCCAGGAACATAACATACATTGAGAAACATGAGTTTTCTTCCTCCAGACTGAATCTGAACATTGCCCTTGCCGACAATATTGTATTCTTCGCCGCCTCCAAAGATTACTGAGTTAGAATAGGGAGTGAATTCAACAAACCAATCACGCCTATGAGTGAAATGTCGAGAGGCACCAGAATCGATGTACTAGGCAGAAGATTTCACATGATTTGCAGTTATGCTGGCCATAAAGGCATGGTAGATAGATTCTTTGTGACGAGTGTTGGGCAACATTGGCTTGTTGTTTAATTGACTCCGACTTTTGATGCTGCTGATACAGATGCTTATAATATGTGAATATTTCAAATGGCACAAACTTCGAGGTGATAAAATAAAAGACCCAGAAAAATTGGAGTACCTAGAAAAGAGCTCGAAAAATCCAAAAATAAAATGTTGTCGAAATTCGGATCTGCTGGCTCGAAAATCGAGGCACAAAAAATGAGGCACCCACAAAAATTTGATGAAGACCCATTTGAGATTTCAAAAAACCCACCAAGAATATGTGATCAGAAAATTTTTCCGAAGTCAAAAACTAGGGTTTCGAGTAGAATAACAGTCGGTGGCCAAAGAGGTCAAAAAGGCAGAAAAATGATGTTTGCAGGTAAAAAAAACAACAAAACCCAGCAGCTGAAATGCGAGTAGAATATCCAATAGGGATAGACAGACCCGTTTTTGAAAAGAACAACCAAAGAATCCCACTTTTTGAGATCTGGGTGTGAATAGATTTGAAAAAACGACCTTCAGATTTGTGATTTACAGACTAAGCCACGGGTTTCCAAGAGAAAAAATTGGTAGAAAACAAATCCACGATTTTTCAAAAACGCCAGTAGCTGAAGACACAATTTTTCAGTCGATTTGCACAGAGGGTTTAAACCCTAGCTCTGATACCATGTTACAAATGTAAATGGCGGAATATTTGAATGAATTAATCAGAGATCAAACTGATCTATATATACAAAGAGGAGAGTCGAATAGAATAGAAACATTCTATTCTAGACTACACCTAAATATTAGAAACATTCTAATATTTACAAAGATATAATAAGATACAATAGTGAGCATTAAAAAAAACATGAAGGTTATTTTAATAGTGTTGATGTAGGATGAACAAGTCATTGCTTATGAATCTAGGAAACTGAAAAATTATGAATAGAATTATGCACCTCATGACCTTGAATTAGCAGCAATAGTGCCTGCCTTGCAAATGTGGAGACATTACTTAATCGGAAAACCTTTTGAGCTTAGATCTGATCATCATAGTTCAAAGTATATTTTCACCCAACCAAATCTTAATGCTAGAGAAAGGAAATCACTGGAAATTTTAGCAGATTATGAGTTTGACATAAGCTACATTAAAGGTAAGGAAAACAAGGCGGCTGATACCCTAAGCCGGAGAAGACACATCTCTGCGATGACTACGGTAAACTTCAAGTTGAGGGACCAAATTTTACAACATCTGGAGCATGATGAATTTTATACATAAATAAGCTTGGTTCTTAATAGAGACCTGCAAGATCCTAAGTATTCAGAGTTTAGCTTAGAAGTGGATGAATTATTAAGATACCACCACCGAATTTATGTGCCCAATGACCCTGAACTTCGAAGACAGATTCTAGGTGAATTTCACTCAGCCCCATATTCAGGACATCTGGGAGTAACGAAAATGTTATCTGATATAAAACCTCTATATTTCTGGAAGGGGATGAAAAGGGAAATAATTGAATTTGTAGTAGGGTGTTTAGAATGCCAGAGAGTAAAGGCAGAACATAGATACCCAGTAGGACTGTTGCACCCAAATGAAGTACTCGAGTGGAAGTGGTAGGTAATATCCATGGATTTTGTACAAGGGTTACCTATGACCCGGAATTGACACAACACTATTTTGGTCGTGGTTGATAGATTGACTAAAGTTGCTCATTTCATACTAGGGAATTTATCTGATGGAGCACCCGAGATTGCTCAAAAGTTCGTAAAAGAGATTTTTCAGGTTGCATGGAACTCCAGAGAAAATTATTTCAGATAGGGATGCTAAGATAACTTCCAGATTTTGGTAGACATTATTTACAGCTTTGGGCACCAAATTGAATATTAGTTCAGAGTATCACCCTGAGATAGATGGTCAGACAGAACGAGTAAATCAAGTATTAGAAGATCTCCTAAGAGTATATTGTATGGACCGGCAGTACCAATAGGAAACATACTTACCCTTGGTAGAATTTGCATATAATAACTCTTATCAGTCCACCATTAGAATGACTCCCTTTGAGGCTTTGTATGGTCATAAGTGCAGAACTCCAGTGAGTAGGAATCGATTGGAAGATAGAATCATTGTCGGGCTTGAAATGCATCAGGAGATGGAAGAGGAGGTACTCCAAATTCGTCAGAGGTTAAAGGAAGCAAATGACAGAAAAAAGAGTTATGCTAATGCCAAAAGAGCACCCAGAGAATTCTCAATAGGGGACAAGGTGTTACTAAGAGTTAAACCTTAGAAAAGTACTATCAAGTTCAGCAAAAGTGCTAAGTTAGCCTGAGGATATGTAGGACCCTTTGAAGTTTTGGAGGTTGTTAACCCAATGGCTTATAGGATGCTTTACCACCAGCTCTTGCGAGGATGCATGACGTCTTCCATGTATCTTATCTTAAAAAGTATATTACTCACCATGAACATATGATTGATTGGAAATTACTGCAGGTGCGAGAGCTAGGAGTGGTAGAGGTAAGACCGCTCAGAATACTCGAGGTAAGTAAGCTATGCTTACGAAATCGAGAAGTAACGTAGTGCATGGTCCAGTGGGACCAGTATACTGAAGATAATGCCACCTGGGAGGATTATCATGATATTTTTCAAAGATATCCCTATCTTTTCTTTGAGATTGAAAACTGAATATTTCTTTTCTTTTCATATAACTGACGAAGCACTACTTAAATTTGCTAGTATTTTCATCGAGGGCGATGAAAAATCTAAGGGGTTGGGTATGTTACATCCCAAATTTTTGCCCTAAATTTTAAATTGAACATAGCCGTTGGTTTAACAAATTATTATCATGTAAAGTGAGTTAGTTAATTATAGCTGTTGTATCAATTTATTTCTTCTTGATCATGTGAAGTGAGTTAGTTAATTATAGCCACTGTATCAATTTATTTCTTCTTTATCATGTGAAGTGAGTTAGTTAATTATAGTTGCTATATCAATTTATTTCTTCCTAATCATGTGAAATGAGTTAGTTGAATTATATATGTGGTATTAACTGATAATGAGATATTTTCATGATCATGTGAAATGAGTTAGTTATTTAAACATTGATGAAATTTCTAACGGTCACTAGATGATCGGCAATAGTTTTGGATTAACAATTAATATATCTTGAATTAATGTCTTGGCAAGAATGTTTGTTTGAGTGATTGCAGGAAGAAGACTGAAGAGAGGGGACGCATTGCTAAACGGGGTCATCGGAAGGGGATGGTCGAATGGTCCAGTCATCAAAATCGACAGGTTTGATCTAAGACTACCTCGGCAAGGTTACTAGGATTTGACATGTTACAAGGTGGAACCGCATGAGCTATAAAAGGAACATTATAATAAATAATATAAATTAAACATAATTCATACCTTTAAAAGAATTATCAAAAAATTTATTATTTAATCATTATTATACATTCTCAGATACGAACATGTGTATATAAAAATAAGGTGACACCAATACATTATAAATTATATGATGCCACCTTATCAATGCATACACATGAACGTAGATAAAGATACATAATAAAAATAAAATAATAATAACTTTTTAACTTCTTATTTTCTTTCTTTTCTTTCCCTCCTTTTCTTTTCTCTTTAATCGATTTGAATGGTTTTCGAATGAATTCTTGTAACTGAAGGGAGCCATAGAGTCAAGCTTTTTCTTTTTAATAGAGTCTCATAATTGTATCAAAGACACTCTCTTCATTCTTCCTCTTTGCTATTGGTGGCTCTCTAAGTGTCTGAGATTAATTCCGACTAAGATTACTGCTCTCTGTTCTTCTCTTTCACGTTTCTTGTCTGTGGAAATCAGAATCAGTAGTGGAGTCTGTTCTCCCGATTTCAGAGCATTCCAATATAACCGAAATGTCAAGTAAGAATACTGTCGAACCACGTATTTCCTTTTGTGTTTCTTCAGATTGCTAAGTCTGTCGGGTTTTCATGTAGTATACAAAAATCAAATACATACAGTACAAAAACTTGTTTGTATTTCTTTCCATATATTGCACCAGTCATATCCTTGTGCCCTTGTTGCATAGAAACCATAACGTTGATGTCTACTTATTTTTAGACCAAATTCAAGGAAATATCATATAGATTCTTGAATATGGAATTTGTCAATCATTGATGTTACTTAATCATGATAGCATATCAATCATGTGTAAACAAATATCTCAGCTCAAAATTTAATACATCCATTTATATCTCACAAAGATGGAAATGAAATCATGTAATCCGAACACCGAGGAATTCACTGGCAATGTTGCCTTAATAGGTGAAGAGATGTAAAGCAAAAGCAGTGGATATAAACTCGCGAACATCTAAGAATCACCGACATGGTAGCCTGAAATGGTGAAGAGGTGTAGAAAGTTTGCACAAATAAGAATGGAATCAGATCAAATAAACAATATGCTAAAAATTATAATAGCTCATGCATGTTCTAGTTATGTAATATGTTGTTAAGTCGAGTGGTGGAGACCGGGTTTGTAGATCGAACTTGAAATCCTTGGCCAAGGTAGAAATTAGGCAGATGTACCGAACATGTGATCTTTGTTGTTGTCCAGATGCTTTAGTTATTTTGGAGAATAACTGTTGGGATTTCAACCCACCTGATTACTCAGATGGTTGGGCTTATGAACAGCCCAAGCCCGATCCCGAGGTAGGGAGGGCCATTCTATTAATTTAGAATGTGTGGGGATAAGTAATAGTCCGTCGTTGGGAGGTTAAGCCTATGTCAATGCTTCTCCTCTCACCAATGCTGAGGCTTGGACAACAAGTTAAAGAGATTCTTTTGCATATACTGTATGTTTCTTTGACCTTTAACCTCTAAAAGAATAGATAGATATTTTCATTTCAAGATGGATAAAACATTTACTTTTATGTTGAATAAGCTTTTCAATTAATATAATTAGCCGTTATTTTATTTTCAGTTGAATATTTAGAAATAGTTAAATTGTTAGTAATACATAAATATTGCTAGTGAATTCAGCTGAATATGTAAGATAGATTGAAAAGAGTGTCTTTCAGTTATAATTAGTTGATAGAAATCATTGTCATGTGAAATGAAATCAGTTACTTGTGAAATTAGACTAAATTGAGATTAAAATTTGGTTATGAAAATTCGTATCTTACAATGGATATTTCTATTATCATTGCACCCATAACTTTGATTTATCAATGTCCCTTCAACCCGATATTACTGCTTTCAATGGTCATAGATGGAAACACAATCCAATATCTATTTTCGTTGTATGTAAATTGAAGCATCAACATTAATAGATATGCTCCTGCCTGTCTTTGTCGGATTACAAGAAGCTCCAAATTAACGTTGTTTCTTTAGTCCTCTTCCTTCCTATTTTTCCTTACTTTCCAATGTGGCCTTCTAAACCCAAAAAGGACAGTTCAGACTTGCGTCAGGTGGATTCTTTTTAGTGTTTAGTTGATGTGTTTTTGGAGGATGTAAGAGACTTAATTAAATTGCATATACGTTGATGCCTTCTTATGTCCTCCCTGTTCAATGATTGCAGATCTGTGCAGTTTATATATTTATTTATTCCTTTCACTCCTATATAAATAGTCAATATTCATAATAACTGTTCTCTGTATACTCGGGTTGTATATGTTTGTTTTATGTTATAAAAGGTGCTGTCACTAATGAATAACCTTTAAATGTATGCTACTGGTCTTATACTGACAAGGCAATTGCTTCCATAGAACGCTTCAAATCTGGTTTGATCACTGATTTATATTATTCCAAATAAATTTGACCTGTCAATCCAGTGACCTTCCTTTAACATTGGGTGATTTCCTCTTTCATTGATGTGGGTGCTAAACATCTCTTTGTTTATCAAATATACTCCTTGCACGTCCAAGTCTGATATAGCTTGTTTCATTTGTCTGCTATTCTCTTATGGTCTGTCGTACGTGCTGACGGTAACAACTTTGTTGACCTGTAATCTCCTTTTTTTATTCTCCATCTTTGTTCATTGTCTTGTTGTGCCTCTTGGACTCCAAACACAAGTCTTGGTAATGACTGTAATCTGCACTAAAACAATGCTCTGCTCATATACGATGAGACTGTTCTACCCGTAACTCTTCCTACTGTGGTTGTTTGGCATGATTGCTCTACGCTGAGTTAGCAGCATTATAATTGTTTTTGTATTTTGTTGTCCTACATTTTGTCATCACAAAACGCTGGTAACAGTACGAAACTTTTTCAAGCTAGTTTCGTGTATCTTTAAGTTTGAATTTTATATTCAATTGTTTCATGTTGATCTATTGATCAATTTCAATTCGTATATCAAATCATTTTACTGAAGGCTTTTGTCAAGTCTTTTTCGTTTTGGTTTCTATCGAACCTTTGCTTGATTTTTGAAACCTTGGTCATCCTTTTCTTTGCTTTTGAGTTTGCGTTTGTTGGTTTTTAGTCCTTTGGGTTTGCTCATGTCATGCTTTTCGTTTTTCCCTTCGATTCAGTCTAACTTAGAGCTCAATCGGAGTTGTCAATCAAGAGATATGCTTGTTTTAGTGCCTCAAAAGTGGACCTTTTTAGTGCAACAACACGAATTAAAAATATGATATATTTTTAACTTTTTGATAAATATAACTTAAATTTACTTTATGTTAAAAATAGTTGAGTTACTTTATGTTACAAATAGTTGAGTTACTTTTTGATTTTTCACTTAAGTGTCTATATTAACTTTATAGTTCAATTTAATTTTTAGCATTTAAATCAAATGCTTTAGTAAATATTACTTTTTAAATAGTATTTACATGTTATATAATTAATATGATATGTAAATATAATTTATGTCTCATGTAAGTAATTTTTTAATTAATTTAAATTGAAATGTGCTTATTAAATCACTTCAAGTCATCAAAAGTGGACATTTTATAATGTCATTACATGTAAAATCCATCAAAAGTGGACATTTTCCATGTCATTGCATATAAAGTTCAACTTGGTGGATCTTTTTGATGTCATTCCATCAAAAGGTTATCAAAAGTGGACCTTTTTAATGTCATTGCGTCAAAAGGTAAGTTTTTGTGCCATTGCATTAAAAATGTGAGATGTAACTTAAAATATGCTATGCACCCAAAAAGGTCCAATTTTGATCAAAAGCATATTTTAAAACATACATATCACTCCATCCAAGAACTCAATTTTGCTCATTGTGAGAGATTTACTTAATGGATTTGCATGAAATCTTTCCCATTAGGGTTGTTTTTGCTTGGCAATGGATTTTTTAACATAAAAAATGGATTTATCTTTCTAAACAACGTTTTTTCAAACTCTTTTCAAGGGCACATTTTTGGAAAAATCTTCAAACAAATCCATTTAGAGTGATTTAAATCATGTTTTTGCAAGGAAAATAGGCATTTTGGCATCTTCAATCATTTGCAACACATCTTGCTTCATATTTTTGCACTTGGAAGCCAAAAACGTAATTCATTTCATTTCTTTTATGAATTACGTTTTTGCTAAAAATGCTCAGAAAATTGAGGTTTTTATGCACTTTTTTGCATTTTGGAATCACATTTTTGCATTTTCATCCATGTATATGCATATGGGGAAGTTGTTTTTGCATTCACAAGTAAAAAATGACTTTAAAACATGCATTTTTTGGCCACGTTTTTGCAAAAACGGCCCAGATTTTTGCATTAAAAAGTCACGTTTTTGTTCAAAAAACTCAAAAAATGGCATTTCAGCCCATACATGTGGATCAAGAGGGGTCATTTTTGAGTTTTAATTCATGCTCTTGTCTTTGGAGACTACGTTTTTGGCCTTCTCATGTCAAATTCGACCATTGAATGTCCATTACATGCAAGTACGGAAAAAGTCAAAAAGTTGTTTGAAAATTCGGATTTGAGGGAGAATTGGTTTTCAAGTCTATACAACTTGCTATTTTGGCTCTTTAACCTCCAAGTAAGTGGACATTTTCAAACTTGCTCATCAATTCATGTTTATCTTGCTATTTCCATGCATATTATTGCTTGACGATTGCCACTTGTTGATTTTGTTACCATGGAAAGTGCATTTTTCCTTTAAAAATGAAGAAATTGTTCATTTTCATGTTTTTGGTTTTTCCCCAAAATCCAAATTCGAATTTGTGTTGAAGTGCTTTGCATCTTGACACGTTTGAGTCACTTTCCAAAGGTGTGTTTTTCTTTTGAGTTTTTGTGCTTTGTACTTGCTTGCTGGTTTTCTCCATGTTGGAGAAGTTACAAGTTCTTTCCCAAGAACTTGTTATTGTTGTTTCACTTCATGTGAAAGCATCATCACGTTTCATTTCCATCTTTCCATGTCACAACACTTCGCATCTTCTCCGACAAATGAGCAATTACATGTTTCCGTATCTTTCCATTCTTTCCATCTTATTTAGCATTCACACATATATAAAAGCCCATTGTCCGCTTTTGCACGTCATCTCACTTTCCATTCCTCATTACATGTTGCATTTACATGTAATCCATTTTCATGCAATAACATCTTGAAAGTCCAAGTTACTTTTAAAAGTCAAAAGTCCTCATTTGCACGCATTCCCATGCACCAAGCACTTTACTTCAAAAAAAGAAAAAAATGAGTTAAAGGAGCTGATGGAAAGTTATTCCGAGTTTACATCTGAACATCGTCAAACAGATTTTCAAAGTGTTAGAGACTATAGTTTGTGCTGATCTACAAATGAGAATTCACGACAACTTGAGTGAGAAAAGTTGGATCACATCAAGTTTTCAAATGACAACGAACAATTCATCAAAGCCAGAGGTTATTAAAAGATGCAACACAATGGTTATCAAGGTGAATGTAGCGGTACAAAGTACAAGAACTTCCAATCCTGTGATTATCCAGGATAGCATCGCCAAGTACAAGACCCTTCAGAACAATCCCTAGGATTGTTTCAATTCTCTTCTGTCTTTCTTCTTCTTCTTTCATGTTTGTAATTGAGGAGGATGGAATACACGAAGATGTGTAATTACATGTAATGCGAGTTACATGTGTATGTAAAAGATGTAATGCGAGTTGCACATGCAATTGCATGTAATCGTAAAATTTCTCTTCTCGTTAGACCAGGTCAAAGTTGGTTGAGTTGCTCCCACTTTTCCCTCCATCTTTTTCTCAACTCCTGTGCCTATATAAAGGAGTGCCCCCTCATTATAAAAATCATCTTTTTGTTGTATGCAAGAAAGCTTTGCCACATTTGTGCAAGCATGACTTTGATTGTGTAGTACAAATTTAGGAGAAAAGTGAATAAAATAAGCAATTGGATTCAAAGCTTTGACTGGAAGTAATTGTGATAGAGCAAATTAGAAGCTTTGATTGTAATTTGTGCCTATTGTGTTGATTCACTTATTGTGTGTTCAATAAAAGAGCATAGTGATTTAAGAAGCAATCGAAGCCGAAGCTTTGACTGAGAGCGGTTGTGGAAATATATAGCTAGAAGCTTTGTCTGTAGCTTATAATTCTTTCTTAATTCACAAAATAGTTAAGTTATTTTTACTTTTAGGAGTCTTTGTGTCCTACTTGTAAAACTTTTCCTTATAGAAGTACAACCGGATTTAGAGCCAAACCGGTATATTTTCAGCTAGCCTTTGAGTTAGTGAAGGTTTATCGGTATCACTATTTCCAGCTCTTGATAGAAGTGTAGTTAGAGATTCACCCTACCCATTACTCGCTCCATGAGTAAGTGGATCCTTTCTTGAAAGATAAGAAGAAAGGATATTGGTAACACCCATTTTATAAAATCTCTCGACTTCTTGCTTACCTTGAGTTGATATAAGAAACAGTAAGAAGGGGGAGCCTTCCCTTTAAGGTAGGAGGGAGTTTGTCTCACACGCTGTGGCTAGTCATCCTATTCTGCAACTGGATTTTTACCCAAAACTTTCGGTTGCAAAATATACACCCAACATATTTCTCCCCCTTAGTTTCTATCCTCCATTATTGTGTTTTGTATATCTCATATATCTCCCTTTTGACTGAACTTGTTCTTAATATATATGTGATGATTGATTACATCCAAAAGACAACTGATCGGAGCTATTCTCTTTTTATAATATTGTATAGATAATTATAATTTTTTACTTATATTTTCATTATTACATGTGGAACATTATTATTGTCCTAGATGCTGACAGATCAACTTTGTTGACCTGTAATCTCCTTTTTTTATTCTCCATCTTTGTTCGATGTCTTGTTGTGCCTCTTGGACTCCAAACACAGATCTTGGTAATGACTGTAATCTGCACTAAAACAACACTCGGCTCATATACAATGAGACTGTTCTATCTGTAACTCTTCCTGCTGTGGTTGTTTGGCATTATTGCACAACGCTGAGTTAGCAGCATTATAATTATTTTTGTATTTCTCCCCCTTAGTTTCTATCCTCCATTATTGTGTTTTGTATATCTCATATATCTCTCTTTTGACTGAACTTGTTCTTAATATATATGTGATGATTGATTACATCCAAAAGACACAACTGATCGGACGGACCTATTCTCTTTTTATAATATTGTTTAGTTAATTATTATTTTTTACTTATATTTTCATTATTACATGTTGAACATATTTATTATTTGTTATTGATAGTTTGTTCATATATAATATTACACTATATATATATTAATATATTATGATTTATGAATAGTATATGAGCATTAAATATTATTATTTATTATTATCATACTAATAATATTTTATTTTTTCATTACACATAATATACAAATTATGTTATTGATTTATTAATTTATATATCATATTCTTAAATTATAGTATAATTAATAATTTTTTATTATTGAATTCTTTATTCGAAGTGGGGACATTACAGAAGATCGTAATCAAAAGATGACAATTGCAACAATTATGAAAGTGAAGATTGACTTATACAAAAGCTCCAGGGTAGAATATTGACTTATAGGAATAACAATCATGCTATGCATTTAAACAAATACATAGAAAATAGATGGTAAAACATTGAAGAGAAAGACCAACTTGTTAGCTTGCCTATCGGGAGGTGCCTGTTTGCCTTCATACCTTGAGATGCTGTTGACAAACTTCAATAATGGACAGAAACAACCATATATATTAATCTGAAAATACACAGATACATGAATACATGGAAAAGACATAATAATACAGTGTGCCTGTTAAGAATGAAGAAAGACATACAGCAGCGATAATATGAATGAACCATATACAGGGGCATGATAGCCATTACTGTTTGTTCTTTATAACTCAGAAATGAAAGAAACTTAGACCTACTAGTGTATAGCAGAGTTTTATCAAGGAAATATATGCTCTTCAAGAAGACATAAAAGGAAGTCTGTGCAGTCTGCGGCTACTGTAATATATAGATATTATTACAGTTGAAGATCATTTACCTAAGGATTGCAAACTATATCCAGAGTATTAGCAAAAAGAAAAACTTAGTTTGCGTCTCCCAAGTGACGTTGTTTTTGGAAGAATTGCTTGTATGCTATTGTGAGCAGCGATATTAAAGATTGATAGTAGTGAGGCAGCAATATGACAAAGTTTTACGGCAGCATAGTACACACAGGCATTTGCAATAGTTTGTCTTTGATGAACAGAATGCAATCTAGATATATGTATCAATACATATAGTGATGCGATGGCAAGAAATATCACCAGCAATAAAGACAAATCTCAGCAACTACGGGAGCCATGATATGGAAGACGTGATAATTATTAAAGATGCTGAAAACAACACAAATAAAAGAAAAAATATTAGCAGCAACCACAATGATATCCATATCATGGATTAAGGTCATTAAAAGCTGTGGTTATAAAACTGATCTATATAAAAGGTGTAATTACTATTAAAGAGCATGATGTAATTTCCCCGCATCTAGGCCTATGGAATTTGGAACAAATTCCTTCAAATTGCTTATAAGAGACTTCTTACTAGTCAATGACTTTACTTAAGGTATAATATCCTTGTAATTTCAGATGGACAATCTGATATCTGTTGGATGACTTGATGTTATATTCACACTTAGTGCTCTAAGGTTTTTATTAGGTTCAATTCTTAAATGTGAATCTTCTCATCATTCTTATGGATTACCTTGCTCTTCCCTCTCTGTTACGATAGGTTACTTGATGCTTCTTTTACCTTGTGATATTCGATCTGTTATAATTGTTTAATCTCTATCTATTGTAATTAATTATTGCAGGTCTGTGGATGCTAGTCTTTCACTTCTGTTCTCCCTATCCACCATGATGCAAATATATTCATTTAATAATCTCGTGATATAGTTGCAGCAGTCTGAATGTTCACAACTACAGGAATAGTAGTCTCCACTGTCTACAAACTCTGATAAACCTTATCCAAGCACGATTTCGCTATTAATATCCTTCTTCAAATCACTATTTCTACAGTCCTCCTCTGTTATCACATTGAATGTCCTAGATACCATTAACATCAGCATTAGCTGTAATAATGGTTTGAATGTATACAATCAGAATAAGTTTTCTCTATGTTCTCCATGTGGCTTTCCATCCGTATGTGATTCTCTATCAGAGATTTTTGTATCTATCTGAGTGGATTCTTTTCATGTTATCTTAATTGCTGTAAGCATTGGCTTTTAAATAAACTTTTCTGGCCTGGAGTTAAACTTGTGTACAAGAACCTGTAAGTTGAGTAACTATGCGATATCTTAATGACCTTTTTGTTGCATCTAGAATCGGTTGTTGTAAATCCCAAATCAATGGCGTAGATAGATGCATTCATTTGAAGACGGTATGATTTTTATATACTAAGCCTTTCAAATCTGCTCCATGATTTCCAGGTCTGACTTCCTTCTGTTCGTCTCAAGTGGCCCATTCCCCTTTGTGCACTACCCAACCTTCTTTTCATCTTATTCGAAGTGTCCTATCTGTATTGTCTATTTCCAAATCCTTTATGTGCATATGCTTTGGTATCATTCTTGATTGCCAATCATTCACTGCTTGCTTGGTGATGATCTGTAGTTATCATCGTATATCAATGTTTCCAGATGTTCATTTTTTTATTCTCTCCTTTGCCCAATGACTGGAAGTTTGTCCACTTTAGGAATCGTATTTCTTGCCTCATCTTCCATCAGAGATAGTTTGTATTACTTTCACTTCTTTTTGTTTGATCTGATAGTGTCCGCCGGTCTTCTTATCCTCCAATTTGTTCTTTGGAGATGATTAGGAACTATTTTCTTTCATGGCTGTCTGCGAATGTCTTCCATAGCCGTCTGCCAATCCCTCCATAGCCATCTACCCTACTATTTAACGAGGGCTCTCTGTTGTTGTGGAATAAGATGCCTGGTGGTCTGGGGTTGGTCTCTTCTCTGTCGATGGTGGCTACTCCGTCTTTTCTTTTTCCCTGCTTGTTCTCCCTCCCCCTTCTTTATTGATCACTCGTTCCATAAATAGGTGATACCTACGGGAGGAAAGTCGTGACTATTGGCTCAGTTGTGTTGCATGGATTTAATTTATAATTATAGTTATGTTGATAGCCATGTATTGGCTACCGATTATGTTATGTATAATATTTGATATTTGACTATGTGAAGATATATATTATTCGTATTCATATTTTAATATATTCATGTTATTATTATGTATTATGTATTATGACACTAATTATTATTATTTATCAAATTTAATAGTAATATTTTATTATTTATTTATATTATTGAATTATACTATTATAGATGGTTCATTATATGGGTAGTCTTATAACTATTATATTTTAACAATTATGTTACTGATTATTGTCTTTATAATAGATTATCATTAAATCTTTATTATATATAATTGAGGGTATAATGTAAGTTGTGATTCTAATAGGATAATATTATTTATCATTTATTAATTAATTCTATCGAAGGAAAACAGGGGACATGACACATGATATAATTTATTTTAAAATAGAGATGCGACTTCTCTTTGAAAAGTAATACCCATTAATAAGTGGAATAAAAATAAAACTAAGAAATCAGTTTTGAAGACAAATTTGAGAAGATTAAAAAAGGGAGAATGAAATAAGTGTGAAGAAAAGGAATACATATATAATCAGATTTATATATTTATCAGGATAAAAAGGAAGTGTGAAGAGTATTAAAAAAGATTAATTGTTGCAGAGTTGAAAACAGTGAATGATATATATATATATTAAAGAAATAAGTGAAAGTGTGAGAAGAAAAATGTTGGCTAACTTTGAAGATAGAGAAGAAAATTAATTGCATCCATCATTAGGTTGAGCAAGCAACTATGGGATTTCTGATTTTCATCAAGTAGTGGGAGTAGGAGCTTCCAGTAGGTTGAAGCTTGCGAAGTTTGGGAGTAGGAGCTTCCAGTTAGTCGGAGCTTGCGAAGTGTAGGAGTTGGAGTTTCTAGTGAGTTGGTGCTCATAAACATAGTAGTTGGAGCCTCTAGTAGGTTGGGGCATACAAAGCATTGTAAGAGAAGAAAGTTTATATAAAAGCAATTATTATTTATTTTCCATGGTTTTCTCTTGCATTGGGTTTCCACGTAAAATCTTGTGTTATTGTGTTATGTGCATAATTGTTGATTTCAACATTTAAAGTTATTTGGAGAATTTTTTTTAAATTGGCAAAAGTGTATTATAGTGATTTACCCCCCTACCCTTCTCAGTGTAATGGTGTGCTCTTTAGGAACAAGAACTTGCCTCTTGCTGCCATTGTAAGCTTGCAAAGGTGTAGGAATGAGGCACAAGCACTTCAAGATAGCTTACAAACCTAAGTCACCGATGCTGATATGGGTGCGGGGTGTTGATGCATGATTTTTTTTTTGGGGGTTTTGGATGCGTTTGGGTGCGTCCATATATATATAATAATAATATATATGTACTAAAATTTATGTATTCAAGGAAATGGAAGAAATATGCAAAAATAAATCATCCTATAGCATGATGCTTCACCATTGATAGTTCAACTTCAAATTCACTAATCAAATTCAGTCATTCAGAATTATAAGGATTCTCAAAAAAATCCACATTCTCATCATCATTAGTTAAATACATGCTAAAATTGACATCTAAAAGGCATTTTGGCTGTGGGTGCTTTCTAGATGGGCCTAAATGCTTCCTGGATTCTCCTAGGAAGCACATCATGGACGTGTGGATTCTTGTTGGATGCGCTGCAGTGCATCCACTAAGAACCCACAGCCCTAGGATGTGCTTTCAGGGAGAATCTGTGCAGCATCCGAATGCACCCGAGCATCCAGATGCATCAAAACGAACATTCGACCATTTCAACGGAGAATCAATAACTAAGTCACAACCCAATCTTCCAACTCCTCCTTGCACAAACAAACTCTTGCTCAACCACCTATCTGCTCTTGCTCAAGACAAAATAATCTATTTGCACACCAAAAATGAGTGTTAGAAGCCAACATAAGCCATTTACATTCCCTATTCAGGGTTTAAGAACTCAAAAAATTATAAAATATGTTCAAAAAATGGCTTAAATGTTGTCCGCAGGGCCTAGTTCGACGCAGTTCACTGCAAATTCAAGCTGTGGGTTACCAGTTCACCCAAGTTCATTTTACTTGGGACCAATTTGAACTCGATTGCTTCAAATCAAACCCTAGTCGAATTTTCGATGAATTGTACTCGAACCAGGAACTCAAATGCAGCCTGGTCCGGAGGCCATACCAGCAAACCAAAGAAACTAAGGTTTTGATATATGAATAAAGGCATTATCGTTTTTGTGGGAAGAGTTGTTTCTATCAAAGAGGAGGGCTTTTCCTAGGATAACTTTTATGTGTTATTTGTCATCATTGTGTTTTTGATTTCTATTCTGGTTCGAAAACATAACATTTAAGTACAATATTAGAGATTGATGCTTGCAATTCCTGATCAATTTGATTCACAGACGATAATTGAAAGTATTGCTCCAAGCTTATGCTCTGATTGATCTGATTCATCTCTTAACATCATGCTGTCCTCTTCATTTTGTTTTACTGTGGAATTCCTGGCTAAACATTTGTATATATTATTTCCCTATTATTAATCCTTTTCTGTAGGACCCATGGGTGTCAATGAAATGTGTGAAGCCTTTGTGTGGGTCTGTAAATGAGCCCAGTGTTTCATTTTTTGAATTTCAGACTTCTTTTAGGTAGATTGTGTAAAACTAT
The DNA here is from genome assembly GCA_028749045.1 of Cupressus sempervirens. Classification (NCBI taxonomy): domain Eukaryota; kingdom Viridiplantae; phylum Streptophyta; class Pinopsida; order Cupressales; family Cupressaceae; genus Cupressus; species Cupressus sempervirens. The sequence continues at coordinate 67,321,968 of CM053783.1, forward strand.
AATCACTTTGCAAACGAGATCTCATGAAAATTCTTATTGTAGATTTGAGCTATCTTTGTATTTGAAGCTTGCTGATATTGTGGATGTACTTGGTTTTTTTGCCTGAATCAACGAGATGCAGTTTTTGTGTGGATTCTGGGTCTTTGTTCTTTTTTTGTTAGTTAAGTCTCCAATCCTAAGCATTTTTTATTTTGTTTATATTACTCTCTCTGGCACAATAGTAGTATTTTTGGAACTTCGATAAGTTATTTTGCATGATCATATTATTTATGATTTTTTCTCCCCTAAATGTTTGGTGCCTGCTATAAATTTTTTCAGCTCATTGGGATCATTTTGCAGTTGATTCTCATAAGCTCTCAGTTTTGTTAGAAATAATGTTTTTAAATCCAAGGGCTTTTTTGTTTCAGTTTTCATAAAGGTATTCTGATTAGGATTTTTGTTCCTTAATTGATATAGGCAAGATATCACTCTTATCAATCATCTTCTATATGTACTTATTATAATAAATAGTCTTTCACATGTCCCCACTCTTATTTACTCTCCACAAATGTCATAGCTATTTTACCTGTCGTAGATTCTTGTGCTTGTGTGTTAAGGAAGTTACATTTCTCTTGTCAGGTGTCTTTCATTGCGATATATATTTTTCTATGTGAAACTTCCCCACTCTTGTTAAGGTGTTTTTGGACCTTTATTTATTTATGTTCTTGTTAGGTGAAAGAAATGAAAGACAGAAATCATATTAATATCCATGGATGACCAAAAGTAGATTAATGAGACTCAATCTGGTCACAGTACAGAGTTCTAGAAATACAATGTCATAGAAGCTCATAAAGGGGGTTAGTAATATACTTTACCACTAGGGACCACCAGCACATGTCGTAAAGAAACCAATACAAATAACCAAGTCTGGGGAACAAAAATTCCAAAGGGCATAAGCTGAGGATTATTGGAGACATAGGAAAGTCTCATGGAGGAGCATAGTTTGGGTCTTAACAGAAGAGACTCCAATATGTGCTGTTATTCTTCTGGGCAAGATTGTGTGCAAATTTTTAGGATCAACGTTCAGATCATACTCTAAGGATTTCAATATTATTGCTATTCACCATGAAAGGACTGATACAATACTGATCAATGCTTATAGTGGAGTCCCTAAGGTTGAGAGGGTTGAGCTGGGGGATTTTAAGTAGAAGCAAATCACTCCTAGAATCACGTTTAACACCAAGGCTGAAGGAATTGCTGTAGTAGTGAAGAAGCTTTCAATCTACATTTGTCCTTGTGCCTGGGATAGTGCTTGAAGAGGAGTAGATCTATCTTCCAGAAGAGGCTGAACTGTATTTCTGGGAAGAATCAGAACCATGTTGCTTTGTTGATGGGGAATATGTTGGGGCAGAAGTTGTGAGGAACACTGTTTTACTGGTCTATCCAAGTTTGTGTGTGAAGTAGTAGTATCTTGAGGCTGTTTAGAGCCCTTTATCTCTTAGATGGGCTGGAAAGGGGAGGTGATCAACTTGGCTACTGATCTTTCACTGTGGTTTTTTATTTCAGTGTTGTCTCCAATCATAGAAAAGATTGTATATTTTCAAGTTCAGACTAATCTTTTACTTGGTGTTGTGAAATATTGCTGTATATAACTATTGAATGTAATATTTCATCTTTTTTTTTGATAGGTAATGGGCGGAAGCCTAGATTAATTACTATTATTTGTTGTAATTAATTGTTATTATGTGTTAAGCTTGAGTAGACTCAAACCCAAGACCTCCCAAATAAGAGACTCACAATGTACCATTGTGCTATAGGCTCTTGCCTAAATGTAATATTTCATCTTTGGTAGAATCTATTGTCCTATAATAGTCCGAATTTCCTCTTCATTTTTTAAGTTTATGGTTCTTGGAAGATAATGAATATGTGGGATCCATAAAAAAACCAAGGGCATTGCTATCTTTTGGTAATATGAATATATCTTTCAATTTTATTGTTGCATTGCAAAATTGGTAATATGATATTGCTGAAATGTTGTTACATTTTGTTTGATTAAGAGCTCAATCAATAAAATATCACTACCTTGGAGTATACATTTATTTATGAATGTCAAAGAATCTGCACAACTCTCAAATTTTTCAAATCTCAATTAAGAATTTCTAATCTCAAGCATCTTAATTTGATCTTTAGGATGTTATTGACATAAGATAAAGGCCATTGCTTCTAGATTTCAGTATTGCTTAGATTCTAGAGTAATGAGTTAGCTTTACCAAAATGGAATCCCACATATTCTATTGGGTTACCAATGAATAATGAGTGTTTTATGCTTGTGAACCTGAACAAGACCCAGGTGATGGTCTTAAACTATTTGAATACCTCACATTTCCATTTCTACTTTTAGGGCAAGGAGATTGAGATCACATCATTGTATACTTATCTTGGGGTTAAGTTCTCCAGATCCCGTTTTAGCTTGAGATTTGCAATGCAACATTGGGTGAATAAGAGTTTTGTTTCCTTGGCTATGCTCAAGAGACAATGCTTCATACATCGCTTCCAAGATACCACGAGCAAGATGTCCCTCATGGCCTCCTTGGTTAGGCCGACTATCCTTTATGACTTTATTGTGTGGGGCCCCCTCGCTTGGAATCTGATTGGACTTCTGTCGAAAGAATCCAGGTCCTTCTTTGGCACATTATCAAATGCCATTGATCCACTCACCATAGTATCATCTTGGCTGAGTTTGGGGCTCATCCTTTCAGGCTCGAAGCCATCTTTGATTTGGTTTGGTTTCTCCATCGGCTTCGAGGCTTTGTTGACTCCACCGAGGGTCGTTTGGAATACTCTTACCTGACCTATTGCTCTTCCGAGGCACTGGCAAGTTCCGACCATGGTGATAGGGCTTGTTGTTGATTCACCCAGACCTTTGCTTTTGTTGGTTTGGTTGGGATCACAATAGACCATCTTCCCCCCTTTCAGTTATCTCTAGATGCCCCTGCTCGCCTCTTCCCCTCTTGGCAGGTGCTGAATGAGCGCGTCAAGACCGATAGTTATAGGGGCTCCACCCGAGGACGACTTTCTATGTTGTACACAACATAGATATCCAAATAAGGTCATTGTGTGCCCTTGTCACCTCACTTGCCGCTAGACTCATGTCCTCTGCATCTCTTTGGGATCTTTTAGAGTGGGATCACATTGGTTACATATACAAACCGACCACTAGATTGATAGGAAGGACATGATTTGTTGCAACCCTTGGGGAGGTGGAGACAGAGACCCATTTTTTGTTTCATTGTCCTATTTATTATGAGATTTGGGGGAGGTTGTACTTCTTCTTCAGAGAGTATAGGGCCCTTTCCTCATTCTTTAGGTATGCTGATCAACAATGTCTTGCCCTTTATCTCTAGGAGGGCATGTGACTTCATGATCACACTTTACAACTTCACCTCTCTTCGAGACATATTAATGACCAGTTCATCACCTCCTTCACTCCTAGGTCACCTACTTGGGGGTTGAAGCGGTCGCTCCTTTATTCTCCGGATCACACCAGGTTTGTGAGGCCTTGCAAAGTGTGTACTTGATAGCTGTCATAAACCTATATGAATATATAATAAATATAAATGCATAAATATTTACCATATACATAATTGTTTACAATATAAATTATTTATTCAAATGCTTCATTAACACATAATTATTATCATTATGATATTAATATTTAGTATCATAGAAACCATAATATAAATCTATATCATAAACAAAATGATATTTTATATATTATGTAATATTAATCAATGATCATAATATATACAATTGAATCTTGACAACATTTTAATAGTAATAGCAATTAAAAACACATATATTGTTACTCAATAAATATTCATCAATGCCAATAAATGTGGCCTTACAAATTAGATATGATTTATCCATTTACTAATATTTATCTAATATAGATATACTAGTTATTTATATAAATATTTATGAATAAGTAAATCAATTAATTAAGTATAAAAACCATTAGTCATATACATGGGTCGTAACCTTCGAAGAACTACGCTATTTAACAAATGGGAAACAAAATATAAAAGCACGGAAGAAGAGGGAGTTGGATATATCTCCACACAATATTATAACACAAAAATAACAAGCCCCTTATAAATACCAATGCAAAAGAATCACAGAAATACATGAGGAAATATATCCACATAAGAACAAGCATAAAGGGAAGTTCACACAAAAGTTATCAAATTAAGCAAAGTAGTATAAGGAACATTCTTTTTTATAGAAGGTATTTACCTTTTTCTTAAAGGTACGTAAGTTCTATTTGAATTATGTCTATTATATTTCTTAAAAACTTTAGGAATAGAAATAAGATAATTTTATATAAAGTAATGTGGTCATTTTCATTTATAAAACATAATTAGAATTAGTAAGTAATAAATAATGAATACAAATATAACTGTAAATAAACAATTAAAGCTATATTATGTATATTTGTTATGTTCTTTCTAATATGATTCATTTATATTGGTAAATGTAATATTAATGATGGATATTATACTTGTGCAATGTATGCATGTATATACATGATACATTCTTATTACATGAACTTATACTTGTGAAATGTCAAAAGGATAATATATTTATTTATTAAAATTAATTAAACATTTCATAAAAGATAAACAAATATCTTGTGAAGGGAAAATCTCAAGTTATTACTATCAGTATTAGAGATGGGTAAAATACTCATTTGACTGACATAAAAGGGATGTAAATCAAGCTCTTCGTATCAGTATCACAAAAGGGTAAAATTCCCATTTGGCTGACACAAAAAAGATGAAACTCTAAGTCCTAGTGTTACTATCAGAGATGGGTAAATTTCCTGTTTGGCTGACACGATGGAGGTGGATTACAAACTCTTACTGTCAGTATCAAAGAGGGGTGTAATTACCCATTTGGATGACATGACAGAGATGGATATTTGGTGTTGGTATTAGAGATGGGCGTAATACCCATTTGGCTGGCACCATCCAAATGGATATAATCTCTAAGATGTTGGTATGTGAGAATTATCTCTATCTGACCGACATGCTTGAGGTTAATATAATGGCCAAAATATTTTGATGATGTCAACATATGCATATGTGAACCTTAAGGGGTGCATTCTAGAAAAGATGGTCGAATAACTAAGGGCTAAGAAACCCTATCTAGAGACGTCTTTAAGGTTGGGATTAAGTTAGAGGGTAGAATAGTGTATCTAGATTTGTTATTTTCTCCGTTCTAATATTTTTTTTGTAAATAATAGTTGTGCCGAATAGCGGGGACATTACAATGGCATTAGCCTATCTCCTGTGGTTCTCTGAAACTTTTCGGGGTTCACCTTCACCCTGGATCATATCCTTCGGTTTTGGAAAACTTTTCACTTGTGAGGAGTATTTGGTCTTTTCTTGTTCTATTCTTTTGCTCTCTTGTATGCTCCTTCCATAGACACCATTTGGTGCTCCTGCTGCTAGGTGTTGCGTTGTTATATGTTTTTCAGTCCCTTGGACCCTTGTGGTCTCTTGTTGGACATTAATAAATTTTTCTTATCTTATGCTTGAAATGTTGTAGATTTAATGAGCTTGTGTTATTTGTACAGGCTTACAATGTAAACACACTAACAAAAATGCAACAGAAGGCAGTGGAGGAGCTTTCTGCACTTGGTATAGTCCGAGTTCAGCAGGTAAAATAATTCTTTTGTAGTATTTAGTAAACTTAAACATTTTGTTATAATTTAGAGTAGAAATATTTTATGTCACCCAACAAAATGAATTTTTTTTTTTTGTGTATATAATGTAGAATTTTAATAAATGGATTTAACTAAAGATTTGTGAATTGAAAGTTATTGCCTCTAATCATTTTTAAATTATTGACAATGCATATTTGGGTTACATATTTCAACTAACAGGGTATGAAAGAAAGATGGTTTATTCCTACAAAGCTTGCAACAAGTCTAGCAGCAAATCTTTCGGATTCATCCTCACGGAAACAAGCTGAGGTACACCACTGTTCAAAATAAAGTTGAATTGTAAAGGATAAAAAGGGCATCTATATCTCTGCATATTATGATATTTGATCATGGCAAAGAAGAGCAAAGGTTCTCTTGTTAAGTCAACCTTCCCAAAAACACACAAATGGGGAGAATAGGTTCTGTCATTAGAAAGTCAGTTGTACATTATTGTAATGCCCCCAAGTCAGGCTTTGCTCCAGTTAGGGTTTGGATTAATAATATTTATTATGAAATTATTTTAAGTCTGGCTTGCTTCTTCTTCTTGATTATTCTTGTTTTAATTCTCTCCCAAATGGATTATATATCTATATCTATATACGTGTGTGTGTGTGTGTGTGTGTGTGTGCACATACATATATGCATATATATAAATGTGTGTATATATATATAATTATATATAGACACACTAATTATATTATATTGTTGGCCTGTAACAAGTGAGGAAGTCTATCAATGAGATTGCCGAATATATGATGACAAGGATTTAGTTTATTATAGATATTGGAACTCTATTCTCAAACAAGAATTCTTATACATTCACCTATCTAAAAATGAGGGCTGACTGTATTCTGTTAATCAATCCTTGGGTATTGAATGATCTTCATAGCTTTCCTTACTTTCTCTTACCTGATTTGATTTGCTAAAATATACTAACATTATTGACTGGTGGTCTGGTTCTTGCAATTGATATTTTCCTCTTCTATGCTGGGACCAAAGGGTGGAGTCAATGGTTTGTCTGGTATATCTTTACTTAGTGTTGATGTCTGTTATGAATGCTGCCTTAATTGATATATTCACGTACTTGCTGGTATATTGATACTTCTAAATGAGTAAACACTGCTTGGAGAAGTTGGATGTGCTTTCCCCTCTTTACCATTGTCTGTATGTATAGATATGCTTTTAAAAATCTCTCATAGGATTCATCTGTATCCAATGCTGATGGTAATATTCAATGTTGACTGTAATATTGTTGACTGGATTATCAAATTGCTAAGTGCATACTCAAATACCCTTTTACCACTGATGGGACTTATATTCCTGACTGCATGGATGTTTTTCCCCTTTGTCTTTTCTGTTCGTTGTCTGTATCCTGCTGTTTATTTCAGATATGTTCTCGCTCAATACAATGGGATATAGGCTATTATATGACAACAACTTATATCAGCATAAGGAATTCGCAGTATTCAATTGTTGTAGTTCCACGACCGTGCTTATATGTTCTGTCACTCTCTTGGAGTCACCCCTTTTCTCCGACAAAACTCAGACTCCATATATATCTTCTTTCTCCTTGAGAGACACCTCCCTTCAAATAGTCACAATCTTCAATTAAACTAATTCTTTTACTAATCTCTAAGTCGTACCACAAAATATCTCCCATCGTAATCGCTGGCTTAAAATATTTGCTGTTACAGACAAATTATATTACTGTTTAGTTTGGGCTGTGATAAGAAACAACTTGGAAATTGCATCAAGAAACTATACTATACTACAGTACGCTTTTCAGATCCATCAGAGCTTATGTATACCAGTGGTTTGCTGTCTTCTATTGCTTGCATTCTGTTGATGTGTGGTTGCTTCAGTTGGATAAACCTATATATAATTATCTATGAGATATAGTTATATATGTGTTTATTATTATATGAGATAAATTAATATAATAATAACATTATAACTATGGTTATAATATTTATATTTATTTTCAAATAGACATTGCTATTCATGGCTTATGCTTATTTATATGAGGAGAGCTGCCTTTGGAACACACATACCTAAAATAATGGCAGTGCTATTACATTTGCAGCGATCCCAATAAACTCAACTCAACACATTCAAATGTTAATATCATTTGAAGACTTCCATATACTCATTGGAGACATTTTCATATATTATGTTTAGTATTGAGAAATTATTTGAGTACAAATATTCAATGGTGGCCCCTGTACCCATATTCTACATCATCTCCGTGTTTGTATTTCCTGGCAGTCCTTACACCAGTTATTTATATTAAACAATATGAATTTGAACTTCGAATGTTTAGGACTTTCAATGTAGCCACTATGAAATATCAAGAATGGTATTTTGCCATGTTTTTTAATAAAGGCCATATAAAACTCATTCTTGTGATTCTTTACTAAATATTATAATATATAATTTCTTTTGTTATCTACCTCGTCTAAGATGAAGATTGAGTTCCATTTCATTTTCTAGTGCCCTATTTACTACAAGATTAGGGGGATATTCTATTGTTTATTTGGGGAGTGTGAATCTCTTTGCGTTTTTTTTGAGATATATGGACCAGTGATGCCTCACGCTTTATCTTTTAGAAGACTAGACATCTCCATGACCACATTCTTCAGCGCTTATTCCCCCAACGCTAGGCCTCGAACCAGCTCATCACTCTAGCCCATGGTATGAAGTGTGCTTCTAGTGCTATTTTCTGCCATAGATTCATGAGGCCTTGAAGCAGGCTCACGCACTGGCGCCACTTCTCCAGCGATTCTTAGAGATAGTCTAGGGCTCTTAGTCGCCCTGGTCCTTATCCTTCGGTGCTGGACTTCTTCTCGTCAAGGAAAGACTCTCTGTCCTTGCCTTGATGAACTTCCTGCTTTGCTTTTTTGTTCGCTCTTTCTCGGACACCGTTTAGTGTTCCTGTTGTTGGTTGTCTTATTGGTTGTATCACAACTTCTCAATCCCTTAGACCCTTTTGTGGTCTCTTGTTGGACATGAATAAATTTGTCTATCTTATTATCTATAATCAAAGTCAGTAGCACCTAATATATCTTTAATCTTATATCTCCTAGATAGTTTTGATGAATAGTGATTCCCTAACTATTATATTTCAATCGAAACCGAGTTACATTATATTTATTTATTAATTAAAATATTATTGTCTATTTATTTAATATTATTACTTATATTTATATGTATAATTATTTATTTTGTAATGTAGTATATGATATTGTAATATAATTAACACATTATATTATAAATATATTATTATTTATATTATAATTATATTATTCTTGTTATATTATTTATTAATTATTAATTTATATGTTAATTTTATGATATATATTTTAAATTTATTATTAAATCTTGTTTTGATGGGGACCTCATAATTATAAATTGCTATTATGAGATCCAATATTTTTTCTTTGGTAATTAATGCACATGTGAAGTTGTGGTAGTTTATATTATATTTCAAAACAGATTTACATGGTGATAGCTGCCACCTTCCAACCTAAACAAGTTGGCATTACAAACTTTGGAAGGCGGACAAAACAAACCCCATTCCGGGTCATTAACAACAAGAATATTACTTGCATGCAGGACAAACAAGCCCCATTCCATGTCCCTGACCCAGAGAGAATGCAAAAGTAGAGGATAATTTCTCAATAGCGTCTACATAGTAGATGCTTCGAATGCCAAATACCTCTCTTGACTGCTCCAAACTTCTGTTAAAAACTATCTCCAACTTTGCTATCCCTTGTCTGCAAACGTCACCAAAAATCTCTTTCGATGATAATATAGCCATTACACCATCCGTGGAGGTCAACAAAAAGGAAAAATTGTTAGGTGATCAACTGCTCAGGCCTTGTCACCATAGAACTCACTAGTCCAAACAACCCTTGAAAGCCTCTCCATCTATTGCAAGTTCATGTTTGAATCCATCCACACCAACCGACGAAGAAAGTCTCTGCTCTTGACAACCCACCGGTGGTGCTTCTCTAGACTGTGGTTTAAATTTAAAATGAAGGGCTACCGCCTTAACACCTTAACTCTAGGGTGGAAGACTTTGGATATATCTTTAAGCCAAAGGATCCCAACCTGCGGCTCAACCAAAATGAAAATGTCCAAGTCATCCAAGAGAAATTCAACTATGAATATCTCCTGTAGCAGTGATAGTGACTGAACCTTTGACTCATCAAGGTCAAATAATGAAGCCAATAATTGATAGGAGATATCCATATTAACATGATACCTATTCACTGCTTGAGAAATCCTCTGCCCAATATCATCCTAATTGCCCCCGTAGCCAACAAATTTGGTGTTTTGCATACTTTTGCAGCCGCTTGTCTAAAATGTTATTGATGAATGCCAATTGCCTCTATTTTCACCTAAGTGTGATGAGATTTTCCATGTCAAGAGAGAACGGGTGATTCAGAACTGAAATGCCTTCTTATAGAACAAATGGACCATTTTGTACATGCAAACAAGACTAGTTTTAAAAGAAAACATTAATTCTCTGTCCAGTTGTCCAGTTTCAAGGATGGAAATATGCAGATTGATAGTGTAATGACTTCTCAGAATGAGTATTGGAGCATCTCATTGAAATTTCTGTATTTCACATTTGTATTATGATCCTGTGTCAACTTGGTGCCTTTGTATTGGCATAAGTAATGGGAGAAAGGCATGAGATGTGAGACTCAACTTCACTTGTACAAAGCGAACTTGCTTGTAAGTTCCTAAATTCTCTGCTACGAACTACCTTGTTTGTATGCCATCATTGAGCTTGATAGGACCGCATCTCTGTTGAGGTGTTTAATAAAATAATTTCAGCACCTTGTTTGTGCTTTCAGATTTGCATGCATATCTGTTTAGCAATTTCAGCCATCACATCTGACAAAGTTTTTATTGATATGATTTGATGTATTTCCATACCCTATTGCAATGACTCCATTTTGGCACAACAGGGAGAATGTTCACAGAGGTTGTTGAAGTGGTTCCGTACCTACTGCTCATTTATTCTTGAAAGCCGTCAAAGCTTTTCTCAACAAAACAATTTCAAGTTTTTCACACAGTCATCATATTCCATGAGACGACAATCTCTTTGCAAGGCATTCCATAGAAAAATACAGGCAGTTTGTCTGTGATTCCAAGTGTATCCAACCAACTTGAATAATTGACAAACTATCCCTATTAAATGTGGTTCAATGGATTTTCATAATCTTTTCCAAAGCTTCCATTTGCATGGTAGAGAGGAAGGATGGAGGCAAAGGTTGATATGCCTTTTGGGAAAAAAAGAAAGAGTTTAGGAACCCCTGTTGGGCTTCAATACCTGCTGAGGAACTAGTACAAAATGCCGACAAGATTTGAAGATCTCCACCTTTCTCCTTTCTCCTTTAGATCTGTGAGTTGAAGATAAAGTGTTGGGTTCAACAAGTTCATTTGGATATGCTAGTCAGGTCCAGGAGAAGTCATTGAACTGTTGACTATCCAAAAAATGTGTCAGGTCTGTGCTAGTTGAACTGTCGAACCAAGTTGGTGATTTTGGTGGTGTTAGTTGCAGATTTTGGCTTCTTAAAATTAGCCCAAAACTAACCCCCTTTTCCAAGATTGAGGACAAATTGGCAACTCCCAGTTTGATAGACCTCCATTAAATGAATGCTTTTCCTCTGAATTTTAGAGATACAACTCCCTCTTATGATGTAATTGATTTTTGGGGTGTCCTTTTAGGTAGAAAGCAAAAACGACCTAAGATTTGAGCATAGGCATATTGCAGATGCAAACTACAGATTTAAAATTAAAGAAAACTAAGATAAATGCCACAAAATTCATTATCTGGTACCCTCAAGGAATGATTAGGAAAATAACGCTCCTTTCAGATTGTTTGAATATTCAAGACTCAAAGTCCATTAAGCCACATGTATAAACAACCACAATAGATTAAGTTACCCAAGAATGATTGCAACTGACTTAAGAAAATAACAGCCACAAAGAGCTCAGAGTCTCTGTTTCTGTACAAAAGCCATTTCTCCTCTGAAGAAAAACACTGATATCTCCCTTTACAATTCTAAAATCAGAAAACTTCTGTCCTACCTGTCGATAGGCTTCTAAAAAAATTTCTTCCTTTTCTTGGTAAGAATCACAATAATTAGGTTTACCAGAAGCCTTTTCAGTTTTTAGTAACTGTTTCTTGAAAATTAATAATTTCTTTATCTTCTTTGGTAAGATTCACAATAAATAGGTTTTCTAGAAAACTTCTCAGTTTCTGGTAGCCATTTCGTGAAAATTCATTACAAAAAATTTCACCCTTGACCTTCCCTTGGACTTAATGTTTTATAAACATTAGAATTATAATAAATATCTTCCCAGAGTCTAAATGAATAAAAGCACATATATCCTTGAATAGGTGGTATTCAAAGTAGGAGGTATTTGCATTGAGCATGTTCTGTTTCCAAGATCAATGCTACTGCTCGACATCTAATTGGAGTAACCTCTTTCCATGAGTAAGACTAGGGCTTTGTGACTCCTTTCCAAAGTCAAATACGAAGGCTGGATTAATTGATAGCCTTAGATATTGATTCTCTCTAGAAACCCCTGAATGCTGGTGGTGATGCATTCTGGTTCTTGGATGGCTTTGAGTTCTCACCGGATGCCCCTTGGAAGCGTTGCCTGTGTTAGAATCTGATAAGATTAATAACCCAGAAAACTAGTGCAAAGAATAAGTATCTAAACTATGAATGCAAATGATACAAAATCAAAATAGCATCATAGAGTTAGTCTCCAAGAGAGTAATGCAAATGCTGGAAGCAAAATAGCATTAAGAGGATGCAAAAACAAGAGATGCAAATACAAGCCAGGTAGCATGCTTATATAGGCTAGGAAGAGGGAGGAGGTGGCAACACCAACCAATGAGGAGCAACCATCTATCGGACTAAAGATAGCAAAGTATCTTCCCAAGATAGCTAATGGATGCTCACATGTAGGAAGGTGACACCTCACAACCATTCACCTAATAAGACATGCTTTATTAACTTAAGCGAGATTATTAAAAGTGTAGGAAAAACCTAGCAAAATAGGAAAAATAAAAAACTACACTAACACCCCCTCATAAGCGAAGCTTAGGTGGATGTAGAAATGGGTCCCGGCAAGTCAAGCTTGATGAGGTACCCATGTACATAAGATTTCCCAAAAGAGAGAGAAAAGAGACCCCCCCACAAAAAAAATCAGGACTCCAAGCGACAGGAAAGCTCGCAAATGAAGGAACTTGCTCTCAGTGAAGGGTTTGGTGAAGCTATCAGCAACTTGCTCAGAAGTCGGACAATAGCGAAGGTCAATGACATGACCATGAATGAGCTCCCGGATGTAGTGCATGTGGACCTCTATGTGTTTGGTCCGCTGATGATGAACTGGATTCCGTGAGATCTGAATGGCACTCTGGTTGTCACAAAATATGACTGATGGTCGTCTGATCTGGATACCAAACTCAGTGAGAAGATGTTGAAGCCAAATGGCCTCAGTGGCGGCATTTACAGCCCCTCGATACTCAGCCTCAGTAGAAGACAGAGCAATAGCGGACTGCTTTTTGCTCGACCAACAAATAGGACCTGACCCAATTGAGAAGCTATACCCTGAAGTAGACTTGCGATCCTCAGAATCACCTGCCCAATCTGAATCTGTGTAGCCCACCAAATCAAGCTGAATACCTGTTGCGTAGTGAATCCCACAATTATGAGAACCCTGAATGTAGTGAAGGATCCGCTTGGCTGCTTTCCAGTGCAACTCATGGGGCTCCTGCATGAATCGAGAGACCATGCCTACAGCATAGGAGATGTCAGGTCTTGTATGAGTCAAATAAATGAGACTCCCAACAAGTTGGCGGTACAAAGTGCCATCAACAAGTGGAGAAGAACATTGAGCCTCAAGTTTGACTCTAGAAAGGAAGGGAGTCGGAGCAGGCTTACAGTTAGCCATATGAAACCTCGAGAGTAAATCTAAAGCATACTTGGATTGTGTGATGGTGATCCCAGAAGGAGACTGAAGGATCTCAATCCCAAGAAAGTAATGCAACAAGCCCAAGTCAGTCATCAAAAAACTATCCTCAAGGGCCACTTTGATAGCCTTAATGGTGGGTGAAGAACTTCCTGTGATCAGCAAGTCATCAACATACAAAACCAAAAATAGAAGTGAATCACCCTGTTGCAAAATATAGACATTAGGATCAGAATGGCACCGAGTGAACCCAACTGATAGAAGGAAGGAGTCCATCTTGGCATACCAGGCCTGAGGAGCTTGTTTGAGGCCATAGAGAGACTTCCGAAGACGACACACAAGTGAAGAATCCTGAAGGAAGCCCTCTGGCTGCTCCATGTAGATCTCCTCATGAAGGTCACCATGAAGAAAAGCACTCTTCACATCCATCTGATGTACTTCCCAACGATTAGCTGCAGCAATGGCAAGAACAATTCGAATGGAATTCATTCGGGCAACTGGCGCAAAAGTCTCAGAGTAGTCAATCCCAGGAACCCGGGAGAATCCTTTGGCGACCAAGCAAGCCTTGTGTTTGTCAACTGACCCATTTGCTACAAATTTTGTCTGATAGATCCACTTACATCGAACAAGTTTTCTTCCTTTAGGAAGAGGGACAAGATCCCAAGTGTGGTTCCTCATCAAGGAACTATACTCTTCTTGCATAGCTGTATCCCACTCAGAAATACCAGAAGCCTCATGAAAGGACTGTGGATCTGAGGCAGTAGCAATGAAGACATGTGGAGCATCCTGGAATTGTGAACGAGTTCGCCTGGTGTCCGATGGATCCCCAACCCAATCACCTACAGACTGTAAGGTTTGTCTAGCCCAAAGTGGACAGGAAGATGGAGAATCTGGAGGGGAATCATTAACCTCTGAATGATGACTAGGAGAGGAAGGAGGTGAGTTCTCTAAATCACTTTCTGCATCAGAAGTAGAGGTAGAAGACTGTTCAAGTGAATCTGACTCATCAGAAGATTTGTCATGTATTCCAAGTGACTCTAATGTCAAGGTAGAAGGAGTTGGAGAAGTGATAGAAAGTGAGCTTGAAGATCCCTCCTCAAATTGAACACTCCTCTCAATGAATAACTCATGTGTAGTAGGGTGGAACAACCGATAAACCTTCACACCGTCAGGATAACCTACAAATATGCAAGGTCTGCTTTGCGGATCCAAGGCCTTACATTTCTCTGTAGGAATGTGGGCCCATGCAGGGGAGCCAAAAACTCGAAAGTGCTTAACTGATAGTTTCCGACTGCTCCAAGCTTCAAAAGGAGTAACTCCCTTCAAGGCTCGGTGAGGAACACAGTTCTGGATATAACAAGCACAGTTAATGGCTTATGCCCAATACTGTGGTGCAAGAGATCTAGAGTGAATCATACAGTTTGCCATTTCCTTCAAGGATCTATTCTTCCGTTCTACAACACCATTTTGTTGAGGATTGTATGGAACTGAATGCTGTAAATCAATCCCCTCTGAAGTGCAAAATCTTTCAAACCGATGGTTGACATACTCACCACCATTGTTTGTGCGCAAAACCTTGATGGCTTTCCCAGATTGCTTTTCTACAAAATTTTTGAAGTCTTGAAAATGATCAAATACCTTTGACTTTTGTTTGAGAAAGTACACCCATGTATATCGAGAAAGGTCATTAATGAATGTGAGGACATATCGGGCCCTGCTGAAAGAAGGATGTTGAAATGGACCAGCCAAATCATTGTGAACTAACTCTAGTATCTGTGAAGCTCTCTATGCCTTACTTTTGTCAAACTTTTCCTTAGGATGCTTACCAAGAATGCAACCTTGGCAAACACCTCCTGAGAATTGAACCAGAGGCAACCCTGTGACCATGCTTTGCTGGTTGAGCTGATGCAAATAGCGAAAGTTAAGATGGCCAAACCGCTCATGCCATAATTTACTCACATCATTAGAGTGAGTGAGCAAAACAGATGAAGGAGGATCAGGAACAAAGTGAGAAAACAGATAGAGCCATGACTGATGATCTGCTCTTCCAACTGCAACTACAAAATCACTATGCAACTCACGTATCTCCACTAAATCAGGAGTGAACTCAACCCGCTTGCCTAAACCTGTGTGAGTGATCTAGTATAGTGATAGGAGATTAGTTGATAATGAGGGTACACAAAGAACATCATGGA
Source organism: Cupressus sempervirens (assembly GCA_028749045.1). Lineage (NCBI taxonomy): Eukaryota > Viridiplantae > Streptophyta > Pinopsida > Cupressales > Cupressaceae > Cupressus > Cupressus sempervirens. The sequence goes on from CM053783.1 coordinate 67,337,904, forward strand.
ATGTGCCATCCCCCACATCAACATACCCTCTCCCACACACCTCAATAGGAGTGTCATCACCCATCAAAATAGAAGGCATAGTACATGGCTCCAAGGATGCAAGTTCTTCCTTAGATGAAGCCATGTGGTGCGAAGCACCTGAATCAAGAACCCAAGTGGATGGTGAGGATGCAACTACAACAAGAGCCTTGCCCTTTCCTTTCCCCTTGTTGTTTTCTTTTGCCTTGTTAGACTCTTCATTAGAACTTTGTTTGATAGACTCAGGAACACTAATATTATTCTTCTCAAGAATGTATGTCAAGTGATCAATTTGTTTCTTCAAACATTTATGTTCTTTTATAATAGGCACATTTAACCTTTTCTTTCTTAGGCTTATCGCCCTTAGAGGATGAGGTATCAATAGTTGCTTTTGAAGCAATTGGTATCTGATCCTTCTTTTCCTCATTATTATTTTGTTTCTCATCCTTACTATTGTTGTTACTACTTTGTCCTTTTTGTTCTTTTGTGCCTTGGTTGGTTGCTAAGGCATGTGACTTAGAGGACTTAAGAGTGCCCATTTGGATTAGCTTGTCCTGTTCTCGAGTGAGATTGATAGCAAAATCATCTAGAGATGGCATGGTGAATTGAGTACCAAGTGCACCCTTAGTAGCATAGAAGGTAGAGACAAACACAGAATATTCTGAACTTAGCTTAGAGAGAATACTAAGAATCAGTTGTTCATCTTTCTTTTCAATTCCACATTGTTTTAATTGCAGCCTTAGTGATTTCAATTTGGTGAATAAATCTTGAATTGTGTTGAAATTGCCTGGACTCAAACTAATTAATTCATTTTCCAACATATGACCCCTCATTGAATCTTGTGTGCCAAATAGTGTTTCTAGCTTTGTCCATACTTCATTTGGTGTATCCAAAGACTCAATGTGAAATAGCAAGTCAGGAGAAACAGACAAACACAATGTTCCATATGCCTCATCACATTTGTTAAACCACTTAGGCTTGTCTTCATCTTTAGCAGGTTCAGTTTAAGTCCCATAGTTATCCTATTTAATCCAGCTTTCCTTAAGTGAATTGTCATGCGTGATTTCCACTCAAAGTAATTGTATGGAGTTAGGATGGGCATATTTGTTTGATCCATGATGAAGAAATGCAAAGAAATGCTAAAAAGAAGAGAACCCAGCCATGACAATCCCCCCCACCTTTTTACTCAATCAAAGAACCCCCCCCCCAAAGAAATATGATTTGGCACTTTATTTTAGTGCGTTTACAACTACCACTAGAAAGAAATACTTCGTAGTCTTGATTTCAATGCATTACAAACCCTCATGAAGAACATATGCTAAAAGTGAAACTTAGGCACAATAATCACATAAACAAATAGCACCACTGCGATCTACTCAAAAAATCATGCACTTTCAAAAAAAGAATCACCTCGATACGAGGTCGTATGAGAAAGTTATGATCCTTCGAAGTTTCCAAAATGAGAACTGTGCACAATCACGGCTGAGAATCTGCAATTTCTGAAGAATTCATGCATGAAAATCAAAAAACAACTCCACTAGTGGATAGAGCACAAAAAAATAGCCAAGTTCATAACAAGAATCATCAAAATCGGAGTCCGTATGAGCAAGAACGAGACATTTGAAAACTGCATTCAAATCTGTGACTGCCAACGGAGAGGGGTATGGCTGTAGCCTTTCATGCTCGATTTTGCAAAATATACAGCTTGCATGCAAAATCTAAAAGATACCTAGATAGTTTTTCGGGGCTGCGAACAAAACCCAGAAAGCGTTTTTTTTGTTGATGTACAGAAGATGTTGCTGTAGTGTAAATTGGATGCCTTTAACAGCAAAAAACGGCTCCAAAGATCAAAAACCGACCCCAACAACCAAAATATGACATGCAAATGCTGGATCAGCTTCCTAAGTCCATCAATGGCATGCTGGAACCTGCAATACTGATTGAAAACTCCAAATATGCAAGTTGGTTGTTAGATTTGAGATTGAAACTCCAGAGAAAAATCGTTTTTGTCAAAACTTTTCTGATTCTCAAGATCATCCGAAGATGCAAGAGAAGAGCATACTTCATTTTTCAAAAAACTACAATAAAGTTTATTAGCCCCCCCCGAATCTCTCAAATAAGGAAACTAAAATCTACTCTTGCACATAGAAAAGCTCTGATACCATGTTAGAAGCTGATAAGATTAATAACCGAGAAAACTAGTGCAAAGAATAAATATCTAAACTATGAATGCAAATGATACAAAATCAAAATAGCATCATAGAGTTAGTCTCCAAGAGAGTAATGCAAATGCTGGAAGCAAAATAGCATTAAGAGGATGCAAAAACAAGAGATGCAAATACAAGCCAGGTAGCATGCTTATATAGGCTAGGAAGAGGGAGGAGGTGGCAACACCAACCAATGAGGAGCAACCATCTATCGGACTAAAGATAGCAAAGTATCTTCCCAAGATAGCTAATGGATGCTCACATGTAGGAAGGTGACACCTCACAACCATTCACCTAATAAGACATGCTTTATTAACCTAAGCGAGATTATTAAAAGTGTAGGAAAAACCTAGCAAAATAGGAAAAATAAAAAACTACACTAACATTTCTTGTAGCCATTTCGTGAAAATTCATTACAAAAAATTTCACCCTTGACCTTCCCTTGGACTTAATGTTTTATAAACATTAGAATTATAATAAATATCTTCCCGGAGTCTAAATGAATAAAAGCACATATATCCTTGAATAGGTGTTATTCAAAGTAGGAGGTATTTGCATTGAGCACGTTCTGTTTCCAAGATCAATGCTACTGCTCGACATCTAATTGGAGTAACCTCTTTCCATGAGTAAGACTAGGGCTTTGTGACTCCTTTCCAAAGTCAAATACGAAGGCTGGATTAATTGATAGCCTTAGATATTGATTCTCTCTAGAAACCCTTGAATGCTGGTGGTGATGCATTCTTGTTCTTGGATGGCTTTGAGTTCTCACCGGATGCCCCTTGGAAGCGTTGCCTGGGCCTGTGGATGCGAGGTGCTTTTTGGGGCATCCTGTTGGTCCATGAATTCCCCTAAACCACAAGGCTTTGATTATGAGGGCTTCGCTTTATAAGTCGAGGTTACCCATGTAAAGAGTTTTATTTCTGGCCAAGACAAATGACATGCCATGGATTCTTCTCATAGGTTTGGAGATACTTTTCTAAGGATGTATATGTGATGGCTGCAGATAATTCAACTGTCTGTAATGGTGGTATGTAATTTTGTGCATTTTATTTTATCTTTTCTATTTCTTGGCAACAATCTTTGACCATGTTGTGGAGTTCTGGAGTTGTTGATATAAATATTTCTACTATCTAGTCAAGTACTCAATAGCAAGTCTTGAGGCCAGATCAAGAAAGTCACAAGTTGACCAAATAACTGGGCAGTCTAGTTTACCCAAAGGAACTATGTTAATTGTTTGGAGATGCAGGAAGGCATCCCAATCGTCTAATGAAAATTAGATTTTCTATCTGATTTATGCATGTCAGGTGTAGTTTTAAAATGTTCTTTTTGATTCTTTTGAGCTGTCCCACCTGTTCAAATTGTGGAGCCTTCCATTATGAGGTGAGGAATTGTCTTTCGTTGCTAACTCATTATTTGTGAAAAGATGTGGTTGAAGTTATTCTTCTTCAAAACGTATTAATGCCCAGGCTTGTTGGGCTTTTAAGGCCTAGCTTAGGTGGTTGAGGTACTTGAGCTTTTTGATTCAAAGCACACAATCCTATGATTTAGTTTTGTATATTTCTTGCATTACTTTTCATATATATATATATATATATATATACACACACATTCAAAATAATAAAAAGAAAATTCGTGCATCCAAGCATCCGATTCTCGCATCGGCATCAGCATCATCAACTAAGTTGATACCTCTTTCTTATCAGTATCAGAATCCTTAACAAGCATGTGTACCATTCTCAATCAGTTCAAGGTAGAATTGATTGTCCCAACCATAGTTGAAAAACACTGTGGTATATCACCAAAATTGCTATATACCATGAGTGACATAGCCAGATGAATAAACTGCAGTTAATATCACTACTGTTTTTATTGAAAATTGCTGCATTTTTTGTCCAAAATCTGGCGATATAGACCATGTTCTTCTAGTTAAAACTACTGACAACTAAGTCAACACAAAAGACTAAAAATAATTAGGTTTCCTTTATTTTTATGTTTTTGATAAAGCAATGAGCGGCTTATCTCCATTGTCAGATTAAAATGCAACGGAGAAGTCGGGTTGGTCTGAGAAAAACAGGGATTGTGGTCTATTTGTTCTCCTTTGAGAAAAATGTCGTCTCTCCTCTAAGAAAAACGGGGATTTCCATCTGTCTGTCTCGAAACATGTTGATTCTCCTCTGAGAAAAACTGCAAATCTGTCAATTTTCACTTGTGTCATGACTTTTTCAATCCACATACACAGACTTTGCACTTCAGGCAAGGCCTGTAAATCTTTAAAATTTTAAAACTTCAAACTCTAATGTATTTAATAATTTGTTGAATTGCTTTTACTTATTATTAAATAGATTCAGACTGATCAAAATAAATTTAATAGATTCAAAATCTGTACTTTAATAGATTTATGATAATCATTCATAAAATATGGGGTGCCTATAATATATTATACAATTGATTAAATGATTGAATTCTAAACCTATTAAATATAAATATAAATAAATAATAAATGAAATTTATAAATGTTTATTGTTTATTTATAAAAATTAGAATATATTGATGATTGTATTCCATTGGCATTCTGATTTCAAATATAAATAACAAATGTAAATTTATATATTCTAGTTAATTCCAAATTCTGATTTCATGGATATCTCAAATCATTATATATTCCACAGATTTGGTGTGTATGTGTGTGTTTTTAAAGAATATTTTAATAAATTGCAAATTTTAAAATGTTCGATAAAAGTGCTGATTTGAAAGCTCCTTGATGGATCTCTTCTGCTGATCTGCTGTAATTTTATATTTTTAAATTTGCTTTCGCTATTTATTAAAATTTTCTTGCAGAACTAGACAGAAGTTGCAGAAGGGTTTGATTGTTTTATAGTTTTGATGATTTTTTAATAAGTAATAACAGAAGTACAATAACATGGACCAGTTCTGAAAATGTATTCCAAATACATTTAAAGCAAAGTCGTTTCAAGAAGATTTTTTGAATATATGCCTAATATGTAACTAGATGAAGATTTACAATAATATCTAGATGATTACAACCAAGAATAAAGCCAACCTGAAGGCATGAAGGTGAAATATGAGCCCAGAAGGAAGCTACGGCCAGAATCCAGCTCTCAAATGCTGCACGTGAGAAAGAATATGGCTGCCAGGTGCAGCCGTACAGCTACAAAGTGCCCACACGTGGGTAAAATGCCCAAACCCCAGCTAAAACTCTGACTCAATACTGCATTCTCTAGAAGAAACAATGCACAATCTCCAAGATGCTTCTGACTGCAACGAATCCAAACCACTGTTTTGGAGGCTATGTCCCAAATAGGCAAAGCAAGTGGGGTTGGCGTCCCCAAGTGCTGAAAGCTCAATCAGAGCCCAAATCACAAATCCAAGATGTAATATGTCAATAATGCCTTCGAACTTTGTCTTTACCTCCTTATAACCCACCAAATTTAGCTCGAACCCTAAAAGTGTCCCCATGTGGTGTTGGGTTATAAAATAATATATTTCTCATTTTTAAAGTGGTCAAGTATCCAAAAAATGACCTTTTTCCCAATAGAAAGAAATCCGTTCACCAAAATGCTCTGAGTCAAAAGAGTAATATTTAGAAAAGTTTAAGACCTTTCCAACGAGCTATTACACCAATGGATATTCACCCATATGAGGCCAAAAAACCCCTCATTACTCCAAAATGGCTATAACTTGGCCTTATTTAAATGATTAAAATGCTAACTTAGGAGAATATTTAAATATATTAAAATATTTCCCAAATAGTGAACTGAAAGCCAAAACACCTCTACAAGGTGAAACTAAACTCGTCACCTCTTGTGCCTGATGCTGGATAATCTAAACTAACTGACAGTCTCATCCCTCAAAATTAGGGATACTACTAAAAAATAGGAATGTTTCCGAATCTCCCGAAACTAAAACCATAGAATGATCTTGTAGAGACTCAAGACTATAACCCATCTCCACCTAAAATGTAGGAAACCCCTCCTACAATTAAGGAACTGCTCTCAACTGTCCTCACTGTATGAAACTCCAGATCCGAACACTGTATACCCTGACTGAGTCTCTAAACACCACTGCCATCCTACGAGACTCCTTGATAGGCTAACTCCCACGTCCTCCTAGATAGAGCTAAAAGAGGGGACATGACAATCCTCCTGTCTCGAAGATGCTTGCCCACAAGCAATACAACACTAATCCTCCACTATCCCAAGCAATCCAAATACAGAGCACCGATTGACCCCAAACCTGAAGTGACTCTTCAGGACAAACATACTCCCCACTGTAAGGTGTAGAAGTCAAGTAGATCATATTGTCACAATAGAGTATCCACCCTTGAACACCCTCATGCCCAAGAATCCAAACAAATGGCCATCTTGTCCTCCTATCAAAATTCAGACCAGTGGCTGGTCCCAAAACAATCCTCTTATCCAACCTGTCCCAAACCTCATACAATCTCCGTGGCAAATCTAAGGCACCCGCTCCTGTGCGTTGAGATACTGAGGGACATGGGGTTATGATCAAATCACTATTACTATCAGAGTCTTGATCAGTAATCATACTCCTAGCTGATCCACCCTGAGACAGAAGTGGGCATGCCTTGAGCACGATCTTCCTTCTCTCAACCATAAACTCCAATTGTCTCTTCCTGAAATCTTGGCTGTATCTCCCCAAGTATTGCAACCATTGTACACCCAAAACTACATCCGTGCCCCCTAGATCACACATGTAAAAGTCATCTATCAAGGTGTATCCCTTCATGCCTATGCTCAACTGTGGGATACCCTTGATGCATTGCAGAGTAAGACCATTGGCCACAGTCACATCGATTCCTTGAAAATTCTGTGCTTGTAGACCACATCGATCTACCATTCCTGTATTTATAAAATTATGTGTAGACCCATTGTCCACCAAACAATACACAGTATGCCCCTGGATCATACTTGAGATGTAGAAGAGGTGAATCATTGGTGCACCTGACAACGTAGCCATAGTCCCATGTCTTGCGATTACTACCTCAGCATCTTCGAGCTCAATTTGGACACCACCATCCTTTTCATTTATATCCCAAACCTCCTCATCGTCTACATCTGACATGACCTTAATAAGATGTGCCTTTCCCTGCCCAAGGCACCTATGTCCTAGTACCCATGGCTCCTTACAAGAAAAACATAATTTCCTCCTTAGTTATTTCTAGAATCCAGGTCTACTTTGGGAGGTGGAGGTGGCATGTCCTTAGCTGTTAAAGGAGGCCTCCGTGGTGCATGTATATTCCCCGATGGTTTCTTATCAGTCTGATAAGAGGTAGGAGTGGTGTGCAATCTCAATACCACATCAATAGCATCCTTAAGAGTGGCCGGCTGGAAAGCACAAACCAATCCCTTAAGCCTGTCCTACAATCCCTCAATGAATAGCATTACACTACACTTCTGGGGCATATCAGGTACCATAACCGTAATGCGCTGGAACTCATTAATATAAGCTTTTACATGACTAGTTTGTCTTAGATGAGCCAACTATCTATAGTAAAGATCTATATCCTTATGGTCAAATTGTGTAATGAGTCGCTCAGTGAACTCAACATAGGAATGTACTAAGGCGTGATCTTGAGTAACCAATCCACGGTGCCACCAATCATAGGCAATCCCCTCTAGATGCAACACAACAAATTGAATAGCCTCACGCTCAGGCATGAGCCATAATGAAAGATATATATCTAGCTTGTGAACCCAAGCTCGTGCACTCGTATCTCTTGAGCCATTACATGTAGCCAATGTGATCTTCCCAGTAGCTCTATTGAGGTCATAGTTCTGCTGCTGTTGTGGTGGTCTATAACCATGATCTCCCCTAAACCTAGTTGTATCTCTATACTGTGCACAATACTGGGGAAGAGGGAAGACGTCCCTAGCCTTAGGGGGTAGAGCACTCCACTCAGCTGTGGCTACCAAAACTGACTCCTAGAACCCCACCTTTGGTGGTTCCACCTGCGTTGGCCGTTCACCTAGTATGAACTAAGGAAGCAATGGTCTATTCGTAGTGGGTGTACGATAGGAATGAAGGGAGCTCCCAACTGAAGAATGGGACTGATGGTTGCATTGACTACCAGCCACTGAAACTGATCTACTTTGCCCGCCTCTGTGTCCACCCATCTCCAAACGCTCCAAGGTATCTTATAATCTGTCTAAAGCCTGAGTGATCCTGGGATGAGTAGTGAATAGGGTTTGCATCTCGCTCTCTTCATCATCCTGATTCCTTGTGCCGCCCACCTGTTCTTCTACCATAATAGTTTCTTGGTCTATTCCAAACCCTTGCTCAAGTTGAGCTTTCTTGTGCATATAAAATTTGTGTATCTCAGCTCTTGGATGCATAGATTTGTAATCAAATCCACAGGTTGGCAAGAACTAGGCTTTGATACCACTGAAAGATCCCTGATGGATCTCTTTTGCTGATCTGCTGTAATTTTATATTTTTAAGTTTGCTTTCCCTGTTTACTAAAATTTTCTTACAGAATTAGACAGAAGTTGCAAAAGGGTTTGATTGTTTTATATTTTTGATGATTTTTCAATAAGTAACAATAGAAGTACAATAACATGAACTAGTTCTGAAAATGTATTCCAAATACATTTAAAGCAAAGTCGTTTCAAGCAATTTTTTTGAATATACGCCTAATATGTAACCAGATGAAGATTTACAATAATATCCAGATGATTACAACCAAGAATAAAGCCAACTTGAAGGCATGAAGGTGAAATATGAGCCTAGAAGGAAGCTATGGCCAGAATCCGGCTCTCAAATGCTACACGTGGGAAAGAATATGGCTGCCAGGTGCGGCCGTATAGCTGCAAAGTGCCCACACGTGGGTAAAATGCCCAAGCCCTAGCTAAAACTCTAACTCAATATTACGTTCCCCAGAAGAAACAATGCACAATCTCCAAGATGCTTCTGACTGCAACGAATCCAGACCACTATTTTGGGGGCTACGTCCCAAACAGGAAAAGTAAGTGGGGTTGGCGTCCCAAGTGGTGAAAGCTCAATCAGAGCCCAAATCACAAATCCAAGATGTAATATGTCAATAATGCCTTCAAACTTTGTCTTTACCTCCTTATAACCCACCAAACTTAGCTCGAACCCTAAAAGTGTCCCCATGTGGTGTTGGGTTATAAAATAATATATCTCATTTTTAAAGTGGTCAAGTATCTAGAAAATGACCTTTTTTCCAATAGAAAGAAATCTGTTCATCAAAATGCTCTGAGTCAAAAGAGAAATATTTAGAAAAGTTCAAGACCTTTCCAACGAGCTATTACACCAAAGGATATTCACCTAGATGAGGCCAAAAAACCCCTTATTACTCCAAAATGGCTATAACTTGGCCTTATTTAAATTATTAAAATGCTAACTTAGGAGAATATTTAAATATATTAAAATGTTTCCCAAATAGTGAACTGAAAGCCAAAACACCTCTACAAGGTGAAATTGAACTCGTCACCTCTTGTGACTGATGCTGGATAATTTGAAATAACTGACAGTCTCATCCCTCAAAATTAGGGATACTCCTAAAAAATAGGAACGTCTCCAAATCTCCTGAAATTGAAACCATAGAATGATCTCGTAGAGACTCAAGACTATAACCCATCTCCACCTCCTAAAATGTCGGAAACTCCTCCTACAATTAAGGAGCTGCTCTCAACTGCCCTCCTACTGTTTGAAACTCCAGATCCGAACACTGTATACCTTGACTGAGTCTCTAAACACCACTGCCAGCCTACGAGACTCCCTGATAGGCTACCTCCCACGTCCTGCTAGATAGAGCTAAAAGAGGGTACATGACACGATTTTGAGATTTTCAATTTTTTTGGGTGGGCCAAGATATTGTCAAAAACCGAGTTTTCCAACTATGGCCAAACTACTGAACAAGGAACATAAAGTCACTTCCGATTCAATTTTAGCTAAATCATCTGAGACTCTCCTCTCAACCTTTACTAGGAATGTCAGATTGCCATATTTTGTAAAGTGCCTTGACAATTTTTGAAGTTTTATCCCTGTTTTTCTGCCTTAGGAATTTTGTCAAACACTTCCCTTGCAGCCTCAGTTTGCTGATGTTTGTTGTTTTGCTATGGTTTTTGAATGCCAATAATATTGATGAATACAAATGATTGCAAAATAATTAATTGGAAATCAAAGTGATATGCAACTTCTTTTTATTATTCTCCAAATGCAAGTACATGAAATTCTGATGTAAAATGCACACTTACAGCCAAGAGGTATTTTTCACAAACACTTGGCATGCATCATATGAATGACTATGCAATGAGACGTTTTTACAAACATTTGGCATACAAACTGAACAGCTGAATTAAGTTGATTTCCCTTCAATACTTCAATATTTACAATGACTGAATACTTTGGAACAAAAAGACATATATTACTTGTCAAATGTATCCATCTACAATTGCCAAATGTAAATACCAAAAGAACCTGGAATAAGTAGTTGAGATGACATGCTTTTTGGCTTTGCTTTTTTTGGATTTTCTTTTCCGGATTGCTTTTTCGGATTTGCTTTTTCGGCTCTGCTTTTTCGCTTTTCTTTTTCGGACTACTTTTTCGGATCTTCTTTTTCGGCTCTACTTTTTCGCTTTTCTTTTTCGGATCCGCTGCGAAAACTGAAACCTTTCTCCTTGCCAACTGATTTCAAAAATTAGATGCACGGGCTGAACAAAAATCACTGAATATTATCTCCCAATTAATCACAAATGAATTGGCTGAATACCAATTCCTCCACTCCCAACTAGGGTTGATATCTCACAACCGAAATTGGCACCTTAGAGTCTTCAAACCCTCAGGCAAGTATGCAAGCACTAAGGCTCTCAGCACAATAGATGAATATGCAACTCAAGATGTGTAAAATGACCCCCCAAAGGCTCCTTATAAAGATTTCAAAAGCAACTCTAAGAAGCTTCTAGAGGAATCCAACACTTTATTCTTTTAAGTGACTTTTTGATATTTTATTATGTTAGTCACTTTAATATTAAATCAATTAAATATAAAGTTACTTTTTAATATTTCATTGTTTAGTAACCTTATAAGTAATTAATTTAATATATCTTTTCCCCCTTATTTCTTCCTTTTTAGCCTCTGGGGAAAATAAAGGCTAAAATAAAATAAGTAGCTGGTGCCTGTCAAAAAGGGGACATTACATATTTGCCCATCATTTTTCTCAATAACCACTGAGCTTTCTCATCATACAAGCTCACCTACCCAAACTTGACTTGCAAGATCCTCAACGACATATTGTCTTATGTCTTCATGTAACCAGTCGGCAGAATGAAGAAATAGATCATCAGTGTTCAATCCTGGCATTTCAGGCAGAATCAAATCTCTGACCTTCAAGTTTGGCATTGGTATTCCAATGGTATGAATCTTGTGTCTCCAAAGTTCAGATTCTATCTTAATATACCTTCACACTAACTATTAACAAACAAATATTTTTTATTTAAATCATCTCCAGCATCTTGAAGATTCCCTTAATAATGCCACATGCACTCTTGATGAACTGATTAATGTATTATTTCAGAAATCATTCTCGGATTTTGGCTTATGCAATGTTCTTGGGTGTATTGCTCTCTGGAAAGCATTGGGATTATTCGAGCTCATACATCTCAAAATATATTGTATGTAAACTCTTTTTGATGAATAGTGAGGACTGCCAAGGAATACTCGAATGTGGCTACAGATTGTGAAGCTCATTTATTTGGGCAAGCCTACGGGCCCTTGTGCTACATTTCCTAATTCAGTAATGTCTATCTTAGTAACTTGACTAGGTGGATTCTTTAGTGTTTTTGTTTCACTATCCCCTAAGGATGGTTTACTCTTTACAAGATGTTTCTTATTTTCTTAATAGAATTCAACTGTTACAATATTGTTTCTTGCACTTTGGCGATCATCACACTCCATGAAATTATACCTCTTTTGTCAAACAATTTAGGCCCTTTGTCCATGATACACCGCGTCTTCAATTTGGTTCATACCAAGTCAAAAACTTGACACCTCTCCAAACATGCCTTAAAATCATTTCAGCATATGACCTCATTGCAATCAATATCAAAGTTTGAAAATTTGATATACACTTTTCTCAAAAATACATGGGAAGACATGTTCCAATGATATTGGTTCTCTTCTTTCAAAAGAAAGCCATTGCAGAATATTTGGTGGTCTCCTCTTTTTTTATGCTTAAGGCTTTCCTATTACCAAGCTTCTAGGGGCCAGTGCTCTTTGTGTTCACAAACGTGGCTTTAGGACTCCCCGCGATATTTTTTCTAGAGCGACTATGAGCCTTCGTTCTGGGGAAGATATGCAGCTCCAATTTCGTCTATCTCACGCAGATCAATAAACTTTTGACTTGTCTTTGCCTTACCTCCGCAGTTAATTCATAAGCTCGGTATTGCTTCTGTCAAACCCTGGTGGAAATTTTGTAAATTGTATGTGTACTCCTCTTTCTAGTTACAAACCCAAGCTAGGTTATAATTGGTTGTTCCCATATTTGCCTATGGTCACCATTCTTAATCAGAGAAGGAATTTGAATTCTTCTCATAAAGCTTGCGGAACCTAAAATTGCCCATTTTGCCTGGTATGTCCTTTATCAAGGTTTGCTTGTAGGTTCTAGACTTAGACATATGGGGATTCGTAATCCTTGATGCCCTTTCTAAAGACAACCAAAGACTTTCATGCATATTTTCTAGTTTTGCCAGAGAGCTCAACATTTCTAGAGTTGGATACATGATTTTTTAAAACTTTTTAGGCTTGAGCAATTCTCCTGGCACATGGCTTTGTTGGGGGATTCAACCAAGCTTCCCCACAAGTTCTCTCAAGTTTGGCATGCTTTCAGAATGGAGATCCTTTTCACTATTTGGAAAGATAGAAATGCAGTTATTTTCAAACAAGTTCATATGGATACTCATGTTTCTATATACACTAAAGTGTGTATTTGTAAGAATGTTATGCTACAGATTCAAGTGCAAGCGAATAAAGTGGCTTTGGAGGTTGCCCATCTTCAGGAGATTCTTGAGCATTGGGGAAATGCCCTTTGTGCAGTGGTGTGGGTGCTGTCAGCGACTTCTTTTGCTGACCACACTCAACCACCTCGACCTCAACTCCTCTAGCATTGCTCTTAGACCCTACGGTCCTAGGCCCCTCATTGCTCTTTTGGTGGAGGTGGGGACGGGTAGCATCGCTGCTTTGTCTCTCCTCCCGACATGGCTTTGGTTGGTCCCCTGTTGCTACTCCTACTGCTACTAGGTGGCACCTTGCCACCAATGACAAATGGTTTCCTTGGCTAAACTTGCAATTTCATCCTCCAAGAGGGAGGAAGAAGAAAAAGAGAAGAACAAAGATGATGGGTGGTCTCTTCTTGACCCACCCCAAAGCTCACTGATGTATGGGGTTTTGATGATCACCATGATCATCCTCCCTCAGATAACACAACTCTTGACGCAGTGCAAGGCAAGAGAATCCCCAAAGGAGATGTCCTAGCCTCTAACAATCAACCACATAATGGAATATAAACAATAACACAGAGATTTGGATCTAGAATAACACCAATTCTCATAATAGAATCATAAGATTTACATCCATTATGCTTGGCTGTAAGGCCTTCTGGGTTACGGCCAAATATAAAGAAATTACAACAATAATTCTACAATATCTCGCGAGATCCAGTCGAGATCTACAATCTAATAGAAAATGTCAAGAAGAATCTAAATTTGTGCTCGCAAGCCACTGAGCAACCTTCTTGTTCTCCAAGCCACACTTAGCTACTAGCTCTGCTACACTTTGCTCCTTCTAAGCTACTCCATCTTCTCCATGCCGGATGATAATGATTTAAGACTCCACAAGGCCCTCTACTTATACCCAACTAAGCCACCAGTTGGCCTAGCAAGTTACAAATTTAATAAACCCTTACATTAAATACATATTTGAGCCATAAGTCGGCCTGGAACAAATATTAAATACAAAATGCCTTAGTCGGCTTACAACACCCATTATATGCACCTAGGATAAAGATCCAAGGCTCAAATAAGTCCACACACATCTCTAGATTGATCGACGTCACGATGACATGCTATGTGCATTAAATGCACCAATTCACCGATCCAATCCCCAAAAACACTATTTGGCAAACTACAATGTCGAGCGTTGGCGAAACCTCCAGCCAAGCACTATCGTGCTCCTTTAGGTGCCGAATACCTTCAATGACTGAGTTCCTTCAGGGGCTGAGCATGCCAGGCATAGCCGAGCAACAGTTTACGCCGAGCTCCTTTAGAGATCGAGCCCCTTGGCCAACACTACAACCAATAATTGCTCAATAGCGACCGAGCATCAACCCTCCTACAACTGAGTCCTCGAACTCCAAGGTAAAAACAACTCCAACATGTAGGATTGCCAACTTCTCCACAATGCTCCTGCATGAACTCTCGCAGTTTGAGGGCTTTTAAAACTGTTTTTTTTAATGAATAGTTTATAGCTTTCCGGCCTTGGTGTTGAGTGGACTCTCGCAAGGTGATCCTGTATCCCTAGGTCCTTTTTTTGTAATATGTAACTTTATATTTATATTAATAGAAAGGAACTATTCATCAAGAAATAAAAGCCATTTCCATTTAAGTCAGTATTTAAATGCTAACTCACTTACAAGAAGAAATTTGGTTGTTTCATTATAGACATTGAGACATATAAGAGTTCACTGAATTTAATTGCACATATGCCCAATACGGATAGAAAATCATCTATGTTTACTCGCCCACTAGCCACCTCTTCTTTTGAAAGAAAGCCCTTGTCATTTATGTCACAGTATTTAAATCCTAACTCAGATAGACATTGAACCATGTAGAATTCACTGAACTTAATTTTATGCATGCCCAATACAGATACAAAATCATCTCCATTTACCTGCTCACGAAAATTTGGAGTTCTTGCAGCATATTTCTAAGGAAAACCAACTGCATCCTCTATGCTTATTTTGAACAACCTTTCTATTTTAGTCATCTCAGTTAGATAGGAAGAAGGTGAAGCCAATCCTATTTGTGGTGCTCTAGAAGCAAGAGTGAAATCCCCATGTGAATGTTCTCATTGTACAACATTTATTACCTTTGCCATTGAGTAAGTGGCAAATTTCTGGACCCTAACTTTTTGTCAGTGATTGTTAAAACTCTTGGTTTTTATTTGTTTGAAATATTCACTTGTTACAGAAAACTAGACCATGCCATAAACATAGTGCAAATTCTGTTGTGCACCACATTTAGCAGCATCCCTTATGACATTAGAAAACTGTACTTTTTGTCTCTGGAACTTCTTCTTGTATACATCTTCATGGCAACATTATGACCAAATTCTTTTGAACAAAACAACAGGGAAGAACAGTCATTATTTATGAGACAGTGGCATCTATCTTCTACCCTTTGGAATAGTTTTAGATAATCCTGGAATGTTGTTTCTTTTCAGTCTCAACCTCTATTAAAAGCTATCATTTCCCTTTGTTCAAATCCATTTTTTTTGTTAATAAGAATTTGTTCATCTTTTTTTAATCAATAGATGATACTCTCATATAGATGCAAAACAAAAAAATTCACATTTCGTTTGGTGCTCCCACCTCTGATATTGAAAAGATAGTTATAGATCTTGATAATTTTTAACTTTTGAGCATTTTACTTTCATGCAAAACCCTCATAGTTATAGATCTTGATTATTTTTGACTTTTGAGCATTTTACTTTCATGCAAAACCCTCAGAAATTGATTTTACAAAATGTGCATGAGTAGAAATCTAGTTTGTTTGTTTTAGATTTTATCATTTTAGGAGTATATTAAACCAGAGACTTGCCCCATCTAATTTGAAGAGAGGTTTTTCTCAAACATTGTTTCATTTTGTGTTATCATGGCTGTGACAAACAAAAATGTTAATAAAATTTCCTTTGTATTTGATTTTCTAGTGGTTGATTTTCACTCGTCATTGCCAACTAACATATTTTTCAGTGCAGGCTTACTAAACTAATACGCATTTCACTGATGTTGATTACTAGGGCTTTGTGGTTGTGGAGACAAATTTCAGGGTATATGCTTATTCAACTTCAAGACTACATTCAGAAATTTTACGCTTATTTTCAAGGTATCTGCTCAACTTCTTTAACCTCCTATTTGAGTCAAAGATTAAATACTACCAACATTTTTACTTTTACAGTAGTTTTGCTTTGTTATCTTTGTGTACCTATTTACACCTCCAACTGGTGTAATTTTAATTGTTTTATATACAATAAGAGTGGGTTCATTTATTTGATATGTAATTTAAATAAAACAAGAGCTATTGATGAGCTAGAGTCCCTGCCTTTTATGGATTGCATTTGTATGTCATAGAAAATAAAAATGTTATACAAATGTTTATCTTCCTTCAATTGAGAACACGTGGCAAGATTATAATTTCTGCATGTCAAAAAGGCCAACACATGTCATGAGGTTTTTTAATGAACGATTAATAAACATACTATAGTTTTTTCTAAATCTAAATTATGACATTATTAAATAAATTTATATAATAGATTTTAAAGTTAGTAGATTAATATTACATTATAAATTTAAAAAAGTAGTGGAAGTCGCAAGAAAATAATGTTAAGACAATATTAGAATACTAACGCTTTGATTTTAAAGTACAAAAACATAAATTGAAATAATGTACAATGATTTTAAACATTTAATTAAAAAATGATCTATTTTAGATTGTAAAAACACATATTATTAAAAGAAATTAAATTAGATTAAGAAATGAGTAATTTACTAAAATATTTATATAACATAAATTTAATAACAATTATATCTAAATGTGATATGCAAAGATTCACTTTTGGTTTCAACTATATTATTAGCTAATAAATAAATTTATAAGTAAAAATCAAATAATTATTATAAAATATGCAAAACCAAAAAGAATGTAAATCAAGGAAGCATCCCGACAAACCACAGTTTTATAGCACAATTTTTTATCACATTAAATTGGATTTTAATGCACAAAAAGTAATTTCTCTTAATCGCTTCGTCTTCTACATCATTGCAGAATAAGAATTTTTCACATAAAATGTTGAGAAGGTGAACCCCAGCATGGAAAGATGTAAATACATGTGGAATTTATAGATGTATGTGAACTCCAGGTGAGACGGGAAACTGCTAGGTAGACCAGTGAATCGATAACGCTATTGTAAATTGTCTCAAAAATTTATGTTGTTTTGAGGCTGCCAAAATTAGTGAAAATACCATGCCAGTAAAAAGTGTAGCGCTATCCAGCCTTATGAATGCATCTAATGCTATGCATGTCGACCAAAAATAAAAGATACTGTACAATTCGCTGGTTCTAGTTGAGGTTGAAGTATTAACTGTGGTGCCATTTTTAAAAAAAGGACAGACAATTTCAAGAATTTTTTTATTTCAAACTTCTTTGCAATATGATGTAGCACTTGTCTGTTCATTTCAAAGTCAAATTACAATCAGACTGAAGAATGAGCAGTGCTTGTCTGCAGGCTTCCAAGTCCTTGGGTATTAGATGACAACGGTCCAGATACTGAAAACGTCTAAAAACATGACAATCATGGGCTTTCCTCTGCTGAAAGATGTCTTGTGAGTGATTTGGAATATTGTGTATATATGATCTACAACCTGACACTATCAATTCCCTAACATCAAACTCCCTTCTCTTTTTCCCAATCTGCCCTTTCATTCCATATGCTTTCTTGCCAAACCCTAATTCAGAGGACAGACAAGTGAGAGCATCAGCCGACTAATTCAAAGTCTGTGAGTGCTATTTGGAAGACGGGGGCGAAAATGAGGGAAGATGTAGTCATGAGAAGCGAAAAGATAGAGAGATGTATCAGAGCAGCAATGGATAACTACCCTGGCCAAAAGCACCTCTCCTCCCTTATCAAAATGAAGAATTTACAGACATAAACGACCAGGCGGCAGAGAAACTTCATGGTAAATGGCTTTGGAAGACTAAATTCAGAATCCAGAAGTCTGGGGATCTTTCTAGAGACTGACAGATTTTCAGAAGTCGGTGGATCTTTGTAGTTGGCAGTTTTTTTGTGACTTTTTGAATTCAAAAAATATATGAAACCCCAGCAAAATTAAGATGAACCAATGAAAAAAAAGAAATTGCTGATCAAAAATTAATTTAAAAATAAATCTACTTTTAAACTTTAGAAATGAAATACTTTTCATTATAAAAATTAATTGAGAGGAGGCAGTGAAAACATTAGTTCCCTGGGGCTAATAATCAATGATTAGATAGCTCCGACAGACAGGTCACAATATAAGGTGTATCAAACAGACTACGCCAACTACCCTAACAGAAAGTAATGCTATTTGGAAAAATCCTGGTCATTAAATAACAGTTATAAATCCAAGAACTACAGTAAAAACCTGATCAATACAATGTGACTAACAGCGCAACGTGATTACAGGAGTTACAGCAGTCAAAATTATTAAAACATCCGAAGGAAGTGTTCAATTCCAGCAGAATCTGATATAATGACTCTCCATGTACCTATCAAACTTCAAGGCACCACCAGGAAGAGATGAAATCTTATCGCTGTCACCCATTCTGTGACTGTTCTTGATTTTAATATCAAGATTAGTAAGCTGATCAATATGTACTATCTGTGCAGAAATAACTTAATTATATAGTTTTACGTAGTCTTTTTGGAACTTCATATAGTCATGGACAAAGTTTTCATTAGGATTGCTCAGATGATAGGGGACCATTTTTATCTTCTTTTGTATAGACAACAGTTGCTTGAAAAATCTGTCTTAAGGAATCTCTAAAAGCACAATAAGGCTGCAAGTCAATATTAAGATAGTTGAGTCTACTAGAAGACACTCTAAAGATCAAAACCATTGAGCTTTTGAGTTTTTATTAAAAACTAACTGATTCTCCTCAGACACATGCCTGTGTGAATTTTCTCTTCCATTCAAGTACGGGGCTGCATCCTTGATAATTTGGGTGCTTTGCCATATGGTCATTTATACAGGATTTCAATGATCAAATATCTCGTTTTGTATGGTATTTTGCTAAGTTACTGGTTCAATTCTGGATGTGGATGTGGGTACGAGAACCTACTACATGGGTATGCACTATTTTTTTAGTTGGGGGAGGGGGGAGGTGTTGATGGATGTGTTTGGGTACGTGTGTGTATGCAGGAAAATAAAACAAATATATGGAATGAAATTATTTGATAGTATGATACTTCATCATTGATCAATGCCATATGCCAAAGATAAATATTAAATCATTAAGGCCAATTGATAACTCACAAATATTTGAATAAGACATATCATATATGTTGAAGTTCATGATTCCAATGAAAATTAGAAAATAATTGCAATTTACAAAATTTAGTTCATGATTCATCAAATATCAAAAGGATAGTGACCTGGATAGTTTTCACAAAATATAAAATAAAAATGCGAGAGGTTTGAGGAAACAAAATTTTCACCATGGATGTACCATAACGTGACAACTTCCATTGGGTATTGCTCATTAATAGCCGTTGGATTATGACTTCTTCCTAAGCAACCATGCCAACTTCTTGCCTAACTTCTTTCTCCACTTCATCTTGGAAGAGTCTACTAAATGCCCGTGTGTATCCTTTAGCATCTTCTTCATCGCTTATAGTGCTAATCTCCCTTTCATAGAAAGTACTTTCTTGCTGTAGTTCCTCAGAGACAAGGCATATGCAAGGAGGTCAATGGGGTGGTCATCTTTTCTCAACAATGGTGCATGGTGTTCAAAACTTGTGCACATATTGGCCCTTAACCAAAGCATCTGCACCCTTACAGTTTTTTGCATTGTCGTGATTACCTGGATCACATTTTCACTACCTACCAGCTCTATGGACTCAATAAGAATCTTTGAAATGAACTGGGTATCTTTCGCTTCCCCTTCACAATCAATAGCCCAAAAATAATTTGCCCCTATGAGGGACACTGCAGTAACATTAATCAATGGACAGTTTCTGGTATCCTTCCATTAATCGGAAACAATAGAAACACCTGATTTAATCTAAGAACCTCTAATTGGTTGAAGGAAGGTCTCTGCAACATTCCTCTCTCTTTGCAACAAGGTGGTATGCACCTTTTCAAACCCAGGACTTGTGAACCGGCCAGTGTACTATTGATTGCTGACACCATTTCTTGCCAATATGATGTTCTCACCAAGTTGAAAGGAAGAACATTGGCTTTTTAAATGCCTTGTCAAATAGACCTCTTTTGCGGTTGTAATTTGTAATTTGTACTTCGTCTTCATCTTCCATTTCCAGCATAGGCAAGAATGGATGTTTGGAGACTGCTGTCGAATCAAAGGGTAAATGCCTATGTTGCATGGGCACTCATACCCCATACCCTTGGGACGCATACTGGGTACTGCTACACGTAACCAAGTATTGGGTACTTGGCACTCAATGGAGAGCATCATAGCTAAGGTTCTTGAGTAAGATTTTTGTTTTTTGTTTGCGTACCAACTTGCTGTTTATGAAGCTTAATTCAATTTGTAATCAGTTTGAAAATTTGATACAAAATTGATTAACAATTTACTTTATCACTGTCAAAAGTTTATCATTTGCAATATGTAAGTGTTATATGATTTATGATCTTCTTGTTCGTGTTTAAAATTAGCCTTCTTTGCTATGCCTCTAAACATTTAGCTTATATTATTACTACCATTTGTACCTAAAAGAGGTGCAATGGTTATGCCCATTGAAGGATATACCTTAATATATCGGGCATGAAAAGAGGGAAAAATAAATTTATTCTTCTACTCCTTTTTCTTTTCTTTTCTCTTCTTCCTCATTTTTCTCCTCCTCCTGCTCCTCCTTAAATTCATTGTTGCCTGCTCCTTCTCTTTTTTCTGTTGCTTCTTTAACTTCTTCCCCTTTTTCCTTCTTTTTCTTTCTCCTTTTTCTCTGCCTCCCCTTTTTTTATGTTTCTCTTAGATTCCGCTTCTTCTTCTTCTTTTACTTTATTTTCTCTTCCTTGATCTTCTCAGTCTCCTTGTAATGGGCACCCTTGAATGTCCCAAAAAACTAAACCAAATTGCTGAAAGGAATTATGTCAAACAGTTTGCATTCAACCTCTTATTTCTCCGTTTAATGTTTTAAACCCCTTATAACTCCGGAAATCAAACGTTTATTTGTTTGTTGTGTTTTGTGCATGGAATTGGTATCATACAACATAAACAAGAAATAAACTACAATAATATGCAAAGTGGAAATGAACTGCTGCCAATAAAATGTTATTTTCAGAATTCATAAAACCAAATACATGGCAGATTTATCAACTCACTAATTACTTCAGCATTATTGACATAATACTCCAGCCCATGCTTTCGAACTTGCTGCTACAGTGCCGCGTGAATAGTGTCGCGTGAATAGTGCCACGTGAATAGTGTTGCATGAATAGTGCCTCATGAACAGTGCTGCTACAGTACTTTGTCCTTCAATCAGTCCACTATCTTCGTAATATCATTCCCTTAAAGCGGCATAAGCGTCAGACAAGTAGTGAAGAAGATATGAGCAAAATACCAAATCTACCTATAGCTGGAAATGCAACTAAACTACTTGATAATGAAGCCGATAATAAAGAATTCCAAAGGCCAAACCCCAAGGGAATGACGTCTAGAATGTTACAAGAGAGGATAAACATCCTCAAATGCCAAGAACGGAGCTGCAACTCACACACCAATTTCTTCTCATATTCAACTTGTCTAATGAAGCCACAAATGCTTCCTTTTATTCTATTTCCAAGGGTCCGCTCAACTCATATGGGCAATGTGGGATAAAAGATGTGTAATATATAAAACATATATTAAAATACCCCTTATGTCTCCCTTGGGTACACATCCCCATAAAATAAATATTAAAGTAACACTTTAATATTTTACAATTAAATTAGACGTTACTTTAATAAAACTTCAGGCATTAAAATGTATTAGCAATCGGACTCCAAATAATGTGAGTGATAGCTCATCGGAAAGCTCTCACCAAGGAGTATCAAATCCAATCACCAAAATTGACCTGCACTGTGTCCTGCCAACTTACTAAAAATAGTAAGTATGCCTGAAACTGAGTAAATCAACTTCGTTTTGGCCCAAACTGGAAATGACTAGGCCAAAACACTCGAGGATCCCATTAAACCCTTCGTTAGCCCTCGGGACCATGTAGAACAAAGCTAACGCACACACACTTGGTCAACTGCTAAAATGGGGACATTACAGTCCGCCCCCCTTGAAATTGCTTGTCCTCAAGCAATCTCAGTCCAGCCTGCTGAATAAACTGCTCACTCTCCCATGTAGAATCTTCCTCCGGCAGGTCTTTCCATCTGACCAAATACTCCTTCACTATCCTGTTTCTAAGCTTCCTCTCTCTGGTGTCCAGAATAGCCTTGGGTACTAACACAAGCTTCCCCTCCTCATCCAAAGGGGGTAAATCTGTAGAAGGCACTACACTCTGACCAATGGCTTTCTTAAGCCTAGACACATGAAACACATTGTGCACTCAATTGCCCTCAGGAAGCTCAAGCTCACAGGCGACTTTGCCCACTTTGCGAATCACCCTGTAGGGACCATAAAATCTAGGTTTCAACTTTTCAGCTCCGCTCTTCTTGAGCGATGACTGTCTATATGGTTGTAGCCTCAAGTAAACCATATCCTCTACCTCGAAGCTACGCTCTATTCGGTGCTGATCAGCATACAATTTCTGTTGATTCTAGGCCTGTTGTATATTCTCTTTGAGCACTTTCAGGATATCCTGACTATCCTACAATAAGTTTTTGGCTTTGGGCACTCTACTGTCCCCCAAAACTAAATCCATGAAGATAGGTGCTTCATAACCGTAGAGTGCCATGAAAGGAGTCATCTTGATGGACATATGATAAGTGGTGTTATAACAATACTCTCCCATATGCAACTATCTGATCCAAGCCTTTTGTTGTGCAGTTACATAGTTCCTCAAATATCCTTCCACCCATTTATTCACAATCTCTGTTTGCCCATCTGTTTGCGGATGATAACTAGTGCTAGGTGTAAGATCTGTACCACACAACCTAAACAACTCTTGCCAAAAAACACTCATAAACTTACTATCCCGATCGCTGACAATGAATTTGGGCAGCCCGTGTAACCTGAATATCTCTCTAAAGAAAAGATCCGCCACTTGTGTTGCTGTGTAAGTGGACGGAATAGCAAAGAAGTGAGCAAACTTCGTCAAGCGGTCCACCACCACATAGATGCAATCCCTTCCTTGCACTCGTGGTAAACCAGTGATGAAGTTCATTGAAATACTTTCCCGTTTCCTATCAGGAATGGGCAAGGGCTGTAATAAACCTGCAGGAAATGTGTGCTCTCCCTTATTCTGTTGACAAACCACACACTCCCTGACATACCTCTGAACATCATCCTTGAGCCCTTTCCATGAAAACCGCTCTCGGATCTGCCTGTAGGTCTTGAAGACCCCCGGATGTCCAGCTGTGGGTGCATCATGAAATACCTTCAATATCGCCTCTCTCAAATGTGATGACGGAATCAAATAAACCCTGTCCTGAACTCTAATCAATCCATCTATCACCTCATAGCGATCATCCTGTATGGTACCTGAAATCAATCCAAAAGCCCAAGCATCTCCGACATACTTTGCTATAATCTGATCTCTCCAATCTCCTGAAATCTCTGCCAGAGCACATAAGTGAGGTCTCCGAGATAAGGCATCAGCCACCACATTTTTCTTACCTTTGACAAACTCTATGTCAAAGTCATAAGCCCGCAATTTAGTCATCCATTTAATCAAGCTATTGGGCATAGGCTCTATGCTGATGGTTTTCCATTTAACTTTATGATATCACCATATTAGAAGAAGATGGCAACGACCATCAATAGTGTCTTGGCTGGTTACACAAGTCTTGGGTATGAAAAGGTGTAAACCACCATACTGCAAAAAGAGAGTACTTCTATAGAGAGATCTCTTTAACCAATTATAGATTTTTGGAAAACTTCAGATGTTTCTATTGTTTCAGATTGATGGAAAGATACCAGAAATTGTCCATTGATTCATGTTATTGCAGTGTCCCCCAAAGGAGCAATGTTTTTGAAGGCAGTTTATTGTGAAGGGGAAGTGAAAGATGCACAATTTGTTTCCAGAATTCTCATTGAGGCCATAGAGATGGTGGGTAATGAGAATGTGGTCTAGGTAATTAGAGATGATGCAAGAAGTTGTAGGGGTGCAAGTGCTTTGGTTAAGGGTCGATATGACCACATTTTTTGGACAACATGTACTATGCACTTCCTCAACTTGGTGATGCAACAAATTGCCACTCAAATAACTGGGTGAAACAAATATACCTAGAGGGGGGAGGGGATCTAGATGTTTGTGATGAACCACCAAATGTCATAATCAATTTTCAGATCTTTCTTGAAATTGGTGTTGTTGAAGGTAAATTGTACTTAAAATTTTTAATTAATTTATTTAACTTTTAATGAATTTTATGTCATGTTCAATTATCAAATTGTATATTAGTTTGCTTCATATTAAGTGAAATATTGCTATTAACTTAGGTGCTAAGACAGATGGGTATTTCCAACCAATGAGATGTGGAAGGCTTCAAATTTTGAGAGGGCCCAACAGGTCAAGACATTGGTCTTGGATGATGGTGGGCTTGTGTGCAATATGTATTAGATTTCACTGATCCTATTATGACTATGCTTTGATTTGTGATACAAATGCACCTTGTTTGGGGGATGTCTATGATGGCATGGACACAATGGTAGAGAAGGTAAAAATTGCAATGCAAAAACATTAGAATGATCCCATAAAATATGAAACCTTATGCAATAAGGTGGAAACAATCATTCATCATAGTTGGGAAAAGATGACCACCCCAATGCACCTCCTTGCATATGCCCTATGTCTGAGGTACTATAGCATTGAAGTACTTACTATGCCAGAGAGAGTAGCACATATGTAGATGAAGAGTTGCTAATGGGTGCAAGAGAGCTTTTGGAAAACTCTTCCTAGAGGAAGGATTGCACAAAAATTAAGGACCAAATTTCTCTTATTTGCTTCAGGAAGAAATCATAGCCCAATAGCTATTAAGGACCAATACAACATAGAACCTATCACATGGTGGTACCTCTATGGTCAACAATTCAAGTATCTACAATCTCTTGCAATCAAGATCCTCTCACAAGTAAGTTTTGTTTTCTTAATCACTAATATTTAACAATTTAGTACTAAAAATTCTTAAATTTGCTTTGCATTTTGATTTTTAATTTTGTGAACACTCTCCAGGTTGCAAGTTCTTATGCTACTGAATAGAATTGGAATACATACTCCTTTACCCACTCAGTGAAGTGTAATCGGTTGGGCTCAAAAAAAGCTGAAGGCTTGGTTTATATCCATTCCAGCTTATTTCTTTATCATGTTAGGACCCAAAGCACAAGAATGGATGTTATATTTTAGCCTTGAATGCTATATTTTAGTACATTGCTGAAGACTGCATACAAGATAGGATTATGTAGGTTAAAAACATACTTGTGAGAGGATCTTGATTGCAAGAGATTGTAGTCTCATAGAATTCATCCAACAGAAGCTACAAAACATCAACATAGGATTATATAGGTTATTGCAAAATGTTATAATAAATTCTTCTTTAATTGTTAGTCATATGTCAACAATTCTTTATCAAGAATGTCTTTGATCATAACTGATATGAACTGAAGAGATACCAATGTCAAATCTGTGTGGCATCTAATGCTGATTATCATGGGTCCATAATTCTGTAAAAAATTGTGTCTAGTATCTGTATGAAATAACTGCTCCTGATGCTGGTAACTCTCCAAAGTACTGCAAATCTTAGATACTGCACGATTGCTGTTTTGGCAATGTCTAGTCTAGGTGATTGATAAAGGAATAAAAGTGTTAATACGGTTTTTCTTTCCTGTTTTCTTTTGGAATTTGGGTATGAATCCCAATTGTACAGGGAGCGTATTGATTCTGTATATAGAAAATGCTTGGTGCCATGCAATAGTCATAACAAAAAAATTGAGTTTAAGTTTCAGTGCTGATTGTGGCCAGTTATTGGTGCATGGAAAAATGTGTATATAAACAAGAAATAAACAATTTTCTGATCATCAACTTCTGAGCAAATTAAAGTTTATAAGACCAGCAGAATGACTGCTATACTATGGAAAATACATTCCATATTTTTAGAATTGTTCTAACTTTTCTTCTGGATTTTTACAACAATCATTTTAATATATCTGTTCCCAAAAATTGTAGGCTTGAGTACCAACTTCCAAACCTAATTGTTGGGGCAATAACAAAAGAGAGTTTATACAAAGCCTTTGCAAATGGCATTACCGGAGAACAGGTAAGTTTTCCACTTTTCTCTTTGCCAATAGAAAATAGGTTTGGGTAGTTCTTGCCAATTTAGAAAACAGATAGTTAACTTATAAAGGCACGTTGGCATTTTAAAATTTTATTAATGATCAGTTCTAGAATTCTGCTTGTGTAGAATATTCATTGATTTTTGTTATATTTATAATGAATGTTTCATTAAGATTTTGGGATGGAGGAATTTTTTCCTAAATGTAACCCTAAAATATGCACATGAATTTGTGGATATGAATATCATTTGATTGTCATATTATCAATGACCATGAAAACAAATGTTTAAACATGCCCCGATTGTATTCCTTAAATTGCATATTTTAAATGTGTGTTGTTTGTAAAACAATGGCTGATGTGGTCCTCAATATTACGAAAAACTGATTTTTGGATCATTCCTTTTTCAAAAACACACCAAACCATCTTTGTAATTGTTAGTTCGGGATTTTTCAGAGTTGCCATTTTTAGTTTTCTGGTTCACTCCTGTTTTCAATTGTTTATTTTGAACCATTGGTTCTGCCTATTGTCAGTCGCAATTTGAGGTGCAATAAACCCTTTTAGTTATTCATCCGCGAACCTCGTCCTGCCGTCATTCCTTCCTTTATGCTTATTGCTGACAAAGTCTGATTGCTGGATTTCCTTGGTAAATATATTGACTGAAGCTGTGGCCAAAGGTTCAAAACTTCCTTATGTAACTCATGAACCCTTTGTACCACTTGTAAATGGAACAAAGTCACCTTGAACCTCTTGTACCATTTTTACCATTTGAACGAAGTTCAAAAGTTCACTGAGTTCATCGCTTCAACTCACTTTCGTTTCTCATGCAGTATTGTTGGTGGACCCTAGATTGACATGTCATGTGATTCAAAGAGGAAATGTACTACAGCTGGATACGTGGTCGAGTCTAACACACTCGTGTATGACTTCATCATTTGTGGATAGGTAGTAAAATAATTAGTGTTTGAAGTAAGGCAATTGTTAATAATCGCGCCATGATTTAGATTTGAAGGACAAAAAGTGAAGATCTGGCACATGCAAAGGCAAAGTATCATTTAAGTATCTTACTTTCTGTTTAACGATAGACACCATTTTGTCTCATCACCCTGTTCTCATGACATTTGTAATTCATTGTGTCCTTGCCTTAATTAATGCCCTACCTCCGTTGTGAAGTGTATATGATGAAAATCTTTTCTTTTCAAAAGGCATAAATTTCTTCAGCTGGTTTAAGTGTTAGCAGCGAAAGTTTGAGGAAGGAGTATCGACTTTCGTAGTTGTCATAGTTGCTTCTCTTTAGGTAACCCTTGTGTTCCCTAACTCTTTTTCTTTCACCTATTAGCAAAAAGATTGTGACTGCTTCTTTGGTTTTCAAGCAAAGGGGGGAATTCTAAATCATGATGTCCACATTGCATATATTTGGGACCACCCGCAAATTGCATAGTAAGTCGACCATTGTGTCAGATACAGATCTCTTAGGAGTTGATCTAGGGGGAGTAGCAGAGAGGTTATGTGAAAAGCTTTCAGAACCCTTTTCTACCAAAATCCTAGATACCAACTTCCTTATGGTCTCCACCTTCCCGTCAGCATATCCGTGTCCGGAACTCATTCAGGAATGTATCCAAATGTATGATATGCCTAGTGGAAATATTTTGAAAAGGGATAGAAGTGTATTGCTAAGCATCACTAGAGAAACCGTGTCCAAGCTATTTCATCTTGAAGAGCAAGAGTTCGCCGATTTGACCCCTACATTATCACTATCCAGATTTTCAAAAAAGTCTAACGTCTATAGAAATATCATTGCAAAGAATTGGATTGAAGCTTCTTACAAAGGTGGCTCTAGGTTACCCAAAACCCTCAATAAAGGCCAAATGACCTCACAAGTTCATGATGTAATGGTTTTGTTGCACCGGATTTGTGGCTCTCCAAATGTGTCTTCTTTTGAAGAATGGATGTACTTTTACAGTCAGATTGTGTTGAAAGGGTCTCAATTCTTAGACTAGGTCAAGTTGATTGTTAGTTCCTTGAGAAATCAGCTTAAGGGAGCCTTAAACCTAAAAACAGACTTCTATATGTCTTCGTATTTGACATATATGCTGGCCAATACTCAAGACTTGCAGTATCTACCCCATGAACCTTGGATTGAAAATATTACTATTTATAATTACTATCCTGTGTTGCATAAAGATAAAGCCTTGGGAAACTTCAGCAAAGTCCATGATATTTTCTCAGGGAAATTGTGTTTTGAAATGAAGGGTCTTCCCCATTGTAGATTCTCTCATGGCTCTCGAAAGTTTGTTCAATCTTTTGGTAGCATATACATTCAATTTCCCAAATTCACTTATGTGAGGATAGCTGGTTTTGATGAAGAACCCTTATGGCTCACTAGGTTTGCTCTAGATTGTTTTATCTTGGCAGAGGTGTTTCGTCAATTGATTTTAGTCATAAACAAGTATACTACTGATGAAGCTTCTAATATCATCTTCCCACTCAAACTAGCCAAATTAACCTGCTGAAGTATGGAAGATGCTACATGTATAAGTTCAGATTTGATTAATTTTCATCTTGGTTGTTATCATGCTAGACAAAAATTTGATAGCAAGGGGATAGCTCATGGCTTGTTTGAATCCCGTGTGAAGTTCTTACATGTCCCTAATATTGAAGAGTTTTGGGAAGACTATGCAAATGAACTAGAAGTTTGGAGAAGGGAATCTACTAGGCTTACTATTTCCCAAATTAAGCTTTTTCAATTGAATTTGGATATAGATGTTGTGGATATTGAAGAAGATAAAGCAGATTTAGCAGACATCTGACTAACTGAGTCTTTGATTTCTAACAAGGCCATTATAAACTGGGATTTTGAAGAGGAAGATGATATCCTTGAAATAACAAAGGTTATGCTTGAAAGAACAAATTCTTGGATAAAAATGAAAAAGATCAAACATGCTAAAAAACCCACTGATTCCAGTTCTAATGCTTATCTCAAATCTGCAGGTAGTACGATATCCTCAAGGATTAATAGGGTGCAAAGCAATAATCCCCCTCTAGTACAAAAAGCTCGTTCTAGGAATAGAACCAAGATGCCGACAATTGTTGGACTTAATGAAGCTATTCAGGTTGATAGTGAACCTGACAAGGACATGGGTGGTGTCCTCATTGATAATCTTCAACAAGTTCAAATGATAGTGGGAACCTCTCCTCAGAGGATAGAGAATGTGAATACTCCAGTCAAAGGCAATGAACCTCAAAAAATTCCCGATTCCACACCAACCTAGCTGGTTGCCTCAGTTAACAAAAAGAGAAGCCTAGTTCCTATTTGTTTTCCTGGTGATGACATTGTAAGTATACTACCAGAGCCCCAAATTCAAAAGAACTAAAAGCTTGGCCAGAATAGTGTTTGACCAGGAAATAGGCAACAACATTGTTGAAGTGGCCACTTACAATCACAAGGAAGACACATGTACATTGGATTTGAGTAATTTTGAGATTACTCGCACAAACTTAGGGCTGATAAACCGGGAGACGAAAGAACACTGGGTGGAATTATCCACTAAACAGATTATTCTGCAATCACAAAAAGGTGGTGTTGAAAAAAAGAGATTGAATGCAGAAATATACACAATGGCAGAATACATAAGATCATTAAAGGGGTAAAGTTCAATGACTGATGGTTCATCTCCTCTCATGTTTGATCCCAGTGCATCCAAGAATCAATAGTTGATGAGTGATCTAAAGAAGTGAAAGGCTGCTATTTCTGTAATCCATAACTGGATAGATCGTGTAATGAATCTGCTTGCTAAATTTATACAGGATTTGCATAAGATATTTTCTTTTGCTGAGGTAGTGATAAGTGAAGTCTGTATACAAGTGACAGTATGTAAAGCGGGATCTGAAAGGCTATCAGCCATGGTGACTCAATTAGTGGATGTGGAAGAGTATGGTCCAGATAAATTCTTGGAGGAGAATCCTCTGCAACTGGTCGACCTAGGGCTTGTCCATGTATTGCGAAAGAACATAGCTTGGCGAGTTTCTAATTATGGTTCGACTATTTCTCGCATGCAGTCTTTTGAAAAAGAACTCAAAACAGTTCAGGATGGTGTGAACAAAGATCTACAGATCATTTAGTTCAACTCCTTTCGTACCTTTAAAACAAGGTGGTTCTGATGTAGAAGCATTTGTTAAACAATATGAAGAACCCCTAAACGCAATCAAAGATGGAGTTGAATTGACCACGACAGACCTCACCAAGATTGCCAAGGTAGAGACTATGATTGACATGTGCAACCAGCAGCTCCCAGAGTATCTTGATAGCATTACCAAGATGAAACAGGACAAGGACACATGGAAAAATTGCCTGTAGAGCATAAAGAGCCCGAACAAGAATGCCATGTCTGAGTTCATAGGCGCATAGAAAGTTTGGAAACTTGCGCAAGGACCTTCAAACCCGGATGAAGATGAAGAAGAAAAGGAGCCACTAAAGAAGTAGGATGATGTCTCTGATTGAAAAAACTTTGCTTTCTGTTTCTTTTTCAAGTTTTAATTGTTATTTGGTTGTTTCCTAGGTTTGCGTACCTGTTAAACTTGGTTATGATAACTACTTTTAAAACTGTCCAAGAATCGGGTTTTGATGGAGATTCTCAAATGTTACTCTATTAAGTTAGAAACTCAATAGTGTAAAGGGTTGGCAGTTTTTGATGGAGCTCATACTGTAACATTATACAGTTTTTAGTTATGCAAATATTTTGGATTCCCAACATTATACAGTAACATGATTGTTTTTTGATGATAAAAGATTCTATAAATATATTCGAAGATTGTAAGCTTTGAATTGTTCTCTATTGGTTTAGGATTGAATCGACATTGAATTGTGGGATCTCTTTCTGATGTTGGGTGCTTATATTGTGCATACTTTAGATAATCTATCTGTTTCATATTTCTTTTGAATAGTGGTTGATGGAGAAATTGCGAGTTCTCTTCATTTTGCACAATATTTGATTTATTTAGTTGCTGTTTATTTGATTATCCCCCTATCCAAGAATAGATGGGATGCCTTATTGCTTTTCGGTTAAAAGTAATTCTTCTTGAAGAAAGTGTTTTCATTGGATATTTGATAAGGGAGCTGAACCTTATCAAAATTCAGAGAGGAATTAAAGAAGCAAAGATTCCTCAACTGTTGGAAAATTGTGTTTGCCTTATGAGTTTGGGCATAAAGGGTTTTGATTATTTGTTTTATTAAAAGACAAATCTGTTTATCAACAATAATAATATGGCTATTTCTCTCAACTACTCCGTTCTATTGTGGAGTATATGGTGTCGTTTGTTGCCATTTGATATCATGTTTAGCAAAAAGTTGTTGAGTTTGTGTGATGTAGTGAAATGGTGTTCGAAATCACTATCTTTCTTTGGAGGAAATAGTTAGTGAGATCCAACTTCAGAGTTAAAGGGAGCTAGATGTTGTTTATGATTATTTCCTCTTTTAATTTGATTTGATGTGATGTGATGTGAATATGTAATGACTAAGAAAAACAATACAAAATTGTCAATATTTAGCATAAACAGATTGATACAGAACAATAAATTAACACAGAAGCTTAGATCTGGAAATGAGAAATAGAGAGAAACCTATTACTGAAATTTTGGGCTGAAAGTACTAGTCTAGTTTTTGCCAGTTCACTAAAATTGTCACATTTGTATAATGCATGCATAAAAGAGAGACAAAAGGATGTGTTGTATAGAAGCTTGCCTAACTCAAATCTTGTGTTGGTGTTTCCAACTCCATAATAGCAATGCTAATGAAAATAGGGCTTTCCCCTTTTGAGGTAATGAAAATAGAGCTTGCCCCTTTTGAGGTAGAGGCTAAATGATAAAAGAAATGTTGAGTTGAAATGATATTACCCTAGTATTACAATGCTGGCGATGTAATGCTCTTTAGATAACTCCTCAAAGTATTAATGCAATAATTATGGTAAATTGATGTTGTATTAAACAGAGGAGATGAAAGCTCCTTATATAGATTTACAATGACAGTGTTTCTATCATAAACAATTGGGATCTAAAGACAAAACTAGAAACTACCTAATAAATTGAAGTCTAACTAAGAGGACTATTAAAGAAAATTTACAATATTCTAATATCCCCACCCCCCCAGGTCATTGCCTAACTTTCGTCTTTTGGTTGTAAATTCTTTAGAACATTTTGCTACTGCTGAGACCCTCCCTAGATCTGCAAATTGCTAATAACCAAGAAGAGTTGGGTAATAAAGGTATTACTCTGTAATGTCCCCATTTTTGTCGGCATTAGAGTTTGAGAGATTAATCTATTATTTTGATCGTAATAGGCTAATTATTGTGAATAGAGATTAGCCTATTCTGACATTAATAGGTTAATATGCTAATTATTATTTTGATCCTAATAGGCCTATTAATGTCACATGGAGAAATAACAGGTATGACTCCTATCTCAAACGACATATTTAAATGATGAGTATTTTGGGAGTTATTATATTTTTAGTGGCCAAATTATTATTAATTTATTAAATGGCTTATTATAAAGTTATAATCTAACTTTATAATTTCACTTAAGTTGAGAGTTGAGTTATCATTGGGAAGAGCCCTTTATTAATTAGTTAAGCCAAGTCAAGTGAAAGAATCTAATGGAAGCTTCTAATTAATGTTGTGTGGTGAGGCTTTTTGAGTGAAGTTATATTTTGGCAACAAAAGGGCATATGAAGGTTAAAAATACAAACCCATTTGTTGAGAAAGGCATGCTTGAAAATTTATTTTCTTTTGTTGCCTTTGTGGCTTTTCTGAGGTCTGATTTTTGTGCCCTTGCTGAAGTATAACAATCTAAATTCTGAGTTGTTCCATTGGATCCACAGCTGAAGTATTGTAGATTCAAATTTTGAGATTTTGTTCTGAGTTGGCACTGGCAATTGTGCTGAGGTATACGATTGGCCATTTCTCCTATTGTTTTACTGTAGCTAAGGAGAGTTATGTGTTGAAGAATTTCACTGGCATTGGGGAAAATTATTAAATTTGTACCTGCATTTTCTATTAAAAGGGATTGGCTGATTATTAAAGTCTACAGGCAGCGTTTGGTTAGATGAGTTTCAGATCTGCAGAATTGGAAGGCTGCGATTCATTTGGCTATGCTGAGATTAGAATTCAAAGAGATTGGCATCCATTCTAGCATTACAATCCAAGCTACGTTTGATGAGGAAGCTAGTTAGTTATTGTATATTTCATTTCTAGATTTATTGTGTCTACCTGCAACACTATGGTGTCATGTCCAATAAATGAAATTGTGCTAAGGCATTTAATAAAGTGGGGAGTGACTCATTAATTGTTTGCCAATATTTTGATATCAATTTCCAGTCAATTTGTGAATGTATCAAATTATTGAAAGAGTGGAGAATCAATTCTCATATTGTTATTATATATAGTTATGTGCATCTACCCATCTCAAGTTCATTTGCTTGAGTTTCGAGTTCACTTGCCAAGTGTTTGACGAATTGTCAAACATCTAAATAATTGATGTATTTTGAAGTTATGACCAGCTAGGGTTATTACATACTCCCTCTAGCCAGAGATACCTAGATGAAACTAAAATCACAATTTTGAGGAAAATCACCAAACCCTTTTCACAAATGAGCGTGACACCCTAAAACAAAGTGAAAAAATCCACAATTTTCATAGGAGAAAAAAATAGAAACAAACAAACATGATTTTTGAGGTAAAAAATCAACAAAACGAGATAACAAAATCTGATACACAGATCAACATAAATCGTATCGTTTATGAGGAAAAAAACAATAAAATCAAATAGATAAATTTTGAAGAGAAAACTATAAACCCAACAAATAATTTTTAAGGGAATAGATATAAAAACCCATCAGAGAAACCTTCATGCGACAAAACATGAGACTTGACATGGTAAAACAACACATGCCAGAACATGCAACTCATAGAAAGCACACGCAAGCAACATGTAAGTTTTTTGCTCAGACCAAGAAATCACACAATCAAAACTCTCAACCAAATTCACGTTTTTTAACAAAAGTGTTCAAAGATGAACCAGAAAACTTTCATAAAAAAACCCCAACAATTTTATTCCAAAAAATGATTTTTTTGGGTGAAAAATTCTAGATCAAAAGAGGCTCAATTTTTTCGTTAAAAAACTGCCAAATTTAATGAAATTCGATCAACCCGCTCTAATATCATGCTATAGTAAATTGAAGATTTCAAACAATGAAAGCATCATCCGACGGGATTGGATCCAAGAAATCTTCAAGGTTCGAATAATAATGGTAGATTCATGGAGGGATACGTATTCAAAATATGGATTAAATACTTATTGAATGGTTTTGAAGAATGGAAATCAATGGGACAGCTTGTCTTTTGGGCAAAATTGACCAAACTAAGGATTTGGATTGTGGATTACATGTAGGAAAACTGGGGCTCTTGTTTTAAATGGCCAAGAATGCAAGTTGGAAGCATATGGATGTGTGCAAAATGAGAATTTTGTTATTTAAAAGTGTGATCTTTCACCAAAATTGGGTTCATGAGAGGTAATTACATGTGGTAAAAATTCATCATTTTTACTTGATGTAAATATGCTGTTGGGTTTGTAAAATGCAATTACATGCAAAGGAATATGGAGTTGGATTGTGTTTGGAAAATGGATTGACATGGAAGATGAAAGCATGGATATGAACTTGCATTCTTGTGTGAAAATCTTTATCTTTTCTCTAAAAACAAACCAAAACAAGCAACAAAATATATACAAACACTTAAAAACAAAAGAAAAACATACCTCTTGTTTTGAGTCAAACTTTGACAAACTCCAAAACTTCACTTCGCATGCAATTTTATTTTTTAGATGGAAGAGCTTTTGCATTTGCAACAAATGAAAATTTCAAACCTGTTTAATAACTTGAAGCAAAAAACTAGGGTTGCGTTTGAACAAATGGATGATAAAGAGCCAAAGGATGCAACATATTAGCAAAACAAACAAGAAATGCAAGCAAAATTGAATGCTCACACTTACGTGGAGAGCAATGAGAAAAATTTGGAAGAAGAAGAAGTTTGAATGAACATGTTCTCTCCAAAATTGGGTTTGCTAAGTGTATATGCATGCAATGACCCAAAGTCTTTGAAAGACTCAAACCTTGGCCTCATATCGGGTTTAGAAGATGCAAATAGATGTGCAAGATGTTGCCAATGAAGTTGCAAATGTCTTCCTAAGTGAAGGTCACACTTATGGGAACGATATCCATGTTTGAAAATGAATCTACAAGGCAAATCATGGTTTCCAAGGGAAAACACATGTGCATGCATTTGATGCAAATGTCTTGAAAATCCCTTTCCTTCCAATGTTTAATGGAAAATCGGGTTTAGGAAGCCCTATTTTATGAATGTTTTTGGCATTGAAGCAGAAAATCAGGTTTAGGAAGCCCTATTTTATGAATGTTTTTGGCATTGAAACGCTTCCTTGCATGAATGTAATCGGGGTCTCTATATGCAAATGCCTAAAGAGAAAATGCAAGGCAAATGCGAGTAAACTAGTATTACAACCCGAATTGCACCCTCCAAAGGCATTTAAATGTGACGTTTTTGATGTAAATGCATGCCTTCAATGTAAGTTGGGTTCTCCACAGGCTTTTACATGTCACGTTTTTACCTTTCAAGCAAAAATAGGTTGTCAAGATGCAATCACATGTTTTAAAAATGCAGTGTCAATGCAATTTGACCTTTCAAAGAGCAAATCGAGGTCTCAAGGAGCGATTACATGCAATGCTTTTACTGCAAGAGGAAAATCAGATTCTCCAAAGGTGTTTGCATGTTTTAAATATGCAAAGGAAAGACATTTGTTTGGGCATTTTTGGACTTCAAGAGGAAAAATACGGTCTCCAAAGGCATTTGCATGTTTATCAAGCCAAAATCACACTTGATAGATGTCATTGTGTGTTGTAAATATGCAAAGCATTTACATATCTATGCCAAAATTGGGTTTTCTAGATGCATTTGCACGTATTTCATTTTAAAAAATAACATGTAATGAAATTGCATCCCTAAGTTTCCTATTTAGCACGTCTAATTGATTATTGAACAAATATCACTTTAAGGGGTCAAATACAACATTCATGTTATATAGTTTACATATAATGTGTAAGTATATTCAAAAAGTAATATTTCACTAAATTTTTTAAAATAAAATTTAAAAGTAATTTCAACATTAAACTAGACTATATAGTGCATAGAGTCACTTAAGTGAAAAATTAAAAAGCAACTCAACATTAAATTATAACATAAAGTGCACTACAATGACTTAAATCACTTTAATTGATAAATCAAAAGTGATAAAGTAACTTAAAAACATAACATAAAGTCATTTTAAGTTATATTTTTCAAAAAGTGCAACTCAATATCAGAATATAAGGTCAATATTTTAATTATGCAATTGGACTTGGAGAACCCACTTCTTAGGCACTTAACCCTTGATATCTTTTGACTGATAACTCTCATTAAGGCCCAAGAGATATCAAATCGAAGGGAAAACTGAAAGCAAAAGATTGAAGGAAACAAAAAGACTAACATAATGTAAACAAATACTCAAAAATGTGAAAGGGGACTTTGAAAGCCATCAAAAATTAAGTATAGGCTAACAAATTGAAAAAATAGAAAAGATGTGATGAGAACCTTTAGTAAAAGGATTCATTATATGAATTGGGAATGATTGGTTGATCAGTCTTGGCCGATTAAATAGTTAATTATCTTAGAGAAGCACAAAATGCAGGACAATACTTTTCATTCCTGTCCATATGAAAATAGCTTTGTGCTACTTCCTTGCTTGA
This sequence comes from Cupressus sempervirens, assembly GCA_028749045.1. NCBI lineage: Eukaryota > Viridiplantae > Streptophyta > Pinopsida > Cupressales > Cupressaceae > Cupressus > Cupressus sempervirens. The sequence continues at coordinate 67,375,437 of CM053783.1, forward strand.
CAAGCTTTCAAACACCTTGTATCTGTTGTTTATGTCAAGTAAGTTGTCTACTAAATTCTGTCAAGCTAACTAAAGAGATATAGGTTAAGGTGCCCATGTTGATGTCATAGTGTGCTGATATCTTATGCACTCCATGCCACTAAAGCATGCCCTTAAACCTCTCTAGTATAAAAACACCCAATACAAACTATGGTCAAGAACTCAAAGAGATAGGTCAATGTTTTTATGTGAATCCTACTAAGTGAAATTGTGTAAATCATAAATAATTATATATCTTGTTTATGACTTTAGAGTTAGGAGTGGTTTTAAAACTTAGGGAGTTTCCCCTTATAATTTGAAGAGAATTTTATCCCATCTTGTTTTATTTTGTATTATCCTTAAGAGAGATATTAAAGTGCTAATATTGTGTGGTGCTCATTACATGGTTGTCATTGAAGAGCTCTATCTTGCACTTGAAGTTTAGCTTGGCCACCTCCATATTGAATGTCTTTCATTTTAGTAGATAAAGTGGACACTTGCTCACAGACAAAACTAGCTTGTTTGATCTTAGATTTCAGGCACTCAATCAAGCACATTGAAACAAAGGTAGCTCTTCATATACAAATGGTGAACTGGTACAAAGGTTCTTCAATTTAGGAGAAGGAAGCACTTCATACTATGTGACGATGACCATAATAACAATGGATTTCCTTTGGTTCTTTATTATGAGGAGGTTGCATTGGTCCTTTGGAAGTTGCATAGTGTGGTGAAGCTCCCGATGTTGCATAAGGTAGGGTTTTCTGATTTTCATTTTTATTTTTAAAACTAAATGTTGAATGCATTGTTGATTTTTGTTCCTAAATTCTTTGTCATTGTATTAGATTCTTGTCGAAAGTACTTTTATATCTGTTGTTTGAACTTTGAATGCATTGTTGTTTCTAAAATTCTAAATGTTTGAACGTATTGTTATTTTTTGTTATTAAATACAAACTTATTTGAAGTTTTAAATTAGGCTGAAACTTCAAATTAGTTTCTTAACAATTTATTTTTATTTTCTTAAATTACTAATTAGGTTGAAATTTTATCATTTTGTGAAATGAAGTGTATAAATGATATCTCATAGTCGAGAATATAGTGGAGAAGACATGGAAATGCATTCTAAGGGTTCAAATCTATCAGAGTATGAACAGGACCATGAGGAAAGTGACTATGTGGTTGGTCCAAAAGTCCAATCTACTAATGTTACACTAGGACCAACTTCTATAGATTGCCCCTCTCAGATTTTGACACTATTTGCTAGGGGTACTTATGATTAGAAACCTCCTCTAAAACAATTTGTAATAAGACTATCAATCCCAATGCCTACAAGTGGTTGCACGAGAAAGTACAAATGCAATTTTTGTGGTACAAAATGGCCTGGGAGCATTTCTAGAGTTAATGCACACATGCTCTTCTGGAAAAGATAGGGTTTAAGTGCATATAAATATTCGTTAGATATAGAAAATGTCAAGTATAGAATTGAGATAAACTAGCTTTGGGCATTCCTAATGATAGAACAATTCTAGTGCCTGAGACTTTGGCTGCTAAGCAACAGTTTTAGACAATTTTGCAGCTATAGGGGCATCGACATACTTATACTCGTTTAATGCATCAGAGTATGAACTATGACAGAATTAACTTCCAGACCTTCATCCATTCAGAGTTCAACAGAGGAGGGGAGCAAGGGGAAATGCAAGGTAGGAAGTTCAAGTAATCCTATAGCTGATTTCTTTAATGTGCACATCAAAGATTAGATAGACGATGCCCATTGTGACATTCTTCTTTGTCAATGGCATACTATTACGTATAGCTCGATCTCCTTATTATATGGAGATGATGTCCTTAGCGATGAATGTAGGGGGCATCATTTGTGCCACTAGGTAAGCACAAATCAAGGACCATGATCTTGGATAGGGAATATAACAAGATCAATGTTTTGATGGAGAAGATGAAGGCATGCAGGAATGAGTCGGGTTACAATATAATTATGGATGGGTGGAGGGACATTAGACATTGTCCACTCATCAACACCATGTTCACATGAACTAAGAGCCCATGCTTTTTAGAGGGCAACTAATTGTTTAGGGCATCACAAAGATCCCGATTTTTAGTTTCATGTCCTTAGGGAGGCTATTGAGGAGGTTGGGCTACAAAATGTGATCAAAGTAGTGACAGAGGTAATACGTGTGCAGAGCTACATGGAGTTATTGATGTGAGTTTTGTTTCACTACAACGTTTAGAATCAAATACTCGATGTTTCGAGATGAAACATTAACTACCCAATCCTCTATAAGTTCATCTCTCATTCTAAGCTTGCAACATAAGATCATGAAATGACTTCAAGGTTCCTTCACTTGTCGATACTCAATCTGTGAAATAATGTGATTTGTTGGTAATCACTTAGGGGACTTACACTTGTTCATTGTATGTATACCAACTCTTTCTCTTATAGATTTGGCTTTACAATGTGCAATGAAAATATATCCAACTTTTCTAGCTCTAGTCTAATTTAAACTTCTATTTTCGATTTGTATGTCTAATTCTAACTATGAATGCAAGGACATGTAAATGACTTGGACTCTACTAGATGTAGCTTGATCGACGATTCCACACACCTAGTGCAAGCTTCTAAGGAATACGCAAATGGTTTACACATCAATATCCCCTCTTCAATCACATCAAATGGATGCAAACTAAAGATTGAATACCAATTGCAATTAAGTGCTTTCAATCATCGACTTACCACACAAAGCACACTTACAATCAGCAGGGGCTAGTTGCCCGGAATTGTAGAGTCAATTAAGTAAACACACACGATTACTTCCATCTAACTAAACTACTTCTACTTAACATGAAATGAAATCCTAATCTAAGTTAGAGATGCAAAGAACAATACAATACTCCAAAACGATCATACATATCCATTGTGTAAGCACAAAATGAATAAATTTTTTTTTGGTAGTACTTTGGCAACAATTCTCCAACATAATTATCCTTTTTACAAATGATGTGAGCAAACCTTTACATAGGGAGCTCAATTACAATGAATTGCCAATATTGATTTGAAATCAAGGGCCAATATTGAACCATATAAGCCCTAATTAGGGTTTCTATAACCATAGCAACAAATATTAAATGCCCGCCCAATTACAATTAGGCACCACCATGTGGGCCACTTAAAATATTACATTGACTTCTTGGGCCAATAAGAAAATAGATTAGGCACAACCACTTGATAAGATGCATCAACAAATGGGCCAATGAGAATAAAACTCTTGTAAAATAAGTCACCACCCTGCAAACAAATGAGAAAATTCAAATACAACTAAGAACCGATCAGGTTAAAGGCCATTATGCCACCTCATCAGCTTAACCTACAAGGCAAACCCCATGATGCCTACCAAAAGAATATGTTATATCTTAGAAAGGATGTGTTATCTGATCTTTGGCACTCGAGGACAACAATTGAATGTAGTATATTAGATAACAAACATGATCTAAGTGACATCAACTTAATGTAGTCTCCATTATGACAAGTATCATGACCTTCGACACACTCTGGGACATCAACTTAATGTAATTTGTGATGTGAATATCAGGATTTAACTGTGTGATTTTTGAGTCAAACTCGATGACCCATATTTCATGAGTAGTGATTCAACATGAATCCATCTCTCATCAGAATAAATGGAACACTTAGCACTCATTGGATCTAGGTGATGCTCACAGGGGTGAAGCACCGGGACTTCCCGGGAGGTCACCCATCCCAGTTTTACTCCAGCCTGAGCGCGCTTAACTACGGAGTTTCCTCCACAATTAAACCCAAAGCTTGCAACCCCATTTGCAAAACCTTCACCAAGTGTTGTGCCTTATGAACCATTCATTAGAAAGCCCCTTAAGCTCATCAATTGATAAGTAGGACATGATTTCCACAGCTAGTCAAATTGTGATGTGAATATCAGGATTTAACTGTGTGATTTTTGAGTCAAACTCGATGACCCATATTTCATGAGTAGTGATTCAACATGAATCCATCTCTCATCAGAATAAATGGAACACTTAGCACTCATTGGATCTAGGTGATGCTCACAGGGGTGAAGCACCGGGACTTCCCGGGAGGTCACCCATCCCAGTACTACTCCAGCCTGAGCGCGCTTAACTACGGAGTTTCCTCCACAATTAAACCCAAAGCTTGGAACCCCATTTGCAAAACCTTCACCAAGTGTTGTGCCTTATGAACCATTCATTAGAAAGCCCCTTAAGCTCATCAATTGATAAGTAGGACATGATTTCCACAGCTAGTCAAATTGTGATGTGAATATCAGGATTTAACTGTGTGATTTTTGAGTCAAACTCGATGACCCATATTTCATGAGTAGTGATTCAACATGAATCCATCTCTCATCAGAATAAATGGAACACTTAGCACTCATTGGATCTAGGTGATGCTCACAGGGGTGAAGCACCGGGACTTCCCGGGAGGTCACCCATCCCAGTACTACTCCAGCCTGAGCGCGCTTAACTACGGAGTTTCCTCCACAATTAAACCCAAAGCTTGCAACCCCATTTGCAAAACCTTCACCAAGTGTTGTGCCTTATGAACCATTCATTAGAAAGCCCCTTAAGCTCATCAATTGATAAGTAGGACATGATTTCCACAGCTAGTCAAATTGTGATGTGAATATCAGGATTTAACTGTGTGATTTTTGAGTCAAACTCGATGACCCATATTTCATGAGTAGTGATTCAACATGAATCCATCTCTCATCAGAATAAATGGAACACTTAGCACTCATTGGATCTAGGTGATGCTCACAGGTGATGAGAGATGGATTCATGTTGAATCACTACTCATGAAATATGGGTCATCGAGTTTGACTCAAAAATCACACAGTTAAATCCTGATATTCACATCGCAATTTGACTAGCTGTGGAAATCATGTCCTACTTATCAATTGATGAGCTTAAGGGGCTTTCTAATGAATGGTTCATAAGGCACAACACTTGGTGAAGGTTTTGCAAATGGGGTTGCAAGCTTTGGGTTTAATTGTGGAGGAAACTCCGTAGTTAAGCGCGCTCAGGCTGGAGTAGTACTGGGATGGGTGACCTCCCGAGAAGTCCCGGTGCTTCACCCCTGTGAGCATCACCTAGATCCAATGAGTGCTAAGTGTTCCATTTATTCTGATGAGAGATGGATTCATGTTGAATCACTACTCATGAAATATGGGTCATCGAGTTTGACTCAAAAATCACACAGTTAAATCCTGATATTCACATCACAATTTGACTAGCTGTGGAAATCATGTCCTACTTATCAATTGATGAGCTTAAGGGGCTTTCTAATGAATGGTTCATAAGGCACAACACTTGGTGAAGGTTTTGCAAATGGGGTTGCAAGCTTTGGGTTTAATTGTGGAGGAAACTACGTAGTTAAGCGCGCTCAGGCTGGAGTAGTACTGGGATGGGTGACCTCCCGGGAAGTCCCGGTGCTTCACCCTTGTGAGCATCACCTAGATCCAATGAGTGCTAAGTGTTCCATTTATTCTGATGAGAGATGGATTCATGTTGAATCACTACTCATGAAATATGGGTCATCGAGTTTGACTCAAAAATCACACAGTTAAATCCTGATATTCACATCACAATTTGACTAGCTGTGGAAATCATGTCCTACTTATCAATTGATGAGCTTAAGGGGCTTTCTAATGAATGGTTCATAAGGCACAACACTTGGTGAAGGTTTTGCAAATGGGGTTGCAAGCTTTGGTTTTAATTGTGGAGGAAACTCCGTAGTTAAGCGCGCTCAGGCTGGAGTAGTACTGGGATGGGTGACCTCCCGGGAAGTCCCGGTGCTTCACCCCTGTGAGCATCACCTAGATCCAATGAGTGCTAAGTGTTCCATTTATTCTGATGAGAGATGGATTCATGTTGAATCACTACTCATGAAATATGGGTCATCGAGTTTGACTCAAAAATCACACAGTTAAATCCTGATATTCACATCACAATTTGACTAGCTGTGGAAATCATGTCCTACTTATCAATTGATGAGCTTAAGGGGCTCTCTAATGAATGGTTCATAAGGCACAACACTTGGTGAAGGTTTTGCAAATGGGGTTGCAAGCTTTGGGTTTAATTGTGGAGGAAACTCCGTAGTTAAGCGCGCTCAGGCTGGAGTAGTACTGGGATGGGTGACCTCCCGGGAAGTCCCGGTGCTTCACCCCTGTGAGCATCACCTAGATCCAATGAGTGCTAAGTGTTCCATTTATTCTGATGAGAGATGGATTCATGTTGAATCACTACTCATGAAATATGGGTCATCGAGTTTGACTCAAAAATCACACAGTTAAATCCTGATATTCACATCACAATTTGACTAGCTGTGGAAATCATGTCCTACTTATCAATTGATGAGCTTAAGGGGCTTTCTAATGAATGGTTCATAAGGCACAACACTTGGTGAAGGTTTTGCAAATGGGGTTGCAAGCTTTGGGTTTAATTGTGGAGGAAACTCCGTAGTTAAGCGCGCTCAGGCTGGAGTAGTACTGGGATGGGTGACCTCCCGGGAAGTCCCGGTGCTTCACCCCTGTGAGCATCACCTAGATCCAATGAGTGCTAAGTGTTCCATTTATTCTGATGAGAGATGGATTCATGTTGAATCACTACTCATGAAATATGGGTCATCGAGTTTGACTCAAAAATCACACAGTTAAATCCTGATATTCACATCACAATTTGACTAGCTGTGGAAATCATGTCCTACTTATCAATTAATGTAATTTGTCATGATACATCCGTTATCATGATCTCTGGCACATTCCGGGACAACGCTAGAAGTAGATAACACTCTTGATCTTAGAAACAACACAGTAGTTTCCATTATGATAAGTTTTATGATTTCCAACAACCTTCGGGACATCAAGTTGATGTAGTCTATCGTAATACAATAGTTGTCATGATCTCTGATACTTCCTGGGACAAGAAGTTAATGTAGTCTATCATGACAACAGATCAAGAATGCAAAAACAACAAGTATCATGATTTCTGACACATTTTGGGACACCAAATTAATGCAATATGCCATGATTCTTCGTTATCATGATATCTAACACTTCGAGACAACAACTTAATGTAGTCAATCATGATAATAGGTCAAGCCATTGTTAAGGTCATCACCTTACAATCACGACCTCACAAACATCAATGAAAGATCATCACCTCTGATGATGTTCTCCAATAGAAGCATGTAGTAGCTCACATGATATCCACCATGGACCAAGTTAGAAGGTGGATCTACCATAGCTGCTCCTAGAGGGTGAAATGAGGGTTTTCACCTCAGACTTCTCTCTCATAGAGGACAGTGCATTACAAAAATTTCACTTCAAACTTCTTTGTTATAGAGAAGAGATCATTAAAAAGGGATTGCACCTCAAAATTCTCCCTTTGAACAACAAACTTGGGAGGTCGGGTCCTCTAGTTACTCCCTTAGAGGCTCTCTTCACCCAAGGATGTCTATCGGATTGCCCCTGAATCTGATATCAATCTTTTGACTTTTTGGTGACAAGTCATCACTTCTTCATGATGTATATTGGAGTAGGCCTATCAAAATCATGCAATCACACACATATTTTTAGACTTCCTCTAAATATTAATCTTTTGAACTCCTACGTTGCCTTTGAAGAAGTGTTAGACTCCCTCTTAACGAAAGAATACTCATAATCTCAATCATCAAGATTATTGACTTCAAGAACCTCACTGATTATCAGATGACTAATGAATTCTAGATCATAGCTTCTTTTGAGGTATTGTCATAAGATTGAGTCTCCATAATATTTGGTAGCACGTGTAAAGTACCAGCCTTCTTTTCCTGCAAGATCATCTTCAGATACAAAGGAAAAGATCAAGGAAAATAACTCTTATAGTATGTAGAGAGTTACAATTAAGAGAGACTACAAAGAGTAGATAAATGCAAAAGGTAAGAATAATTATCTACACATGAGGGTCCAAAGACATTTGAGAATGGAACATCTTCTTCCAAAGAGGTTCAAGTGGGAATGGAACATTTTTTGTTTATTCGTCCCCCTGCCCCAATGTCAAATTTCCACATACTCCATTTATGGAATTCTCAATCACTATCAAGTCTAATGAGAGACAATCATCCATGAATGATATCAGCCTTTATCTCTTTTAGTAACTTCTTCATTTTCAAAAACCGATGGCACCTCAGTTTGTTGTGTATGAAGAAATTATGCTAGATCTATTTTGGGTGTATATGTCTCATAGCCAATATCAATTTGTATAATATTTGTAGTCAATCCCTATTGTTTGTCTCCTTAGTATTTAAATCTTTTGAAATGTTCACATATTTGTCCACTACGCCTGAGATAATTTATTACAACATCAAGCCAAGTTAAATCACACTCAACCAAAATGATTGTATTCTCAGGCGATGACCAAGTGTTGCCACCTCAACCTTTATCTTAAAATGGTTAGTCTCTACATAAAGAGATGTATGATATGCTTCATCTTATAGGAGGCTCTCCTCCTCAAGTTCCATCACTACTTGGATTCTGTAACTTAACCATGACTGCACACAGTCTACTCATAATGTTTCCTGGAGTTGGGTGAACTGTTCCAATTTTTTAAATACAGCAATTCTTCCCTTAACTCAACAACCTCATTTTAGGTTATCATTGACTATGAATACTGATATTGATGGATAATCTTGAATGTTGTCTTCCCGCTAAGCTCGAGTTAGAGAGACTTCCTCAAGTCTATGGATTACAATATATCTCTAGAATTCCCTTTTTGACGATGGAAATCTATAGTAAAAAACAACTCCAGCAATATGAACCAAGCATACACAAGAGTCTTCCAACTTTAAATGCCAAATGACTATTAATGATGACTAATATAGCCTGAAGTTCAATCACTGTCATCTAACTACTGAAGATTCAATTACCGTTATCTCTGGTGGCGAAATCTAGTTTCCTTTGTCTTTATTATATGTGACCTTTGTTGTTTTTGCTGCAGATATAGATCGCACAAAGTGGAAAATAAGGGGCACACAAAAATGCAAGACAAATAAATCGAGACAATGCTCCAGCAAGATTTGGACCCTGCAAACTGATCTCAATGGATTACAATCTATTCTTTACCGGCCTTTGCTTCAGGTGCAACTGCATCAAATAGTGGTGGAGGCAAGAATTGCCTTGCCAATTGAGTGAAATGTGGACTTAGAACAAGTTGTACTCTATATTTCACTGAGAAGTGAAGACATTCCTTTGATACATTCCAAAGCCATAGTTTGTAATGTCCCCATTGGTTGCCAGCATTAGTATTTTAGGGATTAGCCTAATATTGGATCCTCGTAGGCTAATAAGGATGGTAAGAGGGTCTTCTGAGGATTGGTTTATCTCCAACATTCAGTGATTTATGGATTTGGCCTTCATTCGATGTCATTTGGACTCCATTTGCCATATTTACTATGTATAGTAAGTCAGGGGTATTAGAGATGGATCTTTTCTATTTTTAGGAAGTGTATTTGGTCACATGGGGAATTATGAGGAGAGATTTCTATTTTAGACGGTATGACAATTAGACAAATATTTCAAGAGATATTAAAGTTTAAGTGACTTAAGTGATTTATTTAAATATTTTAATGTTATTAAGCTATAAAGTCACTTGACTAAAAGACGAAATTGGTTTTTAATCCCACATTGCCTAGTTGTTTGTGTCTTCCCTCATATCGAGGTTATAAAAGCGTGGAGCTACATTGGGATTGTCACAATGAATATATTATTATCTTTATAAATCCGAATGGTTGCTTGGATGTGACTGGATTTTTCCTAGGGACAAAAACCCCTTAAGGAAAAAAGAGGAGTCTAGACGCAAACCTAGCCTCTTACTATTTGCACTTTAGAGTTATGATTCCAGAGTTGGTTCATTATATCTTTCAGTATTGAGAGTTTCAGCGGCAAGAAGAAGTTGATATTTGGATACCCTCCAAGATAGCACATACAGGTTAGTTGGGAGTTTAAGATTGGAATAAGGAAAGAGTAGACTTTACTCAGCAAAAGTGTCATTTTCTGTTGGTCGATACAGCTCTATTATGCTTCCAGACGAGACTCCATCACTCAGTACATTCGGGTCATAGCAATAGTGATTGATGAATTGGATGTTATCTACAAGGTGTTGTACAAGTTCTATTGGCAAAAAAACGTGAGTAGCACATAACACCGCGTGACTACATCTTCCTTCCGTAGGGGCACCGATCTAAATACATAAATCACTGTGGGCGTCAGTAGAACGGTAGAGAACAGCTGCCATTGGTGAGCAGGTCCAAGTCAACAAATTCACATTGGCGCAAATAACGGGATGGGAGACTGGAGGTCATTCCGGCCATGCTCAATCTGCCTTAACAATATTCACTCTATCACAGGACATTTCATCATAGCAGTTAGCAGGACTGCCGACATATGAAATCTGGAAGTCACGAATGAGGAAATCAAGTACAGTCAGCTCACGCAGGGAACAACACGATAGACAGCTACGGATTCACCAGTTACCATGGGTCTGTTATCCCCCTGTTCCTTCCACATTTTGTTTGCATATGGATTAAATCTGTATTGGAATTCTGTTATCAGCTTAGAAATGTTGGTCTAATGACATGAATAAAATGTTAGCACCATTTTTTGTGATCAAGTTTCTGATTCTGTGATTACTTAGTTTGGTAACAGTGGTTGTTATATCCATTTCATAGCATTATTTCTGCAGAAGCAATATAATAATGAAACAGTATTAACATTTGCTAAAAGGATTGGTTTGAGTGGCAATTGTTTGACAAAATACCTATAGACCAGACTTGAACTATTTGATTGGAACTAGCAGAGATTATTACATAGTTGCACGAGAGATACACAAGTATTTATTTCTTCTTGTACATATCATGAATGGCCCATCTACAAAAACAACTTTTCCTTTAAAATAGGTAAAATTCAAAATGTAACGCAACCAAAAATGGGTTAGACGTTGCCACATATTTCTGCCGAGTTTCAAACTTGGCTTCCCTTGATGTTCTCACTTTGAAATACATATATAGACTCTGCCTTTGCGTATACTTCTTTAATAGGCTATAGATAAATGTAGTCCTTTGTTTCCTTATGCTGGCAGTTGATTCATCTAACCAATATCCAGGCCTCTCTTGCACAGTTGCTCCAATCTGGTTGTACAAGCAGTTGTGGATCGTGTATGGATCAAATGATGTGATCATAATAAGATATGTGCAATGCACAAGGAAGGGACACATATAAAAGGACGCCTCTCTAATCTGAATGGTCACCTTCTAATTAGTTTCTTAGCTAGTCATTAATTCCATGTTTAGTCCTTGCTAACTGATGCTGACTTTAATAGCTTGTCTTCAAGGTATTACGTCCCTGCCAGAACTTCTATTTGATGTGGCAAAAATGAATAATCTTCAGCAATGCATCAAATAGTGAATTCAACAATCTGTAATGATCATATGCTTGTGGGTCTTTACTCCTCGATGGAATGCAAGTCTATAGATATACAAATGTCTATAGTGCCATTGTCACTTGCCAAGCCTTCCTCTTTAGTCGACATCTTGATACAATGATGAAGTCTTCTTATATCATGCTCTGCCAACATATTCATAGACCATTAGCAGGAGCATCAAACCATATCATAAGAAACATATTCATTCTATTCAATGTAGGGGAGTATTCTATTCAAGCAGCAGAGGGTTCAAATTAGATGAAGAAGGAACAGAGAGTAATAGGGAGAAGCGGATGGAGGACTTGAATTAGGTAAACAAAGTGAATAAGGCATCGCCACTTCAGCAAGGAAGAATATCCAGTAAGCATATAAGAGAAACAAATTTAGTTTACCCATTGACTTCCTCATCCTCCTGCCGTTGCTGGAATTCACAATGTCTTTCATTTGCTGTGACTATGTACTTATTGCGGTAATGTTTTTCCCTCAGAGAACGATGTTCTCTGATTTGCAAGACTTGTTTCATTCATTATTGTTTATAATTTATTTCGTAATTTCTCTACATTTGTGTAAGGTATTCACAGACTATGATTCATGCCTCAAATTGCCCAAATGCGTATATTAGTTGATAATTTTGATGTACTTGCTCTACCGATTAATGGGGACGTCTTGCCTCCTGTCTCTCCCTTGCTCAACATGTCAATGTTTTTTTTTGTAAAACAAGTTGCTTCCTTATATTTGCAGTTTCGCTCTGATACCATGTTGAGTTACAAGGATTGCTTTTGCAAATGTAATAACACTGCCATTATATTGGTATGTTCCAAATGCAGAATTGAATAACTTATAAATATGAGAGGAGGAGACATGTCTATATGGTTAATCATCATTAGATAATATTGTAAGAATTTTCCTTAGGGCAAAATCACCCAAGATCAAAGAAACTCAAGCACAAGCACAAAATGGACCAAAGTATGATCAGAATAACAATATGATATTCAATTGATGTAATTGCATGTACATACACACTAGAAGTGCCCGAGTATAAAGGCCTTTGGAATGCTTCTAGAATGCCTAGGAGTTAGCAATATGATAAGCCTCACAACTAAGCACAGGAGTTAGTGCGATAATGAGAAGATAAGCCTACAAAGGTGTGTCACGTAAAATTATGTTGTAGATACCATGTGCTTAATTAAGAGTGCGAACTACTGTGTTGTCTACATGACAACTCAGTTAATTATGCAAACTCCAGTGTTGTAGACACCTTGTGCTGAATTAGAGGTGCTTACTCCTGTGTTGTCAACATGACAACTCATAAGAGTACGCAAATTCCTAGGTGTCAAACTAATAAATAATAAAATAATGCATTGACCTAAGTAAAGTAAAGTGTAATAAGTAAATACTTATTTACACCAACATCCCCCCTTAAGTGCAACTTAGGGGAATGCACTTAAGCTTATGAACGCTAGGATGAAAATGCATGATGGGTCCCAGCTACTAGGCCATGTTAGGTACCCATTTACAAAATGCAATGAAATCTCTCATAAAGTAGAGAAAGAGGGAAAACCTCATGGAAAAAACCCTCCCTCAAAAAGAGAGATGAAAAACAAGATGCATGGATGGATGGAGTAATCAAGTCCCCCCATTATGACATACATCAAGTATATACAATAGAAAAGTATGAGAAGAACACAATCCCAATAGAGGAAAAGGTCACCCCCATAAGAGAGAAGAAGAAAGGAGACAAGGTAGTCCCCCCTCCCCCAAATGTAGAATGTTGATCAGTGATAGCTGCCCCAATGTAGAAGCTGATCTAGGACTGTTGAATAATGTTCCTCCCCTTTGGAAGAAACAATGTTATAGGTACAAATGAGATGCTTTCCCAATGTGGAGAAAGAATCCCGATGATGAATGGTATCTTTGAAACCTGCTCAACCGTCCTTGTGTCGATACTGACGGTCGCCCCTTCCAATACTGCTGAAAAGAACAATGTCGGATCTAGCAAGGATGGATGTAGAATATAGTCTAAAGAACCAACTCTCTGCCCAAATGAAAGAGACCTCTTGCAACTGTTGTACATAAGGATCCACAATCATATCAACCTGGAAAGATTGATCATGTAGAGAATGGACAAGAGGGTTAGAGTGGGCCCTCACAACAACTGAAGAAGGATCTTCTTCATCAAAGAGAAGATGTATATCATTGATGATGTCTCCCAAATCTGCTACGTATGACTCCACAAACAAACCTGAAATATCTGCTATGTAGTCATCCCTTGATGCTAGAGTTGGAAGACAAGGTGTACCCAATTGTACTAAATTGCATGGACCTATCACTGTAGCAATGTATGCATGTGGAATGTGCTGATGTGGTGACGTCGACCTGTATTTGTCAATAGTATCCCACATATCTGAATTTGTTGAATCACTATCACTGTTGTCACTATCAGTTTCCACAATGTATGAAGTATTGAGAGGATTAGAGGATAAGCTAGGTGAACTTTCCTCAAAATGAACATTCCTCTCTATAAAAATCTCATGAGTCTCAGGATCCATAAGTCTATATGCCTTAACACTGTCTTCATATCTGATGAAAGCACAAGGCCTTGGTGGTGGTGCCTTGCATTCCCTAGAAGATATGTTTGCCCATGCTAGACAACCAAAGACTCAGAAGTGTTTCACAACTGGTTTTTTGCCACACCATGCCTCAAAAGGAGTCATTCCATCTAAAGACATTATGAGGAGACCTATTAAGTATGTGATTGACACCGCTTATAGCTTCAATTTCAAGTGATGGATCAAGAGACTTAGCTTGAATCATGCAACTTGCCATAGACTTAAGAGTTCTAATCCTCATTTTTGCAACACTTGTCTTTTGCGGACTGAATGCTACTAGATTCTGAAGATCAATACCCTCCAGTTCACAAAAGTCTCTAAGTCTTGAGTTCACATATTTGCTTTCATTGTCCATATGAAGAACCTTGATGGCTTTCCTTGATTTCTTTTCAACATGACTCTTGAAGGCTAGAAACTTATCAAACACTTCATTCTTGTGATCAAGAAAGTAGACCCATGTGTAGCGTGAAAAGTCATCAATGAAAGTGAGGATTAGCGACCCTTGCTAACTGATGTTACTACAAAAGGACTTGCTAGAACTGTGTGAACCAACTGAAGAACACTTGATGCTCTTGAAGACTTCCCTTTATCATACTTCTCTTCTAGATGCATATCCACTGAACAAGTTGAACATTCACCTTTAGAAAAGTTGATTGTAGCTAGACCTTTGACCATATTGTTTGAGCAAAGTTGATGAAGATAGTGGAAGGCAAGATGTCCATACTGCTCATGCCATAATTTGCTTTGTGATTGAGATTGAGTCAAGAAGGCATGTGAAGGAGACTTAGGAACAAAGTGGGAGAAGGAATAGGCCTTTTATCATGATTGACTTTCCCCACTGCAACCAATGAATCATCTTTAAGATTGCGCACCATTACTGAATCAGGAAGGAACTCAACTTTATTGCCATCTCCATAGTGAGTGATTTGGTAAATTGAGAGGAGATTGGTGCTAAGGTTAGGAACATAGAGAACTTTAAACTCTCCATTTTCCATCTCTACTTGTCCTTTCCCTTCAACTTCCATTGTTGTATCATCTCCTACAAAGATGTGCGGTACCTTAGACTGCTTCAATGAAGAAAAGTCTCCTTTTGAAGAACCTATATGATATGAGGCCCCTAAGTCAAGAATCCATTCCCCTGAAGAACTTGAACCAGCCATAAGTACTTGCCCTTTTTCCTTTGAAGTGGATGGAGTTGAATCCTTGGAAGCATTTGGCACATTGATTTTGTTCTTCCTAAGTAGGTTTTCCAACTCATCGATTCTCTTAATCTTGCAATGATGCTCATCATGATTTGGTTTCTTGCAATATGCACAAAATAGTTTATCCTTCTTATCATTGTTTCCCTTCTTGTTGGAAGAAGAATTGCCTTGCTATGAGGAGGAAGACTGTTGTGTCTTTGATTGTGATTTTTGCTTCCACTGCTTTTTCTTGCTGTTGGTAGAACTTTTGCCACTTTGATTTGATTGGTTTTCATTAGTAGCCACCAATGCTTTGGTCTTTGATGACTTGAGAATTCCCATATCTATCAACTTGGATTGTTCCAACATCAACAATTCTACAAATGCATCAAATGAAGGCTTAGTGAAGGAACTTCCCATGGTCAACCTGTGAGTGTTGTAACTCGAAACAAAAGATGCATACTTTGAAGGCAGCCTCTTCAAAATGTGATGAATCACTCTATCATCCTTCATGGGATTACCACAATCCTTAAGTAGTGCTCTCAATTCATTGGCTTTGTTGATATAATCTTAAATTGTGTCAAAATTCTTAGGATCCAATAGAAGTAGGTCATCTTCAATTTGGAATCTCTTTTCCTCATCCACCTTACTATACAACCCTTCAAGTTTGTCCCAAGCACCCTTGGCTTCCTTAAAGCTAGAAATGTGGAAGAAGAGATCTCTATGAACAAAACTTCGAATGATTCCTAAAGCCTGATTGTCTTTAATTTGTTAATCAACTAGTGCTGTAGCATCAGTGGGTTCGGTAATTGTACTATCAACATATAGATTGAAACCTTTTTCCATTAATCTACTCCATACAATATCTTTCCATGTAGCATAATTGTGTGAAGTTAGAAGTGGAGTTTTAGGTGAACCCATGATGTAGAAAATTAAAAGAGCACAAGAGAGAAAAAGAGAGAGGCACAAAAACACGACACCCCCCCCCCGTTCCCCCCCACTCACTCAATCAAAGAACCCCACCAAAAATGATGCTTTTGACACTTTATATGTAGTGTGTGTACTATAGGCCACTTGTCAAAATGTACAAAGTGGACTTCTGATTTTGCTGTTTACAACTAGCTTTTGAGGTTCAAATCTAGTGCTAAGCATTGTAGCTCAGATGTACAACAATTTTGAAGAGTAATCAAAGCAATACAATGCAAAAAAGGACCTAATTTTGAAAGCGATATTTTTGTCCACACAACCGTCTAATCTGATTGTAGATCTGGAAAGTAGACGAAAAATTATGCACTTAAAAAAAAAGCAGAACCTGGAAATGTGTCCAGATGAGCCCGTACGAAACATTTGAAGTTGCAAAATGCAGGATTGGACAGCTACAGTAGCCAAAAAATGCAATTTTTGACAAATCTGTGCACCAAAACCAAAAAAGAATAGCACCACTGAAAAGTTCAGGAAATTTTACCCAAAATAAAAAAATTCGCACTTGATTTGGAGTCCAGATGACTGAGATATGGCCTTCCAAAGTTGGGCTGTCAAATTAAAATTGAATTTGGAGAGGGGTCTGGGAAGCAAAACATTGAGTTAAATTTGACGGTCAAACGACTGTCGCAGCAGTGTTATTTGGCCTCTGGATGACCATCAAATGACTGTCAAATTTAGGTTCATGATTGGCTGACGTCAGCAGAAAAATGCCACCCTAATGATGTGGCGGGTACGATTGCTGACATGTATGTACGAACTGGTACAGTCACTACACAAAATGTACGAAAAAATCCGATGTGGAAGGCTGACTTGTTTTGCTGAGTTGGCGATGATGTCAACGGTTTTAGCTGACGGGGTGGGTGACTGGGTCCATGGAATGCTGATAGTACTATGCCTCGTGGAGGAAGTTTTATTGTCGTCGTAAAAATCGTGCCAAAGATCTGTGTGAAATGTAATGTCCCCCACTTAGCCAGTTTGGAGGTATGTTGTCGTTAGCCCATTCTTGTATGGTCCCGAGGGCTAACCAGGACTTCAAAAGGGATCTTGAGGTTATTTGGCCTAGTCAAATTTAATTACAGGCCAAACGGAGTTCGTTGGTTGGGTTTTTAGAAAGACTTACTATTTTTAGTAAGCGAATAGGGGGGATGCAGTGCCTTCAATTTTCAGTGACAAGATGAGATGCGTTTTGTTGGGCTCTTTCTGATGAGCTATTATATGTGGGATTTCGAGTTTATTTGTTATATTATTTTAATGTTTGAAGTTACAACGGTAAAGTGACTATTTAAATTAAATATTATAATGTTTCATAAAGTCACTTTATAAAAATCAAGATGAGATGCGTTTTGTTGGGCTCTTTCTGATGAGCTATTATATGTGGGATTTCGAGTTTATTTGGTATATTATTTTAATGTTTGAAGTTACAACGGTAAAGTGACTATTTAAATTAAATATTATAATGTTTCATAAAGTCACTTTATAAAAATCAAGAGTCCCCCTTTTGAGTACATACATGGACTTTGTAAAAAGAAAAAAAAGAAGTAATATTAAAAGTCATGTATTATCCCACATTGGCAAGACGGAAGCGTGGAGCAAGTGAGGAAGGGATTAAAAGAAAGAGGATAGCTCTCATTTATTCATGCTTGGAAATATCAAAGAAATTGAAAAATTTTCTGGAGATTGTCTCAATAGTTTGAAGGGCGAAATCCCTTCAAGTTGGAAATCTTGACGCCATTGAAAGATATGGTCTTGAGATTCAAAAGGGTAGTAGTCTGAAAAAGCAGATACGAAAAAGCAGTTCGAAAAAGCGGAACCGAAAAAGCAGGCCAAAAAAGTCGTCAGAAAAAGTAGTTCGAAAAAGCAAATCGGAAAAGCAAAGCAGAAGGGGCAGCATTGAAGAAAATTATTACAATCATCTACAACCAAGTTCCTTTATTAGTATTGTTTTTTAGGGTGTTATAAGTTTCAGCTGTAAGTGTGCATTGTACCAGCATTATCATTTTGTAATCCATGTAAATGCCAAAAGTCTTGGCCATATTTCATGAGCATTGTATTAGAAATTTCATTGCAAATTAAGAAGATAATAGTTGCTGGTGTCATTTAAGCAATTCAATATCATTATTTATCAGCTAGTTAGTTTGCACACCAACTATTTGTAAAAATGCTAGTTGGCTGTAGGTGTTCATTTCTCATGCTTAGATCATATATATGCACTGAATATTGTCAAAATTAGTAGCACACTCATGTTAGGCCACTGTGTAGTCCATTTGGAGTCTTCTAGCACAAGATTCTCATTGATGCAAATTGAAAAAAGAGTCATTTAAAGCCAGCTGAAATACTATATCAGTCATACGTCCCTTGCATGTGAATTGTTTGATGAAATTCCTTGAGCTTTCATCAACATTTTTGAGAGCAGATTTGAGGAGGGTTATTACAGTGGTATCAGAGCTTGCTTTCAAAATGTTTGACGAAATGTCAAACAACTGAAGTATAAAGATTTTTGGTGTTTGAAGAAGTTATAACTTATTGGGGTTATTACATGAAATGCCGACGGGTGCCTTCAGTCGTTGGAATTGGAAGTTTGAAGATGGCAAGACAACCCATGTCGGTGGTTGGAAGAGCCATTGGGAGATGGTGAAACGGCCGACGGGGTGCTGATGACGGAAAATGCCAAAAGTCGGGTTGGAAAGTGTAGCCGGGTCTGCGGTGGGAGAAAGTTTAATCTGATATGCAGTGGGTGTAAAGACTGTGTGCTGTTTAAAATGAAAGGCCCGCTTTAGTAAAGCAAAGTGCCCAATGCCGATTGCTAAGTCTACCAAATGTTGGGTTGAGCTCGCGCTCGGCTGAAATTTGGTTGAAAAACAGCCAAAATTATGTATGGAAAAGCCACTGATTAAAAAAGGAATATTCCTTGCGAGGGTTGGGGTTTCACCACCCAGTTCCTGCAAAATTTTTTTCTTTGCCTAAATTTTTTTCCAGAAAAAGTGCTCCGAAAAATGCAAAAATTTTTTGACGGAAATTGCAAAGAAAATAATACAATTCTGAAAATAGATTATATAGATCTAAAAATTGATCATACCGGATTTGCAATTTGGTCCTTCAGGGGTCGGTTTGCAAATTTTTTTAACCTCAAATTCAACTATGGCCTAGGATAGGCAAATTTATAATCAAATTTCATCGAATCAACGTTCTGAACGCAATGGTGAGGTTCGCTTTGACTCTAGATGCTCCCAATGATTGCAATACTCCGGATCTGAGTCGAGATCCTCCAAGAGGTGAGGCAAGAAAATGGTCTCCAATGACTATGTGAAGAGAAATTCCCTCAGCTCTGGTACCATGTAAGAATTTGCCTTAGGGAAAAATCACCCAAGATCAAGGAACTCAAGCAAAAGCACAGAATGGACCAAAGTATGATCAGAATAACAATATGATATTCAATTGATGTAATTGCATATACATACACACTAGGAGTGCTTGAATATAAAGGCCTTTGGAATGCTTCTAGAATGCCTAGGAGTTAGCAATATGATAAGCCTCACAACTAAGCACATGTCCACCAAGTGTGAGTTATCCTCCATTAAGCACATGAGTTAGTGCGATAATGAGAGGATAAGCCTACAAAGGTGTGTCACGTAAAATTATGTTGTAGACACCATGTGCTTAATTAAGAGTGCGAACTACTGTGTTGTCTACATGACAACGCAGTTAATTATGCAAACTCTAGTGTTGTAGACACCATGTGCTCAATTAGAGTTGCTTACTCCTATGTTGTCAACATGACAACTCATAAGAGTACGCAAACTCCTAGGTGTCAAACTAATAAATAATAAAATAATGCATTGACCTAAGTAAGCTTCAGTAAAGTGTAATAAGTAAATACTTATTTACACCAACAAATATATATATATATATATATATATATATATGTATGTATGTATTTATAACAATATATGTCTAAATGATGATTTACCAATAACCATAAAAGAATTATCTCTAGGTCAATTCAATCCGACTGAAGCTACAACATTAACATGCCCCTGTTCTAGAAAAGGAAAAGCCTCTGAAAGAATGATTCAACTCTAAATCTGTGAGAATAGTGTAACCCTATTTGGCTGTATATGAACCAGATTTTGATGGCAATTATTTGAGTTTGAACGTGGAGTCATTGAAGTAAATCACTCTTTTACCTTGTTGTTGGGAAAGAGAGTTTTTGAAGAAGAGGAGCAGATATAAAAGATATCATTTGATTTAACTAGCCATATTCCATCACTGCAAGAAGCCTGAAAATAATCTCGAATGTTGCAGCCCCAAAAGGATTTCAAAGTAGCCTTGACGTATTCTAATCCATGTAATTGATCTAGTGGTGGAAAAACCATTCCTGGAGTCACCCAAAGTCTGATTGAGCAGTAATCATGTACAGATGTTAGATTAGGAAGAAAAAGATCCCTGAATTTTAGTAAAATGTTCCACATTTGTGACCCAGAGGGAGGATCAAGAACGAAGAAGATTCTTTTTGGATCCTTGGAGTCAAGTTACTTTTCTCTAATGATGGCTGTTCATAGGGATTTGCCAATGGTATAATTCCCAAACAAGCTTAGCACCCGAAGCTAAATTTTCTATTTTCAGATTTGTTTATACTAGCCCCCCCACAATCCTTGGATGAGAAAACACTATCCTAGGCCAATAAACTAATTTTTCTCTTGGTGCCTTTGTTACATTTCTAGAGAAAGCTCTTCAAGGGATCTGTTTTAACATGCTTTGTCATAGGGAGGACATATATAATATAATCTGGAATTGTGGTCAACACTGTTTTAATCATAATGTAATAATACCAGACTAGAAACACCCTTTTGCTTTTCCCTGAGAAAAGAGGGATGCTAAGGTATTTGCACCAAAGTTCCCAGACTGAATCAGTGAGAATGCTTGACTTGTGACTTGGCAATGACTCAACAAAATGAAAAGAACCTTTGAGAATTAGAATTTTTTAAGGATTCAAAACTTGTTTCATGCACCCATTGTTGAATAAAGCTTAAAGTTGGTACAACATTATTAAATAGAAGCTAATTTGATCAAATACATAAATATACATTGATCACATAAGTACAAACACAAATGATTACATTGATAAATAACCAATATTATCAAACACAACATAGGCATTTTATGCCTACTAATGACAAGAGTGTAGATATTAGATAATGACTTGTATTGCGCAATTTGAAAGTTGTAGTGTACATCAAAAATAAAATGGAGTTTCAGGGGCAGCACCCCTTGCAGGTCAAGGGGCAGCACCCTTTGCAGGGGTCTAGGAGCAACGCCCCTAGCGGGTTCAAGAGGCAACACCCTTTGCGGGGGTTGAGTGGCAACGCCCTCAACGTGGTTGAAGGACGATGCCCCTCGTGAGATCCTAGGGTTGTGCCTCCTAGTGGTGTCAAGGGGTGCATCCTAAATTAGCACCTTGAGAACCACATAAGAACTCCATGATATCATCATTTTATTGAATTTTTAAGATGCAAAAAACAATATTGATAATGCCCAAAAAGGCAATTCCTAAACTTGACTTTTGCATCTCAAATGTAATGTTCTAAGGGGAATAAGTAAAAGAATGTAAAAAAAGTTTTTAATGTTTATATTGATGTCGGTTGGGTCAAAGGACATGCACTCGACAACTCAACCCATCGCAAGCCTTGAGTCACGTGATTCAAAGGGTTTGACTTGGTGAGTCACCAATTAGGGTCATCATGACCCGTCGAGAATGGCTTGGCTCGGCGACTCAAATGACTTGATTGACTCACAAAGAGTCAAGGAACACTGATTAGCACAACAAGGGTACCCGGTTTGAACCCAAGAACACTTGATAGGTGATTTGAAAGAGAAGGTGAGCAATGAAGGAGAAACACTTTTGACTTGGATGCATTAACCTTCTACCTGTTGTTATGTGGAGTCTAATCAAACTCAGAGATTAATTTTTCCCTACTTCATTCGGCGCAATTTCTGCCCTAGATTTTTCTACAAGGATTTGGGTGCAGCACCCCCAAGACACGGTCAAGGAGTAGCGCCCCTTGTGGGGTCCTAGGGTTGAAACAATAGTTAGCACATTTATTTTCTTTGAAGGATTTGGTGGCAACAAAACAAACCCTTGGTATAAAAATTTGCAGAGATAGGTAAAACAGGAAATTGACTCTATCTTAGGCTAATTATATTGAGGTGTTGCAACATTTCTCTATGGACAATACCAAAGCTATCAGCACACCTTTTCTTGGTCATTTTAAATTGACTAAGGGGATGTGTCCAAATATGCAAGAAGAGGATAAAATGTCCAATGTAATGCTTCAGTTGTAGGAAGTTTGATGTATGCTATGGTATTTACTAGGCTAGATATTGCACATGTAGTGGGATTTGTTAGTAGGTGTATGAGTCATCGTAGGATTGAGCATTGGTATGCAGTCAAATGCATTCTTAGATATTTGAGAAGAACATCTAGGAAATATTTACATTTTGGGTGCTCTACTATTGATTTGTAGAGCTATGCTGACTCAGATTTGGTAGAGGATCTAGATATGGGGTGGAGTACTACAGGTTATGTATTTATTGTTGGTGGGACAATAGTGAGTTGGATTTCTTGGTTACAAAAGGTGAAAGCTTTATCCACTACTAAGGCAGAGTATGTTGCTTCTATAGAGGAATCCAAGGAGATGATATGGCTTCAATTCTTCATGGAAGAGTTGGAGCACCCACATATGGACAATTATTTGTTTACAGATAGCCATAGTGTCATTCATCTTGCAAAGAATTCTGCTCTACATTCAAACACAAAACACATACAATTGTGGTATCATTTTAGTCGGTTTGTTTGGATGATGGATAGTTAAAGCTAGAAACGATACATACAAATGATAATCCAACAGATATGTTTACGAAGGTAGTGACAAGGGAGAAGTTGAACTCCTCTTCAGCTTCGGTTGGTCTTCTAGATTGAGTAGCACAAAAGAACAACCAAGTCCAAGGTGGTTTACATTCTAGTGGGAGCTACAGGTTTTTAATAAGTCTCCAAGTGGGAGGTTATTGTTCTGGAGTTTGATCAGTCTCTAAGTCGAAGATTGTTGTTATGTGAAGCCTAATCAAACTTAGAGGTTAATTTTTCCTTACTTTAGACGCAGTTTGCCCCCTGCTTTTTCAGCGGGAGTTTGGGGGAAACACCCTAAATTTGTAAGCCTCAAAAAACTTGTATAAAATGGCTTAGGGTTAGGGATTTGATAATGTATGATTATTTAGTACCTTCTTGCGACCGTATTGAGCTGTAAGGGATAGCAAAATATAATTAGGTTGTAATCACTGGATATAAGAACATTGTACTTGTTGTTCGTGGACGTAGCCCAGGGATTGGGTGAACCACTTTAAATCTTTGTGCCTTGTGTTCTCTTCTATGTGCTTTATTATTTTTTGATAGTTGTTATATTTGCATGTAATTGTTATTTTTGCTTTAATCCTAACAATACCTAGGAATTTCGTAGTATGACTCCAAAGTTTTTTTGATCACCTTGGCTCCTTTCGTAGATGCCTCCCCAGAAAATCTTGTATCATAAACAAAGAGTAAATGTGTTGCTGCAATTTGTGTTAGAAAGAATCCCCTTCTAGACATTTGAAGGATGCATTGTGGAAATCTTCCTACTTAAGTTGTCAGCCATTATTATGAAAAGAGACGAGAAAGGGGGTCACCTTGACAAATCCTTCGAGAAGAAGAGAAGAAACTAGTAGGATGCCCATTTACAATAACAAACAATTTTTCCCTTGATATCTATGTTATAATCCATTTAGATCACATTTTGGAGAAGCCAAATTTAAGAACTTGATGAAGAAAAGACCATTTGGCTCTATCATAAGCCTTTATCATATCTAATTTGATGAACATTGATTCCACTTCATGAGTTAGGGTGGAATGAATAATTTCATGAGCTACCAAGGCCCCTTCAACAATTTCCTTGCCTAGAACAAAACCACCTTGCTGCTGTGATATTATCTTGGCCAATGTACCTGAAATAGATTTGTAATAATTTTATAAATTACATTACAAAGATATATTGTCCTGAAATCTGCAAAGATAGATGGAGAGATGTGTTAAATTGTTTCAGCACATTGCCATTTCTCATAGATTCCTCCACAATCTTCCAAGTACGAGTGCCTAGAAAATCCCAATATTTTTAAAAGAATATTGCCGTGAAGCCATATGGCCTCAGAGCTTTATTAGTGTGCACGGAGAAGACAACTGATCCAATTTCTTCTAAAGATAAATGTTTCATTAGATCTAAGTTATCTTAATTGGTTACTAAGAGTGAGATATGATGTAGCATTTCCCGAGTTCTCATGTTTGAATCCTCTTCAATAATACTAGAATTCACAAACAAGGAGAAAAAACCAATGGCTTCATACCAAAATTTCTCATTAGTTGTAAGAGTTTTTACCTAATGAGCTCCTAGTTTGTGTTACCCAATTACTAGATCTCCTCATTTTAGCTGAAGAATGGGAAAAGTGTTTCTATCACCCTCTTGCAGCCATGTGTCCCTTGACTTTTGTTTCCAATATATTCCCTTTTCTATTATTTCCATTTGTATGATTTCCTTATTAATGGTTGCAATCATGATTTTTAGCTTTTGAGTTTTAAATATGTTCTTGAAAGTAAAGGAGTTCCGATTGACTTGAGTGTTAATCCATTGCATCTTTTTACAAAACTGAAACATCCTGGATCCCCGAAAAACAGGAGCATTAGTCCACCAAAGTTGGAGCTGTGGTAAGAAGGATGCATCACATAGCCACATCTGTTTAACTTCAAACTTAAAAGAGCCCATTGAATTTTTCCTTAGTTGTGTAAAAGGAACATCAGCAAGAAGTGCAAAATGATCCGTTCTTGTGAGTGGGAGAACTTGTGACTGGGGGACAGAAAACATAGCAACACAAATCTATCCAGACGTTCTGCTATACAGGAAAAACCACATCTCCTATATGTTCATTTTTTAATGTACATGTGTGTTTATTGTAGTACTTTAGGTAAGTTGTTTATAAACATGCTTGAATCTATTACCCATAAATAAGACACTGACCAAAATTTTACAAGAGATTTTGAAGCTCTTCTATGTTCTAAGTTTTCCCTGTGGTCCTTGAAAGAGTCAATTGTTGTGCTACAAAACTCAATGCATAAGATTTCCTTTTATCCAGCTTTCCTCAAGTTGATCATTGGTGCATAGTGATCCCAAGTACTTGTGGATTTGTGAGTTAGAAGGGATGGTTTTAATTGCAAAAAGTCATTTTTGGAAAGTCTGTGATGAAAAATAGTCATGTGGGAAATATTGTGACGCAGAAAAAATATACACACTAAAACACAGGTGAAAATGCTTGACACGGCTAAAATGTGGGTTAAAATGCAAATTTTCACGCATGTTTTACAATAAAACTATGCATATATCCTTCTGTGCAATAAACACTTACTAGCAAGCACAAATTTTATAGCATATTGTGAAGAATTTTAGGTAATTTGAAGGAGAAATTTTTAGATTGTTGTACATGTAAAACAGTAAACGGTTAGTTTCAATTTTTTTCTTTTTTCCAAGCATTTAAATTTGTAAAAAATAAAATTATGGTGGGTTGTCAATAATTGCCAAAAGTATGAAGTCCCAAAGCAATTCCTTTGGCATGGCAAGTGGATTACACCCAGCCTCCTTAGACGCCTTGGCCATTTAGGTGTTTGGCCTAAAGTTTAAACTTTTTTCCTTTGGAGTTCTTGATGCATAGGTCATTACCTTAGATTTGTCTTCGACTGATTTTGTGCAATACAACCTTCAGCTTTGCACAAGAAAAGTGGAGAACTAACTAGTGAATCTCAATGATTTGGATGAGACCTGTGGGGTTTGTGGAAAGTTCGGTAACATTGGTTCATAAAGCCTTTATGGTCACTTCTTGTCATTATTTGTCTACCTTTTTGAACTGAGGTAATTTTGTTTACAACGAAACCTCAACACAATGTTCTAGTGTTGATAATGTTGATAAGAGCATTATCTTTTGACCTTAAGAATCCATCTACTACCAATGAAACTGCTTGGGTTAGTTACCAACTCATGGATTTGAATTTTTGAAGTCATACAACTATGAGCAATATGACCAAACATGTAAACTTTTCAAATGAACAAGGAAAGAAAAATACAGTGAGGACACCATAGACACTGTAGATATTCTAGTGTGTGAAATCCCCAGCTAAAATGTGGCCAGTCCACTTAAAACTACTCCAATGATGACGATGGCAATTCTACAGCCTCTAGGCTCAATGTAAAGCTTTTGCATATGCTGGGAAACTCTCCAACAATCATTTCAACTCCAATGATGTGTGTACGAGCCTTCGCATCTTTTTGTAGTCATAAAATGAAGAAGTTTCTTACACAAAATCTCAATTACAACTCCCAAAGGTCACAAGACTTGTCCCTTTCTTACATTCATACATGCTTTTCTAGTAAAAAACATAATCTAGAAGCCAAAATGAGTTGTTACATACAAAAGGAATTTTAAAAATACTTGGCACTGTTTTGAAAGTATCGTCACTGAACTAATTTTTAGATTCTTTTAATAATTGCAAATTCCGTATGGTGGGGAATGATAAAAATCTATTCTCATTGATAAGTAGGAGATAATTTCCATAGCAAGTCAAATTGTGATATTGCTATTAGGATTTAATTGTGTGATTTTGAGTAGTGATTCAACATGAATCCATCTCTCATGAGAATAAATGGAACACTTAGCACTCATTGGATCTAGGTGATGCTCACAGGGGTGAAGCACCGGGACTTCCCAGGAGGTCACCCTATAATATCCCTTTCCGGATTTAAATCCAAACAGTAAACCAATTTCTGATACAAATTCGAGAACCTTAATCCGACTTGTAACCCATAGATTTGCATACAAGGAAACTCAGAAACTTTGTTTTATTCCACCAATATTCAGAAAGTACATATATAAACTAGGAATTAACACAAATAACCACAAATGCGTTACTATATTAAACAACAATACAATAACGTACAACAATTCAAGTAATCCAATCTTATAAATAGAAATGACAGTCAGATTGGCAATGTAGATGAAACCTGTAAGAAGGCTAGGTTTGTGTCCAACTTTAAAATGCTTCTTCAAGGGTTTGCGTCCTAGAAGAAATAACCAGCAACTGTTTCCAACTCTCAGATTGATATTTGTTTTAAATATTATAATCTTCATATCATCCCATGTGAAGTCCGATGTACCTTTATCACTTTTCCCAATGTGATGCACGCTCTTTTAAGCAATGTGGGATAAAAAAGCTTTTTGTCCTTTAGTCACTTAAGTGAACATAGTACCTTTTTAAAAATAAAGTGACAAGTTAAATGAACTTAAATAGTCACTTAGTCAGTAAACCATATAATCATCAGACATTAAAATAACTAATCAAATGAACTCGGATAAGCACGTGCAATAGCTTGTTGGAAAGCTCTTGACGAGATGCTTTCAAATCAACACTAGGATATCAAGAATATTGAGCTCTATTTATTCACTAAAAATAGTAAGTATCTGAACAACCTGCCAAAATTGCTCTCATGGGTCTGAAACTGGAAATGTCTAGGCCAAACCTTGCACTGAACCCCGTAAAGAATATTTTCGCCCTCGAAACCTAGGTGAAGTGATCCAGCACACAGAATTATAATGTCCCAGAAAAAGGGGACATTACACACCCATCCCAGTACTACTCGAACCTGAGCGCGCTTAACTACGGAATTTCCTCCATGGTTAAACCCAAAGCTTGCAACCCCATTTGCAAAACCTTCACCAACTGTTGTGCCTTATGAACCATTCATTAGAAAGCCCCTTAAGCCCATTAATTGATAAGTAGGAGATAATTTCCATTGCAAGTCGAATTGTGATATTGCTATTAGGATTTAACTATGTGATTTTGAGTCAAACTCATTGACCCATGTTTCATGAGTAGTGATTCAACATGAATCCATCTTTCATGAGAATAAATGGAACACTTAGCACTTATTGGATCTAGGTGATGCTCACTGTAAGAATTTTCCTTAGGGCGAAATGACGCCAAGATCAAGAAGCTCAAGAACAAAGCACAATATGGACCAAATGATGTATGATCATAATAACAATATGAGAATAATTGATGTTCATGTACACTAGAAGTGCCTGTATATAAAGGCCTCTAGAATGATTAAGAGTTAGCAAAATGATAAGCCTCACAACTAAGCATATGTCCAGCAAGAGTGGATTATCCTCCATTCAGCACAGAAGTTAGTGCGATGATGAGAGGATAAGCTTACATAGGTTTATCACATAAAAAGATGTTGTAGACACCATGTGCTTAATTAGAGTGCGAACAACTGTGTTGTCTATAGGACAAATCAATTGAATATGTAAACTCCTCTGTTGTGGACACTATGTGCTAAAATGAGTTGCTTATTCCTGTGTTGTCAGCAGGACAACTCATATAACTATGCATACTCTTAGATGTCTATATGATAAATAATAAAATTATGCATTTAACCTAAGTAAACTTAAGTAAAGTGTAATAATAATTAATTATTTACACTAACACCCCCCTTAAGTGCAACTTATGGGAATGCACTTAAGCTCACAAAAGCTATGATGAAAATGCATGATGGGTCCCGGCTACTAGGCCATATTAGGTACCCATGTACAAATGCAATGCTCTATATACAATGCTATGCAATCTCTCTGAAAAATGGAGAAAGAGGGAAAACCTCATGGAAAAAACCCTCCCCCAAAAAGAGAGATAAGTACAATAAAGAAGAGAAGAGTCATGTGACCCCCCCTGCTGAAAAATCCTGCACATCCAAGAGATCTCGCAAATGAAGATACTTGACCTCAGTGAAGGGCTTGGTGAAGATGTCGGCAATCTGCTGCTCTGGAGGACAATACTGCAATGCAATGACCTGCTCATGAATCAGCTCTTTGATGTAGTGCATATGAACCTCAATGTGTTTTGACTAGTGATGTTGGACTGGATGTTTTGAGATTTCAATGACACTCTGATTATCACAATGTATGACTGCAGGTTGAGGTATGTCAAAACCAAACTCCTTTAGAATTTGCTGTAACCAAATAGCTTCTGTAGCCGCATTGATAGTTCCTCGATACTCAGCCTCAGTCGATGAAAGAGCAATGGTGTTCTGCTTTTTACTCTGCCAACAAATGGGGCCGGTACCAAGATGAAACATGTAACCTAAAGTAGACTTGCGAGAATCAAGATCTCTTGCATAGTCTAACTCTATATAACCCACTAACTATTGTCTAGTACCAGTTGCATAGCATATCCCATGTGTATGTGTATCCTAGATATAGTGCAAAATGCGTTTGGCTACCTTCTAGTGAAGTTCATGTGGCTTTTGCATGAAGCGAGAAACTATGCCAACTGCAAAGGATATGCCAAGGAGTGTATGTGTCAAGTAGATGAGACTTCCAACCAATTGTCTATACAAAGTAGCATCAACAAGTGGAGTGGAACACTTTGCTTCTAACTTAACACCTGAAAGAAATGGAGTAGATGCAGCCTTGCAGTCACTCATGTGAAACCGAGCAAGTAGATCAAGAGCATACTTGGATTGTGATAATGTGAGCCCTGATGAAGACTGATGCATCTCGATACCAAGGAAATAATGAAGTAGACCCAAGTTTGTCATCGAAAACCTATCTTGGAAAGTAGCTTTGACACTATCAATGATGGATGTTGTACTCCTTGTAATGATTAAGTCATCAACATAAAGCACAAGTAGCAAGTGAGAATCATCCCGCTGAAGAATGTAGACATTCGAATCTGAATGACATCTGGTGAACCCTACTGAGAGAAGGAGAGAATCCATCTTGGCATACCAAGCTCTTGTAGCTTGTTTTAGTCCATAGATAGACTTTTTCAACTTGCAAACCAAGGTAGAATCCTAAATGAACCCTTGTGGCTGCTCCATATAAATCTCTTCATAAAGATCACCATTCAAGAATGCCCTTTTCACATCCGTCTGATGAACAACCCATCTCTAAGTTGCTGCTATAGCTACTATCAAACGAATGGAGTTCATTTTTGCAACTGGTGCAAAGGTCTCAGTGTAGCCAATGCTAGGTACCTGAGAGAAACCTTTTGCAACAAGTCTAGCCTTATGTTTATCAATACTTCCATCCGCTGCAAACTTGGTTCGATAGATCCACTTATACCGAACCAATTTTCTTCCCTTAGGAAGAGAGACTAAGTCCCATTTATCATTTCTCATAAGAGAATTATATTCTTCCTCCATTGCTTTATCCTATTCTTGAATACTTGAAGCTCCTTTGAATGATTGAGGATCAGAAGCAACTGCAATATAAGCATGAGGGAGTGAGTTGTGTTATGATCTTGTCCTCCTAGTATCTGAAGGATTCCTTGCCAATGGTCTTGCCGCATCCAATGTCTACTGAGCCCATTTAGGTCTAGTGGAAGAAGATGTAGAAGGGATATCCTCAACCTCAATTGGCTGATGCCTTTGTTTGGGTCGTGGACGAATATCTTCTAAGTCACTATCATCATTGTCACTTTCTTCAATGAAGAAGGAGCAGTTGAAGAAGTAAAGCTGGGACAACTTTCTTTAAAATGTACACTCTCATAGAAAATGTCATGTGTCTCTAGATCCATCAACTTGTAGGCTTTATGTAAGTCCGAATATCCAACAAAGATGCAAGGTTTGCTTTGTTGTTCTATTGCCTTGCGTTTCCGTGGAGGTATTCGTGCCCATTCTGGACAACCAAAGACTCTAAAGTGCTTTACAAAAGGTTTTCTGCCAGTCCAAGCTTCAAAAGTAGTTATACCATCCAAAGCTTTATGAGGACTCCTATTCTAGAATAGTTAGCACAATTCATTGCTTTAGCCCAAAAGACTTGATCAAGAGACTTATGTAGTAGCATGCAAGTGGTCATCTCCTTGAGGGTTTTGTTCTTCCTTTCAGCAACACCATTCTGCTGTGGCGTGTATGGTACTGAATGCTGAAGGTCAATCCCCTCTTGAGTACAAAAATCTATAAGTTTTGAGTTCACATACTCCCCTCCATTATCTGTTCAAAGAGCCTTGATGGCTTTCTTTGACTGCTTTTCCAATTGAGTCTTGAAGCTGAGAAATCGTTCAAACACGTCACTCTTGTGAGCCATGAAGAATGCCCAAGTATAGTGAGAGTAGTCATCAATGAAGGTGAGTGCATAGTAAGACTTTCCAAATGATGGCACTGGAAATGGGCCCGCCACATCACTATGAACTAGTTCAAGAACACATTGTGCTCTCCAAGACATCCCCTTGTCAAACATTTTTTCTATATGCTTCCCAAGTGTACAACCTGAACAAACACCATCTGAAAACTGGACTTGAGGTAGACCATGAACCATGTTCTTGTTGCTATGTTGTTGAAGATATCTATAGTTGAGATGTCCAAATCTCTAATGCCATAGTTTGGTTTCTGTATTTGAATGCATTAACAAGGCTTGTGCATTTGATTTGGGCACAAAGGAAGAGAAAGTGTAAAGCCTTGAATCATGATTAGCTTCACCTATTGCAACCATAGAGTCGTCTTTGATGCTTTTCACTACTACTGAATCTGGAAGAAATTCAACCTTGTTTCCACCTCCATAGTGAGTGATTTGGTAGACTGAAAGAAGGTTGGAGGTAAGATTAGGAACATATAGAACATCCTTGAGCACTCCACTTTCCATCTCAACTTCACCTTTTCCTTCAACTTTGACTTTAGTATCATCTCCTACAAAGATGTGAGGTACCTCTGAAGGTGTCATAGAAGAAAAATCTCTCTTTGAAGCACCCATGTGATGTATGGAACTTGAGTCAATAATCCATTCTCCCTGACTGACAATGTTTGTGAGGAAAGCTTGCCCTTTGCTCTTAGAATCTGAAGATGAAGACCCCTTTTCCTTATAAGCATTAGGCAATGGAACATTGTGTTTCTTCATGATGTTTTTCAATTCATCAATCTACTTGTGATAACACTGATGTTCGTCATGACCAATTCTTTTGCAATAGGCACACTTCTTTTCCTAATTTGTGTCCCCCTTTTTGTTGGTATTAGGAGAAGACTTGCCTTGTTGTTGATTTGATTGAGGTGTTGATGTTTCTATATCCCCTTGTTTGTTATCTTTCTACTTCTTCTTTTTGCCCTTTCCTTTGCTTGAACTTTCACCAGTTGAATTTTTAGAGCTCTCATTGTTAACCACCAATGCCTTAGACTTTGAAGACTTGAGAACCCCCATTGTTATCAACTTAGCTTGTTCATCCTCTAACAACTGAGCATAGTCATCAAAAATGATTTTCTTATAGGAAGCCCCTAAGGTAATCTTTGTGGTGTTGAAAGAAGAGACAAATGTGGAGTATTCTGATGGTAGCTTATTATGAATTAGATAAATCAACCTGTCGTCTTTAATAGGACCACAACAATTATTAAGTTTTGTTCTCAACTCATTCACTTTAATGATAAAATCCTGTATAGAATCAAAGCTCTTAGGTTCTGGGGAGATAAGCTCATCTTTAATCTTGTAGACATTTTCCTCAGTCACTTTCCCATATAGATTTTTAAGAGCATCCCAAGTATCCTTGGAGGTATCATATTTGATGATCTGATAGAGGATCTTGTCATCAACCCCTAACCTAATGGGTCCTAGAGCTTTCCTATTTGCTGTTTCCCAAGCACGAATTTCACTTTGAGATATTTGATCACCTGTTGGTTTAGGAAAAGGACCATCTGCATATTGAGAAACTTCTTCATTCATCAATTCACACCATTTTTTAACTGACCATGTCGCATAAGTATGTGGTGTTAATTTTGGAATTTTAAGGTTTTCCATAATGCAAGGAAAGAAAGATAACAACAAGAAAAGAGGAACACAACACCAAGAGACAACCCCCTTTTCACTCAATCAAAAAACCCCCCCAAAATGAATGATTTTGGCACTTTATACTTAGTGCGTTTACAATAGCCACTTGCCAATTTAGGCCTAAGTGGACTTCTGATTTTGCTGTTTACAACCTCCTTTTGGAGTTCAAATTTGGTACTTAGCACTGTAGCTTAGAAATACAACAATTTTGAAGTATGAACAAAGTAATACAATGCAAAAAATGACCTATTTTTGCAAGTTGTATTTCTGTCCACTCAAGCCTATAATCTATAAACTAATTGCAAATTTGGAAAGTAGATGAAAAATTATGCACTTTGAAAAAAAACGAAACTTGAAAATGTGTCCAGATGAGCTATATGGAGCATTTGAAGTTGTAAAATGCAGGATTGGATAGGTATAGTTGCCAAAAACTGAATTTTTTGACAAATCTGTGCACCAAAACCAGAAAATAATAGCACCATTGAAAAATTCAGGAAATTCTAGACAAAATAAAAAAAATTGCACCTGATTTGGAGTCCGGATGACTGAGATATGGCCTCCTGAAGTTGTACTAGCAAATCAAAACTGCATATGGTGAGGGTTTTGCCCTGATGACATCAGAAAATGAGGTTAAATTTGATGTCCAAACGACCATCGTGGTAGTGCAATCTGGCCTACTGGTGACAATCAAACGACCGTCAAATTTAAGGTAGTACATGGATGACATCAGCAAAAAAATCAGCCCCTGGCCGACGTGGCAGTATGGACAATGATGTCAGATGCTGACGTATAGTATGGCGGTGCTGATGTGTGTTGACTGGGCTGTTGTGGCACTATGAGGGACTTGATGTGGCGGTCAACGTGGAGGGGCCTACGTGGCAATTGATGTGGTGTCGTCGGAAAGCAATTATTGGTGCCAAAAAAATATTGGGTGGTGAAGTGTAGAGTTTGCCCAGTGGAGAACGAAGGTCAGCGGTTGGCGTTGGAAGATCGTCGGCAGGGGAGTAAAAAACCGGCAGTCGGTGGGCAAGCAAGGAGTTTAATCCCACATTCACTAAATTGGTGAATGTGGAGATGTATAAGAGTTGGTGCCTGCAAGGAATTAAAATGGCTTAGAAGCCACTGTGAAATAATCTATCGCCGTGTTTGGAATGTGGTTGCTGGTTTGGTTTGCCGGTTATTGGAAGATGCTGCCGAAATGTGATGTGTGTTGGATTATGTGGAAATTCCGGCCGTGGGTGCCGGGAATTGATCCCCTGGTTGCTTGCAATAAATGCTCTCTACAGGCCTGATGGCCAATTTTTTTTTGAAAAAATGCAGATCCAAAAATTACAAAGACGCAAATCCGAAAATTGCAGAGATGGAAATAAATAAAAAATGCAGATTCGAAAATCAAATGCATAGATCTGAAACAATCATACCAATTTTGCAAATCGGGCCTTAAGGTGCCGGTTTGCAAAAAAAATTTGCCTCAAATTTGACTATAGCCTAGGGTAGCAAATTTATAGTCAAAATTTACCGAATCAATGCTTCGGACGCAATGGTGAAGTCTGGTTTGGCTCTAGACGCTCCCAATAGCTGCAGATACTTTGGATTTGAATTGTGGTCCTCCGAGAGGTGAAGCAAAAATGGTCTCCAATGGCTATGAAATGAAGCTCCCTTAGCTCTGATACCATGTAAGAATTTGCCTTAGGGAAAAATGATGCCAAGATCAAGAAGCTCAAGAACAAAGCACAATATGGACCAAATGATGTATGATCATAATAACAATATGAGAATAATTGATGTTCATGTACACTAGAAGTGCCTGTATATAAAGGCCTCTAGAATGACTATGAGTTAGCAAAATGATAATCCTCATAATTAAGCACATGTCCACCAAGAGTGGATTATCCTCCATTGAGCACAGAAGTTAGTGCGATGATGAGAGGATAAGCTTACATAGGTGTATTACATAAAAAGATGTTGTAGACACCATGTGCTTAATACAACTGTGTTGTCTACATGACTACTCAGTTGAATATGCAAACTCCTGTGTTGTAGACACCATGTGTTAAAATGAGTTGCTTACTCCTGTGTTGTCAGCAGGACAACTCATATAACTATGCATACTCCTAGGTTTCTATATGATAAATAATAAAATAATGCATTTAACCTAAGTAAACTTAAGTAAAGTGTAATAATAATTAATTATTTACACTAACACTCACAGGGGTGAAGCACCGAGACTTCTCAGGAGGTCACCCATCTTAGTACTACTCCAACCTGAGCGCGCTCAACTATGGAGTTTCCTCCATGGTTAAACCCAAAGCTTGGAACCCCATTTGCAGAACCTTCACCAAGTGTTGTGCCTCATGAACCATTCATTAGAAAGCTCCTTAAGCTACTGTATATTAACTACCCTTGGGACCAACTTATTAATTATTATGGGGATATTCCATCCATGGGTTATTTTGCCCATGGGGTTATTTTGACTTGTGTTATTATGTGTGATATCCCCTATTTGAAAATAGAATTGAATAATAATAAAAAAATTGGAATATAAAAATAAATGAATAGTAACCAATTATAATATAATATAATAAATTAATGAAAGAACCAAATATATTGAAAGCAAATGACTTCTGAACTCCAAAAGTTGCCACCTCTTGATTTGGAAGATATAAAAGTTCAAACTCAATCAATGGGAGAATATAGAATATAATAGAAGAATTTTGATACAACAAAATAACATTTAAGAATTCACCGCATTATATCTATAGAACATTCCACACAGCAGTGACATTGTGGAAGAAATATAAGGAAAATTAATTGCACATTGTCTGCAACTGCATGTTAAATATAGTCGGATTCCTATATAACCAACAACATTGGGCAAAGTAAAGAAAACTTTCAGATTATAATTCAGAGATTTATGCATCTATGTGACTCATATGAACAATTTGACTATTTAAATAATAAATTTAAGATATATCAGAGCACCATTTTAAACATACATGCTTAAGTCTAGTTATTATTTCTAAGTCTAAGAAGAATAGCATAAATGCAATAAGGGAGAGGCTTGTGTAAATCCAGCCAATCGTTCAGTCTCAAGATAGGATGAAGATCAACAACCCTTAGCGCCTTGCAAACATGTCCAAGAAAGGCTTAAAGACTTGGATCTATAAAAACCTTGAGGGAAACCATTGTGTTTGGTGTCTAAGAAACTTATTGCATTTTGGCATTCTCATAAACAGGGACAATAAACAGGATAGCATGGTCTTCTCAATTCGCATATATAGCTTATATACAATTTTTGTATTTATAGCATAAGTTAATATAATTCAATTTAAGTTAATTAAACACAAGTTCAATTACACATAATTAGTTAAACTTACATGGGGACATTAAAAATGGTATCTGAGCATGATCCTACCATCTTGTAGGGTAGAAGGACAAAAGACAGAATCATTCTGGTAGATAAAAATAATCTAGAAATACATACATGTGTACTCAAGAAAATATCAAACTAGAGAAACAAATTATAAATTTTATGGATATAATGACACATTTATTTCAATAGAAGAAATCTAACAAGGTGTGTATAATGTGTATACTTTGTCTTGACACATGTAAGTATATTCTTAGTGTCTATTACGGGAAGTAATTGGAAAATATTTGCTCGTTATTAGCAGTGATGAAGAGATCAATTTATACAAGAGACTGAACGATGTTTCTTTAAGAAACAAGCGTAAAGAATAGAAACATTCTATTCTAGAAACAAAAAACTAAATATTAGAAACATTCTAATATTTACAAAAGATTACAATATATAACCATTAGATACTAAACATAGATAATAGAAACTATCTATTATCATAATACCCTCCCTTAATGGTTGATCTATCTAGAGCACGAAGCTATAAAAAAGCATAAAAGGAAGATTTTGTCTACTCAAGAGGCTCCGCACTATTCGCCGTGGGCTACGAACCAAATTGCTTAGATAGGGCAGCTAAGCGTTTATTCAACCTATGACATTTCCACCACAAAATTGGATTCTTTTGTGCCATAGTTTTGAGATCCACCTTTGCTATATCTGAGTATCCTACAAGTTACAAGTTTACAACATAATATTAAAATGACTTAAATAAAGTTATAATTAACAGTTAAAAGAACTTATAATTATAAAGAGTTTAGAGCACTGAATCAATATTTAAGGATTACACGAAAGACTAGCAAATTCGGACCACTCGGTGCAAATCTCACTAGCAGTCTCAGTATCATACATCCTAGCAATGCATCGAAAGAACCCATTCTTCACCTCATCATCCTGAAGTGGTGTGACTCTACCAAGCCTAGGTATGTACCACTTCAGGTTCAATGCATAGGCAGCCATGTGCAAAGGAGTGTTCAACTTTTTCCATCTGCGGTGAATGATAGGCTCAATGTGTTCCATATAGAATGCTAGAGTGGGGTCTCTTTCACACACAATAATCCTCATCTGCCCAAGCATGGAATGAATGCACTCATAAACCTCTCCAAGGCTAGATGAATCTGCATCTCCATATCTAATCACCTGAAACACTGGAGTAATGATGGAAACTATGTATTTTGAGTCACTCCAAAACTGATCACTCTTCACTGTCTCCTTTACCCTCTTCCCTTGCTCTATTCTGGACGTAGGCCATCGATTCCATTCTTGTGTAATAACCATGAGTTGCAGTGGCTCTTGCAACTCAATCATTCTCTCTAAGAGAATATAATATGATGCGTACTTGGTCTCAATTGGTTTAAGGAATTGCTTCTTTGCGAAGCTCTTGAAAAGTGCATGTGATGTATGGTGATTGCAAATAAACATCTACACCTCTCTCCCATCATTAAACACCTTTCTAATTCACTCTATTTTTCCCATGTCTTTGAGTGCATTGTTCATGGCATGCACACAACATGGAGTCCACCAAATATGCCTATAGGCTGCCTCAACAAGCCTCCCTGCAGCTTTGCACACATGTGGTACATCTATCACAACTTGGGCCACATTTTGTGGCCCAACCTCCTCAATGGCTTCCCTAAGCACATGAAACTGAAATCAGCATCTTTATGATACCCTGAACAATCAACTGCCCTCAAAAAGTATGGACCCTCGGTGCATGTAACCATAATGTTGATGAGTGGACGATGACTAATGCCCATCCACCCATCCATGATAATGCTGCAACCTGAATCCATCCAACATGCTTTCATTTGCTCCATCAAGATCCCAACCTTGTCATATGCTCTATCTAACACTGTGGTCCTCAACTTGTGGTCACCTAGTGGCACATATGATGGCTCTCCCTCGTTCACTGCCATGGACATCATCCTCACAAAATAAGGAGATTGAGCCATGTGTAGGGATGCCATTGGAAAAGAAGAAATCACCAACAATATCATCTAACCGGTCCCTTGTGTGCATGCTAAATAAATGAGCGATGGGGTTACTACCACTATGACTTGTAGTTGCTTTCCGTTCCCCCCTACTGCTATCCCCTGTTGAACTATGTGTAGGTAAGGAAGAGGATGGTGTAAGTGACATAGTCCCTGCTCTCTGATGCAAGATACGAGTAGATGTATCTCACTGCCCTCGTAATTGTTGTATACCCTATACCTGTTGCCTAGCAGTCAAAGATCTAGGCACTGGAACATCAATATCATCAGGAATGCCCCATAGTTTGTTCACTTCAATTCTGTATTTCACATTCTCAAGATTTGACAAGAATATGCATGGGTTCACACCATAACCAGTCCAAAAAAGATGTGAATTAACTCTTGTAATGTTGCCAAACCATTTTGCACCACATATATTACACTTCCATTTACGTGTGCCACCATTTGAAGGTGTAGGGCATGTAATTTTCACAGCAAATTGTTTTAGAGGGGACTTTGGATCATAAAACTCTGTTGGTGCAACATAAGGAGGCTCTTCCTCAAATTGACCATCTACATTAGCCGCCCCATGATCACTTCCCTCAGGCTTAGGCTCATAATTAGATGCACTTGCCTCATTAATTTCTATGTCTTTCATTAATTTCTACGTCTTCTCCACTTTTGCCAGATCTAGATGCCTTTTATACAACTGCATTTCACAAAATGGAAATAAAATTATAAAAATGATCATGATACATTTCAGCCCAAGTAAAAATAAGTTATACAAACTAGTTCCAGCCTACTTAAAACTTTACTATATAATTTTAGCATTTACTATTAAAAAACATTATATATATAAAAGAAAGCTAAATAGTAAATACTAAATATGTTTCAGCATATTTTTTAATTTTTATTTTAAGAAAAATAAAAAAATTAATATAGATAATAAAAATCATAGAACTATTAACTATCTACTGTCAACAAGATTCAAGAATGAAACATTCAAAAATTTAAAGTTGAAACTTGAAAGTAAAACTAAATACTAAATTTAAAAATTATAATTTGATTTCTAAGAGAAAAAAAAAGTTGAAAAATAAATAAAACCTACCTTAAACTTGAGGAGACACTTGCCAAATCAAATCTTCTTTCTCCTCTTGCTCCTCTTGATCTTGCAATCCCTTGCAAAATCACTCACTAAGCGCTC
This sequence comes from Cupressus sempervirens, assembly GCA_028749045.1. NCBI lineage: Eukaryota > Viridiplantae > Streptophyta > Pinopsida > Cupressales > Cupressaceae > Cupressus > Cupressus sempervirens. The sequence continues at coordinate 67,415,264 of CM053783.1, forward strand.
ACAAACTCCTCCAAACTGTTTTGCTCACTTAGCTCCTTGTTGCTCCAAAACAATGAAATGAAAATAAGGTCTATTGGTTTTATTAAACCTTCAAATAAACCACATGGGACCCACACCCAATTAGGGTTAGCATGCATAAAAAAACAAATTTAAAAAAAAATGCAAAAATATATTTTTCTCTAACTTTTGCACCCATTCAGCCGGCTGCACCCCGCGAGCACTTTAGGAGCACCCCCGCACCTGAGCACTTGCCACGCCCCCGGGTCTCGCGTCCCACCCGGGTGCTTGACTGGTGCGGCCATGGTGTGGTGGTGCAATTTCTGTCGGTAGGGGTACTCGAGTGTGTGACGCACCCGCACCGGGTGTGTACGCATACCAAGGGCTTTGGGTTTTTTACCTGGGTGCCTGCACCCGAGTTACACTAAAAAAAATAGACGGATTTGGATAGAAATGGGCTGTAGAATGAACCAGAAGTCAGCGGATTCAGATCTCTCAGAATGGAAATCCTAGTCGAATTATAGAGAGAGTTGGAAGCAAATATGCATGTAAATAATTTCAAGAATAAAAGACATAATTTCAACCAAGAAATTCTAATTATTTTTGAAAATATTTAGAGTGTTGGCTCTGATACCATATTACAGAAGTAATTGGAAAATATTTTCTTGTTATTAACAGTGATCAAGAAATCAATTTATATAAGAGACTGAACGATGTTTCCTTGAGAAACCATTGTAAAGAATAGAAACATTCTATTCTAGAAACAAAAAACTAAATATTATAAACATTCTAATATTCACAGAAGATTACAATAGATAACCATTAGATACTAAACAAAGATAATAGAAACTATCTATTATCGTAATAGTGTCTTTATTATTAAAGTGCATTCTTCATTATGCTTTGTGTTTTTCATATATTTCATACTTTCAAATGGACGTGCTTCTACAGACTTATTAATCAATCTAAGAATACTGAGGCTTGAGTATTTTTAATTTACAGATTAATAACAAAGTTGCTGAATTACTCACAAAACACCTGTATAAAAATTAATATAGCTCGAGGACAAGCAATTTTGGGGAGCGTGGGACTGTGATGTCCCCTATTTGACAATAGGATTGAATATTAATAAAATCAGAATTTAAAAATAAATGAATAGTAACCAATTATAATATATATATATAATTAATAATTAATAAAAGGACCAAATATAATGAAAGAAAATAACTTTTCAACTCCAAAAGTTGCCACCTCTTGGTTTTGAAGATATAAAAGTTAAGTTCAAACTCAATCAATGGGAGAATATAGAATATAATAGAGGAATTTTGGTGAGAACAGCAGAATAACATCTGAGAATTCACCACAAAATATCTACAAAACATTCCACACAGCAGTGGCATTGTGGAAGAAATATAAGAAAGGGAAATTAATTGCACATTGTCTGCAACTGCATATTAAATATAGTTAGATCCCCATACAACTAATATCATCAGTCAAGTATGGAAAACTTTCAAATCGTAAGTTAGGGATCTATGTTACTGGTATGAGCAGTTTGACTATTTAATTAATACATTTAAGAAATATTTGAGCACTATTTAAACATGCATGCTCAAGTCTAGTTATTATTTCTAAGTCTAAGAAAAAGAGCACAAATGTCATAAGGGAGAGACCTGTCTAAATCCAGCCAATCGGTCAGTCTGAACATGGGATAAAGATCAGCAACCCTTTGCGCCTTGTGAACATGTCCAAGAAAGGCTTCAGGGCTTGGATCTATAAAAACTTTGAGGGACCATTGAGTTTGGTGTCTAAGCAACCCATTACATTTCAGCATTCTCTTAAGCGGGAATAATAACTAGGATAGCATGGTCTTCTCAATTCACATAATTAATTTATTACTAATTTATATACAGTTATCTTTATAGCATGAGTTGAGTTAATACAATTCAAGTATATTAAACATAAGTTCAATTACACAATTAGTTAAACTTACATGGGGACATTACATTATGACCATGGGATATTTTGTCCTTGGGTTATTGTGTCCAGGTTATTTTGGTCAGGTTAGTATGTCTGGACATCCCTTTGGATGCATGCATGTATCAATTATCCATTTTCACTAGGTGGCAATCACTCATGTGCCAGTCTTGGAACATTTACTGTGGTATGTGAAAAACTTGCTGTGGTGTTTGCATTTTCATTGCCTGTGCAAACCAGCATTCGCTAAAATTAGCAAAAATACTCCTGACAATCTTCCTGCACCATAACCTGCACATGAGTGCTCATATCACCTTGAGCATTTTCCAGCCTACAAGTAGTTCTCTGTCCCAAAAGATGTGAAAAGTGTGAAAACTGGACCCATTTTCCGATCACTTAAACTTGAGGTCAGCTTAAATGCTAATATGTCTTTATTTTCTATTTGTTTGAAGATCTAGCTCATCTTGTCGTATTTAGTGATAGTAGATGTGGGAACCTGAATTTTTCGTTTCATTGTAGATAATATCTTTTCTCCAGCAACATTCACATCCTCGTGTTGCTCAGAGAATACCTTCAGTGCCTGAGAATGTAACAGATCAGGTATGTCATTGTTTGGCATATCTTAATTTTTATGCATTTCTTTTGGTATTTTGTATGCATTGTGGTTCTGATTTCAATGAGTATTTATATTCTATATTTTTCCATTGCTCTTCACTGCAGATTCGATTGTGGGAGAGTGACCGAAATAGAGTTCAGTTAACTTCTTCATATATGTATGATGATTTCCCTTCAGAGGTAAGCTACAAATTCCTGCATGGTGGATCATGTGGCTCACAAATTTGCAAATATGTGAGACAGTTTCACTTTTTTGCTTTGCACCGTTGGATAGATGCTAAATATCATCAAAATGTTGATTGGACATGTAAAGTTACTCTGAATGACATTGTTTTATAATGTATTTCTATCTCACTGTCTGGATTTGAAATTTTCAGTGCATTTTATTTATATGCCATTTAATTGGATTGATTAATGTTAGAATTGTGCTGTAAGCTGAATTGATAATAAAGCTAATTTCTAAACTACATTTCAAGCTTTAGTTTTAAATGCATTCTAAACTTTAAGCTTTATGTTGGCCAGGATGTATTTGAATCTGCATGTGCATATGCAAGGGATGTTGGAGGGTGGTTGTGGGATGATACCAAGCATAGGCGGCTTGTTGTTCGCGCGGAGTCACATCAAGAAATGCGGGAGTTCATTCGACGCCAAAATACAGGATCCTCAAACAGAAAGTGAATCAGGAATGGTGTAATCAATGTGATGCAATGGCTCTCCTGAGCTTTTTATGTTGATGTTGGAGGTATGGGGGTCATAATTGTATAGATAGATCATAATATCATTTTGATAACTGAAGAGTTGTCACCTAGACTGCCAGACTCAAATTCAGCCTATTTTTGACAATTCTCACCTGTAGAGGTATTCCCAGAGCTGGGATAGACATCCTTATATCCTGATGATGGATTGTGGAGTGTGATCAGGAACATTTATGATGAAAAATCTGATGCAGTTGGAATCCAGAAACAATTTGTGAATTATTACTACGTCTGAAAATCTAAATATCCCTTGTCAATCACCTCTGAAAAATAGCGAGCAAGATCTTTCTGGTGGTCTTCAATTAACATGAAAGTTCTTATACTTGGCTCTTGTCACCCTTATGAATGGATTTCCATCTGTAACCTTGATCTGAGCAGCTCTCAGAGGTTTGCTAGTCCTCCAGATGCTTGTGCACCTAGTATGCTAATTTATTGGAAATACCCTCAAGAAAGCCGTTTAATGCTAAAAGCAATTTTGTTAAATAATACTTGTTGCTTCACCTTGATAACCAACAAATATTCACTTGTCCTCTAGATGTGTGAGTACCTGTTGTTTAAATTTGTTGGGCACAGCTCTCAGATAACAGAATATCAATGATTTATGAAAGCCTTTCCATCTCGAATTTCAAATCAATGTTAACATACTATGGCATACAAATCTTACGAATACAATTACCTGGCCAATATATTTACCTTAGTATGCAATACACATCTTTTTAATACAATTAGCTTTGCAAATGTAATTTAATTTATCTGGCACGTATTTGGAACTATTTTTCCTACAATAGTATATAATAATATGTACTGTATTAATTAAATTCTGATTTAAAATTATTTTTAATGAATAATTTTATAATATTACAACTTATTGACCAAGAAGAACGAGAACAAAATGTTGACTAGGTGGCAGAAAGCAATTGCAATTTTAATGCTAAAAATATATGTATTAAGAGTATAGGAAAATCAAATATATAACAAAATAGAAAATACCTTTTTAAAAGCAAAGTGGACAATACCATACCCACACATTGTATTATCTAGTTCAAGAGTTCCTTAGGGAAAGAACTAGTAATAAAATCCTAAGTCCGCCCTCAATCACAATATCAAAATATCAGAAGCATTGTAGAAACCTATGCTAGATACATATTCAAAATACAATTCGACTCCAAATGAACTAGGTGACCCACATAAAAAATCTACAATAATAATCCTAAGTCACCTCATAAACTATACCACCATGAACAATGCTAAATAAAATATTACAATATTCCATTTGATAAAGACAACGGTGCAATATAAAATTTTCATTATGATGTCAAATTTAAGAATTCTCCTCTGCTCGATGATGCAACCCATCTCATCTTGCACCCTTGCAAATCTTTTCTTGTAACAATCTTCTTTCCACCATTTGTCTCCAAAAACATAATATTCAATTAATACCAAAACTTGTGTTACTCCAAAAATGCTGACCCAACTTTGACAGCTTAGTTTGTTCCAAATACACAACACCAACTCATTCATGCTCATACTGCTCCAAAAACATAGATCTATCTTGCAAAGCACAGGCTGCTCCATGAAGGCATTAACAACTTATCGACAACACTTGAAAATTGCTAATCATACTTCCTTTTATTTTATGGTGCCCTTTGAAAATTACCCTGTCGTAGTTACTCAAAATTGCAGATCATTTGTACACTAATCAATGTCCATAGGCTCTTCTTCATCTTCATCCAAACTCAATTGCCCAAAATCATCATTGAAATACAGTGAATTGAAAGCATCGTATGGTGTTATGTTACTTCCATCTTGATGTTCTCCATTTCAAGTTTGAAATTCCCTTTGTGAATCATTAGCATCCCATGTATTGCCATTAAGAATGAGAGCATTTTCTTCGATTTCCTTTTGTGGTAAGTGGGAATTATTTGGCTTCTCTACAATCATGTTGTGAATAGCTAACTGGTATGAGTGTTTTTGATTAAGTAAAATAGGTCTTTTACAGGGGTTCCTAAAACCCACCAGTTAACATCATAAAAGAAAAACTAACAGTTCAAGTTTAGCTACTAAGCAATAGAAACAGCAACATGCTAGGCCTGACCAACAAACAAAAACAAAATCCAAAAGGCCAAAAGCCAGGGAACAAGCAAAACTAGGAAGCACAATCAGGGGACAAGATCTTTAGCCAACTCCCATTTCTTTAACTCCATTTCTTCCTTGGCCTTAGCCTTGTCGGTCTTTGAGTGACTATTATCCTGCGAAGCCAACTCATCCCTTTTTCTCTTTTCCACCTTGCTCTTTTTGCTCGGGCTCTCCTCCTGTAAAGGCTCCTCCTCCTTAGTCGCCCTGGTTCCCTTTATGTCCTTATCCTTTTTACCCTTTTTAGTTTCCTCCATCATCTCATGCAATTGAATGATGTTATCATTTAGACCTTTAATATTGTTAAGGCTTTGATTAGCCGAGCTATGAAGCGTTGTCTCCATCCATTACACCCTTTTCTCAATCTTCGAAACCTTAGTCTCCGGTTTGCCAATTTCTACATTCTCACCCACCCCTTCCGGCCTTTCCCGTCCTTGCAACCAGAACTTTATTTCCTATATTTGATGAAATATCCATTTTATGGACTAAAAATTGTTCACGAGGTTGTTTCTAGCATTGTTCAAGAAGTTCATACCCATCTCTCGTACATTGTCACTAAGGATCACCAGGCCAGGATCAATAAGCTCTTCCAACTAAATGTTTCCATCCCTTCCCTCGAGCACCTTCGGGTTAATGTGTTCTTTGACAAGCCCCATCTTAGCAGTACTAGCATGGAAATTCTTCCATACAATTTTTCTACCCTTTTCGTCCAGAGACACCATAGTTTTTACCAAGCACTCTTCCTCCTTCCTTCCTCCTTGAGCTTTAAAAATTCCCTCCTTTCCCTTTCCATGAGCCTTCTCATCTTCCTTCTCCCCTCCTCTTTCCCTTTTGACCAAGCTTGTCACATTCCTGCTTGCATGTGCCTTACTAGGACCTTCCTCTCTCTCATTGCCTTCCCTATCCATGTCCATCCCCTCTTCCTCATCATTATACTCTTCCTCTCGTTTTATCCTTTTCTTCGAACCTCTTCCTGGCTTCTTTTTGTTCTTCTTACCCATATCCTTTATAATTTTTGCCACCTCCTCTTCTTCTTCCGAGTGCATACCTACACTATCCTCTATGTCCGACGGGAGGTAGGAGCTCTTTGTTTCCTCAGAAGAAATCGCCTTCTGGGCACCACGAGTTTGAGCTTTAAAATGCTCATATAAAAGTAATAACAAACCCTCGTGAAAGGCAATGTTGGAGTAAACTTTCTTACAGTCCATTATACTCTTGTTAGCCGAGAAAAACAGATAGTAGGGAATGAAAATCTTAGTACCGTACCTAAAATGATTAAGGATCACGAAATCATCGGTTCGAATCCTATCAAACTTGGCATCAAGTGTAATGTAGGAGATAATTGCCCTTAGGAAAAACCTCCAAAACTTCTTAATAGATGCCGACTCATAATAGGCACCCATCTTCACAAGATCCTTCATTTCCTTTGAATCCCTAGCAAAATCCTTCACCGCATTCAAGGAAATTTTCTTGTCCCTATAGAATATAATGCCCTGGTTAGGGGAGTTTATCACCTCAGCAATAACCCCCTCATTGATTTGAAAATCCACCCCATCTATTTTCACCTTCCCCTCTCTCCATGTCTTCACCATCACATCAGTAATCTTCGGATACTAGCCATGAAGTTTTTCAATGAAAGAAGAGATACCTCCTTCCCTCAATTTCTCCCATACCTTCGATAAACTCTTCCACTTCTCAGCTTCCCCCTCCGGCTCCCTCTATGCCTCTCCCCTACCATATTGTAGCAAATAGAATAGCTGAGAACTGGTATGAGAGTTGAAGACAAGCACGCTAACGTGATTTGTAATGATTTCCATCTATAGTTGACATCACTTAATCTATGAAATACTTGGCTGGAGTTGAATGAAAAATCACATGCAACTTGAACTCCTATGTCATTGTAACCCACTTTTCCACTTGTGCAATATTGGAATCATGATAATACTATTAAACTGTATTGCCATTATGGAAGTGTTAGTAGGAAGTATTGTAAAGTTTCTTACCAGATTTCAAATTCGTGGCAAACTGATGCACAATTTTATTGCAAGTATGATCACTGTTGACAAAGGATAGATTCGCTCCAAAATTTGTAGAAATTAGTACAGAGATAATATAATATTCTTGAACTCAGAATGTTTTTTGATCCTTTGATGTGCTTGCATTAATTGATTTCGATGCCTTATTTACTCCGGCAGATCAAGTATACATATCATATGAAAGGTTGTGATGGTGAATGGTCAAGTCTCATGATACCTGCCATAAAAGATCATGGTATATCCAATAGATATTATGTCACATAATATCCACCATGAGTTTGAACATATTGATCTTCAACATATATCAAGTCACAGGATATCCATCAACATGCTCTTTTAACTACCATGATTTTCCATGAATAGAAAGTCGCATGATATTCATCATGATAGTAATCTAATAATTATAAAGTCGTCACCTTATATTATTAGAATCAACATTTCATTACAAAAGATTTTCACCTTTTAATAATGTACATAGGGTAGGCCCACAAGTCATAGAGTCACACATATGACAAAAGAGTTTACACTTATATATTGATAGAGTTTGGGTTAGTGAAACCATTGGATGCTCATTTTTCCCATTCTACTCAATGATGATTATTCTCTCATGGAATGTTAGGGGGTTGAATAGCATCCCTAGGCAAAAGGCTATTCAAAATATGGTGGTTGATCATTCTCCTGATGTTCTTTGTATCCAAGAGACTAAGCTCTCTATGGAGTCTATGATCCAACATGCCTCTAGTATTTGGACTTGTGGGCAATGCTGGTGTGTTGGGGCTATGGGCAATGTTGGTGGTTTGGCTATCTTTTGGGATCCGCAAAAAATTTCTCCCCTTGGCTGGGTGTCTTCTCGCTCAACTCACTGTATGGTGGCTTTTGCTTTGGACTTGGGAGAGGTAATCATGATTACTAATTTGTATGTGCTTGTTGATTTTATGGGAAAGGAGGAACTTTGGAGGCATATTCAAAATGTTAGAAATTGTCGCCCTTTTCATCCTTGGGTGTTAGCAGGGGACTTTAATTCAGTTTTAAGTCTGGAGGAGAAGCAAGGTGGTTTGGCTAGACTGGGGCCTTCTTTTGCTCTTCTTCAGCAACACATATCACTCTTGCATCTCTTTGAGGTTAAGCCTTCTAATGGTCACTACACTTATAATAATCAAAAGACTGGGGCTGATGCTATCTCAGAATGTCTGGACAAATTTCTTGTTTCTTGTTTCTGGGTTAGTGGCACCCTTACTCTCTCTTTGGAAATCCTGGACTGGAGGGGCTCTGATCATTGGCCAATCAATTTTTCTGCTATTGGGGCTTGTATTCCAAAGCGCTTACCTTTTAAGTTCCAGTTGATGTGGCTTCGTGACTCCTCTCTTTGTGATTTTGTTTTATGTTGGTGGAGAGATGGCACTCCTACATATGGTACTGCTATGTTTTCATTTTCTAAAAGGCTTCAATATGTTAAAAGGCAGTTCAGGATATGGAATAGACAATGTTTTGGGAACCTTCACTCTATGAAGAGGCTTGCTCAAGAAGATCTTGATGTCATCACAAGGCAGATTAGAGATCGAGGTTTCTTGGAGGATCTTGGAAGGGCTGAATCCCTTGCTTCTAAAGCTCTGGAAGAATGGGAACTTCGAGAGGAAATTTTTTGGGAGCAAAAGGCTAGAGTTGATTGGCTCTAGGAAGGTGATCGAAACATTGCTTTTTTTTCTCATAAAACGATGCAATCTTGCTAGAATCAGAGCAATATCTCTTCTTTAGTTAATTTTCAAGGTATCCAACTGCCTTCATTGCCAGCTTTGTTCTAGGAGGCTACTCGGTACTTTTCTACCCTCTTCTCTGAGGACTCTCCTCATGCTGATAATGAAGAAAATATTATTTTGTCTTGTGTTCCTTCCTTTATCACTCAGGAAATGAATGATTATCTCATGCAACCAATATCTTTGGAAGAGCTGGAGGAGGTGGTCTTTGGCATGACTAAGGAAAAGGCTCTTGGTCCTGATGGCTTTCCAGTTGAGTTCTTTTAGGAATTCTAGGACATCATTAATCATGATTTGTTGGAGGTGGTGAAGGAATCCTATTCTAGCAAGCAGATGCTTCAGGCATTGAATTCTACTTTTTTTACTCTTATTCCAAAAAGAAAGGGTGCTAATCAATTGGAGTTTTTTAGACCAATTGCCTTATGTAATGTAGTTTACAAAGTCATTACTAAGTTGATTGTTGAGAGAATTAAAAAGTGGCTCCCCATTATTATCTCAGAGGAACAAGGTGGTTTTGTTGCTGGAAGACAATTTTTGGATGGGGTGGTTATTGCTACTGAGGCTATTCACTCTATGGCTAGTTCAAGGGAGAGAGCAGTGTTTGTTAAGCTAGATATGGCTAAGGCCTACAATAGAGTTAAATGGAGTTTCCTAAGGAATATTCTTCTCACCTTTGTCTTTAGCTCTGATTGGGTGAGTTGGACTGTGAGTTGTGTTACTCCTGCCTCTTTTTCAATTCTTCTTAATGGTCAACCTTCCCAGCTATTTGATGCCTATAGAGGCCTCCACCAGGGTGAGCCTCTCTACCCATATCTATTCATCATCATGGCTGAGGGCTTAGGCAGATTCATTAAGTATTAGGTGTCCCAGAATTCTATTTAGGGGTGGTGGTGGGGTAATGATTTACCTACTCTTTCTCAACTTCAATTTGTTGATGATTCTACTTTTGCGGGTCTTGCTAGGATCAAGGAAGTTGAAGCCTTTCGACATACTTTGGATATTTATTTGGTAGCTTCAGGCCAAAAAGTTAATGAGCAGAAATCTTCCATTTAATTTTTTAACACACCTGATTCTATTTAGCAAAGGATTGTTGATATCCTGCGGTTTCAGATTGGGTCACTTCCTTTGATTTATCTTGGCATACCTATTGATGTTTCTAGGCAGCCACATCTTTTCTGACAAAATTTGATTACCAAAGCTTCAGGATAAGGTAAATCATTGGACTCATAGATGGCTTTCTACTGTTGCTTGGGTTACTCTTCTTCAATCTATTATCCAAGCTCTTCCTACTTATAGAAGCATGGTTCAAGTTGCTCTTGTCTACTTTCTCAAGGAGTTTGATGCTCTTTCTCGGCAATTCCTTTGGAGTGGTAATTTGTGTAGCACTAAATGGAGTTTGATTAGCTGGGAGATTGTTTGTAGGCTTAAAAAGGAGGGTGGTCTTAGTCTTCGATCAACTCTGTTGAGTAGTCAAGCATTGGCTACTAAGCTTTATTGGTGATGGTGCTCTGGACAACATCAACTTTGGGCTCGTATTATCAACCATAAATATTTTCATGGTGCTAATCCTTGCTCTATTTCTGCACTTCCTCTTAAAGGTCATGACTCAATGGTCTGGTATACTTTGAAGACTGGTGTTGTGTTAGTCAAGAGAGGTTTGTTCTGGATACGTAAGGGAGGCTCTGAGGCTTTGTTTTGATTTGATGCTTGAGATGGATTCCCATCCATATTATCCATGTACCCTCATCTTCACTCTTTGTGATTCTTTTCATACTGCCAGATGGGATAAGGTGGCTCATTGCAAAACTCCTTATCAATTGGGACCTGTTGTTGGTTATCGATGGAATCACTCTTCTGATTGGCCTCCTAGAAGCATAGAAATGGATCGTCATGAACTTTCTCAAATTTTGGCCTCTAGGGAGTGTTCCTCTTTGCTAGGTCTAGATGTTTTGGCTTGGGTAGGTACCTTATTTGGTAAGTATCATGTCTCTGTTGGGTATCAGGAGATAACTAGACAATTATTTAGGGATGCTGAGGTCCCTTGGTGGAAGCAAGTTTGTAATAAAGTTTCTTGGTACAAGTGCAACTTTTTCATGTGGCTAGTGGCTCACAACTACTATCTTACGTGGGATAATCTTTGTAAATGTGGATTTCAGGGCCCTTCTTATTGTGTTTTATGTGGTAATGGGGAGGAGTCTGTCTCCCATCTATTCTTCCATTGCTCCTTTTCTACTTAGCTATGGCACCTTTGGTGGAGTGCTTGGGGTTGCTCTTGTAGGCATGCTTCCTCTTTGCCTAAGTTCTGGGCCCACTTGGGTGGTGTTCCTTCCAAGTTTTCTCCTCTCCATGTTGCTTGGATTGCTAGTCCATCGTTCATTCTTTGGCATATCTGGCTAGAGAGGAATCCTCCAATCTTCCAAGATGTTCAGCTTGGTGTTATGCATCTTTTGTGGAAGATCTCACATTCTCTTCAGGAAACTATTCAAGTGAAGTGTGCGCTAGTTGGGGGTATGGATCCAATTGATCTTGCTATATGTAATCGTCTCAATTTTCATCTTTAGGATGGGGTTGCAGCTGAAAGGTATCAAAGAGTGACTAGGCAGCCTCGATAATAGAAGAATGGTTAGGTCAATCGAGATGGGTATCGGACTCCTTCTCCACATGGAGTTTTGAACATTAACATTGATGGTTCTTCTTGGGGGAATCCAGGCCCTGCTAGTATTGGGGGAGTGGCTTGTTGCAGTTTTGGTGACATTAAATTCTTTTTCTTAGTGCTTAAGGGTGATTACACTAATAGTCTCATGGAGGCTTAGACCATTTTATATGTTGTGGAATAGTGTTGTTTGCGGGGGTGGTGCAAGATTATTTGTGAGTTTGACTGCCAAGTGGTGGTGAACTTGCTTTCCTCACAAGAGCTTGAGGATGTTAGTTGGCAGTTGGCCACTGTTGTTAATCAGATTCTTCTCTTTTGTACCTCTCTTGAGTTCATTAGGTTTACTTATGTTCCTCATGAATGGAATAGAACTAATGATTGTTTAGCTAAATGGGCTTTTGGTCATGCTCCAGTCTGGAATATTATGGATAGGGGGCAACTTCCCTTTGAGATGGTGCAAGAATTTGATGTACTTATTGCTCAGGATAGAGCTCCTTGTTGAGCTCTCCTTGTTGTAATCCTTTCTGTCTTAATAATTTTTTACCCCTCTTTTTCCAAAACATCTTTATTAAAATAATACAAATTTACAAAGTTGAGACTCAATCTCACAAACTTACATTTCAACCATACCAAGTTTCTTTCTGAAATGATCAACCTTCACTTTAGGAAGAGCTTTGTTGAGAATGTCAGCTGTTTGATCACATGTATTAATATATTCCAACTGAATAGCTCTTCTTTCCACCATGTCTTTTACATAGTGGTAAGGAATTTCTATATGCTTGGATCTATCATGAAATACTGGATTCACAAATAACTTGATACAACTTTGGTTATCACAGTGAATAGTGGTAGGTTTCATAGGCTCACAGAACAAGCTAGAAATTAACTTTCGAAGCCACACTACTTCTTTAGCTCCCATTGCTGCTGCAATATACTTTGCCTCTGTAGAACTCTGAGCAACTGAAGCTTGCTTTCTGGAGATCCAAGAGATCATGGTTGATCCTAACCTGAAACAACAACCTGATGTGTTCTTTTGGTCTTTTACACTTCTAGTCCAATCAAAATCAATATATCCATGTAACTCCGAACTGGTATTGTCATATTTAAGTTCATACCCAACAGTACCTTTGAGATACCTTAATATATGCTTCAAAGCAACAAGATGAATCTCACAAAGTTTACACATGACTTGACTTAATGCATTCACATCATAGCAGATATTAGGTCAAGTATTTACAAGATACACTAGGGACCCAATTATATGTCTATATAAAGTGAGATCCACTAAGTCTAGATTCAACATTTGCTTCCTCAAGCTTGTGTAAGTTGGTTTCTATAGGTGTTGACATAGGTCAATAGTCCCACATTCCAAATCTTTTTAGAATATCAACAATATGCTTCTTTTGATGTAGAAAGATATTCCTAGACTTTTGACACACTTCCAAACCAAGGAAGTAATGAAGAATGCCTAGGTCCTTCATTTTAAATTCAAAAGCCAAATCTTTCTTACACTAACTAATGAGGTGCTCTTCCTCAGTAATCAAAAGGTTGTCAACATAAAGAATTTGAATTAACATATCACCTTTAGTTACCTTAAAGATTTGGATCAACCACATTCTTGGTGAATCCAAGACTTAGAACGTATTTATCAATCCTTTCATATTAGGCTTGGGGAACCTGTTTGAGTCCATGTAGAGCCCTCTCCAATTTACATACATAAGAGGCAACATCATGAGTCACAAATGCTTCTGGTTGTTCAAAGTATACTTCTTCCTCAATTGTTCCATTTAGAAAAGTAATTTTTACATCCATTTGATGGATTTTCCAACCTTTGGTTGCTGCAATGGCTATTATAGCTCGCACTGAGGTATACCTGGCAACTGGTGCAAAATTTTCTTCAAAGTCGATTTGTAATGTCCCCTTTTTAGCATTCATAGCATGATGTTGTCGTTAGCCTATTTTCCCACGGTCCTGTAGGCTAACCAGGACATTAAAGGGGCTTAGAGGCCATTTGGCCTAGATAGTTTCAGTTGCAGGTCTTTCTGAGGGGTTTTGAGGCAACTTTGGGCATACTTACTATTTATAGTAAGTCATCTTGGGCATGGGCAGACATCCAGTGGCAGTGGTATGTCAATGGTAATTGTTTAAAATCGGCAAGAAGACTTGTTTATCATTGATAAGATTTGTTTTACTTTGATAAAGCTATTTTATAAAGTTAAATTTAAATATTTAACTTTATTAATGCATAGACTATAGTTTGTGGGAAATATTTAAATTAAAAGAGCCCCCTTTATTTTATAACACATTGGAGACATAAGTTACATAAAGAGAGTTATGTTTTATCCCACGTTGAGAAAACAAAGGATGGAGCTCTTGTGAGAACACTATAAAAGAAATGAAAGAGCTTCTTTTAAACATGGTTGGGAATATCAAAGAAATTGGAGAATTTTCTAGAGGTTATGTCTCAATAGTTTAAAGGACGAAATCCCTTCAAGCTGAAAATCTTGACGCCATTGAAAGATATGGTCTTGAGATTCAACAGGGTAGTAATCCGAAAAAGCAGAAACGAAAAAGCAGTCCGAAAAAGTGGGACCGAAAAAGCAGGCAGAAAAAGAAGAATCGAAAAAGCAAGTGAAAAAAGTGGAACTGAAAAAGTAGGCGGAAAAAGCAGAATCGAAAAAGCAAGCGGAAAAAGCGGAACCGAAAAAGCAGGCCGAAAAAGCAGTTTGAAAAAGCAAAGTAGAAGGGGTAGCATAGAAGGAAATTATTGCAACCATCTACAACCAGGTTCTTTGGTTAGTATTGTTTTTAGGGTGTTATAAGCTTTCAGTTGTAAGTGTGCATTATACCAGCATTATCATTTTGTAATCCATGTAAATGCCAAAGTCTTGGCCATATTTCATAAGTATTGTAATTTTCATTGCAATTAAGAAGATAATAGTTGCTGGTGTCATTTAAGCAATTTATTATCATTATTTATCAGCTAGTTAGTTTGCATACCAACTGTTTGTAAAAATGCCAGTTGGCTATAGGTGTTCATTTCTCATGCTTAGATCATATATATATGCACTGAATATTGTCAAAATTAGTAGCACACTCATGTTAGGTCATTGTGTAGTCCATTGTAGTCTTCTAGCACAAGATTCTCATTGATGCGAATTGAAGAAAAAGTCATTTGAAGCTAGCTGAAATACTATATTAGTCATACGTCCCTTGCATGTGAATTGTTTGATGAAATTCTTTGAGCTTTCATCAGCATTTTTTGAGGGCAGATTTGAGGAGGGTCATTACAGTGGTATTAGAGCTTGCTTGCAAAGTGTTTGACGAAATGTCAAACAACTGAAGTATAAAGATTTTTGGTGTTTGAAGAAGTTATAGCCTATTGGGGTTATTACACGATTCCTTCTTTTTGAGAAAACTCTCTAGCCACAAAACAAGCTTTATGTTTTTCGATGCTACCATTTGTAGCATACTTAACTTTGAAGACCCATTTAGAAGAAACAACAGATTTTCCTTTAGGTCTAGGAAGTATATCCCAAACATCATTTTTTAGTATCGATTGATATTCTTTCACCATTGCATCTTTCCAAGCTTGATGTTTAAGTGCTTCTAAAGCATTTGAAGGTTCAGGGTTCGGACACTCACACATGAATGCATTGTATGTCAATTTTCTAGGTCTTTTGCTTTCTCGAAAAGTCCTTGAAGGTGTTGCAAATCCATCTCCTTGTATAATTTTCCTTTCCCAAAGTGGCCTTTTCGAATTATTAAGACTCTTCTTGAGTCTCAGGAAGGATCTCAGTTTCATTTGAAGTCTCTTCAGGGTACTCTCTCTGAATCTGAGGAGTAGGAGCCTCTTCTTGAGATAAGTCATCTGTATCTAGTTCATTTGAAGTTTTGGCTCTTTTGAAAGCAATGTCTTCTTCAAAAATGACATCTTTGACAAGTTCTATTTGATTCTATCAAGGTATGTAGACTCTTTATCCTTTTACTGTTTCACTAAAACCAATAAGAATTCATTTTCTTTGAGTAGGTTCTAACTTTGGCATTTTCTCCCTAGGCACATGAATATACACAGGACATCCAAATATCCATAAATGACTAATGTCTGATTTCTTTCATGAAAATTTTTCTTCAAGGGTTTTATTGTCCAAATATGAGTGAGGACATCTATTTAGAATATAGACTGTTGTATTAGATGCTTCAACCCAAAATGACATACTCAAGTTTTGATCAAAAATCATAGCCCTTACAACTTTTATAATAGTTCTGTTTTTCCTTTTAGCAACTACATTTTGTTGAGGATTGTAGCGGATTGTGAACTCCCTCTTAATCCCAACAAGTTTGCAGAACTCTTTAAATATTTTAGAAGTGAACTCTTTCCCATAATCTGTTGTTAGAACTTTAATTTTCTTTCCTAAGGAGTTTTCAGTGATTGTTTTGAATTCTTTAAACTTAGAAAGAATCTCTTCAGATTCTTTGCAATTAAGATAGTATATCCATGTCTTCCTTGAAAAATCATGAACAAATATCACATAGTATAGGAACTCTCCTATGGATGGTAAAGACATGGGTCCACATAGGTCAGAGTGCACTAGTTCCAATACATCTTTGGTTTTGCTCAAACTATGAAGAAATGATTTTTTAGTGTTCTTCTCCAAGGCACAACCTTTGCATGATTCATTGTGAATATGACTTAATTTGGGCATTCCATACTAACTTCTCCATAGATGTTAGGGCATGAAAGTTGATATAACTTAATCTTCTATGCCATATTTCTTTTGAATTTGAAGTTTCATTCACAAGTGCAAAGTTTGACTTAGTACATAGCTCATATAATAGTCCTTGTCATACTCCTATTGTTAGAGCCTTCTTTATGGTTGAATTCTTAGGCCATGCTAGTACCTTACCTTCCATGAATACAGTTCTATGACCATCATCTTCAAGTGCAGATATAGATATTAAATCCCTTTTAATACCTAGTAGATAAAGAATTCCAAAAATCTGAATAGAATTTCTAGATTTCAATTTGATGGTGTAGGTCCCAATTCCTTTTACATGATGTGCAGAACCATTACCAATTGTAACTTCTTCATCTATTTCTATTTGCATCCTTTCTAGGTAATCTTGATATCCAGTGATATGTCTTGAAGATCCACTGTCAACTATCCAAGTGTTTGCTTTGGTTGATATTTGATTGGACAATGTTGAATAGAAGGCATATTTCTCGGATTCATGACCTTCATTTGATTTATCAGATTTGATAAATGATGCTTGAGGTTTAGATCAATTAGGACAATTTATTGCATAATGTCCATATTGATCACATACGAAACATTAAATTTTGGACAAGTCTCTCTTCTGTTTTGACTTTCTTTTTCCATGAAAGTTTATTTTCCCTTTGTTGTTCTTCTTCTTTCCCTTCTTATGAGTGTTGGTGTTAAGAACTTGAACATCTTTATCTAAGGTTTTATATTTCCCTTTAATCATTAATCTTGATTCTTCTTGAAGACAATCAGATCTTAATCGATCTAGTTTTGGGATTTTCAATCTTGCACTTATACCTTGTGTTGGTTCCCAAATCCGCAGATTGAAAATCCAAGAGCCTGCCACTTCTCTAATAGGACTTCTCAATCAATTCTAGCCAATGAATGGGAATACTTCTCGATTCTCCTGCACTTCACGCTCTGCTACACCTAGGCATGTAAACCTTTACCTCAAACGCTAACTGTATAGTTCAAGACTTTTTTATAGTGGATTTAAACTTCTAGAGTTCTCTAGCTGGCAAGGTCCTTGAACTCAATTAAAATGAAAATTGGATGTTGGATAATGGTTGAATGTTTTGTATAATTGAATAATAATTAATTTGATGCTTTTAGGAAGGAAGTTACAGATTTTCTCACTTCAATAATAAAAAGACTAGTGTCCCTGCTCATCTGGGCAATAGAGTCAACTTCAACGAATTATCACGTACAACTTTATAATGTTTTACACTCTTTACTGCCAACAATTAAATAATCAAGATGCGACAGATCAAATATATATGCAATCTTAAATTAGTCCTAATTGAATTTAACTCCTTTGGTAGGGAGACAAATTGGACACAGATACAAAAATGATTTAATATTTCACAATATCTATGATGATCAAATTTAAAATGCTAAATGACCATGTGTACTTATCCAATATTTAAATTGTATACAAAATTTTAGAAGATAATTACGAAGGACAATTCGCCTACAGTTTAAATCTCCACACCTTTAATAATAAACAAAGAACATTTTATTTTATTATAAAAATAAAATATGAGAATTTATATTAAAAAGTCATAATAAACCCTTTATTTCTCCATACAATAAATAAATATAAAATACTTCTTCAGAATGTATATAAAATGTTTGGATCTTGTCTTCTTCTCTTTTCTCTTCAAAATACTCCTTATTTATATTTGATCATTATGCAACCCTTTTCAAAAGTCTCATCTCTTTATAACAAACTTTAACTATGAATTTATAATTATACATTAACTTTATCTAATAAACATTATATCATTAGTGAAAGTTTTGCCACAAATCTCCTTAATTTTGGTCTTTTGGCAATAACATCTAATTATTGCATATTAGCTTGTTACAAATACAAATCTTCAAACTACTCTGCCACGATTTTCAAGGGACATTCTTGTCTTGACATGCCAACAAGATAGTTGTCTCAACCGTTGTGTTTGTGCCTATTCATTTGATGCGTTGACATTCACTCGTCAATATCACCATTTTAACTATATCTTTGTAGCTCCTTTGGTGTATGCTTGTAATTGGGACTTGCCTGAATGTTCGCTTGAAAATAAAATAAAATTTGAAGAACCTCATTATGGCTCGAATACTTGAAAAAGTTATGTTCAATATACTCGACGTAGTCTAACAAATAGAATAGAGAACTTCTGTATATCACTTCCACTTTTATCAATTCTGCAATCTAGTGCTGATTCTTCATATTGAATCAATGTAGATTCATTCTTTATTTATCGCATGAAGAGACTTAGTCAATAGTTTCTATCCTTTGCAATTCTTGATCGTATTTGATGATGCTTCCTTTTATCGTTGATGCTTTGTAAGGGATGATCAACTATTGTTGTTGACGTGGAATTTCATCAGGACCAATCTTTTCATCACCCATATTGTATACGTTGTTGTACTGCAGTTTCAATGGAGGTCAAAGAAATATTCCACGTCAGTGTATTTTAACGGGTCTGGAAACTCACTGATTCACTACAGCCTGTATGTAGTATTTCCTTGAGATGTCACTTCATTAAGGTTAACTGACAAATAATTCATGCTCAGTCCATGTTTGAAAACATTATTAAAAATATCATTTCTTGTCTCGTGGATATAGATAATCAAAATGCAATAGGCCTAAGATAGGTTGAATATTGCTCAAGATGATATTATGTTTTGGGGTTAAATGAATACTTAAGTTGTATTTCACAATCACTTCTCCCTATGCCTTTTTGATAACACCCTTGATCCAGCCATTATCAACATATACCATGTCATCTTGAAGAGATTGATCTTTTAATTGTGTGATTTGTCCTTTGATCAGATTTTATTTATTCGATCTTCTAGCTCAGTAAGCCTGTTCAAGTCTAACGAAAGTTTTCTTATCACTACAATGACTTGTTTTAAGAATATGGCCCCCCTCAATCAACCCAACCATTGTTTTCTTCTATGATATGCTAAAACTTATTCACTTTAACATGAGGGATCCATGGCCCTTCCTTCTGTGCATCTGTAGGAGGTAAAGGAAGAGAATCTAAACCACCAACTAGCTGATTTAGAAGCTTAAGAATTTCTCTATGCCTTTCATTATACTTATACAGTTCTATTAATTCCAAGTAATGACCCCTACAACAATTCTTTAAGAATTCATATGCTTTTTATTAGCAACAACATTAATTCTAGAGTTTATCCAAACTTATTAAAGCTTCTTCCCACTGAGAGAATATCAGTCTCTATAGAGAATTGATGTGTCTCTAAATCCTTGCCGGCTAGAATGTTTATGAGGTCATTTGACATCAATGATTATCTTTTCAAGTTTCTAGCATCATAGATGGAGTTCCTAAATTTTACCAAAAAGTAGAGCTCCATCACCTTGTACAAAGGATTCCCAAGAATTTGGAAGTCCTCCTAATGCTATTAGGGATAATTCTTGGTTGCCAATCTCATAACTGATTGTAGATAATTGATCTCTCAAATTTGTGATTCTCATGAAGGCATTTCCAGTTTCTCCTTTATTTGTGTTGATATTATTCATCTGTCTTTTAAGAGCAAGATTTCTACTAGTGTTATTTACTATGAATGCATTTTCAAGAGCTCTAAACATGCGATATGTTTTGCATGTTTTGCCACGATAGGCACTATGTGATCTTGAGCGACATCCACGATTATCTTCATGGCCTTCTCATTATTCTCGATACGTAATGTTTTCTCCGGATCATCTTTAGGTTCTTCCTTATCTTCTCTTACAAAAGATTCTAATTTATTTTCTTTTAATAACATCATTATATAAGTTTCGAGGATTCAAAGTTATCAACACTTGTAAGGCGGTGTTCGAATCTTAACATGTTTCTCATTTTGTAGAGAAAAAGAGACTGCAATTTAATGTGAAATCTGATCTCTTAAACTTAATGAGATCTCTTCTTAACAAGGCTCTAATACCATGTAAAGTTTCTTACCAGATTTCAAATTTGTGGCAGACTGATGCACAATTTTATTGCAAGTATGATCACTATTGACAAAGGATAGATTCACTCCAGAATCTGTAGAAGTTAGTATAGAGATAATATAATATTCTTGAACTAGATTGTTCTTCGATCCTTTAATGTGCTTGCATTAATTGATTTCAATGCCTTGTTTAGTTAGGTGGATCAAGTATACATATCATATGAAAGGTTGTGATGGTGAATGGTCATGTCTCCGAATGGAGACATAGACATTCACAATCCACACTAGTTCGGTGTAACTAATCATGCTTGAATAGTTTATAGATTTAAGATAAGTATAACAATGTATTACTAATCATAATGACTATAGCCTGATATAAAATATAGATCGATTGTGATCTAAATCAAAGGAATCAAAAATAAGTTTCAATCATCTCTTGAATGATCTCAGAAAATATATATATTATCGTCAGTTCCAACTATGAATTGATTCTCATACAACAAGGATACATATGCATATATCTACAATAGTATGTGCAACATACTATTGTACATATATACATATGTATGCTAGTTATAATTTTGTCAGACCGAAGCTATATGCTTTAACAAGTATTGACACATGTTGTTGAGTAACATAGATCATTTTTTGCAAATGTACTATCATTGCCATTGTAATTGATATATTTCAAACGCAGATTTGAAGACTCATAAATATGAGAGGAGGAGACATGTCTCTATGGTCAATTATCATTAGTTAATATGTTAATAATGTAAATAACCACACACACACACACACACACATAATGATGATTTACCATCAACAATATATCTCATGATTTAATCAATTCGACTGCAACTACAAACTTAACACTCCTCTTAGTTAGGGAGGATTGTTATAGAACACATTATGGTCTTGAGTATATGAAGAGATATCATCTTAGTATGATATTCTTGGAATAACATATTTTAGATGTTATCTTTCAAAATAATTTGAAGTATGATTTAACAAGAAATATCAATCATATGATACTCATCATACTTATACTATTTTGGTATGTGCACTGCCATCAAAAAAATCCTTGATGCCTACCAAAAGAATATGTTATATCTTAGTAGGATATGAGTATTTGATTTCTGGTAATCTAGGACAACTACTTAATGTAGTCTATCAGATAACAAGAAATCACAATGTCATGGTCTCTATAATGACAAGTATCATGATCTCTGGTGCTATGTGACAACACATGGAGTCTAATCATGATACGTTCATTATCATGACTACTGGCACTCCAAGACAACAACTTAATGTAGTCTGTCATGATAAGAAGTCAAGCTATTGATAAGATCATTACCTTACAATAGCAATCCTTTTGAAAATACATCAACCAAATATCGTCACCTTTCATGACATAATCCACATATGCAAATAGTAACCACCATGAACTATGTCAGATGGTGGAACAAGGGCTTTCATCTCAACTTCTCTCTCACAGAAAATAATGCATTACAAGGAATTTCACTTAGAAATTCTCCCTCATAGAGAATATATCGTTCACAAAGGACTGCACCTCAAAATTCTCCCTCTAAATAATGATCCTGGGAAGTCATGCTCTCTAGTTACTCTCTTAGAGGCTCTGTTCACCTGAGAATGTATGTCAGACTCCCTCTGAATCTAATATCAATCTTCAAAATTCCTGGTGATAAGTCATTAATTCCTCATGATGTACATAGAGGTAGGGCCATCAAAATCATGCAGTCACCCAAATGTATCTTTAGACTCCCTCTGATTATCAATCTTTTGAGCTCCAATGTTGCCTTTGAAGAAGTGTCAGACTCCCTCTTAATATAGAAGGATACTCATAATTTCAATCATCATGGATATTTCCTTTAAAAGCCCCACTTTATCTAGCTTGATCATCACAACTTCTTTGGAGCCACTTCATAAGATTTAGTCTGTACAATATGCCTAATGTACCATTCTTCTTTTCCTACAAGATCATCTTTAGATATAGAGGAAAATACCAAGGGAATTAGTTCATATAGTACATATAGAAATGAGAGAGACTATAAGGGATAGATAAATATAATACTTAAGAATAATAAATACTTATCTGTACATCAACATCCTTGATACTAATTTCTCCAATGAAGATTCATATGCATCAGATAAAAAAAATGTCTCCAATGGGGAAAGAAACATTGGTTAAGGTAATCATTCACCCCCTCTCCCCCCCACCCCAACCTACCCCCCTTAATGTAGAATTCCCACATGCTTCATCATTATTAATTTGAACCATTAACTTTGAAAATAGTACCACTTCCACTTCCAGATGAATATCCATAATTATATTCCTATTCAGTCCTCTTGAAATGATCTATGTGTTCTTGCTTTGTTCTATTTCATAATCCATATCCTTGTCATCTGATAATTCTTCTTTGTTTTCTTAACACTCTATAATACCAATCTTTATTTCAAAGGTACATAATTCACCACCCCTATTTGACCTTATAGTAGGTACTATCATGTCCCCATTTATGTGAGCTAGCCTATCATAGGGGTCTCGTAGGCTAACAGTTGTGGATAAAGACTCATACATGATATTTACTGACCAGGGTTGACTTCATAGGCAGTTGGGAGCTAGTTGGGTGAAGTTCCTTGATTTTAGGGGGTATCCCTACATTTAAGGAGGATGTGGCAGTTTCCAGATGTGAGGTTCCACAAGACCATTCCATGGTTTCAATTTCAAGATGACAAGGTGTGCTCCCTTGTTTCTAGGGGCATCCCTAGATTATAGGGAGGGAACTGCTAGTTGACCCATCTTGTTCGATATCAGTCACAAACAGGTGACATGGTTAGTTTCATGTTTATTTGGTTGATTTGGCCTTTTAGAGGCAATATGGAGAATATTTTAATATATTTTAATATTTCCTATGTTACCATTAATTTTTTTTTTTTATAATAAGGCTATTTATATAGTCATTTTGGAGTAATAAGGGGAATATGACTTGGTTTGATTAGATGTGCCCTTGTGTTGTAGCTCATTGGAAAGGTCTTGAATTATTATAAACTATTTTCACTATCTAGAGATTTTTTGGCACTATGGGTTATGTCATTTTAATAAAGTAATGTTTTTCCTATAGCTTAGACATGTTTATTTTGGAAAACATTATTTTACTATAAAGTGCAAAGTGTAATTCTCATTTAGGGTTCAATTTGCACTTGGGAGCAGTTATAAGGAGATGAAGACCTAATTGTTCATTATCTTTTGGCATTTTGAAACTTATGAATTGTCAAATTGCTTTGGAAGGGCGATTTTGTGGCTTGGGACAAAACCCTCAAGTCTAGACTATTGGGATGCAAATCTCAGCAAGTCTTGGTGATTAGAGTTGTATTTCATTGCATTCAGATTGATAGAGGAGGTGGTCAATTTATCTTGGAATTATCATTTGAGTGGAGTAGGGCACTTGCAGCTAGGCGGCCAGCTTTTGGCAACAAGCATTTCATTGCAACAACTCACGTGGGGGCTGTAGAAGGTCTTTTCTTCATCATTGGACACCATAGCTTCCCTTTGGCATTGGATAGTTCATTGCAGCAATTTCTTTAGGGTTGAATCATTCTCAAAGCATCCCCCTGTAGCTAGTGTTGATCATTGTTTAAGACAGTATTGTATATTGGCAGTGATCTCATTGAAGTTAATATTATCAGGTTGCTGGTTGGTTTAGGTATGCACTATTTCAGAATTCAGTAATGATAAAATTTACGACATATGTTTATGTTTCTTAAGTGCTATTTATTTTCTATTTGTTATGCAATTATTTTATTTTCGAAAAGCCCCAAAAAATTAAAGAAACAAGGAAAAGAAAAAAGAAATCATAATTTAGCTAAGATCATTTAGTGGTAACAAACACTAATCATAGATTCAGATTTTGAAACAAATGGTAATTTCCATAGTCATCGGAATCGGGAATCTTTGAGAACCTTGGAGTTCCACCACCAACTTGCTATATGAAAAGATTCTCATATAATTCTTTCGCCGATATTTCTCTCACCATATAAGGGTTCTCATCATTTATCTCCATGCATTTATTCTACCACTTCAACATTACTTTCCAACTCAGTTTAAATATTACATCTATAAGTCTTGTTTCAAAGATTGACACTTCATAATAAATTTGTACCCTTTAATTTTTTAACATTTCATGCATTTCTAGTTTCTAGATTGTATTGACCAACCTATATGATTGTCTTGTCAGCATTGATCTTAGTTTGTCCTCTCTATTGAGATTTCTATAAATGCATCAAGTTTTTTTCTTATTTTCTCTCACATAATCCTTATGTATCTATACATATCTATCCCTTATCAATTTTATTATTATATTATATGGAATCTTTGTATATTTTATCTGATTCCTATTCTTTATGGAATACATTTCTTATGGCCCCATATCAAACAAAATGAGAGAAGTTCAACACTAACGTGTTATTTGACTTCATCTACAATATTTCAAAAAAATTTGAATTCCCTCATCTACTTACTAATTTTTGATTTTGTGTAAATTTTGCTTAATATTGAACACATTTTCTGATGGATACTTGCTCACTCAAATCGCATTAATTACATATCCATCACACCTTAAATCCCAACATTAATTTTCTCTGTATAAATGCTAATCTTTAGCAACTCTTCTTATAATTTTCCTTTGATGTTGTTGGAGTCTGTATGAGTAGTTGCATACTACAACTCTCTTCTATTTGTTATGATTTTATCGCTGAGTTTGGATGATATCTTTTGTTCTGCTAATAAGTTACTAATAAGTTCCAAATCCCTGTAGGCTATTCACAATTGACTATGATATTTATAAGCAACATATACTATTTAATTCATAAGCAATTGATCCAATACCAGTGGATGTCTCCTACAAATGGATTGTAACTCAACTTATGTACTCCTCTTGCTCTATTTTGCATCTTTCTTCTATGTTGGAAGACTTTTGAGTTTGATGTTATGTGTCTTCTCCACTGGCGTTAATGCATCTGGTCCTTGTCAACGTCACTACATATTCTGGATGCATGTGTATCATTTGTTAGATTTAGGATTATTAGGCTTGCATGCACATAATGTGTTCTTTCACAGATGATGATGTGACAATACATATATGATGTGGATGCCATTCAACATTTCCAATACTCAACCGGATATGCATGATGATTGGGTATAATGTATTTTTGATTATAAGTGCTTCTGACATTATATATCTTCCTTATAGGACTTATGAAAGCTTGGCTTGAATTCTATCACTAACCCAACTTTTACATCATTGACAATTTTGATAATTTCCTATTTATACTTGACCAACCACCCACTTGACTCCTCACAACTCATATATAGAGATTTTTGTCCTTTTGGACATTTCTTGTAGTCACTGTGATCTTATCGTCATCTTCCCAATACAACACTCAATGAAACTGTTTTCAAATTCACTGAAGTTGATTGACAATATTGCTTTCTCTATTTTTTCTCATTATACTAACAAGGTATGAGGATATGGTAATAGAATTCCTATCCCATAAGAACTAAGCATGTTTGTATTCTCTTATAGGAACCATTGGGTTGAGACATAACACTATTTGAATAATCTTCATCTTTGTCAAACATGTTTTGAAATTAAGTCTCTAAAAAATATCACAGGTGTGAACGTTTGACTATCGTGATGTTTCAATGTTTTATGGATCCTATTCATTCAACTTTAATTATCTCTACACTTTAATTTGAGACCATTGTTGATAGCTCTCGCTATTTTTTTTTGAGTATTTATATGCTCAATCCATCACATTTGTAGCCACCATATGATGCTCATTCATATTACAATCTCCAACTCTCAATTATATATTTGCACAATACGATATTGACATCCATTATATATATGAACAATATGTTCTCCTTTCTTGCCCATTATTACACTGTCTTTTTTTTATGCCTTATTTTCTTTCTGTGTCCCAAGAATTTTTTCTTCTTTAATTTTCCTTTCATCGGTGACTGTTTAATTGCTCTTCCTTATTCCAATCCAAACATGATTTATTGTAGGGAGCACTGGAATTCAATTTTTTTTTCTTTATTGCTGCCTTACCTTCGATTCTCTACCTTCATGACTGTCATCGTTTCGTCTTAACCCCTAGACAAATCAAGGAATGGAAACATATATTGACTGGATCTTCTCCCTGTGTTGGTATTTCGATGTTTGCATTTCCTATGGATTCTTCTTGTAAAAACATGTTGCTTCTTTACACTTATATTTTGGCTCTGATACCATGTCGAGTCACATGGATTGTTTTTTGCAAATGTACCAATATTGCCAGTGCATTTGATATTCCAAATGTAGATTTGAAGACTCATAAATATGGGAGGAGGAGATGTGTCTCATGAAGAGACATGTCTCTATGGTTAATCATCATTAGTTAATATATTAATAATATAAATATCCATATATAAATAAGAAATTTATCTAATGATGATTTACCATCAACAATGTATCTCATGATCGAGTCAATCCGACTACAACTACAAACTTAACATGTGCAAGCGGATCAAATTGGCACTAAGTAGGAAATTTTTTGTCATAAGATGTTTTTACCTCACAATGGGAGCCACAAATTATGAATTCTTGGCGATCAAGCTTGGTCAATCCAATTTCAAAGGCATTCTCTTTTGGAAATGTTCAACAATCTACATGTGGCAAAATTAAAACCTAGTATGCAACACATATTATTACACAATGCTTCCCCTATTTCTACCAAGGTGGCCAATCTCACTTTAAATTGCATTACGTCTATCTCCTACGTACAATAGTTAGGAAATTTTATTTTCTCACCAATTGTTGATTATCTCTCTTGTTTTAGTGAAATCACCTTGATGTACTCTAAATTGGTGTTGGAAAACTTAATTTGAATTGTTCTATTACTCTATGTGATAGGGCATTTCATCTTTGACTATATTAAGCAACTGATAGTATTCAAGAACTTGTAAGGAGGGGCTAATTTCTTCCAAAGTTACCTTATCACAACTTTATTTGCCAACAAATCTGCTAACTTATTTCCCTCTCTATAAGTATGAGATATGTGATGCTCTTGAAAAGTATCAATTATCTTTCAAGCCTAATTCAATATATAAGAAAGTTGCCAGTTGAATGATGACCTTAATAAACATGAACTGACAATTATCATTTAGTCACCTTCATTGTGAAGTCTTTGACAACCCCCTTTCTTTGCCAAAACTAGCCCAAATAATAAAACTTGTGGCTCTGCTACATTATTTGTCCTTGGAGGATTAGGAGAACTTTTAATTTCATGAACCTTACCATGGCAATCCTGTATGCATATACCTATATTTGATTTTCTTGGATTCCCTCTTGCTGATCCATCAAAATTAAGCTTAAGAAACTCTTGATCTGAATGATGCCACTTTATAAGTGACCTATCTATTGTCTGATTTTGCTTTTTATTTGCACCATTATCTGATGGTATATTGACCCCTCTCCATTCCCAAGCAATCTTGCCACTGCATGCTGAGAAGAAGTGATTATACCTCACATTTGTCAAATGTGCATTCACAATTCTCTACTACTGATTTACTTATGCCTTCTTGGACTGTATTTATTGGATTTGATTCTTAACAAAATGTATGTTTATTTCATTCCCACCAAATGGACCAAACTACCGTAGCTAGAATGCATCTCCAAATGCTTCTGAACGATGAGTTTGAACATAATAAGGGCCATAACTAGAAAAATTCCCACAATGTGTTTAGCAAGGGCATATTGTATTGTTTATTTGTTTAATGCAAATGACCAAAAATCTTTCACAAATGAGAAACTAAGCAATAGACAATCTACTATCTCCACCTCTTGATTAGACATTATACAATTTAATGGAAGTGCAATATGGAGTTTGTGTAATTTACCAGTTGTAATAATCCTTTTCTTCAAAGAAAGCAAAGCAAATAAACCTTCTTAGGGAGTATAGTGTTAATTCCAATAGAAATAATATGCCCACTAAGTAGTCCTCATATTGTCAACTTGTTGTAATGCTTTGTATCCCTCTTTAATGGAGTATTGTCCATTTTTTTTGGGTGCCCATATAAGTCTTATCTTTCTTATTGGACAAGTATACAATTTTGTCATAAAAAAATCTTTTGAAATTCTATCTTTGCTGATTGGTAAGAGGCAAGACATCAATATCTTCCACAATCCTTTACCAAAATGTATCTCAACAACTGTAATATAACTATTACCTTTGTGCCCCAAGAGTTGTTAATTTTAGGATCTCTAATAGAATGTAAACTATTATATCATAATAGAACAATTGAAACTTTACTTGATATCTTATACTTTAGATAGAATGAAGCAAACTTGTGACTTTGTATATCAGATAATGCAATCTTCAGATTTGGTTGTTGTCTAGTAATCTTTAGAATTTATCAGCAATGGAGTATCTACAAGGTTAGTTGAATATACTGTAGAAAGGAGAAGTAGATCGCTAGGACTTGTATGCCTTGTATTAATATTATTCCCAACGATCTCTTTGCACATATATACAAATGCAAAGGGTCATGTCTCTATAGAGACATGACTCTATGTGACCAAAGGTCATGCCTCTATGTAGGCATGACTAACTATTATTAAACATAACCGATCACCACATGATGTATTTCATTGCAATCGACGACATATATAATACATTACTTTGTAATCAGTGGTAGATACAAAGCTCTGATAATATTCAAGATATAAAGCTAATACACATGCAATATACTTTGTGAATATATATATATTCATTAAAAATGAACAGAATTCATCAAATCATAATTTCAAGTATGCAATATTACTTCAACTGATGCTATACATCAACACTCCCTCTTAGCAAGGGAGAAGTAATAAAACTCTTTAATAGATATTAGAGTACAAAACTGTACATAAAACATTATCTGACTTTAACACTCTAAAATAGTGACTTGTTAAATAATTTAAATCACCATGCTATGACCACTATCATATCATATATTATGATCTCTAATTGTATGAAACAATATCTAGAGTAATCATAATGCATTTGTTATCAATGACTTCTAGCATAACTGAAACAAAACATCATGATAACAAGCCTATCATTTGCAAGATTGTCACCTTACAAAGGATTACCTTCTGAATATATATGTCCATGAAATGTCATCACCTTTCATTACATATCTGATGCAACTAAACAACCATAGAAGCATAAACACATATAAATTGAAAATTTAAATTCAATATCCAAAATTACGACTTAATCATACCAAGTTTTTCCTAGAAGTATTCCAACTTCACTTTAGCAAGAGGCTTAGTAAAGATATCCATTGTTTGTTCATTGGTGTTGATGTACTCTAGTTGTATAACACCTTGATCCACCATATCTCTAATGTAGTGATAAAGAATTTCAATATG
This sequence comes from Cupressus sempervirens, assembly GCA_028749045.1. Classification (NCBI taxonomy): domain Eukaryota; kingdom Viridiplantae; phylum Streptophyta; class Pinopsida; order Cupressales; family Cupressaceae; genus Cupressus; species Cupressus sempervirens. The sequence goes on from CM053783.1 coordinate 67,445,374, forward strand.
TTTAGAGTGATTGTGAAAATTTGGATTCATTGAAAGCTTGATACAACTCTGATTGTTACAATGAATCATAGTGAGCTTCAAAGGTCTTTTGAACAAATCAAGTAGTAACTTCCGTAACCATAAAGCTTCTCTAGCTCCCAAAGAGGAGGCAATGTATTTTGCTTTAGTAAACTTAATGCAACTGGGGATTGTTTTCTACTGAACCAAGAAACCATCCCAAATCCAAGACTAAAGCAACGTCCAAAAGTACTCTTACATTCACTAGAGTTGCCTACCCAATTAGAATCTGAATATCCATGAAGATTGATGTCTACTTGATCATATTTGATTCCCATGTCAATAGTGCATTTTAGATATCTCAAGATATATTTAGCTACATGTAGATGTATCTTCTTTGGTGCACACATGAACTGGCTTAAGGTGTTAGCAGCATAAAAAATGTCAGGACGTGTATTCACTAAATACATTAAGGATCCAATAATCTGCCTATAGTAAGTGGGATCTGTGGATTCAGATTTGATCATATCATCCTTCATCTTGTGTAGATTAACTTCCATAGGGGTAGTAGCTAGTTTACATTCCATCATTCCAAATTTTGTCAAAATATCGACAATATGTTTTCCCTAGTTTAGAATAGTTACCCTTTTGCCAGACTTCCAGACCTAGAAAGTAGCGAAGAAGACCTAGATCTTTCATATCAAACTCTGTTGTTAGTTCTTGTTTACATTTCTTTATCAGATGTTCTTCACCTGTTATTAACAAATCATCAACATATAATATAAGAATAATCATATCATCATCATCTATCTTGAAGTGTAAGTTAGGATCAACTTCATTTTTTAGAGAATCTTAACTTTGTTAGATAGTTGTCTATTCTTTAATACCACACTTTGGAAGCCTGTTTGAGACCATACATTGCTTTCTTTAACTTACATATGTGTGATTTTCTATCATGGGTGTAGAACCTTTCTAGTTGCTCAATATAAACTTTTTCAATTTTACCATTTAGAAATGTTGTTTTAACATCCATTTTATGAACTTTCCACCCTTTGGATGCTGCAATAGCCAAGATATTTCTAACTGAAGTGTATCTAGCAACTGGAGAAAATGTTTCTTCATAATAGATACCTTTTTTCTAAGAGAAACCTCGTGCTACAAATATGGCTTTGTATTTTTCAATGTTGTCGTCAGGTGCATGTTTGATTTTGAACAACCACGTATAAGAAACAACTTTTTTTTTTATAGGTCTGGGTACAACATCCCAGACATCATTTTTTAATCTAGAATTATATTGTTCAATCATTGCTTGTTTCCAAGGTTGGCTTGATAATGCTTCATCAACATTTGAAGGTTTTGTTTTTATAAGTTTAGTTAATAATGCAATATAACATGACTAGTTTCTTGTTCTTTTACTTTCTTGAATTAATTCATTAGGTTCAACATTATTCTCTTTTATCATTTTCCTAGCCCAAAGTGGTCTCTTTTTATTGTTAACATTTTTAGAATCCTTAGCATTTGATGTAGTGGTAGACAAGGGTTCAATATCACTCTCCCTCTCAATTTCTGCTATGCAATTTTCATCTATTTCAAAGACATGTTCTGTAGGTGATTCATTCCTGCTTTTAGAAAGATTGAATGCAATATCTTCTTCAAATTTCACATCTCTACTGATTTCAATTGTTCTTTGACTCAGAATAAAAACCCTGTAGCCTTTGTTTATTTCATTGTATCCAATAAGTATCCCCTTCTTTCCAGATGGTTCTAGTTTTGTTCTTTTCTCTTTAGGAATGTGAATATAAACAAGACAGTCAAATATTCTCAGGTGACTTAGATCTAGTTTAATACCCGTAAATACTACTTCAGGAGCAATGTCCTCTAATACTGAGTGTGGACATCTGTTCTGAATGTAAACTGCAGTGTTAGATGCTTTGGCCCAAAAAAAAGTATGAAGGTTTTGATTGTGCATCATTGCTTTGGATGATTCAATAATTGATCTATTTTTATGTTCTACAACTCCATTTTGTTGAGGATTATATGGTATATAAAACTCCCTCTTAATCCCAACAGTAATGCAAATCTTTAAAAATTTCAGATATGTATTCACCTCCATTGTCTAATCTTAGAAATTTTATTTTCTTTCCTATCATGATTTTCAACTAGAGCTTTGAACTCCTTGAATTTTGATAATACTGCAACTGAGTCCTCCTGTTTTAGGAAGTAGATCCAAGTTCTTCTAGAATAGTTATCAATAAAAATTACATAGAAGAGACACCCATTTAAAGAAGGTACAAACATGGGACCACAAAGGTCAGTGTGAATAAGTTCAAGAATAGATTTTGATTTGTGAATACTTTTAGGAAATGAGTGCTTAATATTTTTGCCTAGGGAAAATCCTTTGTAGATATTTGAGTGATTATATTTGAGACTAGGTAATCTTTTTACAATTCTTCCTATAGATGATAATGCACAATAGTGAAGATGACCTAGTCTTCTATGCCAAATTTTGGTAGAATTTGAAGTTTCATGACTTAGGGCTAAATTTTGATTATCACAAAGCTTATATAGACTTTCGTCTCTGAATCCAATAGAAATAGCTTTCTTGATATTAGAGTTCTTTGGCCAAGATATAACTTTGTCCTCTTGAAAGGTGACTATGAATCCTTGATCAACAAGACTAGAAATAGAGACCAAATTCCTTTTTATAGCAGGTATATATAATTTTTTTTTAGTTGGAGAGTAATTCTTGAATTTAGGTGAATTGAGCAAGAGCCAATACCTTTGATCGGATGATCAGAATTATCTTCAATGGTGACTTCTTCTGAGGAGTATTATGTAAAACTATCAAATTTGTCTCTAAAACTTATTATATGTCAACATGCTCCACTGTCTATAATCCAAGTGTTTTTGTTTGAGTTTAATTAACTTGGAAGAGCTAAATAAAATGCATAGTTCTCTTTTTCTTCTTTCTCTACTTTCTCTTATTTGATTTCTGCTAGGGTTGCTTGAATTTTCTTTCGTTTAGGGTAGAAGTTGTGCGAGTGACCAATTTTGTCACATTTGAAACATCTTACTTTATACCAATCTCATTTATTATATGGTTTGTCAAATTCCTTCTTATTATGTTTAAATTTTCTTTTCTTGTTAAATTTGCATGAAGAGCTTGAGCGAATATGTATGCTCTATACTTTAGGGGAGGCTAAGAATGAGGCTCATTTTCTTTTTCGATGCCTATTTATTATGAGATTAGAGGGATATTCTTTTGTCTATTTCAGGAGTGCTTCTCTCTCTATGACTTCTTCAGCTATTATGATTAGAGATGCCTTGCACTATATCTTCGTGAGGCGACCACGCTTCATGATAGCATGATCTTGACATTGCTTCCACATCAAGGCTCATCTATTCAGCTCATTAGTGCCTTTTTTACACCATTATCCCCTTTGCATGGTGTGAAAAGGCCCTTTAGCTCTATTCGATCTAATGGGCTTTCTAGATGCGTTAGATCCGTTCTAGTAATTTGCACTAGAGACATTCCTTTGTGACTGGTCAGAGACAATGCAATACCTCTACACATTGGCATGTGTATCATTCCATGACTAGATTTTTTTTTGCTCAAGAAAGCCTCCTAGTGCTTTCTCTGTCTCTATTCTTTGTTGCTATTTCTTTGGTTGTTTTCGCTTATTTTCAGACACCTTTGTGTGCTCCTGCTGGTGTCTGCCTCACTGTTGTAACCTTTTAGTCCCATAGACCTTTTTTTGGTCTTTTGTTGGACATTAATATCATTATCTTATCTTATCTTGAGACAAATCTTGATTCTTCCTGTGTGCATTCATTTTTTAATAATCCAAATTTAATAAGCTAAGGTCGGGAGCTTAGACCTTGAGTAAATGTTTACCAAGATAGAGGAAGTCCTCTTAATGCTATCATGCTGAGTTCTTTGTCATCAACTTTATTTTCAATTGTTGCAAATTGATCTTTTAATTTAGAAATTCTTAGAAAATAGGACGTAATTGATTCCCCACTATTCATCTTTATGTATAGTAGATCTTGTTTTAGAATTAACAATCAATTAGTATTGTTGATTTCAAAAGTGTCTTTAATAGAGAACATCTCAAATGCAATCTCAAGACTAGATATAGAAGGAAGAATATAATCTTTTGTAGAGTCTATATTAATCTTCATAGCTTTGTTATTGTGTCTTTTCCATGTCGTTTTATTTGGATCATTTTCAAGCATGGATTTGTTTGATTCTATGTATTCTTCTAATTCCATTTCCCTTAATATTATCATGACTTGAATTTTCCATGCTGAAAAGTTTGAAGCTTCTTCAAGTCTATCCTCTAACCTTACGTGATTAACCATTTTGATTTGAGGATATAATTTAAATTTTATTAATATGAGATTTTAGATTTAATTCTGTATAATAGAGTTTCTTATCAAAATGACTCTGATACCATGTTAATTTTAGGATCTCTAATAGAATGTAAACTATTATATCAGAATAGAACAATTGCAACTTTACTTGATATCTTATACTTTAGAGGGAATGAAGCAAACCTATGACTTTGTATATCAGATAATGCAATCTTCCGATTTGGTTGTTATCCAGTAATCTTCATAATTTATTAGCAATGGAGTATCTACAAGTTTAGTTGAATATATTGCGGAAAGGAGAAGTAGTTCACTGGGACTTGTATGCCTTGTATTGATATTATTTCCAATGATCTCTTGGCACATATATACAAATGCAAAGGGTCATGTCTTCGTAGAGACATGACTCTATGTGACCAAAGATCATGTAGGGTCATGCCTCTATGTAGGCATGACTAACTATTATTAAACATAACCGATCACCACATGATGCATTTCATTGCAATCAGTGGCATATATAATATGTTACTTTGTAATTGGTGGCAGATGCAAAGCCCTGATAATCTTCAAGATATAAAGCTGATACACATGCAATATACTTTGTGAATATTTAAGGACATATATATATATATATATATATATATATATATATATATATATATCTTGGTGTAAATAAGTATTCACTATTTACACTTTACTTAAGTTTACTTAGGTCAACGCATTATTTTATTTTTTATTAGTTTGACACCTAGGAGTTTGCATACTCTTATGAGTTGTCATGTTGACAACACAATTATTTGCACTCTTAATTAAGCACATGGTGTCTACAACATAATTTTACGTGATACACCTTTGTAAGCTTATCCTCTCATCATTGCACCATCTCCTATGCTTAATGGAGGATAATCCAGACTTGGTGGACATGTGCTTAGTTGTGAGGCTTATCATATTGCTAACTCCTAGACATTCTAGAAGCATTGCAGAGGCCTTTTATATTCAGGCACTCCTAGTGTGTATGTACATGACATTCCATCAATTGAATATCATATTGTTATTCTGATCATACTTTGTTAGTCCATTTTGTGCTTGTGCTTGAGTTCCTTGATTTTGGGTGATTTTTCCCTAAGGCAAATTCTTACATGGTATCAGAGTTGAGAGAATTTCTCTTCACATAGCCATTGGAGACTATTTTCTTGCCTCACCTCTTGGAGGACCTCAACTCAGATCTGGAGTATCGCAGTCATTAGGAGTGCCCAAAGCCAAAGCGGACCTTGCTATTGTGTCCAAAATGTCAATTCGGTGAAATTTGACCATAAATTCACCTACCCTTGACCATAGTCAAATTTGAGGCAATTTTTTTTGCAAACCGGCATCTGAAGGCCCAATTTGCAAATTCGGTATGATCATTCTTAGATCTGTTTAATTTATTTTTCAGATCTAATTATTTTCTCTGCAATTTTCGTCAGAAATTTTTTACATTTTTCAGAGAAATTTTTTGAAATTTTTTTAGGCCGTTAGGCTTGTAGAGAACTTTTTTTTATAGGAATTGGATGGTGAAATCCCACCCCCCGTAGGTGGAATATTCTTTATTATTTTGGTAGATTCCACTATCATTTCCACGATCGAATATTCCACCAAATTACATATCAACGGTCACAAATCCAACTCCATCAACCGAATCCAGCCTTCACTAAACAATCTAGCATTCAACAATAACTATGGCCTTTCAGACAAGTTAGTGCAATTGTTTTTGCAAACCGGCATCTGAAGGCCCAATTTGAAAATTCGATATGATCATTCTTAGAGTTGTTTAATTTATTTTTCAGATCTAATTATTTTCTCTGCAATTTTCGTCAAAAATTTTCTGTATTTTTCAGAGAAATTTTTTGAATTTTTTTTAGGACATTAGGCTTGTAGAGAATTTTTTTTACAGGAACTGGGTGGTGAAATCCCACCCCCCGTAGGTGGAATATTCTCTATTATTTCAGCAGATTCCACTATCATTTCCACGGTTGAATATTCCACCAAATTACATATCAGCGGTCACAAATCCAACTCCATCAACCAAGTCCAGCCTTCACTAAACAATCTAGCATTCAATAGTAACCATGGCCTTTCAGACAAGTTAGTGCTCATGGTTTATTTCTTTTAAACATCTTTGTTACAAGCAGCAGGGTCAATGTGAGACTAGAGTCCCACCGACTCCACCACCGGCAACAGAGCCTCCTTTCACCATTTTTTTCAACTTTGGTGTCGCTATTTTCAATCTTTGGCAACCACTTTTTAACTACTGGCTCCATCTTCCCTTGCTCCAGCCACTGCCAAAGTTTCGCTGACTTCGACGCCCAAATTGCCGCTAATCTTGACTTTTAGGGGACATCATTCCTCATACCCAATCAGTGACAAATGGACTTGCACCACACAGCCAGCTCATTGCCACATCAGCATCAACTTAAGGCCCTTGACACATCAGCAAAAAATGCACACTCAGCAAGGACAACTCACCTGCCAAATCAACCTAATGCCACATCATATGTGACATGTAGGCTAAGCCACGTTAGCATCGTACAATACTAGCACAGTCGCCACACCACCTTTGTCTGTACTATTGATGTCATAAGTCATATCGTTGACATCAACATCTATACTACCACGTTAGCTAGGGGACCCTTTTTTGCTGACATCATCTTTTTGCTATGTTAAATTTGACGGTTGTTTGACCGTCATTTGCATTTTAGAATACATTGCCATGACGACTGTTTGACTATCAAATTTAACCTCGCAGTTTGCTGCTCAAACCCCTCTCTAGATTCTATTTTGATTTGACAGTTTGACTTTAGGAGGCCATATATATATATATATATATATATATATATATATATATATATATATATATATATATATATATATATATATATATATAAACACATATGTGGATATATATATGTATATATTTCTTCATTAGTAAATGAAAATAATTCATTAAATCATAATTTCAAGTATGCAATATTACTTCAATTGATGTTATACATCAACAAGAGTCACGAGTAATAGTAATTATTGTAACTATGGAAAGTTAGCTAGTGGAGTCTGCCCATTCCATGAGTCTAACCAAAATAACGCATTGTCCCCATTATGGATTTTCCCATGTTACATAATTTTTTACCACCTCTCTGGATGACATCATGAAATTCCATATTGCAAACCTCTTGGAGTATTTGGAATTGACAAAAGTTGAGATAGATAGATAGATAGATAAAATTTTAACATCCACGAGGCTAAAAATGGCCTATGGACAGCAAGACAACTCAAGCAGACTTAAGTAGCAATGTTCATTGTTTGTGCAGGATGATGATGAGTCCACCCAATTGCTCAATGTACTCTTCGTTGAATAGGTTATGCCAAGAACTATCACATATAGTGTCCGCAAATTTATCTCTACTACTCTTGTAGGCCTCACATTCTAAAATAAAGTGTTGTTCAGTTTCCACTTTCCCAGAATTGCAGAATCTGCAAATTCTCTCTTCCCAAGCCTCCTTTGGCCTCTTCCAACGCCTGGTCTCACAATGAAGTTGGTGAGAGTTGGTTCTTTGCTGAGCAATAAGAATTTTAGCCCTCCATGAAATGTTGGCTCCTATGTATGCTTTTTGGAGTTGATCACAAGTGGGGTCGAACTCATTGATATAATATAATTTCTTCCTTTCGATCTCACTTCCCTACTTTCTCTTGTAGAATTTCTCCATGACAAAGACCTTTATTTCTTTATTATTTTTGGGGCACATATTGAATTGAATATTCCAGTTACTCATCCATTTGATGTTTTGTTGCATCCATGTCCTTTTTCGCTTACATAGTGTGTCACTAAAGACAACTTTAGGCCATCTATCCTCTTCCATTTTTTCAATTCTTTTTAGATAGCTTAGAAGGCGAACCATAGCAAGTGCCTCAATAGGAGCAGCCCCCATTTCACTTAGCATGATATCATATGGAACAGTGCTTTTGATTTTAAACTTGCTTGTGATCAAGCGCTTTTGGATTTCTTCAATTTGTTTCCATTGTGCTATAGTAGTGTTGCTGGCCCATAATTCACACCCATAAAGAACAACTGGCAGCACAAGAAGACTGAAAAAAGTTTGAATAGTTTTCCAATCCCACAACTTTGCTTCACGACACCAATTCTAAAGAGCATAAAAAGCCTTCCACCCACCTAATATCCTTTTATACCTGTAGCTAGACCAGCTTAGTTTTTTGTTGAAATCGATGCCAAGGTATTTATACTCCGCAACTTTTTCAAGAACACTTCCATTGTAATAAAATTCATGTTGGTGTTGTTTTTTATTATTAGAGAAAATCATAACCTTAGTCTTGCTGATATTGACCTTCATCCCCACCATTCCACAAAAGCGCTCAAGAGAAGATAGATGATCTTGCAAACCACAGATAGATTTGGCAATTAAAATGAGATTGTCCGCATATAGGAGCAGCTTTATAAAAAATTCACCTAGCTGAATGCCTTCACCCTTTTGCATGTTTAACCACTCTTCCAGTTTGTCAATATATAAACCAAACAAAGTAGGACATAAAGGGCAGCCCTGTTTGACCCCAATATTGCTCCTAAAACATTTTGAAATGCCATTTGGAGTTTTGAATTTAACTTTCACCTCTTCGTACATTCTATGAACAACAGCTCTGAGATGCATAGGAATCCCCTATTCTTCCATCCTAAACCAAAGCTTGTCTCTCGGGACAGTGTCAAAAGCCTTTTTAAAGTCGACAAAGCAACAAAATACATCTTTCTTTTTCTCCCAGTCTTTTTCAATAATGTGTCTCAAAGTGACATAGTGATTCACTGTTGAGTGCTTTGGCCTAAAACCAACTTTCCCTTTAGCACGTTTATGGTTTTCTTCTGCCCATTTGTTGATCCTAGTTTCTATCATGCTGCCAAAAAGTTTAGCAAAGAGGGGATTGATCATTATAGTCTTGTAGTTGGAGGGATTGTTAACATCACCACTCTTAAAAAGTGGTATTGCAAGGCTGATTGTCCAATCTTTCAGAAACCCTTCTTGGAAAATTTTGTTAAAAATTTCAGTGATGTGCGGTGCAAGAGTTTTCATAGCCTACTTCAGATATTCTGCTTGGAGCGCAACAAGGTCTTTTGCTTTACCTCCACCTAACTTCTTAATCCCTGCCTCTATCTCTTGCACAGTGAAAAGATTTGTATCATCATTGACCAAAGGTGGCTGTCCCACTCCACCCTCTTGTTCATAAAGTTTCTTAGCATATTCAAACCATTAGGTGGCAGTAATATTATTATTTTCAATTGTTTTCTCCTTGGTTGGAGTTCTTTCCAAAAATGTTTGGGGTTATTTCTGCCCAAGAAAATTAGCTCCTCTCTCCTTGTGAACATAAAATCAGTTTTTTTCTTCTTTAGGATCTGTTTGTAGGCCTTCATGTCAAGGTTAGTTTTATTTGACTCCCTTAGGTTTCTCCTAGCCCTCTTGCATTCCTTATCAAACCAAGCATTGGCTAGAAAAAAATTAGTTTCAGATTTTCTATTTTTTGCTCTCTTGCATTTTGAAAGAGCCTCATGAATCAGATTTGATAAATCATAACTGTTAACACCATGTTTATACATAGGGTGTCCCATACAAAGCTCCTCAAGAGTAGCTCTGAAAGTGTTACTGTTTTCTGAAGTTAACAAAATTCTACCCTGAGAAGGGGGGTATTGAGGGCCTTGGGTTTTAGCTCCAATCCAGCTATCCTTTGCCCAATACAAATTTACGTACAACAGTCTATGGTCTGATTTGAGATCCCAAATGTTCTCTCCAATTTCAACTTCTTCAATATTTTCATACAAATTCTGCGAACAAATTACATAATCTACCTCACTTGCCCCATTGTATGTGTTGCAAGTGAAAGTGCCTGACTTAGCCCATCTAGCCAAACCATTACAAATTATGAGATCAAATGTGCCACATAGAGTGATCAATTCTTCCCCAAAATGATTGCAACCTTTAGCATCTTCGGATATTATTTCCCATTGATGATTTCTTTCTTCTGTGAGCCAAATAGGGTTATCATTTACTTTGGAATTGAAAATACTTGCTTGCCAATTTGCTGTCCTAGCATTGAAATCTCCAACAAGAAGAACATCCCCACGCTGGGAAAAAATAGCAACATCTTTCTTTAACGCAGCATAGGGGTCATTGTGATCTAATCCACACTTTTAATAAGTTTTAGATACATGTGGAGCAAAGTAACAGGCTGCAATCTTGATAAGAGTGTTATTTTCCACGATTTTGAGCCATATAAATTGTCTATTAGAATCAGTCTTTTCCAACCGAATGGCATGACCCTCCCTTTCTTTTACTAGAACCATTATACCTCCATGACCTTTACCATTTCTCACTGCCTCATTCCACACTGCCATCTTCCAGTAGCCTTCAAACAATGGGGTCTTACATCCCTCATGCTCATGTGTCTCTATGAGACAAATAATGTCTTTGCCTTCCGCAATAGGTCCTAACCCAGGCCCACGTCTCCATGGATAACCTTTGCAATTCCAACAAAGTAAACTTAAGGACGCCTGGGTTAAGCTTGATTGCTATTTGTTTTGGTGTGAAAGACTTGAAGTTGAGTTATTATCGCTAAGTGTGATTGTTGATCTTGTTGTATCATTGCATGCTAATGTGTTTTTTGTCACACCTTTGTTGCCATCTTGCTGCTCTTCATTGGAGTGGTGGCCAAAATGAGCAATAATTGCTTTTCCCTTGAACATCCAAGCTCTTTTGCCTTCATTTCTAACTGTTCTGATTTTTTCCATTTCCATTCTTCTTTCTACTTGTTGTCTCATGGTTAAATCCTCCTCTACAATGAAGCGAGAACCCCTCAAGAGTTGTTTTTTGTTAAGTAGATTTTGTTTGTCGCTAATGCTGGGCATGACTACCTTGATTGGCCTATTTCTCTTAGCGTGTGGTTTTCCAACCCTCCAAGCTTGACATATTTGTCCTTGCCACAACAACACATCTTGTAGGAAATCCCTCGTTAAGTCGAGGGTGTGTTCACCTTCCCCATAATCTTTTATCCCTTTGATAATTATATTGGATGCCCTACGCTGCCTTTCCTTGACCTCTCCATCTTGTGTGTTGACACGAATCTTTGCCTCTTCTCTTGCCATATCAAGGTGTTTGCTGTTTTTGTCCCAAGTTTTGGTGACTTCTCATAAACTTCTCCTCTCCTCTTCAATCCCTGCCTTTCCTAGCCAATTAGTGTGAAGAAGCGTTCTCTCTTGATAATGAGATGACTCGGTATTTGCTGTGACCTTGTTTGTTTCCAATGTAGCATTCAGGTTTTTCCATTCATCCTTCATGTTCTACCATTCAAGCTTCCCTGCTAAAAGTGTTTCTTGCAGCGTTGAGATTTGAGATGGATTAGGATTGGCAAGATATTCTTGTTGCATTATTTGACACCACTAATTTGTCAGTTTAGTGTACATTTGCCAGACAAGCTTTCCTCCAAAAGCCTTGTTCCTTTTTACATAATCATGAATACATGTTCCTCCTACAACCTTATTATGTGCACAGAGAGATATTAAATGGATATTTTAGTGATTCGATAAATTCCCTTTCCACAAAGATTCCCTAATGATCTTTTAAGTTTGTTGTATAATTGACACTACAGCACCCTTGAGGACTGCAATGTAATAATTGGGGATTGCTTGAAGAACTGTTTTGATTAACAATATCCTACCTGATGAAGAAAGCCATCTAGCTTTTGAAGTAGATATTGTGCCCCTGATCCTTTCTATTATTTCTATCCAAAAGCATGTCTTGATTGTTCCCACACAAAAAGGAGTATCTAGATAGATTGGAGGTAGATGCTCAACTAAATCTTTCTTCTACTTACAATTCAATATGATCTATAATCATGTTAGTATCGAACAAATAAATTTTGGGCTGTTGGGAGTTTACCTTTTTTCCTGACACTGAAGCATATAAATTAAGAGTCTATTTTATATGTCTTGCCTCTCTAGCATTAGTTGCCCCAATCAAAAGTGTCATCCGCAAAAAAGAGTGGATGACCACTATTTTAGTACCATTCACTAAAGCCCCTCACCATAAATCTTGACTTTTTTAATGCTTTATAGTCCTACTAAAGGCCTCAACCATGATGATAAATAAGATCAAGGATAATGGATCACCGTGTCTTATTCCTTGGGTTGATGGAAAGAAACTAGTTGGAGCCCCATTTATAATAACTGAGAATTATTGCCCTTGAAATACAAGCTTTAATCCATTTGCACCATTATGATGAGAAGCCAATTTTTTTTTTTTTTTTGTACTTGAAAAAGACAATCCCAATTCACCCGGTCATAGACCTTCATATAGAAAATACTATATTTTAATTGGTCGATTTTTTTTTATTTTAATCACTAGTTAAAATTAGAAATAGTGAAATGTGGTAATTGTACTAGCTTAAGGACAAGCTAATTAGAAGATACAATACATGAGTCATTCCATAGTTAAAAAGAAATGAATGATGTAAAGATACTATGATGGTAATTATTATTTAAAAGAGATGAATGATGTAAAGATAGTATGATATACAATATAGTTCAAATAAAATGTGTAATGTAAAGGTAATAACGTATAATAAATAGATTACACACCTCCATATCTTGATTGGTTGCATTGAATATTACAAAAAAAATTCATTATAAGAATTTAATCTTAGCTACAATAAAATATTAAGTATTTTAACATTTGCAACATATTTATCATGTTAATCTATTATTATTTTAATTTACTTAATCGGTTTTGTAGAAAAATAATTAAGACATTTAAATTTATAAAAAATTTAAGATTAATTCATGTTATCTATATAATCATATAATCTAAAGAATATTTAAAGAATATTTAAGTTATGTTTGAAACTAGTAGTGAAAATTAGACACCATATACTATAGATTTATAAAATATGATAGATAAAATTTTAAACATATAATCATTCTAATTTACAATAATAAATAAATAATAATCAACCTCTGAAATGTTCTACTCAACTCAACATTTATAAATCTATTATTATTAACATTTTCAATTGATAACAATAAAAAATTGGATAAATTCTACAAGAAGACCATCATTATTTTATATGCAAAATTTTCTAGCTATACAAATTACAAAGCAAGTATTGAATGCTACCTACTTTATTATCATCCATGATGAGCAACAAAATTCGTACTAAATTTTTAATGGTGGGATTTTCAACGAGGATACATTCACAATTTTTATTGTTATTTTATACATTCGTACGTGGATTTTATTTTTGGATCGTACTCCGACCAGAATTAGTTAATGTGAGGTGAATGACATAATGTTGCAGCTTTTGGAATTAAAGGATTGCTCCTTCATTTGATTTGACCCCATGATTTTATTATTTGGCTATATAAGTGCCTTTCTTCCACAAAACTAGTGGAATTGAAAAAAAAGGAAAAAAACAAACTGCCATAATTCAATGTATTTTTTTTAAAGTTTTTAAGCATGTCCAAATAGATTACAAGAATCAAACTAGCAAAAATTGCACAAAAATCTATTGTTGTATGTAAATTTGGGTTTCCAACTTGAATAATGGCGTGCTATTTGTGTGGAGAATAGTAGCTTATTACACTATTATTTTGTTATTAAATTTTTTATTTTAAAATTAGTATCTATTGATATTCAATTGAGTAATTAATTTAGTGGAATAACACTAGTAATCATTATAGCTAACTTTGTGCACCTAATTTCTTGAACTATACATTTGATTTCAATCATTTTTTTTGGTTGTGTGCTACTTAATTGTTTGTAGTTGTTCTCGTAACTTGGTAGTAAAGATAAATGCTATATGATCCATTATACAAGTAAGGAAAAAAGTGGTTATTTAAAAAATCATCCAAATTATATTCTATATTGTCCTATTATCCATTTCATTGACAACTCAAAAAATTGCTTAGTTGATCCAATTCTTATTCACAAATACCCACAATGATCGTGCACTATCTATAGAATTTGATGATGAACAAATTCATAGATCCCTGAATATCTTGCATGCAAATAACCTGTTACAAGGAAGAAAGAAAGACAAAAAGTGAGAAGGGTTTGCTCGATAGACAAGAAGATTGAATTTACTCATGTAAAACAGAATGAATGAAATTACAACCAATCAATCCTTATGAAGGAGATCAAAACCCTAAAAGGGAAGCCCTAAGAGGAAAAAACTATTTAATAATTACTAATTAATTATTAAATGTGAATGCGAAAAAACATAAAAGAGAAATCTTAAGAAGGTAGAAAAGGTAATTTAATAAATTAAATTAAATTAACCTTTTTCTCTAACATCCCCCCTTAAGATGAGCAACAATGCAGCTACAAACAATGCAAGGAAACTACAATGTTGTAAGCAAACTTGGGGCCTAGCAACAAGGCTTGATGAGGTACCCAATCACAATCAATTCTATATGAAATGGAGAAATAAAGAAAACCCAGTGGGAAAAACCCTACTCCAAAAATAGATTAAAAAGGATGCACAAATGAAACATCTCATGAGAATCTCTCAAGACCATAAGTATAATGAAAGCCTCCATGATAGAAGCTTGAGACTCCATAGACCCCCCAGAATGAAAAAACTCTTGTGTCGATGAACATACCAATGTGGCTCCAATTTGAAGGAAACAAAGGCAGTGGACAAGGATGATAAAACTAATGTATGCAGGGTGTAGCTAGAAGTCCTAGTTGATGCTCAAAGGAAAAGGCATGAGAATCCTGAAATAGAATCTCCAATGGAGGTGGAATAACAGGTGTGTTGAATATATCATCTGAGAGGAGTTGTGTGTCCTCTGATATATCCTCAACAACTGGAGTAGGTGGCTCAATGATTGGAGCTGCAATAGTAGGCAATGCTGAAGAGTAATAATGTGCAAGAGATGGAATCTGAACATGAGGTGGAGGTGTAGAAGTCACTGTAGGATTTGAGCAAATAAGCCAATCAAATCCACAAAGCCTTCGAATCCCTGCATGCAAAAACCTGTCACAGAAGAAAAAGACAAGAAGAGGCAAGGGTTTGGTAAAAAATGGAGATAGAAGAAAAGTTGCTCTCAAATAAAAAATGCATAAGAGATAATGAAGAAAGTACAATGCTCATCCTTATAAAGGTGAGATAGAAACCCTAAACTAAAAAATTAGGTTGCACATTATTAATTATTAATTAATTAATAATGCACCTACAAGATAGCTTAAGCAAAATAGAGTAATAAGCAACTTAATTAATTAAATCAAAGTGATTTAATTAATAAGTGCAAACAAATAATTACTCTAACACCCCCCCTTAAGCGAAGCTTAGGAGGTAAGCTAACCTAGCACAGCTATGAAAGCAAGAAAATTGGGTCCCGGCAACAAGGCCTAATCAGGTACCCAATCACAACATTATCTCTATAAAGAGGAGAAATAGAGAAAATCACATGGGAAAAACTCTACTCCAAAAAGAGATAGCAAAGAATGTTCCAGAAGAAGGAACAAAGAGATCAGAAGAGAATCACTGAAGCATGAAGAACTGCAAAACTCTGTCAAAATGCTGATCTGTAGAACCTCCATGGAAATAGAAGGCACGAACCGAGCGTGTCTATATGGTAGATGATCCATCTCACCGAAATGCATAGGTAGCCAGCCACTGCAATCGCCTAGTATGTAGGATTAGGTACTAAATACGTAGCTCACACCAACGAACCATCAACCAAAGAAGCATAGAATAACAATATAACCTCCCCTTAAGGCAGGTGAGGTGACAAGCAACTAAAAAGGTGGGCCAAAAAATCTCCTACAACACAGGAACCAGACACATTGAGAGTGAGGTACAGACACCAATAAAGGCACGTGTCATCGACACTGCATGAGGCAAAAGAGAGAGAGGGCCTATAAGCGGCAAACAACTATCCCCCCCATGGCACTTTATATAATAGTGCGAGTACAACGAATCACAATGATGAAAAGGATCCCGAAACACAAGAGTGGAACTTTATCTCAGTGCGTTGCATAAAAATGCTTACAATGAATATCAACAATTATCAAAAAAAACATAATGCTGAAACAATAGAAGGTAGAGCCCAAAACGAAGCAATTGAAGCAACAAAATCGATCCTCGGACCTGAAACAAACAGGATATCTACCAGAATGCTAAAATGAAAAAGATTGAATAGGATGTTCTTGGAACAGAATCTGGAACAACAACTAGCATCACTGGAAAGAGCACAGAAAGATCTTTCCAGCGATATAAAGAAGTCCAAAATCGGAGATCGGATGCTCAAGATATGCCTCCCGGAGTGCAAAACAGAACATCCGGCTTTGACTGCCAAAATAGGCAACCATACTACATCAAAACTCAAAAAAGCCTGCACAAATATCTCCGTCTCGGAACCAGCTTTCGAGCGCATTTTTTAGATCGAAAAAATACGTCCGTATGCTCAAGTTACGGAGAAAAAACACCAGGCCCTCTGAAATGCATGAAAAAAATTATTATTTTTTTAATTAAAAAAAATTTAAAAAAATTAAAAACCCCGCACCACCCCCGCACCGCTGGCGGAGCGGCGGCTGGGCGGTGGTCGGGCGGAGGGAGGGCGGAGCGCCGTTGCCGTGGTGGAGGACGAGCGCAGGCGAGCGGCTGAGCGCAGGCGGCCAGCGGAGGTGGAGCCGCAGCGGCCACAGAGCCGCTGGCGGTCTGCGGGACCGCAGGCGGTAACCGTTAGCGGTTACCGCAGCCGCTAGCGGTTTCGGTGACCGCAAGCGGTTTTCCTAACCGCCGCGGCCAAAAACTGCATTTTTTCCCAAAATTTTTGCGAATTTTTTTATTTTTCCGCCTCGATCCACGTGCCAGGGGCCGTATGGCCCTGTTCAACAAAATTTATTTTGCCTCCCAGATCAAAGTTCTCCAAATCGGACAAATTTTATATCAAAACAGGAGTTTTGACGCCTTCTGAATCCATCCGTGAGGTCTGTTTGGCCTTAAACTGCTCTGAAAATCAGTGAACCCCCAGTTTTCTTAGAAAAAGCCTAAAAAAAATACCAGATCTGATCCGTCAAACCCTTGCTCTCCCTTTTTCTTGAAACACTGAACAAGCTACAGCAGATCTGGCTCTGATACCATGTAGGATTTGAGCAAATAAGCCAATCAAATCCACAAAGCCTTCGAATCCCTGCATGCAAAAACCTATCACAGAAGAAAAAGACAAGAAGAGGCAAGGGTTTGCTAAAAAATGGAGATAGAAGAAAAGTTGCTCTCAAATGAAAAATGCATAAGAGATAATGAAGAAAGTACAATGCTCATCCTTATAAAGGTTAGATAGAAACCCTAAACTAAAAAATTAGGTTGCACATTATTAATTAATAATTAATTAATAATGCACCTACAAGATAGCTTAAGAAAAATAGAGTAATAGGCAACTTAATTAATTAAATCAAAGTGATTTAATTAATAAGTGCAAACAAATAATTACTCTAACAGTCACAACATTGGTCTCAAGAACAACACATAAGTTTAAGCAACCTAACTTCACCTCAGTAGACTCTCATGAAAAAAGAGAATGATTCTTCGGTAGTGAAGATGGTGGACCAAAATGTGAGAAGGAATATAGGTAGGAAGCATGATCAACAATTGCTATAGCAACAATATTGTCTATCTCACTATCTCTAATGTGCACTAAATAATGTGCAAACTCAACTATCTTCCCTATCCCACTATGTGTAATTTGATAAATAAAGACAAGGTTAGAGGACAAAGATGGAACACAAAGTACATCATGAAATGTACCATCATCAATGTCAATAGAACCTTTCCCACATATAGTCATAGTAGTGTTATTCTCCATCAAAATGTGTGGAGTAGGAGAAGCCTCAAATGAAGAGAACAAATCTTAAGAAGATGCCATATGGCGTGAAGCACCTGAATCTAGTAACTAACTAGAATGATGAGGAATAGTAGTTGCACATAATGCATGACCCTTTCCCATATCTTTACCATTTGACTGAAGTGATGATGATGAATAAGCTCTATGAGAAGAAGAAGGAATATCAATGTTGCTCTTCTGAAGGAGAGTTGTCAAATCTGAAGCCTGTTTGGCATAGCCATCTAACTTCTTCTCATAACAATGTGCTTCATCATGATTAGGCTTATTGCAATAAGCACACTTCGGTCTTTCTAGCTTTGATTTACCTCCTTTAGGAGGAGGTGGCCCTAATGAACAATGAGTGTTAGAATCAATTTGAGACTTTGTAGAATGAGATTTTTGAGTCTTATCCTTCGTCCCTGAAGATGGTCGAGCTACCAATGCATGACTCTGTGAGCTTGTGAGAGAATCCAACTAAGAGAGCTCAATCGATCACAAAAAACTGCTAAGGATGGCATGGTAAATCTATTACTCAAAGCATCTTTGGTGGAATAAAAGGTAGAAAAAAAATTCTAAAAGTTTCCATGAAGCTTAGAAAGAATCATATAGATACAATTAGTGTCAATCTTCGTGATCCCATAACCCTGCAATAAAGATCTCAGTTGTTTGAATTTCATCAAGAAGTCCTCAATAAAGGGAAAATAATCTGGTATAAGTGAGGTAATCTTGGCCTCAATCTAAAGTGCCCTTAACACATTCAATGTACCAAACAAGCCGTCAAGCTTGGTCCACATAGCTAGAGGAGTAATGCACCCATCAAGATGAAACTGTAGACGATAAGATATCTATAAAGAAATCAATCCTATTGCCTCATCCATCTTGTTCCTATGATGCATGACCTCAAAAGGCCTCTGTAAAATTGGTTGCATTGCATCTAAATAAGACCACAACCATTTTGATGGGAGAAGCTATGTCATCAAGGTCTTCCATGTGTGATAGTTATGAGTGGTCAAACTTTGTAGACAAGAAGAGGTCTCAGCCATTGTTTTAGAAGGTGTCAAATTGTTTTTGAAAAAGATTTGGTTTACTAATGTAAATAACATAAACAATAATACAAAACACCCCCCATAATAAAAAGAATCAAACCCCAGCTACTAGAAGGGATGCGTAAACAAGAAGAGAGCAAAAAAACTTTAGTTTAGAATCACATGTACCTTTTAGGAATACTAAAGAAGAATATTAGAGAATTTGAATAGGGCTCAAGAAGGGCTTTCTAACACTTTTTTTGGATCGAAAAATAAAGCTATAACGAACAAGTTATGCCCCTTGGAAGATGACAGACATCAACAAAATTCAAGCATAAAAATAGGTACCAAACTAGAAAAAAATTCAAAAAATACCCATACCATTGTCTTCGTCTCTGAATCAGCTTTTTGACGCTTCTTTTAGATTAAAAAAGACCCTCGTATGCTCAAGATATTGCAAAAAAACCAATGATAGGTCTTTAGGACAAAACAAATCAAACAATGATGGGTGAATGACCATCAAATTTTGGCATGAAAATTGTTGATGTCAGTACCTGCACATATGTCAGTGACTGTACCACTGATGTCAGCACTTTTAAAGTGCTTTTTGATTTGTTTTTTGTATTTCTAGTTTTAAAAACCTTTTGCAATGGCAATTTTTATTTTTAAAAAAAGTTTTCCAACATTTTATTAGAAAAAATCTTTTAAAAAAATTAATCTTGATTTATTTTTTAATAAAATAATAAATCACTGCCTTGGGAAGTGTGTCAATTTAGGGGCAATTTTTTTTTGCCTTAGATTTTAATTGTGTTTGCATTAGACATGCCTTATATGAAAATAGGGGTTTTTGGATGTTTTGAGCACAATATTGAGATATATTTTTGCTCAAAGTGATCCAGAAAAATAGAGACCCCGTCTATTTTCACACAAAAGATTGAAAAATCTCAGTTTTTTTTGTCAAACCCTTGTTCTTCTTTTTCTTTAGACAAGAGCAAGTAGCTACAAGTAAGGCTCTAATACCATGTAGAATTTGATGATGAAAAAATCCATGGATCCTTGGCTATCTTACATGCAAATAACCTGTTACAAGGAATAAAGAAAGACAAAGAGAGAAGGGTTTGCTCAATAA
The DNA here is from genome assembly GCA_028749045.1 of Cupressus sempervirens. Taxonomy (NCBI): domain Eukaryota; kingdom Viridiplantae; phylum Streptophyta; class Pinopsida; order Cupressales; family Cupressaceae; genus Cupressus; species Cupressus sempervirens. Next base: position 67,465,811 of record CM053783.1, read on the forward strand.
ACAAAAAGATTTAATTTACTTGTACAAAACAGAATGAATGAAATTACAACCAATCAATCCTTATGAAGGAGATCAAAACCCTAAAAGGGAAGCCCTAAGAGGTAAAAAACATTTAATAATTACTAATTAATTATTAAATGTGAATGCAAAAAACCATAAAGGAGAAATCTTAAGGAAGAAAAAGTAATTTAATAAATTAAATTAAATCAACCTTTTTTTCTAATAGTATCAGTATAGATAAAGTTTTACAATTGATCTTATTATAGAGTTTCTTTTCAAAAAAGTAGGCAACTATTAGGCCATTGGATTTTTTTTGGTGGGGTTTTAATTAGTAAAATCAAATAAACTATAATTGGTACATTGGAGAAGATTAGTGCTCTTCCCCCTTTAGGTTTTGTTAACTAAAATTTTTCATATTTTAAGTTAAGTGTAAAGCACTAAACTAAATGCTATCACACTAATCTAACTATAATTTGGGTCTTGTGAACAATGAAAAGTATTAGTTAGTTTTTTATGAGTAATAGGCCATTGGCTTGTTCAATTTCAAAAGTAAAATTTATCATATGAATTCATTATTTTCTCAATTTAGGAGACACCACCATTTCAATAAAACATTCTACGCTTTCATCTAATCCTTCCAAAATTTGAATCAAATCCTTGCTTAAGGTCCCAAAATATGCAAAAACCACCTTCTATCTTGCCAACATAGGGTTAGAAGTAACATGACAAAAATAGATATAATAAAGAGATCGATCGTCCTTGTGACTAAAAATAGAGTTATAATTCCTTAAAAGACTTTAACATAAGACAAAATTCATAGTTAGGCCACTCATCAAAATCTAGAGTTTGTCTTTCAATCTATTAGTAGTCCCATAGTTAAACATGATTTAACAAGTTGGAATTATATGGAAAAATTATTACTAAGCCATCTACCCTAAAAGTTTTAAAATTATCCATCTTAATGGTTTTTGGAAAATAATTTAAGTCTTAATATGTAATAGCAACCGACAAATATCCCTAAGACATGTTAGTAGTTGTTTGTTTATTAACCACTATATTTGCTAATTCATTCACTCTTTTATTACCCTTCTTATAAATGTGATTAATAGTTAAATTATCAAAGGATTTACATAAGAGACGAGCTTTGCATAGTAACAAATCAAGTCTCCAATTGTGAATTGATCCAGTTCTTAATGCACTGATGATGATGGTTGAATCTCATTCAATTTCTAATTTACAAATACCCATTTCCTTGCATAGCTCCAGTCCTTCAACTAAGGCCAGGAGCTCAGACCAATATGTCTCTTCACCTTTAGGCTTAGCAATTGTTGCAATTTTCCTGGTGCATTATCGATGCAACAACCAATACCAACATCACCAGTGTTCCCTCTTGACACACGATCAAAATTTAACTTAAATCATCCATGTAAAGGCAATTTCCAAGAGCATTCATTTCTCTTTCTCTTTGAGGATTTTACTCTTGGACCAATAAAGGGAAGTAGCTTAAGACCTAGCTATTTTGTACATTGTTTCTCATCCCAATAAGTCATAACCTTATCCTTGCTAGGATAATGTTTGATGTGATATAGGTATCTCAATGATTGAAGTTTTGATTTTTTAAAAAGTTGACTAACCTCAAGTCTCTTATCCCGGAAGATTCTTCTATTGCATTCCTTCCATAATTCTCGTAGAATGATTGGAGGGAAATTATCCACAATCCTGAAAAACACAAGACTTGTTTGAGCAAGGACAACTATGAAGAACTTCTAAACTTGAGTTAGGGAAGGCAGGGGACCATTCAAATTGGGAAGAAATCCATTTCCAACACTAGTTTGAAAATGGACATTGGAGAAAGATATGATCAATACTTTCCTCACTTTCACAAAGAGGGCATACACTTGGTCCTTGATAGCCCAAAACTATTAGTTATTTTACATAAAGACAAAAAAATAAATTTAAAAGTAGCTTATTATGAATTGTGTCAACCAATCTTAAGAATAATCTTTGCACATTAATTCCAAAATATCTCGAAAATCTAAATATATTAAAGATAAACAATGAATAGTAGACAAGGAACCTCCAGGCCCTAGAGAAATGGTATATATCCTTGCAAACTTGATGATTGTTAGTAACTCTTGTATTTATCTTAAAATAGTTTAAAAAAAGAACAACCCATTAGCAAAAGGAATGAAAAAGGCGACATGAAAGAGACCCTAACACTCAAAACTCAAACAAGGAGAACCCTATAAGGATTTAAGAATCTAGACAAGAATTATAGTCAACATTCACAAAGTTGCAAAAGGATTTCCCCATATTCCATATAGAACAACCTTGATTAATTCAAATATAAAATCTAATATTATTCCACTTGGAGGCACATTTTACCAAGAAATACTGACATAATTTCCTTATTTTCTAATATAGCTCCATTGAATAATGACACATATGTGAATATTCGTACATCAATTCAATTGGCATTTCTTGAAGCAAAAGGAAGACTTGTTATTGAAATGATCATTCAAAATTTTAGAGTTAAATTATAGAATAATATTAAAAATGTTTTGTCATAGCTACAACATATTATGAAATTTTATTGTGAAGATTAAACAAGACAATTGATGATAAAAAAAAAAAACACAAATTTACATAAAAAACATGGTAAAGTTACACTAGGAAAAAACTAAGGGAAAATGATTTTCATATACTTATTTTTTGAGGAAAAAAACTTTGTTACTACAACCTTCATAATGAAAATAAAAAATGATTTTGCATAACAGAAGATGTTTGTGTTGCAAAATCATATTTGAAGAAAATTTTAAAAATGAATATCTGATTCATGCAACTACATGTCAAATAAATATTGCATTGTTATAAATAGTAAGTCTAAAAGACTTGACTTCACTAGAAAATGTTTTTGGCATGGTAGGGGGTTGCGACAATCTCATGAAACCCCCTCATCATTCTAACATTAAAGCACACTAGGCGCATACCTAGTGTAGATTATCATTGTACAACTTGTTGACAATTAGTCATCACTACTAGAATAACAAACATTTCATCACTACTAGAACCAAAAACCATAATTTATATTCCAACACAAAAGATATTTTTGAATGGTAACAACCTTAAAAAAATAATATAATAAAAAAATATGACTACCAACAACCCAAAAATTAACTCTACCATTATAGTTATTCCAAACAACTCCTATGCAATATTTGGAATGCGAAGTCTATTAGAAATGCTTTAGAATAACTAAGAGGGGGGGTGAATCAGTTATTCAAGGTCCAAATGTCCTAATAAAACTTTTTTTTCTCAAATTACAGTGAGCCCATTAAACTGTTCATGTATCCAATCTTTAAACTTTCCTACTTAGCAAGTTACTATAAAATCAACATGCAAGAATAAGACATGAAGAATTAACATATAACACAGTGATTTACGTAGAAATCCAATTTGGGAAAAACTACTCGTAACATGCTACTCAATTCTCACTCTTCAAAAGTGATGCCTTCTGAAAGGCCTTCTTTGTTAAAGGCTACAACACACTATTAAATGTGACCTGGTTAAAGGATTTCAATCACCTTGTTAGAAGTGGGCTTGGTTAAAGGACTTTAGATCATTCACTTGGAATGCCACCCTATTAAAGAAATTAAAAATGGTTGTTAAACCAATCTAAGTGTATAGGACTTTACCCTAACTAATACAATTGTTAGAGAATAACAACAAGGGCTTTGGACCTGATACAACTCACAACTTAACTTGTAGATTTTAGATCTTAATTCAACTCTCAAAATTTTTTGGGCTTTTAGTCTCTATGGCTCTGATAGCTTGTCCTCTTTTCAAGCTTCATCTCCTTGAGTCTTCATACTCAATGTACTAGTGCAATCTCCTATATGGCCACTTATTAAAGTAGAGTCTCTATGGTTTGTTCTTCCTTCTCTCTCTCTCTCTCTCTCTCTCTCTCTCTCTCTCTCTCTCTCTCTCTCTCGATCTCTTCTCCTTGAAACCCTTCAACAACTTTGCAACTTGGCACCCCCTCCACTCTTGCTTCTTGGCTTGTAACTCCTTAAATAGAAGTCTGGAATCCTTTTCCTTCTTGAATCTTCCCACTCTTTGTTTTCAGTTTGAGTGGATTAGGTAGGATTCAATGAATCTACCCCTTATCTTGTTCCTTCTAGAAACATCATCAAGAATCCTCCTAAAGTCACTCAAAAATGGTTTATCTAAAATTTTGTGCCTCAACTCATCATCCTTATCCTCCATCTGGTTTACAAAATTCAAGGTAACAAACTTGTCAGCTCAGATCTGGCAAATCTTTGACTTTTCAAATAATGTAGCAGCTTGACATTATTGAAATTTTGGTGCTCAACACATACTGTGTTACTCAACACCAACTATGTTTTATTGACGCTTGGCACCTATTATGGGTTCACTCAACATCCACTAAGTTTTACTGATGCTTGACACCTATTACTTGCTTGGCATCTAAACTTGCTCGACTCCTTTTGTTTCTCTCGATACAAACTAGATTTTGCATTTACTCGACACTAACTAAAAATCTACTTAGAATGAACTAGCTTGCTCAACATCCACCAATGAACTTAGTCAAGCTTTGCAAACAAATTTGTTACAACTTGTTCTTCCAGAGTTTCTAAGTGTGGCCAACCTCTGTATCTTCAAGTATATTATCAATTCATCATTTTATCATTGTCTTAACTAATCCTTGCACTTCATTACAAAACCATAACTCAACCTTTCCCTTCAGTGCTTTTGTTACATCTCATTGATTAAATCCTCTTCATCAATCAATTAAGTGATAGTACTTGGATCTTATAAGTAATTGTATTCCAACAAATAGTAGGTTTGACATCAATGATAAAAAAATGATTGAAAACATTCTTTATCAACAATCTCCCTCTTTGCAAACAATCTTTCTTCTTCAACAGTGATCTTTTCAATCAGATTCCAACAATCTCCCTCTTTTGCATTGATGGCAAACCAAACTGATCAACCAAGTTATCAAAATGCTAACTAGGTTAGAATAGTAAATCAAATGCCAAAAAGAAATTTTTTTACCATTATTTTTATCAAATTTCACATCTTCCCCTTTGCTATTACATTGTCTCTTCCTCTTTGTTCTGCTCTCTCTCTGATTGATTCTTGTTTGTACTATTTTCTCCCTCTGAGCTACTATCTCCTCTCTCTGCTATTTCTCCTTTTACATGTCTGATTAGTTTCTGTATGACTCCCTCTTTTCTATAGCTTACCACTTTGAGATCAATTTTTTCTTTACCTTTTTACTACTATTTCTTCTCCTTCTTACATTATTCCTCCCTCTGCATGCATTAATCAATTTAGCTACTTCTCTCTTTGTCCATTTGATTATGTTTTTGTTGATTAGTTTCTACTCTTTCTCCCTCTTTGACAACAATGCCAAAGACATACTACTTCAACATCTCATCATGCAAATATAGCATTTTTAGGAATTTCCAATTTTTCCCTCTATCACCTTACTTGTGACTTGTTTGGATTTTTAATACTTTGATTACTTCAGGCAAAAACTTAAAGTAAGTATCCTTTGCATCAATTTATAAAATTTCAACAATCAACTCATTTGATGTAGGGCAATCTTGCTGTTATTCAAGTAGCCTTGGATAGGGGTATCACCCCTAATTTACCTCTAAGATACTCAAATCCATCTTTACGTAGTGCTTTTGTAAAGATGTTAGCAATTTGTTCCTTTGAGCTGACATATTCCATCCTCACTTGCTTGTCTTCCACCAATTCTCTCACATAGTGATACTTAATTGCAATGTGCTTTGTTTTGGCATGCATCATAGGATTCTTTGATATGTTGATGGCACTAGTGTTATCAGAATAGAGTATCATAGGTTTAGTCATCTCTTCCTTCATACCTTGCACCAAATGTTTGATGTACACAATATTGGTGTAGTTGATAGCAGCAACAACATACTCAGATTCTATTATGGACTGTGAGGTACAACTTTGCTTTTTTCTAGTCCAAGTGACTAATCTTTTACCTAAGAAAAGTGCTCCTCCACTGGTGCTTTTTTTGTCATCAATATTTCTTCCCCAATTTGCATTAGTGTAGGATTTCAATTCAAACTTTTCACTCCTCTTGTAATATAAGCCAAAGTCATTTGTTCCTTTTAGGTACCTCAATATAATTTTTACTGCCATCAAATTATTTTCTCTTGGGTTTGCAGAAAATCTTGCCACTGTTCCAACAACTAATGCAATGTCTAGTCTACTATGCACAACATACTGTAACTTTCCAATCATTGATCTACACTTTGTTTGATATACCTCAACTAACTCATCATTCTTGGATAACTTATGTCCTATTACCTTTGGTGTGCTAACTGGTTTTGATTCTTCTAAACCAAATGTCTTAAGTATCTCCTTAATATATTTTGATTGGGTCACAAATATTCCATGTTTCAATTGATGTATTTGCAATCCAACAAAAAATTTGATTTTTCCAAACATTGACATCTCAAACTCATATTTCATTTGATCAGCAAAGTCTTTGCATAGGACATCTTTTCTTTCAAATATTATATCATCAACAAAGATTTCAGATATCAAAATATCTTTACCTTTTTCTACCTTGATATACAGGTTGCTATTGTCATCTGTTCTTTCAAATCCTACCTTCATAAGGTATTTGTGTAGACTCTCACACCACGCTCTAGGTGCTTGCTTCAAACCATAGAGTGCTTTATGTAGTTTACAGACCATATCCTTGTTGTTTTCATCAACAAATCCCTTTGGTTGTTCTATATAGACTTCCTCATTCAGAAAAGTAGACTTTACATCCATTTGGTAGACTTTTAAACCTTTGTAAGTAGCATATGCAAGTAGAGTTCTTACTCCTTCCATCCTTGCAATAGGGGAAAATGTTTTTGCATAGTCCTGTCCTTCTTCTTGTGCATAACCTTTGTAGACTAGTTTGGCCTTATGTCTTGTGATCTCACCATTCTCATCTAGCTTGTTCTTAAATACCCATTTGGTACCAATCACTTTTTTATCAACTGGTCTTGGAACTAAGGTTTAGGTTTTGTTCTTCTTTATTTGATCTATCTCTTCTTTCATAGCTTTATGCCAATTATCATCTTGCAGTGCATCTTTCACTATTTTGGGCTCAATCTTGCTCAATAGACATGATTGATTCCTTAGTCTGTTCCTTGATATTGGTCTAGCTTCCTTGTCACCAATGATTTTTTCCGCAAGGTGATGTCTTCTCTCATACTTGGATAGTCTTAGATCTGTCCTTCTTTCCATGTTTGATCTTTCAACTTCAGAGTCACTATGCACATCTCTTTTAGGTATTTCTTCATCTTTTCCATGTGTACTAATTTCAAAATTTGAATGTGCATTATCTTTATTTTGTAAGTTGGCTTCTAAATGTAGCTCAACATTCACTGGCTATGACTTAGCTGATACAAAAACTTTTTGTTGATTCCCAACTTGATTGGTAGCTTCATCTTCAGTAGGCATTCCTTCATAAAAGTATACAAAAGGATTTGTACTCTTCTGGTTTCTTGGTTTCATCAACCTGAGCTTCTGCATGCTCATCAAAATTTACATTTGCACTCTTCACAATCTTGTTAGTGTTAGTATTTAAACACTTATATGCTTTACTTTTGGTGGAGTATCCAAGGAATATGCCTTCATCACTCTTTGAATCAAACTCTCCATTTCTAGAATATTTAAGAATATAACATTTACAATCAAATACTTTGAAATGTTTTACATTGGGAGAGTGACCATACCATAGTTCAAAAGGTGTTGCATATGTACCTTTCTTGACTTGTACTTGATTTAGGGTGTAGATAGCTGTACTTACAACTTCTCTCTAGTACTTTAGAGAAATATTTTTCTCCATCATTAATGTTTTAGCATAGTTTATCATTGATCTATTTCTTCTTTCTATAATGCCATTCTGAGGTGGAGTACTTGGTGCTGATGTTTGTCTTTTAATTCTTTTATCATTGCAAAATTTCTCAAATTCTTTTGATGTGAATTCTCCTCCTCTATTTGATCTTAGGCGCTTCAGACTCTTTCTTGTTTCCTTCTCAACCTTGGCCAAATACCACTTAAACATTTGAAATGCATTAGATTTTTGCTTTAAAAACATGGCAGTCATCATCCTGGAGTAGTCATCTGCAAACAACATTATGTATATGTCTCCTTTGTAGCTTTGCACTTCTATTGAACCACATAAATTAGTATGCACTAACTCTAGTACTTCTTTGGAAGTGTAGGTTTTGCTTTTGAAACTTGACTTGGTCATCTTTCCTAGTTGACATTGTTTGCACATTATATTTTTAGGCTTCTTTAATTTAGGCAAACCTCTAACTTTCTCAATTTTGTTGATGTTGATCAGATTATCAAAGTTGACATGACATAGCCTTTTATACCATAACCACACATCATCAAATCTAACAAAAAAATTGGATGCATCTTCCATATCTAGGTAAAATAGATTACTCCTAGTTTGTTCTCCTTTTCCTATCAAATTTTCATTAGTGTCATAGATTTTGGCAGATTTGTTTCCAAATTCTACTTTGCAACTTATATTGCCTAATTGTGACACACTCAATAGATTATATTTCAATCCTTCAACATAATATGCATTATCACATGAAATTTTCTCTGTAAGTTTAATTGAACCCTTTCCTTTGATTAGACATAGAGCATCATTTCTAAATCTAACACTATTTCCATTATACTGAGTAAAGGTAATAAAATTATTTTTGTCTCCTATCATGTAATGTGAGCATCCATTGTCTATGATCCATTTGTTATTTTTGTTCACACAAGTTACCAATGTTGTTGCCTCATCTTCATCTGATTCATCCTTCATGGCTACATAGACTAACTCATCATCATTTTCATTAGAATCCTTTTCTTCAATGATGTAACACTTTTTGCTTTTGTCTTTGTAATCTCTGTTATCATCTTCCCTTCTGTTTTTGTTCTTGTTACCTTCTCTATAGTTCTTTTTCAGTGTGCATCTTGCAACAATATGTCCTACTTCATTGCAATTAAAACATATGATAGCTAGCTTACCTTTGAATCTACCTTTGCCTTTGTGAAATCTTCTGGCTAGCAATGCTTCTAATTGTTCCACATCTTCTTCATCTGTGCTGCTGTCATTGGATGCATACTTTACCATTTTCTTCTTCTTCTTTGGTTTCATCTCCTCAGTGTCTTTTATTAATAGCTTGGCCTTGAAAGTAGATTCAAGACTCTTAGGTCTATAGTTATCAAAGTTGGACAATTCAAATGTAGTGAGTCTTTCTACTATTCCTTCAAAAGTTAGCTGGTTTCCTGGTACACACCTTAATTCTTGTATGGCTAAAAGTCTAATAGCATAGATGGGGAGCAAGGTTCTTAAGAATTTTCTATTAACAATGTCATCATCCAAATGACCACCCAAACTTCTTATTGCACTTACTACTTCTTTCATTCTAGAGGCATATTGAGCAACATTCTCACCTTCCTCCATTTTCATGTCATCAAACTTTCCTCTACGAATTTCTCTTTATTCTCTTTGAAAATTCTGATCTCCTCCATAAATATCAGTCAAGGCTTTCCACATTTTGAATGTAGAGTCACATCCCTTGATGTTATCAAATTAAACATACTTGAAGGCAGAGGAAATCTCCTACATTGTTTGATTATGTGCCTTGTTTTTCTTCATATCTTCTACAGCAGGTATAGCTTGATCAACATGTTCTATTTCAATTCAGGTTTGTGCATGATCACTTTATATCCAAGGTGCAACTTCATTAACTTTTTCCATGAAGTGAAGTTATTTCTATTGAGCTTGGGAACTTCTCTCTTGGACATCTTGATCTTCCTACTTCTCATACTTTTAAAATAAATCAATAGATAGATCTAATACCAATTGTTAGAAATGCTTTAGAATAACTGAGAGGGGGGGGTTGAATCAATTATTCAATGTCTAAATGTCCTAATAAAACTTTTTTTTTACCAAGTAAAGTGAGCCCATTAAAATGTTCATGTATCCAATCTTTAAACTTTCTTACTTAGCAAGGTACTATAAAATCAACATGTAAGAATAACACATGAAGAATCAACAGATAACATAGTGATTTACGTGGAAACTCAATTTGGGAAAAACCCATTAGTAACATACTACTCAATTCTCACTCTTTAGAAGTGATGCCTTGTGAAAGGCCTGCCCTGTTAAAGGCTACAACACACTGTTAAATGTGACCTGGTTAAAGGATTTAAACCACCCTATTAGAAGTGGGCCTGGTTAGAGGACTTTAGAACATTCACTTGGAATGCCACCCTATTAAAGGATTTACAAATGGTTGTTAAACTAGCCTATGTCCATAGGATTTTACCTTAACTGATAGAATTGTTAGAGCATAACAACAAGGGATTTTGACCTGATATAACTCACAACTTAACTTGAAGATTTCAGATCTCACTTCAGCTCTAAAATTTTTCATAGCTTTTAGTCTTTGTGGCTTTGACAACTTGTCCTCCTTTCAAGCTTTATCTCCTTGAGTCTTCATTCTTGATGTACTAGTGCAATCTCCTATATGGCCATATATCAAAGCAGAGTCTCTGAGCTCTATTCTTCCTTCTCTCTCTCTTGAAGTCTTCTTCTTGACACCCTTCAACAACTTCATAACTTGGCACCCCTGCCACTCTTGTTTCTTGGCATGTAACTCCTTAAATAAAAGTCTGGAATCCTTTTGCCTCTTGAATCTTCCCGCTCTTTGTTTTTAGTTCAAGTGGATTAGGTAGGATTCAATGAATCTACCCCTTATCGTTTTCCTTCTAGAAACATCATGAAGAATCCTCCTGAATTCACTCAAAAATAGTTTACCTAAAATTTAGTGCCTCCAAATCATCATCCTTATCCTCCATCTAGTTCACAAAATTCAAGGTAACAAACTTGTTAGCTCAGATCTGGCAAATCTTTGACTTTTCAAATAATGCTGCAGCTCGGTATTATTGAAATTTTGGTGCTCGACACATATTGTGCTACTAACCAGAGTTTCTAAGTATGGCCAACCTCTGTATCTTCAAGTACATTATCAATTCATCGTTTTATCATTGTCTTAAATGATTCTTGTACTTCATTACAAAACCATAACTAAATGTTTCCCTTAGTTTCTTTTGTTACATCTCATTGATCAAATCCTCTTCATCAATCAACTAAGTGATAGTACTTGGATCTTATAAGAAATTATCATTCCAACAAATGACAGGTTTGACATCAGTGACAAAACAATGATTGAAAATATTCTTTATCAACAATCTCTATCTTTGCAAACAATCTTTCTTCTTCAATAATGATCTTTTCAATCAGATTCCAACAAAGTCATCATGGATTCTCATTTAGTTGTGGTTGAGTCATTATGGCCTCTCATCTAGTATTTTTTTTGGAAACCATACCATTAGGCATCCTATTGGAGTCACAATTTTCTTTGGGACTTACAAATAACAAGTTTATTGTTAAGAGACTTGCTAGGAATAGTAAGTTTGCTTGGTGACTTACTAAAAATAGTTTTCTTGACATGTGTTAAACATATAGTTGTAAGAGTCATACTTACTATATATTACAAAAAGGTGATCAATGTTAGGAGGTAGATCCCTATCAAATTATAGGATACATTGGAATATAAACCCACCCTTAAACAAATCTAAATAGAAAAACACAAAACTATGAAGGGATGCTAATGCAAGATCTAGGTAAAAGGAGAATTTGGGTATTTGTTATTGAATGTTGTCTGATTATATGATATGCTTGATATGTAAATGATGAAAACAATGTAGATTTGATATATTAAAGTTAGTGCAAGGGAAAAATTAGTATGAATGGACTCACCTTGGAGAAAGAAGAGGCAAATGGACCTTCAAATATGATTTTGGTTGTCGAAGGGATGTCAGAATCCAATAAAACTCTAGATTTGGGGTTATGATGTTTCTAACTTTCTTCTCTGAAAATTTTAGTGAAAAAGGATGAGGTCAACCTAAACAACCTAGTTCAAATTGATGTTACAAAATTTCAACTAGTCTCTCTATCTCTAAATATGATGAAAATTAATAAGGGCTTTAAAGTTGCAACTATATCTAAAGCTCTCATATCCACATCCACAACACCCCAACCTACTTCTACATAGCTCAAAAATAGGGAAGAAGGCAGAGAGTCAAACTGCTATTTAGGAATTAGCCTTAAAAAAAAACAATGTAATAGAGAGAAAGTGTTGTTATGTTAGAAATTAGATCTAAACAATATAATGTATTGTACCATGTAGATGTAATTAGCTTTAACTGTTTGAATAAGTATGTTGATATAATAGCTGTGACTCAACAAAAAAATCAAAAATAAATCATGTAAGATAAAACCTCATGTAGTAGATGTTTTAGTTAGCCATAATGTTGGATTGAGGAAGAAAGAGAAGAAGAAGACTTGATGGATGAATGTGGAACTCCTTCCTTGGTTACAAACTTCTTTTGTTGGCCTCCGATAGGGAAATATGCTAGATCTATGGAAGTAAATTCCTTAAATGCGTGATGGAAATTAATACTTGAGATAATTAAATGGCCCTTGATTGCTTTCTTGTATTTTTCTTGAATGATTGACAATGAATTGATGCTTTAATAAGTTTTATTGCACTTATATCCTCTCGAATGTACAATTGATGGATACTAATTTTCTTGTGGATAAAGATGTATGTAATGTCGCTTGATAATAACTTGTAGATTGTGGATATAAAAATGAGAGGGGTTGATGCCTTTTATATATATTTTAGGGCATGAATTTTGTCAATATTGATTGAGGTTTTGGACCTTGGAAGAAAACCCTCGTCGTTGGGGCCGAAGCCACTTTTAGTACAAAAGCCTAAGATAAGGCTGATCCAATCAACCTAGTCCAAAACAAAGCCTACATCATTGGTCTACTCTAGGAAAATTTATTCAATTGTTTTTCGAGGCATAGGTGAGTGTGCCAAAAAGGGGTGCTGAAAGTCACAACCTACTAAGAGGTTAAGGCTAATCCCAAAATTTGGAATGCATGCCTAGGTCGTAGGTAAAAAATGAATTATATGATAGGGTGAAAAATGAGAATCATGCATAAAATTTGGATCTAATCATGCGTCTAAACATGATTGCAAGAGAAAAAGGACTTCCATTTGAGTTAAATATGTATTTAAGTGCAATATGAGGTCCTACCATGAGAAACACCATAAAGTAGGCTCAAAATCATTCTCAAAATGAGCACAAGTTAATTGCTTACTTTTTAGGATGACACACTAAATTTAGTAATTTGTCTTCATTTAGGACTCTATAAATTGGCTATTATACGCAAGTCAAAGTCACATTTTAATGTACATTTTGAATATTTTTGTAACTGTGAAAATTCCTAAGAGTTAATACAAAAGTTATTGTTCATATTTGTTTCCTAGTATAATTTTATAAGGGTTTTCCATATAATTTTGAGTATTATTGTACCCTCTTTAATTGGAAGTGCTTCAATTTGTTTTAACACCCATTTAATGTGATGTCATCAACTATTTGCATTTCTTCCCCTTTATTCTCCTTTCTCCAAATAAGTATTAGGGTAGGACCTAATAGATCATCTTTAGTGACCCTATTTTTATAAAGTAAATCTCGAGGTAGGGTCTAGTCACTTAGGTCCTTCCTTTCCTTCATCCAATCACTTAGAATCTATTTTCTACACTATATCAACTATATCTTGAGTTATGAATCTAATTTATATGATTTGAGACCTATTTCAAGACCTCAAGGAAATCCTGGGGGGTTTTAAGATCTGTATCCTTGCCTGATTAGGAGCATAGTGCATCTATGTTGAGTCAATCAATGACACAATACATCCTAGTTTGGGCCCTATTTTGGGTCTGATTTCAAGATCCCATGTTTGGATTGATCCTAGGGTGTTAACTTCTAGGTAAGTCAACCTATAGGAGAAAATTAATTTTGATCCCTTTATAAACCCATCTATTTTCTCTTTTTTGCATCCATCATCCATAATTCACACTCATACTAGAACTTAGTAAGTCAAGGCATTCAAGAAAGCTCTCCATTGAAGATTAGGTATACAAGAATTCAAGCAATTGAAGGAGTTTATGCAAGATCTAGAATTTTCAACATTTAATACCTCCCTTAATACATTCAAGATCCTTTATTGGATCTTCTATAATCATCATTCCATTTATTCCTACGGAAAATTTCAAATGCATTCATTCATGAAGTTTTTGGTTTCACTTTGATTTCCTTTCCTAGGGTTTTTGAAGTTGAGTCAAAGAAATTACATCTACATACTTGATTACATTCCATCCTCAAGAGCATATTTATAGATTTACATTGCTTCATGTTAGATATACTCCTACTATTTGCTATTCTCTATTTTCTATCTCAAATCAAGGTTAACTCCTAAATTAATTGCATCTACATACTTGATTACATTCCATCCTCAAGAGCATATTTATAGATTTACATTGCTTCATGTTAGATATACTCCTACTATTTTCTATTCTCTATTTTCTATCTCAAATCAAGGTTAACTCCTAAATTTGGGTTTGATTGAGGCAATCCCCTACCCCTTCACAACAAAAAACCAAAAATCCTTTATTTTGTAGGTTGTAGATCTCAAGAAGATGAATATGTTGCAAATTCAGATACCCTTTTGACAAAACTTTGGGAGTGCTAAGTCAAAATTAGGTTCAAATACTAGTCATCAAGGCTCTATTTCTTCTCTTCTTAGGGAAAAGTTATCCTTGCTAATGAAAGTTGACTATGTGAGACAATATAATGATTTTTACGTTTTCTAGATCTTTCCATTTTAGTCTAGATTGCAGGATTCAACACTTTTAGAGGTGATTTGATAGACCATTTTTAGGTTTGTATCTTGTAAGGTATATCATCTTTCCTTTTCCATTTCAATAAATCTTGTCACTTCTTTATATTTCAACTTTACATTGCACATCTACTTTCATAAAACCCTCTTAACGTGGAGTTGAGAGGGAAGTAAATCCAAGTAATTCATCCTTCTTCATTAGGTTATGTATTGAAACTTCCTTTTTGTAAATCAAACCTATCTTAAGAGGTGGATGTTGGTTTCCCCACTTTATTATTTGTTAGGGTTGTTGACTCCATTTCCTCCCTACACATCTTTTGTGAACCTGACTTTCTATACCTCTTTCTTTCATCTTGGAGTTAGATTTCTTCCTTGTGTATCTAGATCTACTTTGTATGATATTGTTTGCTTTAGTGCTATTTAGATCTACTTTTGCATTTACATATAGATTTTATTTCATAAAAGTTGCATATGGTTTCTTTCATAGTCATTGTATTTCCTTTCAATGGGGTTGTTATCTTTATTCTCATATTTTATTCATGATATTCAAGACATTCTCTTTCATGCATATGATGAGAACCTAATTTTTGATTCACATCCCCTTCCAAAGAGTAGTCTTTTTTTTGATCAACCTTTAGTGATTCATGATGTTCCTACTTTTGATAATGCTAATATTTGGGACGAGCCCTTGGATATGAATATTGACTATTCTCTTCCTCATCAAACTTCTTTAGTCATGATTATCTCTCCTCTAGTGTGTTCTATTTTTCTTCTTTGGATGATTCTACTATTTGGGATGAATGCTTAGATATGAACATGGATTACTCCTTTCCTCATGAGACATTTTTTGACAATGAAATGGTTCTTGCTTATATTGACCAACCACTTTCTATGCATTTCATTGATATTCCTTCTACAAATGAGGCCTTTATGAGTTTTTTCTATTATTATGCTAAGAGTTCCTTAGCCTTAGAATGCCAAACACTTGATTCTTCTTATTTTTCCTATCAAGGCACATCTCAAATCAATTTATGTCTATTAGAATGGTTTGAAATAATGGGGGGGGGGGGGGGGGGGGGGGTGGGGGGTGAATATGTTATCCAAGGTCTAGATGTTCCAATTGAATTTTTAAGTGCTTCAAATACTTCAAATCTAAATATTCAATAGCTTAGTTTCTATAGTAGATAATTAGTAACATAAACTTGTAGTCCATTGTCCTAATAATTATCAAACTTGAAAAATGTAAAACATCAACAATAAAACATCTTAAATAACATCCACACAAGTATGACACTAGGATTTAACTTGGAAACCCAATTTGGGAAAACCACTAGTAACATGTCACCAATTTTTCACTCTTTTGAAGTGAGCTTTGTTAGGAACCAACCCTATAGAAGGTTACAAAACACATTGTTAAATGTGACCTTTTTAAAGGATTTAATCACCTTGTTGGGAGTGGCCTTGTTAAAGAACTTAAGAAAATTCCATTAGAATGCCACCTTGATTAAAGGATTTACATATGACTATTAGGTCAACCTTGTTTAAGGGATTTCAATACTAATATAATGGTTAGAAATTAATAGTAGATTTTATTTGATAAATACAACTCATTTTGCAAATACAGATCATGATTTGGTTCACATGTTGATCCATTGACTAGCTTCTATTGTCATCTCTATCTCTAATATGCTTGACACTCCTTTAAGAAATCGCACTTCAACTCTTCACAACTCTTCTTAGCCTGCTGCTCAAGTTCGCCAACCAATAGCATCAACAACTACTCCAACCATATTAGGTCATCCCTTGTACCTCCTTAAATAGGTAATTATGATCTTTTTTCACTTAAACATCATTGTAGATCTTAGGGTTTGGTTAGATTCATTAAATCCTTCCAAAATTTTGTCTCCTCTTTTCTCTTATAGAAACTTCTCCAAACTTCTCCTTGAATTCTTGAATAGAAACACTCAAACATAGTTTCCCTTGAATTAAATGTTTCAATTCATCCATCCTTATCTTCAACACACTTTATATATTCCAAGAAATCAACTCTATCAGATGGAAATCACAATTTTCTCATCATCTATCAAATTTTGTCTCTTAGCCAACACTGTTTCCTGACACTTGGTCATAATTGGATTACTTAGTCACTACTAACATTTCTATTTGGCACATATACTAACAGTTCATCAATACTGATTCTTGGTTGACACTATATTTTTCTTAGATTATACTGGTGTTTGGTCAATACTAGCATCACTTAACATAAATTTCAATTTCCTTAATATTCCACTCTTTCACACAATCAATCCTATGCATTTTGTCATTCTTTGATCACTTCTTCTAGGCTTCATTACAATTATCTTCTTTTCTTGTTTTACAATTAAATAATCACTTTATCTTGTCAAAGTCTAACTAATCAAGTGCCCATTTTAGTTCCTCTCATAAATCAACCTTTCCTCTAGGTACTTTTTTAATGTCCTTCTCAAATCCTCTTTATCAATCATCATGATATGAAACTCAAATCAGATAGAATTTTTTCTTATCAATACAGTTTGACATCAATGAAAACATAATAATTGTGGTTTCCAACAATATCCCTCTTTGGCATTGATGACAACACCTCTAGTTACCATGCAATCCAAAATGTGTACTACTTTGAGCATCCCCCTCTGTGTTTAGTATCATACCTTCATTAATATTCTTAGTTTCATTTTGATTCTCATCTCTGTGTCCAACAATATCTCTTTCACTTTCATTCTAATTCTCATCCATGAAGCTCTAATATGTAATACATAAGCTCCCTCTATCACCTTAGATCATGAAACTAATTAGCTTCTTTTTTATTGTGAGAAATACCTTGCATACATTCTCCCTTAGTTACATTTTCTCCTTCTTCTATGGTAACTGGCATACTCTCCCTCTTTCTTATTACTCTATGGTAATTGAATATTATCTCCCTCTTTGAAAATAATGCCAAAGACACTTCAACTATCTCATACATCTTCACCATGTAGATATCCTCATGTCAATATATTTGAATCTCATTCACCATCCATCATCTAGTCTATGACTAATATACCATTTTTCTCTTCCTTTCTTCACTACTTTAGGCAGCTCCTAAAGTATGACTTTCTACATCAACTCATAATATATTTTGATCAACTCATTTGGTGCAGAGCTCCATCTTAGCTTAAGTAGCCTTGTTTAGGAGAATCACCCCTAATTTACCTCTTAGACATTCATGTACATCCTTAGGTAAAGTCTTAGTAAAAATATCACCTATTTTCTCCTTAGTGTTTACGTACTCCAATCTCACTTCTTTGTCTTGAAATATCTCTCTCAAGTAATGATACTTGATAGAAATATGCTTAGGTTCTTTGATATATTTATATCACTTGTGTTGTCACAATAGCTAACTACTATATTTCTAATCTCTTCCTTCATACCATTCAACAATTGCTTGATCCATACAATATTTGAACAATTCACTATTGCTTCCACATATTCATCTTTAGCTATTGATTGTGAAATACAATTCCATTACTTTCTTTTCCATGAGATTAGTCTCTTTCTGAGAAAGAAAGATCCACCACTTGTACTCTTTTTGTAATCAACATTTCCTGCCCAATTAGAATTAGTGTGTACTTTTAGTTCAAACTTGTTACTCTTCTCATACTATAAGTGATAGTCTTCTATTCCTTTTAGATATCTTAGTATCCTTTTCAATATCATCATGTGATTCTCCTTAGGGTTTGCAGAAAATCTTTCAACAATCCCAATTGCTAGGGAAATATCAGGTCTACCATGAACAACATATTGTAGTTTCCCAATCATTGATCTATATAATGTATGGTTCACATCAGCTGAATCATCATTCTTAGATAGCTTATGTCATGTAGCCATATAAGGTGTATTGGTTGGACTTGATTCTTCCATTCCAAAAGTTTTTAGTATCCGTCATGCCCAAAAACACCAAGAAGTTATGTTTTAATATTTAAAAGTGATAATAGGATTAAATGTAATAAACAAGTATTCAAATAAATTCACTTAACTTCCTCACGCACATGTATAATTATAAAATTTAAACACAACTCAAATGCAAATTTTCTTAACACATTTTAAACTTAAAATTGCATGGCTAAGTATATATATCAACATATTATCTCATTAATCTAATTTAAACGAATATGATTACCAATCATAACAAAAATACAGTAAGGTAACACCATCACATTTGATTTTTAAATTACATATGCAAAGCTGAAAACATAGCTATAAGACTCAATGCAAGCATATTTACTCAATCTCATTTTTCTATTAAACTACTTGGTTCAAAGGCTCCGCTGGGAAAGAACCAGTAAGAAAGCTCGGCTTCGTTGCCACTTCAACAGAAGTTTAAAATACATTTCTACACAAGATTCTAATCCTGAACGTAATTGAATTTCAAAAATCAATATACATTTCCATCATGGCCCTTAACAAGGGTTGCATATCAATTTTTGCAACACATTTCTAAGAACCGTGGAGAGAACAAAATCTGATTAGGTATCAACAAGCATGACTAAGAGACAAATCAAACATGCATATTCATACAAGGTTTTCACAATAGGATTCACAATAAATCAAAACTAGGGAAAGGTGGATTTTTCCAACAGGAGATGTTAGACACAACACCAAACCAGGTGCCCAATCGGGGCTATAAATCAAGAACTTTCGTTCTTCCATTCTTACATGCCAAAACTCATATGTGGTTTGTGCTGACAGGTAGGGGCCCATAACACCCTACCCTCTCTCCCTCTTCTCATCCTGAGAAGAGACTCTATACTGTTGGAGTCCAACTAAAAGGACCTTTCCCAAAATTGGCCACTTCTGCCCTCTCCAAGGGTGAGTAATGGCAAAACACCCATACAAGAAAACTTCAAAATTGCAAACATAAACATGAAAGGAAAACATTAAAAAAAACATGGTTTTCAAATCTTCCCAACATACCCAACATACATACAAGCATTCAAACAACAACAAGGTAGCATAGCATGAAACAAGCATGAAAATCTGAACAAGGGAGATGAAGAACTCCTACCTTCACAAAGAGGTAATGGAAATGAAAAAAATTGAGTAGAGCTTTTCCCTTCCTTGCTTCAATCTTCCAAGACTCCTCTCTAAATGTAGAGATTGGATAACAACCTCTACTACTCCAAGAAGGGCCTCTAAATAAGCCTCAAACTCAACCACCAAAAAGAGAAATAACTACTCCCACCCACCTACCAATCTAAAAGGTCCTAACTCAACTCATACTATGGTTAACCACTAAGTGGAGGTGAGGTGATGGAACTCATAGTAGCCATAGTCAATTTTCACACAAAGGCAAAAAGAAACTTTTTGAGTGATCTCAAAAGTCAATAAAAGGGGCTTAGGGGTTGGAAAAGACCCCCAAATCATACCCATACCCCTTGGGTATAATTATTTAATGTTTTGAAGCCTTAGGAATAGGTTTGGAACCAAACAAAAGCTAGGAATTAATTAGGACCAACTAAAAACTATAAAATGCAGATTAAGCACTAATCCAGATTAGGGATGACTAAACTTAGTTAAGAACCAAATTAGCAAAAAGACACTAACTTAAAATGACTTAGGTCCAAAGGTTACACAGCTAACCCTAACAAGCACGCTGAAGATCACAAACAATTCACGAGTGTCAAGTGACACTAAAAAAAAACATAGTTACGAACATTAACATTTATTGATCATAGAAAGATGCATTCACACATATCACAATAAAATACTTGAATTACGAACAACAAGGTTTCCACAATGAGCACATAGGGATCAATTCTGTTCCTCTGTTGGGTTTCTCGGCTAAAATATCTGCACACTCATTGCACACATCAGTAGTCTCATAAAATCACATGTACATATGTATATACGTATCAAAAATTCACATAAATTGAAACATACATCAATCAGGGTTTCTTTCATCCTACTTATATCCTTAATCATAAAGATTCTAAAATCAATGTGTTAATCCTAATTTACTTATTTCATCAACATACATATACATAAAACCTTAAATGAAGAATATCAAATATCTGAAAGTAACATCACACAACATGAAATAATAAAATATGTTCAAGCATCAGATAATGTCTCGACATCTCGAGTCATGAGTATCCAATAATAGTAATGTATCACTATGCTACGATGGATCAGGGAAAACTCAAAACATAATGCTTCAATTACTTAACTATTTAATTCATTTCTACTCACATTTAATCATCAGTAATTATATATAACTTATTCATTAGTTCAGATTAAATACAAGAATAATCATTGTTAGGCATGCATATACCTAAACATCATAAAATCACCAATAGTGAGTATTGAACTATCTAAATGCATAGAATCCTAATCATTGAGGTAACAAAATCAATAACGTCATCATTAAGTGAAACACCTTGTATTATTGTTAGTACAAATTAATGTTTAAATAGTCGAGACAACATAGTCCTTCTCTAATCTTTAAGTATTAAAGCATGGATGTATTTGTTGTTCTCAATTTTCATTAGGACATCTAAAAACCTACAACATTACTCCATATCCATTCAAATATCCTACAACAGATTTGACAGAGAAATTCATATTTAATAAGTACATGTGAGGAGGGACCTTACAATATCTCCTTGGTGTATTTTGATTGAGTAATGTAGATGCCTAGATTCATCTAATAAACTTGTAAAGCAACAAAGAATTTGGTCTCACAAAACATAGACATTTCAAATTCCTTCCTCATCTCATCTGCAAATGATTTCCATAATGTATCCTTTCCTCCAAATATGATATCATAAACAAAAATTTCAGATAGCAATATCTCATTTTTGCCTACAATCTTCAAGTATAGATTTTCATTATTATTAGTTCTTGAAAATCCAATATTTACCAAATAATTGTGCAAACTCTCATGCCATGCTCTAGGGGCTTGTTTCAAACCATATAGAGATTTGTGTAGTTTACAGACCATGTTCTTCTTGCTATGATCAACAAATCCTTCTGGCTATTCTACATAAACCTCTTCTTTAAGTATTCCATTCAGATATGCATATTTGACATCCATTTGGTACACTTTAAATCCTTTATAAGAAGAATAGGCAAGTAGTGTTAGATTATGGCGACTGATCAGGAAAGTACTGTACATACTTCATAATTAGTGGGCCATGGCTGACGTTGTAGCCAACATATAGCCAACATATGGTCGACATGTTGTAACCCTAAAATGGCATAAAATACTTTTATAAAAGGGTTTATGGTTAGGTATTTTCATTATGTTGTGATGCAAAATTGCTTCTTGCAATGGTATTGAGTTGTAAGGGATTACGGATTGTAATTAAGTTGTAATCACTGGATTGTAATAATATTGGACTTGCAGTTTGGTGGACGTAGCCTAGGGATTGGGTGAACCACATTAAATCTCGGTGCCTTGTGTTCATTTTTGTGTGATCTATTATTTTCTGTTATTGGTTATATTTGCGTGTAGTTTTTTATTTCTGTCCATGGTTTATCCTAACAAGTGGTATCAGAGCCTAGTTGTTTTTAGTTATCCTCTGTAGGAAAGTTTCATAGTTGAGTGAGAGTCTCATGGTTGAGTGGGAGCAATGGCAGATGAGGGTAAATTGAGGGTTGATAGGTTTAATGGGCAGAACTTCCAATTATGGAAGATGCAAATGGAAGACTATATGTATGAGAAGGATTTATGCAAACCGTTGGAAGGCAAAGCCAAGAATCAAAGATCTATGTTAGATGCTGAATGGAATCTTTTGGATAGAAAGGCACTCAGAAGCATTCAATTATGCTTGCCACCATCAGTGGCATTTAATATTACAAAAGCAAAGATGATAGAAGAGTTGATGAAAACCCTAGAGACACTGTATGAAAAGCCCTCTGCTTCAAACAAGGTATTTCTCATGAAGCATTTATTTAATATGAAAATGGCAGAAGGTGGATCTATCATAGATCATTTAAATGAGTTTAATACTATTACTAGTTAGTTATCTTCTGTGGGTATAAATTTTGATGAATAAATTAGGGCTCTCTTGATTTTGTGTTCTTTGCCTAAAAACTTGAATGGCTTGGTAATGGTGGTGAGTAATTCTGTTCCTAGATCTAGTACCCTAGAATATGATGATGTGATCGGTGTTGTTTTGAGTGAGAAAACTCGTAGGAAATCCTTAGGTGGATCTACATCAGGAAGTGCTTTGAATGCACAAACCAGGGGTAGAATGACTAAGAGAGGAAGTAACTCTGGAAATCATGGGAAATCAAGAGGAAAGTCAAAGGGGAAGAGGTTTCAATCGAGAGGACCAAACGACTATTGGTACTATGGGAATCCAGGGCACAAAAAGAAAGATTCTTGGAATCGAAAGAAAAATAAAGGATATAAATTAGATGAAGACAAGGAGGAAAATGTGGTAAGTAACAAATTCGAAGAGGATGCTTTGCTTCTATCTTTAAACAGTGTTGATGATTTATGGGTTTTAGATTCTGGTGCTTCATTTCATGCTACACCTCATAGAGGTTATTTCATTGATTATGTCCAATGGGATTTTGGGCTTATTTATTTGGGGGATAATGAACCCTATCAAATTACTGGAAAGGGAAAAATTAAGATTTAGTTGCAGAATGGGAATCATTGGCTACTACATGAGGTAAGACATGTTCCAAGGCTAAGTAAGAATTTAATTTCAGCGGGGCAACTCGGTGATGAGGGTTGTGTAGTTACTTTTAATGATGAAAATTGGAAGGTTTCAAAAGGTTCCCTTGTAGTAGAAAAAGGTGTGAAAGTAGGCACCTTATATCTTTGTATAGGTCATATTGTTCCTTCTACTTTGATTGTTTTAGAGAAAAATGAATGTTCAGGAACAATTGTTGTAGTTGAGCAGGGAGAACAAATAGTTGCTGTAGATTTTGATACAACACTGTAGTACAATAGAATTGGGAACATGAGTGAGAAAGGTATGAAAGTACTTCATTCAAAGAAAGTTTTACTAGGTCTAAAATGTGTTAATATGGATTTCTATGAAAGTTGTGTGTATGGAAAACAAAAGAGATGAGTTTTGTAAAGATTGGGAAGGAAAACAAAAAGGAGAAATTAGAGCTTGTGCATATAGATGTATGGGGACCAACTCAGGTATCTTCCCTTGGTGGCTCTCATTATTATGTTACATTTATTAATGACGCAACTAGAAAAGTATGGGTTTATTTTCTTAGACAAAAATCTGATGTATTTCAAACTTTTAAGAAATGGAAATGCTTGGTTGAAAATGAGACTGGTAAGAAATTAAAATGTCTTAGATTTGATAATGGTGGTGAGTATTGCAATCATGAATTTGAAAATTATTGCTCCACTAATGGTATTCATAGATAGAAAACTATTCCAAGGACTCCATAGGAAAATGGAGTGGTTGAACACATGAACTGGACTATAATGGAGTGCGCAAGGAGCATGAGGTTGCATGCTAGGTTGCCCTTACACATGTGGGTGGAGGCTATCAATACTATAGTATATTTTTATTAATAGAGGTCCCTCTACTCCTTGGTCTATGGTATTCTAGAGGAGGCATGGACTGGTAAGAAGGTGAGTTATTATTTTCTCAAGACCTTCAGTTGTGAAGTTTTTTCTCATATAGAATCTGAAAATAGAACCAAGCTAGAAGATAAATAAAAAAAATGTCTTTTTTGGATATGGAATTAATGAATTTGGTTATAGGCTTTGGGATTTTGAAAATCTTAAAATTGTTAGAAGTTGGGATGTCATATTCAATGAGAAACTATTGTACAAAGATCTGTTGCAGCAACATGAGAAGAAAGAAGATGATTATGTAGTGCTGGATGATACTCCAAAAGCTGATGTTCTAGCCATTCCTCATGATGTGTAACAACTACAACAAAAAATAACACACACACCGATGAATGTTAGATGGTCAATGAGGAAAATTAGACCTCCACAAAGATTTTCTCCCTATTTGTATTCTATTTTACTTACTGATGTTGGTGAACCTGAAAGTTATGATGAAGCTATGCAGGTGAATATTAAGATTCAGTGGGAGTTTGCAATGAAAGATGAAATGGATTCTTTACTGAAGAATAAGACTTGGGATCTATGCAAGTTGCCTGTAGGTAAAAAGGCTTTACGGAATAAGTGGGTTTACAGGTTGAAAGAAGAAGAAGAAGGTTAGAAAAGATTTAAGGTTAGGTTAGTTGTAAAAGGATTTGCACAAAAAAAGGGAATTGATTTTGATGAGATATTTTCTCCTATTGTTAAAATGACTTCTATTCGTACTATTTTAAGTCTTGTGGCTACTGAAGATTTGCATTTAGAGTAGTTGGATGTTAAAACAACCTTTCTTCATGGTGATTTGGATGAAGAAATATATATGGCTCAGCCACAGGATTTTGAAGTCAAAGGTAAGGAGAACTTAGTGTGCAAATCGAAGAAAAGTTTATATGGCTTGAAGCAAACACCTCGGTAATGGTATCTAAAATTTGATAGTTTTATGCATGAGCATAGATATAATAGGTGTATTTAGATTGTTGTGTTTATTTTAAGAGGTTGGATGATTATAGATACATTATTTTATGTTTATATGTTGATGATATGCTTGTAACTGGGTCTAACATGGATCATATTAAGGGGCTAAAATTCCAGTTAGCACATGCATTTGCTATGAAGGATTTGGGGGTAGCAAAACAAATCCTTGGTATGAAAATTTGCAAAGATAGGAAGAACAAAACATTAATTCTCTCTCAGGCTGATTATGTTGAGAAGGTGTTGCAACATTTCTCTATGGAGAATGCTAAAGTTGTCAGCACACCTTTACTTGGTCATTTGAAATTGACTAAGGAGATGTGTCCTAAGACATAAGAAGAGGAGGATAAGATGTCTAAGGTACCCTATGCTTCAGCTGTAGGAAGCTTGATGTATGCTATGGTATGTACTAGGCTAGATATTGCACATGTAGTGGGAGTCGTTAGCAGGTGTATGAGTCATCTAGGATTTGAGAATTGGCATATTGTTAAGTGGATTCTTAGATATTTGTGAGGAACATCCAATAAGTGTTTACACTTTGGGGGATCTGCTAATGATTTATAGGGCTATGTTGACTCAGATTTGGCAAGGGATATTGATACCAAGGGGAGTACTACAAGTTATGTCTTTACTATTTGTGGGACAACTGTGAGCTGGGTTTCTAGGTTACAGAAGATTAATGCTCTATCCAATACAGAGGCAGAGTATGTTGCTACTACAGAGGCAGCCAAGGAGATCATATGGCTTCAGTTCTTCTTGGAAGAATTGGGACATCCTCAGATGGATAATTATTTGTTCACAGATAGTCAGAGTGCCATTCATCTTGCAAAGAATTCAACTCTACATTCTAAGACCAAACACATATAGTTGTCGTACCATTTTATTCGATCAGTTTTGGAGGATGGACAACTAAAGTTGGAGAAGATCCATACCAATGAAAATCCAACAAATATGTTGACAAAGGTTGTAACAAGGGAGAAGCTGAACTCCTCTTTAGCTTCGGTTGGTCTTTTAGACTAAACATGAATCAAAAAATAGCAGAGTCCAAGGTGGTTTGATCTAGTGGGAGCCCCATGTGGTAGTGGTATTGCTATAGGATCAGTCTCTAAGTGGGAGATTGTTGTTTAGTGTGGACCCTGATCAGTCCCCAAGTGGGAGATTGTTAGATTATGGTGATTGATCAAGAAAGTATTGTACATACTTCATAATTAGTGGGCCGTGGCCAATGTTGTAGCTGACATATGGTCGACATATGGCTGACATGTTGTAACCCTAAAATGACATAAAATACTTGTATAAAAGGGTTTAGGGTTAGGTATTTTCATTATGTTGTGATGCGAAATTGCTTCTTGCGGCGGTATTGAGTTGTAAGGGATTAGAGATTGTAATTAGGTTGTAATCACTAGATTGTAATAATATTGGACTTGCAGTTTGGTGGACGTAGCCCAGGGATTAGGTGAACCACGTTAAATCTTGGTGCCTTGTGTTCATTTTTGTGTGATCTATTATTTTTTGTTATTGGTTATATTTGCATGTAGTTTTTTATTTCTATCCATGGTTTATCCTAATAAGTAGTATTCTCACTCATTACAATCTTGCAACTAGGGAAAATGTTTCCCATAGTCAATTCCTTCTTCTTGTGTATATCCTTTGCATACTTGTCTAGCCTTATTCCTTGTGACCTCCTTTTTCATTCAACTTGTTTCTAAATACCCACTTGGTTCCAATAACATTCTTGTCCTTAGGTTTGGGTACCAGTGTCCATGTTTTTTTCTTCTCTATATGTTCAATTTCTTCATTCATTGCTTGAATATAATATTCATTCTCCAAATAATCTTTGACTGATTTAGGCTGAATCTTAGAAAGTAAACATGTATCACTTCTTAGTCTTTTCCTTGTCATAAATCTAGATTCCTTGTTATCAATGATTTGTTCAGGTGTATGGTGACTTCTTACATATTTTTCCAAAGTTGGTTCTTTTCTTCTTTCTTCTTGTAAAGGTTCATCTTGAAAAATGATTTCAAGTTCATTTTGTATCTTTGCTTCAAGTTTTGGTTCATGTTTTTCTTGCTTGGTATTGTCTTCATGATATTTTTCGTCAATTTCATGTATCTCATGATCATTTTGCTGATGCTTGACACCCACAATCTCTTTCTCAGAAGCTTGTTGTTGTAACTCAACATTCACTATTCATTATTTCTTCATAGCTTTATTCTCTCACTCAAGTAAGGTATAGGGAACACCTTTTGAATGTGTTGCAATCTTCAAGTTTTGTCTTGCATTCAACTTCATTATTTCCTGCATATTCATCAACTTTCACATTTGCACCTTCCACAACTTTGTTTTTGATTAGGTAAAATAGGTTTTATAGGGATCCTGAAACCCAAAGTTTTATAGCAAAAAGAGCGAGATGAAATAGACTAAACAAACAAAAAACTGCCACAAAAGGCCGGAGACAAAAGAAGGCCTGAAGCCAAAGTACAAAGGCCACAGACAAAAAAGAAAAGCTAGGCGAACAGGCTAGTGGCCATCCGTGTCCATGGCCTGCAGGGTTTCTACAGCATCATTGTCCTTCTGACTGGCCATACCCTCCTGAATCCTGGTAGGAGTGTTCATCTAGTTCCCTTGATTCACCTGGTCACTGGCCTCTTTTTGAAATTCATCCCAGTTGAATCCTTGCTCTGTATTCTACTAAGCATCCCTTTCAAGGCCAGTTGTAGTGAGATAGTCCCCCATATTGACAATATTCTCATTCAAGGTGTGAAGGGTGTCCACTATCTATTTGGTGATTATCTGGTGGACAGAATCCAGCCTTTAGACCTTCTGCTCAAGCTGGGTGAGTTTGTCATCCTAATGGTCTCTGGAGACCTAGCCTTTGTCTTTCTCCTAGCTACCCACCTAGTCCTTACTTCCTTTGGCTTCCTGGTCCTTGTTAGAATATTGGTTGTTGGGCTGGTTGCTCCTGTCCTTTAGAGCCTCAATTTCCTGAAAAAGCCACTTGATGGAACGAAAGTTTTCAATCAGGCTATTCTTTGCATTGTTCAAGAAGTTGAAGCTAGTTTCTTGCACATTTTTAGAGATAACCAAAAGAGCCAGGTCAATGAGCTCATCGTAGTGGGTACTTTTGTTAAGGTCCTCCAACACCTGGATTTTAGCAGGTTCTCTAACAATACCCAAATTGACCTTGTCCCCATAGAAGTTCCTCCAGGGCCTCTTGTTTTTTTTGATTACCTCCCCCTCTTTTTCAACCATGATTTCAATCATCTCCTCCGAGGGAAAAATGGGAACCTCCCTAGGCGAATTAGGTAGGGTGGGGCTGGGGGACACATTAACAGGGTCACTGGGATGATCCTGGGGCAGGGTCTGGTTCACTTTTCTTTTCTTGGGGTTAACCTTGGGGTCCATAGGGGTCACCACCTCCTTGTCATTTTCTCTACCCTTATCTTCTTCCATCTCACTTTCCTTCCCCGTCTCTAAGTCCTCCTCCTCAAACTCCGTATCAGGCTCCACATCATCATCACTAGCATCTTTCACCTCCTTAGGATGAGGAGAGGGGGGGATAGGGGGAAGACATTTGGGGCTCTTCCTGCTAGGGATGCGAGGATCACAGGTAATAGGGATAGCTTTTCTTGGGGTGTCAATTTTCTCTGATTTGAGTACAAGCTCATCCCCAGAATCAGAACTGGCAGTGTCCTCTGAGGCACTACCCAAATCCCCAATGGTTTTACCTGTAGTTTGAGTTTTCAAGAACTCATAAATCAGAAGCAGGAGACCCTCATGGAGGGCAGGATTTTTGATAGGGCATTTCTTGAACCCCTCTATATTCTTGGCCATGGAGGTGAAAATGTAAAAAGGAAAATAAATTTTCACTTTTTGTCTAAAATGATTTAATAGAACAAAATGATGAGTCTTGATTCTCTCAAACCTAGGGTCAAGAGTGACATATTCAATGATTATCCTGAGAACATACCTCCAGAACTTTTTGATGGAATCAATGTCGTAGTAGGTGTCAATCTTGACCAATTTTCTCTTCTCCTTATCATCCTTGACAAAGTCATTAACAGTGTTGGCAGACATCTTCTTGTCCTTGTAGAAGTTCAAGCCATCCTGAGAAAAGCTAGTCACCTCCGCAATAAGACCCTTAGTGATTTGGTGGGAAACACCATCAATTTTGACCCTGCCATTTTCCCAGGAATCAACCATAGCTTTAGTAACCTTCGCATCAAATCCATGAAGCTTCTTTATGAATTTGGTTATACCTCCCTTCTGGAGCTTTCTCCAGACCTTCCTCTTCTCTTTCCATCTCTTCGCTTTGCCCCATGGCTCTCTTCTGATCCTTTCACCCACCATTGCAGTTTTCAACTCAACTAACCCTAAACTACTAGCAGTATTGCCAAGTTCAAAGTAGCAAAAGGCACTGAGAGTGAAAATAATTTTTCGTGTGTTTATGGGTTTATTTCTAGCTTCCTTCAGCTTGTGTCTTCTATACACATGATTATGGAGTGGAGGGGGTCTTGCATAACTCCAAATAATTTCCTTTTTGAAGTACAATTTTGCAAATCCTATCATCATTAAAAGGATGTTATGTTGGTGCCATGGATTTTCTCCTTTCGAATTAGCTCAATTTTTTCCGCCAAAAAGTCATTGTTGCTTCCTCACGTCATCACTGAGTTGCTAGCAACCGCTTCGTTGGTGAACCAGTCAACGACCGTGTTTGCTTCACGATAAACATGGCTGACATGGTAGTTTTTAAATTTCCTTAAGTTTGATTTTAGGTCCTCAATAATTCTTTTGATTGTCCAAGAGGGTTTTGTGACTCCTAAAATGCAATTTATTATATTTAAGGAGTCACTTTCAAGCCACAGCTGCTTAATCCTTGAGGCCAGGGCCAACTTAACAGTGAACCTAGCAGTACTGGCTTCAGCTAGATGATTGGTTTGGTGGCCAATAGGGGAAGAGATAGCAGCAATGCCACCCCCTGAACTGTTTCTTATGATACCTCCACATCCAGCTAGAACTGGATTCCCCTTGGCCACCCCATCAAAATTGGCTTTATGCTAGGTCTCAGGGGGAAAAGGACCAAATAGCCTCCTGTCTTCTTTTGATCTTGTCTTCTTTCTTGGTTTTACTGTTCCCTCCAACCTTTATGTCTCCTTCTCTGGTTATGGAATAGTTCTCTGTCATAAGGTTTTTGGTTTTCTTAGCTATAATAACCTCAGGAGCTTCTCTGTCTCTGAATATCTTGTTGTTGTGCTCCTTCCAGATTCCCCAACAAAAGTGTGGGAGGATCTAGGAGCTCAATAATTGAGAATTCAAACCTTGGTGGTGGCTTCTCCATTGACTAAAGAAATCCTAGATGCAAGCTGGAGGGCACCAGTTGAAGTCCAGGTTAGGAGTTAGATGGCTCCACACCCTGGAGGAGAAGGGGTAGTGGATGAACATATGATTAACCATTTCCAGATCTTGCTTATAGAGGCAACATCTATTAGGTAAGATTTGGCCTCTCTTGGCTAAATTATCCTGGGTGAGGATTTTATCTTGAAGGAGGAGCCAGAAGAATATGTTTATCTTAGGCGTAAGCCCAGGGATCTAGGCTTTGGCCCAGATAGGTTTCTCCTCTTTACTGACAAGGGATAGATAGCTAGTGGCCACAGAGTAAAGATAGCTAGTGGCCACAGAGTAAAGGCCCCCTGAAGAATCTCCCCAAACTAAAGAGTTTCCATTCTGGTTGATGAAGATGGCATTTAGAGAGGACATTAAAGGCTTCACGTCCTATGAAAGTTCAACCAGATTGTGCCATTCATTACCATTTTTGTAGTTCCTTACCATCAAACTGTATCTGCCAATACATTGATCAACCCACCTACCAAATATGGGGTGATTAATGAGGGGTTCCTGACATAGCCAGCTATCCTCCCAAAAAAGGATTTTATCTCCCATTCCAACTTTCCATTTAGCTCTAGATTTAGCAAGGGGGAGGGCCTTCAAGATCCCATTCCAAATATGGGATCCTGTCGGCAGCTCAACCCCTTGATATATGGAGATAAGAGATAGTGTACCCAGATATTTCTCAGCTAGAATATCCCTCCAAACACCTGTGCTTTGGAAGATGCGCCAAGGATGTTTAGCTAAAAGGGATTGATTGAGGTGAGAAATTTTTCTAATACCAAGACCACCCTGGCTTTTGGGCTGGCAGACTAGGTCCCATGCAACCAGGTGATATCTCTTGTGGTCATCAGTCCCTATCTAGAGAAAATCCCTCTGAATCCTCTCCATTCTTTCCACAAACTTAATCGAAATCCTAAAAAGATTGAGGGCATAGGTAGGGAGCTTCTGGAGAATAGAGTTAACTAGAGAGCATTTGTCAGCTTGATTAAGGGTGGCCCCTTTCCAACCAGAAAGTTTCCTCTTGAAATTGTCTATAATGATGATCCAAAAGGAATTTAGAGGTTTTGTTCCAAGAGGTAGCCAAAGATAAGTCGCTGGCAGGGACCCGATGCCACATCCCAAGATGCGAGCAATTTTCCTCTGCCTCTCTAAAGGGGTATAGAGGAAGAAAACTGAACTCTTATCCAAATTGATAGCCTATCCTGAGCCCCTAGTGTAGGAGTTCAAAATGCTTTTGAAAGTCACCGAACAGAGGCTTCACCCCCCAAGATAGTATCATCCACAAATTGCTGGTGGGTGAAAGTAGAGGGTCCCAAAGAAGGCCTTAGACCTTTCAAACTCCTATCTTAGATCTTCATCTAGATGATTCTGCCCAGGCATTCTGCCAAGATGATAAAAATGATAGGAGATAAGGGGTCAACTTGCCTTAAACCCCTTGAGGGGGAGAAGAAAGGAGTGGGGAGACCACTAACCAGAATAGACAAAGAGGGAGAGGACACGAGCTGAGAGATGAGCTTGCATACTTGAGCATCGAGACCAAAAGCCCGAAGGACAACAAAGAGGAACTTCCAGTTGACCCTGTCATAAGCTTTAGAAAAGTCTAGTTTGAGAAGGAAACCTTCCTTATTGCTTGCCTCAAGAGAGTGGATGACTTCATGAACCGATATGATGGAATCAAGGATTTGCCTGCCTGGGACAAAGCCAGTTTGCTGGGGTGAGATGATTAGGAGAAGAATGCTAAGGAGTCTGGAAGTGAGAACCTTGGAAATGATCTTGTAGAATGAGTTGTAGAGGCTAATGGGCCTAAATTTGTCCAAAGAGTTAGCTCCCAAAATCTTGGGGATGAGGACTAGAAAAGTACCATTAAGTTCTTAGAGCAGATTCCTAGCCCCAAATAATTCTTGAACCGCCTTTACCACATCCTTCTTAACCACATTCAAATAAGTCTGAAAGAAGAAGGTAGGGAAACCATCCGGGTTCAGAGCTTTATCCCTTGGGAGGGAAAAGAGGGCCTGGTGAATTTCCTCTATGGTGGGGATAGCTTTCAACAAGGAATTGTGATGATCTTGTAGCAGGGGGGGGGGGGGGGGGGATGGCTGCCAAGATATCCTCTTGATCAGACATAGAGTGGGAGGGATCAACTGTGAAGAGAGAGGAGAAGTAGCAAACAACTTCTTTCGCTATCTCTTCTTCCTTAGAAACTAGAACCTGGCCCTTTTTTATACTAGATATCCTATTATTAGCCTGATGCTTAAGGGTGGTTAGGTGAAAATGTTTGGTGTTACAATCTCCTTCTTTCAACCAGCTGACTCTAGATCTTTGTTTCCAAATTTTTATTAACCCTTGGTTGTAAGCACTATAGGCAATAAGCCCCACTATTTCACCAAGGGTCAATGGAAAAAAATTCTCAATTAAGATCCACAGTAGAGAATGGCCTTGTGGGGACTTGAACTTTGTTAGTGTTGGAGTTCAAACACTTATAAGCTTTTCTCTTAGTGGAATATCCTAAGATCATGCTTTAACCACTTTTAGCATCAAGTTTTCCATTTCTATTTGTTAGAATATATAGTCCACTGATATAATTGAGGGAGGGGGGGAGGGGGTTGGGTGTGAATCAGTTATTCAAAAAATATCACAATTATCAACCTTATTAAACTTTAACCATATGAGTAATAGAATAAAAAACCATAACAAGATACTCATACACAATAACACCAAATATGTTAACTAGGGAAACCCTTGATTATAGGGAAAACCCTAGTGGGGATGGTACCCACAAGATGATGTACTAATATAAATATTCCTTTTTAAAGGATGAACCCTATTAGGAGTTTATAAAAACATTTAGTGCATATTAGTCCCTATTAGGAGATTCCAACCCTACTAGGAGTTGTGCCAACCCTTTAGGAGTTGTGGAAGATAACTGGACCCACTACTAAAACAACTTCAAGGTTAAGATCAATGAACCCACTATCCAAATGATCTCTCTATTATTCTTTGCAAAATAATAGAAATGAATAATACTTCCTTCCTCTTCCTTGTCAACTGGACCTTTGCTCCTTCTGATCTTGTAACTAGATCACAAAACTCACATCCAATAATCCCTTGGATTGCTTACTCACATTCAGTAAACACTTTGCTCCTTTTCATACTTTTCACTTCATACAATACTAGATACACTTGACAAACAAGGAAAACATCTTTCCTTTATACCATATCTTCAAAATAATTCCTTAAGTCAACATGAGGCTTTTCCAATTGATTATAATAAAATAATTAATTAATTACAATCATAATAGCACTGTCGGCTCACAGTCTATAAAAAACTTCACACATGTGATATTAGGGTTTGTGCATCAGCTAATGTCATCATCTGACTATCCTCTGTGACTATTTGACTATGCATCTCTTTATTACATCTCAGATGACAGATATAATACAAACATTAGAAACTACTTTCCAAGCACTCTGTCTCTATACTGCTCTCAGTAAATCAAGTACAACTTTGGTACATCTTCAACTTACATGCTGCACATTGAACCATTCCATTAGGACACTATACTAAACATGTCCATGATTTCACATCACCAGAAAAACAAAACCTTGTCCATACAACTAAGATCTTTGTATGTTATTCTGCTAGTCTTCTCAGACTCATTGCTATGCTGACATAAATGACAAACAAAATTATGAATGCAACATGTCAATACTCTCTAATCCTTAGGATACTCAGCCAATGTAGTATCATCAAAATTCATGCTAAAAATTTTCCCCTTTGGCATTGATGAGAACATAGATGAAAAATATCTACGTTCCACAAATACCAAAATAATACTCTGATGCTACTGCTGCTATACTAATCTTCTCAAATCCTCTTCATCAATCAAATTAGAAATCCTCTAGAACACTGCTATGTTCTCCTTCTTCTTTAGGATAGATAATAGTTGTTCACACTAAAAAAATCACAATAAATTAGAATTCCTTATGTTGTATATTTCTCCCATAGAGATTTTCCTCCTTCTTTACATGAATCTTTCAAAATCTCCCTAATAATTATCTCTTTCCCATTCATGTACATATCTCCCCTATTCATACTTAGGAGATATTTTTCTTGCATTTTAAGTGAAGGGTGCTCCTCTTAATACCATAAATTATAACATAAAACAAAGAAACAACAACAAATGTGAGAAAAAAAATGGACTTCTTATTTGCACTGCAAATGTGGAATTATAGAATTCACACAAGTACAATATGCTAATCCATATGGGTGCCTTCATTACAATAATCTACAAGACAAGCTGCGAACTATCACCTGGAGTTGTTCTAGACAATGTTTCTTTCAAAATCTCCCTAATAATTATCTCTTTCCCATTCATGTACATATCTCCCCTATTCATACTTAGGAGATATTTTTCTTGCATTTTAAGTGAAGGGTGCTCCTCTTAATACCATAAATCATAACATAAAACAAAGAAACAACAACAAATGTGAGAAAAAAAATGGACTTCTTATTTGCACTGCAAATGTGGAATTATAGAATTCACACAAGTACAATATGCTAATCCATATGGGTGCCTTCATTACAATAATCTACAAGACAAGCTGCGAACTATCAC
This sequence comes from Cupressus sempervirens, assembly GCA_028749045.1. Classification (NCBI taxonomy): domain Eukaryota; kingdom Viridiplantae; phylum Streptophyta; class Pinopsida; order Cupressales; family Cupressaceae; genus Cupressus; species Cupressus sempervirens. Next base: position 67,501,284 of record CM053783.1, read on the forward strand.
CTGGAGTTGTTCTAGACAATGTTTGGGCCTTTCTTAAATAGGCAATTGTATGCCACCCAAGAAGGTTCTAGAGAATGAAACTTAATACTTGGGGCTGACAGACTCTAACAATACATATAGAGTTAGCCAAATAAATTTTTTGACAATTATTTTATATATTTCAGGTAGCCAAACTTTAGAAGGCCATAACTCTCAAACAATTTCTTTGATTGGCTATTATAACCACTTTTAAAAAATGCCATCTCGTGATCTACAAGCTCAAAACTGTGAAAATGCCCTTCCATCGGGTATTTGGACCTCATTTGGGCACTCTAAGGCCTGCAATGGTGAGCTTGAAGATTTTTCTACAAAAATTTCCACTAAAAATTTGCAATAACTTCTCCAATAATTAAGTTGGGGCAATGAGATTTTTATGGTAGGATTATAAATCTAAAATGAACATTCATGTAGAAAATGAGAACATTCTAAGCTCATATGAGACAATTACTAAAAATAGCAAGATCTCGTAAAGTAACCACCCTATCTACTAGCCCTTATTAAAATAAAAAAGATTGAAAATAAAATATTTGTTTGAGTAATTCAAGATTTCTCTTACACCTAGGATGCTCTTGCATTAGACACCCAAGGTAATTTGAGAATTGACTCCATCATGTCTCAGGTGTTTAGAGGAAAAATAAGATGGTTAACCTCCTCCCTTGCTAGCCACAATGAATCCTCTACTATCCTCCCTTTCTATTTGACTAGGTATTCCTCATAAGTTCTGTTCCTTTTACTTTTGCTAATATGGTTGTCCAATATCTCCTCAATCTCCTTTGTAGCCAAACTAGCTACTAGAATACTCCACCGCTCTTCTGTGACTTCATCTCCATCACCTCCTTCATAATACTCTATCAAATTTGAAATATTAAATACTGGTGAAATATTCAATTCAGGAGGCAACTCCACTTCATAAGCATTTCTAGAATCATGCCTTTTCATGTTCTTGCATGATCCAAACTTCTTCATCTTCAACTTATTATATGTACACTGGAAAATGCTCCTTTCTGAAATGAACCATGACTTTATCTCTAACCTAAAATTTCTTATACCTCCTTTTCATATCTTCCTTAGTCTTATACTGTGTATTCATCTTTATGATGTGCTTCCTCACCTCCTCATGGATGTTATTCAAATGTTCAACAAATTCTTCTACTTCAACACTACTTATCTCCCCTTTATCCAACTACCTCAATTTAGAAGCATTTCTAGGATGACTCCCATATACAATCTAGAATGGTGATTTACTAGTTATTCTAGTTACAATCTTTTTAAATGAAAATTCTACCTATGGTAAAATAAAATCCCATCTTTCTGGCTTGTCTCTAACCAAACATCTTAGCAAGTTTCCCAAATTGCGATTCACAACTTTTGTCTATCCATTAGTCTGTGGATGATGTGATGAACTAAATTTCAAATCAATCTTCAACTTTTTCCACAATGTAAATTAGAAATACTCAACAAATTTGGTATCTTGATTTGAAACTATACTCTTTGGCAAACCATGTATTCTCACCACTTCACTGAAAAATAATTCTGCCACATGAACAACATCACTAGTCTTTTTGAAAGGAACAAAATGTGCCATCTTTGAAAATTTGTCAACCACCACAATAATAGAATCATGCCCTTGTAGAGCCCTTAGTAGTCCAATAACAAAATCCATGTTGACATCCTCCTGCAACTTCTTTGGTATAGGTAATGGTTGATACAACCTTGTATTTTGCTTCAATCCTTTGGCCATCTAACATACTCTACAACTTTATAAAAACTTCTTCACATCTTGCTACAACTATGGCTAGTAATAGTTCTTAGCAACCAAAGCTATGTTGTTATCTCTACCAAAATGGTTAGCCAATCCTCCACTATGCTTCATCTTGATGATATTCTCTCTCATAGAACTTCTAGGAATGCACAACTAGCTTCCTTTGAAAAACATACGATTTTGAATAATGAAATCCAACCACTTTATCTTGTCAAGTGTAACAAGTTTTGTACAAGCCTTCTATGCTTCACCAAAATCAAGATCATCTGGATACAAAGTACTGAGTTCCTTGAACCCAACCATCTCAATCTGCATTTCTATCAGCAAAGGTTGTCTTCTACTAAGAGCATCTACAACTCTATTAGACTTCCCACTCTTGTGTTTCAAAACAAATGTATAACTCTGCAAAAACTCAACCCACTTCAAATTCCTTTGGTTCAATTTTCCTCGACTACTCAAATATTACAAAGCTTGATGATCGGTATACAAAAAAAATCCTTAGGAAGAAGATAGTGTCTCCATTTCTTCAATGCTTAAACTATAGCATAAAATTCCTAATCATAAATTGAATATTTTATTTTTGCATCATTCAATTTCTCACTGAAAAAAGCAATAGGTCTACCTTCTTGGCTCAAAACAACTCATATTGTAGTACCAATAGCATCACAGTCTACTTGAAACGCCTTGTTAAAATTAGGAAGTACAAGAATGGCTACTCAGTAACTTTTTATTTCAATAGATTAAAACTCTTATCAGCTCCTATAGTCCACTTAAATTCTTTCATATCCCCTCTCATTGTTTCAGTTAAGGGTCCACAAATACTACTAAAACCTCTTATGAACTTTCTATAAAAAGTAGCTAGTCCATGAAAAGATCTTACCTCTATCACACTCCTTGGAGTAGGCCATTCAATGATATCCTTTACTTTCTTTGGGTTTATTTTTAGAGCTTCTATTGAGATTACAAATCCTAGGTACACCAACTCCTTCTTTACAAAGTTACACTTCTTTAGGTTTATCAACAACTCTTTTTCCCTCAACTTATCAAACACCTTGTGAATATGAATCAAATTCTCCTCCAATGTCTTACTAAAGATCAATATATCATCAAGGTAAACAATGAAAAAAATTAAAAAAAAAACTCTTTCAATACCTCATTCATGAGCCTCATGAAAGTTCTTGGTGCATTGGTTATCCCAAAAGGCATGACTAACCACTCATATAGTCCTTCCCTTGTCTTGAAAGCAGTCTTCCACTTAGCACCTTCTCTGATACAAATCTGATGATGACCACTCTTTAGATCTATTCTTGTGAAATACTCATCTTTTCTCAAATAGTCCATAATATCATCCATCCTTGGCAATGGAAATCTATACTTGATTGTAATCTTGTTGATAGCACGAGAATCTGTGCACATCCTCCGTTCTCTATTCTTCTTTGGTGCTAATATAGATGATACTAGACATGGACTCATTCTCTCTTGAATCAATCCTTTCTATAGCAACTCATGAATTGTGTAGTCAACTCTTTAGCAAGTGCCTTTCCATCAAGTTTTCGGGCTATCTAAGGCCTCTAATGGTGAGCTTGAAGATTATTTTGCAAATTTTTCCATCAAAAATCCACAATAACTTCTCCGATACTTAAGCTGGAGCAATGAGATTTTTATGGTAGGCTTATATCTCTAAAATGAACCTTCATGTAGAAAATGAAAATATTCTGATCTCGTATGACAAACTTATTAAAAATAGCAAGCTCCCTTAAATAGTAGCCTCCTTGTCTACTAGCCCTTATTAAAATAGAAAAGAAAATTTTTTTTGGATGATGCAAGATTTCTCTTACACCCAGGATGCTCCTACATAAATATTCTCCCCCATTGACATCAATGAAAAAGTCCTCATTATGTCAATTTACTCCTCCAAATCTTCAACTAGCTCAAGTGTTCAAAGACACTGTTCAAGACCAAATATCAATAGTCCTTAATGAATCAGCTGATCATAGATACTCCCCCATATGGGAAGCATCATCATTTAGTCTAGTCTAACAATAATACTCTATACTATTGGATTGATGCACTTATTGCATCTCTAGTTAGAAGTATGTAGGGGCATAACCCCAAGCATACCTCTCAAGTACTCAAATGTATCTTTAGGTAAAGGCTTTGTAAAGATATCTACCATCTAATCTTTAGTACTCACATACTCTAATATGATCTCTTTTTCTATTGCTTTCTCTCTCAATACATGATACTTAATAGATATATTCTTAGTCATAGAATGCAATACAAGATTCTTCGACATACTCACTGTACTTGTGTTATAACAATAAATGAGAATAGGTTCAACAAACTTAATCTTAATATCCTTCAACATTTGTTTCATTTACATAACTTGATTATAGTTATTTGTTGCTACAACATACTTTGCCTTAGTTGTACTCTAAGAAATACAATATTTCTTAACCAAGTAACCAATCTTCCTCCAAGAAAGAATGCTCCACCACTAGTGCTCTTTCTATCATCTATAATGCTTACCCAATCTACATGAGTATATGCACATCAAGTGATATCACTTGATCTATCACACCAAATTGCATAGTCATATGTTCCCTTCAAATATTTGAATATCCTCTTTACTACTACATAATGATACTCCTTAGCATCAACTTGAAATCTATCTACAATTCCAACTACATTTTCTATATCTAGTTTGGTATGAGTCAAGTATTGTATACCTCTAATCATGGATCTATACTTCTTCAGCTCAATTTTAGGTATCTCATCTTTGCTAGATAACTTGTGACTAGTTATTATAGGTGTACAAATAGGCTTATGAATTTCCAATCCAAATCTCTTCAAAAAATCCTTCAAGTACTTAGCTTGTGAGATGAAAATACCATCACTGTTCTACACAATTTGCAATCCTAGGAAAATCTTCATTTCTCCTATCATGATCATTTCAAACTCATTCTTCATTTCTTCAGAAAACTTATCACTTGCTTCATCATTACCTCCAAATATGATGTAAAAAATATTACTATTATCAACAATCCATTCTCAATTTATTTCAAATATAAGTTATTATTTGCCATACCTTTAGCAAATCTGAATTTTGTCAAATAGTTATCCAACCTTGCATACCAGGTTCTAGGTGCTTGCTTTAGATCATATAGATATTTCTTTAGTTTGCATACCATATCCTTTTCTTCTATCAGAGGAAAATATTTAGGCTATTCAATATATACCTCTTCTTCAATTACTCCATTTAGGAAAGCTGATTTAACATCCATATGAAATAATTTGAACTTCTTATTTGCTGCATAAGCCAAAAAAATCCTTACTACTTTCATTTTGGCTATAGGGGCATATGTCTCCTCATATTCTATGCCTTCTTTTCATGAGTAACCTTTTCTTCTAATTATCTACTCTAGGGGGTTATTCTTTGATATACTTCTTTTGCGAGTCGTCAACTCAACTCTTTCTTTTGCTCTAGGCTCAAATCTTTGCTCTTTAATCTGATTTCTATTCTACAAATCATTGTTAGTCTCAATGATAACTTCCACATTTTCATGGTTAGCCTTTGGATCAATAATAGTTACCAAAGCTATCTCTTCTATTACTTCATCTTTTTTAACTGATTCATTCTCATCATCAAAGTCATTCAAGAATCTTTCCATACTTTCTTTGAATTCTACATCTTCATTAGAAAGTGATTTCTTATAGATTTTCTTGCTCTCTTAGGGCATATAGACAAAAAATGACCAAACTCTTTAGATGCTCAACAAACAAAAACTCCCATACCTTCTATCTCTCTTTTCGTAAGTAGATCAAGACCTTTTTGATCTTCTTGTGTACTTTGGATCTAGATTTGGTGATACTTGTGCTTATATTCTTTTATATGCAACAAAAGAATTTTGGATTATGAAACTTAATGCTCAATTCTGTACACAATTCTGATATCTCACCAAGAAGCTCCATCTTCTGGGTGTCAAAATTTCCTCCACCAGACTCAGAACTATCTTTCCTTAAATGTATCACCATTGATCTACCAAAGTTTTTAAGCTTTCTCTTCAAGGACCTAATACTCTAATATCAATTGTTAGAACATATAGTCCACCAATATAACTGGGAGGTGGGTAGGGGGGGGGGGGGGGGGGAGGTCAATCAGTTATCAACCTAATATCACAATTATCAAACTTATTAAACTTTAACCATATAATCAATATAATCAACAACCATAACAAGATACTCAGACACAATAACACCAGATATGTTAACAAGAAAAACCCTTGATCAGAGGATATACACCAGTGGGGATGGTACCCACAAGATGATATACCAATATAAATATTCATTGTTAGAGGATGTACCCTATTAGGAGTCTATAAGAAAATTTAGTACATATCATTCCCTATTAGGAGACTTTGAATCCATGTTAGGAGGCTCCAACCCTATTAGGAGTTATGGAAGATAGCTAGATCCACTGACCAAAAAGTTTCAAGGTTAAGATCAATGAACCTACTATCCAAATGATCTCTATATTATTCCTTTTTGGATAATATAAATTAATAGTACTTCCTTCCCCTATCCTGTCAACTGGACCTCTACTCCTTCTGATCTTGTAACTAGATCATAAAAATCGCATCCAGTAATCCATTGGATTGCTTACTTGCATTCAGTTTACACTTTTCTTCTTTTTGTGCATTGCACTTCATACAATATTGGATATACTTTACAAAAAAGGAAAGAATCTTTCCTTTATACCATATCTTCAAAATAATTCCTTGAGTTGGCCTTGAGGCTTTCCTAATTAGTTATAATAAGATAATTAATTAATTACAATTGTAATAGCACTATCGGCTCACAATCTATACAAAACTTCACACATGTGATGCTAGGGCTTACACATCCACTGATGTCATCATCTAACTATCCTCTATCACTATTTAACTACACATCTCTTTATTAAAACTCAGATGAAAGATATAATACAAAAATACTACTCTTAGTAAATCAAGTACAACTTCTATACATTTTGATTTACGTGATGTGCATTGAACCATGTCATCGGGACACTGTACTAAACATGTTCATGGCTACACATCACTAGATAAGCAAAACCTTATTCGTACAACTAAGATATCTCTCTGTAATTTTGCTAGTCTTCTTAAACTTATTGCTATGTTGACATCGATGACAAACAAAGTGATGAATGCAACATGTCAATACTCTCTAATGCTTAGGATACTCACCCAATGTAGTATCATAAAAATTCATGCTAACACTATTATCTTTCAGTATATGACATTTTCTTCCAAAAAATTTAAAATACTTCACATTAGATTCATATCCATACCACAATTCAAAAGGTGTAACATTTGTACATTTCTTGATGCGCACTCAATTAGAAGTATAGATTGTTGTACTTACAACTTCTCTCTACTATTTTTTTGACACATTATTCTCCATCATCAATGTTCTAGCACAATCCATGGTTGATCTATTCCTCCCTTCAACTATTCCATTTTGGGGAGGGGTCCTAGGTGCTGACATCTACCTTTTGATTTCTCCATCATTGCATGATATATTGAATTCATTAGAGATAAATTATCCTCCTCTATCATATCTCAAGAACTTCAAACTCTTACCTATTTCCTTTTCAAATATAGCCAAATATCACTTAAACAATTGAAAAACCTCATATTTTTCTTTTAATAAACATTGTAGTCATCATTCTAGAGTAGTCATCAACAAATAGAATAAAATATTTGTCTTTACAAAAGCTTTGCACTCTAATCGGTCCACAAAGTGTTAGAATATATAGTTCATTGATATAACTTAGAGGTGGGGGGTGAATCAATTATCCAAAAATTATCACAATTATCAAGCTTAAGCAAACTTAACCATATGAGAAATATAAATTGAAACCACAAAAAGATACTCATATAAAATAACACCATATATGTTAACCAGGGAAATCCTTGATCAGAGGGAAAACCCTGGTGGGGATGGTACCCACAAGATGATGTACTAATATAAATATTCCTTGTTAGAGGATAGACCCTATTAGGAGTCTATTTATACATTCAATACATATGAGTCTCTATTAGGAGACTTTGAATCCCTATTAGGAGATTCCAACCCTATTAGGAGTTGTGCCAACCCTGTTAGCAGTTGTGGAAGATGGCTAGACCCACTACCCAAATAGCTTCAAGGTTAAGACCAATGAATCCACTGTGCAAATGATCTTTATATTATTCCTTGTATAATAATAGAACTTTCCTATACTATTCCTTCCTCTTTCTCTGTCTTGTCTACCTAACTTATGCTCTGTTAGATCTTGTAACTAGATCATAAATCTTGTGTCCAATAATGTCCAATAATTCCTTTGATTACTTACACACATTCCTCAAGCACTCTACTCCTTTTTGCACTTCACACTTCATACAATGATAATCATACCTTACAAATAAGGAAAACATCTTTCCTTTATACCATATCTTAAAAATAATTCCTTGAGTCATTCTTGAGGCTTTTCTAATTAATTATAATTACAATAGCACTATTAGCTCATAGTCAATACAAAAATTCATATGTGCGATACTAGGGCTTGTGCACTCACTGACATCGTCAACTGACTATCCTCTTCCACTATCTAATTTCATAGCTTCTCATTGCATCTTAGATGTAAGGTAACAAAAAAACATCAAGAACTACTTTTCCAATACTCTATCTCTAAACTGCTCTATGTAAATTAGGTACAATTTTTGTATGTCTTTGACTTAGAGTCTACACATTCAACCACTTCATTAGGACATAGTGTAGAATATGTCCATGACTATACATCACCAAAAAATCAAACCATTGCCTATGTACTATTAAGATCTCTATCTGCTACTCAACTAGTATTTAGAAAAACCATGCTATGTTGACATAAAAGACAAACATAGTCATGCATGTAACATGTCAATACTCTCCAATGATTAGTATACTCCCTCAATGTAGTATGATCAATATTCATGCTAACAATATCCCCCTTTGGCATTTATGACAATATAGATGAAAAACATCTAAGTTCCAAGAATACCAAGTAATACTCTATTGTTGTTGCTGCTCTCATCTTCTCAAATCCTCTTCATCAAGTAAGTGTAAAATCCTTTGGACTTCAGGACTGAAATTAGCTGTTCACATGCTAAATAAATCTCAACACAATAGGTACAAAATGGGTGGATACTCCTACTTCTTAGACATCAATTGTTTACTTCACACTAAACAATTTGCAATATATTAGGTGCATATTCTTGCTTCCTTTCACGAGTCTTTCTAAATCTCCCTATAGAGATAGATCTATGCCACATTTCTTAGGAGCTATGGTCCCCCATAACTAAGGAGATTCTTTTCATGCATACTCTCACCCATTGACATCAATGTCAAAATGTCTCAATCTCATACCAATTGCTAATATGTTGCTCCAAGTCTGTAAGCAACTCGATTCCTCAGCGACTTAGATCATCATACCAAGAGTCCTCAATGACTTAGATCATCATAGATACTTCCCTATACAAGAAGCATCAACATTTAGTCTAGTCAAGAAATAGTGCTCTATACCAATGGAGTGATGCACTCTCTGCATCATCTACTCAAAATTAGGTAGTGGCATAACCCCAATCATACCTCTTAAGTACTCAAATGTATCTTTGGAAAAGGCTTTGTAAAGATATCTAAAATTTGATTTCCTTTTTTGCTTCTTTCTCTCTCATCACATGATACTTAATAGATATATGCTTAGTATTAGAATGTAATAAAATATTGTTAGACATACTTACTGTACTTGTGTTATCATAGTTAATGATAACAGACTCTTCAAACTCAATTCTGATATCTTTCAGCATCTAATTCATAACTTGATTACATTTGTTTGCTACTACAACATACTCCACCTCATCTGTACTCTACAAGATACAATCTTGCTTCTTACTTAACCAAGAAAGAATTCTCCACCACTGGTGCTCTTTCTGTCATCCATACTATCTGCCCAATTTGCATCAATATATGCACATAGAGTGAAATCACTTGATCTATCATACCAAATTCCATACTTAGATACCCCTTTCAAATATCTAAATATTCTCCTTACTCCTACATAGTGATACTCCTTAGGATCATCTTGAAATCTAGCTACAATCCTAGCTTTATTTTCTATATCTTGTCTAGTAAGAGTCAAATACTACAAACCTCCAATCATAGATCTGTACTTCTTATGCTCTACTGCAGGTGTCTCATCTTTACTAGACAACTTGTGACTAGTTATCATACCTTTACCAATAGATTTACAATTTTCAAAACAAAAATTTTTCAAAAAATTATTCAAGTACTTAGCTTGTGAAATAAAAATAACACCACTATTTTGCACAATTTGCAATCCTAGGAAAAACTTCATTTCTCCTATCATGCTCATTTCAAACTCATTCTTCATTTTTTTAGCAAACTTATCACTTGCTTCATCCTTACCTTCAAAAATAATGTCATCAAAAAATATTGCAATAATCAGCAAACCATTCTAACTTCTTTCAAATACACATTACTGTTTGGTGTGCCTTTAGCAAATCCAAGCATTGCCAAATAACTATCCAACCTTGCATACTAGGTTCTAGGTGCTTACTTCAGTCCATATAGAGCTTTCTTTAGTCTACATACCATTTTTTTTTCTTCTAATAAAGGAAAACTTTTAGGCTACTCAATAAATATTCTCCATTTAGGAAGGCTGATTTAACATCCATCTAATAAACCTTAAACTTCTTATTCACTGCATAAGACATGAACATCTTTGTTGCTTCCATTCTGACTAGAGGTGCATATGTTTTCTCATAGTCTATTCTTTCTTTCTATGAGTATCCCTTGGATACAAGTCCAACTTTATTTCTCATAACTTCGCCTTGCTCATTCATCTTGTTTCCAAATACCCATTCAATTCCTATCACATTCTTTTCTTTAGATCTAGGAACTAACTCCCATGTATCATTCTTCATAATCTAATCTAATTCTTCCTTCATTTCTTGAATCCAATGATCATCTTTACATGTTTCATTTGTGCTCTTAGGTTCAACTTGAGATATCAAAAATATCTCCTCATTTACTCTATTCCTTATCATCATACCTTTGCATTTGTTTCCATTTATCTTCTTAGTAGGGTGATTTTTTGTTAGATTTCTATTCAAAATAGGAGTTGACACTTTAGTCCTTATCTCATCTCTATGTTCAAACCTTTGTTCTCCTCTTTTCTCAATAGTTAACACATCATTCTACAAGTCATTGTTAGTTTCAAAGAAAATTTCAACATTTTGTCTAACAATTTCAGAATTATCTTCTTCATCATCTGAATTATAATCTATCATCTTTTCTTTAGTCCCAAACTTTTCATCAATCCTTACATTTGCACATTCAACTATTGTCTTAGTTCTATAGTTAAAATATTTGTAAGCCTTTCTTTTCAATGAATAACCAAGAAACATACCTTCATCACTTCTTGGATTGAACTTACCCATATCATCATCTCTCTTAATGCAATATTTTCTTCCAAATATTCTAAACTACTTAACTAATGGTGAATGACCAAACAATAGTTCATAAGATGTCTTGTTCATACCTTTTCTTATATGTAATTTGTTTAGAGTGTACATTGTTGTATTGATCACTTCTCTCCAAAATGTCTTAGAAACATCATTCTCAAACAACATCACTCTTGCTACTTCTACTACAAACTTATTTCTTCTTTTAGCAATCCCATTTTTCTCAGGTGTTCTAGGTGAAGATAGTTGCTTTTTGATTCCATTCTCTACACAAAATATGTTAAATTCTCTAGAGGTGAATTTTTCTCCTCTATCAAACCTAAAACACTTTATCTTGACACCATATTCATTCCCAACTCTATTCTTAAAATCTTAAACTTATTAAAAGATTCAAATTTCTTTTTAAGAAATGCTACCCACATCATTCCAGTGAAATTATCAACAAAAATCATAAGATACCTTTCACCATAGAATCCTCTAGTTCTTGAGGGATCACTCAGATCTATATGAATGATCTCTAGCTTCTTTGTGGTAGTGAACTTCTTGCTAGGAAATGATACTTTCTTCTATTTAGCCAAAATACATTCTTTACACACAACATTAGTAGGCTTTGAGGTATTAGGCAAGTCTCTGATTGTAAAAGTGCTACTAACCTTCACAATATTATCAAAGTTTATGTGATAGAATCTTATACACCACAACCAACTTTTATCCACTTTAACTATCAAACATGTCATTTCAGTAGGATTCAACTAAAATACATTACCTCTAGATCTAGTGCAAATTCCAATAAGCTTACCATATTTGTCTTTCATAATGCAATTCTTCTCAATGAATTGTAATCGATAACACTTGTCCACCAACTGTCCAACACTCAATAAGTTATGCTTCAATCCATCAACAAAATAAGCATCATCAGTGTTAGTTTTACCATCAAGAGTAATGGATCCAATTCTTGTTATATGACAAGTTGCATTGTTACCAACTCTAACAATACCTCCATCATGATTCTTAAACTTAACAAACTTATTTATATGACAAGTCATGTTATGTGAACAATCACTATCAATTATCCAATCAGATTTCTTTTCCAATTGGGAAATTAGAGCTCTTTCTTCTCTAATGTCTCTATCAAGATCATCTTCCTTGATAGCCACAAATCCCAATTCATCATCACTTTCACTTTAACCTTTCTCATCAGATTATTCATCTTCATTTGCATACAAACATTTCTATTTCCATCTCTTCTAGGCTTAAAATTTCCCTTATAATTTTTCACTATTTTAGGACATTTAGATGCATAATAACCAAATTCATCACAAGTCCAATTTTTAAAGATTTTCTTACCATATTTTTATCTTCTCACAAGAAGGGCTATTCCTCCTTCAATCTCCTTGTCTTCATCAGATCTGCTACTACCAGAAAAATCTCCACATGTGCTTGCACTCTTTGTTAGATTAGGTTGAATGTTAAAGGCACTAAAATCTATTTCTACTCTAGGTAGATCTCCAAACTCTCTAAGATCTATTTCTATAGATTCTAATCTTCCAAGCAACATTTCCTTTGTGTAATCCTTAGTGTAGAGAATTATTAACTTAATCATTTGAGCTGCTTGTTTAAATGGTGGCGTCAAAAATTTCAAGATCTTCCATATTACCTCATCTTCTTCCTTGGTTCCACCATGTGACTAAATTCCTACAATAATTTATGATATTTTACCAATATAACTTCTTATAGATTCATTTTCCATCATTTTAGCATCTTGAAATGCACATATCCAATTCTGTAATCTCATTTTCTTTGCATGTGTACCACCTTCAAAAGTAGATTCAATTTCTTTCCAAATTTCATAAAATGTTTCAAGTGAATTTATTTGACTATATTCATTCTTTGGTAGAGCTGATAGTAGAGCTTGTCTTTCTCTCATGTTACGCATGAATAAATCTCTCTCTGCTTCACTGCATCCTTCTAGCTTTTCTTCTTCAACAAATGTCTACTTACTCTCTTTCAAGATCTAATATCCTAAACCCATGCACAACATATGAGTCTTCAACTTCTCCTTACAAATATCATAGTTATCCCCATCAAATCTAGGACTATTCTTTCTAAAAAGATTCATCATTGATCTCCCAAACTTGTTAATCTTATCTTCAAGGAGCTGATTCTCTAATACCAATTGTCAGAATATATAGTCCACTAATATAAATGAGAGTGGGGGGGGTGGGGGTACTAAATCAATTATCCAACTATTATCAAAGTTATACACCTTAAAAAAACTTAACCATATGAGAAATATAAATTGAAACCACAACAAGATACTCATACACAATAACACTAGATATGTTAACTAGGGAAACCCTTGATTAGAGGGAAAAACCCAGTAGGGATGGTACCCACAAGATGATGTACTAATATAAATATTCCTTGTTAGAGGGTGGACCCTATTAGGAGTCTATGAATTCATTCAGTACATATGAGTCCTTGTTTGGAGACTTTGAATCCTTATTAGGACATTCCAACCCTATTAGGAGTTGTGAAGATAGTTGGACCCACTACCCAAATAGCTTCAAGGGTAAGACCAATGAACCTACTGTCCAAATGATCTCTGTATTATTCTTTGCAAATAATAGAATTGTATTGTACTATTCCTCCCTCTTTCTCTATCTTTTCAACCTAACTTCTACTGCTTCAAATCTTGTAACTTGATCACAAATCTTTCATCCAATAATCCCTTGGATCACTTACACACATTCCTGAAGTACTCTACTCATTTCACACTTTGCACTTCATAGAATGATAAACATACCTTAAAAACAAGAAAAACATCTTTCCTTTATACCATATCTTCAAAGTTATTCCTTGAGTCAACCTTAAGGCTTCCCCAATTAATTATAATAAGATAATTAATTAATTACATTTACAATAGCACTGTTGGCTCACAATTTATAGAAAACTTCACACGTACGATAATAGGGCTTGCACACTCAATGACATCATCAACTGACTATCCTCTACCACTATCTATCTTTGCATCTTCTTATTGCATCTTAGATGTAAGATAACAAACAAACATCAGGAACTGCTTTCCCAATACTCTATCTCTAAATTGCTCTCTGTAAATTAGGTACATCTTACATACATCTTTAACTTAGACTCTGTACACTTGACCATGTCATTAGGTCATAGTGTAGAACATGCCCATGATTGCATATTGCCAAACAATCAAACTATTGTTTGTACCATTAAGAACTCTGTCTGCTACTTAGCCAGTCTTCACAAAAATCATGCTATGTTGGCATCAATGACAAACACAATTATGCATACAACATGTCAATATTCTCCAATGCTCATGATAGTCCCCCAATTTAGTATCATTAGAATTCATGCTAACACAAAGGTTAGTATGGATGAATTCCAAAACATCATCAGATGAATATGTCTCTCTTAAAACAAGACTTTGTCATTTTTACCAATTGACATTGTTTAGACATAACATTATCATGTTTCTTTAGTCTTGGTGATCCTCTTACTCTTTTCATCTTACTAGTGCTTACCAAGTTATCAATGTTCACATGACATAACCTCTTATTCCATAACCATATATCTTCATTTTGTGCAAACAAACATGTGTCATCTAATAAATATAGATAGAACAAGTTACCTCTTGTCTGATCACCACTTCTAATTAGTTCACCATCATCATCAAATATTTTATCCTTCCTGTGATAAAATTCAACTCTATATTATGATTTGTTCAACTTTGAAATACTAAATTTTTTATAGTTAAGTCCCTTAACCCAATAAACATTGTCATGCTTGATCTT
Organism: Cupressus sempervirens; assembly: GCA_028749045.1. Lineage (NCBI taxonomy): Eukaryota > Viridiplantae > Streptophyta > Pinopsida > Cupressales > Cupressaceae > Cupressus > Cupressus sempervirens. The sequence continues at coordinate 67,516,472 of CM053783.1, forward strand.
ACTAGTCAATTGTATTGATCCTTTACCTTTCAAGAGATATGGTGCATCATTACCAAAATTAACACAACTATGTTTGTATGGTTCCACAGTTTCAAATTTACTTTTATTACCAGTCATGTCATGTGAATAACCACTATAATTATCCATCTATCACCTTTACTTACATATGAAATCAATGCATTTTTCTCATCTTCATCAGAGTTTTTTTCATAGCAACATAGACAACTTCTTCATCATTACTATTATATTGATTATTAGTTTCTTCTTTAGCAATGTAACAATATTTCTTACCTTTATCTTTGTAGTCCTTTTTTCTCCTATTGTCTTGTTCATCTCTTATTCCTTTTAGTTTCTCTACCTTTTCTCTTCCTTGTCTTCTTTGTGAGGATACCTTGAGCAATATGATCAAATTTGTTACATTAAAAATATATCATAGGAAGTTTACCTTTGTAGTTTCCTTTGCCTCTTGAAAGTCTTCTTTCTATCAGTGCTTCAAGCTCATCAAGTTCATCATCAAAAGCATCATTGTCATAGTTCACACATTTTCCTTTTCCTTTCTTACTAATAACCAATTGTGATTTGAAAGAAGATTCAACTAAAGTAAGAGTGAAATTATCAAAATTTGACATTTTAAAAGAAGTAAACCTACTAATTACACCTTTCAAAGCTAGGTTGTTACAATGGGTACATCTCAATTCTTGTATTATAGAAACTCTAATATCATAGATAGGAAGTAGAGTTCTCAATACCTTGCTGATCATAATCTCATCGTCAATCTTTCCATTTTCTCATCTTACAACATTTACCACCTCTTTGATTCTTCCACTATATTGAACAATATTCTCACCTTGCATCATTCTCATTTCATCAAACTTACCTCTCAAGCTTTCTGATTTTTCTGTCAAAACATTTGTGTCTCCTCCATAGATGGTTTGCAATGTATCCCACCTTTTCTTTGTAGTAGTGCAATCCTTTATGTCATCGAACTCGACATAGCTAAGGGCTGATGCAATCTCCAACATAGCTTGATTGTGTTCTTACTTCTCTTTCATTTGGTGAGCTTTTAGAGGAATTGGTGTTATTGCCACATATGCATTTTTAGTATAGTACATTGCACCATCTTTAATTCCTTCTAGATGCAACTTTATCAAACTCTGCCATGTAGAGATGTTCTCCTTATTCAACTTTGGCACCTCCTTTTTGTACATCTTGATCTTTAGCTCCAAGTACCTTCAAACTTTCTCTACAAGAACCAAATGCTTTGATACCAATTGTTAAAATGATTTAGAATAACTAAGAGTGGGGTATTCAGTTATCCAAGGTCTAGATGTACCTGTAGACACCAAAATCAAATTACACCATTTATGTAATCCTATTTAGGCATCTCCTAAGACATCATTGATTAAGTATTTAATATTTAATTAATTTGATGTCATCCCCTAGTTAATTAATTAATTAAATTAACTATAGTCCAATTGATAAAATTAAATGTCAAATCAAATGCCTAAGTATCAATTAAATTTTTATTCTCTTATTATATTAAATAATTGCACCATTCCCATTTAATTTAATTCCACATCCCCTTTTATTAAATCAATCATTTATTGAATCAACCCCCAACATCCAATGATCCCTAAATCCAACCCATTCACCCACGCTAACTTTACTTAGCCAACTAATTAACCCACCTCATTAATGCTATGCTAGTTGCATCCCTCTAACATTCCACTTGCATGCTAATCCCCTTCTAAGTTAAGCCTAATCCCTTCCCTAAACATATCCACAACTTTAAGCAAGGGTTAAAAATTCCTAAGCCAATGCAAAGTCAAACTCCCATCCCATCCCTCTTACATTCCTATCCAAATGCCTTAAAGGCTCTTACATAGAATTTAAAGCCTCTTACAACCCTCTTCCACACTCCACCTCCCTCATAACTCCCTTTGAACATCCACTTTTCCCTTACTATCACATCTAATCCCCTTGTGACACTTGTGACAAGGATTTGAATTTGAGAAAGTACAATCCATATGTTTCCTTCTTCTGGAATCTTGGCCTTCCCTCATCCCTCATCCATCCTTGCATCTTTTCCCTCCATCCTCACTTCCTTGGCCTATAAATGAAGCTCTCCCTTTACAATTTATCAATCCAATATTATGCAAACTCATAATGTCCTTTTGGAGAAAAAATCACTAAACCTTACCCTCACCATGTAGGAATCCATACTCACTTCATACACTATGTTTCATCCCTTGAATGCTCCCACCCATTGAAATCTTGAGCACCATTTCAACATACATCTCCATCTTTGGACACATCTACACATCAAGAAGGTTTTTTGGAGTGCTTTCCTTTGGTTTTTACACTCTTTGTTTACCTTGTTTGTCTAATCTATATGTGAGCAATGTATTAGATTTATGAATGTTCTATCTTGTTAATGTTCTTTGCATGCTAACTAGGTTTGATGATTTTTAGTGTCTTACAAGTGTTCTTGTTGTTTGTGTAGGCTTGGAAATGTGTTTAGAAGACAGATGCATGCTTCACAGATTTTAAAAAATTATTTAAAACACTTCAAATAGTCCAAGTGAATTTCCTTTTTTATCATTTTGATGCATATACAACTTATTGCATTGCATTTATGACTTCTTTAGCATATTTACATATTTTTGTAGTGCTTAGTGACCAATTTGATAGTGCATTTGTTAGTTAAAGTAGCACATCAATTTAGTTCTATAGCACATTTAGTAGTTAAAAAAATACATTTACATATTAAAATAATGGATTTACAAGTTAAAACAACACATTTATTTATTTATGTAGCACATTTGTCATTTTCTATAGCACATTTGTCACTTTCTGTAGTACATCTTCTAAGATCACAAATTTCCATCTTCTATCTACACCAGAGGACTTGGGCATCATTTCAACACATTTGTTAACTATTTTAGCACATTTGAAAGTTTTTTTAGTGCATCCATATAGAATATTAGTGCTTTTACATTGTCTTTTAGTGTATTTACATGATCATATAGTGCATTTAAGTAAAACATTCTCGTAACACCTAGTGAAGAGTTCTGTAGCACTTTTGTAGATTGTTTTTGCACATTTTCATAATTTTGTAGCACATATGATGTTTTCTTTAGTGCATTTATAGAATTGCAACTTTGTGCAGGTGGAGTAGCTTAGGAAATTGATATTTTACTAACATTGTGCTTGCAAGTTTTGGTAAAGTTTTTAAGGTTGTTTTAAAGAATTTACTTGCATGCTTAACCATGGTATAAACTCATACATTTCAATTTGGGCTTAAAACATGATCAAATCAAATCTTGAGTGCTTTAAAGGAAATCAACAACATACACTTTCAATGGAATGAATGGTTAAACAAACAAATACAATCTTGAATGCCAAGGACCAAAGAACCAATGCTATGAATCACACTTCAATTTAGACATAAAACACTTTCACAAAATCTTCAGTGCCTAATAATCAATGAACATTGCAAAGTAACACACTCCAAATTTGGGAGTTAAAAAGAATTCACACAATATTTAATTCTTTAAGGATAATACACTCTTATTACCATCTATTTTTAAAACTTTAATGCCTAATTTACTTTGTTGACTCAGTTTATTTTGTTGACCATCATTGTCAAGTTGGAATGAACATTTTATGCTAATCACGAGTGTCTTCAAAGTAGATAGAAAATTTAAAATCTTCAAAATTGAAATGAACCAAGTGTCTTGTGTGGCTTAAGATGTCTATTTCAACACATCTTTGAGCTATCTTTTATTTCTTGCAAAGTAGAACCATTAAATTATGTGATGCATGTACTGAAACTTATTAGAAAGATCATTTGCTACAAACTAGGAGTGCTTCTAGCGAGTTCATAATCCTTTGTGAAGCATCTCCCCTTGGATAGAAGCTCAAACCAGTAAAACCCTCTAGAAGGTATATAAATGAGAAGAAAGGTAATATTTTTCTCCATCTAGACAAGTTTGGGCAATACATTTCTGATGGTAGCATGAGGTGGGAAAAATTTCCCATGATTTTAGCATGGTTGGAATATATTCTTAAGTGAATCATGTGCATAAAAATTATTTGACCTAACTCCACAGACCATATTACAAACCAATTAGTAGCTACCCTTTTATCCTTGGTGTGTTAGTCATGGTGCAAGAGAATATAAGGCATCTCCGAAGTTACTTGACATATGTGTTTTCCCTGATAGAGGCATGATGCTACTTGGATTTCATTCCCAAGAGTCATTGTCCCCATAGAAGGTGGACTTCTATTTCTCATACCTTGAAGGATCATTTACATGTAAGTTTGTTGAACAACTCTTGTATTGACTTACCTTTTTGATTAGAGTGAAATATCATAGTAGATCTAAAAAACATCAAGATGGGATCCTCTTGGCAAGCCTAATGAGTAACACATTGAAACCAAATTGACCATAGAGATAAAGCATTCTTGAACTATCTTATTTGTGAAATGAACTCATGGAAAACATTAGTCAAAACATACACATTTGGTTTTGTCAAAATCCTTTTTCTAAAGAGATCATCTACTTGTCTGTTTCAAAGTTGCTTTGTCCTTCGAAAGATTACTTTTGCACTTATCTGATCTATTATTAGAGAGTATTACCATCATTTTTTGAAAGGTTGTTAGTAAGTTTATTTTCAAAAACCCTAAGTATAGTTTTTCTATTTTACCTTTTACTTCCAAACCAAGCCATTATATCATCCATTGATAAAATCATTTTTTTACCCACTTAGACTCATTTTCTATCCAAAATTCATGTTTTTCAACCTAAGTAAAAGGAATATTTAGCATAGTCACTACCTTAACCAAATTTGAGATAAACCTAGTTAACACTCACATCAGTCTAACCAATACCCATGTTAAAAAAGGTCAAACTTAAACAACCAACAATATATATTGAGATAGAAGTAGACTACAAGAAACACACACCAGAACCGAGACTTGCTAAACTAGATAGAATTGAGAAAGAAGGTATTGAGGTTTCCCTACAAATTGAGTGAGGCAAAAAGATTCAAAATATAACCTTAAGATGTGGATTCAATCAAAGACTCATCAACTACACTAGCTACACCCACTTTTATTAGGCCCCTTTTCTTCCACACATACTTTGCACTTATTGCATCATAGATTTGTCCCTTGGGGTTATCATATAGGTTATTATCCCCCTTAGGCATTTTTAGATCCATTATGCTTGGATAATGCTTTGGAAGCCCATCCCATCCAAATCATATCATAGACCAAAATCCTCCATTTTCCTCATCCTCAAGCATTTGGTATCACTTTGTTAGAGTTGTGTTTCCTACATCAATCATACTATCATGATTATTCCTTTTGACTAAGTATTTCCTAGGGTAGTCTATCTTTGTCACTTGTGTCCCTTATCCCCTTGAGCTAAAGGTTGGGCTCCACATTTGATAAAATTACTCCTCTTTTGAAGGGTCATAAGTCTATCCTAGAGTTGACATTATCATCATATCTCGAGCTTACACATAGGGAAAACTCTCTTTTACTTTGACATCAAATCACTAATCCTTTAGTTCCCCTAGGTATCATATCATTGGAAATAAGATCCTCCATCATCCTCCTTTTCATCTATCATACATCTCTATATCCTAGAAAATCCTTGCATCATAGTTATCACATCCTTAGGAAGCTTAGAAAATATCCCCTTGCATAGTTGCACCTATTATCATACCATATTGCATTTCATCCTTAGGAGCATTATCATTTCATGCCACTTACCACACATTTTAGGAAGAAAAAATAGAAGCAAATGAACCCTAGTCTTAGTGCTACCTTGGTCAACACACAATCATACACAATAAACACTACATTCACACCTAATCCACAACAAAATCCGACAAAAATGGGTCCCTCACTACTAGAAATAGATTCCTTTGTGAATCAACTTGGGCATGCCACCTTTTTTAATAGTATCGTAGACAAAAATAGAGAAATCATCATGGAAATTTTTTAGAGAGATAACATTGGTGCCTTTGGAATTAGGAGGCCAACATCTTTAGACATATTAGACCCTACCCATCCCTTATTTGGAAGACTACCACCACCCATTGGTCCATCTGATCCTAATGAGCCCTTATTCATACTAGAAAGAGGACATCAAATTGTACAACCAAAAATCATGGATCCAAATAAACCTTCTATCTAACTCAGTGCTCCCATCCCATAAAGTAACAAACCCACCATTTCATAGTCATTGGTCCATATAACACCTAAGCAAACCACCATCATACAAATGATACCTATAAAAACTTCCATCACTACTGTTGTTGCCACTTCACAACTCACATCCATTCTATTCAACATTTTAGGTCATTCCACCTTCCAAATTGCTTCTTCCACTTCATACATACCCGCTAGCAGTGCACCCAACACATTCCAACAGAATACCCAATCAACATTATGATTCACTTTAGGGATGCCAACAACTAGGCCTATAAACCCACCTTTTGTCACCCCTAGTCAATTTACATCTATGTGAAACACCACTACTTCATTCCCACTTGGTCGTTGGAGTTTGGGCCAATAACAAGGGCTGACCACAAGCCTCCCAATTAGTAATACATTCATGCCAACCTTCTAAGTACATCAACCACCACCACCACTAACCAATCCACTACCACCCATTACCAATTACTTTTCTATGCCACTCTTAGGGAGTATCCAAATAATACCACATCCACAACAACCAAAAATTGGGTTTGTACCCTACATCAACTATTTGGCACCCCTCAACACCCAGTTGCCCTTTCAAGTAGAAGGACAACCAACATACATTGGACAAAATGTGTAATATTAAGGCATAGCACCAACATATCCACCACCACCCCTCCAAAAAAAACCACCATAGAAAAATATACACAAGTACCTATGCAAAATTATCCATCTGGACAACAATCCCACACTTATCGACCCTAGTCACAACTATAGTATCACCAATTCACACTACAACATTTGGGGTCAAATTGCGACCGTGGTGTAATTTATGGTCATTTTCAAGTTTTTTTTGCAATTTTCCCCAACATCGTCACAATATTGACATCAGCATTATAATTGTGATGCCCCCAATCATTAAAAAAATAAAGAAAACATGACAATCATTTTCCATATGTTTTGATTTTGTAGAGCTGTGCACGAAAGAGGTGGAGAGCTCTGAATTACAAGGGTGGAGAGCTATGACTTGCAAACTGACACACTTGGAGCATTTTTAGTGGAAAACATAGGGGAACAATCCATTTGATCTCGCAAATCATGGATTAGGAGTTATAATGTCATGAACAGGGGTACTGAACAATTTGCAAATACTGACACCAGTAAAAAGATATAAATTGTGCTTGGAATCGCGTTTGAAAACTAATCAAACGGATTCGTCAAGACTTGAAAATTGAAACATAACAAGTCTTTGATGTCTAAAATTTAATGCAATAGGAATTTCAACATTTGGGTCAATTGGTCAAAATTTATAGCACGTCAAATAGGGCATCCCAGAGATGTGTGCACTTTGCAAATGTGTGAAAACAGTAAACTACCAAGTTTGAGGAATTCAAAACCTAGTCAAACAGACTCAAAATGACTCAAAATATGAAACATAAGCTCTCAAGTAAGGAAACTAGACACTCCGAAAGTGGTGGGTCATGACACAATTTTGGGTGCAAGATATTCAGGTGCAAACACAACCTTCTATTGTTGTTTGACACTTAAGGGTAAAATGTAAATTTGGGAAATGCTCAAAACGGACTTTACAGAATAACTTGGGATATCAATTTAACATCATGGAACACTTAGAAGCACTAAATGGAGGGTGTTAGAAACATTAAACACCTCAGGGGCTCACAGGTATAGCCAAGTACAACTAGGTACATATGCATTTATGGGGCTTTCATAGGCTTGACTTGATTCAAAATTTTAAATGGATGCTCAAAATGAGAAAGAAATTTTGAGCTCCGACAGTGGCTCTATCTAGGGATGCATGTCCCTTGTAGGCATGGAAAGATCTCAGATCTCTGGGAGAAGCAGACCACACTCCTGAACTCCAAAAAGTCTCCTGAACAGCTTTATTGAAAGTAGGGAAACAACTACAACTACCAAGATTATATACACACGATGGCCTCGGGCCACCGAACTTGAATGAATTATTTACCTCTATCATATACCTGGTTCTCATTCCTTTCATGAGGTAAAATGAAATTACTTCTACCTATTTCACCAATCAGATCAACATCATGCAACGAATCATTTGGTAAAATGAGATTAACACCTTCACTTTCATAGTGCATATAAAAACTAGGCACAAATTTAACCTCTTGCTCACTATGAAAGAGAAAATCAACATGCTCTTGAATACCAACATCAAATTGAAACTCATCCCTACTGCTTGATTCATGCATGCTATCTATCAGAAATGCAAAGAGCTCATTCTTAACTTCACATAAAAAGTTATATATATCATGCATTTTTAACTTACCTTGACTTTGCATTTCTTCAAGTATCTCTGGCTGAATGTCAAAAGAGCAGTCAAATTTATATTCACACATGACATCATCATCAAAATCTAACATCACTTCACAACCACCTGATATATCTTCATAATCGAAGTGCTGATTGGTTTTTACCTCATTTGAATGATCGTAGAACTTACCATGAAGTGTCAGTTTCTCTTCAAAGAAAACTCCATCGCACACATCATCTTCACACTTACCAAATATAGCATCATTAGAAGATTCAATATCAGAAATAGAAGAACAATAATCTGATTTACTACAGCAGTATGATAGAGTATCATCATTTGCATCTAACCTTGCCAAACCTGAAACCTCCATGTCATCTTCAAACAAAGGGTTAATAAATCCATGTAGTGATCCTTTCTGAACATTAGGACAAAACATGGGATGCTCATCCTCACAAGTATCATTATATAAAACATTATTATAGACTTGAAATTCATTACCCACCCTATCCTCATGGAAAGTTTCAGCGTATGAAGAAAAGTCTAAACTGTATGAAGACTCCTTTTCTATTTCTTCTACCAAACATATAGTGTCTATATTCACATCCTCTTTATCAAATTATTTAAGATAACCATTATGAACTAACTATGATTCATTCCTAAACACCTCACTACATGTTGGATTATTATTGTCTGATGTAAAAGCATTTGACAACCTTCTACTGAAGTCTTTAGAATTATTAACCTGAATTGGACTCAACATTCTTTTATCGTCATACCTTGGGGATAGATCACTATTAAAATCTACATTCGCTAACTGATTTGTATGATGAAAAGACTGAGTTGCACCTTCCTTTTCAGAATCAGAGGAAGAATTCATACCTTTAGCTTCAGATGAATGTTCACTGCCATCACTGCTTACTTCCTCCCAATCAAAATCAGATTCGTATGAAGGCGAACATATAGTGTCTTTTTCCTCACTATGATTTGAGCAACCACTCTCATCATCTCCTTCATATGATGCTTCTTCATTGTACATTGGATAAAGAACTTCATTGTCATCATTTGGAAGATGACTTATAGCATCTTCATACCCACATTGATATTCATATCTTTCTAATTCATTATTAACATAATGCAACCTCTCAATAAGAGAATTCAATTCTTGCCTATCCAACTGATTAAAAGAATACATCTTACCATTTATTGCTAAAACATTATCATAATGTGCATTATGTTCTTTTGATTGTGGCTGAGATGATTGTGAAAACACTTCTCCTATGTAGTACCTAAAATCACTTGATGGAGAAAACTTTCATATAATTTTGTTGAAAAAGAAATTCAAGAAAGAGGAAAATACCTTAACCGTGATGCTTGCAAACTTCTTTAATGTTGTAAAGAACAACAGATTCAAATCATGCTTGATTTAGTAACTCTTGCACAACATCACCCTTTTCTTTCAACCAATGCCAAGGGCCTAAGATAACTTTTTCAAATCTGCATTCCAACTGTTGTAATTTTCACAATACCCTTCACTTCAAATAGTTACACTGGTGCAGAGATATACTTTAGAGTCACCACTCATTAAATGAGAAAAAGATTTTCCTAGCTTGCATAAGAAAAAAAGCTGGTCCAAAATTTATAACAAGTATTTGAAAACTCACACACAACCTTGGAACATCACACCCTTAACAAAGTGAAAGAACACATTCTTGATTGGGAAACATGAAACATTGCATACAAAACTAAGTATGCAAATTTCTGGATTGAAATATATTACACCAGAGATCTTTGTCCTTTTATCAGTGAATTTCTTCATGACTCCCCAGCAGAGTCACCATTTTGTTGGTGTTCTTTTTTGGGAAAGAACATACCAGGTAGATTTAAACCTGATACTAAGAAAAAAAGACTAGGAACATGCCTAAGGATGAGCTAAATCCTATATTCAGCAAGGCTAAATCTTAGTTCTGGGCCAATTAATAGAGTCATATCAGGACTCAATTCACTTTAGGCTCTACAAAGCCAAGGTGGGAAAACCTGAGGGATTTGTCTAATTTATCTTGATACTTCATTACAAGACTACCCTCTATAGCAGATATGGTCAATATTCTTCTTCAATTTGTTGGCAAATCTCCTGATCATAGTAGCTAATCATAACCAAGGAAAGTAACCACAAATAAGCCATGACCTACACTTATAGTTCTTCAAAACATAAAATGGGAAAATAATATTCATTTTGATTTTTTTTCTCAGCATAATCAGGTATGCAACAACAAAGAACATGCATCCTTCAAGCTAACCAGTCCCTTATCCATTGGGGACTAACTAAATCTTCACATACAGATGGATACCTAAAATATACTCATATATTCGGGTATATGGTCTATCTGCTTGAATTGCAAACAAACATCAATATTCATTAAAACTCTTGTATTTATGGTGATATCCTTCTGGTGTAACCTGCAATCCTATCAATATAAAAAAGCATTTACTTGGAGCTTTGTTCCAATCGCAAATCTATTCTGATATACAACCTTAAGGGGATGTAACTAGGTTTAAGCTCTTAGTTCTTAAACCGAGAATATTGCAAGTAATAGAAGCAGGAGATGAGAATCAGAATGAAACTAAGAAAGGTGAAACTCTTGCATTAATTTCCTTGGAAACAATAAATCATCTGCATATCAAAATTTAGAAAATACGCATAGAATGATTGTGTAATACAAATGCCTCAAAAGGAATATAATATGTTGTTCATAATAGGAAGAACACTGAGAAAAATGGTATCACAGATCTGAGAGAACTCAAGATTGGAACCATGAATGGTCTCTCAGTCACAAAAAATTGGAACCCCTAAAATGGAAGAAAGAAAGAATAATATAGCAAGGAGATGAATTCCTGGATCTCACATGCAACTTCCATCTGTCGACTTAGAAATCCATCTCCTGTAACTGGAAAACCTCTTTCATTTCTTTACCCATCTGATTTGATTTGGTTTTTATCATCACACTCTAACTGATTTCTAAAATATTTCTGTTCATATGATGAAAACCTTTTGAGTCATTAAAATCTGAACATCTCATGAAATTCTGGTGAAATTTCAATTATTACTGAGTGAATGCTATCAGAATTCGACCCAAACTAATTTTTTTACTAACCTTTAGCCATATTTAGGTCATCACCATGACAAAAATCAAATCTGAACTTCCTGGTCTAAATATGGTTGCACTTCAGGTACCTGATAGAAAACCTCATGTAGCTCAAACAGAATGATACCTGTGCAAAAACCGACTTCAGAATCAGAAAGTTTAGCTCTTCCCAGTTTTGACGGTATATTGAAGTTCCTAATTCTAATAAAAAAATGCCCCTGTTACAGTAGTTTGAAAAACAAGCTTCCATGACTGAATCAGAGCTTTAAAATTCAAAAATTTAAAATATCATATAGTCTAAACTATATGAAAAAATAAAATTTATTTGAATTTTTTATTTTAACCATTCATGCATTTGAAACTTTGACTTTTTTTTTCTTTGATTCCTCTTTAATCTATAATCACCACACGTCTAACTCTGATTGATTGAACAATTTGAAATATTTTAAATTAATTAACATTTAAGTATTAATTAATTCCTTCCCAATTCCATTTATGCTCTTACATTTCAACTTTGCCTTTATGCTCACGTGGGATACTCATAATACCAAGACCCTTGAAAGTTGAACTTCCGAACATATGCTCAAAGCTTGTTGCATAGCATCGTAATGAACAAACTTTATTCTTACGTTCCTATGCTGAAATCTTTGCCATCATAGCACTGGAGGCTTTGAAAAATCTCCTTCCGACCATACGATTCAAATTTTGCTTTATGTTCTTATGTCCAACGTAGGAGCATAAACCTACCCTCTTCTTTCTCCCCCTCATACGTTCAAGCCTTTTCCGTAAGGGCGTAAGCCTTTGCAATTCGCTCTCCGATGTTACGATTAGCTGCCATGTGGCACTTTCCTCCTATGGGCTTGGTCAAAAATTTCTTCGTCCTCTCCACCCAATTGGCTGACCACGGGCCTACCATTTGAGCCCTGCCTTTCTTCAAGACATAGTATTGAATGTTTGAAATGGTATTTTGAGAGATAATGTTTATGTTACCCACTCAATGTGGGATAAAGGCATTTCATAATCTTTGCTAGTGGGTTTAATCAATGTGCTTGCGAGTGTATTGCTCCTTTATGTTTGGTGCTGGGGTTCTCTACTTCTATATTTTCTCAATGTGGTTTTTCTTTTTCTCATTCTCACTGGTTTGTTTCCCAACGTGAGTTGCTTTAAAACATTTGCTTTTGCTCCTTTTTATTTCCAACTACCTTCAAATCCATCCTGGCTTGCATGGCATCCTCCCTCTTTAAGCATTTTCCTGCCAATTTAGCATGAGCTTGCTTCTATATGCTTAGCGTGGGTTTTTTTTACTGATGGCATAGACTTAGGCTCCTATGTTGCTCAACGTGTAGCTCTCCTTTTTAATATTCGTTGGCTATTTGTCATGTTTAACTATTGACTGCCCAAGCTCTTTTCAATGCATGGTGTGTAGGGCTGTCCAATCAAAACGTGAGGCTTCATTTGAGGATGTTGCAAGTTGCTCATGAATTTCTCCTCCCGTGCTTGGACGTGGTCTATTCTTCCAAACATGCTACTGTCTTTGTGATTTGCGTAAGTTCTTTTTCTGCGTGGAGGTCCATTTTAATATGCTTGCGGATTCCTATTAGAAGTAGTCAAACACCTATCATCAAATAGTTATGATAGAACATCTAGTCTACTGCCAGTCTGTCATGCTTGCCTAGTCAAAAAATGAATAAACTATCAGTGCTGTAACACTCCTTCCACGCATGCTTGACTTTGCCCACTTAGGAGATAGTTCTGGAAACTTGTTATTGATATCCGACTGGTGAATGTGCTCTATATATAGAGGCTTAACCACAATGGATCTATTGCATAAAGAGTTTACAGATCAATAAAAATTTTCTTTCTTTCTCAGTTTTATTCTATCTTCTCTCTGTGTATTTCTCTCTATATTCAATACTTTCATTAATTCCTTCATTGTAAATGCAGTGGAGCTGGGGCTTCTAATTTGGCACCTGCTCTGAGCTAGTTGTGGGCAATGTCTTCAATTGCCAACCTCCTTTCATTAATTGATTCTGTTGCTTTCTCATGTTCTGCTATAGATATCACATATGGCATGGAATATTGCTCTCTTAGTGGCTTTTTTTGCATAGTCTTCCATTCGACTGATTTCTTCACTATAGCCTTTGCTTTGGTGCTATCGGCTGATTCTTGCTCTTGGACAATGTTGTATATCTATGGGGAGATGTACATTAGTGTCCTATGTACATCCCTTGCCATACCTTTTGCATCACCATATACATAGAGATAGCCACCTTGAGCAATGAGACTCCAAAAATCTGATGCCTTTTCCAACATCTTATGCTAGAATACTCCTTAGCTGGTCCTTGGCGGGAGAAAGCAACAATAAGGTCAATCACTACTCCTTTCTCAACATAATTATTGAGTTCTTCTTTAGTCAGAACAAACACCTTTATGAATTCTACCAGTTGGAGTGGGTCCACAAACTAGAGCACATGTAACATGTATCCTAGAGGGTGCAAACCTTGGAGAGGAAGAAATAGAATAATAGTGGGGTTGTAAATGAGGGGCTATTGATGCAAAGAAAACACCAAGAGGTGGCTTGGCTAATGGAAATTCTACCATTATTTCCAAAAGACTTCTCTGACTAGTCCCCTCTTGAAAACATTTTCATTTCTCTGGAGTTCTGTCAATCTGATAAAATCAGTCGGACCCCAAAGCGGGTCCGGCTAAATTTTTTTTCGTTTTTGAGAAACTGAAATGAAAAATTGATCCATCGACCACCTTAACCTGATTAAAATCAAGTTCGACCACTGAAAACCACTTTTAAGAACTCATTTTTAAATGTTCAGTCAACTGTCAAATATGCACCAAGAGGTCCATTGATTGGCTTTGAAAACTGACCAAATCAGCTGATCATGCCTTGAGATTGAATACACTGAGTCTTTGCTCTGCATTTTTGTACCCTGTCGAATCTCGTCTCATGATGAATTCGAGGTCAAAAGATATTGACAGTCAAAGTTGCCTTCTCAAATTTACCTGCAAGAAAACATGTCAGAAAACAACGAACTGGGTTCGAAATTGGCTCGAAAAACTGTGCAGATGAGCACATGGGGAAATAAAAACTAGAATACTAGTTCTCTGTCATGAGGAGATTATGGATCTATGATTTGGGCTCATGAAAAATAATAGGACACATTTGGCGAGAAGTAAAAGTGAGCTACTTGGATTTTGCAAACTGGAAACATTGACAAAAAGCATTTTTTGCGAATGGAATTGACCTAGAATATTGTGCAAATGGATTCGTCATGACTTGCAAACTGACACACTTGGAGAAATTTTAGTGGACAACATATGGGAACAATCCATTCAATCTTTCCAATCATGGATTTCGAGTTATAATGTCACGAATAGGGGTAATAAACAATCTGCAAATACTGATACCAGTAAAAAGATACAATTTGCGTTTGGAATCGCGTTTGAAAACTGATCAAACCGATTCGTCAAGACTTGAAAATTGAAAAATAACAAGTCTTTGACATCTACAATGTAATGCAATAGGAATTTCAACATTTGGATCAACTAGTCAAAATTTATAGCACGTCAAATAGGGCATCCCAGAAATGTGTGCACTTTGCAAATGTGTGAAAACAGTAAACTACCAACTTTGAGGAATTCAAAACCTAGTCAAACAGACTCAAAATGACTCGAAATCTAAAACATAGGCTCTTAAGTAAGGACACTAGACACTCCCAAAGTGGCGGGTCATGAAACAATTATGGGTGCAAGATATTCAGGTGCAAACACAACCTTCTGTCGCTGTTTGACACTTAGGGTAAAATGCAGATTTGGGAAATGCTCAAAACGGACTTTATAGAATAACCCGGGATATCAATTTAACATCATGGAACACTTAGATGCACTGAATGGAGGGTGTTAGAAACATTAAACACCTTAGGGGCTCACAGGTACAACCAGGTACAATCAGGTACATATGCATTTATGGGGCTTTCATAGGCTTGACTTGATTCAAAATTTTAAATGGACGCTCAAAATGAGAAAGCAATTTTGAGCTCCAACATGACTTACCTCAAGATCCTGCACAAAAATAATGTAGACCATAAAAATGGGTAGAGTTTGCAAGAAATTTTACAAAAACATATCATAGTAGATATTTTTAGAAAGGAACAAGCCATAACCTAGTTAAATTAGTCTAGTTTCTAATTAGCTAGATTGATTATAAATTCCTGTAGAACTGCCATCTAATTAGGCAAAATAAAATGAATAATCAACTTTACAAAAATGATCCAACTGCATACATATTCCAGAATCCAAAACAATAAAACTCACCCAACCCATGCTAAGTGACTTAGCTCAAGATCTTGCATAAAAATAATGTAGACCATGAAAATGGGCAAAGTTCACAAGAAATTTTACAAAAACATATCAGAGTAGATATTTTTAGAAAGAAACAAGCCATAATCTAGTTAAATTGGTCTAGTTGTCAATTAGTTGGGTTGACTAAAAATTCCTATAGAATTGTCATCATATTAGGTACAATAAAATGAACAATCAACTTTACAAAAAATGATCCAGTTGCAGACATATTCCATAACATTGGCCTCCACATTATTTTACTTATTGTACAATAACATCATAGGGATGGTGAATTTTTCAAATAGATGTAGAGACTGCATTGTTGCATAGAAATATTCATGTGGAGATCTATATGGATCAACTATAGGGATTTTTTAAAGGAATTCTATGTTTCTTGTAGTATCCAATGTTCATTATATGACCTCAAGCAAGTCTATGGGGCTTGGTAGGAGAAGGTGAACACTCTCTCTCGCTCTCTTCTAGTTTCACTCATTATCATTCCAATCCCATAGTTTACAGTGAATAGAAAGAGAGAAACAACAAGAGGGGTATTATTTTATTTTGGTATTATATGTAGATGATTTGGTCCTTAAAAATAGATGTCACTCTATGATTCAAAGTGTTCAGTGAACATTGATGGAGATTTTTGACATGAGAGATCTTGGGCGTCTACACTATTTCCTCAGGTTTGAGGTTCAATATTTCCATGTAATTTTTATTTGTCAACAAAAGTGGCATGCTTTCAAAGGTTTGGCATGCTTGATTCCAAGCCTACCACTACACTCTTTTAGATGGTTATTGTTTTAAATACCAATAACACTTCTTTATTAGTTTCTATTTCATTTGAAAATCTTCTATACCTAACACATACTTGTCCTAATATTTCTTTTATGGTTGACCTTTACGTGGTCACTTTTCTCATGATCCACATGAGTTAGTGGCAGACCATCAAATGCATTTTGAGGTTTTATTGTTTACATGAAGCAATGTGATGTCCTTATTTTTATGATGTGTTTTTAAAAGCCTCCATTAATGGATATTTTTAGGGAAAACTTGTCAAAATGTTCAACAAAGCTTAAAAATAGAGAAATCCTTGTTTGAAAGATAGGGCTAAGAAGGTAAATTTGTGGTCATGGTCTTCCAGTGGGCAGTCCTTGACCCATCTCATTCTCTCTTACCCACAAAACAATATTTGGTGGGTTCTCATAGTGCACCACAGTAGAACTCGTATGACTTGTCATCACATGGGTATAAACACTACCATTCATTCTTCCAATATTACTTAGGGAAATTGATGCCTCCTCCTCCATTTTAACCTTTTAATATGAATAGGGTTACACTATAGTTCTACAATGAGGACAAGTAGAGTGAGACTAAAACCACATATCAATACATTCTATATGGAAGCTGTGGTTATAGTTTGACAAAATTCTACACTTCTCATTCTCTTGGAATTTAGAGAGATAGACTACACAATATTTTCCTTGATTGCAACTCTTTGGTTTGTACTCAAATATAGGCAAAGAATCTAGACTTTCTTTATTCAAATTCATGATAAAGAATAATTGTAGGATTTTCTTTGAGTCAGATTAGCTAGTCCTCCTAAGGTGCTATCTAGTCCTAAAAATATCTTGTTAATTGAATCACTCATTGCTGCCACAAACTATTCATCGCTCAATATACACAATTGGATATCATTTTCAATGATTGAAAAAGAGGTTGTGGGTGAGGATTTAATATGTTTTCCTATACCATGGAAGATTTTTGAAATTCTTAGAGCATGTTTTGAAAATTTTGACCGCATCATTCTTAAAGAGGAATCAATTGCTTCATAACTTTATTTATCTTGGTTTAGGCTTTATTGCATTTTTTTGCAAGAACTAATCTATAATTGCATTATTATCTACAAAGGCTAATTATAAAGAAACAATTCTTAATAGTCAAAAGCTTTTATGGCTTAATTAGTTAATGATAGAGTTTCTCTTTCCTCCTAATGGTCTCATTATTCTTTGTGTGATAATTATAGTGTTATTCACATTTTATGCAATCTTTGTAAATCCTTTGGCATCTTCATGCTATCTTTAGTTGTGTTTGATTATTTCAATGAAGGAATTTGTCTTTGAGGGGTCCTCTTGAGGCCTCCCTTTATTTTACATTTCATATAGTTACATCTCTCACTTTTGGAGAGGGTTTTTTGATCATGTGGTTTTTCTCCTTTTTCTTCACTTTGAGAGGCTTTCACTGTGCAAGGGTACATAATAACATATTTTTTTGTTAGGACCTATTCATGCATTTCATGATGAGAGAGTTTGCAATCTTGCATTAACTAGTTGTCTACATGTTCAAGAATATCATCATAGAATTTTTTATACATAATCAAGAAGATGTTTGTACATTCATGCTCTAACTTAAACTCACTTAATCAAGCCTAAATTTTTAATATTCTAGTCTAGTTGGGCTCTAGTTTATATATTGTGCATATCATGCACTTCTAACTTGCATATCTAGCTCTATTATACTACAAATTTAGTTTGAGTTATCTCTTCATTGTAATTCATATTTCATATTATGACCTTTTTAAGGAATATGACTCCCTAATTGAATTTTTTTCCTTCTATTCTTTGATGAAATTTAATGTACCAAGATCTTACTTTGTGCATACTTTGATTGTTATAAGTATATGACGATTAGCTAGATTAGTATTTCATTAAATAGCATCAGACACATAAATTATTTATTTAATTGAACTCATTTTTGAGTTTTTTATTGATATATTTGCACCCAATTTCCTTAGTGTTATCCTAAGATGATATGGAATTTTATATGCATCATAAAAACATGGAGAAAGAAATTGAAAATATATTCTACAATGTATAACAATAGACAAACAATAAGCTGGGAGAAGAAAGGATTTAGGTTAGTTGAAGATGGAGAAATAATTTTTCAAGTAAAAATAATTTGAACAATCAACTATTCCTAGCTAGAAAGATCAAATACAATTTTTGAAGGTGATAATATTGCATATGAAGATGCATCACTTGCATGCTAGGCATGAAGTGCATTCCCCAACTTATAAAGAATGGTTGGATATAATGGCTCCATACACTGACCCAACAATGGAAGCCAAGGATGTTGAAGAATAAATTTAGTGAAGAGTTGAATGAAATTACATCTAAACCCCTAAAATATTGAGAGAAATTTTGTGGTTGACATTGAGGCCCTTTAAAATGATGATCAAATAGGGCCCTAAGGTGCAAATGTCTCAAAAATTAATTTGAGCACCCAAGATCATGACTAAGGACTTCAAAGTCATGAGGATGAACTAGGTGAGATAACCTCCCTAACATGGCTATCAAAGTGAATGTGATGGGGAAAAATAATAATAGCCCAACCCATTAGGAGTTAGCAAGGTAGATCTAATATCAATACCGTGTTCTTGCTTATGAGCTAACAGTTCTTCAGGTGTATTTTCTTGTAAAACATTAATTTTATTGAACAATTGTAAACTCCTAGAAAATGCATTCTTGTTTTCTATTACCATTGACAAGCTTCCCTTAAAAAAAATCAAAATGAAGAGGCATAAATACACTAATTTTTTCTTTCAAAACCATATGTGTAGATATAAACATTAAGTACAACATGTCCAAAATTTTTGCAAATATACACATTAATTACACCAAATTTTTCTTTCAAAACCATATGTGTAGATATAAACATTAAGTATAACATGTCCAATATTTTTGCAGATAGAAACATTAATTACACCAAATTCTTCTTTCAAAACCATATGTGTAGATTAAAACATTAAGTAGATGATGCTCTTGATGCAAATGATGTTGCTACTGATCATGATGATGATGCTTCTATTGATCATAATGATGAGGAGGATAATGATGATGATTATAACCTTTTACTTTTTATAATTCATATTTGCTCCTAATATTCAATGTAATTTTGAGTATATGTATCATGATTTTTTTGGCTAACATAAGACAATTGATTTACTATTGTAGAAATGTGAAGCCCTTACACAAGCATCCCACACTGTCTCATGGATCGTTAGGTATAAGTCGGTACACTCCATAGAGATTAATGTCTTTTACCATTTGTAAAATATCTCTCATTTCCACCTATCTCTCTTATTTCATGAAGTCTATGTATCAATGAATAGGTATTTGTCAGATTTGTCTTCCTCAAGTGAGGAAAATGTAGGAATGGAAGAAGAAAGTGAGACATTTAGTATGTCTAAATCAAGGAGATTGACTCAAAGTCAATATATCAGAAAGAAATTCAATAAGATCATGAAATTTTTCCTTTCTCAAGGGGGGTCATGTTCTTATGATGATGATAGCAAAGGCAACTTCAATGTGCCCTTTAGGTAGAAACATCTACACAAACAATGGGTCCCCAATGAACTTCCTCCAATAAACACTAATTTTTGTGTTGGAGAGAGGATATATCGCATAACACCATCCTCATTACATGGTTTTCACCTATTTTCCATGGATGGAATAAAGGTCTCTTACAACAAGGTTGTTGAATTGATGGAGTATGTCAGACCTTGCTATGATTATAATAGTTGGATTCAGCTTGTTAGATATAAAAAAAGTATGTGTGGATATGCACTTACAACAAACTATATACATCAAAAAATTAGTGAACAAATTAAAATAGTTGCTATATACATTGATAGAAGGCCAAAAGCATTAGGTAATATTGTAGGTTTTATAAATAGTACACAACCTAAGTCAACTAAGAAGTGACCCAATCATATATTTGAGGCACATGTGAAAAATCACTTATTTGTATGTGTGATAAAATCAATATGTGAAGGTGAATAGCTTCTTATTGATTAAAATTTGAAATGCATAGATAAAAATAAAGCAACTATCATAGGTGAGGTGATACACACTATGCACATTTAAAATCAACTCAAAGCAATGAAGATAAACACACCATTAAACTTGTCTATTTTTTTTCTAACTCAGAATAATAACACATGTGTTTTAACATGTCTCAATGATTTTTTTTTGAAATGTAGGGCTACATGACCAACAACCACAAGATCTACATGATGGTGATGGTTCTTCTTCTCTACAGGTAAAACTTATTGTTGATGTAGTGCAACACAAGAGAATCCCTAAAGAAGATGTCCTAGTCCCTAATAAATAACCACACATTGGAAGAATAAATAATAACATAGATAATTAGATCCAAAACAATGCCAATTCTCATAATATAATCATAAGTTTTACATCCAACATGCCTAGCTGTAAGACCTTCTAGGTTATGGCCAAATACATAAGAAATTGTTAGGGAACAGATTGTCCTTCGAGAGAATATGTGCAAATCTGACCCTAAATGCCCAAGTGGAAGGACAAGCTAACACCAACAGTTGGATAGGTTATCATGGGATTGATAACCTTCCTCTAAATTTTTATTGGGTACAGCTCCCCTATAATATATTCAATGAATCGAATGTGGATGCTTTTAACCAGAAAGCACAAAAGAATATCAAACATCTACCTGTAAATACAACATAGATGCAGAAATCTATACTACAACATGAAAAGAAAAGTAAAGAACAACAGATGATGCAAAGTTCATTTTCTGGTCATTGCATTATGTAATAAGGATGAAACAATGTCATTTATCTCCCTGAGTGAATTAAAATTAGAACCTTGCAGAATATTTGGAATGTCAATGTAATAAAGAAACAATGACAACAGATTGCAATTTTAGAGAAAACTAGAATTGACTCAAAGTCCAAATTTAGTGGAATGAAAAATACATTATCACCAAAGTATAATATGTTTAACCTTTAGCCTCCCTTCCCTAACTGTAAAAGATTACAAAGCCTCCTTCACGCATTACAATCTAGTCATTATTCAAAGGAAACAGAAACTTTTCCTAGAATATTAATTTAAACACCAAAATTTAATCTTCATTTCAAACACACAGTTATGAAAAGAAAGAAAATTTCTCCTACTCTTCCTCTCCCTATCTCCCAAGGAAATAAAAATAATTTGCAAGAGCTCCTCCCTACCTGAAGCCCAAAGTATGTAGCCTAGAAGCAACCAGAATTGAATAGGAAAAAGAATGGGACCCCCTGTAACACAAAGTCTTAGAGAAATCCAATCTTCCCCCCCTATCACTATATTCACAGCCTCTATTTTGCTGTATCCGAAAGTCTCCCAGCCAAAACTCAAAAAATTGGAACCCCTAGGTAATGTGAAAATCTTCAATAAATAAGCTTCCCTCTGCCTTTTTGGTTTCCCGACAGTTTAAATAATTGATTCTTGGGAGTTCAATATTTATAAAAGTTACTCAAACTTTTCATAAAATTCCACATGATGTTTATAACTTTGGAAGTGAGCATCAATATTAAATTCATATCCCTAGTGCTATGAGAAATGTTGAAGCCTTTTCTCATTACGATGAAAAGAAAACTGAGCACAAGGGATCCCTGCAATAATAACTTCCTCAAATTGCCATGGGTCCCACTATTTTCACTTGGCAGGTTAACATATATTGACCCCTTATCTTCCCGTGGAATTTTTGGATGATCCTACTATCGTTCCTTTGTTTAAAGCTTAATAGGAAACAAACTCAGATAGGCAATTTATCAAATAGTTCATGTGCTTTGCTAGTGCTGACCTCTATGTCATTCATGAAGAAAAAATTATTTCCATCGGTACCCATTGGTTATTATATTTTTACATATGGAGAATGCCATGAGTTGTCAAACCTGTGGCTCTCCATTCTTTTATCGAGTTCAGTCAGGCAACTTATCTCACAACTAGTGTCGTTTCCTGACTTTGAGGCTTAGAATGTTGACAAACCTAAGCATGTGGATGTACTTGATCAATATTCTAATGAAAAACTATTGTTGCAAGAGAGATTGCGGGTCTATGATCCAACTATTTATCTGCAACACTTTCATAGAAAAATTTGCGAAAAGGTTTTACATTCGATGCCCTTTGCCATGTACTGGCCTACACACAAGTGATTCCATGAAATTCTTCCCAACACTCTGAGTATCATCCCTTACCTTTAGGCACGATGTTCATTTTCATATTTCTAGTTTAATGACACCTTGCAAATTGGGGATATCACACCAAGCTAATTTTCCTTGGACAGAGGTACCAAGACTCCTTCGATTGGCTAGACTACTATTTCATCATGCTAATCAATCAAATGTTTTGCATGACTATGTTTCATCACATGCTTAAATGATAGAAATCTCATTTGCATAATTCTTGAAGCGTCAACCTCAAGAAGTTTGGGCAATGGAGATATATCCCTATAGCTATCCTCATTGATAATCCACCTTAGACATTTATGTGTGCAAAGACATTAATCAAACAATTAGAAAGCTTACATGTGCTTTTGCATATCCAACTAAGAGTTGGAGGCTATACCTGTGACCTCCATTTTGATCTTCCCTCTTTGTACATCACCACTATGTCGGATAGATGGAAGACTTTTGGATTTATGACCACTGCATTTATCATGCGTATACATATCACTGATTTACGGCAACCCCAAACAATATTGATATATGGTCTTAATGAAGAGTCACGGCTTACCAAGTAGATTGGTGATAGGAGTAAATTTGACTACATTTACATATTTTTATTTGATGAAGGCATCGTGACCTATAAATAAACAACTTCCACTTTTGTTGCTTTGATATGTTTTCACCAATTTGCTCATAGTGAACACCCTATTCCTTTACTCTCACGGTGGAATGTGTGTTTAATGCTACCAATGTTCATTTTCCTCCAACTCACTAGAATCATGAATGGGAAAAAATCATCCTTCCAAAAGGATAAGAATTGATTATAACGAAAAATGCAAACACCTCTTACACATTTATGGGTCCAAATTCAAAGATATGTCTCAGCCCATCCATAGGATTTAGCATAATGTCACCTTTGAAAACTAGTACTCTTTGAAATGTTGTTAGATGATCAAGTTCTAAAGCTCCACACTTATTAAATGTTATATATATTCTTAATACTTGAATCATCAATTCGTACTATGAACGTGGGGGGTATGAATGAACTCTTGAACCTGCATCTTAAATTTTGAACTTGTCGAACCTTTACTTTCAAATTGATTCAAATTTTCAACATTGAGCTTCAAATTCTATCTTGAACATTGGGAATGATGTTTGGCCTGATAAAACTCGAAGCATGAATTCAAAACTGTGACTTTCAAACTTCATACCTTTCAACTGGGAGCTATTTTCATGGTGTTGAACTTTGAGCATCTGAATTATTACACTTTGAACTCTTAGGATCATTTTGAATTCTACTTATGTTGAACCTGCATAATGATTCATTTGAACTACTGAACCATTTTGAACTACTTTGAACTGATGGTATCTGATTATGAAATCTTCTGAATGAACCATTCTGCACTTTCTTGGAATCATTAAACTGACAGAATCTGGAACTGAAGTATGGACTAAGACAGGATTTTGAACCCTTTTGGACTAACAAATCTGCATCTCGAACCACTTTGAACTACTTTGGACTGAGTTTGAAGTACTTCAGAGAGGTTCAAAACCTGAAACTGAAAGTTTTAAAACCATGTCCACATTGGGCACTAACAGAAATTACAATAGTAATTCTTCGAGATCCTTCAAGATCGAATCCCAAATCTAGCTAGTACAGATCCACACTCTAGTAGAAATCTCCAAGGAAGATCTCAACTTGCTCTCACAAACCCACCAAGAAATCTCCTTTTTTTCCAAGCCGTAGCTACTAGCTCTTCAAAATTTTCTCCTCCTCCAAATCATCTTCTCCAAGCTAGATCATCAATAATGACTAGACAAACTCCTCTACCTATACCAAACCAAGCCACAAGTCAACAACTAGCAAGTTACATTAATAAACCCTAAAGCCACAGGTCGGCTTAGCAAATTACATTAAATAAACCCTCTAGCCACAAGTTGTATTTAATAATGCCACCTATTAAATGTCTTTTCCCTCTTTTCCCCCTTTGTTTATTTATTTTGATTTTTTCTTCTTCTAATTTTCGTCACTTTCTCTCTCCTCCATAATTTTTTTTAATTGTTATTTTTTCTCTTTTGTTTTTTGTTTTTTGAAAAAAAATAAAATTATTTCCCCCTTTATATTTTGATGCAAGATGCTCTCACATCAAATATTGTTGTAGAAATTAGATACAAGAAATATGTTAATGCATATTTTATATTATGATCAATTCTTCACTAATGTTTTGGATTTATTTTAAATATAGAGCTAATAATTTTTCTCTTGTAAATGAGTGTTGATCAGAACAAGGGAAAGGAAAAAGTAGTTCACAAGGATGAGGAGCCGCACCACAATGAGTTGGCTGAATTTACTATTGATTTTCATTCAAGCCCTAATTCAGTTCTTGCATTGAAGAAGTGTATTAATGATATAGGAAAAAAATTATTAGAACTGGCATTAACTCAACCTTAGACTCCTGAAACACAAGATATGATTGATAGGTTATTGACCCTAGTTTGCACATATTCAGTAAGTATTAATGTAGTTTTTAATTATAATAAAAGTTTAATAACGATTTTTATGGTACACTCTTTTATTTATGTCATTAAATAAAATTCATGTGTTATTTTTTTAGAGAATGGTAAGGATGTTAAGGGGTGATCCCATAGAGGATGAAATATTAGGTGGTTCAAGTACATTGTATGTTCTATGCTACAATCTTTTGCTTGAATAATTTTTTTTAAAATAACTCTAACAGTCTTGTTTTATTGTGCTCTAACAATCTCATTTTTCATCTCCTACCACTGATCCTCTATTCACTACAATTCCTACTACAAGTAACAAAACTAAAGAGGCACTATTGATTGTGAATTTGGCAACACATAGCTTGACGACAGATGTGGTGGCACCACCTATTAGTAAGATGATTCCTCTTTTTCTCTCTCATTTTTCATGTGTTTATTTCACTTGAACTATTATTTCTTAGGGGGAATTTTGTAATATTGGATTCATTTTATGTAGGATGCAATGAGGACCTTCCTAGGTGTTCCTATGTTAAATGTACGAGAACATTAAAGAATTGTGATCAATTTCTTGTTAGCAATGAAGATTGTCTTCCCCTAAAAGTACCCCAACTTCTAGGTACCTTAAAGATTGATCCTTTCTTTTACTATACAATATTATACTCATAATCAAATGTACTAACCTCTCATGAAGTCCCTTGTAACTACTAATCATATTATTATTTTGTAGGAAATAATATATTTTATGAAAAACTTAATGGTGAATGTTTGCATATATTTGGGCTGACCATACGCATTGGGTATCATATTTTGATTTTATTGCTAGATCATGTTTCTTTAATTTGATCAATTTCTTCAAGTAAATTAAAAGGTAGCTTCAGTTCATTTATGAATCTAACAATTGTTTCTTTTCTTATAAGGTGGAATTTTCAAGCGAAATAATTAAAGGACCGACTCATTGATGCCATGACATCACTTTTTGGACCCAACGTCTTTCAAAAACTTAGGCTCCTTAAGAAAGAGGGCCAAGATTTGAAGTATATTAGTTTCAACTACATGACCCAAATGAAAAAAAAATCATTATTATCAGTAGCCCACCTATATTCCCATTATTGAGTGGGATGATCTTATGAAGGATGCTAATGAGATAAAAGCAAGAGATGATGGGGAACTAATACCACCTAAGGAAAGAAGGCATGCCATAATATTAAGAATGAAATTATGTAATAATTAATCTTAATACCTATTTGATCTAACATATTTCAAACTTTACATAGGTTGCCTGACACATCAAAAGAAATCGAAGCGAGAAAATAGAAGCACAGGTAGCACAAGCTCAGCTCAGGTGGATATTTAATGAGTTGTAAGTATAAGTAAATGAAAAATTATATGAAAATATTTATATGTTGTAAAAAAATTAGTCTTGATGAAATTGATTACAAAATGAATTCATGATACCAAGCAGAAATGTAGGCCATGGAGTTTTAAAAAGAAATCTCTGAAGAGGACAAGAAATTAGGCTACACAAAAGGCTATACAACCATGGCTAAAATACTCTAAGAAATGAGTGTGCAAGGTTCTTTTGCTGGATCGGTCAATGAGGTAAATAAGTCAATTGATTTTTATTTCAAATTAAATACTCTACCAATTACTATATTTGATATTAAGTTCCAAAAATATAAGTCGTTATATTTGTTTAAAGTAAGCAAATAATGATTATATATTTGATATATGTATTAAAATGAATGATTAAGATTTCTCAGTAGTTTTCTTATATTTATATGTATATATTGTTGATAAATGCACTAATTATTTACATTGGATTGTAGCTTGCCAATCCTAATATATCGGCCGAGCACCATGGAGGTGGTGATTCAAATGTGGATCCTAGAACTCAAGGTATATATTTTATATTCAATTATTAATTTATAAATTATTAATACAAGTAAACATTTAAATTGAAATTGGTGTAGTAATATAAATTTAACCATAATAAGTGTTGGGATTAAAAAAATTCTTGTATTGCAGTTGCAGGGGATGCAGAGGTTGTTCTTGATGAGTATGTTGAGGGCCAAGCTGGAGGGCAAGATGGTGTAGTTGGACAAGGTAAAGAGAACTACAATGTTTTTAAAAATCTTTAAAGTCTCAATTTAAAAAATAAATTAATCCTTTTATTTGTTATTGTAGAGGACTTTCCTTTGTAAAGGACAATGAGGGCACATTCATTGGTGCAAAGAAATATCGATGATGACATGGATATGCCTCTGCAAAAATATAGAGAAGAACAAAAAAACAAAAAAGAAATGATTCATGTAACTTATTTGGTAATGATTGATGTTTATGTATAGATTTTTCATTTATGTTCTATTGAATGTTCATGTGAATGTTCTAATGAATCTTAATTTTCAATGTTAATGTGAATGTTCTAATGAAACTAATGTATTATTGAGTGTTATCATGTGATAAATCATGAATGTTATATTTTATTAATAGAATGAATCAATTTTAGATGTTAATAGGGAATTTAGCTGTTATTGGGGGGGGGGGCAGGGGGCAAAGCCAAATGAGCTTCCACCTTCATGTGGTTGGCCATGATTAGTAGAGAATATTAAACTATTTTTGAAACCAAGTGAAGCTTAACATTAACCTATGATTGAATGACAACTAATTGTGTGAATTTCTTGGTTTCAGGAAATGCAAAAGGATGACATAGTCAAACTCATTTATTTATGAAATTTAGTTTCAGCATATGAAGTATTCAAAAGAATGGCTTACTATGGAATTACCTTAAATTATTCCTCTCTAAGGTATTCTATTGCTTCTATTTATCTACAATCATGTTTAATTTCATTTGATAACTTTTGTCATAAATTGGGAGACATGAAGAAGAATTTGAAGAGTGGAAACAAATGATATTAGATCATTCTAAAGTATACATTGATTCATGAACTATTATCATTATTTCTTTTGAGTGTGGTGATATGTTGAATACTATTGTAGGGAGGAAGTAGAGGATCCTAAAGTATAGTCATAGTCTCAAGAAAGAGTAGAAAACTCTTGAGATAGACGAGCTTGTATCAAAAAGCATCAATAGACATTTTTTAAAACTCCATAGAACTTGCCATCATAGAAGAGGTATCTCTCTGAATAAATCTAATATTTCTCTTAACTAGGCTCTAATACTATGTTAAAGATCCCATGTAAGATTAGTATTCTGATTATTCATCAAGTCTTAATTTTTTCCCCTATAAATCCTAGATGACCCCCAAATTAAATGTCCTATTTGGAAACGCTTTTTAGGATATGAAATAGTATCGAAGAATGAGAATTTGGTTTTTTTCTTCTAACTCTCTTCACCTAGATTGAGAAAGATTAGGCCTGATTTGTAGATTTAGGACCAATTGGCTCTATAAGTTACTATTGAAAATATTCACTACACATCTCCGTTACTAAGGACAAAATCCTATATCCTTGATGGTATGATTTTTATATGTTTTCATTGTTGGTCAAAACCTTTATATTATGTTGTATGATAGAAGGAGAAGTGTTATCAGAGAAGTGTTACTGATATACTTATAATCTAGTCCAACTTCCATTAACTTATGATATAAATAGATCACTGGATTCTTCATCTTGTATTTATTTTCTATATATTGTTCATTGTTATATTTTCCAATTTGCTTCCAGTGTTTTCACATCATTCTTTCTTTGTTTCTACCCAATTGTCTATTTGTTCTCATCTCAAATGCATCCTTTTGGCACAAGGTGAAATTATTTTTAGAGAAAGGATTTTTATTTTGTGGAGTAATATGTTTACAAGAACAAGAAATAACTCCTTGTGTTGTTACTATTGTAAAAGAAAATTCCATCTTTAATCTCACACAAACCTTCATCCAATATTTTCTTTTATCCCCCAAGTTTTTGGGATGTGAAGGATGGAAAGGGACAATAATTAAAATAAGGAAATTGATAGAAGTATAGAAAAATTATATTTTAATTCCAAACAAAATAATTATTCACTTTTTTACCTAATAGTTATTACAAGATTCATATAGATGTAAACATTTAATGAATGTGATCATTACTAGATTCAAAAATTATATAGATAATAATAATAAATCATAGAGAGAAAGAATTCAGATATGCATATTAAATTCATTCTTAAATAAAATTTTAAATAGTTGTTAATGTCTTGTCAGATCTGACACTGACTTAAACCAAGATCTCATCATGACTCATGTCCTGTTAATTAATTTCTCACACTTCAATTGATCCTCTACATGAATGTACATTTTTCACCTTCTCTTTAATTTAAACCCCTCAATTTTATTACAAGATGTCCTTGCATTGAAACAATTCCTTCATCCAAGCACTAAAATCAAGATTAGAAAGTAGCGAACAAATTATAATATAAAAGCATTCATTTTTTGGCCTAAAAGCAATAGGAAAATTTAGTTTATTCAATCATTACTTTTATGTAAATATTTTTCATCTAGTTCTGATTTATTTACATGTACTTACAAGAAGGGCAAGATTTTTTGTTTTGTTGATTTTAGAATTAGATTGGGCAATTGCAATATACTTTGAAGTACTTATTTTTCTTCTAGCTCTTTGATTTTGGGCAGTTGCAATATACGTGAGATTGTCGTTGTGAGGACACTGACCATACATATATGGTTTTCTAGAATATGTTGGATAAGTACACTAAGAAATGTTCAGATCCTTCTGGGGCACTTTCAAAAGATGGAATCCTGATCTTAAATATCGTTGTTTGTATTTTTTGAGGAGAACTATTCTTTGTAGAAGGGATTGCAATGATCAATATGATTCAAAACTATTTAAGGTTTTCTATATGGTAGATGCAACCAACATTTGTATTACATTTAGTTGTCCTTCTAGTGGTGTGTGTTCTAGATAAACTAGAAAATAACAAGAATAAAAAAGGGGGACATTACAGATCTTGCTTGTTTACAAATGGAAAAAGCTTATGAACCAATCTCCATATTGACTATACTTCAACTATGGTAACTATAAAATCATGTAGTAGCTATGTTTCCAAATTATTTACATCATATATTACCACTCATATGGTGAAAATGATAATGTTATTCTCTATCTGGAAACACTATATTACATATCATAAAAGTAATTGAATAAACTATAGAAATGTGTGTCACATACATCCATGCTCTAAATAAGTGAGCATTTGTTACAACTCATGTAATGATCATGAGGTTCAATTTATTTGTATATTATAACAACTCATCCATGTAAATAATTTGTTATAGAAGGGGTTATATATATATATAAAATTTATTTATTTATTTCTTTTTCTAACTTGTATTATAAGGGGGGTGTGACGAGGAATAGGAGTAAATAATGTTCGGCAGGAATAATTTTCTATTTGATCAGATCAAATTTCTTATACTATGAGATCCACATTCTCCTTTTGCCTCTACTTAGTTTGAGTTCCACATACACCTAACTTCATTAGAATTCAAAACATATATTGGCCTATATGATGAGCTCTCATATGACACTGTCTAAGAGAATGCCATCAATGCCATTGCCAAATGAGAGGTTACAATTCCCAATTAATATTCCTTTGAATCCTATATATGTGTTGATTTTTTGGTAAAAGAAGACCCCCAATTTGATGCAACTCATCTCCAAGAGACATGGAAAAAAACACAAAGTTGAATTTGTGAAAATGCAGAAGGAAGAGCCACCAAAGCACATCCATAAGATCATCAAAGATCATGGAGACATGTTTGCCAAAAAATAGCATCATAATAAGTGTTTTTATCTTGGGGAACTTTTATTTGTCCCATGCAACATACAAGCATGAGGCATTTCAATGATCTAAAGCAAGTACAAGTCATGCTTCACTTGGCATATACACTACACAATAATATATTAGTCCTATAATTG
This sequence comes from Cupressus sempervirens, assembly GCA_028749045.1. NCBI lineage: Eukaryota > Viridiplantae > Streptophyta > Pinopsida > Cupressales > Cupressaceae > Cupressus > Cupressus sempervirens. The sequence continues at coordinate 67,547,931 of CM053783.1, forward strand.
TAGTAGAATAAATACAATCGTAAGCTCTATAATTCTTTCTGAAGGGCCTCTTTATTGTAATGCATAGAGGGAAATCTTCACAAGTCATATTTAATTCTTCTTTGAAGTAAATGCATATTTTTGTGCAATGAGGGTTCTAGTACAAGAAGAGCTCTATTTAGATCAAAAGCACATATGTTATGTGTATTTTCAACTACAAACTATTAAATTTAAATTAATATTGAGGTTGGAGGCTCCATACCATCGATATCTTTATGAAAAAATGATGAGAAGGATGGATTGTGATGGCCACCGAAAATCTTGTCTGCAATTGGGCCATAAATAGGGAGAAGACAAAGTGTCATAATTTGTGGAATATGGACATAAAATAGAAAAATTATACTTACAATACTCCAATTCAAATATTGTAGTCACTAGGCTTATCTAGAAGAGGTTAAAAATATGATATTTTTATTTACAAAAGTGAATGCATTATGCTTGCATTAATGTCAATTACTGATCAAAATACTATCAAACAAGAATCATAAAAAACCTAATTGATTGGCTTGGTTGTAGTTTGGTATTCATTTTTAATATTGCTTGTAGCCTTTCAACTAAACTTAAATAGCTCTATGAAGATGAAGCTTAAACTTGTTGGGCTCTATAGAAGGTGTAAAGTTAATTAGAGAATTATTGATGCCAAACTATACAAAAAATAGTTGAGATCTTTTATGAGTTGAGTGATTTAGCTTTAGGGAATCACAAAATCCCACAAGAGTGGAAGTTCTTATTGAACTACCATAAATTTGTATGGTATGTCATATTTTGAATAGGGAACATAGACAACTTTCCAACATGGAAGGAGGAATTGATTGGAGGCATGAAATGAACCATCTAATTAAGGTAATAAGAATAATACCTACACTTTTGTTTAACGTAACACAAAATTGGCCTAGGTACATGAGTAACCTTATTTTAAAAGAAAAAGATGATGGAAGGAAAAGACATGGCCATGACCCTCTACTAAGTGATATTGTGGGTGAATGTAGAAACATCTTGAGACCAAAAGGAGGTACAATTCAAAACAAGAAGAAGTTGTAACTAAATGTAGATTGCACACCACTAGAGGGGCAACTAAATGTAATACAAATGCTAGTTGCATCTACCACACAAAAAACCTTAAATGGCTTTGAATCATATTGATCATGACTTGTACTTTCTTCAAATCATTGCAATGCCTCATGCTTCAGATCATTGCAATGCACTTCTACAATGAATAGTTATCTTCAACAAATACAAAAAATGATATTTAAGATTGGGATTCCATATTTTACAAGTTCATTTGAAGGATCTAAATATTGCTTATTATGCTTATCTAACATTTTCCATGAAACTATATATGTATGGTTAGCATCCTCACAACCAAAATCTCAAGTATATTATAATTTCCTAGAACTAGAGAGCTAGAAAAAAAATAAGTACATCAAAGTATATTGCAATTGCTCATCTTCATTCCTATAATATAATTTAAACAAAATATTTTTATTAGGTCATTGTAATTATGATATCCAACCTGATAGAACATTGTTGGACAAACAATGGTGCCATCAGATGCTTGTCACACTTGCAATAGAATAATTTGATGGATTTCAATCATATCCATGACATGGCTATCACACACTATGGCACTTGTGACAAAATTCATAAAGATGACTATCAGCCATAGAGTGCGGACATCACTATGGGACAACATAATGGAACAATCAACCATTGTAATTGCAATGCCCACATATCACAATTACAATATGTGATGATGACCTATTGGTGTTATCGTTTGCCAAAATTTGACATATTTTGCATCTCAATTGTGATGGAAGAGCTTGCCATCACAATGTGTGATGCCAAAAGTGTGACCCAACAAATATAGTAGTAGTCCAACCACCACCCCAAAAATTATATATCCCATCCAAGAATTATTTCAATCTGCATTCCACCGACCATTATACACCCATCAAAAAATCCATATTCACCTGCCCAATCTGGCACATACCTAGCACTAGGGGCACTAGGAATGGGGGAATTAGAAATAAAACCTATAAACCTTGAGTGGGAATAAATGAAGAACACTTTGAAGGTACTAAAAAATGGAATAGAATCCAAGACCTTCAAATTTTAAGATGTTTTTCCATACCCATTTGAAAGAGATATCACAATGATACCTTTTCCTAAACACTTTGAGATCCCCAAATTTGATAAATTTAAGGGGAAGGGAGATCCAATCATTCATTTGAAAGAAATTTAGATGCATTTCCAAGAAGTAGCCTACAATGATGTCTTCCTCATATGCCTCTTTCCAAAAAGTCTAGGAGGTCCCACTCTAGAATGGATTTTTTGAATAATCTAGGGATAGTAAACACATTTGATGATCTTTCAGCAGCCTTTGTAGCAAAATATGCCCATCTTGTTGAAACAAAATCATCTATATTGAACTTAGTCCACACCAAATAAAAAGAGGGTGAAAGCCTCATTGATTACTTACAACGATGATAAACTCTCACAACACAAATCTCTTGCAAAATACCAGAGTGCCACCTTTTAAAGATGTTCATTAACAATGCACATCCTAGACTCTCTCACCACATGGTCATGTACTGCCTACAAACATAAAAAGATATCAAGGAGAAAGGCATGGGCCTCATGCATGGGATTATTAATGATGAAATAATAAAACTCCATAAAGAAAATAACCAAGAGTGAGGACACTCTAATGACAAACCATGATGTTGGAATATAAACAAGAATATTGTCACAGATGGTGCCACTGACACCCAACATGTTCAAGTGGTTAGTATAACACCTAGTACATTAGACACTCATTACCAACCAATGCCCTAATGACAACTACCATCATATCAACCAAACACATGTTATCAACAGCCATATCAACAAGCTCTGCAACATCAATATTAACATAACATGCCAGTACTCACTTATCAAGAACTAGCAACTTAAACCAATGCTCTCATTGTTGCAGTTGGACCGAAAACCATAGGTCTTAAGACAACCCCAAGTATACACTCCCTTAGGGGAGCTGCTAGACATCATTTTTGGAAAATTGGCCAAAGATAATCTCATCCACTACCCATAAACACAATTGTTGGACCCAAACCAATCTAAAGCACCATGAAACAAAGAGAATGCATGTTGGAATCTAATTGAAAAGATCATTATTCAAGAAGGGAGAATTGTTGCAAAGAGGGAGATTATTGATAAAGATTTTTTTAAATCATTGTTTTGTCATTAATGTCAAACCTGCTATTTTTTGGAATGATAATCGCTTATAAGATCCAAGTCCTATCACTTAGTTGATTGATGAAGAGGATTTAATCAATAAGATGTAACAAAATCACCTAAGGGAAAGGTTGAGTTATGGTTTTATAATAAAGTACAAGGATTAGTTAAACAATGGTAAAATGATATATTGATAATACACATGAAGATACAGAGATTGGCCACACTTACAAACTTTGGAATAATAAGTTGTAACAAAGTTGTTTGTAAATCTTGACTAAGTTCATTAGAGGGTGTTGAGCAAGATAGTTCACGCTGAAAAAAATTTTAGTAAGTGCTGAGAAAATGAAAAATCTTGTGTGTACCGAGTGAAAAAAAAGGAGTTGAGCAAGTAATAGGTGTTGAGCATCAACAAAAACTTAGTTGATGTTGTGTGAATCCATAGTAGGTGCACAGCATTAGTAAAACAAAGTAGGTGCCGAGTAATATACTATGTGTCAAGCATCAAAATTTCAATAGTGTCAAGCTACTGAATTATTTGAAAAGTCAAAGATTTTTCAGATCTGAGTTGACAAGTTTGTTACCTTGAATTTTGTGAACCAGATGGAGGATAAAGATGATGAGCTAGTGGCACAAAATTTTAGATAAACCATTTTTGGGAAAATACAGGTGGATTCTTCATGATGTTTCAAGAGGAAACAAGATAAGGGGTAGATTCATTGAATCTTACCTAATCCATTCAAACTAAAATTAAAAGTGAAAGGATTAGAGTAGTAAAAGTATTCTATGCTTCTATTTAAGGAGTTACAGGTCAAGAAGCAAGAGTTGCTGAGTTGCCAAGTTGAGTGGCTGGTTGGATGTCAAGGTGAAGGCATCAAAAGGGAAGAATAGAGTACAAATACTCTACTTTGATAGGTGACCATAGAGGTGATTTTACTGGTATATCAAACATGGAGACTCAAGAAGATGAAGCTTGAAAGGAGGACAAGCTATAGAGACTAAAAGCCAAGAAAATTTGTGAGCTGAATTGAGATATGAAATTTGGAAATTATGTTGTGAGTTGTATCAAGTTAAAAGCCCTTATTGTTACTCTCTAGAAATTGTATTAGTTAGGGTAAATCCTATGGACTTAGGTTGGTTTAAAAACCATTTTAAATCCTTTAAGAGTGTAGCATTCCAAGTGAATTTTCTAAAGTCCTCTAACTAGGCCCACTTCTAATAGGGTGGTTGAAATCTTTTAACTAGGTCACATTTAATAGTGTGTTGTAGCCTTTAATAGGGTAGGCTTTTCATAGGGCATCATTTTAGAAGAGTAAGAATTGAGTAGTATGTTACTGGTAGGTTTTCCCAAATTGGGTTTCCATGTAAATCACTGTGTTATTTGTTGATCTTTCATGTTTTATTTTTGCATGTTGATTTTCAGTAACTTGCTAGGTAGAATGTTTAGCTTGGATGCATGATTAGTCAAATTGGCTCACTATTTAGTGAAAAAGTTTTATTAGGAAATTTGGATCTTGAATAACTAATTCACCCCCCTCTTAGTTATTCTAAAGCATTTCTAACAATTGGTATTAGAGCCATCTGCTGATTTGGTTTAAAGGTACTAGAAGCAAGAAGATCAAGATGTCTAAGAGAGAAGTTCCCAAGCTTAATAGAGATAACTTTATTGCATGAAAAATTCTAATGAAGTTATAGCTTAGATGAATAAGTGATCATGCACAAACCTCAATTGAAGTGGAACATGTTGATCTAGTGTTCCCACTGCAAAATATATGAAGAAAAAGGAGCATAATTAGGCAATGTTGGAGATTGTCTCTACCCTTAACTATGTTGAATTTGATGACATCAAGGAATGTGACTCTACATTCAAGATGTGGAAAGCCTTGACTGATATTTATGGAGGAGATCAAAATGTTCAAAGAGAAAAAAGAGAAAGCCTTAGAGGAAAGTTTGATGACATGACAATGGAGGAAGGTGAGAACATTGCTCAATATGCTTCTAGAGTGAAAGAAGTAGTTAGTGAAATAAGAAGTTTGATTGGTCATTTAGATGATGAAACTATCAATAGAAATTTTTTAAGAAGCTTGCTCCCTATCTATACTATTAGAATGCCAGCCATCCAAGAGTTAAGATGTATACTAGGAAACAAGCTAACTCTTGAAGGTATAGTGGGAAGACTCATTGCATTTGAGTTATCCAACTTTGATAACTACAGACCTAAGAATCTTGAATTTGCTTTCAAGGCCAATCTATTGTTGAAAGACACTGAAGAGGCAAAACCAAAGAAGAAGAGGAAAAAGGTAAAATATGCATCCAATGATAGTAGCACAAACTAAGAAGATTTGGAACAATTGGAAGCATTGGTGGCTAGAAGATTTCACAGAGGCAAAGGTTAATTCAATGGCAAGCTACCTATTATATGTTTTAATTACAATGAAGTAGAACATATTGCTACAAGATGTACATAGAAAAAGAACTATAGAGAAAGCAATAAGAACAAGAAAAAAAGAGAACATGATAATAGAGATTACAAAGACAAAGGAAAAATGTGCTACATTGTTGAAGAAGAGGATTCTAATGAAAATGATGATGAGGTAGTCTATGTAGCCATGAAGGATGAGTCAGATAAAGATGAGGCAACAACACTAGTAACTTGTGTGAATAAGAATGACAAATAGATCATAGATAGTAGATGCTCACATTACATGATAGGAAACAAAAGTAAGTTTGCTACCTTAACTTAGTATGATGAAAATAGTGTTAGATTTGGAAATGATGCTCCATGTCCAATCAAAGGAAAAGGTTCCATTAAGCTTACAGAGAAAATTTCATGTGATAATGCATATTATGTTGAAGGATTGAACTACAATCCACTGAGTGTGTCACAATTAGACAATGCAGGATGCAAAGTAGAATTTGGAAACAAATCTACCAAAACCTATGATACTAATGGAAATTTGATAGGAAGAGGAGAATAAAATAGGAGTAATCTATTCTACCTAGATATGGAAGATGCATCCTATCTTATTGTTAAATTTGATGATGTGTGGCTATGGCATAAGAGGATATGTCATGTCAACTTTGATAATCTGATTAGCATCAGCAAAATGAAGAAAGTTAGAGGTTTGCCTAAACTGAAGAAGCCTCACAATACAATGTGCAAACAATGTCAACTAGGAAAGATGACCAAGTCAAGTTTCAAAAGCAAAACCTACACTTCCAAAGAAGTATTAGAGTTAGTCCATACAGATTTATTTGGCCCAATAGAAGTGGAAAGATACAAAGGAGATAGATAGATAATGTTGTTTGTTGATGACTATTCTAGGATGATGACTGCAATGATCTTAAAGAAAAAATTTGATGCATTTCAAATGTTTAAGTGGTATTTGGGTGGAGTTGAGAAAGAAATAGGAAAGAATTTGAAGTGCCTAATATTAGATAGAGGAGGAGAGTTCACATCAAAAGAGTTTGAGACATTTTGCAATGATAAAGGAATCAAGAGACAAACATCAACACCTAGAACTCCCCCACAGAATGGAATTGCAAAAAGAAGGAATAGATTAGTAATAGACTATGCTAGAACAATGATGATGGAGATGAATGTTGGACTAAAGTACTAGAGAGAAGCTATAAGTATAGCTATCTACACCCTGAATTGAGTACATGTCAAGAGAGGTACTAATGCAACATCTTTTGAACTATGGTATGGTCACTCACCAATTTAAAACATTTCAAAGTGTTTGGTTGTAAATGCTATATTTTAAATATTCTAGAAATGGAAAGTTTGATGTAAAGAGTGATGAAGGCATATTCTTTGGATATACCACTAGAAGTAAAGGATATAAGTGTTTGAATACTAACACTAACAAGATTGTGGAGAGTGCAAATGTAAATTTTGATGAGCATGCAGATGTTCAAGCTGATGAAACCAAGAAACTAGAATAGTATAGATCCCTTGCATACTTCTATGAAGGAATTCCTACTAAAGAAGAAGTTGTCAATCAAGTTGGGAATCAACAAAATGTTTTAGTATTAGCTGAGTCACAACCAGTGAGTGTCAAGTTGCATTCAGAAGTTGAGTTGCAGAATGAAAATAATGCACATTCTAACTCTAAATTCAGTACACATGAAGGAGATGCTAAGCTACTTGAAAGAGATGTGCATTGTGACTCTGAAGCTAAAAGATCAAACATGAAAATAAGGACAGAACCAAGGTTATCCAGGTATGTGAAGTGACATCACCCTGCAAAACAAATCATTAGTGACAAGGAAGCTAGACCAATGACAAAAAATAGACTAAGAAATGAATCATTTCTGCTAAGATAGTGAAGGATGCACTAGAAGATGATAATTGGAGTAAAGCTATGGAAGATGAGATTGAGTGGATAGAGAAAAACAAAACTTGAGCCTTAGTTCCAAGACTAGCTGATAAGAATGTGATTGGTACCAAGTGGGTATTTAGGAACAAGCTAGATGAGAATGGTGAGATCACAAGAAATAAGGCTAGACTAGTTTGCAAAGGTTATGCACAAGAGGAAGGATTGGATTATGGGGAAACATTTGCCCCTATTGTAAGGATGGAAGGAGTACAAATTTTACTTGCATATGCTGCTTACAAAGGTTTTAAAGTCTACCAAATGGATGTAAAGTCTACTTTTTTGAATGGTGTACTAGAAGATGAAGTCTACATATAACAACCAGAGGGATTTGTTGATGACAACAACAAAGATATGGTTTTCAAACTGCATAAAACACTCTATGGTTTAAAATGAACACCTAGAGCATGGTATGAGAGACTACACAAATATCTTGTGAAGATAAGATTTGAAAGAATAGATGACAATAACAACCTGCATATCGAGGTAGAAAATGGTAAAGACATTTTGGTATCTAAAATCTTTGTTGATGATATAATATTTGGAGGAAAAGATGCCCTATGCAAAGATTTTGTTGACCAAATGAAACATGAGTTTGAGATGTCAATGTTTGGAGAAATCAAATTCTTTCTTGGATTGCAAGTACATCAACTAAAACATGGCATATTTGTGACTCAATCAAAATATATCAAGGAGATACTCAAGAGATTTCGTTTAGAGGATTCAAAACCAATCAATACACCAATGGTAGTAGGATATAAGTTATCCAAGAATGATGAGTCAACTGAAGTAAATTAGACCATGTATAGATCAATGATTGGAAAGTTGCAGTATGTTGTGCATAGTAGACTGGACATTGCATTAGCTGTTGGAATAGTGGCAAGATTTTTTGTTAATCCAAGAGAAAATCACCTAATGGCAGTAAAAAGAATAATGAGATACCTAAAAGGAACTAATGACTTTGGATTATACTACAAGAGGACTGAAAAGTTTAAGTTGAAAGCTTACACTGATGTAGATTGGGGAGAAAATATTGATGATAGAAAAATCACTACTGGAGGAAAACTTTTCTTAGGTAAAGATTAGTCACTTGGACTAGCAAAAATAAAAGTTGTACCTCACAGTCCATAACTAAAGTTGAGTATGTTGCCATTGCTATCAACTGCACCAATATTGTATGGATCAAACATCTATTGCAAGGTATGAAGGAAGAGATGACTGAACTTGTGATACTCTATTGTGATAACACAAGTGCCATCAACATATCAAAGAATCCTGTGATGCATGCCAAAACAAAGCATATTGCAATTAAGTATCACTATGTAAGAGAACTTGTGGAAGACAAGCAAGTGAGGATGGAATATGTCAATTCAAAGGAACAAATTACTAACATCTTCACAAAACTATTATCTAAAGATGCATTTGAATATCTTAGAGGTAAGTTAGGGGTGATACCCCTATCCAAGGCTACTTGAGTAACAACAAGATTTCCCCACATCAAATGAGTTGCTTGCTGAAATGATATAAATTAAAGTACTAAATTCCAAACAAGTCACAAGCAAGGTGATAGAGGGAGAAATTGGAGTTCCTATAAATTTTATGCTTGCATGATAAGATGCTGAAATAGTATGTCTTTGGCATTGTTCTCAAAGAGGGAGAAATAATAGAAACTAATCAATGCATGTAGAGTAAGAAATAACATGCAAAGGGAGAAATAGAAAATTTAAAGGAACAAAATATAGAGGGAGAAATAGAAAAATAATTGTAGAAAGGAAGGAGAAAGATAACACAACTAAGAAGGAGCAATAGAAGCAAATGAATTAGTCAAGATAACAAATTAGAGAGGAAGTAGAACAATGGGGTGAAGACAATTTATCAGCAAATTATGAAAGAGGGAGTCACTTATAGAATTCAGAGGGAGTAATAAGAAATTCAAAGTTGTTGACAGAATGAATAGTTTTGGATAAATTTTTCTTTTTGAAATTTGATTCACTATTCTAACCTAGTTAGCATTTTGATAACTTGGTTGATTAGTTTGGTTTTCCATCAATGCAACTTTAAGTGTCGAGAAAGTAATAGGTGTTGAGCATCAATACAAACTTAGTTGATGCTGAGTGAATCCATAGTAGGTGTTGAGCATCAATAAATCATAGTAGGTGTCGAGTAACATAGTATGTGTCGAGCAAGTAATAGGTGTTGAGCATCAGTACAAACTTAGTTGATGCCGAGTGAATCCATAGTAGGTGTCGAGTAACATAATATGTGTCGAGCATCAAAATTTCAATAGTGTCGAACTGCTGCATTATTTAAAAAGTCAAAGATTTGTCAGATCTAAGCTGACAAGTTTGTTACCTTGAATTTTGTGAACTAGATGGAGGATAAGGATGATGATTTGGTGGCACAAAATTTTAGATAAACCATTTTTGGGTGAATACAGGTGAATTCTTCATTATGTTTCTAGAAGGAAACAAGATAAGGGGTAGATTCATTGAATCTTACCTAATCCATTCAAACTAAAATTAAAAGTGAAAGGATTAGAGTGGGAATAATATTCAAGAATTCTATTTAAGGAGTTACAGGTCAAGAAGAAAGAGTTACTAAGTTTCCAAGTCAAGTGGTTGGTTGGATGTCAAGATGAAGGCATCAAAAAGGAAGAATAGAGTATAGAGACTCTGCTTTGATAGGTGACTAGAGAGGTGATTGCACTAGTATATTGAGCATGGAGGCTCAAGGAGATGAAGCTTGAAAGGAGGACAAGCTATCAAAGCTACAAATAATGAAAGGCAGGAATTTTTGTGAGCTGAATTGAGACCTAAAATCTGCAAGTTATGTTGTGAGTTGTATCAAGTCGAAAGCCCTTATTTTTACTCTCTAGTAATTGTATTAGTTAGGGTAAAATCCTATAGACTTAGGTTGGTTTAGCAACCATTTGTAAATCATTTAATAGGGTGACATTCCAATTGAATGTTCTAAAGTCCTCTAACTAGGCCCACTTCTAACATGGTGGTTGAAATCCTTTAACTAGGTCACATTTAACTGTGTGTTGTAGCATTTAACAGGGTAGGCCTTTCACAGGGCATCACTTCAAAAGAGTGAGAATTGAGTAGCACATTACTGGTGGTTTTTTCCAAATTGGGTTTCCACATAAATCACTATGTTATATGTTGATCTTTCATGTTTTATTTCTACATGTTGATTTTTAGTAACTTGCTAAGTAGAATGTTTAGCTTGGATGCATGATTAGTCAAATGGGCTCACTACAATTAGTGAGAAAGTTTTATTTGGAAATTTGGACCTTGAATAACTAATTCACCCCCCTCTCAATTATTTTAAAGCATTTCTAACAATGAGTGCTACACATTTCATCATGTGAAAGGGCATCTCACCCTCAGATGCATGTAGCTCAAATATTACATACAATATCTAATCGATTGTAAGGAAGTCACAATGGGAGCACAAGCCTCTCCAAATGTAGGAATATTGATTTATCAAAATGCATTCCCACCACATAACAACAAAAATATGGGCAAGACATTGTTGTCAAAAAAGCTTGTAGCCTTGTCCAAAGTTTTTACCCAAGGACAACCTTGTGAAACATGGAAACAACTGCCAAGCTATTAGACTTGAACTATGAGGTTGAGTCTTCGAAGAAAGTCATCTTGCTCTACTATTAGGATACACTTAAACTATTCTTGAAGAGAAAAGGGATAAGGAACACATGAGAGTAACTACCTAATCTACTCTAAGGAGGCGATGCACAAAACTAGTGTGTTCAGACCAATCTCCGCCCATACATGCACAACACCATTATCATGACAATCCAAAGATATAAAGATTCAAATTTTCTTTAATATATTAGCTACATATAGATCAAACAACCAAATGAGTGACACAAGGAAAAAATGCATGACTTCTTATCATTCATAGGCCAAAAGAGATAAAAAAATGTAGATTATAGATATCCATAGTACATTGAAGAGAGGAAGACAAAGCTTGCCTAGTACATTGGTGGCTAAAGGAGATAAGACAGGATGCCATATAATTTAGAGGCAAAGAGGCAATTTATAGTAGCATGTCGGGGCAATACTAGAAAAATAGAGATCTAACCCTAAGAAAGAGTATAACATTTGCTTTTATAATGTAAACATAACTTAGATAGCTTCCACCCTAAGAGAAAATTCAATCACTATAACCAAATCTATAGAGAATAATCACTAATAAATTGTAAAAGATTTGATCATAGCACAAATATATACATGAGAAGATCACTTATTCACCAAAAAAAGCTCTAAGAGGTAAGGAAAGATGATCATTACCTTTTGACTGAGTAAATGGATCAACTGATGGTGATGAAGTGTTTGTCTACATTTATTAGACTTGGAGAATGATGAAAGTGGTTGCAGAAGATCAGAAAGATCAGATTCATCATCAAGGAGTTGCTTCCACGATCATCAACTTTCCAAATTAGTCATGTTATTTGGATAACTAGAGTCAACCATCAAGCCTTGCCACGTGGACCAAAAATATCTTACCATTCTACTACTCTATTAGCATTTAAATTTTTACCTTATGTTTGACCACTTGTGATTGTAGCTTCACCACCACCTTTCTTTAATAACAAATCTTGCTTGCAAAACCATGACCAATTGGTAATCGTTGGTTCACAACTTGCCCCTGACATCTTTTATTAACTATTGTGACTTTGCAAAGACTAAGATCTTGACTACATCTGCATCATCACCACTTTGACCCAAGGTTAACCTTCTAACCTTGCAACCAAGCGAAACAAGGGAAATCACTTGATCACAACTCTAACCTTAGCTTCTCCTTAACCTGTTGTGACCATGTGTTGGTCATAGATCTGAAAGATCTAATGGTGAAAAATTTATCCTAGAAAAACTAAATACTTGCCCTTTTTGCATTGTCATGACTTAAACTATAGTATGCCAATATAACCTTGTGACCAGGAAAAAACAAATCAAATACACCTTCACCACTCTGACCTTGGTTAGCCAACTAACTCTATAATGATGTGTACATAAAACAATCATGCCTTCACCATCTTGACCTTGGTTAACACTTAACCAACCATGACTGTGTGAATTGCATGGTCATGACTTGAAATGTTCTAAGGCATAATATGAAATAATGGATATAACTAATGTTAGATTATTTCATAAAAACCCTAGGTGACCATTGAACAAATTATCATTCAAATTTGATTTTTTGGTAGGAGGGCATTTTTGGCTAACATTTTTGGTGACTTAGAGGGGATACAAGTCTACTTGGCATATGATCAGTGACCACAAAAAGATCCATTAGGCTATGGAGTCTCTAAATTTGAAAGAAAACTTATATATTTCATCACCTTTGTCATATTCAAAGCAATAAAATATGTCCTTCTACCTTTGTAGCTCTGCAAAAAGTTGGGACCAAAACTCTTTGTTACAAAAAAATAAAACATGTGCCCATGCACTTATTGGAAAATAGGAAAGAACATGAAGAAAATTGACCAGCTATATACATGAACATTTATTCCTATTAGAAATAGGGCTTGAGATATATTCCATTGACTAGAATAGGCAAGATTTCACCATTAGGCCTACTTAACTAGAAAGCATTCGCTTGCTTGCAACTAGTGATTAGATAGGGACCACTCCATAAGGCATCAAATTTTGAGTGTCTCCCTACTATTTCCCTATTTGCATCTCATTTTAGCACAAGATCACCCTCTAAAAATTTTGGACTTAGCCTTTCTATCAAAGTTCCTCTTCATTTGTTGCTGATGTATTTCTAAGGTCTGTGTGGCCTAATTTCTTTTCTCCTCTAGCTCCATCAAATCTGCCATTGTTGTAGACATAGTATCATTTTCAATTAATTCCAACTAATGAGCCAACTCAAGGATAGGAAACTCCAATGAGATAGGAAGTTTGGATTTCCTACCATATACTAACATGAATGGAGAATTTCCAATAGCCCTCTTAGGCATTATTCTATCAGTCCACAATGTTGTCATCAATTTCTACTGCCAACATCTTTTGTTATCCTCAATAGTCCTCTTAATGATTCTAATCAAATTCTTATTGGATGACTCAACCAAACTATTACCTTGAGGGTAGTACTTAGAATATGTGCTCAAGTAAATGCCATGATCAATTTCTCATGTGAAAATACAAGCTCCTAGAAATGATTTGGAATTATCTAATATTATGGTGGAAGGAGCACAAAACCTTGTGACAATTCCATTAAGGAATTATACAACCAAAGCTTTTATAGAATCCTTCAAGGCTACTACCTCCATCCACCTTGTAACGTAATCTATTGCAACCAAAATCCACTTGTGACAAAAACTAGAAGGTAGATTAATAGGACTAATAAAATCTAATCCTCACTGAGAAAAGGGTTGATTGACCTAGATGAGGTGAAGTGGGATGGTTGCAAGTCTCTATTTACCTAAGAAGAAAACACACTTTTCACACTTCCTAACATGTTTGTGGTAGTCATGGAATAAGGATGGCCAATAGTAACCTACTCCCATGATCTTTATTGCAGTGGTTCTTGCTAAAAAGTGGCCACCATCAGGACTATCATGAAGCTCCTTAATCATTCTCTCTGCTTGATCTACATCAATACATCTTAGTAAGGATCCATTAAAGTCCTTCCTAATAAGAACATCATTACCTATAGCATAAGGAATGGAATGAAATTTGAACTCTCTTCTTTTAGCTTTATCCAACCCTTAAGGATATCTATTCTCAGCTAAGAAGGTCTTCATGTCATCTATCCAACTCTTTGGGTTATCATTCCTCACCTCCTACTGTTCTGCCAACACCAAGACAACTTCATCATCAAGTTTGTGAGATGAGATCATCTATTTGCACAACCCCTTCCCCCTTACTAATTTGGTAATATAGATGTTCACATCATACTCCATTACCTTAGTGATCTAGCTTGCCCTTCTCTCATTAATATCTCTGCTTAACAGGAAATCTTTAACACTTGCATGAGGGACCAATAAGTAGATCCTATTGTAGGACAGAAGATGTTTGAATTTCTTCAAAGATCTTATGATTGCAAGATATTGTTTTTTCGCATTGTTGTACTTACTTTCATACTATTTTAACCCTTCACTAAAGAAAGCAATAGGCCACTCTTCATTCTGATCATTTAATTGAGTCAAAACCATAGAAATACTTGACTCATCTCATAAGGTGTAAAGAAATATATTCTTATCAAAATTTGTATTGATGAGAGTTGGGGCTAAAGCTATGGTTGCTTTGATCTCTTTAAAACTTTCTTTCCCTTCCTTGGTCCATGAGAATACCATATTCTTTTTAAGCATGATTATGAGAGGTTTCACCATTGTAGCTAAACTTGGAATAAATCTCTTCACAAAATTTATTCTACCAAGAAAAATTTGTAAACCTTTCTTGTGATTAGGTAGGGAAAGTAAAAGTATTGCCCTCATTGTTTCTAGATCAATGGTTAGACCATCCTTAGATACAATATGTCCTAATAATCTCCCTTGATTAGTGGAAAAGACACACTTGCTTGGATTTAAAGACACTCCATACTCTCTACATTGTACAAACACTTTTTTGAGATGACCAAAATGCTTTGATACATCTTTTATATATACTATTATATCATCAAGGTAAACCAACATAAACCTTTCAATCATGATTTTGAAGGCCATCTCCATCACCTTGTGAAATTGTAGGACCAAAAAAATGGGTTAAATGCATAACATACTATGAGCAAATCACAAACTCAATCAACATATATTAGCACCCACTTGTCTACCATGAAAGCCAAACTAATCAAGAAAGCAATAGAAACCCCCTTTTTCGTTTGTAGCTCCCATGTTCTTCTTTCTTCTCCAAATGATTGTAGCTCCAATTCGCCTATAGTGCACACAAGGTTGAAGCCAAAGCCTATGATGTGGATAATTCCATGAGAATAGTTGAAGTGTGATTTTATGTGAGAGAGAGAATGCGACATGCAAAGAAGTAGAGACTCAAAGATTCAAAAATTTGGACTTTCAAAACTTAAGCATTCGGATCCAAGGACCCAAAATGAGAGAAAGTGTGTTCATTTTATAATCAACACTCAAAGTGAGGGCATTGGATTTGTCACCCATAGATGTGTGATGTGGCAAGAGATTCCTATGATGCATATGACAGAATATGCCAATTGTGAGATTCTATGACACATGAGAGTCAAATTTGGAAGAGAATCTATGATGCGTCATAAGATTCCTCAACCCACTTAAAGCCAAGAATCTATGATGAATAAGCCAAATAGGGACATGCGTAAGAGGTAATAATATTCGATTATGAAAAATCTCAGCCAAGTTTCAAAGGAGAATCCATGAGGTGTCATATCCAAGAGTCATGAGGATACAATATTTGAATTAAAAATCCTCTTATTCCACAAAATAAGAATTAGCAGAAAATGGAATTAATGATGGAAAATGGAACTTAGGAAATTGTAAATTTCCATGGTTTGCAGATGATAAACCAATTAATTAATAAAATTAGTTAATTGAGGATGATAATTAGGAAAAATAATTAGAAAGAATAGGATTAAATTATGGGTTATTTAATCATATAGAGAAAATTAGTAGATAATTGGCCAAATTGATTAAATGAATGCGACCGTATCCTTTGATGAAAATGTAATGATGATGGATATGGAATAAGATGATGACCAATAGATCAAAGCCATGATTAGATTGATTGATTTAAGTTGATAACATACCAAGGACACATGCCATGAATTGGTTGATATGTAACATTTAACCGACATTTTAAATGCTACAGGATTGAAATTGATTGATAAGGTTTGGTCATAATAACATCGACGGACACTGTCAATATTATTAAAATGATTGTTGATGCCATGATCTAATATTGGAAGCCTCAACAATGTCAAATATTGAATGACATGAATGATATTTTGACCTAGTACTGAGAGCCATGACAACACTAAGGTCAGATTGATAGGATTGATAAGTTGATAGGTTTCCAAGGCACTAAAAGCCACAATAATGCCTAGGAGCAGATAAATGATGATTTATTTGGGATGTTTGATATGTTTCAAGTTGATTAGGACTGATTTTGAGTGATTTTAGGTTGATTTGGGGTGATTCCGAGTTGATTTGATATGATTTTGAGTTGATTTGAAATTGATGTGAAAGGGGATACAAATGATAAAATATGGTCAATCTGGCCAAAAGATCAAAGTTAGTAGAATGAGAAAATGGGAAAAATTAGTATAAAGAAGTGATGAAACTATAGATGTGAACTATTTTTGAGCATCTACATTTTGCCCCTCTTTGATACAATGTGATTTAGAGCGTTGTATCAAAGAATCACTGAGGAGAAAGCCACAACATGCCCCAGTAGGGATGATATATATGGGTGCCCCCTTGAGAAATTGAATAAGATAAGCATATGATAAGTCAATTTATTGAAAATAAGAAGACAAAACCATAGCAACTGACGAAATGAAAATTAGAGCTAAAATGTGAAAGTTATGAGGCCTAGAGTGCAGAATAGGGTCGATCCATAGCCCGAGAATAATTGCATGGGTTAACACTCAATAAAGACACAAAATAATTAAAATTAAAGTTCATGTTGTCAAAAATTAAGATAAAAATCTAACGCAACTAACGGATTGCAAATCCGAGTTAAAATGCAAAAGTTATGGGCTCCAGAGTGCAACATAGGGGCTTCGGGAGCAGTTCTTGGTATCCTAGGTCCCCAACTGTGCCCAAAACTCAACCAAGTGCATCATTGATGCACTTGGTAAGCCCAAGTGGGACATTAAAGTAACAAGTGCATTAATGATGCACTTGGGAAGCCCAAGTGGTCTCAAAAAGTGAAAAATGTGCCCGAGAAGGCTCTAGGGGCCAAAATCAACATGACGAGGGGCAACAAGGAGCCCAAGAGTAATTGCAAGAATTAAATCTCCATAAAATGACCAAATAATAAAAATGATAGCTCATTTTATTCACAAGAAAGATATGATTCCAACGCAACTGACGGTTCATAAATCAGAGTTGAAACGCAAAAGTTATGGCCTCTGGAGTGCAACTTAGGGGTTCCGGGAGCAATTTTGGATAACCTAGGTCCCCAAGTGCAACCAAACTCTACCAATTGCATCATTGATGCAATTGGTAAGCCAAAGTGAACCATGATAGTACCAAGTGCATCAATGATGTACTTGGGAAGCCCAACTGTGCCCTAAAAGTGCAGATTGCGCCCTAAAAGGCTCCGGGGCCCAGAATTAGCTCGATTGGACTCAGAATGACCCAAAACTGTGCAGGCATGCCCAAAATGATGGAAAGATGTCATAACATGAGGGAAATCATCAAAAATGAATGTATTTGGTCAAATATAATGAGAAAAATGTTAGAATGAGGTTGAACTAGGTGGAAAGCCACAAAAAGGTGATTGATAGTGCAGGATGAGGCAAGAATGCATAAATGCAAGATGAAGATGATATGGTGAATCAGAAGACATGATTATGGTGATGGAGAATGAGATGAAGAAGAAAGATGGTATGAGGAGATGTTAGTATGATGGAAAGACTTTTGCTTCTAGAAAGTGTACTACATGTCAAATGGAGCTTTATTTTGTTATGGCAAAATGGATTGCAACACATCATGGCATAAAAGGCCATTGCGCAAATGCAAGCCTTTTGTGTAAACAAGCACAATGCAAATAGAGAATGACCTTATCCTTCCTGAGGCATATGTACATGCCCCAGACTCTCAAAGGTACATTGTGATAGACAAAAATGGAAAAAGATGACCATGAACCATCCCGGCCAGTCTCATAGATTAGTTTTATATCATCGAGTGGCATAGGAACATGATCAAATAAAAACAAAGCAAAAAATAAATCACTCACTAAACAGCATGAGCCAATAGCTATCCTTGTCCATTATTATTTACTTTTTAGTGTTTTAGGTGTTGAGATGGTGTTCTATAGGTTGATAATGTGATAGCACTATTTTGTGGATTCAGTTGATAAGTTCATAGTGATATGTTGGGTTGATTGTTGGTCACAGTGGTCAGATAGTGTGATTGTCTTGAAAGTGTAGTGCTTTGGGTTTCAATCTACAAAGTGAAAGTGTGAACGCAAAAGGAATGGTTATCCACAGTGAATATGTACAAGGTTTATTGCAAATTTTTGATGAGTTTTATGATTTTTAGGGTTTTTGAGGATATTTGATGTTTTTGCGTGACTAGTTTCTTCAGGTCATTTTACGTTTTTTAGGTTTTTTTAGGACATTTTATGATTTTTAGAGATTTTTTCATGATCGTATTTGAATTTTTAGGATTTTTTCAAGATATTATGTGATTTTTAGTGATTTTCTCAGGACATTTTATGATTTTTAGGGATTTTTTTCAGGATAGTATTTGAATTTTTAGGATTTTTTCAGGATATTATGTGATTTTTAGTGATTTTCTCAGGACATTTTATGACTTTTAGGGATTTTTTCAGGACATTTTATGATTTTTACGAATTTTTTCATGATCGTATAAGCATAAACAAGTGTTAGCTCCAATCCGTTATGCGATAGGTCTAGTGGATAAAAAGCACTTAGGGATATGCCCCTAGTTCAAATTCAAACTCATGCACCATGTAGGTAATATGCCCCTAGACAAGACGCAAACTATGTATAAAGGCCAATGACAGAGTGTGTCTGCAGACTGGTGATGCTTAGGTGAGGTAACAAAGGACATTAACCAATTCATGAGCCATGATAAGGGACCAAGGATGTCTTGCAATATGAAGGATATGATCAAGGAATGATAGAGGGGGAAAAGACCAGATGGAATCCTGATAGATGGAGGAGCAATACTGATTACACATGGCGCCTGTTTGCCAGGTTTTCACTTTTGGACGAAATTTTTCTCTTGACTCAAATTTTTGTGTCAAGATGCCTATTTGCCAAGTTTTCATCAAGGCATCCATTTTTTCATGACTTTTTTCACTTTTTTTCTTTGATTTTTTCATGACTTTTTACCATTTTTTTGATTTTTTTTTTCAGGACTTTTTGCAATTTTTTTGATATTTTTTCATGACTTTTAGATGAAATCAAGAATGTCACTGACAATGATGAGAAGATATCTATTGTTGGTGCTGCTAGCTGATGAGCTCTGGATCCATGACTGACCTTAACTATGCAGGATTTGTTCCGAGTCTGTAGCTAAAATCAAACCACTAGAAAGGCCTTGAGAGATACCATCGTGTATCGTATGTAAGACAATGTCTATCTCTTGCGAATCAAGGCATCTAAGGATAATTGGGTCAATTGAAATGTCATGTGGGATGTCACTGATGATGACATATGCAAAGGCTTGTTGGATAAAGGACTGATTTTGGTTATAGGAAAAATTAGGTAGCTAGATTGGGGGATAAACAAAGGGATATAAAGGAGGGTTGGGAGGGTTGAGACCAATGACCTTCTGCATGAACGCTGATTGAGAGAGCTCCAAAAGACTTTGTGGCATGTTGAACACTGGAACACTGATATTCATGGCATTATATTTTTCATTTTGTATCATTGGGAGCTGCTTAGCTTTTGATTTTTTATGGTCTAATGGTGCTTTTTGGTTTTCACCAAGAGACCTATTCTTGCTATCTTTTTCTTTTTTTGCTTTGTAACTAGAAAGTGGAGTTGGCTCCCCAAAATATGCCAATGTGTTCTCTTTAGGAGAAACTGCTTCTTTATGATCTTTAGTCATAATGCCTTCAAATTCTATTATAAGAGTGTCATCATTGTCGAATCGATGAAAAATTGGTGGTCCATGTTGGTCCCAATCCAAAGGTTCAGGATAACTTGAGGAGATGCCATCATCAGTATTGAATGGGCTTTGGTTGAAGGTAGATATATGGGTAGCTAATTCAACTAGGTCATTGGGGTTATGCTCAGAATCTAGGGGATTGTTGGTTTCAAGTGGGATATCCTCATATGCCTTTTCATCATTCAAAACACCGATAGTCTTACATGTAGGTGCCGCGGTACTAGGAGGACCTTTTCATAATGGTTTAAATCCAAGCCCCAAACTAGGAGGTTGTCCTTCTATAGTGATAGTTTCAATGATTCCTTGTTTCTGAGATCCAAGACCACTATAGCCATCATAGCCTTGTTTCTGCATGATGGTAAACCCAAGTCCATACTTGCTAGGAGATATCAAAGTGGGTTCTCGTTCTGCTTTTTCTTTCTCAATACATATGGATGTATTATCATTGATAGAAGTATAATCCTTTGTACTGATGGGAGAAAGTGGTGACTCCCTAATGTGAGAAACTTGAGACATAAAGTACTCTCCACACCCATTGTCTTCAATCTTCATCTTTTCCTTGGCTTTACTGAGCAGTATATCAGCATCCACATACTTAGAGGAATTTGTGGGTTGTGCTTCATTGTTTTTTGGGATTTGGAATGCAGTAGCATCTCTTAGATTAGCACAAAATTGGAAAGGATATGGATCACCAGAGATGGTAACCTCTATGTTGTGATAGGAAAACTTCAAACATTGATGATATGTAGAAGGGACTGCATTCATAGCATGAAGCCAAGGGTGTCCTAGTATCATGTTACAATTCATTTTGATGTCTAGGACATGGAACAATGTGTCTTCAGTAGCTGGACCAACTCTGACAGGTAATGTGATGATGCCCTTGGAATAGCGTTCACCGTCATCATAAGCTTTTATTGTGATTCTTCGAGAGGGATCTACATCATCTTCAGAATAACCCAAATTGTTGACAACCTTAAGAGTACAGATGTTCAGTCCTGCTCCCCCATCTATTAAGACAAATCTAACTTTGGCATTATGGATGAAGATTTTGAGATAAAGGGGATCATTATGGTTAGGTTTGTCCTTAGGAATATCACGGGGTGAAAAAGTGATATGTTGTGACGTAGATAGGTTCCCAACCATGGCTTGGAACTGGGCAACATCAAGGTTATCTGGGACTACTGACTCTTTAAGGGCTTGATCCAAGATCTTTTGATGTTGGGGAGATGCATGCAGTAGGTCCAAAATGGATATTTGTGCAAGGGTTTTTACGAGTTTTTCAACAAGGCTATAATCAGATGAAGTAGGAGCAGTAGGTCTACTTGGGGGTGCAGGTCTAGTAGAAGCATTAGGTCTAGATGGGGCTCTAGGTAGGGTAATCTTGCTACAGCGTGTAGTGAAAGCACAACGAGGGTCTTCTGCCTTCAATGTGAATGTGGATATGCGAAAGTTAGACTCATTAAAGAAATTGATGGTGTAGTCATAGCCGGTATGTGTGTAATTCACATTACCTTGTGAGTTTGAGTTTGAACTTTAGGGTTTCTCTTTGTCATGATTACCCAAAGGATCTTTGAAAATAGTATGATCAGAGTTGGATGCTAACAATGATGGATCAACTGTGATTACACAATCATCAATAAGGTCTTGTATTGCATGTTTCAATTGGAAGCATGATGAACTCTTGTGTCCTTTGGTGCGATGGTAATCACAATACTTTTTGTCATCCCACCAATCTGCTTTAGTTAATGGTTCATCTTTGATTGGGGTAATTGCAGGAAGTTATTACTCAGTAACTGCTGTAATGTAGTCTCAAGTGGAATTCCCAATGGTGTGAATTTCCTGTCTTTGGTTCTAGGATGTCTTTGAGGTTTGTCTTGTGTGGAAGTCTCAATTTTCTATTGTGGAGCTGATGTTTGATTAGAGGTTTGTGAATTTGTAGGGTTTACACCATTCAAAGTTAGTTGAGGTTGTGATGTGCTAATCATGCAAGCATCTACAATGCCATCATTAGTCACATTCTTGTTTTTGGAGAAAATTTTTGCCTTATCATTAGAGGAGTTGGTGTTTGTGTTTTCTTTGTTTATCTTGAGGATTCCCTTATGGATAAGAGCATCTTCAATACTAGCCCCTTTTTTCATCAATTTAGAAATGGTGCTTGGACTCTCGATTTTGAGTTCATATATTAAGTCTGGGACTAAGTTTTCAATGCACAAGTTTACTTGTTGTTCTTCAGGAATGTCTAGTGAGCATTGACTAACTAAGCTTCTCCAATGAAGTAAGAATGTGATAAATGATTCTCCTATCTTCTGTTTAGTTGAGCATAATTCAGAAAGTGTCACCTCATTTGTAATGTTAAAAGCAAAGTGGGAGATAAACTTGTCTGCTAGCTCTGACCAAGATTTGATATTACTAGGAAGTTTGGAGTACCATTCAAGTGTAGGCCCACCTAGAGAATGAGGGAACAATCTCATAAGGTAAGTGAGCTCATCACTAAGTTCAATACATGAAGCACAAAATTCTTGGATGTGATCAACAGGGTTTCCTTTTCCTCAGTATTTTTCAAACCTTGGAGCCTCAAAGTGTCTTGGGAATGGAGGCATATACAGACTTTTATCGAATGGGTCAGGATGTAGGTCCCTTTTTGTATATAGAGCCTATTTCTTTTGGACTCCCAATGCCTTGACTTGTTTGGAAAGTTGTTTGAATTGTTGTAATAGTTCTTCATAGGGGTTTTGCATAACGGTCTTTCCTTCAAGTCTTTTGTGTCTGTGAGTAGACCGTTTGCTATGGCGAGAACTATATCTACTTGGTTTTGATATTTTTGTGTCTGATGAGTCTGATGAAGTGTCACTAGGTGGTGGAGGTAAGTTGGCACCTCAAAGATAGAAAGGTCCCTGTTGTTGGGGAACTTGTTGTGGTAATTGATGTGGCACTTGTTGTGGGATTGACTGCGATTGTTGTACCATGTGTTGTTGTTGTGCCATGTGTTGTGGTTGTTGTTGGGATACCTCTATTGGTTGTATGTGAGACCATGTGCGTGCTTGTTGTTCTAGAGGTATCTGTTGAGGTTGTTGTGGTACATGTTGTTGTTGTAACAAATGTTGCTAGTATGCGATTTGTTGCTCAAGGCATTTTTGGTATTCCAATTGTTGCTTGAGTTGCTCTTGTTGTTTAGCAAACATCATTTGTTGTTGTTGGAATTGCTGCTGAAATTGTTGTTGATAAATTGTGTGTAAGTCAAGTGGGTCCATATGGGATTTCATGTTAGGAATGTTGGATGTTTGCCCCACTTTTGGTTGTTGTCGTTGTGTTTGATGTTGTGGTTGATACGTGGGATGTGTGTCAAGTGGATGTAGACTTGGTTGTGCCTTGGAAGTGTTGAGTCCTTGTACCATTATAGGTTGTTGTTGTCATGGGGGTTGACTAAGTCCTTGAGAATTGAACGTTGTGTTTGTATTGTTGTTTTTGTACCTTTGTGTTTTAGATGTTCCTGCTTGCGACATCATATTGACTTGACTATGAGATGTGTCCCTGTTAGGAATGGGCATAATGTCAATAAGACTTTTCCTTTGTGCATCTATAGGGATGGTTGCACTTGATGTTTCACATGTTGTATTTATGAGAGGCTCCATAGTGTTTGATGTCGTAGCATGTGGTAAAGTTAAAAGCAAAGGTGTACTTTGTTGATTTGCCTCCAAAGAAGGTATGTCTAGCATCCCTAGAGCACGAGTCCCTTTAGGTGCATCTTGTTGTTGCATCATGTGACTAAAATCAAGTCTTAATGTCCTTTTGGGGTGTTTAGGGATTGGTGGTATTTCATCAAACAAGGGATTAACATTGATGTGTTCAAATGTATTTTGGAGGATTTCAATTGTTGGTTCTTAATGGGACCTTATAGGTTCCATTATTGTGTTTGAAAACTCCAAAGGTTGTTTTCCCTTGTCTAAGTCCAAATTTATCATGGGTTGGATGTTTTCAATTGTTTTGTTGGTTTTATTTTTGGACCTAGGACCTTCCAAGTTTGGGTAAAATTTGACAATTTCTTGTGCTGCCAAACGTTTGAAGTTCTTGCGAAAACTTTTGTCTTGACATGCCCTAGCCATTTCTTCATCAGTGATGCCATAATCAGTGTCAGAGTCATCACTTAGGTGTACAATACCTTGTTGTATGTTTGATGTGTTAGGTTGGCTGAATTCAAATGCATGTGATTGTTCATCTTTAGGTGAGGTTGGTACACTTCCTCCTCTTGGTGGCATTAGCACGAATATAGGTTCAAAGTTAGGACTCCATTGAACCATACCATGTGTGGGGGAATTGTTTGGAGGAAATCTCATGGTAGGTGTATTCTTCAAGGTTTGTTGTACCATAGCTTGAGGATTTTGCGGATACATGTTCAAGGGGTCTACTAGTAATGGTTGTGATGCCTCGATTTGGTCTTCATCAAAGGTTTGTTGGATTTTATTGCTCTTTCTTTGTCTTGGATGAGATTTTGGTTGTGCTCGTGCCTTAGAAAACCAAGGTTGATAGAGTTCCTCTAGTCTCTAAGCTGATTGTCTCCTAGTGAGTGCTGGCATGATACCTAAGAGTGCAAATGCAATGGAATTTTTGAGTGTTTTGGGTGATTTTAGAGTGGTGGGTATGCAAGATATGAGTGTTTTTGGAATTTTTAATTGTTTAGGAATGTTAAGGAATGTGAGGAAATATCAAATGAATTATGGTTTTGATGTGCAAAGTGCAAATGTCCTAGGGATGTAGTGCAAGTCCAAATGCGAGGTGATGTTTTGAAGTTTGACTAGAGGGGATAAAAATGACTCTAAGGTATGCAAAATGACAACTAGGGTTATGTTTTGGACTTCCTAGGGATGCTAAAGATTGGTGTGTGTAAGGTAGACTATGAAGGATGGTTTCCAAGGGTTGATAATGACGTTTAGGATATGGAAAATGAGGGTAAATGCTCAAGAAGGTAATTTGGTTGATGGACAATTTGATAGTTTTGCTAGTGAAAATGATGCTAAGGATTTTGATCAATGCAATATGAAGGTGATATACCACTAGGGTAAGTCAAAATGACATTTGGGGATGCTAGGGATATGATTATGCTATGACAAGGGTATATGGAAAGTTTTGAACTTAGGTAAAACCTTTTAGAAAGTATTTTGTCTAGGAGTTTAACCTTGTGATAAAGGACTTTGGATCTTGACCAAAAAATTGATAAAGGACGAAAAGATCAAATTGATAAAAGATGAAAAGGTCAAATCTTTCAAGACATAGATATATTTTGACCAAAGACAATGATAAGAAAATATTAAAAGACTAGTCAAGATCCATTATCCGTCAACACTAGGAGATACTCTAAGACTTATACTTTGTCTAGATTTTTGACTAAATTCAAAGGTTTTGGGGGTTCAAAATGATTTTTAGAGGACTCAAAATGGTGGTGGTGCTGAGAAGATATGTGATATGGACAATGCCTATTATGAAAAAGCGTATTTTGGGTGCAAGACACGGTTTTGGGTCAAGTGCAGATCAGGGAGGTCTAGAGGCTCCTAGATGCAGTTTTGGGGTCCTCAAGTGCAGTTCGGAGGTCCAAAATGGTCATGTAGGTAGCCAAGTGCACCCTAATAGTTCCAAGTGTTCCCTAACAGTACCAACTACGTCATTGATGCACTTGGAGCCAGTTTGGGTGCAGTTGGTAAGCTAGGAAGAATGTTTGCTGATTTTGAGGGGTATGGTTACCAAACTGACATGCCAAGAAGCCAAGATATTGGGGTTGATGTTAGGATGGGTTGGGAGATTAAAAATGAAGGTTATGACATATATAATGATGTCTTAAGTGAAGATGATGAAGATTAGGAGCTATAGAATGCAAATCTGGGCAAGCTAGTGTAAGGGGAGCTAATCAGGTACCTAAGGACACTGTTGAAGCCCCAAAATGTTATTTGGAACCCAAAATTGGATATTAGGACCACAAAGTGTTCCCAAACAATGAAAACTATGTCAATGATACAATTGGGGTCCAGTTGGGTGCAGTTGGTAAGCTGGGCTGAAACTGAGGCAATTCTGGAAGCTATGGTTTCAGGATTGATGTCACAGAGAGGTAAATGGTAGAGGACAGTGTTAGGGCTAGTTTGGATGCTCAAAATGATGATTAGGACACCAAAAATGATGGATAAAGTGGTCAATATGATGAATAGGTATGCAAAGATGCAAGGCAATGAATGCAAAGTGTTGATTCTGAGATGGGAATGCAAAAAACTAAGGAAAGTAAAACTGAACCTAAATGGATGCAATATGAAAAGTAATAGATACTAAATGAGGACTAAAATGTGCAATATGAAGTCTATATGATGTAAGAATGAAGCCTGGACTAGGGTGAATGCAAGTGAAATCTATGCAAGTGTAAGATCTACGTTTTGCCAAGCACATTTAAGAGCACAAGTTGCCATGTTTTCCAAGGTTCGAGTGTGTTGAATCAATGTTTGCAAATTTTGATAGAGGTTGAAATGTCTTGGCAATGTGTGGTGTTTTGACAAGTTCAAATGATATCCAAGGTGTAAATTTAAATTTTTTTCTTTTATCTTGATTATGTTTTACACACACGCAAGACACATTAAGACAAGAATAGTTGTTGTAAAAAGTTAACAAACACACCACAACCTAGGCTTTTAGGACTGTACCCATTGAATTCCTACTTGAACCAAAGTTCAGCCGCGCTTATCTAGAGTGGACAACCTAGGATCTTGGCACCATAGGCTCCCCCTTACAACACACTCACTTCTCGGGGCTACCAAGATCCGCTTCCCAAGGGGCATGACTTCCCAAGGGATTGTTGCCTCTACTAAGGACCACGAGAATGTAGAATGCCTTCACGGGCATGCGTGACCCCTTGAGCTAGTGGATAGAAAGGATTTGTGCCACTAAAACATATTTTTTAATAAGGGCATTCCATTCGGCAAGTGAATGATAAACTTCCACAGAAGGTCTCCTAGCCCCAAGAATCAAGGTTTGACACACCACAAGGGTACTGGAGGAAAGCTATCATGCTGCAATACCATCGACACAACTTTCACCGTAATTGAATTTTATATAGTGACTGGAACATTGACCTGGCTTTGGCCCAATACTGCTCTGAGGTCATCCCCTAGCATACCCAATATCGAGTATCTTGGTCCAAGGCAGGCCTCCTATAGAAGTTACATGGATTTCTCTTACACCCAAGATGCATGAATGGTGAGGGGAGAGAATACATCCAATGCAACTCCTAAGGATCTAACATTGTAGACACACTAGGTAGAAAAGAAAAAGGTTCTTTTTAAGAACCAAATGAAATGTTATCTAATCTAGGAAATCCACACACATAGTTTTGAAAGACACACAAAGTCTTCGACAACGTCTTGCAAAGCACACACATCAGTAGTTTGTTATGATCATATCTTCATCCAAAAATTGCCACATGCTGCAAATACATTATTAATAACACAAAATCACCTAATCTATGTCCTAGAGAGTGATAGGAGCTTGAGATGTAGATTTTGAATTGTGCATGTGCTTACTATGAACCTAGGTGTGCTCCGACAGTGCAAATTGCTCCCCAGAACGTCAAAATCGCTCTGAACATGCCCAAGTGCACCCAGATAGTGTAGAATATTTCAATGAAATAGTTGGGGTCCAGTTGGGTGCAATTTGTAGTTTTAGGGCGCAGTTGGGAAGTCAGGTGCAGGGTGTGGGGAAATGGGTGCCTAGTCAAGACCCATAAACTAAAATTTTCAAAGCTACACTCCCAAGTGCGCCCAAATAGCACAGACTATATCAATGGTGTAGTTGGGGCCTAGTTGGGTGTAGTTGGTAAGTTAAAAATAACAAAAAGAGATTTTGGTGGTTTTTGGGCTCCTAAAACTGCTCCTATGGGTCCCAAGTACGCCCTGACAGAACAAAGTGCGCCCTAGGGCAGCAAGCTAACATAATGCATAAAAAGAGAGCATATAAGTGTTTTATAGGACCCCCTAATTAATATAGGTGTGAAAAGGAAGAGTAGATAGTCATTATACCCTTCCAAGTGAGCTCCTTCCTTGCACCTACAAGAAAAAAACAAGAAAACCCAAGTTAGATATCTATGTTCACGTCGGGTTCACCAAATTTAGGACCAAAAAAATAGGTTAAATGCATAACATACTATGAGAAAATTACAAACTCAATCAACATATATTAGCACCCAGTTGTCTACCACGAAAGCCAAACTAATCAAGAAAGCAATAGAAACCCCCTTTTTCGTTTGTAGCTCCCATGTTCTTCTTTCTTCTCCAAATGATTGTAGCTCCAATTCGCCTATAGTGCACACAAGGTTGAAGCCAAAGCCTATGATGTGGATAATTCCATGAGAATAGTTGAAGTGTGATTTTATGTGAGAGAGAGAATGTGACATGCAAAGAAGTAGAGACTCAAAGATTCAAAAATTTGGACTTTCAAAACTTAAGCATTCGGATCCAAGGACCCAAAATGAGAGAAAGAGTGTTCATTTTATAATCAACACTCAAAGTGAGGGCATTGGATTTGTCACCCATAGATGTGTGATGTGGCAAGAGATTCCTATGATGCATATGACAGAATATGCCAATTGTGAGATTCTATGACACATGAGAGTCAAATTTGGAAGAGAATCTATGATGCATCATAAGATTCCTCAACCCACTTAAAGCCAAGAATCTATGACGAATAAGACAAATAGGGACATGCATAAGAGGTAATAATATTTGATTATGAAAAATCTCAGCCAAGTGTCAAAGGAGAATCCACGAGGTGTCATATCCAAGTGTCATGAGGATGCAATATTTTAAGGAATATTTGAATTAAAAATCCTCTTATTCCACAAAATAAGAATTAGTAGAAAATGGAATTAATGATGGAAAATGGAACTTAGGAAATTGTAAATTTCCATGGTTTGTAGATGATAAAAAATTTAATTAATAAAATTAATTAATTGAGGATGATAATTAGGAAAAATAATTAGAAAGAATAGGATTAAATTATGGGTTATTTAATCCTATAGAGAAAATTAGTAGATAATTGGCCAAATTGATTAAATGAATGTGACCATATCCTTTGATGAAAATGTAATGATGATGGATATGGAATAAGATAATGACCAGTAGATCAAAGCCATGATTAGATTGATTTATTGAAGTTGATAACATACCAAGGACACATGACATGAATTGGTTGATATGTAACATTTAACCGACATTGTAAATGCTACAGGATTGAAATTGATTGATAAGGTTTGGTCATAATAACATCGACGAACACTGTCAATATTATTAAAATGATTGATGATGCCATGATCTAACATTGAAAGCCTCAATAATGTCAAATATTGAAAGACATGAATGATATTTTGACCTAGTACTGAGAGCCATGACAACACTAAGGTCAGATTGATAGGATTGATAAGTTGATAGGTTTCCAAGGCACTGAAAGCCACAACAATGCCTAGAAGCGGATAAATGATGATTTATTTGGGTTGTTTGATATGTTTTGGGTTGATTAGGACTAATTTTAAGTGATTCTAGGTTGATTTGGGGTTTTTCTGAGTTGATTTGAAATTGATGTGAAAGGGGATACAAATGATGAAATATGGTCAATTTGGCCAAAAGATCAAAGTTAGTAGAATGAGAAAATGGACAAATTAGTATGAAGAAGTGATGAAACTATAGCTGTGAACCATTTTTGAGCATTTACAGAAATGTGGCACTTGCATTTGTTATTCCAAAAGGCATTTTACTATAGGCATAGGTGCCGCATTTAGTGGTGAAATTAGTCTTATATCTATTAGCCTCTTTGACTAACACTTGATTATAACATGAGAATCCATCCAAGAAATAAAATCTCTCTAAATCAATAACTTTGGATAATAGCTATTCCATGGAATGAAGGGGATCATGATCTTTAAGGGAGGCCTGGTTAAGATCCCTAAAATCTACTCATAGTCTAATTTCTCCATTCTTTTTCCTAATAGGGACAAGGTTTGCCACCTAAGAGGAGTGCTTAATAGGGAAAATGATATTGGCCTCAATTAATTTGGACAACTCATTTCTCATTAGTGGTTCAATCTTGGGATTTATTGGTCCCTTCTTTTTCCTAATAGGCTTGACATTATCAACTAGATCTATGGTATGTTGAAACATGCTAGGGTTGAAACCCTTTAAATCATCATATGTCCAAGAAAGTACATCATTAAATTCTTGACATAGATGAATAAAACTTTCTTGCTTAGTTTTAGAACATATCTGATGCATGAGCATCTTGGTTTTCCTTATTATCCTAATCATTTTGTTCATTCTACATGTTGATGCTGAGTTACTATAGCTCTAATGGATGTTGAATTACTATAGCTCTAATGGATGCCAAGTTACTATAGCTCTAATGGATGTCAAGTTATTGATTTACTATAGCTCTAATGGATGCCAAGTTACT
Organism: Cupressus sempervirens; assembly: GCA_028749045.1. NCBI lineage: Eukaryota > Viridiplantae > Streptophyta > Pinopsida > Cupressales > Cupressaceae > Cupressus > Cupressus sempervirens. The sequence continues at coordinate 67,578,867 of CM053783.1, forward strand.
ATAGCTCTAATGGATGTCGAGTTACTGTAACTCTAGTGGATGTGGAGTTACTATAGCTCTAATGGATGTCGAGTTACTATAGCTCTAATGGATGTTGGGTTACTATAGCTCTAATGGATGCCAAGTTATTGTAGCTCTAGTGGATGTTGAGTTATTGTAGCTCTAATGGATGTCAAGTTACTGTAGCTCTAATGGATGCAGAGTTACTATAGAAATCTAGTGTTTACCGAGTGTTCTTTAATGTGTTGAGTTACCCAGTGTATGTAGAGTAACTCTTCATGTGCCAAGTTACCTAGTGTATGTCAAGTGACCCTTTATGTGCCAAGTTTTCCTATTTATGCTGAGTGTCAACATTTGGACATGATATCTACGAGCTGATTTGTAGGATTTATTTTAATCACAACATTTATGTTAAGATCTTTTCTTGGGATATGTCTAGACCATTGTTGGGTTGGCCTTCCTCTTATGTAATATTCTAGAATGATCTATAAGCCATTTTAGCAAGTATATATAGAGAGTTTTGGCTTAGAGTTAAGCATTTTTGAAGAGATGATTGGAGAGAAAAATTGGAAAGTGTGAATTTGAAGTTGGATCTTAGATTAGGAATGTATTTGTATCTAACCATAACCCAAAAGGCCTTATAGCTAGGCATGTATGCTAATTATTTGATAAATCAATAAGTGTTTTGTCATCTTCCTCCTTTGGTTGGTGTTCTATGTGTTGTGTTTCTGCTATGTTAACTCTTGCAAGGTAGTTTAGATAGCTAGGTGTGCCTTTAGCACTAGTTATTTATTCCTCACTACATCAAGTGGTATCAAAGCTTGAGGTTTGTCCTTGTGGTGATTGGATCATGTAGAACCCTAAGTGAATTGGGTTATAGGGTTGCAAATCTATGGATTTGACCTATAACTTGCAGAGGGTTATGATGTTGCAGAAGTTTGATTTGTAAAGATGGTTCAAGGTAGAGGAAATATCAATAATGCAATATTAGATACATTAAGACAAATTGTAGCCAGATTAGATGTTGTGGAGACAACCCAGAGGAGATGAGCACATCTACATGATGTAAGTGATGATGAAGTAGTAGCACCAAACCCTAATCCAGAACCTAAAGAATACCAAGATGAAGCAGGGTTGTTGAGAGTGTTCTCTAGGGAAAATTGAAAGCATGCTATAGAAGTTGTTCCTTATGATGAAAAATTGGATACCAATGCTGTGTTAATTGGATCTTAGATATGGAGAAGTTCTTTGAGTATGAAAAGACTCCTAATAATAAGAAGTTGAAGATTGTAGTTACTAGGTTGAAAGGTCATGCTTCACTATGATGGGAGAATTTGCAAACTGATAGACAAAGGAGAGGAAAGGAGAAGATCAAAATGTTGGCCAAAGATGGTGACCAAGGTAAAGAAAAAATTCCTTCTTGTTGATTACCAAGTTAGCTTGCTAAGAAAGATGCAAAATTTGTAACAAAGATACATGAGTGTGAAGGAGTATACTGAGGAATTCTATAGGTTGGACATCAGATCTAGACATGTGGATGATGATGTTGAGAAAATTGCAAGGTACATCAATGGATTGAGATCTAAAATACAAGATGAAATAAGTTTTGTGAATTTGGAGAGTGTGGAAGAAGCATATCAATATTCCTTGAAAGTTGAGGAGATCTTGACAAAGAAGCATGAACAAAGAAAAAGAGGTAGAGGTGGTAGATTTCAAAGAGGAAAAGGTAGATCCTATGGAGAAGGTGGTAGATCTAACAATTTTGTATAGGATAAAGGAAAACCTAAGAGGAAGAATAATGAAAAAGGAAAGAATGAATGGAAAATAGTAATTCCTAATAAGGAGGTACTAATTCTTACCAGGGAATAGGTAATTCTTATTCTAGAGGTAGTTTTTAGGGTAATTGTTTCAGATGTGGTAAAGAGAGAAATAGATCTTTTGAATGTAGATCCTCTAAAAGTGGGCAAGGTGATAGAAATGATATGATTCAAGGAGATGATGAGGGTTCACCAAGTGGACCTGAGGATAGAAAAAATATGATGGTGAGAATAACCTTATGTAATAAGGGAAGTGATGAGGAACCTATTTTAAGGAGAAGTCTTTTCAAGACAAGATGTGAGATGGCTAGAAAATGCTGCAAAGTGAGCATTGATAGTGGAAGTTCTACAAATTTGGCATTAGAAGAGATGGTTACAAAGTTGCAATTTTAGAAGTTGAAGCATCCTAAACCATATCATGTTTCATGGATCAAAGATGATCATAAGATATTGGTAAGTGAGCAATGCCTTGTGAAGTTCAAGATTGGACATTACTTTGATGAAATTTTGTGTGATATTATGCCTATGGATTGTTGTCACATTTTTTTGGGTAGACCTTGAAAATATGATAGATATGCTATGCATGATGGAAGATTGAATCAATATACTCTTTGGGTAAATGGGAAGAAACAAATATTGCTTCCTTTAATTGAAAGTCTAGATGAGGTTAATTGTATTGCTGTAAAATTTGCATGGTTAATGAGAAACAATTTGAAAAGGAAATGAAAAAGAATCAAGTTTGTTTTGCTATAATTCCAAGGAGACCAAGTTGTGTCAATAGTAACCGAGTGTCATTTAGTGGTGACTAAGTGATAGTTGGTAGTATTGATCAAGTACTAGAAGAAATTGTAGAATTGTTGAATGAGTATAAAGAGATTGTTGTAGAGGATATACCAGATGTTTTACCTCCAATCAGAAGTATGTGTCATTGTATGGATCTAATTCCTAGAGATAGTTTTTTGAACAAAGCACCATATAGATTGACACCTACAAAGAATGAAAAATTTAATAGACAAGTGCATGAGTTGTTGCAGAAAGGTTTGATCAAAGAAAGCTTGAGTCGATGTGCTATACTTATTGTATTAACACCTACAAAGAATGGAGAATGGAGAATGTGTACTAATTCCAGAGCTATTAACAAGATCATAGTGAAATATAAGTTTCCTATGCTGAGGATGGATGACATCATGGATTGCTTGAGTGGAGGGAAGTATTTTACCAAGATTGATTTGAAGAGTGGCTAATATCATATCGGAATCAGAGAAGGTGATGAGTGGAAGATTGCTTTCAAGAAAAAAGATGGTTTGTATGAATGGTTGGTTATGCCTTTTGGTTTGACTAATGCACCTAGTACCTTCATGAGGTTGATAAATAAAGTTCTAAAAAGATTCTAGGGTAAGCTTGTGATTGTTTTTTTGGATGGTATTTTGATATTTAGTAATACTAAGAAAGAACATTTTAAGCATATTAGACAAGTATTGTAGAGGTTGAAAGAGGAAAAATTGTTGATTAATATGAAAAAGTGTTTTTTATGTAAGAGGAGATTGTGAATTCAGAATTTTTGATTTCAACTGATGGATTGAAGATGGATCCTAAGAAGGTAAAAGCAATTTTGGAATAGCCTACACCTGAGAATGTGGGTGAGGTAAGATCATCCCATGGTTTGGCTAGTTTCTACTGAAAGTTCATAAGAAATTTCAGTTCTATTTGTAATGTTATGACTGTGACAATGAGAGGGGATGAAAGGAATTGAAATGGACACATGGAACTGATAAGAGTTTTGAGACTTTGAAACAAAAGGTTGCTAAATTACCTATATTGGCTTTGCCTAATTTCAACAAAGTATTTCAAGTTGAATGTGATGCAAGTATTAATTCAATAGGAGCCATATTAAGTTGAGAAGATAAACCTATTGCTTTCTTTAGTGAGAAGTTGAATGATGCTAAAAGGAAATATTTTGTGTATGATCAAGAGTTTTATGCTATTATTCAAGCATTGAAGAAGTGCAGACATTATTTGATTCCTAAAGAGTTTGTGTTGTATATTGATCATAAAGCTTTACAATACTTGGGAAGTCAACATAAATTGAATTAGAGACATATGAAGTGGGTTGAGTACTTGCAGAGCTTCACATTTGTTATTAAGCATAAGAGTGGAGTTACTAACATAGTTTATGATGCATTGAGTAGAAGACATTCTTTGTTGACAGAAATGAAGGTTGAAATTCTTGGTTTTGATGAAATGAAAGAGTTGTATGATGTTGATCCTAATTTTTTTGAGGTGTGGAAGAGTGCAGAGCATCAAATTTAATAGATCATATAAGTAAGTACGATGAGTATTTCATTCAAGAAAGTATGTTGTTCAAAGGTATTCAGTTGTGTATCCCTAGAAGTTCTATGAGAGTTAATCTAATTAAGGAAAAACATAATGGTGGATTGGCTAGACATTCTAGAATTGATTAGAAATTGAGTTTGTTGAAGGATAAGTATTATTGGCCACAAATGTATAAGGATATTCAGAAATTTGTAAAGAGTTATGGGGTTTGTCAAGTTGCAAAAGGAGTAAGTCAAAATATTGGTTTGTATACACCTATTATTGTTCCTAAGAAACCTTGGAGTGACATCAATATGGATTTTGTTCTTGGATTGCCTAAGATAGTGAAGGAGTATGATTCTATATATTGTTGTAGTGGACAGATTTTCTAAAATGGCTCATTTCATACCATGTAAGAAGACATTAGATGTTGAGCATGTTGTTGAACTTTTCTTTAAAGAGATTGTGAGATTGCATGGATTACCAAGAAGTATTATTTTTGACAGAGATAGTAAGTTTGTTAGTTATTTTTGGAAGACTTTGTGGAAGAAGATGGGTATTGAGTTGAAGTTTAGTTCTACATTCCATCCATAGATAGAGGTTGTGAATAGATGCTTGGGTAATTTGGAGAGATGTTTAGTTGGAGATAAGACAAGTAATTGGGAAGTAGTGTTGGCATAAGATGAGTTTGCATATAACAATTTTGAAAATAGGAGTATAGGGAAAACACCTTTTGAGTTTGTTACTAGAATGCAAACTAGAGGTATATCAGATTTGAGAGATTTTGCTAGTGAAGAAAAGAGAAGCATTGTAGGAGAAGAATTTTCTGATTTTATGGAGTCTTTGCATAAAGAAGTGAAGTTGAGGTTGGAACAAAGTAATTAGAAGTATAAAGAGAATGCTAATATGTCTAGAAGACATCATGTTTTTGAAGTTGGGGGTGAGGTGATGGGTCATTTAAAGAAAAGAAGATTTTCTATTGGAACATACACTAAGACAAAGATTAAGAGATTTGGACCTTGTAAGACCTTGAAGAAGTTTGATAGTGGTAATGCTTATGAAGTTGAGTTACCTGATGACATGGATATATCTCCTATATTAAATATTTCTAATTTATATAAGTATCATGAGTCAAATGATGAAGTTGTTGTATCAGAAGATTATGCTAAGAAGTAGATTGAACAAGTTGAATAGATATTGGATGAGAGAGTTGGCAAGAGGACAAGAGGAAAATATTACTATGAATATTTGGTGAAGTGGAAGAATAGGCCTATTGAAGATGCTTCATAGATTTCTCAATCTGAGTTTAATTCAACTCAGATTATCAAATCTCAATGATTTGAGAGAATCATTTCTTTCAACCCCAATTGTCTGATGTAGGAGCATCCTAGGTTGCCTTGTTATCCTGCTCATTTTTGTTCATTTTGCATGTTGATGTTGAGTTATTGTAGTTCTAATGGATGTTGAGTTACAATAGCTCTAATAGATGTCAAGTTACTGTAGCTTTAGTGGATGTTGAGTTACTATAGCTCTAATGGATGCCAAGTTATTATATCTCTAATGGATGTTGAGTTACTATAGCTCTAGTGGATGTTGACTTACTGTAGCTCTAATGGATGTTGAGTTATTTTAGCTCTAATGGATGTTGAGTTACTATAGCAATCTAGTGTCGACCAAGTGTTCCTTCATGTGTTGAGTTACCTAGTGTATGTTGAGTGACTCTTCATGTGCCAAGTTACCTAGTGTATGTCGAGTGACCCTTCATGTGCTGAGTCTTCCTATTTATGCTGAGTGTCAGCACTTGTATGTGATTTTTGCAAGCTAAATTTTAGAATTTATTTTGCTCATGATATTTATGTTAAGATATTTTCTTGGGATGTGTCTAGACTATTGTTGGTTTGGTCTTCCTCTTATGTAATTTTCTAGAATGATCTATAAGCCATTTTGGCATGTATATATAGAGTGTTTAGGCTTAGAGTTAGGTAGTTTTGAAGATATGATTGGAGAGTAGAATTGGAAAGTGTGAATTTGAAGCTAGATCTTAGATTAGGAATGTATTTGTATCTAGGTATAACCTAAAGGGCCTTACAGCTGGGCATTATGCTGATTATTTGATGAATCAATAAGTGTTTTCTCTTCTTCCTCCTTTGATTGTTGTTTTGTATGTTGTGTGTCCACTGTGTTAACTCTTGTAAGGTGGTTTGGATAGCTAGGTGTGCCTTTGGCCCTATTTCTTCATCCCTCCCTACATTAATATCTTCCCCATATTTAACATTCTTCCATCAGCAACTACAACTAGCATATGATCTCCTTTTTTTGTAATAAGATTCATGCCTATATCCCTTGCTTGATCATCAGGATTGAAGACACTCTCTAAGATAATAAGACCCTCAGGAAACTTATTGGAGTTGAGGTTGATGATTTGATTACCATACTAGTCATGTAATCTTGACTGATTTCTATCTAAGAACTCTTCTTCATTCTACAAGAAACTTACAATTTGTGCATCAAATTCAAAGACTTGCCAATTGATATTATTATCTGGGACAATAGGTCTATCCACCAAATTAATCTTCTAGTTCTTCTCATATTCAACTCTCCTTGGGACATCATAAGATGCTCCCACTACTACTAGTCTATTAGTATGTCTATTTCCTTTTCTAGGGATGCTCTGTATATTAAAGGCATTAAAATTTTCAAGCATATCTGACACTCTATGTTTATAAGACCTGAGCAAATCATTCTTAGTGATATTTTGATTTCTCACCTAATTGATCACTGACTCACTATCTCCATATACACTTAATGCTTGAATTGCTCACTTTTGAGCAAGTAAGGGACCCTGAATCAATGCTTCATACTCAACCACATTATTGGTACAACTAAATTGAAACCTAAATGAGAAGTAGCATCTTTCTAGTGCAGGAGAAACCAACATCACACCAACCCCTTATGCATTTTTATTCCTAGATCTTTGATTTTCATTAGGTTAGGAATAAGAGCATCCATTTCTAATATACAATAAGTGCCCGAGCCAGTCTCAAAGGTTTTTGATATAGAATCAAAGTGACATGCATTAGCCCATTCATTTAAGAGGAAATTGGGTATTACTATTGGGGAAGTGATAGGCTCATTTTCTATGTCATTTTCATCTATCTCTAGGATGGTGTTGTTCATATTGATGAGATTAGGAGTGTAGATCTCAATATGATGGAGGGCTAATGATTCTTCTCTAATTGAAGCTTTGGTTTGATATCTTGTTCTTAAAAACATGTATGACTAGTTAGAAGATATGTAACCACCTATTTGGGCATTGAAATCTCTTGAAAGACAAATGGAAAAGTGTGTTTTAACTTCAAAAATTGATATATCTTGAACTACAGTACATCTAGGGCATGTATGTAAGGCCATTTCAACATTTCTAAGGATACCCATAGTCTTGACGTTGCTACCATCTAACTACAATACATCCTTAATAATGGGTTTATATTTCACTTCTAAAATATCAGCAATGCATTTGGGCATTACTAAACTACTAGCCCCTAAATTAATCATGTAGTTGTGGACTAGCTTATCTCCTATAATCAAAGAAACATAAAATGAAGAAGTTATAACCTTTTTTCTTGTTTCTACCTCTTTTGATGGTTGTACCAAACTCATGATATTATCCATGCTAGGTAGCTAATCTTTGAGTTCAATGCTTTCCAACTCTTGCTGTAACAACCTCTTTTGTGATGGTATAGTAGCAACAACATTCCACATAGAAATGTTCACATCTGTTCTCTTCATCTAATATACCACACTAAAAGATGCATTATTTGTCTTAGTAGAGACCCTAGATGTAGATGGTTAAGATGGAACAACTTGAAGTTCATTCACATCTCCTCTGCTCTCATCTTGTCTTTGATGCCAAGGGAAATTAGTAGACTAACTAGCATTGTGTTATTGGGAAAATATTTCTACATGAGCCACTAGACTTGATGTTGAAGCCTACTTAGGAGGAGTAGGAGTAACCTCTTCCACCACTCTTCTCTTGCTCCTTGTATTGTAAGCATAGGAATCCTACTTTACATTACAATTCTCTTCCACCAAATGGTTCATGAGAGAACAACCACCTTGCTAAAAAGTATTTTTAGGTTGATTACCATTGTGTTTCTAAGAAACTACTTGCTTTGGTATAGTTAAAGCCAAGTAAGATTATTCCTTCTAACACATGCAATATACATATGAGTAGTTACAAGAAGGGCAGAAATCTTGATCTTGGGCAAGATTTTCTTGAGGGACTAAGGCCCTATTTAGGTTGGTGTTTGAAGTCTAGGGGTGGTCAATAGGTCTATTATGATTGTTAGGTTGGTTGATAGGTGTATTCTAATTGTAGAGGACATGACTCTAGTTTGGAGGTCTACCATGAATGGGACCTTGATTCTAGAGTTGGGTAGGCCTATTATTTTGAGCTTTTTGCCTCTTCATAGCTATCAACTCATTTCCCATTTTTTTTACTATTACAATATTGTCCTCCATCTTCTTTTCTTGATCATACATCCTATTATCCACATTCTACATCAATGTTGACATCATGGACTCAATCCTATCAACTCCATTAGAGGATGTGGAGGCTATTAGGACCACAACAAGAGGTATAATTGTAGAGGAAGTATGAATAGGGGCTATAGTAGGTTGATGATTGGTCATGTCGGGGAAAAAATGCATTGGGAATCTTGGAGCTAATTTCCCTCTCTATATTAAAATATTTTCCACCCTTATAGCAACCTCATGAGCATTTGGTAGTCTCCTCCCATGGATTGTAGAGTGGTAGAAAATCACTATTAAAGGCTTTGAGATAATACAAAAATGCATTGCTAGGAGAGGGCTTCACTATAGTAGATATTCTATCCCATGTCTTCTGAAATCTATAATTAAAATCAATCATAGATTCATGAGGTGCTCTCTTGATAGTTGTCAGGTATTCTAAAAGTGATAGGTGATCAATTTTGTCAATAAATTGCTTGCATAGGGCTGCCCCTAACCCATCCCAATCAGTAATAGATTTATGAGCTAAACCTCTATATCATTATAGTTCATTCCCTTTCAAGGATAAGGCTAAAAGATTGACTGCTACATCATCATCAATGATGCTATGAATATTGCAAATGTTAGACACCTCTTGAATATGCTCAACAAGGGAAATGGAGGTTTTACTAGTAAACTCAGGTATACTTTTAAGAGTTGATATTGGTATGTCATGCCTTTGGGCTAATATGAGGGGACTTCCACCATTAAAGGTGGCAAAAGCATGAGCTATATCCATGTAAGAAAATGATCTATTGATATGAGCATATGATATTCTAGGCTGAGACCTAACAATAGGAGAAGTGGAGATAAATCTTGTAGGGGTATGTGCTACTACTACACTCCTAATTGGTGATAGAGATACTATATCCTTTCTTCTTGGATTAGAAAAAGAAATCTCTTGGTATTGGAAATTACCTCTAGAAGATGACCTTGTATGTGTCTTGGGCATGAATCACAACAACTTTCATTTGAAACCAGATTTTGCTTGAATTTTGGAGTCACCAAGTACATTTGAACAAATGAGCCTCTTAAAATATTTATACTGAAGGTAGTACTATCTCCTCAGCATGAACATGGAATCTCTTTTTGATGCTAGTAAAATTTAAATTTTTTAATATGTGGTCCCATCGGGCATGCCAAAAACTATTGTCACAAAAGCTTGCACCCTTGTCCAAAGTTTTTACCTAAGGAAAACCTTGTGAAACATTGAAACAACATCCAAGCTATGGGACTTGAACTATGAGGTTGAGTCTCCAGAGAATTCCAACTTCCTCCACTATTAGGATGTACTTAAACTATTCTTGAAGAGAAAAGGGAGAAGGAACACATGAGAGTAACTACCTAATCTACTCTAAGGAGGTGATGCACCAAAATAAGGGTATTCAGACCAATCTCTTCCCATACATGCATAGTACCATTATCATTACAATCCAAACATATATAAATTTAGACTTTCTTTAATCTATTAGCCACATATAGACCAAACAACCAAATGAGCGACACAAGGAATAAAGGATTCACTTCTTATTATTCATAGTCCAAAAGAGATACAAAAATGTAGATTGTAGATATCCATAGTACATTGAAGAGAGGTAGACAAATCTTGCACAACACATTGGTGGCTAAAGGAGATAAGATAGGATGTCATATAATTAAGAGCTGAAGAGGGAATTTACAATAGCTTTTCAGTGTAATAATAAAGAAATAGAGAATATCTAACCCAAAGAAAGAGTATAAGATCTACTTTTATAGTGTAATCATAACTTAGATAGCTTCCACTCTAAGTTAAAATTCAACCACTACAACCAAATCTACAGAGAATAGTCAATAAAAAATTGGAAAAGATATGATCATAGTGTAAATCCATACATGAGAAGATCACTTATTCACTAAATAAAGATTTAAGAGGTCAAGAAATGTGGTCATTAACTTCTGACTGAGTAAATGGGTCAACCAGCTACAATGGAGTGTTCCACTGCACTTATCAGACATAGGGAATTATGAAAGTGGTTATAGGAGATGAAAAATATTGGATTCATCATCAAGGAGTTTCTTTTCCTATCATCAACTTGCAAAATCAACCATGCTATTTGGTCAACTAGAGTCAACAATCAAACCTTTCAATGTGTACCAAACATCTCTTACCATTCTAATACTCTATCAGCATTTAAATTTATACCATATGTTTGATTGCCCGTGATCACAACTTCACCACCACCTTTCTTCAATAACAACTGTTTCTTGTGAAACGATGACCAATTGATTTTCATTGCTTTGTAACTTGCTTCTAACATCTTTTATTAACCACCACAACTCTATGAAGGTTAAGATCTTGTTTGCATCCACACTATCACCACCTTGACATGAGGTTCACCTTCTAACCTTATAACCAAGTGAAACAATGTAAATTGCTTGATCACAACTCTAACCTTAGCTTCTTCTTAACCTATTATGGCCATGAAATGGCCATAGATCTAAAAGATCTAATAGTGTGAAATGCATCCTTGATGTACTAAAGACTTTCCCTTTCTACACAATCATGGCTTGAACCATAGTATGTCAATATAACCTTACAACTAGATGAAAATAAAACAAATGGACCTTCATGACTTTGACCTTGGTTAAGCCAACTAACTCTGTGACAATGTGAACACAAAGAAATTTCTCCTTCACCATCTTGACCTTAGCTAATAGTTAACCAACCATGACTATGTGAATTACATGGTCATGACTTCAAATGTTCTAAGGAAGAACATGAAATAAGGGATATAGCTAATGTTAGATTATTTCATAAAAAACCCCAGGTGACCATTGAATGGATTATCATTCAATTTTATTTTTTTTTGTGGGATGGCATTTTTGGCTAACATGCACCTATACCAAAAAACAATACCAACAAAAAAAACCACACAAAAAATACCCAAACTGATAAAGCTGACATTCATGGAAAATTGTAGGACTACATGTCCACATGACTAGACTATGGTTGCTTGATTGGTTGCATATCCTGGGTGGAACCTTCTATTAATGTAATCAATATCAAAGGCCCCAATAATAAATGTCTTATCACTACATGAATAATGTGCCTAACCATCGTCAGGCCACATGCACCTGCACTTGCTCATTTAACAACATAATATGATATTTAGGAACATCTTGGGAATATGCCAGTCCAAATCTCCATCTTGGATTTACTTTGCGCTAGTCCACTTTATAAAGAAATCCTTGATAGTGAACTTCATGAATATCACATCCCTACTAATATCAATGCTACAAAACTTAGAAATTTGGTAGACCATCTCACCACCCAATGTGCATTATCCTTCAAACCCTCTGATATTTAGTAGTTGAACCAAATCACATCCTTCCACTTTGCATAGCCATCATGGTTTCCAACATTGTCATCAAGAGGGTCAAATAGACAATGGACCAACCTTAAACCTATATACATTTAATTTCATCAAACAAGTAGGATACACTGAGGCATACATCATAAATGAAGTCATCACCATCAAAGCCTATGAAAACTTAAAGTGAACCACTAAAGGAACCATCTTACTACTTATCAGAGTTGGGCCTACTATTTAGGAAATAGTTTTCCATGGATTCACAATATGAAGGCCTTTCCATCCAGTTATCATTAGTGCACCAAATTTTAATATCCTCTAACTAAGATAACCATTCATGTCAATCCAAAACCCTTCTCATATTGGAATGCAGTGGAAGAATCCTATGATAAACACTTCCATAGTATTGGTATTGGTACCATCATTTCCATCTCTTCTGGTACCTACCATGATCTCGACACTATCCTAGCCTCCACACTCTCCACTATTAAAATCAACTACCAAGGCCATGGTGAATTTAATCTCTTAGATGTATTTTTTTTTGGTGATTTGCCTCTTGACTCACATACTTGATGGCACCCAACCTATTAAGGACTGCAAAAAGACACAACTCCTTAGCTCAAACAAATTGGACCCACCACATTTATTACCAATAGGATCCTCAATGAGGATGAAATTGATCCAAAAGCACACCTAGGCTACCTCCATTGTTTGATTGATTTTTAGATTGTAATTGACTCTAGCCAAGAAAAGAGCATATATTAGGTTGGTTTTAGACCTTAGAAAGTCATTTGGATAGGTGAGTTAGTCATTAGGACTAAGGTCACACAAATAACCATTGTTAGTTGTTATTTCATTTTCTTAGTGTGTACAAGCAATAGTGAGTTGGAGTCATTAAATGTATCCTAACACATAGAATAGGTGGAAAAGATGATTTAAGGTCATTTATTTTTCTTATGCATCAACCTAGAGGGGTTAGAGGTCCTAGAAACAAGGGTCATGTCATAAGTACAAAGATGCCAAATGTTAATAAGAGATAATAGATTTCCACAATCCATTGAAATTATTGGTCTAATTTTTGGATTAGATTGTGTTCACTTTTTACCATCAACATTTCGAATCATACTACATGATTCATCATTAGAATGAGAGAGCATGAGATGCAACACCAAGTGATGATGAATAATGTAGTATGATTTGAAACATTGATGGTAAAAAGTGAACACAATCTAATCCAGAAATCAAACCAATAATGCCAAATATTGTCAAAAAGTTGACAAAAACTTGGTTACATTGGATCCCCTAAGTATAAGGAGTGGGAAATCCACTAAGATGTCCTAAAATATATGGAAAAAACATCTAACACTTTTTTGAAGGCTAAATCTTGAGTTGGGAGGTTGGATTGTAAGAAGTTTGTGAATACAATAGTGATAGTGACTGTGATTAGTGTGCAGAATGAGAATTTTCATCTTGAGTGGTGTTGTAATTCACATGATAGGATTAGATTCAAGTGTTTTTAAAATTTTAAGTAAGTTAATTAGAGTAGGTTTAGTGTGTGGAGTAAATCATTTTAGTTTGAGAGTGTACATTGCCATGTGCTGAGCAGATTAAGTTTTTATGGATCCTGAATAAAAATCAATCATGGGAACTTCAAAGAAATGGTTGAATCTTAAAGTGGGATCATTTTACATTAAGTATGTAAAGGTAGGAGACTAGATGAAACTTGTTTCTATTTTTAATGTCAATCCCTAGGGGAGTTAGGTAGGTCTGATTAGAGGTTTGACAATAGAATAAATAGAGATTTCTTGCAGGGCATGGAGGTATAGTACAACTCCAATAGTTTTTCTAGTAGGTATTCAAGGTAGTTGAATGTACCATGAATATTGGGTTCAGTTCAAACAATTCCATAAGGTTCATACTAAGTTTCTAACAGTATTAGGGCTATCCTGAAAACTAGGCCTTTTAGCCCTGTTTTATCCTTCATTATGGGAAGGAGGTGTACAGAGATTTCTAGGAATAAAAAATTGAAAAATCCTAAAGAAAGAACAAAAATGTATCTAAATCCCTAATTTTTTTGGTAGTTTTTTTGGAGAATATTTGCAAGAAAGTGGATTTAGTCAGTTTCAAGGGCTAATTGGCATTAGGCCTAATTAGGCTTCCTAAAGACAAAACCTTGAAATTTATAAGGAAGAAGCCTAAATATCTTTCTAAATGGACTTGAATGCAAGAAAATGGAATGATCTCATGTCTATGGATGACCTTGCAATGAAGGATGAAGTTTGTGAACAAGTTGCACTTAGAGCTCTCTAAGTGTGTGTGGAGAAGAGTATTAAACTAGCGTGCATTATTCTTTCCAGAAAAATCACAAAAGATTAAACTCTTGGAGAAGATTTTGGATTGGTGTTAGTTAATTATCTAAACCAATCAGGGATCTAAGAGGACTAGGTTCCTAGAAGAGATATGCTAGGTCTCTTGAGGAGCAATACAAGTACCCCTTGGAACACTCACACCATATTGGTATCAGAGCTTGAATTGATCAGGCTTGTGGTTGATGTTTTAGTCTATTGAATCAGCGGGAGAGAATATACCAAGTGGAGAAATAGAAGACAACACTATGGTGACTAACATTGATTTAGCCAAGAAGGTTGAAGAACAAGAAGAAGACAACAAGTCATTAAGAGAAAGACTAGTTTAAATGGATCAACTCTTGGGTGAAGTCCAAGCAAAAATTGATAAGGTCAAAGAGAAAAATGACCTAAAGGAAGAAAAAAAGCAAGGGAGAAGGAACTAGAGTTGGAAGATGAAGAACCAACATTTGACCTTGTTCTTTCTGAAGAGCCATTCTTAAAGGCATTAAAAGCATTGAGCTTTAGGAGTGCCATTATTTAGTGGGCAAATGGATTGAGATTTAGTTCTAGATTTGATTGATAGCATTAAGAACCATTTTGAATGTGATGGTATCTTTAAAGCACAAAAGTTATGGTGGCCAAGTCTAGATTAAGAGGTTCAACTCTTACTTGGTGAAAGTTTGTGCAAACTGAGAGAGAAAAAGGATGGAAAAGGTTCTATAGTTACATCGATAGGTATGGTAAAAAAAGTGTAGCAAACCTACCTTCCTAATGACCATGAAGTTCAACTTCATAGGAGGAGACAAAATCTTAGACAAAAATATTTGGATGTCCAAGTATATATCAAGGAATTTCAAAAATTGTGTTCGAGGTCCAAAGTAGTTGAAGATGAAAGATACTTGAATGGCCTCAAATGGTCTATTCAAGAAGATATGATCTTAATAAATTTGAAAACCATTAGGAAATGTTACCAAATTTCCTTGAAGATTGAAGGTCAAAGAAAGAGGAAGCAAAAAACCTTTAAAGTTAAAGCTAAGAGCAAGGATAATAGAGCTCAAAGAGGTTGATATGGTGGAAAAAAACATTAGATTCAAGAGCTCAAGGTGAGGTAAAATTTAGTGAACATCAAGAAGGAAGCTCAAGAAGAGGTGGTAGAGGAAGAAACTCTAATTCTAGAGGAAGGAGTGGACAAGGAGGAAGAGACAACTAATTTTCAAATTTGAGGTGCTACCATTGCAATCAAATGGGGCACCCTGCTTATAGATACCCAGAGAAAGGTGGTTCATTACAAGGAGGTGACAAGAGGATAAACTTAGCTCAAGATGAGTCCAATACAATAGAAAATCATGCTAAATAACCATTAAATTCAGAAGAAGGGTAGAAAATTATGATGAGGATAACTCTAATCAAAGAGCTAGTGAAGGAGGAGCCAAGCCAAAGAATATCTTTATTTAGAATAAAGTTTAGAATGATGGGTAAAGTGTGTAGAGTTATCATTGACTCAGGGTCTACTGACAAAATTATTTTAGAGGAGGAAATCAGCAAGTTAAAAATGAAAAGGATATCCCACACTAATCCTTATAAGGTCACATGGCTAGACAAAGGCCAACATGGGTGGATTTCTCAATTGGAAGGTACAAGGATAAAGTTTTATGTGATGTGTTACCAATGGATGCATGTCATTTTCTCCTAGGTAGACCATGTCAATTTGATCCCCAAGCTATCCATGGTGGAGGAAAGAACTCCTATACCTTTAAGAAGGATAATGTGACTTTCAAAATAAAATCATTGATGGAAGATGTTGATACAAAGACAATTGGTCTAAATGTATTTATGGTGGGTGAAAATGAGTTCCTACAAACCATGGAAGAAAGTGAAGGTATATGCTTTACATTGGTTTTGAGACCAAAGGAGCGAAATGGAGGTAAGGAGACTAAGAAAAAAGAGTTACCTAAGGAGATTCAAGGGATGTTGCAAGCTTACCAAGGTATTGTAAGTGATGGAAAACCATAAAAATTACCCCCTAAAAGATCCATAAGCCATAGGATAGACCTTATCCTAGGAGCTACCCTACCTAACAAAGTAGACTGCAAGATGATCCCTCAACAAAAATAAGGAAATAGCAAGACAAATAGAAGATCTCCTAAACCAAGGCCTAATTAGGAAGAGTATTAGTCCATGTGCTATACCTACTCTACTTGCACCAAAGAAAGGAGGAACTTGGAGGCTCTGTATGGATTCAAGAGCCATAAATAGGATAACCATTAGGTATAGATTCCCTATGCCTAGGATTGAAGACCTAATGGATTGTCTAATTGAAGACAAGTACTATAACAAGATAGAATTGAAGAGTGGTTATCACCAAGTAAGAATACAAGAAGGAGATGAGTGGAAAACAATCTTCAAGACCAATGAAGGGTTGTATGAATGACTTGTCATGCCATTTGGATTATCTAATGCCCCCTCCACATTCATGAGACTCATGAATGAATTTCTCAAGGACAACATATGAAAGTTTTTAGTAGTGTATCTAGATGATATATTCATCTATAGCAAGACAAGGAGTGAGCAACTAGAACAACTTGACATTTTTTTTCAAGAAGCTACATGAGGAGAAGTTGATGATCAACTTGGAGAAGTGTGAGCTCATCAAAATAGAGCTAGTGTACCTTGTGTTTGTTCTATCACATGGTCAACTAAAAATGGATGCAAGAAAAGTGGAAGCTATCATGAATTTGCCTACTCCAAGGTTAGCAAAAAAGGTAAGAAGATTTCATGGTCTTGCACAATACTATAGGAAATTCATAAGACAATTTAGTGTAGTTTGTGCTCCTCTATTAGATACTATCAAGGGAGGAATGAAAACTAACTTTCTATGGAATGAACATGCTAACAAGAGCTTTAAGTTATTAAAGGATAAGATATCTACTCAACCTTTTTTAGTGTTGCCAAGCTTTGAAAAGCTTTTCACTATTGAGTGTGATGCTAGTAATGTGGCAATTGGGGTTGTTCTAAGCCAAGAGGGAAAACTAGTAGCTTCTATTTTTTAAATATTGAGTGATGCTAAGAGAAAAAACTCCTCATATGACCATGAAATATATGCATTGGTCCAAGCTCTAAGAAAGTGGAGGCATTATTTTCTTCCCAAGGAATTCATTGTATATTTTGACAACCAAACACACAGTTTCTTGAATTCACAAGAAAAGTTAAGCAAGCACATGAAGTGGGTTAAATACCTATAAGCATATACCTTCAATATCAATCACAAGAAGGGTGTTCTAAAAAAGGTGATAGATGCATTGTTTAGAAGGGCACTCACACTCTGAGAAATTTAGTTGAAGAGCATGGGGATATAACATTTCAAGGATCTATATGTAAGATGATGAGGACTTTGCTAACGTATATAAGGTATGTGTTGAATACAAGAATAAATTTCATAGTAGGTATACTAAATATGGGTATGTGCAGGATCATGGTGTGCCAAAAAGTGGCAACCTGAAAAATCTGTAGTTCTGAAATATCTCAAACCATTTCAAAATCTATTCCAACTTTTTTCCCACCCACCCTGATACTAAATGAAAATAATCAATTTATTTATAAGGTCTACTATATCTTTTGATACCAACCCTATATGGTCAACTTTAAAAACATCCTAAAAATGTGTTTTTGGCCTAATTTTATGTGATTTTTACTTCAAATATGTAGTTGATGACTTTTTTTTCACCAAAATTTGGTGAAATGAAAAGGGTTTCTTAAGAATGTTCTTATCTTTCCATAAATGTAAGGTTCGTAAAATTATGAGTTTAGTAAGTAATTATTACTTATTTTCTAATGGAGTTATGTATAAAGTGCTTACTAACACACTACTCTAAAAACAACTCTAACTTTCAAATGGTACAACATTTTTTAAATCCAAAAGATGCATCACATTCTATGTTTCTTCTACTATAAGGGAAGAAAATAAAAAAATTTATTTTGCATAGTTTTGAATTAGTTAAGGTGGTCAAACATGAGATTTTTTTTATTCCAAAAATACTGAAGTCAAAAATTAATTAATTATTTATTTAGAATAACAATACCCAAAAATATGTGTCACATCTAGGCATGAGTCTACTATTTATATCTAGAATATTATTTAAAAATATTATAATTTGACTTTGATTAAGGTGGTCAGACATACGTCTAATTCTTATTTTTGTTCTGAAATTTTTGTAATATTCCATTAAAATTCAAAATTTTGACCAATCAATTTTTATTTTTTTGAGATAAGTCCTACTAGTTTAGAAACTAGATTCAATTTTCTAGAGATTCTTTTGTCTCAAATTTTTGATATAAAGTTAACAAGAAGTAGAAAATTACACATCAAGTTGACATAACCCTAGTTTTCTAATTTTTTATTGCCACTTAAGAGCATAGTTTGGTTGACCATGATCTTGCACATACCCATATACTTTGCAAAGTGATCTTTTGTTTAAAGAGAACCAATTGTGTGTCCCTAGAGGCTCTATTAGAGAGAATTTAATTCAAGAAAAGTATAATGGAGCTTTGAGTGGTCATTTTGGGATGGACCTTGTTTCAAGGTTTTAGTATTGGCCTAGAATGAATCTTGTTGTTAGGAGGTATGTGGAAAGTTGTGTCATATGTCAAAATGCTAAGGGCACTTCTATAAATAGTGGTCTTTACCAACCATTACCAATTCCTACTAGGCCATGGGAATGCTTAAGCATGGATTTTGTAGTTGGGTTACCAAAGACAAGAGAAGGCATGAATAGTGTGTATGTAGTTGTAGATAGGTTTAGTAAAATGGCTCAATTTGTGCCATGCAAGACCACTAATGATGACACTCAAATAGACTCTCTATTCTTCAAGGAAATTATGAGAATCCATGGGTTACTTATTAGCATTGTGTTAGACAGGGACACTAAGCTTATGAGTCATTTTTGAAAGAATCTTTGTCAAAGATTGGGCACCAAATTATCCTATGGATCAACTTACCACCCCCAAACTGATGGGAAAACTGAGATTGTTAATTGCAGCCTTGGGAATCATCTAAGATGTTTGACTAAGGAGTACAGACAATAGTGGGATCAACTAACTGGACAAGCTAAATATCCCTACAATGATACCATAAATAGATCTATAGGGAAGTGTCCATTTGAGATAGTTTATGGACTACATCTTAGGGGTGTCTATGAGTTAAGAGATTTAAAATATGGAGTGAAGACAAGTGGATATGCAAATGATTTTTTATATGCCATGAAAGAGGTTCTTGAAACAATGAGGAAAACATTGACAGAGAGTACCATGAAACATAAAGAAAAGGTGGATGAAAGTGGAAGGTTATTTGAGTTCAATATTGGTGACTTAGTCATGGTGCATCTTAACAAGTCATGACTAAAGAAGGGAGTCTCTCACAAGCTACAAATGAAGAGAATAGGACCCTATCCTATATTAGCTAAGTATGGTGACAATGCCTTCAAGGTTGAACTACCAAAGGATAGTGGACTATCACCAATCTTCAACATTACAGACTTAATTTATTATAAAGGACCACAAAAATAAGTGGATTACACTCTTAATGAAGTGGTCAGAGATGTAGAGGATCTCTAATTACCTACTGCTATAGCTATAGGACTAGACAACATACTAGATACAAGAGTCTATAAAAAGACTAGAACCAAGGAATACAAGGAACACTTGATAAGGAAGCATGGAAAAATGGATGTTGATGCAGTATGGATAAAATAATTAGAGTTCAAGAAGTTAGGGATTGATTCAAATATCCTTAATCTAAGGGCAGATTGATCTTTTCATTTTGGGGATGATGATACAGGAGCACACCTAGGCTACATCCATTGTTTGATTGATTATTGTCTTGTACTTGATGTAAGGAAACTTGGCAACAAAGAATATAACCGTTTCCACATAACCCATAATAGATCTAAAATAAATACGAAATTAAAATCCACATGCAAGAGAATAGACAACATACCCACAAAATGTGACACAAGATATACCCTAGGAAACCCTCATTGAGGGAAAAACCCAGCCTCCAAAAGCATCCATCACCATGTATTATTCAGCAAAAAATACCATAGCCATACAACCATGGAAGCCTTCATGGCCATAGCCACAACCGAGCAAACTATGTGAACAAGCATGAATCCACACATCCCATGCCATGCTTCCAACCTTCACAAATGCTCCCTTGGCTAACCTGTCAAGCCTTGTCTCGCTCGACTCTTGCCTTTTGTCTTCTCCTTGTCCCTCTCTCTATAACAACTACCCTTGTGGCTGCTTATATAGTAGCAAGTCCCACAAAACCACCAAGTGGTATTACATAAACCATGTGCTAAAACCATGTGCTACCTAACCCACTGACCCCACATTTAATATTGGGCATTTAATTCTTTTCCCCAATATTAAATAATTACATGAAATATTTTCACAATGTTACAATACAACTCATCAAGAATATTTCATGGGAATCTTTACATGTTGCACGTCCATGTAGGCACAACATTACATAATAGAAATAAAATAATAAAATAACAATATTATGCGATGTGTGCAACACCCATTATCTCAGCACTTGACTCTAGCCAAATCAAGAACATTTATTAGGTTGGTTTTAGACCTTAGAAGGTCTTTTTTTTTGTTCGCTAGGTGAGTTAGTCATTAGAGCTAAGGTCACACAAATAGCCACCATTAGTTGTTATTTCATTTACTTAGTGTGTAGAGGCAATAGTGAGTTGGAATCTTTAAATGTGTCCTACCACATAGAATAGGTGGAAAATATGCTTTAAGGCCATTTATGTTGCTTATTAATTGACCTAGATGGGTTAGAGGTCCTAGAAACAAGGGTAATGGAATAAGTGAAAAGATGCCAAATGTTATCAAAAAGTTGTCATGCAACATTTATAATTTATTGAAAATGTTGCATGCAACTTAGTTACCTTTGATCCCCTTAGTATAAGGAGTGTAAAATCTACTATGATGGCCTAAAATATAGGGAAAAGGCATCTATTACTTTTTTGAAGGCTTAATCTCAAGTTGGGAGGTTAGATTGTAAGAAGTCTGTGAATACAATAGTAATTGCGACTGTGATTAGTGTGCAGACCGTGCATTTTCATCTTGAGTGGTGTTGTACAAATTGAAGGAGTAAAAATAACATTAGATTCAAATAAAAGTATTAGATTCAAGTGTTTTTCAATTGTTAAGTAAGTTGATTAGAGTAGGTTTAGTGTCTGGAGTAAATCATTTTAGTTTGAGAGTGTGCACTATCTTGTGTTGAGAAAATTGAGTTTTTATGGATCCCACTTAATAATAGACCATGGGAACTTTGAAGAAATAGTTGAATATTAAATTGGGATCATTGAAAATTATGTATGTCAAATTAAGAAAGTAGATGAGACTGGTTTCTATTTTTAATGTCAATCCCTAGGCAAGCTAGGTAGGTTTGGTTAGAGGTTTGACAGTAGAAGAAATAGAAATTTCTTGCAAGATTTGGAGGTACAATATGGCTCCAATAGTTTTTCTAGTAGGTATTAAAGGTAGTTGAGTTCCCCATCAAGATTGGATTTATGCCAAACAATTCCATAAGTATTTGAACTAAATTTCTACTAGGGTTAGGACTGTCCTAAAAACTAGGCCTTTTAGCCTTGTTTATCCTTCATTATAGGAAGGAAGTGTACGAAGATTTATAAAACTAAAAAATTGAAAAATCCTAAAGAAAATCCAAAAGGGTATCCAAATCCCTAATTGGTTTGGTAGGTTATTTGGAGAATAATTGCAAGAAAGTGGATTTAGTAGGTTTCAAGGGCTAATTGGCACTAGGTCTACTTAGGCTTCGTAAAGACAAAACCTTTAAATCTATAAGGAAAAAGCCTAAAGATCTTTATAAATGGATTCAACTGCAAGAAAATGGAATGATATCATCTCTATGGATGACCCTAAAATGAAGGATGAAGTTTATGAGCAAGTTGCACTTAGATCTCTCTAAGTGTGTGTGGAGAAGAGTTTGGATTGATGTTAGTTAATTATCTAAACCAATTAGTGATATAGGAGGACTAGGTGCCTAGAAGAGACAAGCTAGGTCTCTTTAGGATCAGTGCAAGCACCCCTTGGAACGCTCACACTAGAAATGGCCCCTCACATCAGTACATGGTTATATAAAGACCCACCTCTAAAGGATAAACAACTCCTTGAATATTTCAAAGAGAAATATCTACACTCACATTGACTTGCTACCAAATAATGGGATTACCAAGGAGGTGGATTAGGGCACGAGGAGTTAGGAGTTAGACAACTAGTAGAGGTATACAAAGAGGATAACAAGAAAGGTCTATGCTATAAACTCTCCACAATTGGGAGCACTAGTAAGGATGCCCATTCCTTCTTAAACATTTAGAGAAACCTCATATAAGTTGATGACATCCCTAAAGAAGTTGAAAAGAAATCCAATGACAATATTTTCCTTGATGAAATCATATTAGGAGCCTTTGTGCTCTATGAACTATCCATAAGCGTCATTGACATTCCCCTAACTCATCCTAAACTCATTGATTGGAACTAACCAAGTGTAATCCATGTTGACGAATTTTCTACAAAGCACACACTCTTAAGATTCATGATGGCCAAGACACCACACAAAAAGCCACCACTGCCATCTATGTCTACAAGTTAGACCCAAAGGGATACTTTGGGGAGGATGAAATATTTGGTCGCAAAAGTGATATAAATAAAGAAAATCAAAAATCAAAAAAGAAAAAGAAAAGTTTCCCCTAGTGAAAACTCTTCTCGAGCATCATCAAATCATTCAAAAAATAAAATAAAAATAAAGGGCATATCTAACAATGAAAATCTCTTTGGGCTGCCTAAAGATGGATATTTTATCCTTGCTCCACATTATCATAGACCTGTAGTATCATTGATTCTAACCAAGCATACCATACCAGTCAATATCAGTCTCACAAATATACCTAGGATTACATACATTGCAACATCCTTACCATAAGATCAAGTAGACCTTCTCATTGAGGTACTGTAGGAAAATATTGGTTAATTCACATGGTTTTATCAGGATATACCAGGACTAGATCCTAAATTAGTGGTACACTATTTTATAGTAGATCGAAAGGTCTAGCTAGCCAAGAAGAAACTCTGAAAGATGCATCCCAAGGTCACTCTACTAGTCAGAGTGGAATTAGAAAAGATGTTAGAAGAAAATATCATCCATCCAACTAATTATTCAGACTAGATCTCCAATATGGTGCCCATCACCAAATCCTATGGTGATATTAGAATCTGCATAGATTTTAGGGATCTCAATAAACCTTGTCCTAAGGATGATTTCCCTTTGCCAAATATCAACATAATTGCAGATCTCATAGCTACCCAAAAACTATTATCACTCATGGAAACATTCTCAAGGTATAATCAAATATAGATAGTAGAAGATGATCAACATAAGGCAACATTCACCAACCCTTGGGGAATCTTTTTCTACAACATGATGCCTTTTGGGTTAAAGAGCATAGGAGCCACCTATCAATGAGCTATGACAGTCACTTCCATGACCTCATCCATCAAATCCTTAAATATAATGTGGATGAAATCTTGGTCAAATTTTTAATGCCATGGATCACCTATCTCACCTTGGAAAAGTGTTTGATTGGTTAGCAAAGTACCACCTCATGCTTAACCCCAAGAAGTGCATTTTGGGCATCACATCCAAAAAGCTCCTAGGATTTATAGTATCATGATGTGGCATTAAGATTGACCCCTAGAAGGTTAAGGCCATCATGAAAATGCCTCCTCCCAAAACATTGCAAAAACTTCATATTTTCCAAGGTAAGGTATAAGAAGTAAGAAGGTTCATCTCACAACTAGTAGATAAATGTCATGTATTTACACATCTGCTCAAGAAAGGTCAAAATTTCATGGAACCTTATGTGTCCACACAACTTTGAAAGATCAAGAAATACTTGGCCAATTCACCTATCTTAGTTCTACCAATTTTTGGGCAACCATTGATACTATACATAGCAGCTACTCCAATAGAGTTGGGTGTACTTGTAGCACAACTTGATGAAAAAGGAAAAGCAAGAGCCATCTACTACGTTAGTCATAATCGAGTTGGATATGAGATTAATTAATCTCATATGGAAAAATCTTATTTATCTATGGTTTTTGCCACTTAGAAGCATTTCCATTACATATCGAGTCATACTATGCAACTTATCTCCAAGATTGGCCCTTTAAAATGCATGCTATCATGCACAACTCTCACAAGCCGCTTGGAAAAATGGGTAATGCTCCTCAGTGAATATGACATCCAATATGTTGATATAAAGGAAATGAAGGGACACGTTATAGAAGATCATTTGGCCAATGCACCATTAGTTGATGTTGATCCTCTAGTTATCGAGTTTTTAGACGAACATCTCTACATGATAGAAGAACAACCATCATAGAAGCTATATTTTGATGGATCATAGACCTCCCATGATTTAGGAGTAGGGAATCTATTGGTTAGCCCTCAAGGTGACTACATTCCCAAAACCTCCAAGCTCTGATTCTAGTGCACCAATAAAATCTCAGAGTATGAATCTCTAATTGTAGGGCTGAAGACAATAGTTGAATGGAACATAATATAGCTACAAGTCTTGGGAGATTCACAAGTAATTATCAAATAGGTGCTTGATGAATACCAAAGGAAAGTTGGCAAGCTACTACCCTACAAAGAAATGGTCAATCAATAAAATAAAAATTTCACCTAGATCCACTTCACATAGGTACCAAGGTTGTGAAAAAAAGCCACAAATGCAATGGCCACTATCAGTTTGTTCTTCAAAATTCCTTAGGAAGTTACATAGTATGATTTCTTAGTCGAGTATATGAGAATGATGAATCAATATGAGTATGTATCTTGGTTGGTCCGTAATCCCTGTGCTACCACAAAAGTCATGCTTACCTAAAAAATGGTATCATATCCCTTCACCTCACACAAAACCAATGCTAAAACCTCATTCATAGAGAATCCCACTACACTTTCATAGCCAACACCCTATATCATTTAGGTTATCATGATACTCCTCAATGTTTAGAACAAAATGAGATTGGCATAGCATTAAAAGAGGTACATTCTATACGTTATGATGCTCACACTAGTGCTATATTCCTACCATGAAAAATCCTAAGAGCGGGCTACTATTGGCCTACTGTTGAGCATGATGCTTGTGAATTTGTCAAAAGGTTTCTATCTTGTTAGTAACATGCAAATTTGATATGAGGTTTTTTTCAAGGCCTCCAACCTATCGCACCACCATGGTTGTTTCCATGCTGGGGGTTTGAGCTTGTCGGTGTCATTACACCGCTATCTTTAGAAGGCCACAAATAGATCATCACTACTATAGATTATTTCACCAAGTGGGTTGAGGTAGTTCCACTTTTCACTACCACATGTGTTTAGGTATCTAAATTCATCCTCTATCATATTATATGTCACTTAGGTGTCCTTGCTACCTTTTCTTGCAAACCACAAAGGTAATTTTGAATACCTCAATATGGAAAATTTATGCACCTCCCTCCACATTCATCATTTTTTCTCCAACCCTTAATTTCCACAAGGTAATGGCTAGGCTAAGGTAACCAATAAAACCCTACTCAAAATCCTCAAGAAAGTTACCAATGACCTGATCATGATTGTCATCTACAAATCAACCTAGCCTTATTGGCTTACCGCACTTCATTCCATACATCCATAGGTACAAATCCATACTCCTTGGTCTATGGTGTCAAAGTAATCTTTCCTATTAAGGCTAAAATCCCATCCTTGTGCATATCTCTATGAGGAAAAATATTAGATGCGGGCTACCGAGTTGTTAGACTCACATAGCGAGATCTACTAGATGAAAGAAGGAAACAGGCCTATGACTACCTTATAGTCTATTAGAACTAACTCAAGTGAAACTTCAATAAAAAATTTCACCCTTGAAAATTTCAAGTCGATAACATGGTCCTTAATGAAAATATGAATGTCTAGGAAGACTTTGAGAAGAAGGGAAAGTTTGAGCCCACATGGCTTGGCCCATATGTTGTCACAACATCTTTTGGCTCAGAAGTATATCACCTATCAATACTTGATGGTGAAACCATGAATGATCCCACTAACATCATTCCCCTTAAGAAGTTTTATGCTTGAGACCCTCAGTGTATCCTACTAACCTTGAAAAAATAAAAATAATACTAAAGGAAAATAAGCGTCCAATGTTGAAAACTTGGCAATTTAAGCACCTTGGTTAGGTAACTTGGTGAAAAACCAATAATAGTTTCCATGTGTACTTGGCCTTCCCATTATCTATCAACAATCCACACCCTCCCACCCTCTCACTTGATCTTATCATCCATCTCCCCATGTTCCCTTGATGTTCCAACATCGCATCACAACACAACACATACCACTATCCCAATTCATGAGCTTGGAATCAATATCTGAGAAGTGTATTATATCATTGCATTCTCACTTGTATCATATTCATGTATCATATCCTTGTATCATATCCATGTCTCATATCTATGTCTCATAGCCCTGTATTATAATATGTGACCTATATCATATCCAGTCTATTATCTTCTCATCCTGAGCTTTTCATCCACTATCTCCTCATCCTAAGCTTTTTGACATTGTACTATATCATATTAGTTCAACTATCTTCTCATCCTGATATTTTCATCTTCTATCTCCTCATCTTGAGCTTTTCTACATTGTAATATATCATATCAGTTCCACTATCCTATTATGCTAAGCTTGTGTATAGTAATTCCTTGTAAGTATCTTGGTCATTTTATTATATATCTCTGCATCCATCCTTGTCTTGGTCCCATTGTATAAATCCTAGCTTTGCATGTCAGTTCATGTCTAATCAAAATATGTAGTTCTCCTTGCTATGCATTTTAGGAAGTCCTCATGTGAGATCCATTTTCATCCAAGCACTATCCTAAATTTTTTAGTTTTCCTAAAATTCCATCACCACTCTGGCTACCACTAATAGATCCTTGTGGGCTACAACTTTCCTCTTGTCTAGTCTTGGTCTATGCATCTCCCATCCTCCTAATCTCTTTGGAAATAGGTTATTTTCTATCCATTTACTCTTTCTTTTGATGTTCAATTTCAATTTTTGTTCTTGATTATATTTTCCAAAACACTTTTTTTGTGCCCTCCTCAAGCTCACTAGAATCACTGTTATATCATGGTGTGTTGCAAATGGGGCAATTCAAGAGCAAGGACTGTATTAGGCCTTTTGTATTTTTTTCTCCTTTTGAGTCAGTCAAATGTGACCCTTGCATATTCCAAATATGTGATCCCTTGTGGTTGCATGGGGCACTTAGAACCTATAAGTTTTTTGTGGGTTACCCAATGTTATTTTCACTCTGATTCCGCTAAGATTCATGTGTGATGTTGGGACAATTTTGCATGTTTGTTTTGTGTTAGTCTTATGTAATATTGGTGAAAACTCCTTGATGTTCTTTTTAACCTTGACATGTCTCCAATATTCCTATATCAAACTCAGTGCTCAACTAAATGGTGGTGCTCCCTTCTGGAACAACCCCCACCACTTTTCTGAATCCTATCAAATCCAAAAGATAAAGCTATCCAAAAATCCCATCCAATTTGTCCTCCAATCATGATATACTACTCTATTAGTCCCTAAAACTCCAAAGTCTCCAAAACCCCCTTCCTCCCATAGTCACCACCCCCTAGATTCATTTTATAAAGCCAACCAATCCCCCCCCCCCCCCTCTTCTCAAACCAAGTCTTTAACTCCGAGTTATTCTTGTGTAACTAGTTCTCCTTTGTCTCATTCTTTAACAGTGAGAGTCTCACTCATTGTTAATCCTCTCTTAACCAATCTAAGTTCTCCCACTTGCCCTAGATTCTCATACTTTTCAAGAAGTCGTTGGGCATCATCTTCTCTCCCAATCACCTTCTCGAGGGGGCATCACATAGTTTAGTCTCTCCTCATTCTTTTAAATACTGGGGCAACTTTGTTGCTTTAAAAATATTCTCTGCATTGTTTATCTTCAAACTTCTTTGAAATAGTATTGTTCCAACACTATGTCATAGAGGGGAAAAATGTAGACACCTAAATCTTATTACATCATTTAAGCAATCCTATTTAGTCATCTCCTAAGAAAACATTGCTTAAGTATTTAATATTTAACTAATTTAATATCATCCCCTAATTAATTAATTAATTAATTAAACTATAGTCCAATTGATAGAATTAAATAAAAAATTAAAATTCTAATTATTAATTAAATCCCTATTCTCATATAAATATAATAATTGAACCATGCCTATTTAATTTAATTCCACATCCCCTTTTATTAAATTAATTATTTAATAAATCAAACTCCAACCTCTACACTATTACATTTGGGACCAAATTGTGATGGTAGGTCATTATAATTGCAATGACCACCCTCGCCCAAGTGATAGTACTATGAATTGGCTCCTATCAGATGGGTGTGAGACTTTTTCTATCACAAATTGTGATGGCAAGGTTGTCTGTCACAATTGTGATAGACAAAGCTGTCATAACTTGGAAGAGGCAAGGGAAAGAGTTCATCTTCTTGTCGTCTCAATTGTGATAGTAGATTGTCCCAATTGTGACAGTAGACCACCGCAATTATCATGTTCCAAGCTTTTAGGATGTGAAATCTATGCTATGAAAATGATGGCTATCTATTGGAATAGTCTTTTAAATTGCAAAGAGTATGTCATCATAATGTTGTAAGTGTGATTACTATCCATCTAAATAAGTCATTGCAATTGTGATGGCTTGCCGAATTATTAACAAAAATTGGTAGAAAATGTTGAATTATGGTGTCCTTCTACATTGGCTAACACCAATAGATTCCCATAGTTATTTGTCATGAAATCATAAGTTAATATTAAGCTTCACTTAGTTTTGAGAATAGTTTAATATTATCTACTAATCAAGGCCAACCATGTGAAGGTGAAGATCATTTGGCCCAACCCCCCGCACCAACCACCCCCCCCACAAACATCTAAATTCCCCATTAACATTTGAAATTTTTAAGAAAGGACCAATCTTTAAAGTACAAAAAAAGGTTCTAGACCTGAAAAAGTGACATCATTTTCCCATCTTTTAGTGTATGTCATTTTCTCATCGCATCCAAAATAAGATTATGCCACTTCAAATTGAGAATACATGTGCAACTACATTCTATATTCATGGACAATAGGCAGAGCTAAAAAACCCACCACATTTACATTTATTTAATAGGTCTACAAAAACATCTTAGAAAACTGTAAGCTTTTTGGTTTTCTTAGCTCCACCTGATGTCAAACACATATGAATTGAGATTGCATATTGAACTATGTTTTCCTTCTACATTTCTTGAAACCAATTGACTCACATAGTTAGTTGTCATGCAATCGTAGGTTAATGATGAGCTTCACTTGATTTCAAGAATATTTCAATATTCTCCACTAATCAGGGCCAACCATGTGAAGGTAGAAGCTCGTTTTCCCTCCTCCCTAACATCTAAATTCCTTTTCAACATCTAAAATATTTAAGAAAGGAATCAATCTTTAAAGTATAAAAAAGGTTCCAAACCTGCAAAAGTGACATTATTTTCCCATCTTCTAGTGCATGTAATTTTTTTGTTGCATCCAAAATAAGAATCTATGACTCTCAATCAAGAATGCAGGTGAAACTATGTTCTATATGCATGGACAATAGGTATAGCTGAAAAAATGTAGCTTGCTTACATTTATTTAATAAGTCTATTAAGTTTTTAAAAGTATAAACTATATACATATGTATTTAATAGGTCTATTAAGCTTTTTAAAATTACACACACACACATATATACATAGACATATGTATATATATGTGTATACATATATATACATACATATACAAAGATCACAAGGGCATGATGACAAAATATACCGATCATAAGGGCACAATAATGAAATCCCAGATCTCCATTGATCTCCACAATCCACCATATCTCTCTATACACACACACACACACACACACACAAACATACATACATACATACATACATACATATACATACATACTATATACATACATACACATACATACATACATCCTTTGCATGGTTTAGTGGTAATTCCATTGTGATGGAGGCTTATGCAAGGGAATGAGCCTTGTGATTATCGAATTTACACAAAAGAACTTACTTCTTCAAATTCTTACACAACTCTTCACTGAAGTTATTCTTCCAGTAGTGAGAATAGCTGCTACAAATTCCTGGGAGCCAAAGGACCTTGAACCTATGCTATATTTTCTGGAGACATTGGAAAAGTTACCACTAGCTTTAGTACTTAATAACATTCTAAATCATATAGTGATGCCCAAATTAACAACAATAGTAGATACTTGGGATCCTAGTAGGAAGAGCATGCCAATACAAGCATGTTTACATTGTTGGCTTCCATAGTTGGGCCAACATATGGAACCTTTATATCCAACCATTCATTATAAATTGGGGAATGCATGTCATGCCTGAAATTCAAGTGATGCATCTACATATGCAATTTTGTCATCTTGGAAAATTGTATTTGATCCTGATAGCTCAGAACAAATGATTGTTTATTTTATTGTACCTAATATGATGATGGTTCTACAACAATTTGTAATCAACTCAACTAATCAACAACTAGCCAATTTAATTGGGTTATGGCTTGTTTCTTTCTAAAAAGATATTCCATGATATGTTTTTGTAAAAAAAATTGTGAACTCTACCCATTTTTCTTAGTCTACATTATTTTTGTGTAGGATATTGAGGTAAGTCACTTAGCATGGTTTGAGTGAATTTTATTATTTTACTATTTGGATTTTGGAATATGTATGCAGCTAGATCAATTTTTCTATTGTGCTAAGATCTCTCTATATATATACATACATAGGCACACATGTGTGTGTATACATACATACATACATGCATATACATAAATAATTGTAATATATGTATTGGATATGCATTTTCTTTGCCATTGATTATAAGCCATTGATTATAAGAGTGTATCAAGGTTGGGAACCACTTCAACACCCTTTGCATGGTTTAGAGGTAATGTCATTGTGGCTGAGGCTTCTACAAGGGAATGAGCCTCATGAGCTAACATATAATTTTTAAAAATAGTTAAGTACTACCTAACTATGTCAAAGGTGCCTGTACACTCGAGGCATACTCCACCTACCAAGCTACCTACATACCCATATCCACGAGATCAAGACCCTTGAACTACTCAATCTAATGAATATGTAGTTCTAGTTTCTAATTGTTTTGATGTAGCTATATTCCTATAACCACTAGTGAGCTTTACTCACCTAATACAACTCTTCGCTATCATACACCCACTCAGGAAAATTAGGCAATTTTCTATAATTACAATATTATAATACCTTGTTACAACCTTTGTGTTGTAGTTTATAGTTAATATAAGGTTAACATATATACATCCTAACTCACTCTTTATATAGTTATTTTTAAAATCTTGTAACAATAATCAATGGGTCCAAATAGAACAATCAAGTTAATGCTGAAACTCAGAGTTTAGCCTTCTATTTTCAAAAGCTAGGTAGACTAGGTTGCATCTATTGAAATGTCTTAAGATAAACCATAATTAAAAATTCTTCATTCTATAAGGGGACCCTTTATTCAAATGTAAAACTGGTTACACATGCATGATTCTTTTTTTTATGCAAAGTTGGTTTTGAAACACATATTCCTTTTATTAAATGTAAGGTTGATTACCTAAACATCCATACATGTATATGCATGGTGAGTTACCAAGAATGTCACAAGATCAATCTTTAAAGTACCTAGAATATCCTCATCACCTCCTACTACTCTTAGGGGAAGTCAATCTTCAATGCTCATGAGAAATTCATCACAATTCTTTACTAATTCACATACATCTAACATGGGTACATCAAGGAATGTCCTCATCACATCTTGTAGACACTTAAAATTGTCCTAAACACTATATTAATTAATTTTAATTTTTCCCGTGACATTGTAATTATTTATTAATTAATTAATTATATTGCTCACATTCTTCTACTAATTTAATTAAATTATTTTAATTAAATGAGTTCATTCTTCTAAATATTTAAATTTAATTTAAATACTCCTAGCCTTAATGTGTTAAATTAATTTAACACATGATTCTCCATCATCCCCTTTTTAAAATAAACTTTGTTTATTTAATCCTCACATCATACTAATTCCTCTAAACCATGATTAAATTAAATCCTATTTAATTTAATCCTAATCCTATCCTAAAACCTAGTCTACAACCATCACTCTCATCCTTCTAAGCCTACCCACTACTTACACCCACTTTATTATCCTAAATCCCTTTCTAAACACCTTTTAGCTCTTAAGAGTTTGTTCACACATGTGTGAGAAGCTCTTGATCCAATAAAGCTTCCACCTCTTACACCTCTTACACATTTGTCCCCCACTCCTTCCCCCAAGGTTGCTCACACACATGTGTGAGCACACCTTGAGCCTCTCAAACATTAAAAGCTCTTTTTGACTTTTGCATGGCTTGTCCTTTTGCCCATGTTTCTCCCTTGTGGCACCTATGTCGATACCACATAGATGCCACCTCCCCAAGGCCTCTCTCAAGCCTATAAATAGAGCCCTTGTCTCAAGAATTTTCCATCTCCTCCATATGCATTGTTATCATGCTAGTTTAGAGTTAGAACTTTCTAGAGATTTTATGCATAGTTACTAACCCTTTGGTAATTGTTTATTTCTTACATTTCTTTATATATTCATGATAGTATTACATTCTTAGATTTTCTTTCTACATCCATTTCCATTATCCATTAAGTGCTCTAAAAAATGGTTGCTTCCATAGCCATCTCTTGAAGTATTCTTCATCATTTAGCTTAGTTGCATATTCATTATTGCATCTTTCATCATCTTGGGATTCATAGTTGTGTTTGGGGAGAGCATACTCACATCCCTCCAATCTAAAACACACAAACATGGCCTCTCATGGGTGCCTTTGTTGAGCTATTTGAGGTTGCATAAGGACTTTATTTATTGGTTTCTTGGAGTTGCAAAACTCAAGCATAATATTAGTTGTGTTTCATTTTTTCTTCAATATCTTAATATCTATGTCCAACTAATGTTTGTTTGTTAACTCTTGCTTCTAACAGGTCAAATTCTCATGCAATACACATCTTACATAAAATGAATCCAATATTACAAAATTCCCCCTAAGAAATAATAGTTTAAGTGAAATAAACACATGAAAATGAGAATGAAAAGTAGGAATCTACTTACCAATAGGCATTTCCATCACATCTGTGGCCATGCTATGTGTTCAGTGAGTTTTATTATTTTTCTATTGTGCCAAGATCTCTCTATTTATATACATACATAAATACATGGACACACACATATATCTATGTATGTATATATACACATATATACATATACATATACATATCTATATAGATATATGTATATACATACATAAATATACATAGATCAAAAGGGCATGGTAATGAGATGTAGAGATCACAAGGGCATGACAACAAAATGCAGTGATCACAAGGTCACATACATACATACATACATACATACATGCATGCATACATATATAAAAACATACAAAGAGATATATATACACATACATGTATATATACATACATACACGCATATATACATACATATATACATGTATGTATGTATATATAGAGAGATCTTTTTTAAGGTGCCAAGTGACTTGCCTCAAGATCTTGCAAAAAAATAATGCAAACTAAGAAAAATGGGAAAAGCTTGCAAGAAATTTTACAAAAACATAACATAGCAAAAACTTTTAGAAGAAACAAGTCATAACCCAACTAAATAGGTCTAGTTACTGATTAGCTTGGTTGATTACAAATTCTTGTAGAACTATCATTAGATTAGGTACAATAAATGAATGAGATACATAGATCACAAGGGAATAACAATGAGATACAAAGATCACAAAGGCACACCCATAGAATGTAGCAATCACAAGGGAATAACAAAAAAATCGTAGATCTCCATTGATCTCCATAATCCACAAGATCTATATATATATACATACATACATAGACACACACATATGTGTGTTTATGTATGTATATATAATAAGATATATACATATGTATATACATACATACAAACACACATACATATACATACATATATACATACATCACTATAATATTTGGGGTCAAATTGTGACGACAATGTAATTTGTGTTGATTTTCATGTTTTGTTTTGCAATTGTCCCCAATGTCATCGCAATACCAATGTTGGAGTTGTAATTACAATGCCCCACAACTATAAAAAAAAAAAAAAAAAAATATGACATAAATCATTCCCCATTTTTTTTGATTGTAGAGAGCTATGCAGGAAAGAGGGTTGAGAGCTCCAAACAAGGGTGAAGAGCTATGAATATTTTCGTGCCCGTCATTGTTGTGATTTCTACATTTCATTTTTGTGACCTCTGCATTTCATTGTTGTGCCCTTAGTCTAGAATTTTGTTGTTGTGTCCTTGCTCTGCAATTTGGTTGGCATGTCCTTGTTATGTCATGCCCTTGCTCTGTATTTTGGTTGTTGTGCCCTTGTGATCTCTGCATTTCATTTTCATACCCTTTCTCTATGATTTCATTGTTGTGCCCTTGCTCTGTGATTTTTTTCCATGTAATCCCCTTGTGATCTTTGTGCCCTTACTCTAAGATTTTTTTGTCATGTCATGTCCTTGCTCTGTGATTTCATTATCTTATGCTAGCTCTGCCATTTTCTTGAAAGGCTATGAAAATTTAGAGATCATTTTTGAGGTTCTTATTAGATCTTAGCACAACATAAAAATTGATCTAGCTACACACATATTCTAGAATCCAAATAATAAAACAATAAAACTCACTCAACCTGTGCTAAGTGACTTACCTTAAGATCCACCACAAAAATAATGTAGACTAGGAAAAAAGGGTCGATTTTGCAAGAAATTTTACAAATTTTACAAAAACACATCATAATAGATATTTTTAGAAAGAAACTAGCCATAAACCAATAAATTGGATATAGTTTCTCATTAGCTGAGTTGATTACAAATTTCTTTAGAACTGTCATTAGATTAGGTCCAATAAAACAAACAATAAACTATTCCCATCTAGCAAGATCAAATATAGTTTTCCATGATATTTTTGCAAGCCACATTTTGTATGACTATTACTCATAAAACCAATCATTTCCAAAAAATTTATTCTCTTGAGGCCTCTTGCCCAATTGTTCATGTATTTTTCTATGCTTCCATATTGTGCATATTCTATGTAATTATCACTCCACTTTTTATCCATCTCATGGGATGACCTCTCTTTTGACACATTGCAATAAATGATTCATGCCTCCCTTCACTATGGCGACTCTACAAGCTTTCTCTACTCCATGCGAGCATGATATCCTCTAGTTCCAAAATGATGCCTACCAATGTTTGATTTTTGAATGAAAGTTTAGACAATCTTTTAAACAGACATCATGGTAGAATTCAATCAAATAGTTCACCTTCCTTGTCTATACTGCTCGATTCATGAGTTGTCACTAAGAAGTGTTTTTTGATAAGAAGCTTTACATTTATTTTTGTTCCTCACCTATCATTTTTTAGATATTGGCTTCTTATCCAATTTTTATAGTCACCCTTGTATATGGATTATTTTAAAGCTGATTTATATTTTGCTAATGCTTAATATTTCATGGCTTGGCGTGAACCTTTAGTTTAGAAACTCA
Source organism: Cupressus sempervirens (assembly GCA_028749045.1). NCBI lineage: Eukaryota > Viridiplantae > Streptophyta > Pinopsida > Cupressales > Cupressaceae > Cupressus > Cupressus sempervirens. Next base: position 67,615,108 of record CM053783.1, read on the forward strand.
ATTTGTGAGGTGGTGATTTAGAGACTCCAAATCTCCTCCACTAAATATTTTGGCAATATTCTATATGGGTTGTCATCAAAGAGGGAAAGTCACAAAAGTTTTGAAAGATATCCAATAATTGTATTGGAACATTCTTTGACCATGGGCTGGAAATTGAATTGTTTTGTCAAATAATTCATATGCATTGTGATTCTTGTTACATTCTTGTCTAGAGAAACCTTTGCCAATTTGAACTACCATATTTAAAGCAAGTATGAAATGCCAATTTTTGTAAAAATTGTGTAGTGTCCTCTCAAGTAGGGAATATGATTTTTTTGTTCTTTTGAAATTACCATAGTGGATATCAAAGACTCATCATCTTCAAAACAACATGGAATAAGGTAACACCAAGCAGCATGTATCAAAACCAATTCTGACTTAGAGTTCCTTGAAGTAAATTGTGATGAATCTCCACTAAATACATTTGATCAAACACTTGGCATCCCTCTTTATCAAATTTCAACCTATCAACCATTTGGTATATTTGTGATTTCTCTCATATGGGAAATAAGGCATACAAATCAAGGTCAGGTGGTGTGAGTTGGAAATAGGGCATAGACCATGGCATAATTTTGAAGGCTCTAAATCTCCAACACCAAATGGTCATACATGTGTAGGTATGGAATAGAGAGACACCATATACCTCCCCATGTGGTGGCTTTGATTTGGTTAGAGGTGATATATCGTAGGCCTGATAATGAAGCTTGGATTAGATTATCATTTGTATTCCTCAAAACTTCAAACTCACCAAATTATAAGCTCCATATTCATTTGTATATGATCACTAAATAAGATAAACCATGCACATTATCCAATATCATGTAGGAAATTCAAATAATTGAGAGGCATATGTTGTTGGCTGGGGTACCAAAATCAAGGTCAAAATGGTTTGAGATGGTTCATCTTTGAATGCTCCTAGGAATTTGTAGCAGCTATTCTCACTAATGGAAGAATAACTTTAGTGAAGATTTGAGTGTAAGGAGTTGAAGAAGAAATTTCTTCTTCTATGTAAATGTCATAATCACGAGGCTCTCATAATATCCTCAATGTTTTCTAGATGCTTATTCTATTATGTATTCTCTTTCTAAAGTCGCTCCTTCTCCTTCACTCTCGTGCCTTAAATTTTTATTATCAAACTTTTGAATATCTACCTCTACCTTATCTAATACCAACTTCACATCATGTTGCAACTTTGGCATAGGTGTTTGATCATCGATAGCTTTCATTTCAGCATTCAAATTTTCAATATTGGTCAATACCCTCACTTGCGGACCTCTCATGTCAAGAAATTTCTATATTGTTTCAACAATATTTTCTTGCTTCTAAGCTAACAATTCTTCAAGTGCATTTTCTTGTAAAACATTAATTTTTTTGAACAATTGTAAACTCTTAGAAAGTGTATTGTTGTTTTCATGTATATATGTATATAGAATAATGAATAATAATAATGTTTTCATGTATGTCAAAATAATAACTAACATTACCATTGGATCACATAATAATGAAGTAATCAGTAACTAGATCAATTTAACTGGTGTTTCCAATGTCACAGTACCTACCAAAATACATTCTTCGATTCTATTGAGTGGCTCCCATAATATCCTCTATGTTGTATAGTTGTTGTTTTTGTCGTGCAGTCTCTTTCTAAAGTTTCTCCTTCTCCTTCTCTTTCTAAAGTCATTCCTTCTCCTTTGCTCTCATGCCTTAAATCTTGATTATCAAACTTCTGAATATCTACCTCTACCTTACGAAAATCAATTTCAGCATTCAAGTTTTCAAGATTGGGCAATATCTTCACTTACAAACCTCTCATGTCAAACAATTTTTGTATTGTTTCAAAAACAATTTCTTATTAAACATTAATTTTTTTGAACAATTGTAAACTCTTAAAAAAGTTCATTGTTGTTTTCATGTATGTATGTATGTATATATGTGTGTATGTATATATATATATATATATACATATATATATATGTATGTATATATGTATATATATGTATATATATATGTATATATATGTATATATATATGTATATATATGTATATATATATATATATACATATATATATATGTATATATATACATATATATATATATGTATATATATATATATACATATGTATATGCATGTATATGTATGTATATATGTATATATGTATGTATATATATGTTTATATATACATACATTCACACATATCTACGTGTCTATGTATGTATGTAGTATGTATATATACGAAGAGATCTTGTGGATTTTGGATTATGGATTATAAACAAAAAAGAAAAGAAAACATGAAATTAATCATTCCCCATTTGTTTTGATTGATTATGGAGAGCTACGTGCAAAAGAGGGTGGAGAGCTCCAAATGAGGGGGGAGAGCTATGAATTTTGGTGGAGATCAATAGAGATCTATAATTTTGTTTTGTACCCTTAAATCTCTGCATCTTGTTATTGTACCCTTGTGATCTCTGTATATGCATGTATGTATGTATGTATGCATATACACATATATACATATTTATATGTATATATCTGTGTATATGTATGTATGTATGTATGTATATAAATAGAGAGATCTTGATACAATAGAAAAATAATAAAACTCACTCAATAGGTAGCATGGCTACAGATGCAATAACAACACCTATTGGTAAGTAGATTCCTCTTTTTCTCTCTTATTTTTCATGTGTTTATTTCACTTGAACTATTATTTCTTAGGGGGAATTTTTCAATATTGGATTCATTTTATGTAGGAGGCAATGAGGGAATTCTTGAATGTACCCATGTGATGAATTACTTGTGAGCAATGAAGATGGACTTCCCCAAAGAGAAGCAGGAGGTGATGAGGACATTCTAGGTATTTTAAATATTGATCTCATGAAATTCTAGTTAATGTACCATGCTTATACATGTATGGATGTTTAGGTAATCAACCTTACATTTAATAAAATGAATATGTGCTTTTAAACACGCTTTTGTCACATTGATTATTGTCACAAGCTTTTAAACATAACTATATAAGGAGTCAGTTAGTACATATATAGGTTAACCTTACATTAACTGTAAACTACAACATAAAGGTTACACTAGGGTATTACAATATTGTAATTATAAAAAACTACCTCATTCACCCGAGCGGGTGTATGATGGTGAAGAGTTGTATTAGGTGAGTAAAGCTCACCAGTAATTATAGGAATATAGCTACATCAAAACAATTAGAAACCAGAACTACATATTTTTTAGAGTAAGTAGTTCAAGGGTCTTGATCTTGTGGATATAGGTATGTAGGAAGCCTAGTAAGTGAAGTATGCCTCCAGTGTGTAGAGGCCGTGGACATAGCTGGGTAGCACTTAACTATTTTAAGACATAATATATAACAAGTAACAAGTAGTTTGACATGAAAATTTCACAAATTTATTGTTTCCTTTATTGATAGTCACAAGAATCATCTAGTCTCTCCCAAAAGATAAAAATAATAGGAAAACCAGTTATAAAGGTAAAAGCGTTGCAACCTCCTAATAATTTTCATAACCAAATTTTGGATTTTAGAAATAGATTTGGTAGGAAAGGATTCACTCCAATGTCATAGATTCCTTTTTTTTTCTATTATGTTGCTATCATAATTTCTATAGCTGGCTGTTAGTTCCACAACAATGTTGCCAAAAATCTTTCGCTATTTCCATGGACAGGTTCGATGGTTAGTCATCGGACCCAAAGCATAATTGTCGCATAGACTTCGTATATGTGATAGTGTCTCCAAAATATTTTTGTCACAATTGTCACAGTGCATTGATCCATCTAGCTTCAATTCACAAAAGATTTATGCATTACAATTGTGATAGAATCCCTTTTCATCACAATTTTTCATGGCAATAGTTTAATGCTCATCCAATAGGAGCCAATTCCTATTGGTGTCACTTGGGCGACAAGTGGCCATTGCAATTTGACCCTAAAGGTAGTAGTACATACATATACATGTATGTATGTAGAGAGAGAGATCTTTTCAAAGGTTCTTATTACATCTTAGCAAAAAAAAAAAAAACAATCTAGTTGCATACATATTCTAGAATCCAACTAATAAAACAATAAAACTCACTCAACCCATGCTAAGTGACTTGCCTCAAAATCCTACACACAAATAATGCATAGTTAATGGGTAATATGTATATATAATGTATGTATGTAGGGTAAATATAATGCCCATTAACAATGACATTAACTCTTCCCATTTTTCCTGGTCTACACACACACACACACACACACACATATTTACATACATACATACATAAATACATACATACATACATATATATACATACAAATATACAAACATATATATACATATATACGTACATATAAATATACATATATACATACAAACATACATACATACATGCATGCATACATACATCTACATCTTTGCATGGTTTAAAGGTAATGTCATTGTGGCAAAGATTTTTGCAAGGGAATGAGCCTCGTGATTATGACATTTACATAGAAGACAAACTTGATTCTTCAACTCCTTACACTCAATTCACTAAAGTTATTCTTCTAACAATGAGAATAGCCACTAAAAATTCCTAGGAGCCAAGGGATCTTGAACCTATGCTACATTTTCTTAGACATGGGAGAAGTTACTACCAGCTTTAGTACTTCATAAAATTCTAGATCATACAGTGATGCCCAAATTAATTACAACAATAGATACTTGGTATCCTCATACAGAGACTGTGCCAATACATGTATGGTTACATCCTTGGCTTCTATTGTTGGCTTAGTGTATGCAGCCTTTATATCAAACCATTCATCATAAATTGGGGAATGCACTTCATGCCTAGCATGCAAGTGATGCATCTACATATACAATTTTATCACCTTGGAAAATTTTATTTAATCATGGCTTTGTTCAAGTCTTGATTTTAATGAAGTAGCAAAGTGGTTTTTATGGTGGAAAGGACTATTTTTCTTGAGCTTCTTGCTAATGAGAGGATAAGAAGTCATCTAAATATAGTCCTTGAAATGATAAATCAATCTATAGAGGGTACAATTCTGGAACAACCTGGGGCTAGAGAGAATGTAACCTATCTTTGGGTGATGGAGCAATGCCAATTTGAGGCACTTTAGTAGAAATAAGAAGCAGCAAAATTTCTTAACAACAAGCCTCAACTTCCATGAGTAGTGGGATTCACTTGAATAATTTCATGGGTGCACCTTGGTTGAGTTTGAAGGAAGTGAATGAAATATATGTGCGAGAACATGACATCCAATTTTTCCCTATAGTGGGATGCACATGTGATGGTCTTTAGGTTTATGTCTTTGAAACTCTTAGTATCTATCTATATTCTATAAAATAGCAAGTGCTTGCATAATCAGGAGATAGATGGGTGATTGTATCATTGGAGCAACTAGTTGAGATGCACTGTAATCGAACTAGAGGAAATAATTGATAAAACAAAAATATAATGAAGAGAAAACTTGAAAACTTGAAAGTTGAAATGTTGGAATGAAAGATATGAAGGATCAAAAACCTATGCCAGTTACAACACAATATGAAGTTGATTTTATATATATAACACACAACGTAAATCATTCCTCATTTATTTTGATTGTGAAGAGCTGCATGTGAAAGAGGGTAGAGAACTTTGAATAAGGGTAGAGAGCTTTGAATGTTAGTGGAGATTTTATTATCACGCCTTTGTATCATTGTATTTTATTTCCTTTCCCTTATGATCTCTACATTTTGTTGTCGTGCCCTTGGTGGAGATTAGTGGAGATCTAAGATTTTGTTTCCATGCCCTTGTGATCATTGCATTTCATTTTCATTCCCTTGTAATCTCTACATTTCATTTTCATGCCCTTATGACCTTCATGCCCTTGGTCTACAATTTTCTTTTTGTGTTGTTCCCTTGTGATTGCTATGCCCTTGCTCTGTGATTATCTTCAAGGGGAGATAAAATCCTAAGATGAGATTGGAATAAAATTATTATGATTTTTTTTTGGAGACAACTTATATGGATACATATCTAATGATCATAGGTCAAAGGTATTCATGTGTATTATACAATTTTCATTAAAAAATCCCTAGTTACAAAAGTTGCTTCCACCAATAGAGAAAGTATTTGCCCTTGAGTGAGAAACTATACACCATTTGTAAAAGCCCTCTACTTTTTTGGAACATTGAGCACATTCCATTTTAGTAAAATTCAGGTCTACAGTTATTTGCATTTATTTTTCAAAGATATCAACAATGATTGATTAGAATTTCTTACATTTATTTCTAGATATTACCCTCTATCATTTGCTTCCCCCAGACATTATTTTCATCTTTAATTTCCCAAGTCTATCCATACACACCTTCCTTCTACCCCACCATAGGTAGGGACTAGAGTTGCATGCAACCCTTGTTCTCTAAAGTGCATATGGTCAAATAAAGACATGAATTACATAGGCATTATTTATTAACCTACATATGGTCTTTTATTTTATGCAGTCCTCTATATGGCCTATTAAAAATATAATATCTAATTTAAAGAAAAATAATAGTCTTAAATGTATATGATTAAATAAAATAAACAAGAGTACTAGTTATAGTTGTATAATTCTAATATTACTAATTATGTTAAACAAAATATTCAATAAACAAATATAAAGTAACATAAATGGATCATTTACTCAATCATATTATGACTTAATGTGAATGAATATGATCATTACCTAGATGATATTATGCATGATATCTTTACTCAATCACCAAGAGATTATATAATCTATAAGTACAAATTTCTACATACTTAGTTTGGTAAGAATAGTCTCAATTGAATGCAAAGATAATTGCTTGTGTGAATTCAAGACATGAATAATAATTTAATTTAGCACAAGTACTATGCAAGTGTGTATTTATGCATGTAAAGTAGTTCACATAGTGAATTGATATACATACATACATACATGCATGCACATATGCATACAATCATCATAATCAGTTATCGTTGTATCTAACCAAAGCTATTATTTATGAACAAGAGACACATGTTTAGAAGGAAAAAAAGGAACATTTACATAAGTACCTCATCTCACCTTGAAGAAAATCATAGAGAAAGGACACAACACAACAACAAAATGAAGTGATCACAAGAGAACTATAAAAAATCCTAGATCTCCATTGATATTTGCCAACATTTAGAGTTGTCCACCCTCATTTAGAGCTCTCTACCCTCTTTCATGTACAACTCTCCATAATCAATCAAAACAAATGGGGAATAATTAATGTCATGTTTTTTTTTTTTTTTTTTTCTTTTTTACACATTCCTCTATATTGCCCATTACAAATATGTAGTCTAATTTTAATAAAAATAATACTCTTAAATGTATATGATTAAATTAAATAAATAGGAGTACTAGTTGTAGCTATATAATTCTAGTATTACTGACTATGCTAAACAAAATGTTAAATAAAATAAGTATGAAGTAACATAAATGGATCATCTTCTCGATTCTATTATGAATTAATGTGAATGCATCCAATCATTACCTAGGCAATATTATGCACAAGATCTTTACTCAATCACTAAGAGATAATATAATATGTCACTACAGATCTCAACATAATTAGTTTGGCATGAATATTTTTGATTGAATGCAAGGATAATTGCTTGTGTGAATTCAAGACATGAACGATTAATTTAATTTAGCACAAGTACTATGCAAGTGTGTATGTATGCATGTAAAGTTGTTCATATAGTGAACTAATATACGTACAAACATGTACATATGCATACAATCATCATAATTAGTTATCCTTGAATCTAACCAAAGCTATCATATTTGAACAAGAGATACATGTTTAGAAGGGAAAAAAAATATTTACATAGGTACCTCTTCTACCCTTGAAGAAAATCATAGAGCAAGGAAACATATATCACAAGGCCACAACAAAACAAAGAAATCTAGTGATTACAAGGGAATGACAACAAAATCCTAGATCTCCAGTGATCCCCACCAACATTTAGTGCTCTCCACCCTCTTTTGCATGCATCTCTCCATAATCAATCAAAACAAATGGAAAATGTTTAATGTCATGTTTTATTTTCTTTTTTGTTTATAATACATAATCAACAATCCACAAGATCTCTCTCTATATATACATACATCCATGCATGCATGCATGCATGCATACATACATACATACATACATACATACATACATTCATACATACATACATACATACATACATACATACATACATACATACATGCATATACATACATACATACATACATATACATACATATATATACATACATATGTGAAAAAAAAAATGCTAAAATAAAAGCTATCGATGATCAAACACCTATGCTAGAGGAAATATAAAGAGATACCTATCTAGAAGGAAAATAAGTGGAAATTTATATAGCCCTTTAGGAAAATCATAGAGCAAGGGAATGGGAAAAAAATCATAGAGAAAGGGCATAGAGATCACAAGGGTATGCCATGGCAACAAAATCATAGAGCAAGGGCATAACAACAAAATGACGAGATTACAAGGGCATGAAAAAAAATCATAGAGCAAGGGCATAAAAATGAAATGTAGAGAGTACAATAGCAAAATGTATCACAAAGGCATGACAATTTTCAAAGCTGTCCACCCTCATTTAGAGCTCTCCACCCTCTTTCACACAAAACTCTCAACACAATCAAAACAAATGGGGAATGATTTTTGTCATGTTTTTTTTTTTTTGTTTTTACTCATGAGGGCATCATAATTATGATGCCAATATCAGTATTGTAATGATGTCAGGGATAACTGAAAAAAATAATGTTAAAATCACCATAAATTACATTGTTGTCTCAAATTGTCGTTTCAATTTGACCCTAAATGTTGTAGTGCTAATTATCCCTAAATTTTTATCATTAGCTAAATCTAACCTATTCACCCATGCTAACTTGACTTAGCCAACTAATTAACCCACCTCATTAATGTTATCCCACTTTTATCCCTCTAACATGTCACTTGCATCCTAATTCCCTCCTAAGCTAAGCCTAATCCCTTCCCTAAATATGTGCACAAATTTAAGCAAGGGTTAAGAAGTCCTAAGAAAAAGAAAAATCAAACTCCCATCCCATCCCTCTTAAATTCCTATCCAAGTACCTCAAAGGTTACATAGAATTTAAATGCTCTTACATCCCTCTTCCACACTCTACCTCCATCATAACTCCCTTTGACAATCCACTTTGCCCTTCCTCTCACATTTGATCCTCTTGTGACACTTGTTCACAAGGCCATGGACTTGAGAAAACACAATCCATGTACCTCCCTCTCCTTGAATCATATCCTTCCCTCATCCCTCATCCATCCTTGCATATTGGCCCTCCATCCTCACATCCTTGGCCTATAAATGAAGCCCTCTCTCTTCACAATTTATCAATCAACTCTTATGAAAAATCATAATCTCCTTTTGGAGAACAAATCACTAAACCTTTCCCTCACCATGAAGGAATCCTTACTCACCTCATACACTATGTTTCATCCCTTGAAGGATCCCACCAATTAAAATCTTGAGTACTATTTGAGAACACGTGTCCATCTTTGTACACTTCTACACATCAAGAAGGCTTGTTTGAGTGCTCTCCTTTGGTTTGTACACTCTTTTTTTACATTCTTTGTCTAATCTATGTGTGATCAATGTCTTAGTTTTGTGAATGTTATATCTTGTTAATATTCTTTGCATTCTAAATTTCATATCTCTATAGTACCGATTAAACTTTTAATCACTTCAAATACTTTAGATCTAAACATTCAATAACTCAGTCTCTATAGAAGATAATTAGTAACATAAAATTGTAATCCAATATCCAAATAATTATCAAACTTTTAGAATATAAAAAATCAACAATAAAACATCTCAAATAACATCCACGCAATAATGACACTAGGATTTAATGTGGAAACTCAATTTGGGAAAAGTGACAGGTCACATGTTACCAATTTTTCACTCTTATGAAGTGAGCTCTATTAGGAGCCAACCCTATTAAAGGTTACAAAATACACTGTTAAAGGAGCCAACCCTTATTAAAGGACTTAAGAAAATAACATTAGAATTTTATCTTGATTAAAGGATTTACATATGACTATTAGGTCAACCTTGATTAATGGATTTCAATATTAATACAATGGTTAGAAAATAACAACAACTTTGATTTGAAAAATATAACTAACTTTGCAAATACATATCATATTTTGGTTTACATGTTGATCCACTAAATGGTCTCCTTTTTCATCTCTATCTCTAGTCTACTTGGCACTCCTTCAAAAAATCACACTTTAACTCATAACAATTCTTCTCAGCCTCCTACCCAAATTCAACAATCAATAGAATTAACAAATGCTCCAACCACATTAGGTTATCCCTTGTACCTCCTTAAATAGGTAATTCTGATCTTTTTCCATTTAAACATCACCGTAGATCTTAGGGTTTGGTCAGATTCATCAAACCCTTCCAACATTTCATCTTCTAATTTCTCTTCTAGAAACTTCTCCAAAATTCACCTTGAATTCTTACATAGAAATGCTCAAAAAAAGTTCCCCTTGAATTAAATGCTCTAAGTCATCAATCCTTAACTTTAACATGCTTTATATATTCTAAGAAATTAACCATGTCAGATGGAAATCATAATGTCCTCACCATCTATCAAATGTTGTCCCTCGGCCAACATTATTTTGTAACACTCGGTCATCATTGGATTACTCGGTCACTACTAACTTTTCTATTTGAAACATGTATTGATGCTCAGTCAATAGTGATGCTCATTTGACACTATATTTTTCTTAGCTTATACTAGCACTTAGTCAACACTAGAAGCACTCAGCATAAACTTTAAGTTCCTTAATCTTCTACTCTTTTTCTCGAGAAAGCTTATGCATTTGGTCATTTTTTGATCACTTCTTCTAGGCTTCATTACAACTATCTTCTTCACTTATGTTGTGATTAAATAATCACTTTATCTTGTCAAAGTCTAACTAATAAAGTTCCCATTGTAGTTCCTCTCATAACTCAACCTTTCCTCAGGTCCTTTTGTTATGTCCTCAAATCCTCTTCATCAATCATCACGATATGGCACTCAAATTAGATACAAAATTGTATTACCAATATGGTTTGACACCAATGACAACATAAAAATCATCTCAATTATAGTTTCCAATAATTTCTTCATTATGACCTTATTTTCACCAAACCTACCTTAGATCATAAGGACCCTACTCATATCGACCATATAGGTAACTTCTCAACACTTCAAGATAGTGAAAATTTCAATTTCAGACTAACATGTTACATTCTTGACTTTTTGAATCAAATATCTTTATTTAATGAATATATTCATATTAATTACTTCTCTTTACATTTTAATCTAATTACATCTAAGAGCTCTTATTTTTATATGCTTTATTAATTCATTGCTTAGGTTATGTTTCATGTGAATCACAATGATGAATGGTATCTTTTTAATGATCATTTTACTTGATACGTTTACATCCCTATCTTGTTGCTCCTAGGTTCATGACATTGTTAGTTTTGGGGGTTCATTGTCCTACTTTGTGAGAAACAGAATAGTCATTTCCCTTGTCTTCTCACTTGGGGTGCATGGGCCCTATGTTCTCTTTCTCTCTATATTATAGGATCCATTATCTCCCTTTCTTGAATTACTTTTTTTTTTATATGATGGCATATTTTCTTGCATTCATTTATTGTGATAATTTGTAGAGTAACATCCCAAGTTTAATCTAATGTTTTCCTGAAATTACATGTCTAGTATGAATTAAAATCATTTAGGGAGGCATAATGTATCCTTCTTCCCTTGTTCAATGCGTCCAATATCTTTTGTGAATTCATATTCTCTCATAATTTGATGTTCTCTCTTTCATGCATTTATTGTGTTATGTAGTGATTAGCATACTAAGTGCAATCTTAAACTTGTAAGTGCATCTTTATTATAAGGAATCTATTATTTAGGGCATATATTATTGTATTGTCCTAAAATGGAAGCATGTTCATGCTAAGAGTGTTTATCCTTCTGAGTAAGTGGTTTGGGGTCATGTTAATTGCCTTGAATGGATCTTTAACTTAGATTTGGCTTTTTCCCCTATTCTACCCCATTTTCCACTTTCTTTATCCACTTTAGCATTCTGGACTAAAATCTTGAGATTCTTGGCTTTTTGGTTAAGGACGACCTCGAGGTCAAGGACAAACTTTTAGATCAAGGTTGACCTTGATCTTGATCTAGGTCAGAGTTGACCTTGTCCCTCACCCCTAGCCCAAATTTCAAGGTTCCATGACTTCTAGATGTTAGGTTTCAAAAAGAATTATTTGACTACTTCTAGGTCAAATGTATTGGTCTTCGAAATGGTACACTTAAATTTCATTTAATCTAGGTTCATTTCTAAGGGTTAAGGTTAATTGGGATTTAATCCTCCTATGTCAGCCTTCTCTAGAAGTTTGTGCCCTAGATCTCTATATAAGGAAGCCTTCCTCTCTCATTTTATCTAACCATTATCTTGTGCATTCACTCACTATGAGGCTTTAAGGCTATATCATATCAGACGATTCAAGAACTATCAAGTTCAAGCAAGTATCCATCTTCAAGCATTCAATTCTTCAAGGAGATTCATTAGTAGCCATTGAAGGATTCAAGCTCCATGGAGCCCTCTTGTTAAATATTCATCCATTTCCATTCAAGAATTGATGTTAAAGATCTAAGAAAATTGATTTAATACATTCTACATCCTATTCAATATTTATTTGGAGCATCCATACTTGTGGATTCAAGGATTCAAATCCTCCACAAGGATTTTAGCATAAGCAAGGTGAATAGTTCCATTTACTTTGTTTATACATATTTCAATTTCTATTACATTTCAAGGTTGACTCCAAACTAGGGTTTTACCAAGGCAAACCCCTCATCCAAACAAACAAACCATTTTTCTTGCAGGTATAATTGTGGAACAATGAATTAAAGGATATATTTGGATACCCTTTTCGTCAAACTTGCAAGATCTGTAAACAAAATTTTTTGTTGGAGCAGTGCAAGTCAACGACAACTTTTGGGTCAAGGTTGACTTAATCATCCAAGGTCAAGGTCAATCTACTCTTAGAAAGGAAAAGGATTTGTGGGTTTTGAAGATCTCATAGTTTTTATTTGGAAAGTGGAAATTGACAGTTTTTGAGATTGCTTGATAGGGTTTTCAACAGGTTCTTTTTCAAAGGTAAGTACTTTTTATCTCTTCATTTCAGTATTAGTCATCTAGATTTACTTTCCATATCATAACAATTTATATGTATTTGTAAAATATGGGTTTAGGGTCTCTTTCATGTGCACTATTCTAAAACCCTATTGATCAACCATATTTTCTCATATATATTTTGGTGAACTCGACACTCTTACCCTCTCTTTTTTTGTGGAATTATATGCCCTATTATGTTTTATGGTGTTAGATTTTCTTTCATATTATCTTGTGTGTTCACCTTCACTATACATTTTGGTGAACCTAACACACTTACCCTCTCTCTTTTCTAGAATTAGATGCTCTATTGTGTTTCTGGTGTTAGATCTCCTTTTATATTATCTTGTTGGTGTTATATTTGTCTATTATGTTAAATCTTGCAAGATAATTATATTTCTTTCATTTATATTTCAAAAATACAAAAACATATATATATTTTCATGCTTTTAGTATTTCAGCATGTATGATTCTTATTTTGAATAATTTGATAAAGCTTTTATTGTACAAGAGGATAGATCCCTTAATGAGGCACATAGAAGTAAGGATGAAAATTGTTTGAATGAGATCTCCATTGATCCTATTCCTATTTCATCTTCCTCTACAACCTTTTCAATTGACCTTTATTATAGGGTGTGTCCATGGTTTCCTTCATGTTCCACTATTTTCATTATTGATAAACCTAAAATGATATTTCCTAGTGTGTGTGTGATGTTGTTTTGTCCTCTTTTCAATTACCTTGTAAGGATATATTAGAGCAAGAAGATGACCTTAATCTATTTCTTTATGGAGATGAGTTGAGGATTAATATTAACTCTTATCCTAATATATATCCTTTCTATGATCATACTTTAGAATATAATTTACCTTCTTCCCCCTTTTGGGATCAATCTTTAGTGATTTATGGCAATCCTACAATGTGCTTTATTGATAGGGATGATAATCTTCCTATTTGGGATGAACCTTTGGACTTGGATGTTGATTACTCTTTTCCTCATCAAACCTTGTGGATGATCCCATGGATAAAGACATTGATTTATCCCCTCCTCTTGAAGAAGCTTTGATACAAGAGGGTGATTTATTAATGGATGACATATTCATACATGATGGTAACTCTTTTTCTAAAACACGCTCTCCTTATGTGGACATTTTAGTGAAAGAAGATGATATTATAGATGCTTTACCTCCATTTGAGATTCCTTCTACTAATGAGGCATTAGTGGAGAATGATATGTATTCCCTTAATGCTCTCCCTCTTGGTGAAGATCTTATGGAGAATCAAGATCCTAGATCATCTTCTCTTAGGATGTCTTCTTTAATTCCTTCTTATGACTTTTTTTTTGTAGTGTTAAGATGACTAACATGGTTTATCTAGAACCTTTTTTGACTATCAAAGGTTGTCCTTGCATTAATATCAAAGGTAAATCTATGGCATCTTTCGAGTCTTTTCATGACATAAATTCTATAGCTCACACATTTCATACAAGGAGTAACCTTCAACATAATCTAGTGGTTTCTACTTCTCTGCCACCTTCTCAACCCATTCTTCCTCCTCCACCTCATCTTTCTAGAAAGGAGTATGATTTGATAAACCAATTGCAAAATACCCCTACTAGGATTTCCTTATGGGATCTTCTTCAAAATTCAACTACCTGCTATGAAGCCTTGCAAAAATATCTAGCAACTCTTCCCACTCCACCTCCTAATCAAGAGAACATTAATAACTTCTTACAATGCATGCATATTACCCCAAGTGCTCCTGACATTGTATTTACTCAAAAGGATATACCTTCTAAAGAAGTTCAAAATCAATATGATGCTCTTATGGTGGCTATTACTATCAATAAAAGTATCATTTGTAGGATCTTGATTGATAATGGATTTGGGCTTAATTTTTGTAGCATGGATATGCTCAAAGTAATTCAAGCCAATCATTCAACTATTCAACTTGATAATGTTCCTATACATGGCTTTGATAACATTTCTAAGAGCACTTTGGGAATCATTACCTTACCTGTCAAAGAAGGTCTAGTCATCCTAAATACACCTATTTATGTTATTCTAGACCTCTCAATTATAACCTTCTTTTTGGAAGACCTTGGTTGCATGAGATGCATGCTATCCCTTCCACTCTTCATCATAAAGTCAAGTTTATACATAAAAACATAATGTATACAATTCATGCAGATGATGTGCCAAACCCTTGTCTACATATTCAAACCTACACTACTCATATTTCTAATAGTAATCTTTCTTCTTCTAATGCTCGTCATGGTGATGATTGGGGAGCCTTGGATTTTAATCCTACCTTTATTAGAGTATATAAGGTTTATGATCTTGATTTTATGAAGCCACAAAGAGAGTTTGAATAATGAATTTATACTTCTAAAGCTCTTTGTAACAACTTTGTCACTACTTCTATCCAAAATGAAACTATCAAATCTACTAATGATGACATAATGACTAATGAAGTTCCATTGACTTCTTCTAATATGACTTCTCATTATGGTCTTGGTTATCATTTCCTAGTTAAACAAGGATTCAATGGTCAAGCATGTGGTAAGCATAAATAGGGAACTCAAATTCCCTTCCATTCTTATGGATTTAAAATTTAATCCTCAACACAAAATCAATGTTAATAACATCTCAAATAATAATTCAAAACATGACAAAACTATGAAAGATTTTGACCAAGTTCTTTTGCCTAAACTCCTTCATTTTAAGATGATTACTAGACCTAAATGCAAAAATAAATGTAGTCCACACTTGAAGACTCTTCCTTTTTGTTTATATCATAGATTTCATGATCAATCTACTAATAGATGTCAAGCTTTATATTATTAGATTAGGCAGCTCATTGATAATAAGGTTATTTATATATCGTGGCAATGAGTTTTATTTCAACCCTATTTTATTTAAATAATATTTATGTTACTATTATGGAACTCCACATTATGTAAATAGAGTTAGCCTAATCTTTGGGGGTCTATTGTCTTGTATAGTATTGCAAGCAATATAATAGGTCCCATTTTACCCTTGTTCCTACACTTGGGGGGAAAGGATGCCATCTCCTTCTTTCCTGTCTTTCTAGGATTCACTTTTCCTTGGTTAAGTAGTATCTATCTATTATGTGATATTCAATCATACATGAAAATTTTGGTTTGAATTAAGGATCTATGTCCTTAATCATAACCTATTGAATTGTTTGAGATTGGGTTTCTATGGTTGATAAATCTCTCACCTTGGAAGTTGAATTGTGTGCTATCCCTCACAAGGATTTGTTTTCTTCTTCTTGCATGGTATCTCTTTGCATTCATCCATTCCATGGCCTCATAGGAGCTATGACCTTCTTGGCTTGGGCTGGGTGTTGCCTATGGATATTGTCTTGATGTTGAAGAAGGCTTTATCCTTGTTCTTTTATTTCCTTAACATGTCAAAATAGTATGTATTTTTTCCATCCTAAGGAGGAGGGCATATATGTAGCCTCCCTCATTTTATATTATGCATTTTTGTTCTAACCTTTTTTTTTGTAGCATGATAAATCTTAGAAGGTAATACACATAATTTGCTAAATCTTGAAGAGACATGCATTTAAATTTTCCATATGTTAAATCCTATAAGGTAACACACATAAGTTGCTAAATCCTAAAGAGATATGAATTTTAAAAATGTATTCTATGGTGATATGAGAACATGGATCCATGGGTACTTTATAAAAGCCACCAGAAGACACACTACAAACATGCGCAAAGCCGCTAGAAGGTAGATAACTTTATGGGGTGACTATCAAGTTCTTTCTTGGTGTGTTATCCTATCCTTTTTGTGGTTAATAGTGAGATACACACATCTTACTGGGTGAGCTAGCCACTTCTCTATCCATCTTCTCTTTCTTTTGTAGATATGTCTCTCTTATTGTGATCTTGGAGTTGATGGAGACTTGAGTCCTTGGGGGCTTGAGGATCTCTTTGTCCCTTTGATATAAATAAGATTATCTTTTCATTATGATCTACTTTACTAAGAGTTTTCATCGATTCCATACTCTTGCTAAAGTGATGACTAAATGTATCATCATAAAATGGAAGCACTTTAAGAGTGTTTAGCTCTTTGTGTAAGTAGTTTGGGGTCATATCAAGTGCATTGAATGGGTATTTGACTTGGATATGGATTTTTCCCCTGTTCTGCCCCCCTTTCCACTTTCTTTTTGCACATTTCTAGCATTCTTGATTGAAATCCTGAGATTCTTGACTTTTGGGTCAAGGACAACCTTAGGGTCAAGGTTGAACTCGACTATGACCTAGGTCAAAGTCAACCTCATCTCTAACCCCAAGTTAAAATTTCAAGGTACCATGATTTCCAGATGTCATGTTTTAGAAAGAATCATTTTCCCACTTCTGGGTCTATTATTTTGGTCTTTGAAATGGTAAACTCTTAAATTGCATTTAATCTAGGTCCATTTCTAAGAGTTAAGGTTAATTGTGATTTAATGCTCCTATGTCATCCTCCTATAGAAGTTTGTACCCTATATCTCTATATAAGGAAGCCTTCCTCTCTTATTTTATCTAACCATTATCTTACACATTCACTCACTATAAAGCTTTGAGGAGATATTATATCACATGACTCAAGCATTATCAAGTTCAAGCAAGCATCCATCATCAAGCATTCAATTCATCAAGGAGATCCATTAGTATCCATTGAACGATTCAAGCTCCATGGTGCCCCCTTGTTTAAGATTCATCCATTTCCATTCTATCCACTTCCTAATCCAATATCCATTCAAGATTGGTGTTGAAGATCTAAGACAATTGATTTGATATATTCTAGATCCTATTCTACATTCATTTGAAGCATCCATACTTGTGGATTCAAGGATTCAAATCCTCCACAAGGATTTCAACATAAGCATGGTAAATAGTTCCATTTACTTTTTTTTATACATATTTCAATTTCAATTACATCTCAAGGTTGATTCCAAACTAGGGTTTGACCAAGGAAAACCCCTCATCCAAAAAAACAAACCATTTTTCTTGTAGGTATAGGTATGGAACAACGAATTGAAGTACAAATTTGGATACCCTTTTTGTCAAACGTGCAAGATCCTTGAACATAATTTTCCATTGGAGCAATGCAGGTCAAGGTCAACTTTTGGGTCAAGGTAGACTTTTAAGATGAAGGTTGAACTACCCTCAAAAAATAAAAATATTTTTGGGTTGATCCCCCTCCTATCCCGGAGCTCTCTGCCTCATCCCTTCTCATCCATGTGTCTTGCCTTTATCTATGTCCTGTCTTGTGACTATGCCCTATGTGCTGAGACCCACCTATCCTCTGTGAGCCCCCAGTGCTCCATCGACTATCCCCTCCACCCTGCATCCCTGTATGTGTCCTTGTTTTCCCTGACCAAGTCGGTCGCCTGTAATGCTCAATCTAGGATGTTGGCACTGCTGCATGATACCTTCCTCGATAAAATCTAGCCCTCTCCCTCAGATCCTCCACCTCAGCCCGCAATCTCCTCAGTTCATCCAAGCCCCCTCCCACTGCTACCTGCACTCTTAGCATCGCCGCCTTCACCACCAGTGGATCCAACCTCCCTTGTGTTGCCTGCCTCTCTAGGCTCACAACCTCCAGCCTACCCTTTTTCCGCCCTAGCCCCATCTGTAGTCTGTCCACCTCAAGCCCTGCCTTATCTGCCTGCCCCTGCGCTACATCCTGCTCCTGTTTGAATTGATCATGCTTTATCTAGAGTTGATCTCAATCCTGTTGTGTATCCTAGAGTAGCTGGCTAATGGCTTCATGAGCTTGCTTTAAGGAGGCATAACACCCCACCAATCCATCATCTCCTCCCTAGGCAGACGATCCCCCTACATCTCCTCCTGTTGCCCTCTACGACCCCTGCTCCTCTGCCCCCTATTATCCTCCTCTCTCCGACACCTCCTACCACTCCCTCCCTCTCCTCTTTGGTTGGCCTCCCCTCTCCTCAACCCTCCTCCTTTGTTGAGCTGGCTCCTCCTCCTAGGCAACCGCTGCTGCCTGCTATCGTAATCCTCTGGCCACATACCGCCCCTGTTAGGCTACCCAGGCTAACTCGCCTGCCACTGCCATACCCTCGTCCCTTGTGCTCTCCCTACTGGCCTCGACCACACCTATGTGTCCTAATACTCCTGAGTAGAGCCTGCATCTGCTAACCCCCAAAACCACACCCACTACTGTGGCTCCAACTCTAGCCATGCTCTCAATATCCCGTCGCATCACGGGGATGGCCCGTACACCGACACTTGCTCATGTGTAACCTGCTAATACCAATGTGGCTTTCTTAGAGCCACCTATTGCCACCCAAACTATCAGAGTGCCCTGTCTAGCTTATACAGCTCTGCTACATACTCCCACCATCCAAACAAAAAACATGGTGATATGGTGTACGACAGCTGCTCTCCCTCCTTAGCCCACAGTCTTAGGCTCATATATTGCCTCCACACCACTACTGCTATCTCATCAATGGCCACCCTCCAGTAATCTACTAAATTTGTATGGTGGTATGTTAGGGGCTCGGCCCAACTGTATGCCACTGGCTCCTCTACCTGTCTGTCTCTTCGCCTCAATGGCCTTAGCACGACAATGTGCTCCCAAGCCCACACCTATAACAATGTTGAGAACCCAATGCTCCTCCCCTGCTAGCCACCACCCTAGTACACTATCTAGTGGAGGTCTTGGTACAACTTGACCAACATCAGAGAACCCCACGCTGTTGGGTACCCCGCATCCACTATCTACATCACCATTAGAATCAGCGCTAGTGTCACTCTTCTACCACCTACATCTAGGGCAATGTACCCTGAAACTAGCCCTAACACATAAAAATAGATCCTCCTCTCTGTCGCCACTCGATCTAAATGCTTGTCTAGCACAAACTATCCCCGCCAGATCCTGTACTCAACTCCTGGCCCCATTAATCTCTGAACAGCTGCATCCGCTATCATCTCTCTCGTCGCCATGATTGGTGTCCCCCGTACCGGCAATCTATATATCTGATACACATCCTCCAATGTCACCGTCATCTCCCCTGTTGGCAGATGGAATGTCGTCATCTCACTATGCCATCTCTCGCACAGTGTTGTGACCATCGCCATATAAGTTCGGGTATGGGGCAACCTTGCCAGGTACCCTAGTCCGATCATGTCAATCCTTGCCTAATCTATCGGCGTCAACATCCCTTCCACATGTATCACTGCCACTTGCCACTCCTGTGATACTAACGCATCCAGCAACCACTCCACAACCATAAAACTGGTCAGATATCAATCTTTCATCCTCCATCCCTCCCTTTACCCATCCTAATCTTTTTTTCAACCTTTTATTTCCTCGGCCGCATTCTCGTGAACCCACGTTCCCGTGACTCTCCGAAACTCGAGTTCCCGCCGACTTATCTTCTCGCATGTTTGCTTCCTTCCATTTCCTCATTTTCTTATTTAAGCCAGGGACTTGGCAGCCACATTCTTGTAGCCACAAATGCATGTTCTCACCAGATTATCTTCTCACGAGATCAACCCTTTTTGACCCTTCTCCCCTCCCCTATGACTTGCATTCCTACGAACACTTCCCCACCAGACTCCCATCTGGCGTTACCACCGAACTATATTCAGGGAAAAATGCACCTTTGCCTGCTGTCCCCTCTTCTCATCCCTGCTTGATAGGACTGTGTTCCTAGTCCCTAACTCGTGTTCCTTTTCGCTAGAACATGACCCCACCTATATTCCCATGCTCCCATAGAAACTCCTACCTTAGGATCACGATCCCGCTCAAAATGTTTTCTACCCCTCTTAGATTGCTGTGGCCAAGCTACTATTGCGAGATCGCAATCCCACTGATCCCGCTCGCGTTCCCGCTGGAGCAGTGCCTACGGGATTGCATTTTTGCTTTTGCAGGAATGCAATAAAATTTACATAAAGAAAAATCAAGACAAGGTTTTCGGCCCTACCAATTGATTTGGTGTCCCCCGTACTCGTACCCATCACACAATGTTTGCTCGGTGCTCCAGTCACCCACAGTCTGCCATTGTAATCTCTAATGAAGATCTCCTCACAACAATATCTCCTTGTCCATCTGAGCACAAATGAACTTTCCCGGTCCTCTTTCGGCCCCTTGTAGCCCCTTCGGTGCCCTAACTACCCCTCTTGGTCCCCTCCTCCCCTTCCAAAACATTCCCATTTCCTTGCTCCTCTTTTGTTTGTTTTTCTTTTCTGCTTCTGGGTTACCCAGTATCGCTTCCATGCTGCTTCCTTTGGGATTCATGTGTGATGTTGGGGCAATCCTTGCGTGTTTGTTATGCATCCGTTTGTCAGTCCTCTAGACTGTTGGTACAAAAGCCTTGTTTTTCTTGGTAACTTTGGAAATTAACCCACAGTCCTGTAGCAAATGCTTAACTACGTCGTGGTCCTTCTTTTTGACGTATCCCCCCGCTCAACTTGCTTCAATGGATTCCCTCCATCTCCATAATCCCCTCATCCTTCTCCCCATCCTTGATTCCTTTTATAGAACTCCACTCCTTCATTCCCTCCCGCCCCACTCCTAGAAAGTCTTAAGCTTGCTTCCTCTTGTGCATCTGATTCTCCTTTATCATTCTCTTAAAGTGAGAGTTTGAGCTAATTCAGCCCCTTCTCTTTGCCAATCTGAGTCTCCTTGCTTATCTTGAATTCTTTTTCTTTTCAAGAAAATAAAAATATTTTTGGGTTTTGAAGATCTTGAAGTTTCAATTAAGGATCACGAAAATTGAATGTTTTTGAGATCATTTGACATGGTTTTCAGCAGGTTCTTTTTAGAAGGTAAGTACTTTTTATTTCTTCATTTCAATATTATTCATCTAGATTTAATTTCCATAGCATAAATATTTATATGTATGTGTAAAATATGGGTTTATGGTCTCTTTCATGTGCACTATTCTAAAACCCTACCCATCATACATATTTTATCCTATATAATTATATTTTATTTCTCTTTTCTCTCAACAATATTTTATCCCATTTTTGTTACTTTTGTGATAGAAAACTAGGTATAATATGGTATCCTTTCATCTCTCTATCTCATTTATCTATATTTTTATATTATTTCAAGCGGCATTCTTATCTATGGTGTGTATTCCTTTGCTACATGCATGATCGTGTGTTTTTTCCTAGTAAATGTATTTTCATGCCTTCAATTTTTATACTTCTCATTTAATAGTCATCTATAGTTTACTTCATATGTGATATATTTTATATCATCTCATATTGTTTAGAATCAATTATTCTATGATTTTTATTTCTTTCATTTTCTCTATGATGTAGCATTATTTTATAATACTTTTTGTTGGGTATGGGGTGTTTGCATTTTGTGCATGATTATCATTTTTTTCTAACAACGTATCATTGTATCTTCTAGGAGTTTCTTTTATCATCCACCATAGATATCATTTTCTTATCTCGTGATTGGGGACAATAGGCTTTTCATATTATTTCACTCTTTTTCCAAGTATCTAATTGTTGAAAATAATTACTCAATTGTATGTTTTCATTGATTTTTTTGATATGAGACTATTTTGAAGAAAAGAACATATAATGTTTCAATCATTGTTTTGTCACTAATGTCAAATTTTCTACTTGCTGGTAAGACAACTACTTAGTTGATTTGATTACTATCATTTGTTTGATTGATAAAGAGGTTTTGATCAAATGTGATAACAAGAGCACCTAGAGGAAAGGTTGAGTTATGGTATGAAAAAGGAGTACAAAGATTAGTTAAGAAAGTGATGAAATAGTGTATTGGTTATCTACTTAAGGCTACAAAAAATAGATACACTAACTAAGTCTAGAAGAACAGGTAAAAAGAATTGAGTCTTCCAATCTTGACAGAGTGGATAGTAGGTGCCAAGAAAAGTTAGTGCAAGCTGAGCATAAAATCAGTTGGAGCCAAGTAAAGTGAAGATTTAGTGTATGTTGAGTGAACTTAGTGTAAGCTATGTAAAGTTTAGTTGATGTAGAGCACTAGTTGTAGACACCTAAATCTGATTACACTGCTTCAGTAATCCTATTTAGCAATCTCTAAAGGCATCATTAATTATATTCTTATTTAATTAATCCTTTGCCATCCCCTAGCTGATTAATTTAATTAATCATGTATAGTCCTAATTGATAAATCAAATAACCTATTATTTGTCAATTTATCCTATTCTCCTATCTAATTCCAAAAACCTCATTTATTAAATACATCTATTTGATAAATAAATCCCTCAGATCTAATGACCCCTAACCTATCCTAAATCTTCCATTTAGCCTAATCTAGCCCATCCACCCATACTAACCTAGCTTAGCCACTAACTTACCCACCCTCATGAATGCTATCCACTTGCATATCTCTAACAAGATTAGTCTAATCCTAAATCACCTCTAATCCCCCCCCCCCCCCCCCCCCCCCAACCTTGTCACATTCCCCAAGTGAGCATAAAACTTTTCTAATCCAAGCAAAGTCAACAATCTCAACTCCCTCCAAAATATCCCAACCATAAGCCTTCAATGCTCTTACAAAGCCATATGGCTCTTACATCCTCAACCACTCTCATCAAGCCTTTTACCAACCCTTATCCTATCCTCTCACATCCATTCTCCTTGTGACAAGTGTCACCTCCCTATTGGTGATAAACAAGCACAATCCATGTGCTCCCGTTTGAGTGCATCCTAGCCCTCCCTCACTATCTTGCCATCCTTGCATCTTAGCCCTCCATCCCTCAAGCCTCTTGCCTATAAATTGAACCCTCTCTCTTCACTAAAATCATCCACCTTCCATGCAAAGTTATAATGCTATTTTGAGAGCTCATAAACTACCAAAATACTATTATAATGACAAAATCTCTTCATGAATCCATTGTTGAAACCTTGTTTCACTCACTCCACCCATTCATTTGAAGTTTGAAGCATAAATTGTGAGCATACATTCCTACAATCAAGGACCAATCCATTGCATTATTGTGTTATGCCATTAGGAGCCTACCATTCTTGGTTTGCTTCCTTTTGTGGTGATAACCCTTGTTCCTATCTTAAGTGTTAGCTTGCTTAGTATTGTTGATGCTTCCATTTAATAGTTAGTATTCAATTTTCACTACTAACCTACGTGATACATTTTGGCACGCCTGGTGGGACCTCACATTTGGGTCAATCTAATCATTTTTTTTGTTTTTTTTGATAAACTAACAAAACTAACATTGTTTGCTTACAATTGTTTGTGTTAGGTTTGCTGATTTTGTTGTAGGTACGCAGGTCACTTTTGGGAAAATGCACTCCCAGCCATCTCATCGCTTTCCATTTTTGAGACCTCAAAAAATTAGCTTTTTCTGCAAACCCGCGACCCCAAGAACACGTTCTTGTGATGCAAAAACGAGGCCATTTGCTATCAAGAACATGAACTCGTGACAAAAAGTTCACAGTTTTTCAACAAATAGCTGTTACGTGACTTTAAAACTTTCTCTCCATCCCCCCCAATGAATCCTCTAGCAGGAATGCAGTTCAGAGAAACTGGGATCGTCATTCCCACTTGCGAGAATGTTCCCTTGTTTTTTTTAACTCTATAAAGTTTTTATAAATTTATCTTTCGCGGGACTGTCATTCCCGCATCACAAAAATGTTGTAAAATCACAAACTAGCAGGATCGCTCTGTTCAAAATGAGCTCTCTGGTTTTTATTTTATGTTTTGCCAGTTTTTCCTCGCATTCTTGTGCCTTGGTAGGCCTATGGGAATGCATCCCCATGAAGAAAAACTCCAGTGGGATCGCGAACTCGCATTGTGGAAATGCTACCCTCATGGGAACGCTTTGTCTTGTATTTTCTCTGTGGGAACGCTATCAATTTTTGTTGGTCGGGTCTAAGTCATTGTCATTTCTCTTTACAAATTGGAAAAATGTACTTTTATGTCTAAAAAACCTACAAATCAAACATTTTTTTTTGGAGCTTAAAAGGAACAACTACAAACTTTCAATTTCGCATGCAACTTAAGCTAATTTAATTTTGAACACTTAGAAAATTTGTTAAGTTAACATAAATCAACACAAAATCAAATTAAGCAGTTTTTATTTGGACTCACCATTTTTCTAACCACACATCACTCTAACCATTGGTTGCAATATCAGAACCATATATGAGGATGGGTCCACTTGAAAGAGGTGTTATGTGTTCCAAACTGATTCTGCTTGATTAGGTTTTTTTGAGGATTTATCTTAACTTATAAGATTTCGTGAATGTCCACAAATCTAGATTAGATCGATCACACTTCAAGTTTGGACCTTAAAATTGAACAAAAATCAATTGACGTGGAGGGCCTCTGGGCGCGCACTTGAAATTGAATTTCACACATCTTTGTTTTGGGCTTAAAATAAACTCACATATCAATCTTGAATGCCTTAAAGAAAATCAATCTATACTTGATGCAGAGGGCCTCTGGGCACACGAGTTTATTTTTGTTGACCCTAAATCTTCTTGATGTATTCATTCTTTGATAAATTTTACTTTTTTTAATGCTTCAAGTTGGAATTGAACATTTGCATCCTAAACATATGTGTTTGCAAGGTCTAGATCAGAAAAATCTTAAGCATTAGTTGGAAAAGAATTCTGTCTTTTAGCCCAAGATCATCCAAGTGTTCTCTCCCCTTGTCATCTTTCAAGGCCATCTTGGGTGCATAAGATTAGGATCCAAAATCTTGTTTAAATATTAGGAGGCCTACTTGGGGATTTCATCACCCCTTGGGATGACCCAACTCCAACGTTTTGGCAGAGTATAAAGATCGGGAGGTGAATCCAAAGACACCTCTCTTGGGATCTAGATTTTGTCACTCGGGCTAAGCCTCAAGGAACTTTATACCCTTGAGAAGTGAAAGAGGAGAAGTGGGTTACCGCTCCTCTCGGCTGTGTGACATCTTTTTGGTTTCATCTATGGATTTGGGCCTCAGGTACCTTGGGTATATCGAGGACTCCCTAGCTAAACCAACTGTCAACCTTGTAGACAACCATCTAGGATGTTAATGTGTTTGAAGTGATTGATCAAAACATCTGTAAAATATACACACTCCTTGGCGCAAGTATCACATTCTGAGAATTAAAACTTCTATCTAACTATTCTTATCTATTTCTTGATCTTTTATTTGTTGAATGAATGTTTTCCAAACTTGGTCAATCCTAGCATAAGGCATACTTAGCATAGTCACTGCCTCCAAAAGAACCCCATAGTTGTGAGTTGTAATCCTCAGAAATATCTCATGTCAAGCCATCCCAAGACTAAGTTTAAGAAGGCTAAGCTTCCTCAAATACCAGCCTACAAAGAAATTAAAGCAGAGCATAAGAAGGATACCCCCAACCCCAAGATTACCAAATTGGATCAGATTGAGAAAGACGAAGTTGAAGTAGCATTGCAAACAGAATGGGACTACAAAATCCAAAACCTAACCCTTTGACGTGGTGTTAATATGAGCCTTATCAACAAATCTACTATTACTCATTCTAATTACGTCCTTCCTTTTTCCACACACACTTACACACTTGTAGGTTTAGTCTCTCATCTAGGAATTTCATTATCCCATCTAAGCATTTGAAGTCAGACCATCTCCTCTCATCTTAGGCTATTGAAGAGGAATCCTCCACTTGCATTGTTAAAATCTTAGCATTTTTTCCTCACTCGTTTAGAAACATTTTTGTATCACATCCCTCATCATCTTGAGCATCCTCAAAACACAACACTTTGTTAGGAATAGGTTGCTTTTAGTGTCCCACATCACCTTGAGCCAAAGGTTAGTGTCGCACCTTTTGTATCACCATCACATTTCCTGCATTCATATTTCAGGAACACACAAGCTTCTTGCACTTAGCATCATATCATTTGGACACCCTTAATATCATTCCTCATTGCATTTAGGAGAAGCATCCTTTCATGGCACCCACCACACATTTTGGTAGGAACACACAAAAAAAAGACATGGATCCTAGTCTTAGTGGTAACACATCTCAAGCTTAGTCGTACCCCGTGGTATCCATTACACCATCAGACCCACCACTACAACTACCAGAAGAACCAGGATCCTCCATAGATATTGAGGCTTTCATGAATCAACCTGGTCATGCTACTATTGTAAATTCCATCATAGATTGCAACAAGGAAACCATCATGGCAAACTTCTTAGGAGACAATGTTGGTGCCTTTGAGTTTGGATGTCCACCACCTATCAACATAGCAGATCCTTTCACCCATTGTTTGGATGACAACCACCTTAGGTAGAACTAGCAGACCCAAATATCCCCTTGACCGAGGTGTCGGTTCCCATTCCATAGAACACTCATCCCACTCTCACTCAACCATTAGTGCATACTACATCTCAATCAATTTCAAGTATACCATTTACATATGCTTCCACCACCCATTTTTTTGCTCCACCGAACCCTCCATTTGCACTTAGCAGCACTACCTTTTCATTTCCACCCCATATCACATCTAGTCCATTTGCCACTCAGATACCACCATCAGGGTCCAATACCTCATCCTCCATCCCACCAAACATTACTATCAACCCCTTTGTAAGTAGCCAAAGCTCTTCAGCCGCTTTTCCTTTGGGACCTTGGAATTTTGCTGTGATATTGGCACCTATCATTAGTATTCCCCCTAGCACTACAATCGCATTCACACCTTCTGCACTATCATCCACTACTTCACATAGCTATTTGCTCCCAACCCTCACCAACTATTTCTCCATGCAACCTTTAGTCAATAGCCCAAATACACCACCACTGGAGTTCTCTATAGTAAACCCTTTGCCGCATATTAATTACCTTGTGCCTGCTCCAAATTAGTCCTACTCCCAAGTAGGCGCACAACCTACATATATTGGGAATGGTATATATTCCCAAAGTATGGCACAACCATCATCTGCATTACCACCATTCTAGTCGCAACCTTCACACCAGCAGTATGCCCAAGCACCCACACAAAACTACCTCATAGGGTAGCAGCCTCATAGTTACCTGCCACACCCACCTCCGCAGATGCAACAATATGCACAACCCACATTCTAGCAACCCATGGAATCCACTCCACCGAGGGCACCTAGATCGGGGGCACCTACTCCTACACCTATAAAATTTGAATGGGAAGAAATGAAAAATTCCCTCAAAGCCCTCAAGGATGGGACAAACACCATGAATTTCAAATTTGAAAATGATTGCCCATATCCTTTTGACAAGACTATCACGTTAACTCCATTTCCTAAACATTTTGAGATCCCCAAGTTTGACAAATTTAGGGAGAAAAGTGATCTAGTCACACATGTTAAGGAATTCTATATGCATTCTCAAGAGGTAGCTTATAGCGATTTGTTCCTCATGCGGCTCTTTCCCAAAAGCCTAGCAGGACCAACCTTGGAGTGGTTCTGTCGTATCCCTCAAGGTACTATTAAAACTTTTGCAGAACTTTCTGAGGCATTTGTTTCTCAGTATACCCATCTTGTTGAGACTGAATTATTTGTGGTGGACCTTTTCCACATCAAACAAAAAGGAGGAGAAAGTCTTACAGAGTACCTACAATGTTGGTAGATCCTCACAACAAGGATCTCTTGCACCATCCTTGAGTGCCATCTTGTCAAGATGTTCATAAACAACGCACACCCTAGCCTCGCTCATCACATGGTTATGAACTATTTGCAAACATAAAAGGACATCAAAGAAAAGGGAATGGGCCTTGAGCAAGGTCTCATTAAGGATGGTGTAATCAGACTGTATAAGGAAAATACCCAGGACCATAGGTCAAACAATGATAAAACCTGATATTGGAACAAAAACAAGAATACAGTAATAGATGGCACCACTGACACTCGACAGGTACATATTGTTGGGGCAGCTACCAATGTTCCCACCACATTTTGCCAACAAAAAAATTATCAACAGCAACCTCCTACATACCACCAACCACCTGTGCAAACTCATCAGCAAATGCAGGTTCCTCATAATCAAACTAATGCTATCACATTGGCAACAGGTAGTAAACCCCATGTTCAAAGGAAACCACAAACATATACCCCATTGGGGGAACCTCTTGATTCAATCTTCAAAAAATTGGCCAAAGATAACCTTTTTTGATACCCACAAACGCAACCCTTAGAACCCAATCAGTCTAGAGCATCTTGGTACAAAGATAATGAATATTGCAAATTATATCGTGTCAAAGGGCACACTACCCTTAAATGCATGCAGCTGAAGGATTATGTACAATACCTCATTGACCAAAAGGAGATCACAGTAGGGGCACAACCCTCACCTAATGTAGGATTAATGATGTATCAAAATGCTTTCCCTCCTCATAACACAAACCCAGGAAAGGCACCTGCAAACCCTCCTGTCAACAAACCTAACAAAGCTTCGGGTAAACAAGGTGACAACCGAGACACGTCTCAAAATTATACCTCAGCATATTTAGACTATGGAAGCTTAATTGGTTGAATATCTCAAGTTGAACCATCTGTCAATGTCATCAATATCAAAGGCCCAGACACTAAGTGTGTAATCGCTACCCATCAGACACGACTCAATATAGCTGGTCCATCTATATCCACACAAGTCAGACCACCATCAGCATGACCACCTCCATCTCGAGCATCTCCATCAAAATCACCTTCACTAGGGCCACAGTATAACATCCTAAAACACCTTGGAAACATGCCGGCCTAGATCTCCATCCTAGATCTCTTACGAACAAGCCCACTTTATCAAGAGATCCTCAAAAGTACTCTACATGAGTCACGCGTCCCTTCTTACATAAACACCAATGAGTTTTGCAACTTGGTTGGCCATCTTTTGGCCTCCTATGCCTTATCTTTCAAAACCACTGATATCCCAACAGTTGAACCCAATCACATCCTCCCACTCTGCATAGCTGTCATGGTTTCTGACTTTGTAGTTAAGTGTGTCATGATAGATAATGGATCAGCTCTCAAGCTATGTACTCTAAAGTTCATCAAGTAGGCAGGATATACTGAAGTAGATATCATCAATGAGGTGATCACCATCAAGGCATATGACAATTTGGAGCGTACTACTGAAGGAACCATCTTGCTCCCTATCAGGGTTGACCCAGCCAGTCAAGAAACACTTTGTCATGTAGTTGATCTTAATCTTCCATATAACATCCTCCTCGGTTGTCCATGGATTCATGCCATGAAGTCCATTCCATCCACATATCATCAGTGTGTCAAATTTCTACATAATGGTACTGAGATAACCATCCACACAGATCCTGAACCCTTTGCTTATTGCAATGCAATTGAAGCTTCATACACCAATCACTGTCCTGGCATCAAAATTGGCACTACCATGGCTAGCTCCTTTGGCACTTGCCATGATTTAGACACTATTTTAGCCTCCACTCTCTCTACAGTTAAGATCAACTACCAAGGTTGTGGCGAGTATAGTCTCACAGATGCTTTTGTTGTTGGCGCTCTACCACTTGACCCACATACTCAAGGATGCCCAATATATCAAGGGCCTATACCAAAACCTACCTCTCAACTTCACCAGTTGGGCCCTACCACATTTTTCAGCAAAGGTATCCTTGATGGAGTAGAAAATACACCAGACATTAACGCATGGCTATACAAAGAGCCACCTCCTAACAGTGAAGCACTTCTTGATCACTTTAAATAGAAATATCTTTGGTCACATCACTTGGCCATAGAGCAATGGGATTATCAAGGAGATGGTTTAGGCTTCTAGGAATCACATATGAGAAAGCCTATAGAAGCACACCAAGGGCAGAAAACCAAAGGCTTGGGCTATGGACTCCCTGCAACTGGGGGCACTACAACGGAAGGCCACGCCTTTAAAAATATCCAAAACACTCTCGTTGAGGTTGAAGACATCGCTAAGGAAGTTGAAAAGAAAGCTTATGATGATATTTTCCTTGACAAAATAATCTTGGGAGCCTCTGTGCTCTGCTAGTTATCCTTGAACCTCATAGACCTCCCCCTAGCTCACCCCAAACTCATAGATTGGGACCAAGTGTCATTCATGTTGACAAGTTCTCTACCGAACACGTGCTCCTTAAATTCATGGGGGAAAAAATGCCACATAAACGACCACCTCCACCATCGGCATATGTCTACAAGCTGGATCCCGTAGGTTACTTTGGGGAGCAGGAAATCTCTAGTCAAAAAAATGAAATTCCAAAAGAAACAAAAAAGAAAAAAGATAAAAGAAAAATATCCCATGGTGAAAACTCATCTGGAGTGCCATTGGGTGACTCAAAAAATGAAATAGAAATAAAGAATGTATCCAACGATGAAAACCTCTTGTAGGCACCTGAGGATGGAGATTTCATCCTCCCCCCACAAGTGCATCAACCTCCTATATCTTCAGTTTTGACAGAAGAAACTCGGCCCATAAATATCAGTCTGACAGAGATACCACATATCACATACATCGTAGCCTCTTTACCCTCTAAATAGGTAGAGCTTCTTCTTGAGGTCCTTTGTGAAAATATAGGCTACTTTGCATGGTCATATCAGGATATGTCGGGGTTGGACCCCAAACTAGTTGTACACCATCTGGTAGTAGATCTGGGGGCCAAGCCCGTCAAACAAAAACTTCAAAAAATGCACCCCAAGGTAGCTTTATTAGTCAAAGCAGAGCTAGAGAAGTTGTTGGAGGCCAAAATCATTTGCCCAATAGATTATTTTGAATGAATTTCTAACATGGTACCTATTACCAAGCCCTCTGGTGATATCAAGATTTGCACCAATTTCAGGGATCTTAATAAAGCCTATCCAAAGGATGACTTTCCATTGCCCAATATCGACATGATTGTGGATCTCACTGTAGGTCATGAACTCTTGTCACTAATAGATGGTTTCTCTAGATATAATCAGATTCGTATGGCAGAGGAAGATCAGCATAAAACAACATTCACTACACCTTGGGGGATATTTTGCTACAATATGATGCCATTTGGGTTAAAGAATGTTGGGGCAACCTATCAGTGTGCAATGACAGTCATCTTCCATGACTTAATACATAAGATATTGGAGGATTACGTAGATGATGTTCTATTCAAATCTCTCAATGCTCTGGATCACTTATCTCACCTCGAGGAAGTGTTTATTCGACTAGCAGAATATCGTCTCATGCTAAATCCAAAGAAATGTGTCTTCGATGTTACTTTAGGAAAGCTCCTGGGCTTCATTATGTCACAGAATGGTATTGAGATTGACCCTAAGAAGGTAAAAGCCATTGTGGATATGGCTCCTCCTAAGACACTCAGGCACCTTCATTTTTTGCAAGGAAAAATTCAATCGGTCTGACGCTTCATTTCTCAGCTTGCTGATAAGTGTCAACCTTTCACTCACTTGCTTAAGAAAGATCAAAATTTCAAATGGGACCCAACTTGCCAGTGCAATTTTGAGCTCATCAAGCAATACTTAGCTAATCCACCTATTTTGGTACCTCCAGTTGTAGGGCACCCACTCATCCTATACATCACAGCTACTCCCACAGTGTTAGGTGCTCTTCTAGCACAGCTTGATGATGTAGGAAAGGAAAGAGCTATTTATTACATCAGCCGAACATTAGTAGGCTATGAGCTTAACTACACGCTTATGGAGAAGGCATGCTTAGTAGTGGTATTTGCCACCCAAAAGCTGTGTCATTACATGTTGAGTCATACTGTGCAACTCATATCAAAGATTGACCCATTGAAATATATGCTCTCTCGCACAGTACTCATCGGATGCCTGGCAAAATGGGCTATGCTTCTCAGTGAGTTTGACATTAAATATATTGATAGAAAGGCCATCAAAGGCCAAGTTATTATAGATCACCCACTCATCATGGAATTCCTTGACGAACACCTCTGTTTGATAAAGACACCATCACTCTAGAAGCTATATTTTGACGGCTCCTATACCTCTCATGGCTCTGGCTCGGGCATACTCTTGGTGATACCTCAAGGTGATTATATCCCTAAATCTTTCAAACTACAATTTTGGTTTACCAATAACATTGCAGAGTATGAGGCCCTCATGGATCGCCATTGAATGGAATATCATAGAGCTTCAGGTCTATGGTGACTCTTAGCTTATCATCAAACAAGAATTGAATGATTATCAAACCAAGGATGACAAGCTGCTACCCTACAAAGACCTAGTTGATTGACTGAAGGAGAATTTCACTCAAATCCAGTTCATACAGATACCTCGACTCTAGAATAAGGCAGCTGATGCTATGACCACTATTGGTTCCCTATTAGAAATGTCGCGTGAAGCTATGCAATATGAATTCTTGGTTGAGTAGTTGCACAAACTTGCATATGAGAATGATGAATCAACACAGGTATGTATCTTGGTTGGTCCCCAATCTCCATGGTACCACAAAATTCATGCTTACCTACTAAATGGTATCATATCTCCTCACCTCACACAAACCCAGTGCCAAAACCTTATTCGCAGAGCTTCTCGTTACACTATCATCGCCCAAACCCTATATCATCATGGTTATCATGATGCTCTCTCTCAATGTTTAGATCAAAATGAGGCTACAATGGCTCTCAAAGAGGTATACGCTAGACTTTTTGGTGCTCACACGAGCAGGATGGTGCTAGCAACGTAGATCCTTCGGGCTGGATATTATTGGCCTACTCTAGAACAGGATGCATGTGAATTTATGAAACAATGTTTACCTTATCAATAACATGCTAATTTAATCTAGGCTCTAGTACAGGACTTACAGCCCATTGCACCACCATGGCCTTTTGCATCCTGGGGATTTGATCTTGTTGGTCTTATTGTGCCACTTTCTTCAGAAGGGCACAAGTGGATAATCACCACCACTGATTATTTCACTAAGTGGGTTGAAGCAGTTCCCCTTATTATTGCCACAAGAGTTCAGGTGTCCAAGTTTATATTGCATCATATTATATGTCACTTTGGCATCCCCACTACCATTTTCATAGACCACAAAGGTAATTTTGAAAATCCAAATATGGAGGAATTGTGCACCTCCCTCTGCATACATCACCGCTTTTCTAGCCCATATTTCCCACAAGGTAATGGTTAGGCTGAAACAACTAATAAAACCCTCCTTAAAATCCTCAAGAAAGTTGTCAATGACTTCGATCGTGATTGGCATTTGCAAATTAATCCCACCCTATGGGCATACCGCACTTCATTCCGTACAGCCACTGGTACAACTCCATACTCCTTGGTCTATGGTGTTGAAGCAGTCTTGCCTATTGAGGTTGAACTCCCATCACTCTGCATTTCTCTCTGAGGATAGATATCTGATGAGGAATATCGAGTGGCTCAACTTACTCAACTTGATCTACTTGATGAAAGAAGGCAACAGGCCTATGACCATCTCATGGTCTATCAAAGTTGCCTCAAGTGCAATTTCAATAGGAAAGTCCATCCGTGTAGTTTTTAGGAAGGTGACATGGTCCTTAAAGAGAATATGAAGGTTCAGGCCAACAGAGAAAAGAAGGGCAAGTTTGAGCCCACCTGGCTTGGCCCTTATGTGGTGATGACATCCTTCGGCTCAGGAGCCTACCAATTATCTACCCTTGAAGGTGAAGTCCTAAATGATCCTACCAACATTATTCACCTCAAGAAATTCTACACCTAAGGATAAAATTTGCAAATCAAGGAAAGGAAAAAAGGCATAAAATCAAGCGTCCAATGGTGAAAACTTGGCAATTCAAGCGCCTTGGATAGGTCCCTAGTGAAAACCTAGTAAATAGGCACCAGGTGTACTACAGCTCTTCCATTATCTATTATCGACACACATCGCTTTTACTGCCCCTCCATATCCTACCACTCACCTACTTTTCCAAAGGTGTTCCCTATCATTATTCGCCATACTTTGCAAACATCATCCTCTAGCACTTTACATTGTGTAAAACCTCGTCTCATTTATAGCATCACATGTACCCTACCATTATACTCTCCTAGATCTACCCTATCACATGCCTTTTATCCTTACCATATGTAGTATATACTACCCATGTAACATGTGTCTCATACCCCCTACACTAGCCCTTGTCTCCCATATACCATACCTATATGAATATAGCAGTATCCGGACCCCTATACATAAATCACGCTTTACATAAACCCACCTCAACAAAACCATGTATTCTGACAAGGCTATCTCCTCATCTTGAGCTTTCCCCCATCATGCATTTACGTATTCTATTTTGATATCAAATCTCGAGTTCCCATGTCCTTAACTAATTTCACTTGTACATACTATCCAGGTCTTGTTCGCAACCCGTTAGTAGCTCGTTAGTTGATCTCTTTGGCAAACATTTTCTCTTTCACTTTGCGGAATATTTTTGTTTCTCCTATTGGTTAATTGTTTCCACGTACCTTTTGTTGTTTCCTCCTCAAGATCGCCATGATCATTTCATATCATGGTGTGTCTTGACTGGAGCACCTAAGGAGGTTGGTTTCGATCACATTCTTTCGCTGATTTAGAGTTAGTTGATATTATCCTTGCATATTTCAAACATGTTTTCATCTTTCGATAAAACATGATGCACTTGGGTAATCTCATTTGTTTGTGGATCATCCAGCATCGTTCCAACACTGATCTCTCCAAGACTCATGTGTGATGTTGAGGCAATCCTTTTGTGCCTGTTTGAGTCAGTCCTATGGAATTTTGGGGAAAAGGCCTTGACGTTCTTAGTAACCTTGGCAGATCCCTAACAAATCCTATATCAAATTAAGTGTTTACACTACATAGTGGTACTTCCTCACAAAGTACCCCACGCTCAAAGTTTCCCCTACATCTCATTTTTTTAGAAAACCTGGTATCCTCCTCCTTGTCATCACCCCTCTCCCTTGAACTATCACTTTTTACATCCTCAGAATAATTTAATTCAAAGCCTCGTGCATGCAATCTTATCTCATGATGTGATCCCTATCATTAATTATTATCCTAGCTCTCAAAATCTCTGCTATCCTCCTAGCTGCAAGTTTATTGGTTACTCTTTTCCCAACATTATTCTCCTTAGAGTCAGTATCTCTTATGATCACTTTCCATATCATAGAATCATATCATAAGTCCAAGCATTGGTTCTATTATTCCACCATCATTGTTTGTCTTGCATCTCTTTACAATCTCGTATGTTATCTTATCATCACTTGTATCCTTTATCAGATCATGACATATCATTATGCTCGATCTTTTTATGCTATTCTCGCAAGATTATCATAAATCATAGATGTACCTTTTAGTTAGTGTTCTTTAACGTATCATAAATTTATTGTTAGGGTTCATTTTAACATAGTCATTCATCATTAGATTATGGTTCATTTTAGCATAGTCATTCATCATTAGATTGTGCTTCACTTTTTTTAGCATTATCATCCTTTCTCATCAGGTTAGGTTTCATTTTAGCATTAACGAGTTGTCCTTCATTTTGTGTAGTTTCATTTTATTTTATCAATTTATTTGTTTTAATCTTTGATCCATTTTTTAGTTTGTGTTAACATATCCTCGGTGTCATAACATTATTTTTATTTTCCGTATCATAAATATGTTGTTTATCCTTTAGTTGGTGATTCATTTTACATTTATAGTTTGTATTTATCATGATATAGCATCATATCAAATACTTTCCAAAGCAATCAATTTTTTGAGATCACATCACATCTATCATAGAGCAACATCACATCATTAGCATCATATCAAAAATCTATCATACTATAGGAAATCTCATCATCATCACATCTACAACATCATAAAGAAAATCATGTGATCAAGGATTACATCACATCTGTGATATCATAGATTAAAAACACATCATATCTACACTATCATAGCTAAAACCACATCACAATCAATTTATATCTTGTACAGAATTGTCATTAAAAATCACATCCTACATCACAAATTATCAGCATAATCGTAAGCAACATAGCATATATCATCCTGCATCACCAATCATCAGCAATATCTGCAAAACATCACTATCTATCCAGCATGTATCAAAACACTATACATAACATCACTAGTCCATAAAACATATAACATCAGAATCATCATATCTATATATCAATGAAAGAATGAAAGAATAACAGTCCATCAGTGTCCAACTATCCATATCATACAAATGGGTCTGAGCCCGCACAAAAATCTCCATATATCTCAAAAAAAAAAAAAAATGACTGCTCTGCACAAAATACTCATCATATGACAAAAATCAAGCCTATCACTGGTCACTGCTCTACCTCCCTCTCTACCCTTGGCACTGCTGGTGGTGGAGGTGGTGGCCTCATCAATCCCCCTCGTGTCTCAGAGCTCTCTGCCTCATCCCTCACCATCCCTATGTCTTGCCTCTAGCTATGTCCTGTCCTATGACTATGCCCTGTGTGCTGAGACCCGCTTATCCTTTGTGAGCCCCCAATGCTCCATCCACTATCCCCTCCACCCTACATCCCTGTATGTATCCCTATTGTACCTGACCGAGTCGATCACCTGTAATGCTCAATCTGGGATGTTGGCACCACTGCATGATATCTGCCTCAATAAAATCCAGCTCTCTCCCTCAAATTCTCCACCTTAGCCTGTAGTCTCCTTAGCTCATCCAAGCCCCCTCCCACTGCTACCTGCGCTCTCAGTGTCGCCACCTCCACCACCAGTGCATCCAACCTTCCCTGTGCTTCCTCCCTCTCCAAGCTCACCACCTCGAACCTACCCTCCGTCTACCCCAGCCCCATCTGCAGTCTGCCCACCTCAAGCCCTGCCTTATTCGCTTGCCTTTGCGCTACATCCCGCTCCTGTCTAAACTGATCATGCTTTATCCAGAGCTAATCTCGCCCCTACTATGTATCCCAGAGCAGTTGGCTAACAGCCTCATGAGCCTACTGTAAGATAGCATAATGCCCTACCAATCCATCATCTCCTCCCTGGACAGACGATCCCCCTGCATCTGCTCTTGCTGGCCTTTATGACCCCTACTCCTCTACCCCCTGCTCTCCTCCTCTCTCTGGCACCTCCTACCACTCCCTTGCTCTCCTCTCCAGCTAGGCCCCCCTCTCCTCAACCCTCCTCCTCTGCCGAGCTGGCTCCTCCTCCTGGGCAACCACTACTGCCCGCTGTCGTAATCCTCTGGCCACATACCGCCCCTATCGAGCTACCCGGGCTAACTCGCCCACCACCGCCGCCGCCCTTGTCCCCTGTGCTCTCCCTACCAGCCTCGGCTGCACCTATGTGTCTTAAAACTCTTGAGTAGAGCCTGCATCTGCTAACCCCCAAAACCACACCCACTACTGTGGCTTCAACTCTAGCCATGCTCTCAATAGCCCGTCACATCATAGGGATGGCCTGTACACTAACACTAGCTCGCGTGTAACCCGTTGATACCAATGTGGCTCTCCTAGAGCCACCTGCTGCCACCCAAACAGTCAAAGTGCCCTGTTTGGCCTATACTACTCTACTACATACTTCCACCGTCCAAACACAAAACACGGTGATATGGTGTATGGAAGCTGCTCTCCCTCCTAAGCCAACGGTCCTAGGCTCATATATGACCTCCACACCACTACTGCTATCTCATCAATGGACACCCTCTAATAATCTACTGAATCTGTATGATGGTATGTAAGGGGCTTGGCCCAACTGTATGCCACTGGCTCCTCCGCTTGTCTGTCTTTTTGCCCCAACGGCCTCAGCACAGTAATGTGCTCCCAAGCCCACACCTGTAACAATGTTAGGAACCCAATGCTCCTTCCTTTCCAGCCACCACCCTAGTACACTATCTGGTGGAGGTCTTAGTACAATGCAGCCAACATCAAAGAACCCCATGCTACTAGGCAACTCGCATCCATTATTTACATGACCATTGGAATCAGCGTCAGTGTCACTCTTGTACCACCTACATCTGGGGCAATGTACCCTGAAACCAGCCCTAACACATAAAAATAGATCCTCCTCTCCACCGCCACATGATCTAAATGCTCATCCAGTGCAAATTGTCCCCGCCGGATCCTGTACTTAACTCCTGGCCCCATTAGTCTCTGAACGATCGCATCTGTTGTCATCTCTCTCGTTTCCATGACTGGCATCTCCTGTACTGGCAATCTGTATATCTGATACACATCTTCCAATGTCACCGTCATCTCCCCTGTCGGCAGATGGAATGTCGCTATCTCACTATGCTATCTCTCGCACAATGTTGTGACCATCGCCATATAAGTCTAGGTATGGGGCAACCTCGTCAAGTATCCTAATCCAATCACCTCAATCCTCGCCCAGTCTGCTGACGTGAGCATCCCTCTCACATGCAGCGCTGCTGCTCGCCACTCTTGTGATACTAACGCATCCAGCGACTACTCCACAACCATAAAACTGGTCAGATATAAGTCTTTCATCCTCCATCCCTCCCTTTACCCATCCCAATCTTTTTTTCAACCTTTTGTTTCCCTGACCGTGTTCTCGCGAACCTGCGTTCTCGCGACTCTCCCAAACCCATATTCCTATCGGCTTATCTTCCCATGAGTTCACTTCTTCCCCTTTCCCCATTTTCCTATTTAACCCAATGACCCTACGACTACATTCCCGCAGCAACAAACTTGCATTCCCACCATATTATCTTCTCGCGAGATCAACCCTTTTTGACCCTTCTCCCCTCCCCTATGACTTGCATTTTCATGAGCACTTCCCCGCTAGGCTCCCATCTGGCATTCCTGTCGAACTATATTCTGGTAGAAATGTGCCTTTGACTGCTGTCCCCTTTTCTCATCCTTGGTTGGCGGGACTACGTTCTCGCTCCCTAACTCACATTCCTTTTCGCAGGAATGCGATCTCGCCTATGTTCCCATGCTCCCGCAAAAACTCCTACCTCAAGATTGTGATCTTGCTCAAAATATTTGCTACCCCTCTTAGATCGCCGTAGCCAAGCTACTATCACGGGATCACAATCCCGCTAATCTTTCTCGCGTTCTCGTCAGACTCGTGCTTGCAGGATCGTGTTTTTGCTTTCGCAGGAATGCAATAAAATTTACACAAAGCAAAAGCAAGATAAGGTTTTCAGCCCTACCAATCGATCTAGTGTCACCCGTACTCATACCAGTCACACAATGTTCGCCCGGTGTTCCGGTCGCCCACGGCCCACCATTGTAATCTTTAATGCAGAGCTCCTCACAGTAATATCTCCTCATCTGTCTAAGCGAAAATGAACTTTCCTTGCCCCCTTTTGGCCCCTTATAGCCCCTTCGGTGCCCTGACTACCCCTCTTGGTCCCCCCCCCTTCCAAAACATTTCCATTTCCTTGTTCCTCTTTTGTTTATTTTTCTTTTCTGCTTCTGGGTTACCTAGTATCGCTTGCACACTGCTTCCTCTGGGATTCATGTGCAATGCTGGGGCAATCTTTACATGTTTATTTTGCATCCATTCATTAGTCCTTTAGATCAT
Organism: Cupressus sempervirens; assembly: GCA_028749045.1. Classification (NCBI taxonomy): domain Eukaryota; kingdom Viridiplantae; phylum Streptophyta; class Pinopsida; order Cupressales; family Cupressaceae; genus Cupressus; species Cupressus sempervirens. Next base: position 67,655,872 of record CM053783.1, read on the forward strand.
TGGTACAAAGGCCTTGCTGTTCTTGGTAACTTTGGAAATTAACCCATAGTCCTATAGCAAATGCTCAACTACATGGTGGTCCTTCTCTTTGATGTATCCCCCCGCTCAACCTGCTTCAATGGATTCCCTCCATCTCCATAATCCCCTCATCCTTCTCCCTATCCTCGATTCATTTTATAGTGCTCCACTCCTTCATTCGCCCCCCCCCCTCGCCCCACTCCTAAAAAGTCTTAAGCTTGCTTCCTCTTGTGCATCTAATTCTCCTTTATCATTCTCCCATAGTGAGAGTTTGATCTAATTCAGCCCCTTCTCTTTGCCAATCTGAGTCTCCTTGCTTATCCCAGATTCTTTTGCTTTTCAAGAAAATAAAAATATTTTTGGGTTTTGAAGATCTTGAAGTTTCAGTTCAGGATCATGAAAATTGAAAGTTTTTGAGATCATTTGACATGGTTTGCAGCAAGTTCTTTTTTAGAAGGTAAGTACTTTTTATTTCTTCATTTCAATATTAGTCATCTAGATTTACTTCCCATAACATAAAAATTTATATGTATGTGTAAAATATGGGTTTAGGGTCTCTTTCATGTGCTTTATTCTAAAACCCTATTCATCAAACATATTTTATCCTATATAATCATATTTTATTTCTCTTTTCTCTCAATAATATTTTATCCCAGTTTTGTTACTTTTGTGATAGAAAAGTAGGTATAATATGGTATCCTTTCATCTCTCTATCTCATTTATCTATATTTTTATATTATTTCAAGTGGCATTCTTATCTATGGTGTGTATTGCTTTTCTACATGCATGATCGTGTGTTTTTTCCTAGTAAATGTATTTTCATGCCTTCAATTTTTATACTTCTCATTTAATAGTCATCTATAGTTTACTTCATATGTGATATATTTTATAGCATCTCATATTATTCAAAATCAATTATTCTATGATTTTTATTTCTTTCATTTTCTCTATGATGTAGCATTATTTTATAATACTTCTTGTTGGATATGGGGTGTTTGCATTTTGTGCATGATTATAATATTTTTTCTTACAACATATCCTTGTATCTTCTAGGATTTTCTTTTATCATCCACCATAGATATCATTTTCTTATCTCATGCTTGGGGGCAATAGGATTTTCATATTATTTCACTCTTTTTCCAAGTATCTACTTGTTGAGAATAATTACTCAATTGTTTGTTGTCTTTGATGTTGTTGATATGAGACTATTTTGAAGAAAAGAACATATAATGTTTCAATCATTGTTTTGTCACCGATGTCAAACTTGCTACTTGCTAGTAAGACAACTACTTAGTTGATTTGATTACTATCATTTTTTTGATTGATAAAGAGGTTTTGATCAAATGTGATAACAAGATCACCTAGAGGAAATGTTGAGTTATGGTATGAAAAATGAGTACAAAGATTAGTTAAGAAAGTGATGACATAGTGTATTGGTTATCTACTTAAGCCTGCAAAGAACGGATACACTAACTAAGTCTAGAAGAACAAGTAAGAAGAATTGAGTCTTCTAAGCTTGACAGAGTGGATAGTAGGTGCCAAGAAAATTTAGTGCAAGCTGAGCATAAAATCAGTTGGAGCCAAGTAAAGTGAAGATTTAGTGTATGTCGAGTGAACTTAGTGTAAGTTGAGTAAAGTTTAGTTGATATCGAGCACTAGTTGTAGACACCTAAATTTGATTACACCGCTTCGGTAATCCTATTTAGCTATCTCTAAAGGAATCATTAATTAAATTCTTATTTAATTAATCCTTTGCCATCCCCTAGCTGATTAATTTAATTAATCATGTATAGTCCTAATTGATAAATCAAATAACTTATTATTTGTCAATTAATCCTATTCTCCTATCTAATTCCAAAAACCTCATTTATTAAATAAATCTATTTGATAAATAAATCCCTCAAATCTAATGACCCCTAACCTATCCTAAATCCTCCATTTAGCCTAATCCACCCCATCCACCCATACTAACCTAGCTTAGCCACTAACTCACCCACCCTTATGAATGCCATCCACTTGCATATCTCTAACAAGCTTAGTCTAATCCTAAATCACCTCTAATCCCCCCCTAACCTTGTCACATTCCCTAAGTGAGCTTAAAACTTTCCTAATCCAAGCAAAGTCAACAATCTCAACTCCCTCCAAAATATCCCAACCATAAGCCTTCAATGCTCTTACAAAGCCATAAATGGCTCTTACATCCTCACTCATGACTCTTACATCCTCAACCACTCTCATCAAGCCTTTGACCAACCCTTATCCTATCCTCTCACACCTATCCTCCTTGTGACAAGTGTCACCTCCCTATAGGTGCTAAACAAGCACAATCCATGTGCTCCCCTTTGAGTGCATCCTAGCCCTCCCTCACCATCTTGCCATCATTGCATCTTAGCCCTCCATCCCTCAAGCCTCTTGCTTATAAATTGAGCCCTCTCCCTTCACTAAAATCATCCACCTTCCATGCAAAGTTATAATGCTATTTTGAGAGCTCATAAACTACCAAAATACTATTATAATGACAAAATCTCTTCATGACTCCATTGTTGAAACCTTGTTTCACTCACTCCACCCATCCATTTGATTTTTGAAGCATAATTTGTGAGCATACATTCTTACAATCAAGGACCAATCCATTGCATCATTGTGTTATGCCATTAGGAACCTACCATTCTTGGTTTGCTTCCTTTTTGTGGTGATAACCCTTGGTCCTATCTTAAGTGTTAGCTTGCTTAGTATTGTTGATGCTTTCATTTAATAGTTAGTATTCAATTTGCACTACTAACCTAGGTGATACACTAGTAAATATTATTGTTTGCTGAATTATCTAGTGGATGACAAGTGGAAGAAAAGTATGAAAGCCAAGTGACATCATATTGATGCCACGTGCTAATACTCATCTTAAATCATAGATTTGACAAATTTGAGCTGATTATTTTGTTTTTTTGAATTATGTGAAGCACGTAGAAGATAATTATGTTGATATGGTGGAACAAATTTCAAGGTAAACCATTTTAAGATGAATTAAAGGGAGAAGTTTCTAGAGGAACCAAATAGAAAAGTGGGTAGATTCATTGTATCCTACCTAATCCTATCCAACCCTAAAATGGAAGAGACTGCTATTGGCATGTCAAGAAAGAAGGATTAAGAGTGTGAATGTTTGAAGGGTGAACAAGCTATCAGAGCTAAAGTGTATGAAAGGAAAGTAGAATGGATGACTAGAACAAAGCTTTGTAATTTGCAAGTGAGTTGTATTTTGCTATCAAATCAAGACTTACTGTTACTTTCTAATCGTTGTATCACTCTAGTGTAAATCCTTTGGATTAAGGTTGACCTAATAGTCATTTGTAAATCCTATAACTAGGTGACATTCCGAGTGAAATATCTAAAGTCCTCTCACAAGGCTCACTCCTAATAGGGTGATTGAAATCCTCTAACCAAGTCACATTTAATAATGTGTATTCTAACCTTTAATAGGGTTGGCCTTTCATAGGAAATCACTTCAACAGAGTGAGAATTAGTAGCATGTTATTGGTGGTTTTTCCCAAATGAAGTTTCCACATAAAATCATTGTGCCAAATGTGTTATTGAATTTATTATGTTTCATGATTACATTTTTACAAAAAAATTTTGATAGTAACCTATGAAGTTTAAGTATTGTATGATCAAATGGATGCATGCATAAAAATATTTTATGGATATGGGTTCACTAAGCTATGAAAAGTTTTATTTGTACATTTGGACCTTGGATAATTGATTCACCCACCCCAGTTATTCTAAAGAATTTCAACAATTGGTATTAGAGCTATTTTCTTAAGAGGACTAGTTTGAAGGTACTAGAAGCAAATGAAGATGTTAAAGAGAGAGGCACCCTAGCTTAACAAGGTTAACTTCCCTATATGGAAAAGTTTGATGAAGCTACACCTAGGAGGCCTTGGAGATAATACACAATCTACCATCATCATTGAGCATGTTGATCCTTTTGGAGTCATAACTACTAATGATCTAAAAAAGAAGATAGAACACAATTAGGCAATGTTAGTGATTTCCTCTGCCCTAAGTTATTTTGAGTTTGATGATATCAAGGGTTGTGATAGTGCAAAGAAGATGTGGGATTCTCTTCACACAATTTATGGAGGAGACACAAATGTTCTAGGATCCAAATCCAAAAGTCTTAGAGGTAAGCTTGATGATATGAGAATGCAAGAAGGTGAGAATATTGTTCAATATTGTACTAGAATAAAAGATTTTGTTAATGTCATAAGAGGAGCTACTAGTAAGATAGATGATGATATTGTGTTAAGTAAAGTGTTGAGAACACTATTGCACATCTATGCTATTAGAGTTTCTAGCATACAAGAACTGAGAAGTTTACAAGGTTCTAATTTGACTCTTAAAGATTTGGTAGGTAGGCTTACTACCTTTGAGCTATCTAATTTGATAACTTCAAATCTAACAATGTTGAATCTACTTTCAAAGATAAGTTGTCATCAAAGGAACCTAAGGAGAAGAAGAAAAAGGTTAAATATGTTTCTATTGATAGTGATATAGATGAGGAGGATGTAGAACAACTTAAAGCACTACTAGCAAGGAGATTTCATAGAGGAAAAATAAAATTTAAAGGTAAGTTACCTATCATGTGTTTTAGTTGCAATGGGTTGGTCATATTGCTGCTAGATGTCTAGAGAAAAATATCTATAGAAGTGGAGACAAATACAAAAGTAAGAGAGACGAGGACAACAAAGATTACAAAGAAAAAGGAAAGAAGTCATGCTACATTATAGAAGAGGAAACCAAAGATGGATTTGATGATCATGAAGATGAAGTGGTGTATCTTGCAATAAAGGATGAATCTGATGAGGACAAGGCAACTTCACTAGTGTCTTGTGTGAACAAGAATGATAGATGGATCATTGACAGCAGGTGTTCACATTACATGATGGGAGATAAAAATAAGTTCGTTACCCTAAATTATTATGATGTAAATAGTGTAAGGTTTGATAATGGTGCACCCTATGTGATAAAAGGAAAACGATCTATCAAACACACATAAAAGATTTTGTGTGACAATGCTTATTATTTTGACTATAATTTGTTGAGTGTGTCACAATTGAATAGTTTGTAAGGTTGAGTTTGAGAAAAAGATAGCTAAGATCTATGATACTGATGGGAAACTAACTAGGAAAGGTGATCAAACTAGAGATAATCTATTTTATCTTGATATGAATAATGCTAGTTGTCTCGTTGTAGAATTTGATGATGTGTGGTTATGGAACAAGATGTTATGTCATATGCTAATTTTGATAACTTGGTTAAGCTTTTCCTAAATCAAAAAAGCCTGACAATATAATTTTCAAATAATGTTAGTTAGGAAAATGACGAAGTCTAGTCTTAAGAGTAAGACTCAAACCTCTAAAGGAATATTGGAGATTATTCATACTGACTTGTGTGGATGAATTCATGTGCAAAGCTACAAAGATGATAAGTACATTATGCTATTTGTTGATGATTATTCTAGGATGATGAAAGTTATATCTTTGAAACAAAAATCTCATGCTTTACAAATGTTTAAGTGGTACTTAGCAAGAGTTGAGAAGAAAACAGGTAAAATCCTAAAAAGTCTGAGATCTAACAAAGGAGAATAATTTATGTCAAATGAGTTTGAGATGTTCTATAATGATAGAGGAATCCAAAGACAAACATCTACACCTAGCACCACCCCTCAAAAAAATGTAATTTTAAAAGGAGGAACAAATCTATAATGGACTGTGCTATGAAACTCATGATGGAGAAGAATGTTGCTTTGAAATACTAGAGAGAAGCTATAAGTATAGTTTTCTATAACTTGAACTGTGTGCAAGTCAAGAAAGGTATTCATTCAACACTTTTTGTACTATGGTATGGATACTTACCCAATGTAAAATATTTTAAAGTATTTGGAAGCAAGTGCTATATTCTCAAAGATTTTAGGAATGAAAAATTAGATGCTAAAAGTAAAGAAGGTATATTCTTTGGCTATTTGACAAGAAGTAAAGCTTATTACTATTTAAATACTAACACTAACAAAGTTGTGGAAAGTGAAAATGTGAAGTTTGATGAATATATAGAGGTACATGAGGTTGAACCTATGAAGTAACTAGAGGAATACACATCTTTTGTATACATTTATGAAGTTATGCCTACTGATGAAGATGTTGTAAATCAAGTTGCAAATCAATAGCAAGTTTCAGTAATTGTTGAGTCACATACAATGAATTTCAAGTTGCATTCAGGAACCAAGCTACAATCAAGTGCCATGTTACAGACTCAAGTTGAAGCACATTTTAATTATGAGATTAGTGTACATGAAAGAGATGTTAAAATACTTGATAGAGAATTACATAGAGATTCAAAAGTTGACAGATCTAATGAGGAAAATAGAGCAAAACCAAGATTGTCAAAGTATGTCAAGAGACATCACCCTGTTGAACAAATTATTGGAGATAAAGATGCTAGACCAATGACAAGAAATAGGCTAAGAATCAATGCATGTTTGTTGAGAATGCATGAGCCTAAGATAATGAAAGATGCCTTACATAATGGGTACTAGAGTAAAGCAATGAAAGAAAAGATTTTACAAATTGAGAAAAACAAAACATGGACTCTAGTTCCTAGACTAGACGATAAGAATGTGATTGAAAACAAGTGGATTTATAGAAAAAGAATTAGATAAAAATGGTGAAGTCACAAAGAATAAGCCAATATTAGTTTGCAAAGGGTATACACAAGAAGAAGTGATAGACTATGGAGAAACATTTTCCCCTATTGCCAGATTGGAAGGAGTAAGGACTTTGCTTTTTTACTTTGCATACAAAGGTTTCAAAGTCTATCAAATGGATGTGAAATCTGCATTTCTGAGTGGCATATTAGAAGAAGAGGTCTATATAGACAAACAGAAGGATTTTTTGATGCTAACAACAAAAACATGGTATGTGGACTACACAAAGCTTTATATGCTTTGAAGCAAGCACCAAGAGCATGGTATGAAAGGCTTCACAATTATCTTGTGAAGATTGGATTTGAGAGAATTGATGATAACAACAATCTATACTTGAAGAAAGGAAAAGGTGAAGGTATTTTACTAGCTGAAATTTTTGTTGATGATATCATATTTGGGGGTCAAGATGGATTATGTAAGGCATTTGCAGATCAAATGAAGAAAGGATTTGAGATGTATATATTTGGAGATATCAATTTCTTTTTTGGTTTGCAAGTATATCAGATGTAATAATGTATATACATCACTCAGTCTAAATATGTGAAGGAAATATTGATTTTTTTTGGATTGGAAGATTTGAAACAAGTTAGCACACTTATGGTGATGGGACACAAGTTATCAAAGAATGATGATTCAAATGATGTGAATCAAACATTGTATAGGTCTATGATTAGAAAATTGCAATATGTAGTGCACAATAGACCTGGTATTGCATTATTACTTGGGATAGTTACAAGATTCTCTACTAATCCTAAGGAGAATCATTTGATGGTTTTTAGGAGAATAATGAGATATCTGAAAGGAATAGAAGACTATGGCCTATATTACAAGAAAAATGAAAAGTTTGAGTTGAGAACCTACACTGATGCTGATTGGGCTGGAAACATTGATTATAGAAAGAGCACTAGTCTAGGAGCATTTTTCTTAGCGAAGAGGTTGGTTACATGGACTAGAAAGGAACTAAATTATATATCTCAATCTACTACAGAAATTCAATATGTTTTTGTTGCTATAAATTGGACAAACATTGTATGGATCAAATAGCTACTCAAAGGTATGAAGGAAGAAATCACTAAACTACCGGTACTTTATTGTGATAATACAAGTTCAATAAATATATCAAAAATCCCTGTGATGGACACAAAGACTAAGCACATTGCAATCAAGTAAAATTACTTAAGAGATTTAGTTAAAGACAAAGAGGTAAACATGGAATATGTGAATACAAAAGAACAAATAGCTGATATCTTCACAAAATCATTACCTAAGGATGATCATGAGTATCTAAGAGGCAAACTAGGGGTGATACTCCGATCGAAAGCTGCTTGAGAAGCACAAGTAGTGTCCTACATCAATTGGAGCTAAGAGTTGTATCTTACAACTCGATGCAGTGGATCTTACTTTAGGAGCTACCTAAAGTAATCAAAGAGCTAGAATAGTAGATCGGTCACATCAAGGGTGACAGAGGAACAAACCAAAATTGTTAATAGTTACATGTAGAGATGACAAGTCTTTGGCATTATTATTAAAGAGGGAGAAATAGTAAAGGGAGAAATATAGAATAAAGAGAAAAAAGGGAGAAATGTAGAATAAGAAGAAATAATGAATATCTACTTAGAGGGAGATAGTGTACCTGATGTTTACTAAAGAAGGAGATATGATTGAAAGAAATACATCTACCTAGTAAGAGGGAGAAAAGTATTGAGGGAGATATAAATCATAATGAAAAGTTGATTGTCTATTGATAAGAATAGAATTTTGTAGCCTATACAAAAGATGAAAGATGATGATAGAGGGAGAGATTTCAATACAAGGAATTATTTTCTTTTTGGTATTATTGTTGGTACTAGTTTGCCATTAATGTTAAATAAGAAGATTGTTGATATGAGATTATTTTGAAGAAAAGAACATGTAATATTTCAATCATTATTTTTTCACTGATGTCAAACATGCTACTTGTTGGTAAGACAACTACTTAGTTGATTTGAGTACTATAATTTTTTTGATCGATAATGAGGTTTTGATCAAATGTGATAATAAGAGCACCTAGAGGAAATTTTGAGTTATGGTATGAAAAAGGAGTACAAAGATCAGTTAACACACTGATGACATAATGTATTGGTTATTTACTTAATGATGTAAAGGATGGATACACTGACTAATTCTAGAAGAACAAGTGAGAAGAATTGAGTCTGCCAAGCTTGACCAAGTGGACATTAGGTGCCGAGAAAAGTTAGTGCAAGATGAGCAAAAAATTATTGGAGTCAAGTAAAGTGAAGATTCAATGTATGTCGAGTGAACTTAGTATAAGCAGAGTAAAGTTTAGTTGATTTTGAGCACAAATAAACTTTAGTACTTTCTAAGTTATCTAGTGGATGATGAGTGGAAAATCAGTATGGAAGCTAAGTGACAACATATTGATGTCGAGTTCTAGTATTCATCTTAAATCATAGATTTGATGAATCTGAAATGACTATTTTATTTTCTTGAATTGTGTGAAGTGTGTGGAAGATAAGTATGATGAGTTGGTGGCACAATATTCAAGGAAAATCATTTTGAGGTGAATTCAAGGGAGAATTTTGTAGAGGAACCAAATGGAAAAATGGGTAGATTAATTGTATCTTACCTAATCCTACCTAATCCTAAAATGGACAATAGAGGTTGAATGGAGAAAGATCTTCAATCTCTATTTATAGAGAGAGATGGTTAGAAGCAAAGGTTATCATATGCAAGAATAGGGCATTTTCTTCATTCAGTGGCCAGACAGAAGATACTACTATTAGCGTGTAAAGAACAAGGCTTAAGATTATGAATGCTTGAATGGTGAACAAGTTATCAGAGCTAAAGTGTGTGCAAGCCAAGTAGAATGAAGGACTAAAATAGAGATCTATAAACTGCAAGTGAGTTGTATTTTGTTATCAGATCAAGCCTTGTTGTTACTTTCTAATCATTGTATCAGTCTAGAATAAATCCTTTAGATTAAGGTTGACCTAATTTTCATTTGTAAATCCTTTAACCAAGTGACATTCCTAGTGAAAGATCTAAAGTCCTATAACAAGGCTCACTCCTAATAGGGTGATTGTAATCCTCTAACTAGGTCACATTTAATAGTGTGTATTGTAACCTTTAGTAAGGTTGGCTTTTCACAAGGCATCACTTTAGAAGAGTGAGAATTAGTAGCATGTTATTGGTGGTTTTCAAAAATTTGGTTTTCACATAATTCATTGTGTCAAATGTGTTATTGAATCCATTATGTTTTATGATTGCATTTCTACAGAGTTATTTTGATAATAACCTACAAAGTTTAAGTATTGTACGATCATATGGATGTATTCATTGAAATGTTTTATGGATATGGGTTCACTAAGATATGAATTATTTGTATAGTTGGACCTTGGATAATTGATTCATCCTCCCTCTTAGTTACTCTAAAGAATTCCAATAGATGTTACACAAAATGTCAAGTCTTTACCAAGCAGTCAATGATAGTCAAGATCACTCGAGCATCAAAGACAATCTCCTATATATTTCAATCATTCAATTATAACCAAGTTTAGAGATATTATTGACCAAGCTTAGTCAATTAATGAAGTGAAGTTAGTATTGACCGAGTTGGGTTGTTTAATGAAGGAATCCTCTATGTTGACTGAGTACTCAATTTTGTATTATATTTTTGCAACTAAGTTAATAAAGGTTAATCACATTAATATCTTAAGATATAATTATCTATGCTAACTGAGTGATAGTAATATATTCAATGTTAACTGAGTTACAATAGGATTTTGTTTTATATTGTGTTGACATCTTAAAAGTGCCTTGGATTTTTTTTGTATTAACCAATTCATCCATCCCCTCTCCTTTATATTTCCAACAATTGGTATTAGAGCTATTGGTGCTTGGGACCTAAGCTAAATATCAAGATGTCTTACAAAAGGGAAATTTGTAAGTTGAATAGAGATAACTTCCAAGCATGGCAGGAACTCATGACATTGCATTTGGAAACCATTGGAGACACAAGCCTAAAGTACCTAGAGAAAAAGTATGTGGCACTTTTTATACCTTTTCTATAGACTAAATTGTGGAAAATAAGAATCACAACATAATGATGATTGACAATGCCTCTACTCTCAATTATGTTGAATTGGATAAAGTCAAAGATTCTCCTATTGCTCATGAAATCTAGATGAAGGTGGATGATATCTATGGAGGAGATGACAATGTAAGGAGAGTTAAGGCAGAAATTCTAAGAGGATAGTTTGATCAAATGAAGATGAGAGAAGATGAAAACATTGCACAATATAGTGAAAGAATCAAAGCAAGTGTGAGTTCAGTCAGAGCCTTAGGAGGGAAAATAGATGATGCAAAAATGGTCAACAAGGTACTCAAAATTCTTCTTTATGTTTATGCAATTAGAATTTCAGCTATTCAGGAAATGAGATTTGATCCCAAAAATGATATAACTTTGGATGCACTAGCAGGAAGGATGAAAACCTTTGAGTTAGGTAACTTTTATAACTATGATCCTAGCTCTTTTTGCATTGAGTTTGCATTTCAAGATAAACTATCACTCAAGAAGAAAGGTGGAAAATCTAAAAGGAAAAAGTTTGATAGTGAAGATGAAGATAATTCTAATGATGACCTTGAAGTCATTGAAGCCCTTCTTGCAAGAAGATTCCCTAAAGGCAAAGGAAAGTACAAAAGTAAAATACCTCTAATCTATTTCTATTGTGAATAAGTTGGTCATATTGTTGCAAGGTGTCCAAACAAAGAAGGCAAAGAAGAAAAGAATCATGAAAAGTAAAAAGGAAAGAAAGATTTGAAAAGCTAAAAAGGCTGCAAGGATAAAGGCAAGAAATCTTATTGCATAGCTAAAGACACTGTTAGTAGTGATGAAGATGAAATGGTTTGCAATGCTATTAAAGATGAATCAGACGAAAAAAATGATAAGATGTCCCTCATTTCTCATATTCGAAAGAATGACACATGGATTATTGATAGTGGTTATTCTGATCACATGACTAGTGATAAATCAAGATTTGAGCACTTGGAAAACTATTATGGTGGAGGTGTTAGATTTGGAAATGATGAAACTTATTATGTAAAAGGAAAAGGTTACATTACATTGATTGATGAACTAAGATATGACAATGCTTACTAGGTTGAAGGACTAAAACACAATCTACTTAGTGTGGCATAGTTGAACAACATTGGATTCAAGGTAGAATTCATGAATGGAAAGGCCAAGCTACTAGGTGGAAAATGAAATCTAGTTGGGACTAGAAATTAGAGAAAAAAAGATAAAAATTTTTTCCTAGAATTCACTAAAACTACATGTTTGCTAGCTTAGATAGAGGAACTTGATTCACAGATTGTGGGAACCAAGTCTCAGATAGAGGAGACCAAGTTGTAGCTAGTGCAACCTGAGTTAAAAATAGTTCTAACTGAGTCTCAATTAGAAGAAGCCAAGTTGCAGTCAGAGGAAATATTGAAGAAATTTGGAATGGAAGATTCTAGACTAGTTGGAACACCTATGTCTACTAGATACAAGCTTTCCAAAAATGATTATTCCAAAGAGGTAGATTAGACTAGATATAGGTCAATGATTGGAAAACTTCAGTATGTGGTACACACAAAACTTGATATTGCATTAGCAATTGCTATGGTCACAATATTTTCTACTAATCGAAAGGAAAATCATATGATGGCAATAAAAGGAATTATGAGGTATCTAAAAGGTACTAAAGATTCTGGCTTGTGGTATAAGAAAGGAGGAAACTTTGAATTGAAAGCCTTCACTAATGTTGATTAGGAAGGAAGTATTTATGATAGGAAAAGCACTAATGGTGGAGTGTTCTTTCTTGGAAAGAGGCTAGTGTCTAGGACAAGCAAGAAAAAATATTGCATCTCTTAGTATAAAGCAGAAGAAAAATATATTTCAGCAACAGTTAATTGTTCCAACATCATTTGGTACAAACAACTATTGTCAGGTATGAAGGAAGAAATCAAGGATCCAATAGTTATCTTCTATGATAACACCAGTGCAATTAACATATCCATGAATTTAGCGATGCAAACCAGGACAAAGAACATTGTAATAAAGTATTATTTTCTAAGAGAAATAGTGCACGACAAAGAATTTAGATTGGAATATGTGAACAAAAAGGAACAAAGTATAGACATAATCACCAAGCCATTACCCAAGGATGCATTTTTGTATCTAAGAAGCAAGTTAGGGGTCATTCCCCCATTTGAAGTTCACTAAATTATATTTAGTGATTCATCAACCAAGTATTTTGAAGATTGCGTATGTATCAATACATCAGGTACATGGAAAATACATTGATTGTTGTCTTTGGCATAAGATGTCAAAGAGGGAGAGTTTTTTGTCATATCACATAAATTTGGTATCAACAAGTTCATTTTTGTATAAGAAGAGATCAGTAAGTCAGAGAGAGAGATTTCAGTCAAAGAAAACCATTCCAAAGGGAGAGATTGATGATAGAGGGAGTTCTCATTGATAAAGGGAGTTCTCATGGATGAGAATCAAAATGAAACTAAGGATATTATCCTTTTATTTTTCTCTAAAATTTCTTTATATTATGACATGTGTTTCCATCAATTCCAAAGAGGGAGATAGTTGAAAATAATTATTCAATTGTATGTTGTCTTTGATGTTACAAAAAATGTCAAGCCTTTACCGAGTAGGTAATGATAGATGAGCTCACTCAGGCATTGAAGGTAGTTTCTTGTATGTGTTGAGCATTCAGTTATAACCAAGTTCATAGATAGTATTTACTAAGCTTAGTCCATAATGAAGTGAAGTTAGTATTGATCTATTTGGATCAATTAACATTAGATCTCCTATTCTAACTAATTTGGGTCAGTTAACAATGGGATCCTCTGAGTAATCAATTCTATATTAGTTGATTGCCAGTATGTTTAGTTTGATAAATTTATTAGTTAATGCAAGCCAATTTAAGGGATGAAAATTGTTTGATTAAAAGAGTATTCAAGCTAAATTGACAAGTTTCAATCATATATATGGAAGGTCAAGTTGAGGATTGAAATGTGGAATTGAAGAAGATGAATCAAGCAAGTGAATTTGAAGGATATTTGTAAAGGGTAGAACATCCAAGTGGACCTAGCTACAAAGAAAATTTTGATAAAGGAAAATTAAGTAATTAAGCCAAAATCAAGATTTGTCAGCAAAGTTAGTTGCATCAAAAATAAGGTTAGGTCATTATTACTCTCTAATAATTATTGTAGTAAATCAAATCTCTTAACAGAGTGAGCCTAATAGCTATTCAAAAAATACTTTGACAAGGTAGCATTACTAGATTGAAGTATCTAAAGACCTCTAACAAGGCCACTCCTAATAGGGTGAATTAAATCCTCTAACAGGGTCACACCTAATAGTGTGTTTTGGAACCTTTAACAGGGTTGGCTCCTAACAGGGCTCACTTCAAAAGAGTGAGAAGTAGTAACTAGTTGTAATTAGTGGTTTTTCCAAATTGGATTTCCATACTAAATCTTGGTGTCTCTTATGTTCATGTTATTTCCTTTATGTTTGTTGAACTAAATTAATAAATGCTAATCACATTAACATCTAAAGATCTAACTATCTATGCTAATCGAGTGACAATAATATATTCACTATTAACAGAGTTACATCATAATATTCAATGTTAGCTAAGTTACAATAGGATTTAGTTTTATATTGTGTTGAAATATTAAAAGGGACTTAGATTTATTTTTGTAGTAAATGATTCACCCCTCCCCTCTCAGTTACTCCTTTCCATTTCCAACACTACTTTCCTTAGGCTTAAGTAGAACTTTTTTATTATGTGACATTGTTCTTTTTTTATGAAGGATTTTCTCTTGGCTATGTATTCTCTCTTTTATAGGAGGTGTATGTTGCACATCATCACCTATTTTTTATCAACTAAGGATATGTCTATTATATAGAATTTCCCTTGCTTGGAGTCAAAGTGTGTCTTCCTTCATCCAAGGGTCTCTATTCCACCTATACATAGGGGATAAATAAGTGTATCCTTGTTTTTATCCCCCTATTCTTGGAGATGTCATCTTGAACAAGTACTTCTCTTAGGTAGATGCCTTGTCATTAAGATTTCTCCCTTTTGGGGATACTCTTTCCATAAGTGATATATACTTTTCACAATTGATTATGTTCTTAGATTGTAAGGGTTAAGGCCCTTCACTATGAGTATAGACTACATTGTGTATACATGAAAACATAACCTATCGGGAACATGCATAAACAAGAAAATTTAGTTGTACATGTATATTAAAGATTTAAATTGGATTGAAACACAACTATCTATACTTGAGATTGACAACTTGATGCAACTGAAATGAAATTTCCTTATCAAACCTCAGAGTATCTCAACAAAGGGCACCCATGAGAGGCCTTGTTGGTTTTCTTTAGATTGGAGGGATGTGGATGTGCTCTCCCAAAACATAACTATTGAATCCCAAGGTAATGAAATGTAATAATGAACATGTAACTAAGCTAAATGATGAAGAATGCTTAAAGATATGGCTATGGAAGCAACCATTTTTGAGAGAACTTAATGGATAATGGAAGTGGATGTAATAAGAAAATCTAAGAGTGAAATACTACCATAAATATGAAAAAAAATACAAGAAGTAAACAACTACCAAAGGGTTAGTAACAATGCATAAAATTTCTAAAAGGTCTAGAACTATACTAGCATGATAACAATGCAAATGAGGGAGATAAAAAATGCTTGAGACAAGGGCTCTATTTATAGGTTTGAGAGAGGCCTTGGAGAGGTGGCATCTATGTGGCATCTACATATGTGTCACAATGGAGACACATGGGCTAAAGGACAAAGCCATGCAATAGTAAAAACTAACCTTTATGATTGAGAGGCTCAAGGTTTGCTCACACATGTGTGACCAACCTTCGGGGAAGGAGTGAGGGACAATGGTGTAAGAAGTGTAGGAGGGGTAAATGAAGTGGAAGCTTTATTGGATCATGAGCTTCTCACACATGTGTGAACAAACACTTAGGAGCTAAAAGGTACTTAGAAAGGTGTTTAGGATAATAAAGTGGGATTAAGTAGTGGGTAGGCTTAGAAGGATGAGAGTGATGGGCGTAGACTAGGTTTTAGGATGGGATTAGGATTAAATTAAATAAGATTTATCTTAATCATAGGATTAAAGAATTTAATAAAGTGGAGGGAATTAAATAAATTAGAATTTATTTAAAAGAGGATTTATGGAGCACTATGCATTAAATGAAATTAATAAATTAGGGGGAAGTATTTAAATTAAATTTAAATATATTAGGAAATGAACTTATTTAATTAAATAAGTAGAAGTAGACAATTTTAAGCTTCTACATTTTGCCCCTCTTTGATATGATGTCAGGATGACATTATATCAAAGAAAGAAAATATAGGTTACCCCAGAAAGGATAGGAGTCCTAGGAGTTATGTTAAAGTGATGACAGGGGAGGAGGGTGCCCCCTCGCAAAAATAGCACAAATAATAGATTTTGGGAAATTTTCATGAAAAGGTCTTTAGAAGAAAAGAAAGGGTAGGAAAAAGGCATAGATGAACATTTTGCATGACTTGGGGATAAACAGGGGTAGACATGGCCAACGAAAGGGTACAAGCATGAAGAGGGACCTTAGAGTGCCTATATAAACCTCCAAAGGGCTCAAGGAAGAGTCATTTGCACACCTAGAGAGAAAATAACCAGAGTGAAAGATGGATCTGATCAAGAAACTATAGCTTAGAGAGCACATTTGGGAGCACCAAAGGTTAGCTGAGATGGGCCCACTGGTAAGTGCTTGTCAAATTTTTGATTACGCACTTAAAGTAGGCATTTATCATCCATTTAATGAGGTCAAAACTCAGTTGAGGTGGAGATGACAGTCTTTGCTCTATCATCTTCACAAATGACAAACTAGGGTTCAAGGCTTCTATGAAGATGACAAGATGCATCCCATCATCTTTGCAAATGCCAAAGGGGGGAAAAAGGAATCAAAGATGGGTTGAAGATGATGATCTCTAACTGTCATCTCCAAAGATGACATTCTTGTTAGCTGCTGGCAGGAAATTGATGTCTATGTAACTACTAGAGATGCCAAATTGGCATCTCCATGGTTTGTTGTCTTTGTGGATCCATGTTTGCATGGATCAACATTTACATAGATAGATGTCTTTTCTTGTCAATGTCTTCACCAATTGGACTAAATTAGTAGAATTAGGGAACAAGGATGACTAGGGAGAAGAAAGTAGGATGCCCCATGATGATATAGGCAAAAAGAGCATGAGATGGATGATATACTAACCATTGCATGTTTATGTTGTAGATGGAAATGGTGACATTTTGGTTACAGGAGCATTACCCACTAATGATGGTTTTAGGGAACACATTGACTGATGCTAAGTGGGGTCATGTGAGACTCTATGTCCTAGATCATATTCATGAGTGATCCAATCTGAGAGCACACTCAATGCAGTTGTCAGCACTTATAGAGTGGCGGCATACACCAACTTCAAGTTTTCATTCACCTATTAGAGAGGTGAAATTCACCTTACTAGATGTGTGGCAGACTCTTTGAGTGTTGATCTATGAGATGTATTCAAAGTATGTTCTAGAGAATGCAAATCCATTTCTATGGGAGTGCTTCGGGCATTGATGTTAGCAGCAACCAATCCAGCAATCGTGGGTTGGATGGAGAGAAGAACTAGAGCAGTGGTTGCCATGACTTCCCCTTTATCTAGCATCACTTATATGGAGGATGGTACCAGACCATACTAGGAATGGGTTCCCGATTGGTTGGACATGAGTGCTGAGCACTCTATTATAAGATAATGGCATAGATTTTTTTTAGGGTCAGACTATTTTGGCTGAGTTCTACCATGACCTACACATGTGCACCTATAGGACACAACAAACTATAGGTCTAGGATTAACACTGTTGATGGTGTGGTCATGGGAACACATAGGCATGGCATGCCTCATAATGACAGATGAGACATGGAAGCCCAGAGAACCATTTTCATGACAATATAGGACACCTAACCAGTACACCTTGACCGAGTCAGTCAAATTTTGGAGGAGATGTTTAGACAATATTGTCGTGTTTGACTAGACCCCTTATGATGGTGTGGAGCAATGGGGAGTGACCTTAGCTACAAGAGGATAGGATGATAGTGAGGATTAGTGCTACCTTTGGTACACACAAATAGACTATGGCTCATTGGTTGAGTAGTGCATGTGGTTATGAGGTATATGCCCTGTAGGGTGCAATGACAGTTCAAGCTAGTGCAAGATGTTGTGCTAGATAGATTCTTATATCCAATGATATCTTGTGAGTATGGCAGATTATGGGGTTTTAGTACCACATTGAGATTGTCTCAGATATCATGGCAGGGGATGCAACCAGTGCCTTGGGTGAATGGGTAGGATTAGGGAGATGCAGGGATGACACCTACATATACATAGTGGTGGGTGGCCCATCAGTCGGTGTGACTCACAGTACTAGGAGTGCCACTTGTAATGGAGTAGGCATAGGGAAAGGGGATGGAGCAGGAGATGGGGGTAGGCAGTGGTGGTGCCACCACTAGGGTAGGGGGCACAACAAGGTCCTTGAGAGTGCAAAGTTTGCCAAAGGAGAGTACTAGCACCAGCGAGGCCACCTCAGCTAGAGGATGTAGATATAGTAAGGGTTGAGCATGATAGCCTCTAAATAGAGGCTATCTATCTATAGGGTGAGGCATAGGTGGAGCATGCAAGGGTAGATAGTTCCTAGTAGGCCTTGGCAGCACTACAAGCTAAGTTATAGGCACAGTGAGCAAGAGTAGATAGTGCCCAAGAGGCCTTGGTAGCACTACAAGCTAGGATAAATGCAGGGAAGTCTAGTGATTACAACATGCATCCCAAGATGGACGAGCTAGTAGAGATAGATACTCTATGGTAGGAGGTCACCACTATGTGGGTACAGAGACATGCAGTAGAGGCAGGTGGATGAGTATCACAGCCAGCATGATATTGCCCAACATATGGTAGAGCCTGGGGCAAAAATGGTTGTGATGTAGGAGGCTATGATGGCATGTCAACATGAGGCATAGGCTATGTAAGAGGTGGTCTTCTATAGGTCTCTATATCATGATATCATGCTGGTATAGCATCGATAGCCAGATTTTTGGGATGAATCAATCTCATGGACCACATGTGGCCAGTAGAGATTAGAGCCATCAATTGGATAGGGTAGGCTTCCGCGAGGAGGGGATATAAGCAAGGTTGGGCCTGTTGGTGTTTTAAAACTACTAAGCAACAAAATTCTCAATACCAAAATGATATCACTCATACAATCTAAAGACTAGCCAATTCTCATCAACAATTGTATGTCCAAACCATTTGGGCCCAACTTCAACAAAACCAAGGGTGGTTTTCTACTCTTTAGGCTCTGCAAAACTAGGGTGGGTATACCCAAGGATGATTCAAGATTGGGAAACACTTGTATGAGAATTATTTCAATTTCATTCTGATTCTCATTTCACATCCTCAAATACATGCATAATTCTTGACATTTTGATAAATATATCCCATATAACAGGTCTAGCCAAAAAATCTTCTATAGATCTGCATGAATTCTCAGGAACAATAGCTAACTGAAGCTAAAACATTCCATGCAAACAAGTATAGGCCAACTTTGAAAATCTTCAGGGAATAAAAGTAAAATTGATTATAATTTTGTAGTTGAAAACCATTTATGACACATTTTTCTTCCAGCTGAATCAATTTGACCAATGCCTAATCTATTGGGATTTAAAGTCTACTACAAATCCTTCGATCTGATTTGTTTGCATCAGAGGAAGTGCTTCTAAGATTCATGGGAGCTGAAACTCCTCATAAGAAGACAAAGCCAGATTCTGCCTACATCTACAAGCTAGATCCCAAGGGGTATTTTGGAGAAAATCCCCAACCTAGTTTCAATACACCCAAAACTGGAACTAAGGTAAATCTAGGACTAGCTAAGGCAGCGAAGAGAACCCCTCAGCAAGAAAATCCAGAGCCACAAGCAGAACATGAGGATTTAGTATTGCCTCCTCAAGATAATCGACTAGAGGTGTCTTCTATTCTAATAGAGGATACTAGAGAAGTCAACATTGGTTCTTCAGAGATCCCTAGAATTGTTCACATTGCTGCATCCCTATCACAAGACCAAGCTGACCTCCTCTTTGAGGTTTTACGAGAGAACATTGGCCGATTTGCATGGTCATATCAGGACATGCCAGGACTTGATCCAAAGCTTGTAGTTCATCATCTTGCAGTCGATCCAAAGATCAAGCCCGTCAGACAAAAGCTTAGAAAAATGCACCCCAAGGTGGCATTACTAGTCAAAGCTGAACTAGAAAGAATGTTAGCTGCTAAGGTTATCCGGCCTATTGACTACTCAGAATGGATCTCCAACATGGTCCCTGTCACTAAGCCTTCCGGTGACATCAGAATCTGCACTGATTTTAGAGATCTTAACAAAGCTTGTCCAAAGGATGATTTTCCCTTGCCCAACATAGATATGATTGTAGATCTTACAGCTGGACATGAAATTTTGTCCCTTATGGATGGATTTTCTGGGTATAATCAGATCAAGATTGCAGAAGAGGACCAGCATAAGACAACATTCACTACCCCTTGGGGAACCTTTTGCTACACCATGATGCCTTTTGGCCTAAAGAATGCTGGGGCTACCTATCAAAGAGCTATGACAGCCATTTTCCATGATCTTATCCATAACATTTTGGAAGATTATGTGGACGATATCCTGGTCAAATCTCACACCTTCATGGATCATCTTGCTGACCTGGAAAAAGTCTTTGATAGGTTGGCCCAATATTATCTCATGCTAAATCCCAAGAAGTGTGTCTTTGGGGTCACATCTGGCAAGCTTCTAGGCTTCATAGTTTCTAAACGGGGTATAGAGATCGACCCCAAAAAGGTCAAAGCTATCTTAGACATGCCCCCTCCCCAGACACTGTGACAGCTTTGCTCTCTTCAAGGAAAACTTCAATCTATCCGGCGCTTCATCTCCCAACTTGCAGATAAGTGTACACCATTTTCACACTTGCTAAAGAAGAATGAGAACTTCAAGTGGGATCTTTTATGTCAGCGCAGCTTCGATCAGCTCAAGCAGTATCTCACCAATCCCCCTATCTTGGTTCCACCAGTTCCTGGTCGTCCCTTGATCTTGTATATATCATCAACACCTACTGCTCTAGGGGCACTTCTAGCACAACATGATGATTATAGCAGAGAGAGAGCCATCTACTATATTAGTAGAACCCTAGTTGGTTATGAACTCAATTACACTCCTATGGAAAAAGTTTGTTTGGCAGTTGTTTTCTCAACTCAAAAGCTTCGCCACTACATGCTAAGTCATACCATCCAACTAGTCTCCAAGATTGACCCTCTCAAGTATATGCTCTCCAGAACAGCACTTACAGGCCGTTTGGCCAAATGGGTTATGCTACTAAGTGAGTTTGACATCCAGTATGTGGACAGAAAGGCAATCAAAGGGCAAGCTATAGCAGATCACCTAGCTGATGCACCTCTAGTAGATGCATATCCTTTGCTCATAGAATTTCCAGATGAGCATATCTGCCTAATTGAAGAACAGCCCCCATGGAAGCTTTATTTTGATGGCTCATACACCTCTCATGGATCAGGGGTAGGAATATTATTAGTTACACCTCAAGGATATTACATTCCAAAAGCCTTCAAGCTACAATTCCCTAGCACCAACAATATAGAAGAATATGAAGCTCTTGTAGCAGGATTAAAGATAGTTGTAGAATGGAATATCACTGAGTTACAAGTCTTTGGTGATTCCCAACTCATCATCAAACAAGTCTTAAATGAATATCAAACCAAAGATGAAAAGCTATTACCCTACAAAGAGCTAGTTGATCAGTTGACCCAGCATTTTACAAAGCTTCAGTTTACACAAGTGCCTCGAATGCAGAACAAGGCAACAGATGCCATGGCCACTATCGGCTCACTCTTGGAAATTCCCCAAGAAGCTACGCAGTATGAGTTTTTAGTTGAGCAGCTCCTCACACCTGCCTATGCGAATGAGGATTCAAACCGTGTTTGTATCTTGGTTGGTCCCCAATCCCCTTGGTACCATGAAATTCATGCTTACCTTAACGATGGTATCATATCCCCTCACCTCACACGTAACCAACGCCAGAACCTCATCCAAAAATCATCCCGCTATGTTATCATAGCCAATACCCTATATCGTCGGGGTTATCACGATACTCTCTCTCGATGTTTAGATGAAAATGAGGCTGTGATGGCATTAAAAGAAGTACATTCCGAACTTTGCGGTGCCCACACGAGTGGTATTGTCCTAGCACGACAAATCCTTAGAGCAGGCTACTATTGGCCTACCATTGAAGAAGACTCTTGTGACTTTGTCAGAAAGTGTCTCCCATGTCAGCAGCATGCAAATCTTGTGCACGCTCCAACACAGGATCTACAGCCTATTGCACCACCTTGGCCTTTTGCTTGTTGGGGCCTTGATCTTGTTGGAACTATCACACCTCTCTCATCTGATGGACATAAATGGATAATAACAGCTACAGACTATTTCACTAAGTGGGTGGAAGCAGTCCCCCTAGTCTCAGCTACAGGAGTTGAAGTCTCCAAGTTCATCTTGTACCACATTGTTTGCCGCTTCGGCATCCCATCCACCATCTTCACTGACCACGGAGGTAACTTTGAAAATCTCAACATGGAAGAATTATGCACTTCCCTCCACATCCATCACCGCTTTTCTAGCCCATATTTCCCACAAGGTAACGGCCAGGCAGAGGCAACTAATAAAACCCTCCTCAAAATCCTAAAGAAAGTTGTCAATGATTCCGGCCGTGATTGACACCTTCAAATAAATCCGGCTCTATGGGCCTATCGAACTTCCTTCCATACATCCACAGGCACAACTCCATACTCCCTAGTCTATGGTGCCAAAGCAGTATTACCTATAGAAGTTGAACTTCCCTCACTACGCATATCTTTGCGAGGGCAAATCTCAGATGAAGAATACAGAGTAGCTCGACTCACCCAGCTAGATCTCTTAGACGAGAAGAGACAACAAGCCTATGACCATCTCACAGTCTATCAAACTCATCTCAAAAGCAATTTCAACAAGAAGGTGCTCCCATGACACTTTCAGCCAGGTGACATGGTCCTCAAAGAAAATATGAAAGTCCAAGCAGATCGAGAAAAGAAAGGCAAGTTTGAACCTACATGGCTTGGTCCCTATGTGGTTACCGCCTCCTTTGGCTCCGGAGCCTATCAATTATCTACACCAGAAGGAGAACTCTTGAATGATCCCAATAACATCATTCATCTCAAGAAGTTCTATGCTTGAAGATCCTTGGTATACCCAGCTTTTGAAAAATACAAGAAAAAAAATAGTAAAGAGAAATAAGCGTCCAATGGTGAAAACTTGGCAATTCAAGCGCCTTGGATAGGTACCTTGGTGAAAACCTGGTAATTCAAGCGCCTTGTGTGCTAAAGACTAATCCATTATCTATCACTATCCTATCCCTCATACATCCACCCACCATCCCATAAAACACCTGCTTGTTCCCTTGGTGTTCCAATCAAACATCCAAAATCTGATGGAGCTTGTCAATACCTCCAGTACAGCTTGTAAATCTTGTACCAAAGCTGGTATTATACCTTGTAAATCTTGTACCATACCTTGTATATATTCCAATCTTGTCCAAAGCTTGTACCATATTCCATCTTGTAAATGATCTTGTATCCTAGCTTGTATCCTATCACATGCACACACAGAATCCCATTTTCCTTAAACTTTTCACAAACCATCCACCTATCAACTATTATAGACACCCCATCCTTCACAAACATTTCCATCTCACAAAAGACCAAAACATGAACAAACTTGTACATTTGTAACATATCTTGGTCTGTCAGCTTGTACATCCTCTTTAGCTTAGTATCATTGTATCTATCCGGCTTTCGTGTTAGTTCATCCTTGGTCAACATCTTGCACACATCGCACACCTTGGTTAGATATTCCAATGCATCCTTTAGCTAGATCTCCTATCACCAAAGTGTTATCCTTCTTAGTTCAGCTTGCCAGATGCATCACTCATCCAGATCCATTAGCTTAGGTGCTCTCTGATAGATTTTTGTAGGATATAGCTTTCCTCATGTCTGATCTTGGTCCGTTAGTACCTCATCCTACCCATCTCGTTGGCAAACAGTTCTCTTTTGGATTTTCACTTTCTTTTGATTTGGGATCTTCCCTTTTGGGTCTCAAAATATCTTTTCCAAGCAATCTCCTTGTTCCCTCCTCAAGGTTGCCATGATCTTCCATATCATGGTATGCTGCGAATGGGGCAATTAGAGCGTAAGGTCTTGATAAGGTCTTTTGCTTGTTTTCTTTTTCTGCTTGTGGGTTACCTAGTGTCGTTTCCACGTCGCTTCCTCTGGGATTCATGTGTGATACTGGGGCAATCCTTGTGTGTTTTTTTTGAGTCAGTTCGTCAGTCCTCTGGATAGTTGGTGAAAAGGCCTTGATGTTCTTGGTAACCTTGGCAATTAACCAATAGTCCTATAGCAAATCTAGTGCTCAACTACATGGTGGTACTTCTCTTTGAAGTATCCCCCAGCTCAAAAAGCTTCAATGGATTCCTTTTATAGCGCTCCGCTCCTCCAACTCCCCCCCCCCCCCCCAATCTTGGAAAGTCTTAAGCTTGCTTTACTATTGTGCCTCTGATTTCCCTTTATCATTCTCCCGTAGTGAGAGTTTGAGCTAATTCAGCCCCTTCTCTTCGCCAACCTGCGTCTTAGCTCGCCTCAAATTCTTGTACTTTTCAAGAAGTCGTCGAGCCTCATTTCTCTCCCCGTCGCCTTCTTGAGGGGGCATCATCTAAGTCTAGTCTCTCCTCTTCTTATCTGAGACTGGGGCAACCTTGTTGCTAAAACATCTTCCTCATGTCGTCTTCATTCAAACTTCTTTGAAATAGTGTTGTCTCAACACTATGTCAAAGAGGGGCAAAATGTAGACACCTAAATTTGATTACACTATTTTAGTAATCCTATTTAGTTATCTAAAAAGGCATTATTAATTAAATTTCTATTTAATTAATCCTTTGTCATCCCCTAGTTGATTAATTAATTAATCATCTATAGTCCTAATTGATAAATCAAATAATCTACTATTTATCAATTAAATCCTATTCTTCTATCTAATTCCAAAAATCCCCATTTATTAAATAAATCTATTTGATAAATGAAATCCTCAAATTCAAAAAAACCCTAACCTATCTCTAATCCTCCATTTAGCCTAATCCACCCCATCCACCCATACTAACCAAGCTTAGCCACTAACTCACCCACCCTCATTAATGCCATCCACTTGCACATCTCTAACATCCCTAATCTAATCCTAAACCCAAGCCTAATCCACCCCCTAATGTTGTCACATTCCTTAAACAAGTTTAAGACTTTCCTAATCCAAACCAAAGTCTCCCCTCAAAAAAACCCAACCACTAAGTCATGAGTGCTCTTACAAAACATAAAGACTCTTACAAGCCCACTCATGACTCTTACACCCATCTTCCACACTCTTCCCTCTTCCACACTCATTCCTCTTACATCCCTCTTACATACTCAACCCCACTCATCATGACTTTAACCAACCCTTAACCCTACCCTCTCACACTCATCCTCCTTGTGACAAGTGTCACCTTCCCATTGGTGCTAAACAAGCACAATCCATGTGCTCCCCTTTGAGTGCATCTTAGCCCTCCTTAAGCCTTCATCCATCCTTGCATCTAAGCCCTCCATCCCTCTACCCCTTAGCCTATAAATTGAATCCCATCCCAAGCCATTTCATCAACAATCTTTGAGCTAAAGTTACCATGCTATTTTGAGAACCAAAGCCATCAACCATACCCTTATAATGCCAAATTGAGAGCTCACAAAGCTACCAATTTGCCATTACCCATCTCCATTGAAGTAGCTTCTGAGCATCTTGAGCATACATCCACAGCAAAAGGACACATCTACAGAATCAAGAAAGCATGTAGTGTTTTCTCTTGTGAGGTTTTGCACTTCTTATTTTCTTTCTTAGTCTAAGCATATATGTGAATTTAGTTTTTGGTTTGTGAATGTTTACTTCATTTGTTAATGTTCTTTGCATACTGATTCTGGTTCTACAGACTCATTTGGTTGTGATGATGGGGCTCTAGATCCTCTTCTGAATGACCAACTGACTAACACAGCTTGATCTTCAATGAATTTAGTGCCTTGGAAATCCCCTTTATTTGGGTCTTGCAACTCCAATTTATTAGAAATAGAATTGATAATCAATGCATCTACAATATCCCAATTGGGCAATAATAGAATGTTAGATGTCTTTACCATTTGCCTTCCCTCTTTAGGGGTAATGTTCTGGAACTCTTGCATCATTTGTTCCTTTATTTTTTTTTGGATGGAGGCTTCATCCATTTTTGGATTCTCTATTTTCAACTTCTTACATTTTTCTTGAAACATATTCATGTTTGCTCTCTAGACAAACTACTAAAAAGCCCTAGATTTCACAAAACTGTCATCAGCCAAAAATTGATGAATTGCTTGTTCTAAAATAGGGTCCAACTCCCTGCCTCTATAGTCATCTATTGTTAGGTCCAGACTTGGGAGGGGAGGTTCTGGAGGGTTACCTTCATCCAATTCCACTTGAGTAACAAAAATACCTCCTTGTGACCCCATCTCCTCAATTTGCTCACTTGTGAGTTGTTCTTCTCCAATCCTCAAAGGGGATTGAGTGGGCAAATAATCCTCAACTTGAGGCCTCTCCTCTCTCATTACCTTCTACCTCTTGGGACTAGGCTCATCAGGTCTCTCCTCTAGGGCTATACTAGTGGATCACATTATTTGTTTGCCCTTATCTACAGGGGCCTTTTTATTTTGGATTATAGTGTAATTGGGCTTCTTCTGTACAATTATTTGACCAGCTCCTATATTAGGGGTGAAGGCCAACCTCCTCATGACTTCTCTGGCCTTATCAGGATAAGAATCAATAAAAATTTATTTCTTCTCATTCATAACTTCAATTATTTCAGGGAAGTTACTCATGAGCTTATTTATTCTGTCAGCTTTTGTGTTAGCATTATCTAAAGGATTATATTTCTGATAAAAATAATCAATGAATTCTAGGACCTGGGAGTAAACTCTCCATTTTTCTTTTTTAATTTCTTGTTCCTGAAATGAGAATTCATTCCTTATAATGTCTTTTGGATAATATGAATCATGTTTGGCCTATCCCAGCTTAATCCTATGCCTTAAGGTCTGATTGAAAAAGCCCTTAGAATCACAAAAATGGGGATGGGAGACAGCCATCATATACTAATCCAAAATTTTATGCAAAAAGAGCCAACCCCCTTTGGTAATCACAAATTGATGGGCCACTATGTAGGTAGGGAAAATTGACCCTAGTTGCCTCTTCAACAAAAATATTTCTTCTACTCCCCCTAGTTTCCACAAAACTTCAGCCATTCCTACCTTGAAAGGTACTTGGTAAGGCAAGACATGAGGACTCCCTTTAAAACCATGAATTTTGAAAAATAGTAGAAACAAAGTAAGGGATGATATCTCCCCAATTATGTGAAACTTTCAAATTATGGGGGCTATCCATAGGCCTGATGAGACTCATTAGTACCTTAGGGATTCTGGGATTGTCACTCAATATGAGGCATCTCAATTTAGAAGCAAAATACCTATCAAATTTGACAAAACTAGCATTATTTGCATCCAAGGTCATATCTGCGCTCCACAACTGGACTATAAGTACTTCCCCATTTTCCTCTTTCTTTAATTCCATCTCATTACCAAAATATGTAACCCCCTTGAACAAGAACATATGCATTAATAGAGAATAGTGGCCAAAAGTTTTCTCCACTTTGCCTTTCGTAATTCCAACTAAACCAATGTGAATTTCTTCAGCCAAAAAGGAAGAAAAATCAAAGATAATATCTACACCAATACAAGCAATTTGAACCATCATACATATAAGGCCAACGGGCATGAAGTCCTGCTCATCTTCACCAAAAACATGGCACAGGATCCTGTATATCTCTACAGCCCAGGAAGTGAAAAGACTCTTCTTGAAAGGTTCTCCAGAGGCTGCAGTGATTAATGGAAAAGTTCCTATAGTACCAATGTGTGGCCTCAATGCACCTCCCCTAATTACATCTCTCTTTTATTTGTATTCATTCTCTAATTCTAGCAAATTGATTGGTACATGGTAATCTGACAATGGTTCTAGGTGAAAAACCTCTCTGATTTCTTTAGGGCTAATTGAGACCAGAGGCACACCATCATTTCTTCTCACAACCCTAATAGCTTGGTCATAATTCTTGGAAATGGCTTCTAGCAAATCATAATCCATGAAAATACTTGGAACTACTAGCTTTCCCAAATCAAAATTCCAAATATTAGCATGAGAGGCAAACAAATTCCTTTCTGAAAACCACTTTTTAAACAAAACAAGGCCAGTTTGAATAGTTATTGCATCCCTAACCTAGTTCCCCTTGTCATATAAGCCATCAACAATTTTTAGCCTAGGGTTTAAGGAAATTAACCTTTTAACTTGTGTAGGCTCTGTAGTGAATTCTTGGAGTAATTCCAACAAATCATCATGGACATTCCTATCCATATAATTAACTTTCCCAGAGAATGCTTTCTTAGGAGGCATCTTGATCATAATAAAAGGAACTAGAATGTCACAGAGGTTATATATGAGTGCTTACTTGTCTTGCCAAACTTATTTCTCTTCGAACTTCTGCAGTTGCTTTCGAATAGATGAGGAATCACTTTACGTCTTTACCAAGCTTAACACAATGTGATCAATATGTTCTTGTGCTCAGACAACATGAAATCTTTATTTGTGTGGGACTGGAATGAATGAAAATATTTTGTATTATACTTTGTTTCTCCCACATGCGAAGCTTTCATTCATCATAAATGCGGAGAATAGAAAAATAGAAAAATAGAGCAACATCGCACTTTCTTTTAAATTTGCACTGTTCATCCTTGAAAAATCCTATGATCTAGGAATGAAAGCTAGGCTGACTCAATGTTCTCCTTAGTACACTAGCAGTCAAACCAATAAAATGCCTCCATCTATACCTTTCCTTCAAGGCTGACATTCCAAACTAGGCCCATGGATGACCAGGGACATGTGTCATCAACTCGCTAACTCGTTATACATAACTTTCAAGCACCTTTCCATAGCGAGCTAGCGATAACCACTGATTTTGCTTTGATTGTGTGGTAGATATTTGAAACAACTTTTAAGAAAACAATGGTGGGTCCTTCACTCACTAACTCGCTATACATAATCTTCGCACATCTTTCCATAGTGAGTTAATGAGCATCATTCATCCATACTTGATCTTGTGGATAACACATTACTGCAATAGTGGTGGGCCCCAACTTGCTAACTCACTATTCATAACTTTTGAGCACTTTTCCATAGTGAGATAACGATGGCCGTTGATCCTGGTTTAATCTAATGATTAGAATTGTTTGTAGGTTTAATACATGGGGCGTGGGTCTAGGATATTGCTATCACTGAGCTGGCTCAACACACTGGCACACATATATATATTTTAATCTCTTAATGACATCACTTTTATTTTTTGGCATTGCCACGTTTGTGACTTTCAGGTGGGTCACTACATTGCTACCGGCAAAAATACCAACTATCCAGCTAGCGATATGGCAAGTTTCAATGAGTCAAAAAAATTTGGCTTATAGATGCGCAGTAGGATGCCACCGTGTAATTTGATCTGCACAACTTAGCTTTATCATGTCACTCACTTGGGGCCCAACTTTGAGAATTTTTTGTTACATCGCCACTTTCCAACCAATCGCTACATCACTACCAGCGAAATTACCAACTATCCGGCTAGCGATATAGCGACCTCCTAGTAAACATCAAAACCAATGTCGGGAAATAAAACACAACTTGCACAGAAATAAAAGCAGAGCCTGCACCATATTTTCTTTGGGATCCTCACAATCATTTTCTAATTTTTAAAAGAATTTCATCTTTTGCAATGATCGAGCCCTCATCATGTCACTATCGAAAAAGTGGTGTTATTCTGGTTAACAATATAGTGACCTTTGATGGATTCTTAATTCTGGTGATGGAGAACAAAAACACATTGATTGAAAACCTACCAATTAATGCTGGTGTCAGAGAAGGTGGCCATGTGCATTTATAGGACTACGTGGGAAATTTTTGTGGTCACATCAACCTTTAAAAGAGCACCGCCTTTTGCAAAATTTGGGCATTCACTATGTCACCACTAGCAAGTTGCATGGATTTTTTGATAGTGACTTAGCGAATTGCTGGAGAAACTTGGATGCCGGTAACACGATTTACGATTTTCTTCACGTGCATTTCTTCTAAAAATTGACAAGTCTAGGACATAACACATGGTTATAATGTCA
Source organism: Cupressus sempervirens (assembly GCA_028749045.1). Taxonomy (NCBI): domain Eukaryota; kingdom Viridiplantae; phylum Streptophyta; class Pinopsida; order Cupressales; family Cupressaceae; genus Cupressus; species Cupressus sempervirens. The sequence goes on from CM053783.1 coordinate 67,686,203, forward strand.
CAATTCTCAATGCTGGACTTTATTTTTCAGACACTATCACAGTTATCCGACGGTCATTACCTCGCTAGGTGTAACATTCGAGCATCTTGCCTTAGCAAATATGCGACAACCATAGATTCAAATAAGATCTGACAATGGGATAAAACTTCTTTCAGAAGGACTAAACAATGACCTTAACATGGGTGGGAAAAGAATATTCACTTATCCTTTTTTTTTAAACTTTTGCACCATGGAAAATTTAAATGGAATGAGACGTAGGGTTTTAACAAAAAATTTCAAAGGCTAACAAAAGGATGAATTAGCTAGAAACCCTATTCACCATTAATGGATACAATCAAAATTTTCTATACTTGAACAAAGGAATTTTACAATGCAAAAATTCAGATGAACAGGGCCTTCACAACCAGCTTCATGATTCCTATAATAAGCAATTTTGACATGGTGATGTAGATGCAACGAGTTTTTGATGATGCATTATGCATGATATACTACATGATTCTTTTGTATACAAACTATACATAGACACTTATTCTTTGACAGATATGACATGATTCTATGAGTTGATATGGATATGGATGATTATCTCTTATGAATGTGATTTCTATGATGTTGGTACTGACATTGTGATACAGGATGCATGTGATGTTATTATTTCTATGATGCATATATGATGACTAATGTGCAGGTTCTAGGGTGATATATGAGATGTATGCATTTTTTTATTTGTAGATGTATGGATTTACTATATGCTTTATGAGATGTATCATGATGTATATGTTACTACATGTGATGGGAAAAATGGATAGATTAATGTAATGAATAATAGGATCTCACAATGAATGAAATGTCTAATTCAATGAATGTACTTAATATGAAAATGAATGTATCCTAAATGAAAATGATAGTGAAAGAAAAGGACCCTAATTATGAATGCAAAGTGAAATGATGCCAATTTAAAGTGGAAATATGAGATATGAAAATGTAATATGAATGAAACTAATGAATGGACATGTGTCAAACTTTTCACATGTAGGAATGAAGTAGCTTAGCATAGGAGGGGGTAGGGAATCAACACGACCATTATCTCAAGCAGGGCATAATTAAATACTAGCTATATGATACTGAGGGATTCAGTTGTGTTTATATGGGAGAGCACACCCTAGTTTTATTTTTCAAAAGGAGTTATGCACCATATGTTATAGAAGTATAGATGAAAAAGCTCCTTTGCATGGACTAGACTCTCAACAAAATAGATACTTTAGGATGATGGATGTATTTTTCATAGTCATGATGGAACAAATTCCATATACACTTTGGAGAGGTCTAGGCACACCCAAAGTCTTTTTAGGGATCTTTGGTGGAACATGTGCTAACCCGTTGCCCCCAGTGAGAAATGCATAACCATAACTTGAAATTGACATACATGTATTAAAGTATCAAAAATAGATCATACCGCAAATGATACGTCTATTCAGCTAAAGCCATTTAGGTGATACCAAAATATTGAAGATCAAGGCACACCATAAAAGGCTACTACTAACACACAAAATGAAATTAACCAAAAGAGACCCTATGACCAAGTAGTCATTTAGTCCACAGTTCCTGCCAAGAATGTTAGGTCTCAAAAGTGAAGGTTGTTGTACCATGTGTAGGAAGGATTCATCGTATGTGTTTGTTAGATATTTGTTGCAAATGTATGTTGGCAAAGGCTATGAAAAGAACAATTTTCTTGAATCATTAAGTTTCAATGGTGATTTTGTTTAGGTTCTATTGCAGTCACTACTTGTGGGGAAAAGCTTAGTGTAATGGGATTAAGACAAACACTTGATGGGTAAAATGCCTTGCAAACTAGAGGTCTTTGAAAAGATGGAAGTGAAGTGATGCCTCACAAACAAGAGGTTTTTTATTGGATGCATGAAAAGTGCAAGTCAGATGGGACTTTTGCACAAGGATGGGATGAAATGGGGAAATGGAGCAAAGTGAGATGAGCCTTATAGATAATGGACCAAAATACTTTTTTTAGGAACTTTTTTTGCTTTTTAGTCTTTTCTTCAGAAACATTTTATGAATGTTTTTGGATTTTTATGATTTTCTATTTTTTTGGTATTTTTGTGGAACTATAACAACATTGTATAGGAACTACAAGACTCAAGCATAGAACCACTTGAGGTGTTTGATATTTACAAGTTCAGGGAGCAGATCTCACTTTAAAGTGGCAATCTGATATGCCCCATAACCATATTTTTTAGTAATGATAAACAGACCAAGCCAATTAGGTTCAAATTTTTCTTTCTTTCATGGTTCTAGAAGTTCCTCATGTTATGCTACAAAAATAAGTCACCCACCTTAAATTATCGAGGCCTAACCTTTTTGTGAAACTAAAGCTAAAGGTGATTTTGATACATGCAGAGGTGGTTCAAGGCATTGAGGTGTCTCTCATCAAGGAGTTGTAGCTCTTGTAAGTGGGCAAATTGGTATTCTTCTTTAGACATCAAATTCTTGAGAGAGATTTGAAGGAAAGGGAGCTCAATTTCAATGGGTAAGACAACTTTAGAAGCATAAACAAGGGAAAATGGGTTGGATCCAATGGGGGTATAGATGGAGGTGCAATAGGCCCAAAGGGTTGGAGTGACTTGGAGGTGTTAGTCATGACCAGCTACATCAACTTTTTTTTTAGGATTTTCAAAATGGTTTTATTGGTTGCTTCAGCCTGGCCATTGCCTTGGGGGAAGTATTTGGTGGAAAAATGTTGGGTGATTTTGAATTTCCTACACAATGTGGCAACTTCTTGGTTTTTGAAAGGAGTTCCATTATCAGTTATGATGTCTTGAGGTATACCAAAATGAAAAATAATGTAGTTTAAGATGAAATTTGAAATCTATTTTTCGGTGTTGTAGGTTAATGGGATAGCCTCGACCCACTTTGTGAAGTACTCAATGGCGGCAATAATATAATTGTGGCCATTTGTAGAATTTGGATATATTTGACAAACAAGACCAAATCCCTAGTAGGAAAAGGGTCATGGTGTGATGGTGGGCTGAAGGTCTTAGGTGGGGATTTGTATCAAATTTCCATGCTGTTGATAAGGAACCTATCTTTTCACAAAATGATAGGCATCCACTTCCATAGTAGGCCAATAGTAACCCATTTAAGGAGCTTTTTTCTAATGTAAGGCCACTAAAATGGGCACCAAAAATTCCTTGGTGGACCTCTTCTAACACTATTTTGGCTCCAAAATATTTGGTGAGTTGAATGGCGAGTGTTGGAAAGAGAGGGAAGATAGATTTTCAAAATTTGAAATCATTTCAAGGTGAGATTTCTTAGGAATGTCAAAACTGCACCACTAGCTTGGGGCATGGGTCGTAGGAGGAGGATGGTCAAGGATCTTTTGGTACAAGTGACCAAGTGGAGAAAGATGATGGGGGCCCAGTAGCCCCCCCAAGGTTTTGGCTCCCAAGGCGGGCCTTCCAGGATCTGTTAAATCATAGTCACTTTTTGGTGTTAAGCCTACAAGTAAGTCCTCTTTCCCAGTAATTAAGATTCTCCCTAAGGTAGAAAAAGGATCTTGTACTATTGCCATTCTAGATGAGCTGGTGGATCATAGCATAGCATCAATGGCATCAACTTTGATGTGCAAGTTTATAGGGCCAAGGCCAAATATTGATATTGTTAGCTTATTCACTAAGAAGAAATGGGCTCTCAAAGGACAAGTATATGTTACGACTATGGCAAAGAGATTCCTATCCTTTGATTTTTCCTATCTAAAAGACCTCACAAACATTTTGTGTGAGGGTCCATGGATTTTTGGTCATTCCACTCTTTTTCTCTAAAAGTGGACTTCAAAGATGAATATGAATTATTCATTCTTTGTCCAAGCACCTGTATGGGTAAGGCTTCCAGAGCTTCCCTTGGAATTCTACAATGATGATGTTTTTGTGGGGGTAGCTAGCTCCTTTGGGGAGCTCCTAACAATTAACCTGACTATAGTCTCTAAAATATGCCTCACCTATGCTCATATTTGCTTAGGTGTAAGGGAAGGAGTGGACATGCCAAAAGTTGTGACATTGCATTCAAAAGCTAGGAGTGCATGTTCAAAAATTGATTTATGAAATGGTGCCTTTTGCATGCTTTCACTATTTAAAATATGGGCACAAGGCTAACCATTATCCTAAAGCCAAAGTAGAGAGGAATAAGAGAAAGCATACCACTACCTCAAGGAAGGAAAATAAATTGGTTTGAAAATAGAAGAAGACAAAAAACCCAGAGAACCAGCTAGAGGCTGAGGGGAAGACAAAGGCCTTCAAGTAGGAAGGAGACCTGAGTAATGTAGATGGTAAAGAGGAAGAGGAGTCATAAAATAGAGATCATAAGAATGACTCCCAGGCAAAAGTAGTGACAGATAAAGATTCATCAACTGTGCAAGAGCAGGGAGCCATTATTTTAGGGGATTCTCAGATGGTGAACAAGTCCAAACTAGAAACTATGGACCCAACTAGTGGAATAGGAGGACAATCTAAGGATGGTGTTCCCCCTCTCAGTACAGGAAGTAAAGGAATAGAGGTGAGCCAGTCAAGAGAGGGGTAGGATATGGTGGAAGAGGTGTAGGACCAAGGGCTCTCTTTGGATCTCCCATTGGTTCCTCTAGGCAATCCACCAATTTCCACTGATTTGGGGTTAAAGTTTTTGAAACTAATCAATAACTCTTCCCTAGAATAGATTTCAAAATTGGAAGAATGGATAGAAAACTATTCTCAAGAAAAAAAATGAAATTAGATTATGGTTAAAAGGAAAAAAATCAAGACCATCCCCTAATGTCACCAGCAATGACCAGAATTAGGGTCAAAGTTGATGTTGGGGTAAAACATAAGACACCAGGTAGAAAAAGCTTGAGCTAGGCAATGCAAGAGGAGGCCAAAAGGAACTTGGTAGATGGGAGCTAAAGAACCATTAAAGAATGCTTTTTTAAAAATAAATGAAGATCATATCTTGGAACATAAGGGGCCTAAATAGTGCCCATAAACAAGAGATAGTTAGGAATATGGTTAGAGACAAATGACCTAATTTTTTATTAATCCAAGAAACAAAAATGAGAAAATACATGGCAGGGAAGTTATCTTTTAGTATCAATATGAGTAATGAGGTCACAAACTCAGAGGGAGTTGCAAGGGGGGTGCTTACACTCTTCAACAAAAAGGCTTACCATATATCCATAGTTCGCAATGAAGGTAATGCTCTCCTTTACAAATTTCTTCATATCCATAATAGTGATACTTGGTTTCTCTTAAATGTGTATGCTCCCAACTCCAAGAGGGAAAGAAGGGATTTTTGGGCTAAGATTTTTGATGTAATTCAAAGTAGTAAAATTAATAAAGGTATTATTATGGAGGATTTCAATACCCCTCTCTTAAATGATGAAAAATCATGGGGCTGGCCTCAGATTAGGATAGTAAACTAGATCTTTCAAATTTTATCAATAGACTAGCCTTTATGGATGTTGATCTCTTGAGGGGGGTGATTCACTTGGTCAAATAGGTGCTTTGGAGGGGATTTTATCTAGGTCTATCTTGATAGAGCCCGCATTTTTCCAAACTAGATGCAAACTTACATGTGTAGACTCTCCCTTCTCCCTACAGTTGGATTGAATCACTCACCCATCTCGTTCTCATTTAGCCCTCTGATGGCCAATCAAAACTTCCCTTTCCATTTTGAGAAGATGTGGACTTCCCACCTAGATTTGAATACTAAGATTTCCTCCTAGTGGAACATTGAGGTAGAAGGTACAACTATGCTTAGGATTGCTCAAAAATAAGAAAATGTGAAAAGAAATATCAAAGCCTAGAATAAGACAGACTTCTGTCATATCGTCCAGGACAAGGAGGAGAAGACAAACCAACTTTGAAAAGTCTAGGAGATGATACAGTAGGAAGGGTACAATGATCATAATAGAATCAAGGAAAGGTCAATCCTTACACAACTCCACAATATCATAAATAGGAAAGAGCACTTTTGGAAGCAAAGGTCCAGAATCAACTAGCTTAAAGAGGGGGACCAGAACACCAGGTTCTTCCATCTCTCTACCTTAAAGCACTAAGAAAATAATAGGGTTTCAGGCATAAAGAAGGGTTGGGCCATTTTGAAAAATGATAGTGAGATTACGGATGAGGCAAAGCAATTCTTTTCATCTCTTCTTCCTAGGGACTCTTTGTTATCGAAGAAAGACCAAGAGGAAATTTTGGCTTCAATCCCCAGTCTGTTACAAGACCATCATAATTCCATATTAAAGGTAATTCCCATTATGCATGAAATTAATCAAGCCTATTTTCACTCCTAGCTGATAAAGCTCCAGGGTTGGATGGCTTCTCGACCTTCTTTTTTAGATATTTTGGGAGGTGGTCAATGGGGATGTGGGGAAGGTGGTGCAAGAATTTTTTGGGGCCAAGAATCTATTGAAGGAACTCAATGCTACCTTCATGGTTCTTATTCTAAAAACCTTGAGGGCTGATTCAATGGATGAGTTTAGACCCATTAGCCTATACAACTCTTTCTATAAAATTGTTTCAAAAGTGTTGACCACTAGGATTCTCAATGTGCTCCCTTTGATTATCTCCTTGCAAAAAATGAGCTTTGTCCTAGGAGGAAAAATCCTAGACTCAATAATGATGGTTCATGAGGTGATTCATTCCTTAGAGGTAGGGAAAAGGGATTTATGACAAGGTGGACTGGGACTTCCTTAAGGTTGTTCTCTTGGCTTTTGGATTTGATGCCCAAGTATGCAAACTTATTCTTCAACTTGTCTCCACCCCCTCTCTTGCTATTATAGTTAATGGTGCTCCCTCCAATTTCTTCTTCCCATCGAGAGGGCTTAGATAGGGTGATCCTATGTCCCCTATTCTAATCATTATTATGGAAAAGTGTATTAGGAGGTTAATTCAAAGGAAAATATAGGAAAGGATCCTGCATAGTATTAAGCCCTCCTCTAGACAGGTTTCTTTCACCCATTAGCAATTTGTGGATGACACAATTTTGGGTAGGGAAGCTATGTTTCAAGAGGCTAAAGAGTTAAAGAATTTTCTGGACACCTACACAAGTGGTACATGCTAGTCAATCAATTGGGAGAAAAGTTCAATTTTCTTTGTTAACACACCAAACGACCGACAAAGAAAGATTACTTGAATTCTTGGATGTGGAGTGGTATCTCTCCCATCTAGTTATCTTGGAATGCCCCTAGGGTTGAGACCTTCAAAATCTTTCTGGAATGGAATTATTGATAGATTCAATAAGAAGTTAGTGGATTGGAAAGGAGCTACCCTTAGTCAGGCAAGAAAATGTAACCTAGTGAATTCTACTCTCCAAAACCTCCTAACTTATGCTCTAAGCCTATTTGGAATTCTAGTTAAATATGCTGATAGAATGGAGAAAATCCAGAGGGAATTTTTGTGCATGGGATTAGAAGAAAACAAAAGATATCATTTGGTGGCCTAGGATAATGTTTGCCTCCCCAAATGCTATGGTGGTCTGGGTATAAGAAAAATTAGACAACTCAATAATGCTTGTTTAGCAAAGTAGTTATGGTGCATTTTTTAGAGCACTAGAGAATGGTGGAATATCATGATGGAGAAGTACTTGAGAAGGCCTTCCCTTAGCTTTATACTCAATGAAGCTGATATTCTACAAGGATCTTTTATCTGGAATGGGATTCTTAAGGCAAGATCTTTGGCCAAATCAAAGGCAAGGTGGAAAGTGGGGAATGGTGAAAGCATCCTTTTTTGGCAGGATAATTGGTTAATTCAAGGGCCTCTCATATATTACCCTAATTTTTTGAGATAGATTGACTCATGTATAAGAAGATATGGATTGAAAGTTAGCGATCATAGGACAAACAAGGGATGGAAAGATCTGTCCTTAGTTACCTCTAATGATTATACCAAATGCTATGATTTTAAATAACAAGAGGGATGAACTTGTATGGGGGGAAAATACCAATGGGTTATACTTAGTTGCTTCTAGCTATTTCTTGCTTTGGAACATGATGGAAAAACCCATTTGGGCTAAGGCTTGGATGACTGGTCTCACCCTTAAAATCAACATCTTCTTTTGGTTGATGTTACAAGGTAAAATTCTCACCCTAGACAACATGGCTAAGAGAGGTTAGTATATTCCAAATAGATGTAGTCTTTGTAAGCATAATCTAGAGACAATTAACCACATCTTTACTCATTATCCCTTTTCCTTAGAGGTTTGCAAACTTATGACCAAGAGCTACGGGGTTAGCTAGTGAAAATCGGCCAACATCTAGGATTTCTTTAGTCAATGGGATTGTTTGCATAAAGGCATGAAGACATAGATAATCTTCTCCTAGACCCTTCCACATTTTTGCTGGGGAATATCAAAAGAGAGAAATAATTGAATCTTCAAAGAAAGGGAAGCTCCTGCCTTCGTTCTTGTAGATAAAATAGATAGTACTATGAGAGAAAACTATGCTATTAGAAAGGGGCGGAATATTGAAGAAGGAGGAAAAAGTCTGGAAAGGAAAAAGGATAGGGAGGTGAAAAGATAGGAGGCTAAGTGGTTTTTTCCCCCTGAAGAATGGCATAAAGCCAACTTTGATGGCACAGCCAAAGGGAACCCCAGCCCAGTTGGCTATGAGGGAATAATAAAATATTGTCATGGGGTTGGTGTAGTGGCCTTTTCATATTCTTTGGGGACTCAAAAAAACCATTAGGCAGAGGCAAGTGTGGCTTTTTAAGCTGTTAAGCTAGCTTTTGGTATTGGGATTGAAAATCTTTGGTTAGAGGGAGACTCTTTAAATATAATCAAATGTTTAAAAGGATGCTCTCATCCTTCCTAGACCATTGCTAATGTGGTGGAGAAGATCCAATCTAATTTTGGAAAATTCAAAAGGTTCCATGTTAGCTACATGTATAGAGAGGCAATTTTAGTTGCAGACTAGTCTATGAATGAGGCAGTGATGAAAAATACGACAATGATGTGGCATAGTGGAGACAACTTTCTGGTGGTTGTGAAATATATTTTAATGCTGAAATGAATCCAGGGGATTATGAAGGTAATATTGAGTTAATAATGGAAAGATATGAAAGACAACATGAAAGACATATTTTTAATGAGAACCATGGGAAGGTAATGAGATACCATAATTTTGGTACTTTTGGCATGTTTTATGGGTCTCATTTGGATCTTCCATTAAAAATGACATAGGTGAAAAAGACTTTGTGAATTGAATAGTTCAAAAAGTAGAAGATTGTGAAGGTCCAAAGAATTGGTGTAGGTTTTTCACATAGGAGATGAAGATGGTTGGTGAGAGCAGTAGGAACCAACCAGCCGGGGAGGTAGAAAAATGGAGAAAGAGAACAAAGGTCTAGAATAGATTGGAGAAGGGTGGAATAGCAAGGTACATTGAAAAACTCCATGGTTTTGACAAGGATATTACTAAGCTGATGGCGAACACCTTGAAGGATGGATGTGTCAAAATTGATGATGTTTCTCACCAAGTGACTATGGAAATTATTGCTCTTATCATGGAGATTCCTTAGGAGGGGATAAATTTTTACAAGGAAAAGAAAACGTTGGCAAATGTAGTGAAATATTTCACAAAGGATGTATAAGAGAGGAAGAAGTTAGTGAAGGTTGAGACTCATTACAAAATAGATCCAATAAATAAATTATGGAGGTATGTCCTAAGGGTTGTTATTGAATTCATTTCCTTGGATACTAGATTCGACATAGTCAAAACACACCACTTTGTTCTACTAAACCACTTTAGACATGGTATTAAATTTTCTTTTCTTTTCTTTCTATTTACTTCATTGAGCAAGAACATTGCGGTTTTCAAGAAGAAACCTAGCACAAACCTAGCTCTTCATGAGGGTTTTCTCCTTCTAGTTTATGAATATCTTAAGACCCAAACTAGGGGTAAATCCTTAGGCCACTTTGGGGATACTTCAGAGGATACCGAGAGCTTGAATTTTTTAGACTTTGGGGAAAACCAAAGTCTTAGCTTGAAGGAAGAGGATAATACCCCCTTGATCAAAGGGGGGTGAAAAAATTTCTCCCTCCACTAGTAATGTTCAAAGTAGGAAGAGTCCTAGAGGATTAATACATAATCCTATGGAATAGGGGAGGATGAGTATAATGATGATGAGGAGGAAATGGAGTCAGAGGATGAGAAGAAATGGGAGGACATCACTATTTCTCCTAGAAATCCCAAGAAGAGGAAGGTTGAGGAGGATATGCCTCTAGAAAGGAGAAGAGATGAAACACCTTAGATTCCTGGCCCTCCCCCTTCCCTCTCTTCACCCCAGGGGAATATAAAGGAGATGTTGGTGGAAGATAGTGGTGAGGAGGTAATGAAAGAAAGAAGGAGGTTGTGGAGAAACTTCAATACTAAAACTGCAAAGATGGGGACCATCAAAGAAAACATGAATCCTCAAGTTCTCAAAGATAAGGAGGGAAAACTTCATTTTGAGGAACTCATAGACTCGAATTTGGTTGCCATTTTAGACAATGTAAGGGAGATAGGGCTCAACCTACTCAGTAATGCCAAATATAGTATGATAGACAAATTTTGCTCAATTAAGTGGTTGTTCCATGAGATTGAAGAGCTTAAGGAGAAAAAGGGCCAGGAGGAAGGCCAAAGGAAGAGTAACGACTAGGGTTTTTTAGCCAATGAGGAGGATCATCTTTCTAGTTTGAGAAAAGGGTGCAAACGATGGAGATATCAAACCAAAATCTTGCCAATCAAGTGATCGCCACTTTCAACACTTCCAATGAGAACATCAATAGCTTGGGTGACTTGTTGAAGAATGTGAGCATTGGTGAGGAAAAGGATGAAAGGTTCAATGAGGAATCCAAGTGATCTAAGGGTGAAATGAATGAGACCAAGGGCCTGGTGGAACATTCTAATGATCTAAACTAGAAGCGTGCGACCGAGGAGATCTAGAGTGCTTATGAAGTAGCTAAAGCAATGCAAGATCTTGATAGGAAGACTAAGTGGTAAGGGTTTTATTTCCTATCTTGTCCTTTTTCTATTGGGTCTTTTGGCTTTTCCTTTTTGGTTATTGACCTATCTTTTGTTATGGCCTTATGTAGGCAAAATTACTAGGTTAGGGCTTTATTTAATATTATGAGGCCAACTTATTTGTAAAAACTTTTGGGTTTCAAGATTCCTATAAAACCTATTTTTCTTAATCAAAAATGTTGTTCTAGCTTCATTTGAACTAAGACATCAAAGGAGGGTTCCATCGAAGTGTTTTTATAAAAGTGTATCGCCTAGGATAGTATATTTGGCAGTGTGACCGATGAAGGCTTTTCCTTGGTTTGTGGAAAGGGATATGGGGATGGTTTTGTGACGAAGGTAGGAAAAAATGTTGGCATACCATGGAGACTCAAGACCAACAATTTCACACCAACTCTGACTCAGGTTATTCATAAGTAGGAAGAAAAATATTCTCAACGAGAAACTTACACTTAGGAATATACTCAGGCATGGTGATCATGGAGGCAATGGTGGCCATAGCATCTTCTACTTTATTATTAGTCCTTGGTATTTTCTAAAAGACTATCTCATTGAAGTATTATTTAAGATCTTCTACTAACATGTGATATGGCAACAACTTTTCATCCTTTGTTTGGTATTCATCTATGACTTGTTTAATGACCAACTGAAAGTCTCCAAAGACAAGCAGGCTTTTGATATTCCATCTGATAGCTTGATGGATCCTTGTGACTAATCCTTCATACTAAGCTATGTTGTTTTTGCAAGGGAATGAAATTTTATAAGACTTAGGAATGAGGTCTCCTTGTGGTGTAACAAATAAAATTCCTACCCTAGATCCCTTTTGTGTGAAGGAACCATCAAAAAATAGCTTCCATTGTGTACTAGGGATAACAGTCATAATTGTGTCATCTAGAAAATCTGCTATAATAGGATGGTCTCCTTAAAGAAGAGCTTCAGCAAGCTGGTCTACAATTGCTTGTCCCTTAATGGCCTTCTGATCCTAATAGAAAATGTCAAATTCACTTAAAATCAAGACCCATTTTGCAGCTCGAATAGTGAGCGAGACTTTTGATAGCAAATATTTGAGTGGATCTATCTTGGCAATGAGATATGTAGTGGGATTAAGCATATAATGTTTTAGTTTATGCGTGCAAAAGACTACTACCAAACAAGCTTGCTCAATAGCAGTGTATTTTAACTCATAGCCAACTAATGTTTGACTGAGATAGTATATGGCTTTCTCATTACCTTTGTCATCTAGTTGTGCCAAAAGAGCACTTAAGGCAACTGAAGTGGAAGAAATGTATAGAATCAATGGTCATCTTACAATTGGAGGGAGTAGAACTAGTGGATTAGCTAAGTATACCTTAACTCGTTTAAATGCTTTTTGACATAGGAAATCCCATTGAAACTTAGTGTCTTTTTGAAGAAAATGTTGAAGTGGATGGACCTTTTTTGCTAACTAGGACACAAACCATCTAATGGACTGTAACGTTCCCTAAAATTTGTGGAGTTGTTTCAATGTGGTAAGTGGAGGCATTTCCATGATGGCTTTCACTTTGGAGCGATCTATGTCAATGCCTCTTCTTGACACTATGTAGCCTAAAAACTTGCTTGATTTGACCCCAAAAACACACTTCTTTGGATTAAGGTGCACTTTATATTTCTCCAACCTTTCAAAAATAGTGGTGAGTACATCAATGTGGGAATCATGTGTCTTAGACTTTCCTAGAATCTCATCAACATAGTCCTCCATTATGACATGTAGAAGATCATGGAAGATTGTAGTAATTGCCTATTGATATATCACATTGACATTCTTCAAGCAAAAAGGCATGACTTGGTAATTTAAGGTCCCCCATGGGGTACTAAATATCATTTTATGTTGATCTTCTTTTGTAACTTTGATTTGATTGTAACTAGAGAAACCATCCATTAAAGACAACATTTCATGTCTAGCAGTCAAATCCACTATGATGTTTATGTTAGCAAGTGGAAAATCATCCTTAGGACATGCAAAATTTAAATCTCAAAATTCTAAATAGATGCAGATGCCCCCAAATTCTTTCCCTATAGGAACAATGTTGGAAACCCACTTAGGATAATCAATAGAGTGGATGAATTTTGCCTCTATCATTTTCTACAGTTCTTCTTTGACCAAAATTGCTACCTTAGGATGCATCTTGTGCAACTTTTGGTTCATAGGTTTTAATCTTTAGATCTATTGCTAAGTGATGTACAACCAAATCTATGTCTAAACTAGGCATGTCTTTGTATGTTGATGCAAAATTTATTGTCTTTTTGTAGGAAATCAGCTATCACTTTTTGTTCTTTAGGACTTAAGGTGGTAGCAATGTAGGTGATTGGTGGATTATCTACCTTGCCCAAATTAACTAGAATTTTGTCCTCATTCAATATAGATGACTTTTTTGGTGGTAAAGATCTAAACAGTAAGTCAACCTCTCCCTCTTATGGTAATTCCAGGAGGTTTTCACCAGAAAATGCATCCTTTATTTTGTCTTTTTCTTCATCCAAAAGTGCTCCAAAAGAGTTTTCACTAGAGAATTTTTCTTCTATTTTTTACTTTTGCAACTAAGAGAGTTGACTTAGCTACCAAAGTAGGCTTCCTACTTGTATTGGATCTCATGTTCATAATCTTGGAGATTCTTAAAGCCAAAGAGTGCCATCATTGCTTCGTTAGAGTTATAGATATCAAGAGCTGGTGGTGTGTCCTGAAGGTCCCAATCTATCATGTCAGGGTTGGTGAGAGGTAGGTCAGTGAATGAAAGGTCAACTATGGTAATGGCACAGACATAGTTATCTAGGTCATCCTCAATTTATTATAAGGGTGCTTCAAACAATTCCTCCTCTTCAATCTCATAATCAGGTTCAATTTTATAGTAGTTATCAACAAAGGACACCTTCGGTTTAATGGAGCCAAACCACATCCTTTAGGGTAGCTATTAGTCTCAAGGGGTTTTTTGATTCCATCTTCTTTAGGCCCAAGGTTGGTACCATGATATCCCATGTTTTTAATGATAGGAGGAACCTTAACATACTTATCTTTAGGGAATTCCATAGGTTCATCTTTTCCATCAAAATATAGCCACTCTAGGATATTAGATTCTATTTGTTCATCACTAAGTGAACCCCAATATTCAAATTTTGTCTTATTAACATGCATAGTATCCTTATTTGTAGAAGGTGGTATTTGTGAAGGTTTTCTAAAGGATCGAGGGGAGAGTGATAGTTGTCCAACACAAAAGGCATTTTCAAACTTATACTCTCCCATTCCTTGGTTAGAAAAAGAAACCTTATTCCCTGTAGTATTGACCTTAATATCTTTGACCTTTTCTTTTACTTTACGAGAAATTTAATCAATATTGGACAACTCTAGTACTATTGTAGAAGGTGATTCTATTATTGTGAGAGATCTAGGTATAATCTTAGCAAACTCACTAGCTAGAAAAAAAATTGTTGGGGCACTTCCCAACCTCTTAAAAAAAGAAAAAGTTAAAGGATTTCCTAAAATCATGATCTCTCTTCCTTGGTGAAGAAATTTTAAGCATTGATGATATGTAGATGGGACCACTTTTAGTGTATGTATCCAGGGTTGACCAAGCAAGATGTTATATGGTAAGTCCAAATCTAGGACATGACACTTAGTATTTAGTACAATTGGCCCAACCTTTAGTAGTAATATGATGACTTCTTTTGATTCTCTTTCTCTTTCATCATATGCTTTATTTATTATCCATTTATTGATTTCTAGGAGGTCATTTGGAAGTCCCAAGAAATGGGTCATCTTCAATGTACAAAGGTTCAACCCAAATCCATTATCTATAAGGACTCATTTTATTTTATGTCATTATATAAGGACCTCAATATGGAGTGAAAAATTGTGGTGTTGATTAGGGCCTTGGAAATCTTTGTCTATGAAGACAAGGTGTTGTCATGTGGCAAGATTTCCAATCATGGTGGTGAATTGGGATGCATTGATGTTTTCAGGCACCCGATACTCTAAAAGAGTGGTCTCCAAAATCTCTTTGTAGATAGGTGAGGTGATAAGAAGCTCTAGAATGAATATTTGTACAAGAGTCTTCCCTAACTAGGATAATACATCATAGTGAGAAGCGGATCTTTGTGAAGTTGATGGTGCAACAGGTGCATGTGGAACTGATAGATTAGTAGGGTTGGGAGTCGCAAATTGCAAATTAATTCTTCCTCATTGAGTGGTTGCATCATAGTTAGCTATTTTTAAGAAAAGGGTATTCACATGAGTGTTTACATCTTCAATGTGACCACACATAGAGTGAAAACCACATATACTATTTGTTTCTATTTTATCACACAAGGAGTCAAATCATGATATGTGGTTAGTAGAATAGTCATAGTAGAGTTTTTTTGATGTGGAAGCTTGATTTACATTGTTCATATTGTTGTTTCCATTGTTTTTATTTTCATTGTTGTGGTTAGGAAATGGCTTTTGAAATATCTTTAGTTTAGCATTTTTAGAGGGTGGTCCTTCTTCTACCTCAATTTCTCCATCATCAACAAGATTTTGAATGAAGACCTTGAGTTTCATGCACTTTTTTGTGTCATGTTCTTTAATGCAATAGTATTTGCAATATTCATTTCCCCTATACTATTTTTATTTGGGTTAATTTTCATCAAAGGGTTGTGTGCTAGGAAAAACCATCAAATTGTGATCCACTAGTTTTTGGACTATGTCATTCAAGGGTTCACTAAAGTTAGTGAACTTTATATTTCGATCATATTCATGATTGTAATTGTTGTTGGCATTGTTATTGTTGTGAGGAAAAAATTGTGTTTGATTACGAGATTTTGGTTGTTGTGATTATTGTTTTGATTCTGATTGTCATGGTTTGAATTGTTGTTGTTTCAGTTACCATAGTTTTTGTTGTTGTTTCCACCTTAGAGGTCTTGTATGGTTTGGACATCAATGACACCATCATGAGAAACACCTTTTTTTTTAGACCAAAATTTGGGTTTTCTATTACTATTTGTATCATTGTTTGAGGATGAAGAGCTATAATGTTCAATGGAACCCTTGTCTAGAAGTCCATTTTCAATGTTCTTGCATTTTTTGACTAAGGTGGCAAAGCTTTAGGGCTAGCCATCTTCATGTGGAAAGACATCTCTGGTATCAAATTTTTTATAAATATATCCACAAGGTGGAAAAATTCAATTTTGTATGGCATGTGATTAGCAAGATGCCTCCACCATCATAGAAAGTTGGCAAATGTTTCACCATTTCATTTTCTCATGTTGCACAAATCACTCAATGAGGCATGATATTCAATGTTTTAAGAGTATTGTGCTAAAAATTTTCCTATTAAATCATTGAATGAAGTAATGGAGCCCTTGGGTAAATTCATTAGCCACTCAAGTGCAGGGCCTCCAAGACTTTGTGTGAAGAGCCTCTTAAGATAATCCTCACTATAGGCTACTCCTTGACATAAGATAGAAAATTCCTTGAGATGTGTGGATGGACATTTTTCTCCCATATATTTGTCAAATTTAGGAATATCAAAGTTTGGTGGAAACAATATTATGCTAATGGATCTGTTAAATGGAAAGGAGAAAATTTCCTCAAAAGAGAAATCCTTTACCCCCTTGTTGGTCATGGAATGGACCAAATTTTGAAGTTCATGCAATTTTTGGGCTAGTTCTTGGTTTGGTTGCATTTGTGATTGTTGGGAATTGATAAACTCACCTCCCAAGTTGTATGGAGTCCCAAACATATCATAAGGTGGTGGAAGTGCTCCACTTTGGCCAATGTATTGATATGTAGTCATTGGAATTGGCATAGATGTTTTCATCATACTTGTTGGCATTTGTAAATAAGAGGAATATATCGGTTATTTTGGAATTGCCACCTATTGTATAGATACTTGCCCAATGTTTAAGCATCCTATAGTTGGACCTATCAAGGTTGACTACAGAATGTTAGCATGTGTAGTAGTGTTAGGCATAGCACTAATGATTTGTTAAATATGTTCTGCACTTAATTGGAATGTAGGTTGTGTTGAAACACTTGATGTAGGTATGGAACTAGTTCTCACCACAAGTTCTTTTCCCTTGTTAGATATTTAGGCTATGTGTGAAGTTGTCAACATAGGAGCACCATCCTTGGTAATTTGTCTAAATAAAATTCTCTCATCAAAACTCGTAGGGATTTTCCCTAATGGATTTTTCCAACATTTCCAAGTTGTATGGATCTAAAAGAAATGTTTGAACATAACTAGGGATATTGTTGGTGTCCATAAGATCTTCATCTTGGTATACTTCTTTTTCATCCTATTAATTACTTCCTAGAGTTGTGTTGCAAAAAGGATTCTCTGGTTCTTGTGTAGGTGTTGAGCTAGGCATACCAAAGTTCATACTAGGGGAAAATGTGCTCCCCAATGAGGTTTATTATGGAGGAAAAGGATTCTCCATCTCTTGTTGTCTTAATGATTCCAACAAATGAGAGATAGGATTAAATGTGAATCTGCTAGATCATGTATGTACCATACAATTGTGACCAAACCAATGGGTGGAATATTATGGAAGAAAGGGAAGAAAGTGTGAGAGAGTGACTATACCTTATATGATAAAGAGGGCCAACAACCTAAATGTAAACAAAAGACTTTGGTGATTTGGAAAACCAAGTGTGATATAAGATAAAAGTATCTTTCTCCTACCAAAGATGGATAAATGATCTTTAAGCAAGATAGGACACCAAATTGATTACCCACTATTTGGAGATGGACTTGTAATCCCAAATGAGTGAGTGTAACTATGATAGATGTTGGCTTATGAATAAAGGTCTAGTGTTCAAATCTTGGAAGTTTTGTGACTACGATGTTCTTAGGCCAAAAGATTAAGATTCAAATAATCAAGCTCTCTAGAGAAAATTTTGCACATGGTAGACTAGAAATTTTGAAAATGGGTTGATGTGAAAAAATGAGGGTGATATGGTCACTATGCAGATAACTCAATCTTCTCTCACTAGGAACAAAATTCTCGGGTTTACTCCAAGGAAAGTAGACCAATTTTAAAGTTTACCATTGTACAAGATTCTATCATAATGGTCCTATTCAACTTCCTCTTTCTTGATGTCTTTGATAACGTATCAAAATTGTTTATAACTATGTGCTAGGTTTTTCCTTTCCTTGTAAGAAAATGGTTTGGATAATTTCACCTTCTTAGGCTTGACTTTGTTGGTCATGGTAGGAACAAAACAGACCCAATTTCAAGCACGAAAATTTTGCAAACAAACTTGTGACTAAAAAACCCAATGAACTCCAAATGCTAGACCAAGTACAAAATTAACCATAGGTCAAGAGGACCCACTTAAAACCATTTCACTCATTGAATTTTTAGCTCACCATTTCACTCATTTTGAACTTTTTTGATGTTTAGTTTTGGTTTTGGATGTTTAAACAATTAAGTACGATGAACACATCAACAATCCTAATAAGGTTGCCACTAGGATGTACAAATATTATCTAGAGGGCGTCCTTGATATATGCAAGGTACATGAGGCCCAAATTTGTAGATGAAAGAAAATAGTGCCATATAGTTAGGGGGAGATGGTAACCCAAATCTGCGCCTTCACTTCTCAAAGGTATAAAGTACTTTGGGGCTTAGCCAAGAGTGACAAAATTTTTGCACATGGTAGACTAGAAATTTTGAAAATGGGTTGATGTGAAAAAATGAGGGTGATATGGTCACTATGCAGATAACTCAATCTTCTCTCACTAGGAACAAAATTCTCGGGTTTACTCTAAGGAAAGTAGACCAATTTTAAAGTTTACCATTGTACAAGATTCTATCATAATGGTCCTGTTCAACTTCCTCTTTCTTGATGTCTTTGATAACGTATCAAAATTGTTTATAACTATGTGCTAAGTTTTTCCTTTCCTTGTAAGAAAATGGTTTGGATAATTTCACCTTCTTAGGCTTGACTTTGTTGGTCATGGTAGGAACAAAACAGACCCAATTTCAAGCACGAAAATTTTGCAAACAAACTTGTGACTAAAATACCCAATGAACTCCAAATGCTAGACCAAGTACAAAATTAACCATAGGTCAAGAGGACCCACTTAAAACCATTTCACTCATTGAATGTTTAGCTCACCATTTCACTCATTTTGAACTTTTTTGATGTTTAGTTTTGGTTTTGGATGTTTAAACAATTAAGTACAATGAACACATCAACAATCCTAATAAGGTTGCCACTAGGATGTACAAATATTATCTAGAGGGCGTCCTTGATATATGCAAGATACATGAGGCCCAAATTTGTAGATGAAAGAAAATAGTGCCATATAGTTAGGGGGAGATGGTAACCCAAATCTGCGCCTTCACTTCTCAAAGGTATAAAGTACTTTGGGGCTTAGCCAAGAGTGACAAAAATTTTCTTCCAAGAGATGTGTCTTTCAATTCACCCCCTGATTCTTAGACTTTGCTAGAATGTTGGATTTAAGGTTATCCAAAGGGGTGATGAAATCCCAAGCAGCCCTCCTAAAAATATAAACAAGACCACTTATTTATTGTGCACTTAAGATCACCCAAAGATGCAAGAGAAGAGAATACGTAAGTGGCCTTGAGGTTTAAAAAAAAATTGTTCTTTTCCAATGGAGCTTTAGGTTTTGTAATATACTCTTCAAGATACTTGTGTTTAAGCATGCATTGTTCTTTCCAACTTGACATCATCGTCAACACAATGAAAAGTGAGGATTCGTCAACAAAAAGTAAATTGACTATCTTCAACATAATCAAATTGTTGAAAATGAAACCAATTCCTTTAAGTCATTCAAGATTGAATAAATTCATTTTAGGCACCAAACCCAAATATTTTATAGCAAGCCTCATTGACCTTAGGCATTCAAGAATGTATTTGCTATCTAAACATTCATTCCAATGAAAAGCATGTCAATTTCCTTAAGGCACTCAATATTGGGTTTGATTAGTCTACACATGCATTCCAATGAAAAACTTGTTCATTCATTAAGGTATTCAAGAGTTTTTTGGAGCATCATCCATTCCAATGAAATGTGTGTAAATTTTCTTAGATCATTCAAGAGTGTGTAATGGTTTACCTTAATGTATTCAAGAGTGTGTTTGACCTTTAAATATTAGTTGCAACATGCATTCCAAGGAAAATGATTAATTCATACAAGTTCATTCATCCATTAAATCCTATAAGTGATTAAAATCACTACAAACTTCCAAATGATTAAAATCACTATAAAGTCCCTAAGTGATTAAAATCACTACAAATTTTTAAGTGACAAAAATAACTAAGAATATCCAAAAGTTTTTTTTCTATAATGGAAAGTTGATTAGAAATCTTTGTCAATCAACTAATCAATGAGTTAAGCATTCAAAAATATGAGTCAAACTATCAAATAACAGAAATGACATAAATCAGTTGCAAACACTAGAACTACACAGACATCAAAACTCATAGACAACAGAACATAAAAAGCTATAATCACCTTCACTAACACATTGATAGTCATAGAGGATAGAGAAGTATACATAGATGCTAAACTATAGAGATGAAAAGATACATAGACACCATAGTTTTGGAAGTATTTGTTAGGTAGAGACAATAGAACACTAGCATAAATGAAAATCTAATGTGGTTAGGGTTTACCCTACCTACAATAGAGATGATGGTACTGGTGAAATTTTTTAGATGACATTCTACTAAACAAAATTATTTTTTAGTTGCCCACAATGCAAACGACGGAGAGGTAATATTCGTAGATAACAATGTAATATTTGTAGAGATGAAAATATAGTGCAAATGCCAGAACACTAGATTTTTGCAAGATTAGGCTAGAGATTTTAACTTAATGGTAGTGGAGATGGCTATCTGTGTAAATGACCATACCAAAGATGTCGATCTAAGTCTTTTTAAATGACATTATGTCCTAACGGAGATGAAAGTGCAGAGGTTTTTTCAACAAGTTACAAAGTTTTCTTTAGATTTGATAGTAGAGAAGGGATGTGAGTCCCACTAGGTGTACCAAAATGTATACACAAAAATCTAACTTTTTGGGAGTACATATAAACAAGCAAAGTTAGTTTCACATCTATATCAAAGATTTAAATGAGATCAAAATGCAAGTATCTGTACTTGAGTTTGACAACTTAATGCAACTGAAATGAAAAGTCCTCATGAAACCTCAAAGCAACTCAACAAAGGGTAGCCATAAAGAGGCCTTGTTGGTGTGCTTTAGATTTGAGAGATGTGGATGTTCTCTCCCAAAACACAACTATTAAATCTCGAGGTAATGAAATGTATAATGAACATGCAACTAAGCTAAATGAGGAAGAATGCTTCAAGAGATGGCTATGGAAGCAACCATTCTTGACAGCACTCAATGGATAATGGAAGTGGATGTAATAAGAAAAGAGTGAAATACTACCATGAATATGAAAAAAAATACAAGTAAGAAACTACCAAAGGATTAGTAACAATGCATAAAATCTCTAAAAGCTCTAGAACTATACTAGCATGATAATGATGCAAATGAGGGAGATGAAAATGCTTAAGACAAGGGCTCTATTTATAGGTTTGAGAGAGGCCTTGGAAAAGTGGCATCTATGTGGCATCCACATAGGGGCCACAAGGAAGACACATAGATTAAAGTACAAAGCCATCCAAAAGTCAAAACTAGCCTTTATGATTGAGAGGTTCAAGGTTTGCTCACACATGTGTGAGCAACCTTGGGGGAAGGAGTGGGGGACAATGGTGTAAGAGGTGTAAGAGATATAAATGAAGTGGAAGCTTTATTGGATCATGAACTTTTCACACATGTGTGAGAAAACACTTAGGAGCTAAAAGGTACTTCAAAAGGTGTTTAGGATAATAAAGTGGGATTAAGTAGTGGGTAGGCTTAGAAGGATGAGAGTGATGGGTGTGATTAGGTTTTAGGATGGGATTAGGATTAAATTAAATAAGACTTAACTTAATCATAGGACTAAAAAATTTAATAAAGTGGAGGGAATTAAATAAATTAGAATTAATTTGAAAGAGGATTTATGGAGCACTATGCATTAAATGAATTTAATACATTAGGGGGAAGTATTTAAATTAAATTTAAATATATTAGGAAATGAACTTATTTAATTAAATAAATTTAATTAAATAAATAGAAGAATATAAAAATATATAATTAATTATAATGTCAAAGGAAATATTAAATGAATTAATATAGCATTTGGGATGATTTTAAGCGTCTACACATTGTTTCTCTAAGGATATCTCCTTGTTGTCTAAAGTATGTATTCTCTTTCTCTTCCTTCTCATGTCTATTATATAGACATGAAAAAATGAGGGGCATACATAAATCCTTCTTTGTACATAGTTTTTGGTAATGGGGTAGCAAATACATATTCTGAGTATAGCTTAGAGTACTTTAGGCATAGGCGATTGGCGTGATTTATAATTTATCCTAAAATATATGTATTGTTGCTTCATCTTTTTTGCACACACAAACACTTATGCTCAATCTCATATATGAGTAATGCACACAAGCTCTCTAAATCTCATAGATGTGTAACACATTCCAGACACATATGCTAAATCTTATATATGGGTAGCATGTACAAGCTCACCAAACCCCATATATAGATAATACATTCAAGCATAACATTCTAAGTCCCATATATAAGTAACACATTTTTACAGGACTATGCCATGGTCATATACATGAGTTGATCTATAGGTGGAGATTCAGTGGGTTGAATAGCAAGTTACCACTTTATTAGACTATTCAATGCCATCGTTTACAAATAACTCTTCATGTGGTTCATAGTAGGGTGGCCACCCTATTGAGTGAGGTAATCACCTTTCTCTCCCTTCTCTCTTTTCCTTTCATGATCATAGAGATACATCTTAAAGATTTGTTATTAATGATGTTTCATTCCTTCATCCAAACACTTAGAGTCTATTTTCTACACTGTAATTACCATATCTCAAGTTTTGCACCTAATTTTTGGAATTCAAGACTTATTTTGGGATGCTGAGGGTCTTGGGCCCTATTTGATAAGGGCATAGTGTATCCCTACCTAAGAAGAGAAGCAATAAATCCCTATTGGACCAATCAAGGATGCAATCCATGCCTTCTAAACCAATTAGGGCACTGCTTGGGCCCTATTTAGGGTCTAATTATTGGTCCTATGTCTGGGTTGATCCTAGTTAACTTCTAGGTAAGTCAAACTATGGGATAAAGTTAATTGTGAGACCTTTATAAACCCATCCATCATCTTTCATTCACATGCACACTAGCACTCAAGCATTCAATGTAATCAAGAAAACTCTCCATTGAAGTTTAAGGATTCAAGTATTCAACTGATTAAAGGAGTTTATGAAATATTTTCCATTTTAAACATTCAATATCTCCCTTCATACATTCAAGATCCTTTATTGGATATTCCACATACATCCTTTTGTTGGTGCCCAAATTGACAGATTAGGTTTCCTATGGAATGATGATCCAATTCTAGGAATTCCTAGTAGCAATTTTCCAATTGATAGGTCCCACCCAAATAGGATGTGGACCTTTGTGGTGTTGGCTCTATAGGACTAAGGCTAGTAGGTCTATACCTCACACCCTAGAGGCTTTGAGCAGATAACTTGTGGGATTTCAGGTGTTGATAAAAGATAAATAAAGATTTAAAGGTAAATAAATTTTTTCTAAGTGTGTATATATGCACATGTGTATGATTCATCTATCTCTGCCACTTGGATGTATGTCCTTTCTGCAGTCAGCATAAAGACTTAAAATAGTATCATTAGACTAGTGCCTTAATCGATGGATTCTTTACCAAATTTCTATCAATGATTCACAATGTTTATGTAACCCTCAAAGACAAAGCAACAAATTTCTCTAAGATAATTTTTTTCACTTTAATGAAGTATGAACTATTTAAAATGCCGAGAAAAAATTCAATGTCTAATATTATTTATTTTAACTCCCCTTAGGATCCCAACAAGACAACAATGTAGATTAACCAATTAACACAACACTACTACACTTCAAATACTGAAATTCCTTATTGCTTTCATTTAATTGGACTATCAATAAAAGAAAACTTTGAATATTTGATCAAACAAAACAAAATGAAAGGGATGGAGATGATATTACCAAAAGATCAATTGTGCACATAGCCTTTGTATTAAATTTAACATACTTCAACATAGTTTTACATGTGTTGCTAGTACATACAGATGACAAAAATCTAGACTAGACAACAAAATTGACTTCTCTTTATATGAATAATATGATATATTATGTTATGATATTCTATGATGATTCCTATTCTAAATCTGACCCTAATAATTATAGGCATCAGATTGGCTACATACTGAAAGGGAATGTCCTTTTGTTCACAAAATTTACAACTAACCAACTCATTAACAATTAACTGTATGCACATAAAACAAGTTTATAAAACAAATTATTATGCTTCTAATTCTAATGATGATGATTCAATGGAATTTCTACATTTCTTTATGTGTACTACATATTTATTATTCTCTAGAAAATCTACATCACTAATCACTTCCCCAACCTTGATCTCAATCTTGAACATTCATTCCATCTACATACTGGCCTTTGATATCTCTAGGTCATCGTTCTTTGCAGCTTCTATGACTTGATCCTACATCACATGACACATATCCATCCATCTCTCTTGGTAAATGGTGTCTCCATTTTCATTATGCCATGATATAACTTTGTGATCTACAACCAATTCCTCCATTAACTCAAAAGAAACCTTAACCTCCTATGAATATATGAGATGATCCTTGATTAACCTTTCTACTTTCTAAATATCTTCATCTTCTTTGAGGCCATTCTTTTCTTTGACCAAGTTTTTATATACATCATTATGTCTCAAGGCTAAAGATTTGTAAACATTGTAAACATCCCAAATTTGTCCTAATTTGAAAAGAAATTTCTCAAAATGATTTCTAATCAAAGTGCCAAAGACTTCTCTTTTAACCATTGAAACATCTTTCAACTTTGCATTTTCTTCCTGCAATTTCTTTAATTCAATCCTCAGAGCATCATCAAATGATTGGATCATTGGTTGTACTTGAGACTACTCTATGTTCAACATGCTTTTATATAATGCCTTCTAGTTATCCCTCTCAAATGTCACTTGCTGCACACTTGCTTGATTAAACAATGTCATGTCCACTTGAATGCTTGCAACTTTGTTAGGGTCTGTCACCCCTACTTTCAATGTCATCAAATGACCAAAAGCCTAATCAACATCAATAATTTGTGTCATTTTATGTGGAGGTTATAATGCCCATAAAAACATTGATTTTTCATCCTCAACAAACCTTGAGCCAATTATGACATCTTTAACTCCTTGCACATCCAATTGCATATCTTCTTTACCAAATTTAATTACACTATCAAAAATTTATGATGCACTCAAATCCGAACCAGGAAAAACCATCATCCCTATTCATTCAATAGTTTCCTTCCTCTTTTTGGGGTCATATGCTCAACTTCCTTTTGGATATCGACCTTCAAATTTTCCATTAGTTCTTGTTCATTCTCAGGAGAAATATTTTGGTTACTTTGTCTCAATAATTTTCTTCTATGTTTATATTAAAAAATCATAAACTCTTTCGATTTGATGAAAGAATCATCATTTAAGATTTTTCTTGATTCCAAGCTTCCTTCATCCTTCTTAGCATCTACCCTATCAAGGATTTGTACATCATGTTCCAAGGCCTAAAGTATTGGCCCATCTACAGTCCTTGATATTGGAATAGGAGAGTCTAGAATTTTTTGAATATCTTCTCTAAACTATTCCTTGGCCTTTTTCCTATGTTTTTTACGTTCCCTATTTTTTTTCCTCAATCTTTTCTTGTACTTATTTCCATTCCAAATTCTTAAATCTTTCCTCATATTAAATGCCTTGGTGAATATAATCACCCAAGATTTCCTACAAGCATGAATATATCCTTCTGGATCATAATGACTACAAGAATCCATAGTATACATGTGATATTCAATCTGCAAATTCTATCCAATCTTGTCATATCACTTAGTTACAAAAATAATAAAGTCTCCAAAAGATAGAGTTGTAGGGAGGAAAGTTTTCTTTCTTGGTGTGCCTCTAAAATATTGTTTTTTAGATTCAAACATCTACCTTACAATTTCTAAATATACAATTCTATCAGGCACTAATGCTAGTAATCTATATGGCTTTCCTTCAAACCTAAATACTTTGATATATGTGAAGTAATCATATGCATACTAGTCTCCCCAATTCTACTTTATTTTCTCTCCCAACCCATTATCTTTAGGCCTTAAAAATCTTTTAATGTCAGGGCTTATTGAGCAAAAAGATGGGTGCCCAAATAGAGTGTACAAAGGTTGAACAAAATGATATTCAAATGTAAGATAATAAGAAGCATTGAATCTATAATCCCATACTGATGTCCACATTTTAATGGGCTTCATTTTCCCATTAGACTCACTCAGATTCAATTTCAAACCCTCACCCCACAATCCTCTCATTTGCCCAAAATACAAAATCATATGCATAAGCAAGGAATAATGTTTTAAAATAGGCTACTCAACATCATCAAAATTATCAAAATAAGTTTGAATATTATTGACAACATACTCTATGTAATCATAGGGTCTAGGTTCCAGCATTTGAATGTTTGATGCTAACACCATGGACCCAATTTCCATCAAATCGGGCACTTCCATCCATCCTACTTACCCACATGATTGGTATGACATATCTAAGTATGTCTTAAATAATATGATTCTAAATGGAGGTCCATATGATGTAGTTAGAGGCTCCTTTTCTATTTTTGTGCAACATAAATTTCCATTGCATATATGAAACATCTGATCTCTCATACTCATTTTTCAATTTTGTGAATGACAATTTTTTACTTAGATCATCAATGAGTCTAAAAGCTTCATTTAGAGATTCAAAAGATATCTCCATGAACTTCTCCCCATCCTTTTTATATATGCATATATCTTCAATATTATATTTTCTTATAATGACTTTGAGTAACTCCATATTCATAAACACATTTGCCACTGTCATTTTCCCCAAATTTATCTCCCAGGGATGATAGATAGGTGCCTTGTAATTTCTCCTTACATAATGATATAAAAAGAGCTTAGAACCCCTAGTCCTAGTCCATTTATCTCCAACTTCATTGTACTTGTCTTCAATTTTTTCTAGAGACGCATTTTTTTTCCTTCTAGCACTAGTATATTTGAACCCTAATTGCGATGGTAGGTCTGTCATGATTATGGCATTGGAACTTATCATCATCATAATTGCAACAGGCTCCTTATATAATGATATAAAAATATCTCATAACCCCTAGTCCTAGTCCATATATCTCCAACCTCATTGTACTTATCTTCAATTTCGTATAGAGAGGAAAATTTTCTCCTTCTAACACTACTATATTTGCACCCAAATTGTGACAATAGGTCTATTGCAATAATGGCATAATAACTTATCATTGTCACAATTGTGATGGGCTACAATCACAATTACAATAGCAATAGGTTGTGATGCCATAATTGTGATGGACCTGTCATCATAATTTGGGTGAAAATGTAGTAGTGTAGACTTAGGACATACAAAATTCATCTCCTTAATGAGGTCTTCATTTAATTTTCTTGCCAGTATTTCATCATAAGCCTTCAACTTCTTATCGGCTTTAGCCTTTTCAACTTTCTCATCTTGCCTCTTCTATTTAGAACAAGAGCCCTCCATGATGGTTTCTAAAACTTCTCCAAGTACAATTCTCTGTAAAAATCTAAATATCAACAACAATTTCACAGTTTTCTTCTAAGAATTTGTGAGCTCAAACTAGTAATTATTGTCTTTTTATTATCAAGTAGACTACATTTGTTCATTTACTCTCCACATGAATCAAAACATAAAGCCATTTTTTATCATTGTAGAAAATGAATTGGTTGTTAGAAGTCATTGTGTGCACTCATTTCTATGCTTAATAAAACATATTCAAACATTTGATCACTATAACTTTCAATAATATGAATATATGGACCTCTAATCACTATAGCCAAATCTCAAAAATAGTGAACTGCTTTCAACTTAATGCTATCCCTATAGTAGTGATGATACCACAATCACTCATCACTATACTAAAAACCCTTCAACTAAGATCTTTGATATACCTTCTCACTATTAGGTATGGTGATATCAAACTTTAGTCTTTGATGTTGGCACTGAACTCTCTCTATAACATTTAGCAATATCCCACAACTCATTATTGATCACAATATCTATATTACACAAAAGGCAATCAACAATCATATTTAACTTATTGTCATAGCTCACAATGATACCCTTTTAATAATACAACCATCACTTGCTATATACTAAAATGATTGCTAAACTATATTGCTCATCACTAAAACCCACTTTAACATACTTCGATTAGTGATAATCACTATAAGTCACAATGATGACCTCCTTTTATTGCTAACCATTATATCTAAATCCTTTATATTTTAATTAGAAATAATCACTATATGTCATAGCGATAACCTCTATCTCATTGCTTATCATCAAGGTTAATTTCATGTTACCTCGATTAGTGATAATTGTTACAAGTTTCAGTGATCTCCAAGTTTCATAACTAATCATTATATTCATTTTGTGTTCTCAGTACCCAATGATAGACCATGATGGCTATAACATATAATGATATATGAAGACTTATCGCTCATTGCTATACTAAAACATTATCTCCTCTACTCACCAATAAGATGCGTCACCAAAGAATATAGTGATAATTCAATTCTATTTCTCATCACCATATTGATAATGAACCTTCTCCATACAATGATAAACCCAATTGTTATATTCTATAGTGATATCATATCCAACTTCAATCTTCCCAAACTGCAATCATTGTAACATACCCTATTATTTTATGCCTCATCGCTATAGCTATAGCAATAATATCAAAAATGAGAATATCTCTATGAATTCAAATGGGATCAAAGCCTAGATTGATCAATGGATATTCCATGTGATAAGTAAGCCCTAGTAGTGCAATTTTGCAATAGGATTCTTTGAATTGGGTGATAAATAGCCATTTCCTAGCAAAACACAAAAAGATGCAGAAAGTGATTCCTTAACTTGATCACCAAATCTATCTTGAACATACAAAAGGTAAGTAATGAAGGCCAACAAAAGGTGAACAAATATTTGCAAAATATTGAGCTCCACCACCTTCCATTCATTTCTAAGGTATATTTCAAGAACATTCATTCATAAAGATTTTGGTCTCACTTTAATTTTATTTTCTAGGGTTTTTGAAGTTGAGTCAAGGGTATTGCATCTACATACTTGATTACATTGTAAATTCAAAAGCATATTCATAGATCTACATTTCTTCATGTTAGACCTATTCCTACTAATTTTATCTATCTCAATTCATTGTTAATTCCTAGATCTAGATTTGACTAGGACAACTCCCCCACCCCCTAAAAACAACAAATCAAAAACCCTTTATTTTCTAGGTTACAAATCTTGAAAATCCAAATAGGTTACAAATTCAAATACCCTTTTTATGAAACTTCAAAAGTGTGAAATCAAAATTAGGTTCAAACACTATTGATCAAGGTCATATTTCTTCTCTACGCAAGGAAAAGTCATCCCTATTGAGGAAAATTGTCTTTATCAAATAGAAAAATGACTTTTGATTTTTCTAGACCTTGTCATTTTCAATCTAAAATGCAAGATTCAACACTTTTAAAGGTTATTTGTGTTGGAAATCTGATTGAAAAGACCATTATTGAAAATAAATACTATCAAAGAAGGAGAATGTTGCAAAGAAGGAAGATTGTTGTTAAAGAATATTTTCAATCATTTTTTATTCACTAATGTCAAACCTACTATTTGTTGGAATGACAATTGCTTATAAAATCCAAGTACTATCACTTAGTTGATTAATGAAGAGGATTTAATCAAAAAGTTGTAACAAGAATACCTAAGGGAAAGGTTGAGTTATGGTCTTGTAATTAAGTGCAAGGATTAGTTAAGACAATAGTAAAATGATGTGTTGATAATATACTTGAAGAGATAGAGGTTGGTCACACTTAGAAATATTTGAAGAATAACTTGTAACAAGGTTGTCTGCAAAGCTTAACTAAGTTCATTAGTGAGTGTCGAGCAAGCTAGTTTGAGCCAAGTAGATTTATAGTTAGTGCCAAGGAAATGCAAAATCTAGTATGTGCCAAGTGATACAAAAGGAGCCAAGTGTGTTCAGGTATTGAGCAAAGTAATAGGTTTCGACCATTAGAAAAACTTAGTAGATGATAAGAGAATCCACAATAGGTGTAGAGCATCAATAAAATGTAGTTGATTCCAAGTAACACAATATGTGTCGAGCACCAAAATTTCAATAGTGTCGAGCTACTACATTATTGGAAAAGTCAAAGATTCACTAGATCTGAGTTGACAAGTTTGTTACCTTGAACTATTTGAACCAGATGGAGGATAAGGATGATGAGTTGGTGGCACAAAATCTTATGTAAACCATTTTTGAGAAAA
Source organism: Cupressus sempervirens (assembly GCA_028749045.1). Classification (NCBI taxonomy): domain Eukaryota; kingdom Viridiplantae; phylum Streptophyta; class Pinopsida; order Cupressales; family Cupressaceae; genus Cupressus; species Cupressus sempervirens. The sequence continues at coordinate 67,716,840 of CM053783.1, forward strand.
TTCAAGAGGATTCTTCATGATGTTTCTAGAAGGAACAAGATGTGGGTTAGATTCATTGAATCCTACCTAATCGATTCAGACTAAAATTAAAGGAGGGAAGAATCAAGTGAGAAAAGAAATTTTAAACTTCTATTTAAGGAGTCATAGGCCAAGAAGAAAGAGCTATTGGTGCCAAATAGTGAAGTGGTTGAAAGGTGTCAAGGAGAAGACATCAAGAGGAGAAGGAAGAATAGAGCATAGAGACTCTACTTTGATAAGTGGTCATAGAGGAGATTGCACTAGTACATTGAGCATGAAGACTAAAGGAGATAATGCTTGAAAGGAGGACAAGTTGTCAAAGCTACAGAGACTAAAGGCTAGGAAAATTGTGAAGAGCTAAATTGTGATCTGAAATCTACAAGATAAGTTGTGAGTTGTATCAGGTCAAAAGCCCTTGTTGTTACTCTCTAACAAATGTGCAAGCTAGGGTAAAATCCTATGGATTTAGGTTGGTTTAACAATAATTTCTAAATCCTTTAATAGGGTGGCATTCTAAGTGAATGTTCTAAAGTCCTCTAACCAGACCCACTTCTAATAGGGTGGATAAATCCTTTAACTAGGTCACATTTAATAGTGTGTTGTAGCCTTTAACAGGGCAGGCCTTTCACAAGGCATCACTTTATAAGAGTGAGAATTGAGTAGCATGTTACTAATGGTTTTTCCCAAATTGAGTTTTTACGTAAATCATTGTGTTATGTGTTGATCTTTCATGTATTATGCTTGCATGTTGATTTACACTAACTTGCTAAGTAGAAAAGTTTCATGAACAATTTTATAAGCTTACTTTACTTGATGAAAAAGTTTTAATCAAACATTTGGACCTTGAATAATTGATTCACCCCCACTCTTAGTTATTCTAAAACATTTCTAACCATTGGTATCAGAGCCATCTGCTGATTTAGTTTCAAGGTACTAGAAGTAGGAAGATCAAGATGTCCAAGAGAGAAGTTCCCAAGCTCAACAGAGATAACTTTGCTACATGGAAAAGCTTAATGAAATTGCACCTTGGATCAATAGGTGACTATGCAAAAACCTCAATTGGATTGGAACATGTAGATTGAGCTAGAGCCCTTACTATAGATGATTTGAACAAAATGAAGGAGCATAATCAGGTAATGCTAGAGGAGATCGGAATGTTCAAAGAGCAAAAAGAGAAAGCCTTAGAGGAAAGTTTGATGCCATGAAAATGGAGGAAGTTGAGATGCTACTAAGTATGCCTCTAGAATGTAAGAAGTGGTAAGTGCAATAAGAAGTTTGGGTGGTCATTTGGAAGATGATACTGTTAATAGCAAATACTTAAGAACCCTACTCCCCATCTATGCTATTAGAGTTTCAGCCATCCAAGAGCTAAGGTGTGTCCCAAGAAATTAGTTAACCTTTGAAGGAATAGTAGGGAGACTCACTACTTTTGAGTTGTCCAATTATGATAACTATAGACCTAAGAATCTTGAATCTTCTTTCAAGGCCAAGCTATCATTGAAAGATATTTAGGAGGTGAAATCAAAGAAGAAGAGTAGAAAAGGAAAACATGCATCTAGTGAAAATAGCACAGATGAGGAAGATGTGGAACAAGCATTATTGGCCAGAAGATTTCATAGAGGCAAAGGTAAATTCAAAGGTAAGTTGCATATCATTTGTTTTAATTGCAATGAAGTAGGACATATTCCTAGAAGGTGTACACAGAAGAAGAACTACAAAGAAGGAAACAAGTACAAGAACAAAAGAGGAGATGATAGCAAAGATTACAAGGATAAAGGCAAAAGATGCTACATTGTTGAAGAAGATTCTGATGAAAATGATGATAAAGTAGTCTATGTAGCCATGAAGAATGAATCAAATGAAGATGAAGTAATAGCACTGGTAACCTATGTGAACAAAAATGACAAATGGCTTGTAGATAGTGAATGCTCACATCACATGATAGGAGACAAAAGTAAGTTTATTACCTTTACTCATTATGATAAAAATAGTGTTAGAGTTGGTAATGATGCTCCATGTCAAATTAAGGGAAAAGGTTCTATTAAACTCACAAAAAAAATCTCATGTGATAATGCATACTATGTTGAAGCATTGAACTATAATTTGTTGAGTGTATCACAGTTAGGCAATATAAATTGCAAAGTAGAATTTGGAAACAAAACTGCCAAAATCTATGATATTGATGGAAATCTGATAGGAAAGGAGAACAAACTAGGAGTAATTTTTATTACCTAGATATGGAAGATGCAACCTGTCTTATTGTTAGACTTGATGATGTGTGGCTATGGCATAAAATGTTTTGTCATGTTAACTTTGACAATCTGATTAGCATCAGCAAAATGAAGAAAGTCAGAGGTCTGCATAAGCTAAAGAAACTTGAAAAACACAATGTACAAACAATGTCAACTAAGAAAGATGACCAAGTCAAGTTTCAAAAGCAAAGACTACACTTCCAAAGAAGTATTAGAGTTAGTGCATATTGACTTATGTGGCCCAATATAAGTGCAAAGCTACCAAGGAGATAGATACATAATGTTATTTGTGGATGACTATTCTAGGATGATGACTACCATGTTCTTAAAGAAAAAATATAATGCATTTCAAATGTTTAAGTGGTATTTGGCCAAGGTTGAGAAGGAAATAGGAAAGAGTCTAAAGTGCCTAAGATTAGACAGAGGAGGAGAGTTTACATCAAAAGAATTTGAGATATTTTGCAATGATAAAGGTATCAAAAAGCAAACATCAACACCTAGAACTCCACCACAAAATGGGATTGCAAAAAGAAGGAATAGATTAGTAATAGTTTGTCCCAAAACATTGATGATGGAGAAAAATGTTGCTTTGAAGTACTAGAGAGAAACTATAAGTACTATTATTTACACTCTAAATCAAGTACAAGTCAAGAAAGGTACAAATGCAACACCTTTTGAACTATGATATGGTCACTCACCTAATGTAAAACATTTCAAAGTGTTTGGTTGTAAATGTTATATTCTTAAAGATACTAGAAATGGAAAGTTTGATGAAAATAGTGATGAAGTTATATTTCTTGGATACTCCACTAGAAGTAAGGCATATAACTGTTTGAATACTAACACTAACAAGATTGTAGAGAGTGAAAATGTAAATTTTGATGAGCATGCAGAAGTCCAACTTGATGAATCCAAGAAACTAGAAGATTACAGATCTTTTGTATACTTCTATGAAGGAATGTCTATTGAAGATGAAGCTACCAATCAAGTTGGAAATCAGCAACAAATTTCAGTGTCAGTCGAGTCACAGCCATTGGATACCAACCTGCATTCAGAAGTTGAGTTATAGAATGATGAAAATGCACATTCTAATTTTGAAATCAGTACACATGGAAGAGATAATGAAATACCAAATAGTGGTGTGTAAAGTGACTCTAAAGCTAAAGGACCAAACATGGAAAGAAAGAAAAAACCAAGACTATTCAAGTATGTGAGAAGAAATCACCCTGTGGAATAGATCATTGGAGACAAGGAAGTTGGACCAATGACAAGGAAGAGATTAAGGAATGAATCATGTCTATTGAGTAAGATTGAACCCAAAGTAGTGAAAGATGCACTACAAGATGATAATTGGCATAAAGCTATGGAAGAGGAGATAGATCATATTGAGAAGAACAAAACCTAGACCCTAGTTCCAAGACCAACTGATAAAAAAGTAATTTGTACCAAATGGGTCTTTAGAATCAAACTTGATAAGAATGGTGAGATAACAAGAAACAAGGCTAGACTAGTCTGCAAAGGCTATGCACAAGAAGAAGGACTAGACTATGGGGAAACATTTGCCCCTATTGTAAGAATGGAAGGAGAAAGAACACTACTTGCATATGGTACTTATAAAGGTTTCAAAGTTTATTAGATGGATGTAAAGTTTACTTTTCTAAATGGTATACTAGAAGAGGAAGTCTATATAGAACAATTAACATAATCAGATTTCCACAATCCATTAGTATGTGAGCAATGTTTCTAGATTTGTTGATGACAACAACAAGGATATGGTTTACAAACTACATAAAGCACTCTATGGTTTGAAGCAAGCACCTAGAGCATGGTATGAGAGACTACATAAATATCTTGTGAAGATAGGATTTGAGAGAATAGATGACAATAGAAACCTGTACATCAAGGCAGAAAAAGGTAAAGACATTTTGATATTTGAAATCTTTGTTGATGATATAATATTTGGAGGAAAAGATGTCCTATGCAAAGATTTTTCTGACCAAATGAAACATGAATTTGAGATGTCAATGTTTGGAGAAATCAAATTCTTTGTGGGATTGCAAGTACATCAACTAAAGCATGGCATATTTGTGATCCAATGAAAATATATCAAGGAGATACTCAAAAAATTTGGATTAGAAGACTTAGAATTAGTCAATACACCAATGGTATCAGGACATAAGTTATCCAAGAATGATGAGTCAGCTGAAGTGAATCAGACAACATATAGATCAATGATTGGAAAGTTGTAGTATGTTGTGCATAGTAGACCAAACATTATATTAGTTGTTAGAATAGTGGAAAGATTTTTTGCTAACCCAAGACAAAATTATCTGATGGTAGTAAAAAGAATATTGAGGTACCTAAAAGGAATTGATGGCTTTGGCTTATACTAAAAAAAGAGTGAAAAGTTTGAGTTGAAAGCCTACATTAATGTAGATTGGGGAGGTAATATTGATAATAGAAAAAACACCATTGGAGGAGCACTTTTCTTAGGTAAAAGATTGATTACTTGGACCAACAAAAAACAAAGTTATACCTCATAGTCCATAGCAGAAGCTAAGTATATTGTTGTTGCTATCAGTTGCACTAATATTATATGGATCAAAAAAATTTTGCAAGGTATGAAGGAAGAGGTAACTAAACCTGTGATACTCTATTTTGATAACACAAGTGCCATCAACATATCAAAGAATCTTGTGATGCATGCCAAAACAAAGCATATTGCAATTAAGTATCACTATGTAAGATAATTGGTGGAAGATAAGCAAATAAGGATGGAATATGTCAGTTCAAAGAAATAGATTGCTGACATCTTTATAAAAGCACTACTTAAAGATGCTTTTGAGTATCTTAGAGGTAAGTTAGGGGTGATACCCCTAGCCAAAGCTACTTGAGAAAAAGTAAGACTGCCCTGCATCAAAAGAATTGATTGTTGGCATATTACAAATTGATGCAGAGGATATTTACTTTAGGATCATGCCTAAAGTAATCAAAGTACTAAAGTTCCAAATTAGTCACAAACCAAGGTGATAGAGGGAGAAATTGGAATACCTGTAAATGCTACACTTGCATGTTAAGATGTTGAAATAGCACATTTTTGGCATTGTTTTCAAAGAGGGAGATTAAGTAGCAAGAAAATAATCAACACCATTTGATCAACAACATTCAATTGGATAGAAGAAGAAGAAGCAAGAAACTGATCAAATAGAGGGAGAAGTAGTTAGATACCAGAATAGCATAAGATGATCTATGCATACAAAGGGAGAAATAATGTAAGAGGGAGTTAGGAGTAATACAAGAAACAAAGTGAACAGTGAAGTGAATAGTGGTTAGCCACACTAAAGAGGCAGAAAATGAATGATCAGGAAGAAATAAGTCAAAAGGAAAGAAAAAGGAAACAACAGCTAAGAGGGAGAACCAAAAGCAAAGAAATTAGGATAGAAGATTAGAGAGGGAGATGTGAAAATTGATGGTAACACAATTTTTTTTGGGCATTTGATTTACTATTTTAACCTAGTTAGCATTTTGATAACTTGGTTGATTAGTTTAGTTTTCCATCAATGCCAAAGAGGGAGATTGTTAGAAATTTGATTGAAAAGACCATTGTTGAAAATAAATACTATCAAAGAGGGAGATTGTTGCAAAGAAGGAAATGTTGGCTCCTGATTTAACAATTTTGAAAATAACCAAGAGACCAGAAAAATGCATCTAAGGCTAGCAACTTCCTATGATGAATGCACTTGACTGCAATCTTGGGCCAACTATAAGGCTACACTCCTTCATTTTAGGCTCTATAAAACCTAGGTAAGTGAACCTCTTAGGATCCAATTATGTGACTAGTGCAATGAGTATAATCAGAATCCAGAATAACAGATGAAACCCCTAATTCTTCTATACTTAACTAGGAAATCACAAGCATGGAATAGCTAAGAACATGACTAATGAAACTAGTAAGCTAAGTGCGGGTTAAACTTTGAATAACTTTCAACATAAAAGGGAAAATGATTTAATATGTTGATATTAGCAAGATCCAGGTATGAGTAGCAAAACCTAATGATCCTATATCTATTCAGTACCCTATCTATTAGGAAATTAAATGAATTACAACTGTAAATCTCATTGAAATCTTTGACATAATTCCTACATCAAGATCCCTGATCTATCTTTCACCTTGTGAATAGACATCTGCTTCAGATTTAAATCTCATACTCAAATTATCCCATAATGAAATCTGCAAACCTTGTGATAAACAAAAAGCAATTACATGGCTCTTTGTTCCATCAGCAAGATATTTCAATCACATACATTCCTAAATGAAATGCAACTTAATCTATGATATTTGATCATACACTAGAAAAGATTACAGATCCATAAACAGGAGAAAAGATTCAAACTAAATTTGAAACCCTTTGTTGTGCTTTATTTATTTTCCTTGAAGCCTGAGCAGAGCTCCTAGAACTGGAAAATGAAAACCAACCAACAACCCTTTTGAGAGAAGAAGAAAGAATATGTATGAAGAGGGAAATTCCTGGATTGAATTTTTAATTGACATGTGTCCCTTCAAAATTTCCCTTCAAGAAGCTCAAAAGAATCTCTCTACCTTCTCTCTTCACTACTAGAATCAAAATCTTCCTTTATTTTACCTCTCAAAGGCATCAAATTATCTCTGAAACCTGTTGATGAAAGGATGTAACTGATTTTGAATGTCAAAGTAAATGCAAGGTAAAAAGTGAAAATCAGTTCAATGTGACCTCTAGAATGCAAGATAATCTTTTCTAGCTTATTTTTACCACATTCAGGCTTCAAAAAGTCTTCAAATCTGCCCTCTAACAAACTCTGATGCTTAATGATCAAATCTACAAATTCTACTGAGAAGGCCTTGGGACTCAAAAAATGGCTTATAACTCAAACTAGTGAGCAACTATGCATAAATTGACTTCATATTTGGAAAATTTAGCTCTTTCTGGTTCTAGTGGTATATTGGAGTGCCCATTTTGGTTAAAAATTGCCCCAGTTATGGCCTTCTAAAGATTAGGCTCCCATTCCATGGCTTGGCAAATTATTTTGAAAAAATTTAAACTTATACTAAAGTTTAAACTATATGAAGTTCAGACATTTATTTAAATATCTGACCTACATGTGAAACCTAGAAGGAAAATAAAATAAATTTTATATTTGAAACCTTGTGAATTTTTTGGCCTTTTTCAATTCGGGTCAAACTTAGTTTGACCAATCTCGCCACGTGTCATTAGGTGATTGGCCCAGGCCTATACAGCTATCAAACCCTCCAACTAGGTGCCATGTATCATCACCATATTCATCCATCTCACTGCCACATCATCACACCACCTCAGCATGACACATCAGCTTCGCTATGTCACTTTACTAACTTCCTTGAAACTTTCCTCTGGCAATATAGTAACATCTATTGGATCTGCCATGTGGCACAATCTGGTGTGTTCTTGAGACTCGCCCACCACATCACAACTTACCTCAAAGTCTGTGCCATGTCATCCATGCCACATAAGCATCGCTATCTCGCTATGGTTATCTTATGACCAACTCCCTTTGGCAAAATAACAATGACCACACAATCATGACACATGTCACAATCTCATCCCATCTCTATTTTTCACGCCATGTCATCATCCTCACATTTCCATTCAAAACTAGATTGACATCATCATCCAATTGGTGTCATCAATGGGTCCCCCTTCTACAAGCTTCACTTCCAAAGGCATTCTTTCTTTTTGACACAATACTTATGATGAGAAATTGTATTTAAAAATTTCAAATTTCTTCCACATGGGCTATGTGGGATATTTCAATTCCATCTGTTGAACACTGGCTATGGATGTCCTTGCCTACAAGTTTATTGTGAGCTCTTTTTCATTTTTCTCATGCCTAAGCTGTTTGTTATTGCTCACGACTTCCACATTGATGTTCTTTGCATGTCATTGTTAGTGTGAATAACCCTTTTAACAGCCTTTCATTCATCCTCTTTTGTTTTATTGGTGATCTACTCTGTTTGTGCTACGAGTTCCTTTTCTCTTTCAATGTGCAAGGTTGTATGTTGCATTGGAATGTTTCTTTTCTTCTTGTTTAGTGTCGCCCATTACAAAATGCAAGATTTCCAACATGAGTTGCCCTTTGATTTGCATTTTTTTTATCACATTATAAATGTCCCCTACTCTTGCATGGGGTTCTATTTAACTTTAGCAGCTTGGGTCTTCAAACTACCTGCAACTTCTACTTGACTAGCAGTTTCTCTTTATATGCATGAGACTTTGCTTTGTCTCATAGGTTTCTTCTTATGTGTCTTGACTGACATTTTCTTCCTCCATTAGTGTGGATCTTCCTTTTCTTTGTGTTTTGCATGGACTTCTATGTTCACTATTGGCATGAGCTACTCTACTATCTTAGCTTGGAAGCTTCTTTTAATTACTTATATCATCTGCCCTTCTACCTGCGTTCTCTCTTCTTTAGCATGCATGTGAGCTCTCATTTTTCATGGCTTTCTCTGTCATAAGGTGGGACATACTGCATTACATCTTCTTCTTCTCATGCATGACTTTTTTTTTTTTTCATATTTCTTTTATAGCCTCCACTTTTTATGACCTGCCTCCAAAACTGCCTCCTTTGGCTTGCCTCACCTTAACGCATTAGCTGGACATTTTTCTCACGTGGATCTCCCCTACTTTGGAGTGTTCTTTAGCTGCAAATTTTCCTTCTCATGTAACTTCCAAGTAAGAGTAGAAGTGACCAGTAAAGACAGATAATGAGTGAAATGGTAAAGGAGATTAGAAGTGCACTATATAGAGACTTAGGGAGTTCATGGGTGCAAAAATATAGAAGATTAAATGTATTGTTTTACATTAGTGTCAGATCATTGAAAAGAGACATACACACCATGTAATTGCCATCTATCTGCTTCATCCCGACAATACACTCACTTTGTCTTTGTCTCCCACACCCACTTCCTCATTTGGATGGTGCCATTCCCCTTCGATGGCCCACAGTGGCTCCCAACCTTAACTCATTACCAAAAATTTTTTCATTGAAAAGTTCTCCATATGTTTCTTACATGAGTCTCCATCAAAATTATGGTCTAAGGTAGGATGGAAAGGTTGACGTGTTGATAATGATAGTTTTTAGCTCCAAGTCAAAATATTGTATCTTCTTTTCCTTTTTAATAAGCTATGAAGCCTTCTGTAACAAAAGGAGAGAAATGGTTTTTCTCTTTCTCCATAGAGCCAATGCACATCAATTCCTCTTTTCCAATTCCCCAAGTAAACAATTCCATTTTTCCCAATATACCTTCTAGGCCCCTTTGGCACTCCCTGATTCCATGAACCTTTGTAACAATCCCAACTTGGATATCTTCTCTTCCCCAATTCATTTTTGACATTCAAACTCTAGTTGTGAAAACTATAGCAAACGCATTGTGTACAAAGCCATTCAGTGATCATAACCCTTGATGAATTTAGCCAGGCCCCAAAGTGGGTCTAGCTTAAAAAAAAATCATTTTCAAACAGTTGAACTGCAAATTGATCCCTCGACCTTCTAGAATCCGATTTGATCACTGAACCATCAATTAGAACTCACTTTATCACTTATTTTCAAACTATCAAATTAGTGCCAGAAGGTCCATTGATTGGCCTTAAAAACTAACCAGAACACTCGATCGAGCTCTGAAAATTGGCACACTGACTCTATTCCATACACTTTTACCATGTCAAATCTCATCTCATGACGAATTTGAGGTCAAAAGATATTCTCTATCAAAGTTTCCTTCTCAGAATCACTTGTAGATAAACATGTTAGAAAGCAACAAACTAGGTTCAAATTTGGTCTTGAAAACTAGGCAAATGAGCACATGGGGAAACAAAAATTGGGACACTGGTTCTCTGTCATGAGGAGAGTATGAATCTACAATTTGGGCTCATGATGAATAATGGGATGCAAATGGTGAGCGGTCAAAGTAGGCTACTCAAAATTTGCAAATTGAAACAATGGCAGGAAAAAAAATTTTTGCAAATGGAATTGACCTGGAAATGTGTGCAAATGGATTTGTCAAGATGTGAAAATTGGTACACTTAAAGTATTTTTGGAGGAAAGCATAGTGGTACAATCCATTTGATCTTACCAATCACATACCTCAAGATATAACATCACGAACAGGGGTACAAATCAATATGCACTTATTGACATTAGTAAAAAGTTAGAAATTCCATTTGGAATCGAGTTTGAAAATTGATCAAACGGATTCGTCATGGGCTGAAACTTGAAACATAACAAGTCTTTGTCATCTACAATGCAACACAAAAGGAAATTTAGCATTTAGGTTGACTAGGTCAAAATTAAAGCTCGTTAAACAGGGCTTCTTAGAATTATGAATTAATTGCAAAAACATGAAAACAATAACTAACCAACTTTGAGGGATTCAAAACCTAGTCAAATGGATTCAAAATGAATCAAAATCTAAAACATAGGTTCTTGGGTATGGACACTAGATACTCCCAAAATGGCAGGTCATGAAACATTTATGGGTGTGAGATATTCAATCGCAAACATGGCCTCCTGTCGCTATTTGACACCTAGGTGAAAATGCAGATTTGCAAATTGCTTAAAACAATACTTCATGAAATGCTTCAAAATGTCAATTTAGCTTCATGAAACACATAGAAACACTAAATGAAAGGTGTTAGAAACATTAAACACCAAACGGGACTCAAGGGTACAACTGGGTAAATGTGCATCAAAAGCTTTTATGGCACTTGATTTTCTCAATGGTACTCAAAATCGGGAAGGCAATTTTGAGTCCCAATAGGAAGATTGTTCTTAAAGAATTTTTTCAATCATTGTTTTGTCATTGATGTCAAACTTGCTATTTGCTGGAATGACAATTGCTTATAAGATCCAAGTACTATCACTTAGTTGATTGATGAAGAGGATTTAATCAACAAGATGTAACAAGAATACCTAAGGGAAAGGTTAACTTATGGTTTTGTAATGATGTGCAAGGATCAGTTAAGACAATGATAAAATGATGTGTTGATAACATAATTGAAGAGACAGAGGTTGGTCACACTTCGAAACATTGGAAGAATAAGTTGTAACAAGGTTGTCTGCAAAGCTTAACTAAGTTCATTAGTGAGTGTTGAATAAGCTAGTTCAAGCTTACTAGATTTTCAGTTAGTGCTAAGAAAATGCAAAATCTAGTATGTACGAAGTGATACAGAAGGAGCTAAGCATGTTCAAGTGTCGAGCAAAGTAATAGGTGCTAAGCATCAGTAAAATGTAGTTGATGTTGAGTAACACAGTATCTACCAAGCACTAGAATTTCAATAGTGTTGAGCTGCTACATTATTGGAAAAGTCAAATATTCGCCAGATCTGAGCTGATAAGTTTGTTACCTTGAATTTTGTGAACTAGATGGAGGATAAGGATGATGAACTGGTGGCACAAAATTTTATGTAAACCATTTTTTAGAAAATTTAAGAGGAATCTTCATGATGTTTCTAGAAGGAACAAGATGTGGATTAGATTCATTGAATCCTACCTAATCCATTTGAACTAAAATTAAAGGAGGGAAGAATCAAGTGGGAAAATCAATTTTAGACTTCTATTTAAGGAGTCACAAGCCAAGAAGCAAGAGCTGTTGGTGCCAAATTGCGAAATGGTTGAAAGGTGTCAAGGAGAAGATATCAAGAGGAGAAGGAAGAATAGAGCATAGAGACTCTACTTCGATAAGTGGTCATAGAGGAGATTGCACTGGCACATCAAGCATGAAGACTAAAGGAGACAATTCTTGAAAGGAGGACAAGCTATCAAAGTTGTAGAGACTGAAAGCCAGGAAAATTGTGAAGAGTTAAACTATGATCTAAAATTTGCAAGATAATTTGTGAGTTGAATCAGATCAAAAGCCCTTGTTGTTACTCTCTAACAATAGTGCAAGCTAGGGTAAAATACTATGGACTTAGGTTGGTTTAACAACCATTTTTAAATCCTTTAACAGGGTGGCATTCCAAGTGAATGTTCTAAAGTCCTCTAACTAGGCCCACTTCTAACAAGGTGGATAAATATTTTAACTAGCTCACATTTAACAGTGTGTTGTAGCCTTTAATAGGGCAGGCCTTTCACATGACATCTCTTCAGAAGAGTGAGAATTGAGTAGCATGTTACTGGTGGTTTTTCCCAAATTGGGTTTTCACATAAATCACTCTGTTATTGTTAGAATCTGAAAAGATTAATAACCCAGAAAACTAGTGGAAAGAGTAAATATCTAAACTATGAATGCAAATGATACAAAATCAAAATAGCATCATAGAGTTAGTCTCCAAGAGAGTAATGCAAATGCTGGAAGCAAAATAGCATTAAGAGGATGCAAAAATAAGAGATACAAATACAAGCCAGGTAGCATGCTTATATAGGCAAGAAAGAGGGAGGAGGTGGCAACACCAACCAATGAGGAGCAACCATCTATCGGACTAAAGATAGCAAAGTATCTTCCCAAGATAGCTAATGGATGCTCACATGTAGGAAGGTGACACCTCACAACCATTCACCTAATAAGACATGCTTTATTAACCTAAGAGAGATTATTAAAAGTGTAGGAAAAACCTAGCAAAATAGAAAAAATAAAAAAACTACACTAACAGTTATGTGTTGATCTTTCATGTGTTATGCTTGCATGTTGATTTATAGTAACTTGCTAAGTAGGAAAGTTTAAGCTTGGATGCATGAATAGTTTTATAAGCTTACTTTACTTGATGAAAAATTTTTAACCAGACATTTGGACTTTGAATAACTAATTCACCCCCCCTCTTAGTTATTCTAAAGCATTCCTACCAATTTGACAATTCATTTCCAGGTTTCTATATTGCAAGGTATATCATCTTCCCTTTTCCATTTCAATAAATATTCTTGCTTCTTTATATTTCAACTTTACATTGCACATCTACTTTCCTAAAAAATTCTTAAGGTAGAGGTGAGAGGGAAGTAAATCCAAGTAATTTATCCTTTTGAAATAGGCCACACATTAACACTTGTTTTTGTATTAATTGAACCTATCTTAAGAGGTGGATCTTGGTTTTCCCCCTTCATAATTGTTAGGGTGATTTATTCCATTCCCCCCTACATAGTCATATATTTTAAATTTTATAAAAATTGGTAATAGAGTGAGACTACTTGCAAAGATATTTTTGTTTTGAGATTTCATCAAGTAATAAGAAGTTATGTTACTAGATTTAAGGCGGAAATTTTTAATGGTTCATATTTTTCTTAACGAAAGCTTAACATTCTTGCTTTGATATTGAAGGATGGATTTGATAGATCTCTTAAAGGGGTATCGCCAAAAGCTCCAAATATGAGCATAAAGGATTAGAATATCATAGATATCATGGGTAAAAAAACAATCTAGTTATCTCTTCAAAAATTCAGTTTTGTTCATTATCATAGAGGGGAAATCTACTTATCATTTGTGAAATAAGATTGAAAATCTATATGAGACAAATTCATTGCAAAAAAATTATTACAAAGATGAATGTAGAACCTTAGGGCATGTCATAATTCATCAATAAAAAAATATTTGAATGGTTATAAAACACTAACAAGTAAGTTGGCTACAGTAGGAGTTAGAATTTATGAAGAAGATAAGGAATTAATTTTATTATAAGGTATAGATTTTACTATGTTTTCTATCCAAAATTTGAGAACTAGTGGCTATAGGTCATAGTAACACTACATCAAGTGGTAAGCTCATATTTGAAGAAGTGGAAATCACATTAATCCCTAAAGATTCAATGCATAAGACATCTTGAGTATATTCTTAGGTGAAGCGTTAGTTTGTAGAGGTAGAACTTGGGAAAGCACACTCCATAAAGAACTAGTACTAAGCATGGACAAACCAAGTTCAAATGTAAGTGCATAACAAGGAAAAGTATTGGAACTTCAGAAAAAATATGTCAAAGAGGATTATTTCTTTCCAAAAGCAACCAAGGAGAATCATAGTACAACAACATCTGAGAAAAATATTATTTAATTTCAAACATCATTAGAAGATGAAAAAGTATTGTAGGACCAAAAAATGGGCTAATATTTAACATACTATGAGAAAATCACAAACTCAATAAACATATGTTAATACCCTCTAGTCTACCATGAAAGCTAAATAAACAAAGAAAGCAACACAAAGTTAAAAACCCCTCTTTCATTTGTAGCTCCCACGTCCTTTCTTCTCCATATGATGTAGCTCCAATTTCCTATAATGAACACAATTAGGAAGAAAAAGTCTATGATAATGATATGAGATACTTGAAGAAGTGATTTGAAGCATAAAGAGGCTAGGAAGTTAGGACCAAAAATGAGAGGAAGAATGGTCAATTTATAATGAACGTGCAAGATGAGAGCATTGGACTTGTCACCTTGGATATGCAACTTGGCAAGAGATTCCTTTGAGAATCCATCACACATATGATACAAGATGCTGAATGTAGGATTTTATGACACTTAGAAGTCAAACATGACTAAAAATGGTTGAGGATCTATGACACATCATGTAACACCTCAAATCCACTTAAAGTCAAGAATCTATGATGATGGAAGCCAAATATAGACATGCGTAAGGGAATAAGAATATATGGATTATGACATATCTTAGCCAAGTGTAAATGGAGAATCCATGATGTTTCATGCTCATGTGTCATGATAATCTCAAGATTGTGTCAATATTATGTGGAATATCTTAATTAAAAATCCATATATCCACACAAATAGAAATTAGAAATTTGGAAATTAATGGTGGAAAATAGGACTTAGGAAATTGTTAATTCCCATAGTTTGTGAAGATGTATCAATTAATTAATAAAATATCAATTAATTGAGAAGGTTAGTTAGGATTAATAAATAGTGAAATGACATAGGATTAAATTATGGGTTATTTAATCCTATAGAGAAAATTAGTAGATGATTGACCAATTTGATTAAGTGCGACACTATCCTTTGATGAAAATATGATGATTATGTAGATTTACTAGGATGATGATGGGTAGACCAAATTCATGGTCAAATTGATTGATTGATTAAAAATGATAACATGCCAAGGACACATGACATAAATTAAGGACACATAACACTTAACTGATATCATAAATGCTACAGGGTCAAGATTGATTGATATGGTTGATCGTAATAACATTGATGGATGTTTTCGATGTTATTAAAATGGTTTGATGATGTCATGGTCTGACACTGAGGGACTCAACAATGTCAATGATCGAATGACAAGAATGATGGTTTTCTTAGCACTAAGAGCCATGACAGTACTAAGGTTAGATTGATAGGTTTGATAGATTGATAGGTTTTTGTGGCTCTAAAAGCCACAAAAATGCCTAGGATTGGATAGATAATGATTGATTTAAGGTATCTGACATGTTTTGGGTTGGTTATGGTTGATTTAGGGTAGATTAGGGTTGATTCCATGTTGATTTGGTATGATCTTGATGATGTTGAAATAGTTTTGGGTTGATCAGATATGATTTTGAAATTATATGCAAATGATGTGCAAGAGGATATGAATGATAAAGAATATTGTTGAGATATAATCAACTTGGCCAAAAGATCAGAATTAGTGAAATGAGGAAATGGGATGAGTTAGTATGAAATAATGATGAAACCATAGATGCAAACCATTTTTGAGCATCTATAGGTATTAATCATTAATTTGAGATGATCTTTACTCCATGTTTTTGTCTTAACTTTAGTGCCTCCTTTAATATAATTCAGCACAAAGTTTGGTTTTCTACTTATTGGACTTATGATGGAGGTTTGGTTTGTGTGAGAAATGAAAAATTGTGTGAAGCTATTAGTGAAGGAGAGGTAAGAATAAAGGCATTTTTTGGATTTTTTAGAACTATTAAAAATGTTAGACATGTACCTAATTTAAATTAAAAATTCTTTCACTTGGATTTTTTATGAACAAGGTTATTGATTAAATGGTGAGAATAGGTGTCTTAAGGTTAAAAAGGGAGTTTGTGTTGTGCTAAAGGGATAAAGCATTGGCAATCTATATAGGTTGATTATAAAATCAACAATGGAGAGGCTATTGAGGTATCTAATGACGTAGAGATGGACTCATTGACAATATAACATCAAAGAATAAGCTATATGAGTGAATGAGATCTCAAGGTATTGCTAGATATAAATGTTATCCTAGACTTGCAAAATTTAAATAATTGAGTTTTTGTGAACATTTTTTGTTTGGAAAACATAATAGAATTGGTTTTTCTAGAAGTACTACTAAATAAAATATTTATTAGATTTAATTCATTATGATAATTAGTAAGCTTCTGTAACATCTCTTAGAGGTTTATCATATTTTATTTCATTAATAAATTCATATTCATATAAGGTATGGATCCATCTTCTCAAGAAGTACGAAGTTTTTTCTTGTTTAATAATTTTAGAGATTAGTAGAGAATCATAAGGGTAAGATGATAAAATTTCTAAGAACTAATAATAGAGGTGAGGTTTATTAGCATAACTTATCAATTTCTACAGTGAGCATATAATTTCAAGACAATTGATAGTTGCCTATACACTACAACAAAATGGTGTTTTCAAATGCATGAACCACACAATTAAGGAACAATTTGTTGGACTAACCACCAGCATTCCCTTTTTGGATTTGTAACATGGCTTAACCACCTCATGTATTCTATAAATCTATTGGTTGTATTGGGCTTTGGAAGGTCGATCTTTTGGTGCAACAACAACTCTAGCTTGTAACAAGTGGTATCAGAGCTTGATCACAGGTTCAAATCTCCTCAGGGAACATTGAGGGGGGATTGTTGGACAAACTACCAATGTTTCCCTTTGGGATTCATGAAATGGCTTAACTACCTCCTATGTTCTATAAGTCTAGTGCTTGTATCGAGCATTGACAAGTTGATCTTTTGGTGCAATGACAATTGTATTTTGTAACACGGTCTAGTTGTACATTGAGCATTATTGGTTTGGAGTATACATTTTTGCATAAGGTTGTTAGTACACATTATTTCTTGATCAATAGATCACCAAATAATACTCTTGATAATAAATATGGTAAGGAAAAATAGTTCATAATTCATTTCTTTGCATGTCTTTTTTTCAAATATTTATGTACATATTCCTAAAGATGGTAGAAATAACCTAGACAAGAAGTACACAAATTATGGTTTTTGGTGATCTAAAAGGTACATAGGGGTACATGTTGTGGGGTATTGTTTTCATTTATATTATAACTAGTTTAGATTCTTATTTTAATGAAAATTCGATGTGAAGGGGTAAAGAACAACAAGGTAATCAAGGAATTTCAGTAGAGGTCAAATAATGTGATGATAATCTAGATATCCTAGATGGAGATCAATTAGAAGAACTAGATGATGAAAAATAGGATGAACGATGGGGTGAAATATCACCCCTTGCAAGGAGATCTAGTAGAGTATCCTAACTACTAAAAAGGTATTCTCCTTATTTGAATTCATCTTATCCATTAATAACTAATGTTAGTGAACTTAGTTCGTATTAGGAGACCTGTAAAGTGAACGACATAGTAAAATAGAGAGATGTGATGGAAGATGACATGAAATATATTCATAAGAAAAAGAAATGGGAGCTTTTTTCATTACCTAAAGGAAGAAAATATTTTTGGAACAAATGGATCTTTAAGATAAAAAGGGATATGTGATAATTTGGAGAGATAAAGCTCAATTGTCAACCAAGGGGTATGCACAAAAGTTTGGTATAGGTTTTGGTGAAATTTCTTCATCTTTTGTGTGGTTAAGTATGTTAGAATGTTTAGAATAACTAAGGGGTGGTGAGGGGGGTGAATTAGTTATCCAAGGTTCAGATGTACCAATTAAACAAACACACACTTAAACTACTTTAGATCTGAACATTCACTAGCTCAGCCTCTGTAGTATACCTTTAGTAACATAAACTAGCCATCCATTGTCCTAAATATAAGAAACTGTAGAATTTAAACATTAATAGAAAATAATCACAAATAACATCCACATGAGTTTGACACTAGGATTTAATGTGGAAACCCAATTTGGAAAAAACCACAAGCAATATGTCACGAATTATTTCACTTTTCTAAAGTGAGCTCTATTAGGACCCAACCCTATTAAAGGTTACAAAACACACTATTAAATGTGACCTTATTAAAGGATTTAATCACCCTATTAGGATTTACCTTGTTAGAGTACTTTAGAACATTCCATTAGAATGCCACCTTGATTAAAGGATTTAAATATGACTACTAGGTCAACCTTGATTAAAGGATTTTAATACTTATACAATGATTAGAAATTAACAATAGGTTTTGATCAAATCATTTTGTAAATAAAAATCATAGTTCGACTCAAATGTTGATCTACTAACTGGTCTTCATTGTCATCTTAGTCTCTAATTCACTTGGAAACTCTTCAAGCAATCACTCTTCAACTCTTCTCAACTTTTCTTAGCCTTCTGCTTAAGTTCACCAATCAATAGCATCAAAAAATTCTCTAACCTTGCTAGGTCTTCACACCCACTCATACACACATATGAGCTTAGTGCTTGTGCCTCCTTAAATAGGTAATTTTGATCTTTTTCCACTTAAACACCATCATAGATCTTAGGGTTGGGTCAAATTCATCGAATCCTTCCATGATTTCATCTCTTCTTTTCTCTTCTAGAAAATTTTCCAAACTTCTCCTTGAATCCTTGCATAGAAAATCACAAACATAGTTTCTCTTAATTTAAATGTTCCAAGTCATCTATCATTATCTTCAACATGTTTTACATATTACAAGAAATCAACCCTGTTGGCTGGAAATCACATCATAAACTATCAAAATGTTGTCCCTTAGCCAACACTGTGTTCTAACAATTGGTCATCATTGGATTACTCAATCGCCACTATTTTTTTTTTTTGGGACATGTACTGTCACTCAACCAATAGTGATGCTCAATCAACACTAATTCTACTTGACACATACTATGGCTTGGTTGACACTAGAATCACTCAGCACAACCTTCAAGTTTCTTAATATTTTACTCTATTGCTTGGTCAAGCCTATGCATTTAGTACAATGGTCTTCCTCACTTGTAGTATGATTAAAAAATCACTTTATCTTGTCAAATTCTAACTAATCTAATGCCCATTTATAGTTTCTTCTCATAAGTCAAACTTTTCTCTAGGTGTTATTGTTATGACCAACTTCTCAAATCCTCTTCATTAATCATCTAGAAATGGCACTTAAATGAGATAGAAAATTGTCTTACCATTAAGGTTTGACATCAATGATAGCATAACAATTGTTCCACTTATAGTTTGCAACAAAGTAGTGTTAGAGTTTTTTTAGATTTTTTGGTAGAATTTAATAAGAGTTGAAATAATTAGATGTTGAAAGAAACCTTTCACATGGTTTTCTCTTTGAGGATATTTATATGCAACAATTAAAGGGTTTTAAGAAAAAAGGAAAGGAGAATCTTATTTGCATGTTGATATTTTTTGGTATGGTTTGAAACAAATACCAAATTTTTGGTACCACATTTTTTATTCCTCCATGCTACGTATAGACTTTAGTAGATGTGAGGTTGATTATTGTGCCAATTTTCAAATGTATAGAGATGGGATTTGTTTCATTTTACATTTTGATATAGATGATATATGTTGGTTGTAGGTACCAATGTGCATAAAATCATCCATTTGAAAAGCTATCTTGCTAGGGAGTTTGACACAAGGGGCTAAGGAAGTGAAAATCAGATTCTTTGAATGAAGATACATACAGAAAAAATTAATAAGAATGTCACAAAAGAATTATGTATAAAATGTTCTACAATGCTTAAATATGAGAAGTTTACAAGTAGTTAGCATTCCATTTCTAATTCACATTAAGTCATCTTTAGAATAGTGCCTTGGCATAGAAAGAAAGAAGAAAAAATTGTCTCATATATTATACTAATTAGTAGAAGGTAGTCTTATGCTTTCCATGGTATATTGCACTAGACTAGACATTTTGAAGATAATAAATTTTTTATTTAGTACATGGATAATATTGGTATTTATCATTTGAAAGCTATGAAGTGGATTCTTAGATATCTAGGAGGCACTTCAAATGATTTTATATGTTATAGTAATGAGTACATAAATGCAAATGTTGGTAGAGATAATGATAAAATATAATCTAATATAACTAATTCTTTTTCCATAGTTGTAGGTGTTGTTAGTTGGGTATCATAGTTATAGACAATAGTGGTGGTGTCTACTATTGATGTTTAATATATTGAAGCAAAACAAGATATCAAGAAGGTAATTTGGCTTTATATGCTTTAGGGATAGTTATAAGCAAAAATAAGACAATATGGTTTTACATTATTTCGGTCAAAATGCTTTATACCTAGCATAAAAGTCAACATACCATTCTAGAATAAAGAATATTTATATCCAATATCACTTTATTTGTAAAGTGGGAGAAGGAGGATAAATCTCTTTGGCTAAGATTCATAGTGATATAAACCCTATGAATATTATGATCAAGCCTATTGTTAGAGAAGCTCATTTTTATGCATAAACTCTCTAACTCTCTCACTCTATTTCTTATTTAGTAATAAGTAACATTGGTAGTGGTCATTTTATAATTCTCTAGAGTTTTAAATTTCATAACAATCATATTTTCTAAAATTTCCTTTCAAGATCCATCAATATTAACTTTAATCAGGTGTAAAGATGAACAAACCCATTAAAGGATCTAATAATTATATAGATTGATGAAAGAAGTGATTGAGGGAGACATACTAAAATACCAAGTCTAATGAATGCTGTTAATTCCCACAAAAAACCCACTCGATTATTTTGTATCTAGTTTTGAAGATCTTCTTTATAGTAATTATTATACTTTATAACTAAAAATCATGCCTGTACATATCACTAGAATTTCACAAACTTATCAAATATTCAAACAAATTACTTCACAACCAATATGATACAACAAATTAATAGATTTGTAATGGGGTATGGAGTGGTGTTCTGCACTGGGATTAGGTTGGAGCATTGAGAGAAGGGTGTAGGTGGTGACCCCCTAATACATGTTTGTGTGTAGCTATTGGAGATGCACTACCTACATAAGAAGGTTCACCTTTTTTTTACAAATTTTTTAAAATAATTTACTATTTAAAAATGTGAAATATTTTTAATCAAAACCAAAGAAAATAAATAAAATTTTATTTTTACTTTTCCAAATCATACCACAAGCAATAATGACATCCACATAGTTGGAATAGGGAAAAGAATTGTTGCCCCTAGGTTAACTACTCAAATTTGGATGGTTACATATGTAATCCTAGCTAATCTAGGTCGTCTAATAGATATCTTTGTATCATTTTTTACCCATAGTTCTAACAAATGTCTGCTACCTCATGGTTTTGAAAATACATATAACCTTTAAATACTTGGTAAATGTGGCATTTAATGTATTATTTGGATGTGCAACATCATATATTGTATCCCTATGCATTTTATTTCTCAATTAGGCCCTTCGTAGTGATCCTAGCATCATGTTTTTGATATGATTGATCCAACCCAATTCAACATATAATTCTACCATCCTCTTAAAATAGGACCTTTGTGTTGGAAATAGGGATTACTGGGGGGGGGGGGGGGGGGGTTGACTCAGTAATCCACAAACTTTAGTCACCAACTAGATATTATTACTTACTTTAAACCATGCATAACAAAGAAATAAAGTAATGTTGAATAGTAACAATAACAATGCACAAAGATAACTCATAACATCATATTTTGTTAACTATGGAAACCCTAGCCAAGGGAAAACCCCAGTAGGGATGATACCCACTAGATAATATACTGATATATATGTTCGTTGTTAAAGGATGGACCTTGTTAGGATTCAATGAGAAAATTTAGTATAACAGTCCCTATTAGGAGACTTTGAATCCCTATTAGGAGATTCCAACTCTGTTAGGAGTTGTAGTGTAATGTATGCAAGAAGAGCCCACTGCCCAAACATGCAATTTCAACTACATGAAGAGCTCACTACTTAATCAAGTAATCTATTGTTATTTTCCTTCCTTCACTGATCTCTGATCTTCAACTTGATCTTGGATCACCAAATAGTTCATACATAACTTCACATATATCGCTTTCACAAAAGTTCACTCACTTGTTACACAATAGCTCAATCATAAGCACCCACACTTGTTATCACAAGAAGCCCTTTGCCTTTATGTAAAATACTACTAGTTAAACTAAGACCACAATTCAATTTTCCAAGTTAGAGTAAACATCTAGGATGTCGGCCCTAATTGGACAAGTAATTGTTTTGCAATCAAAACAATTCTTTCCTTCAATTTTGTTGTCCTGCTTCATTAAAACACGATTAACTCAATTTTTTATAGTTTGTTCAAACTTTCAAGGTTATACACATCATCACCAACATGTATACTATGTCCATGTAATTTCACTTTTCATTTTATAACGTTTGCAACATGTTATAAACAAAACAATACACTGTTGTAAACCAAATTCTATACTTCGACAATTTTCTAATAACCAAACACTAAGTATCTTTATATCCAAGGTTTCCTATCAACATGTACATCATGTGTTGTCATTAATGACAAAAATTACATATCATAATTAGCCAATTGTCAAAAATCTCCCCCTTTGGCATTGATGGCAACAAAATAGGGAAAATTGGATAAGTGATAAAAATAAATTATCAAAATAAACATTACATCTATTACAACTTTACAAATATGCCCCCCCTTACAATATACTTCATACTACACATGTATCTCTCCCCTTTACTATCCAAATTTTCTACTTTCTGATTTTCTTCTACTATTACTTCCCCTTTAATATCAATGACGAAGGTCTAAATGTCAAGATTCTGTCCAAAGTTGTCAAAATTGCTTGTCATTGCCTTTATGCTGAAAAGATCTTCATACAATTATCAAAAATAGCCTTCAAACTGTCCATACCTTTGTTCCCTGTTTCTTTGGTAGACTCTGCTGATGTGAGAATTGCACATAATGCATATGATGCAATCTCAACTAAACTGATATTTGAATACAAAAAATTTGTTTATGTGTCTTTGGCCTTGACGCATTCTTCTAGTTGTTTCTCAACAAATGATAACTTTAGAGCAATAGATTCTCTTAAATTAGATGTTCTCCTTAATACCTACTCTTTCCAAAGTTCTAGTTTCCTCATCTCACTATGAATACTGGCAACTTGATTCTCAAAATCATCAACTTTTATGGATGGGGGTTGGATTAGGCTAGATAAAGCCTCTAGCTCACTCATCTTTTCCTCTAACTAACAATCCAAGTCCTTAGCTAGTTTTTATGATGAGGTACACTCAACATACAAAGTTTTTGGTTCCTGCTGACATTTTTGAAGTTCTTTGATGCATGTATAAAGGTTGACTAAGACATTCTTGATATTCTAGCAAATGGTGCTAAACAAATTAGCATTATGGGAAATTTGAGCTTTTGCCTCTACAACATTTAGAAAACTTGTAAACTCTTCATCGAAAGACCTTAGCACTACTTGTGCTCTCAGTTTGGGATCTGACTCAATATGTTGTACTAACAAAGTACTATGCAATCTATCAGTCACTTCCATCACTGATCTCTACAAACTCTTTAGAATCTTATTTTTCTATAGGATTTTGGATAAGGATGAAATTAGATCAGTTTTATCATCATCATTATTGGCCAAACTAGCAAGAGAGAGTGGAGTAGATGAACTACATGGTTGAGTCTCATCCTCCCTCTATTTCTTTGTTGCTTCCTTAGCTTTCCTCTCTTCCTCTTCTTTCCTTTCCTTTTCCTCTCTTTGTTTCTTCTATTCTAATCGTTTCCTTTCATCTTCCTCTATTTTCTTTTTCCTTTCTTCTTCTACAATTCTCCTATAATGTTCATCTTCCTTTCTTTTTCTTTCATCCTCAAGCAATTTTTTCTTGGCTTCCTCTATCTTCTACTTTTCAATTTCTGTTAACTTCATTTCCTCCTCAATTTGTTTCAACTTCTCTTCAACATCTTTAGTATCAGGTACATTTGGTTCAAAAACACCAAATGGATTGGAATCATCAATGTTGACAGTAACATTGGTTTAATCAATCTTCATAGTATCACCACTAACTGATACTTCTGTGGTTCTAGGAACTAGAGGAGTTGTTGTCTATGATTCTGACAACATCTGGTTGATATCTGTTGTAGTCTCCTTCCTCAATCTATCCTTCTCACCAACCATAAATAATAATGGCCTCAACTTATTTTTCAAGTATGGGGTGAGGTTATTCAACAATCTCTTTATCACATCTTCATCATCAGTCTTGTAGATTTTCCTTAGCATAGACTTTCAAAGTTCAAGGTCTTCTTCTCTTGTTGTAGTCTTTTTCTCTATGAGTCTATCATAGACTTTCTAGTTCACTACTCATTTTATATCCTTCATACTTAGATAATTTGCAATGATATGTCTTACAATAGATATATCAATTTGATCTTTCTTGAAATTATTATAAAGACCATAAATTTTTTCATTTGAACAAATTTTCCCTCATTGGAAATCGCTATGTTAATCTTCTCAATCTTTGACTTCCATGGTTGCAAAGCTTTTCATGTTGCTTGCTTAGGTGGAGTCACCTTTTCAACTTTCTTGGTTTCCTATTCCTCAACATCTTAATCACTACTAGATTCAATTGTTAATAATGTTTTCTACCTCTTGTCGGGTCATATAGCCATATGTTTGGCTCTCTTAGTCTTTGTTGGCACTGCTTTAGGAAATCTCTCTAATTTTCTCTTATGTTCACTAGGTTGAACATCAGATACTATTGCATATGGTATACTCTGTCCCAAAGTTGTCTCAGCAACTAAAATTGACAAGAGTTGTATATTCAATACACCTTGCTTCATAGTCTATCTCACGGCCTTAGATTCACTTTCTATCATTCTGGCCTTAGATAATGCCTTCTTCATTATTGACTCAACCTTCTTGTGAGATGCCTTCTCCAAGGTTTCTTGATGAGCATGTTGTGTGATCTCATCATACATGCCAAATCTGTATTCAGCTTTATCTCTCTTAGAATCAATAATAGATCAATGTAGCCATCTACAATATCATCACTCAACTCATAGCTCAAAGGATCCAAAAAAAATTCTTGAGGTTTTACTGCTTGAATGTATTTATAGTCAGTATCAACTAAAATACATATGTCTTCCTTGAACCTATCCACAATTGTAGGTGAGATCCTAAACCTCTATTTCATCTCATTTTGGAATGTTCTCATAATTAAATTTTCATTGTCCAATACCTTTTCTACAGGGTGTCTTCTACATACCTCTGATATCTTCTCCATAGTGCATCTATCACTACTCATTATATCTATTACTAACAAGTAAGGAAATCTCTTCAGCACATGAAAGAATAAGTGATTTATTAGTGATTGGAATCTAAATACACCATTCTTTGTCCTCTTAATCTTTTCAAGGTTCTCCAAGAGTTGCATTCTCAAAATTTCACTCAAATTCACTTGTTCTTTCTCAACACAAATCTTGTAAGCTACATATATAAATCCTACTAAAAGTTCATCTATCTTAGGACTTGCACAAACTAAATAAGCTATTATTCTACTAAGAGATCTCACATCATCTTGCTTGATGGAGTTGATTACCATAGCCTTCCCATTGTAAACTACCTTAGTGTAACTTTTGAGTTTCTTCTTAACTAGCTTCTCTCCTATGGGTACACTTATTTTCTAAGACCAGTTACCTCATGAATAAGGTCAATGAAGATGTCTACTACATTATCTAGCATCCACAGTTTGCCATCATGAATATTGCTTAGTATAATTTGAGTCCATTTATCTGTATCTAGTTCATGGTAAAAATGATACTTAAACAAGTCCGATTCACTTAAATGTTCAAATTTGACCTTCGCTGCCAATAGACTCAAACTTGTAATTCAAATAGTTTTCTACATCTTCCAGATAGACTACATTACTTGAAGTGATTGACAACATAGAATTAGGGTTTCCTTCACTAGGTTTTATGAAAAGTACCTTAAACTTAGGTCTTGTTTGCATTATATTGTATTTTTCATTAGTGACAACACTTACATAATTTTGAATGATTACTGAATTCATCACTCAGTCTATAGTGTATACCAAAAATTCAATGGTTACCTTGTAGATTCATCACTTAAGTAGTTCATACCGAGCATTTCTGATGCTACTAATTGAGTGCGCAGTCAAGCAGTTCATACCGAGCATTCATGAAGCTACCAAGTGGGTGTGCAGCCCTGCTGTATCTACCGAGCATATAGTGTTCATCGAGCTTCATAGTGTTTACCAAGTGATGGAAGCCCAGTATTTACTAAGTAATGAAAGTGTAGTGTTTATTGAGTGAAAGCAAGGTAAATGAAGGATTCAATTTTACCGAGTGATACTATATCTACCGAGTCTCCAATGGTTATCAAGTTCTAAGTTATGTTGTGTGATTAGTATGGACCAAGCCTTCACCTCTATTGAGTGCATGATGATGACAAGTAATGTAGTGGATACCAAGTATCAGAAGGTTACCAAGTTAGCTTGAAGAACCCGAGTTTTCTACTATTTGGCTAACTCAGTAATATTTTGTTCACTTGTGTTTTGGCCAACCTTGCAGTTGTAATTATTGGAATGGTATGTATGTAATGTATTATATCATTTACAAGGTATGCATGCAAGTATCAAGATGGACATGTAATATTTTGAGGTGAATAAATCCAAATCAGCAAAAGAGAAAAATATATAGCAAGGTCTACAAGGAGCAGTAAAGATTCATCAGTCACAAAGGTGATCTGTACTTCAAGGATCTAATTAGCAATCAAGTTGTAAGTAGATCCACTATTTCATCCTAACAAGTGAATCAATTTTGTAAATCCTTTAACAGGGTAGACTTAACAGTCTTTGTATAAATATCCTAACAGAGTGCATACTTCAATGTATGTTTGTAAAATCCTCTAACAAGGTGGACCTAGTAGTCCTTTGTGTTCCTAATAGGGAAGATCACCAGAAGTGGCCAATGTAAGCCTTAACAGGCCAACCTCATACTGCAGTAACAATTTTTGTTGGGTATCATCCCCACCCTAGTTTTACTTTCTATTTGGAAGGTTTCTAGGTTACCAAATCACTGTGTACATGTGGTATGGATGTTTGATTTCTCATATATGCAGTAAATTAGATGAATGAATGGTGAATAGATAAAGTGTTGAATTGTTTAAAGTTTTGAAGTTACTGATTCACCCCTCCCCTCTCAGTAACCTATCATATTTTAAATATTTCCAACAATTGATATCAGAGCACTTTTGGTTCTTAGGATAAAATTTTGATAGCTTGAGCAAAGATCAAGGACAATGGAAATATTTAGGCTTGACAAAGCTATTGAAAATGAAAAGCTAGATCTGGAAATGGCCATGGCACAACTCAAAGAAGCAAAGGAGCATCTTTCTCAATCCCTGAAGAGAAGGAAGGAACTTGCAAGACAAATGAATGACCATAAGTATGTTGAAGAAAATATTGAAGACTTTTTACCATCAAGCAGTTCAGATGAAGCTAATGAGGCAATCAAGGAACTCCTAGCAAAGAATGGCTCTCTTTAGAAAGAAGTAAGAAAGCTTAAAAGAGAACAATAAATCCAATCAATCAGGCTATGTGAAGTTTTGGAACAAAGAAACAAGGCAACTAAAGACTTAGAGACAAGAAATAATCAATCCAATCAGCATGAAGATCTTGTGGATCAACTATCTCATGCAAATGAAGAAATTGTGAATCTGAGATCTAAAAATGAAAGCCTGAGGAATGATTTAATCACTGAAAAATAAATCAATGAGAGAATGATGAAATCTCAAGCAAACATGACTCAATTGAATCAACAAAGTGAGAAGAGTCTTCATAGATAAAAAGGTAAGGTTAGACTTGGTTATAAGGAAGAAGGTGAAACCTCCAAACAAGGTGCCCAAAGGAATCAAAGACCTACTTGCAATCACTGTGGTAAGTTAGGTCACACATCAAATAAGTTTTGGAGTAATGGAAAAGGTAAATTCAATGGTAAATGCTACAGTTGTAGTTAGCATGGTCATAAAGCTAATGAATGCTAGAAGAAACCAAAATTTGAAGGAAATTGTCACAAATGCAAGAAGCATGGTCACAAGGCATTCCAATGCAAATCCAAATCATTCAATCTAGCTGAACAACTTGTTAAAGCGATATTTGGATGGGACTACAATACCTGATGTAGATGTCATTATTGTGGAGAATATGGACATATTGGTATAAACTGTGCAAGACATCACTTAAGGAAGAAGAACACTACTATAAGGTGCTATACATGTACAAAACTCGGTCATATAGCTAAAAAATGCATGAACATAGGAAAAGTTGAAGATGAAAAGAAAGCTAAAGCTGAAAACATTCAAAAGTAGATGAGGCAACAGTGGATTCCTAAATCCACCGAGAAAGATAGTTCAAATGATGGCAATGTCACTCAAGAACTAGGTGACTCCACCATCTCCAGTTAGATCCATAAACAAGGATATGAAATTGCATCTTCTAGTAATATCTCAAGTAGTTCCAAAATTTAAAAAAAAAGGGGGTGAAATGATCAAATCAGTATTCCAGATACACAAGGATCAAAGAAAGCATATCTTTCACCGAGTTGTATCCACCAAGGAAAGTCGGTTGAAAACCTTACCGAGCTAGGTTGGGAGTAAACAAAAGTTTTGTTCGATCATCAAATTGCAAGCTTCTACCAAGCAAGTGAATGACATCCTGTCAAGAACTATGTCATCTCATCTACCTTTGCACCAAGCATTTATGGAAAAAAATTCGTCAAAAGGGCACCGCGATTACAGAGCTAAGAAATTTCCAGCAATTCCAAAGCAAATTCCAAGCGATTTCAAGCGATTTTCAAGTGGAGAATTTGTTCAAAATTTTCTTACACCTATCAAGCAGCGATGGCATCTGGGAGTAGTAGTAGCACCAAGGCAAAAAGAGATTCAGAAATGCTAGTTAAAGCTGTGGAGTGGAAGGTGCCAAATTTCAAGCTAGTTCCAACAATTGCAGAATCACTCAACCCCAATGGAGCTCAATCGCAAACTCCACCAAAGGTACTTCTCATAAATGACATTCGTACACATTTCAAATGTTCTATTCAAGAGATTGGAAACCTAGAGATGGACAATGCCCTAGAAGAAATGAGTGTTGATGGCTCTTTGAAACTTGAGCATAAGCATCTAGAGACCAAAGGGTTAACCCATATCTCGCATATGCCAAGAAGTTTCCAAATTAAGTGGATCAAGTACATACTTAGTTGTATTCACAATAGGAAACTATGGTTAGAGCAGCCAGTGTTAATCACCAAGAAGATGATTCATAAGATTACCAGTCTCCCCATGCTAAATAAAGAAAAAACTACCAAAACCCTAGGTCAGGAGGAGTTACAAAAGCAAACCCTAGCTGAATGGGATGGTAGAGGTTTGAAGGTCAGCACTGTATCTAACATTGAATTAAGGTTTGGCATTCACATCATTTCCCACAAAATTTATAGCTCCAGTCATTTGAACAGTGTGCCCTATGAGGCTATTGATTTGGCATTCAAAATTGTGAAGAAAAATCTTGAATTTGACCTGTCAGAATTCTTGTTGAAACAATTGAACAAAAACATGGATAGCATAAGGACTTCAAAGAATAATTCTTGCAAATTTGGTTCTTTGTTAATTTGTTTATTTTTCTATATTCAAAAATTCTTTCCATCAAAGGGCTCAGTTGTATGGAGAAAAGATATTCCAATTTTATATCAGATATTCTACAATTTTGTTTCCATCAACATCATTTGTATCCACTTTGACTCTAATCAGTTCAGATACTACTATGGGTACTCTACCGAGTGTGATACCATTTTTGGGAAGTGTTTCAGTTTTTTATCTGGTTAGCACTTCTATTGGCATTCAATCCTCAAGTCCTATCCCAGTTTTCACTGCTAGCCCTTCTATCTCCACTATTGTGTCTGTTCCTAAGGTCAAACTAGTAATCACAGAAGTCAAACAAAAGCATCCATTAAAATTTCTGATCACTGGAAAGGAAATTGGAGAAGACATTGACTTAAACACAGAAATAGTGATTCCTAAGATTGACTATGACACTACTACCATTGAAGAGATGAGGTTAGCCAGTCAACTCATAGAGATGAAAGCTACGCATAAATAGTTAAGATCATAAAGGGATAAGGAATACAAAATAATTTAGAATGCCAAGGATATAATTACAGATGCTATAGGTGTTGAAGTAGATTCTACTCAACACATTTTGATTCAGTTAGAAGAAGCAATATATAAATTTAATTAAGATTCTTCTGAACAAGAGAAACTTATTGAGAAAGCTAAAAGGAAATTTGATAATAAGGTGCTAGAGCATATTTCTCAAAAGATAGCAATCAAGCAAGTTGAACTGTCAACATTTTTGGAAAATTTTGAAAATTCTTTTAATAATTAAGCATCATTTTTTGCAAAACTTTGTGATGTTTTGTCATGTCCCCTTTCAAATAATTAAAAAATAATAATCTTTGCTAAGACAGACAGGCCCAAGAAAGTGAAGTTTCGGAAAAAGGGAGTTAATCTTTGGAAACCGTTGGACTAATAAATGATAATTATTATTAAAATATGTTTCATTAACCTCTCTTGGACATGAGTTACAGTTATGCCCTTTTTAAAGAGGTTTGGAGGCATTTTGGGGGGGAACTTGATTTTTGCTCATTCGTTGTTATTCTTCAGAGGCTGTCAAACCTGTGGAGAAGGAGACCCAAGAACAGGAGTTTGCAGGTTTCCAGGGAGACCCAAGAATGGGAGTTTGCAGGTTTTCAGGAAGGCTAAGGATGGGATTTTGAAGCCATTCCATGTGCATGCTCATACAGAGTTTTCCTTTGTGCTGAACAGTGTAGATTTGTGGGTTTTTGGGTGTGTTTTTTGCATGAGTTTGGTGTTTTCAGTTGAGCATTTCATATCAGTTTTGGTTGCTGCTATATTTCAGACTTTAAGCTATTAAAATAGAGCTGAATATATGTATTGGGACGTGATTAAACTTTTGAGATAGTTTATTAGTTTTGTGTGGTGTTTTCGGGTATTTTTGTGTTAATTTCGGGAGCCCAATGAGCATAGTTTTTGTCCTACATTTGAGAACTGTTGTGTAAAGGTTATACAGATTTGGAAATGTCATTTTTTAGGCTTTTATGCTGCTGAAAGTTCTGTAAAAATTTCCATTTTCAGATCTATTAATAATTTGTGAAGTTGTGAAGCTTTTAGCACTATTTTCAGCATACCCGATTTGGGGTTTCTTGAGGAATTTGGTGGATCTTTGGGATATTAGCTGTTTGATTTTAAAGATCTGATTAGAGGTTGGAAATATCATAAAAAATTAGAAAAGGGGACATTTCAGTGGTATCAGAGCCATGATCTTGCCAGCCTGAGGGTTTGTAGAAGTTGCGGGTCAGTTTTGACAACTACCCAGATCTTGCATTTCAGTTTTTAGAACTACTCAAATCTTGCATGCCATAATTTATGGTTGCATGTTGCTTCTAATCAGATGCATGTCAAAATTTATGGTTGCGTGCTACTTCAAATCATTTTCATGTTATTTCTTGGTGAATTTTGTGGTTGTAGAAGTTTGCATTTCAGTTTTGACAAGTACCTAGATCTTGCATGTCAGTTTTGACAACTACCCAGATCTTGCATGTCATAATTTGGTGGTTGCATGTTGCTTCTAATTAGTTTCATGTCAAAATCTATGGTTTCATGCTACTTCTAATCATTTTCATGTTAGTTCTTGATGAATTTAGTGGTTGTAGAAGTTTGCATGTCAGTTTTGACAACTACCCAGATCTTGCATGTCAGTTCTGACAACTACCCAGATCTTGCATGTCATAATTTGGTGGTTGCATGTTGTTTCTAATCAGTTGCATGTCCAAATCTATGGTTTCATGCTACTTCTAATCATTTTCATGTTAGTTCTTGGTGTTTGAAGAAGTTATATCCTATTGGGGTTACACTCTACTTTATCCAGAATGGACAGGTATAGTACAGAGTCTCAGAGGAAACGATCTTGGACAATTGATAGCCAGAGTCAAAACAATAGAAAGGATGGTTATTTAGACATTCGAGATAAATTTATGAAAATAAGCCATGACATGTCTAAACAGTTGGTTGAGCACTACCGTATAATGAATGACATGTTATCTGACCCAGCTAAGGTGGATAAGTTGACTGGATTTTTATTTCGCAAATTTTCTCACAGGACAGATGACACAATTCCCAAGAACTTGCATGAGGAGTTTGAGAAACTAGCTGATAGCCAGGTAGAGGTCTCAGATTCTACTTTGCCACAGGAGGTGGTGGGAAAGGATATTACACAGATTGATAGTAATAGTCAACTTGATACTCAAATTGAGACAATTGCTTACAGGTTGTCAAAGGGTGATGCCACAGGTATTCAGGATGGTATAGTTACAACAGGTAGTGACTACAGTGTAGTGGGTTCAGATGATGATTATGAGGATGTTGTTGTGCAGGATGGTGAGATACCTGGTAGAGATGAGCAGACATTGAGAATTCATGACTTTGCTGAGAAAGAGTACAAGGCGCAGTTAGATGCTTCATCACATGAGGTTGAGGCAGGTAGTACTTCACATGATTTATCCCGCCAGCTGAAGGTGAGTGAAGATAGTATTGTGACTTCATTACCTCATCATGATAGGTATGTGGAGTTAGTTGGTATTGGTCATATTACTTAGGTGAGGAGTTTGCTTGAGTTACCAGTTGATTCTAGTTTACGGATATGGACTCGAGATTGTTATATTGGTGTTTGGGATTCAGTTGACTGGAGATCTTTAACACTTTTTGGTAGCAGTGTTTGTTTGGGTGCTATCATGGATTTGATTAGAAGATTACACGGTGTTGTCTTTTCTTGTACCAGTATCTTGTCTGATGTTGGTATTAATTTTATACACCGGTGTTGGGCTTTGTTCATATATCCAGTCGACCATACTTGCTGGAATGTGTTGATGATCTTTCATAGTTGGCAGTGTGTAAAGATGAGTCCCAGGATCATATTGGCATTGATGACATCCAAGAGGATGTAGTGGGCAATTTTGAAGACTTAGTTTCTTTGTGTACAAAGGAGTTGGACAGAAGTGCTATAGTTTTTGATACTCTGTATGTTGATATGAGCTTTAGAGTTGATTCATGGGACATGGATGGTAATACTCTAGAGACTAGTAACTTTGAGGATACTCCTTTAGACAGTGCATCAAAGGAGGTTTGTAGGAGACAGTCAAGCCAATGCCATCATGTGTCTAATCAGTTGAGAGTTAGTAACTGAGACATTGCTATCACTTGCCAACATTTTGATGCTGCTCGTCAGTTATTAGCAGTTTATGGATGGGGTTCTCCTACTAGTGATGAGCAGGAAGGAAGTTATCTTTCCTTGATAGAGATCCACTCTTTATGGGAGGCTATTCAGATTTTGAGACAGAATTATATGCAGTTGGTAGCTGATAGAGATTATCTTATGGAGTGGGGTAGTACAGCATATGATGCATTGTTGGCCAAGGAAGATGAGGTGAGTGAGCTTACTGAGCAGCTTGAGGTGACTTCTGAGATTCTTGAGAGTACACAGCTAGCTTTCAAGGAGTCACAGTTTCATTTGGCTAAGGTGACCATGGAGTTAGAGCGACTACAGTCTTTATCTGATTCTATACAGTCACAAGCTATGGTGTTTGGTGATTCGAGGATGTCCATGGCTGAGATTGTCAGAGACAGTGGAGATGGGGATGCATCCATCCTTGATACTAACATTGGCATATCAGGTTCATTCCCACTAGAGTCAGGTTTAGTTGAGTTGGGTATTGTAGCAGATTATTGTATTCCTGACAGGGTGGTGGCCTCTAGTACTGAAGGCACAGAGACTAGAGATGTATCAAAGGTCATGTGTGATGTTGGTGAGTCGACAGTTGGCATGGTTCCTGCTAGTAATACTACTCCCTTGGTGATATCTTTGGAGGTAGTAGTCAGTTCCAACATGGTTGATGATCAATTGCAGTTAGTTTCATCTGGATTATAGTCTGAGCCACTGACTGAGATTGGCACATTCTATCGGCATTACACTGTGAGGTACGCTCATCAATTTACCTTTGATGACCATGTTGATGAGATTATGATACAGAGATGTACTTTGGTTCCTAGTGCTTATCATCAGTTATGGAATAGTTTGATGCCTCGAGATGAGAGTTGTGATGGGCACGACATGGCGACAGGTTCTGTAGTTGATAGCTTGATAATACATGACTTAGAGCAGGAGTTTTGGAGTGATGCTTCAGCAAGTGCTGTTATTGATTATACTCCTTTGGCTATGACATCTCCTGACTTAGCTAGTGATCAGTCACAGTGGGTTGTATCGCTTGTTCATGGTGAGCTATTGACTGAGGTTGGTTTTTTTAATCAACATTATATTGCAAGGTATGTACATCAGTTAACAATTGATCCTTATGCTGAGGAGTTGATGGCAGGAAAATTTGGTTTGGGTTCCATTTCTTGTTGTTTATCTTGTGATGGGTTTTCACCATCAGGGGTGCATGGGAGTTATGGTTATGAGACAGTGGCCAATGATCTATAGAGTTGTGTTGACTGTAGGAGTTGTACAGTGTGTGGATTCTCCATACTTGGTATAGTTTCATTTGAGAGCATTCACCATTGTTGCAGAGTTGGATTGTACATTCCATATAGGCCAGTGGAATGCATTGATGGTATTTACTATGTTGGTAGTCCACTTTACTTGGGTTTTGATATTCTAAGAGTTTGTGTCTCATGGGTTTTTGACTGTGGTAATGGTGATTTTGGAGTTTGGTTGAGCTATAATTGCCAGTTTGATTATGGATTCCTCTTGGTCATATTGCAGAGGATCTTGCAAGAGTCTGTGTTAATTGGTAGTAGTATATTTCATGACTACATTTGGGATCCAGGAGGATTGATTGGTTTATTGTTCAGCCATTTCTTGAGGACAAGCAATGTTTGGGAGGGGAGGACTTGTCATGTCCCCTTTTCAAATAATTAAAAAATAATAATCTTTGCTAAGACAGGCAGGCCCAAGAAAGTGAAGTTTCGGAAAAAGGGAGTTAATCTTTGGAAACCGTTGGACTAATAAATGATAATTATTATTAAAATATGTTTCATTAACCTCTCTTGGACGTGAGTTACAGTTATGCCCTTTTTAAAGAGGTTTGGAGGCATTTTGGGGGGGAACTTGATTTTTGCTCATTCGTTGTTATTCTTCAGAGGCTGTCAAACCTGTGGAGAAGGAGACCCAAGAACGGGAGTTTGCAGGTTTCCAGGGAGACCCAAGAACGAGAGTTTGTAGGTTTCTAGGAAGGCTAAGGATGGGAGTTTGAAGCCATTCCATGTGCATGCTCATACAGAGTTTTCCTTTGTGCTGAACAGTGTAGATTTGTGGGTTTTTGGGTGTGTTTTTTGCATGAGTTTGGTGTTTTCAGTCGAGCATTTCATATCAGTTTTGGTTGCTGCTATATTTCAGACTTTAAGCTATTAAAATAGAGCTGAATATATGTATTGGGACATGATTAAACTTCTGAGATAGTTTATTAGTGTTGTGTGGTGTTTTCGGGCATTTTTGTGTTAATTTCGGGAGCCCGATGAGCATAGTTTTTGTCCTACATTTGAGAACTGTTGTGTAAAGGTTATACAGATCTAGAAATTTCATTTTGTAGGCTGTTATGCTGCTGAAAGTTCTGTAAAAATTTCCATTTTCAGATCTATTAATAATTTGTGAAGTTGTGAAGCTTTTAGCACTATTTTCAGCATACCCGATTTGGGGTTTCTTGAGGAATTTGGTGGATCTTTGGGATATTAGCTGTTTGATTTTAAAGATCTAATTAGAGGTTGGAAATATCATAAAAATTTAGAAAAGGGTACATTTCATGTTTCTAGTTTTACTAAAGAAATAAAGGTTAAGCTAAATAAGATTGAAATTGATATGTAATCAAGTGCATCCAAGTTAAAGGTGGACTCCTCCTCCACAACCTCCCATCACACCAAAATCAGATATTTGGCAGATGTACAGGTAGAACTATTGAGAGAGGAAGAAAGGATCCAGTCTACCCTCATAGACATCCAACACATGATCCTTCCTATCATGGACATAATGTAGAAACATATTACTCATTGCAAAAAATTGGTCCAAGATCATAACTTCTCAGTGGCTAATCACTTGATCTAATTATCAACAAAAGTTCAAATTGCTCTCTCCACTTGTCAAAATTTGCAGCAGACTTGGGATAATACTTTTGCTACCATCCTTAAGGTACATCAAGAATTTTTATCTCACTTTGGTGTAGTCATTTAAACTGTATATATGTAATCCTTTGGCATTATTGTCAAAAAGGAGGAGAGATTCAACATAATAAGTGAGGAGAGTTATCACTATAAGTAATAAGGGGAGTTAGCACTCAATAGAGTTAGCATGTGTACATAAGTATCTTTGTATATACATCATCAAGAAGATATATATAGAAATGTATATGCAGCAGTTCTACAAAGATCAATTTTGAAAAACCAAAATTCATTGAGTCAGGTTATGTATATATGTTTTGGCTTATAAGTGTTTTGTCACTAATGCCAAAGGGGGAGATTGTTGGCATTATATTGTATTTTTCATTAGTGACAACACTTACCTAATTATGAATGATTATTGAATTCATCACTTAGTCTACAGTGTATACTGAGCATTCAGTGGTTACCTTGTAGATTCATCACTTAAGTAGTTTAATCTGAGCATTCCTGAAGCTACCGAGTGAGTGCACAGTCAAGTAGCTCATACCAAGCAATATTGAAGCTACCGAGTGGGTGTGCAGCCCTACAGTATCTATCAAGGATACAGTGTTCACTGAGCTTCATAGTGTTTACCAAGTGATGGAAGCTCAATATTTACCGAGTAATGAAAGTGTAGTGTTTACCAAGTAAAAGCAAGGTAAATGAAGGATTCAGTTTTATCGAGTGATACTATATCTACCAAGTCTCCAATGGTTACCAAGTTCCAAGCTACATTGTGTGATTAGTATGGACTAAGCCTACACTTCTATTGAGTGCATGATGATGTCAAGTAATACAGTGGACATCGAGTATCAGAAGGTTACCAAGTCAGCTTGAAGAACCTGAGTTTTGTACTATTTGGCCGACTCAATAATATTTTGTTCACTTGTGTTTTGGCTGACCTTGCAATTGTAATTATTGGAATGGTATATATGTAATGTATTATATCATTTAAAAGGTATGCATCTAAGTATCAAGATGGACATGTAATATTTTGAGGTGAATAAATGTGAATCAAAAGTAGAGCAAAATATATAGCAAGTTCTACAAGGAGCAGTAAAGATTCATCAGTCACAAGAGGTGATATGTACTTCAAGGATCTAATTAGCAATCAAGTTGTAAGTAGATCCACTGTTTCATCCTAACAGGTGAATTAGTTTTGTAAATCCTTTAACAAGGTAGACTTAACAGTCTTTGTATAAATCTCCTAACATAGTGCATACTTCAGTGTATATTTGTAAAATCCTCTAACAAGGTGGACCTAGCAATCCTTTATGCTCCTAATAGGGTAGATCACTAGAAGTGGTCAATGTAAGCCTTAACAAGCCAACCTCATACTACAGTAACGAAGTTTTGTATCATCTCCACCCCAATTTTACTTTCTATTTGGAAGGTTTTTGGGTTACCAAATCATTGTGTACATGTGGTATGGATGTTTGATTTCTCATATATGCAGTAGTTTAGAGGAATGAATGGTGAATAGATAAAGTGTTGAATTATTTAAAGTTTTGAAGTTACTAATTCACCTCTCCGCTCTTAGTAACCTATCATATCTTAAATATTTCCAACAAGGTCTATCCTCATTCTCAACACTATGAAATTGACATATCCATAATTCTTATCAACAATATCTTTCATTGAACAAATTTTGCAGAAAAATGATAAAATACCTCTTTTCAAAAATAGGGTTTTCTTCAAAATCTCTCTAACAAGTTGCTTTAGAATACTCTTCACTTTGAATATGTTTGCAATGAAGTAAAATCAATTTTGTACTCCATTTATTCATCAACTTGAAACTGCATTAATTGCATACTTCACAAATATGAAAAAGTTGCTATTTGCATTCTGCAATTAGATAGTTGTCCAGAATCATCTATTCGATCTTCAAATGCTGCCTAAGATTTACTATAGCTTCCTTCCATCATGAAGATCATCCTCAAAAATTTGCATCACAAAATTTTCTACAAAAATATGTTTTTCATCTTTTGTTATAGAATCAACTCTTACTGTAATACTAATAACTCTGGATTTCATCATAGCTTGTTTAGATGAGCTCCAAATCACACACAAGCTTCGGTACCATCTAAACACAACTAGATACACCATTTCCCAACTTTGCTACCTCTGATCAGTCTCTGACTGAAGTTCTCAATTTCTAATGCTATGAACAAGCTTAATTCAACTTTATTGAATCAAACTCAACAACTACCTTCAATCTTTCTATCTCATCAACATCTAACTTTTCTTTTGAGATATTTGTTCCTTTCATGAATGCTTCATTAAGTTCTTCTTGAAGTTCACTAACAATGTTTCTTTGTTCTTAATTGCTTCTTCTAGTTTTGGAGTTCCTTTCTTGGTTCCTTCTATCATTTCCAGAGTTTCTTCCATCATTCCTTCTATTCCTAAACTTTCTTCCATTGTTCCTTCTATCTCCAAATTTTCTATCCATTCTGCAGTACCTTGCTATGTGTCCAAAGTTATTACAAAACTGACATACAAGTGTTTTTCTTCTATGATTTTGTTAATCATCAGGTGCATGACAATTTCGAGCAATGTGTCCTAAGTTGTTACACTTATAACAAATGATCTATCTTCTGTCATCATAAGATATTCTTTCTCAATATCCTTTCATTATATCTTCTTTTATCTATAGGGTTAGTATTTCTAGACATTCTACTATTTCTTCTATCATTATCATACTTAGGTTTCCTACAATCAATTGCATTATGACCCATACCATGACAATTATGACAATAAAAGTCCTTTACTTGATTAAATGACTTATTAGTACAATCCTTTTTCATATGACCTATTTCATTACATAAAAAGTACTTACCTCTAAATTTGTAGTTGGTTTCCTTAGGTGTTTCCACTTGCTTTGGTTCATCCAAGATTTTCAACTTTCTTGATTTGCTCAATTTCTTTAATTTTCTCAAAATATTGACTAGATTTAATCTTATCATCATATTTTTCTTTTTCTTTTGGATCTGATCTAATTTTAGGTTTCTTCATAGACATGTTAATTAAATAACAAGGACCACTCTTCTCATAAGAAGGTCTTTGTATAGACATAGAATCATGAAGCTTTTCTCTGCTAGAATAAAATTTCTCAAGTTGTTGTTTGCACTATGTCAATTCACCTTTCATAATAGTATTGTACTTATGGAGTTCTTCATGATCTTCCTTTTAATGTTTCAAACACAGATGTTTTCTTTGTCAGACTTTCTCTTAGATCTACATTTTCAATCTTCAAATTAGATTCAACTTTGCTAGGATCATTTCTCAGAGTCAACTTCAGATTTGTAATCTTCAAATCATGCTTCAAGATTTTGTACTTTGTTTTCAACTTTGAATAGTCATCATCAGTAGTTCTAGATTTAGTAGATTCTGTTGGAGTTGATGAAATCCAACTCCAAAGATGCCCAAGATCACCTGCATGCAAAAACCTATCAAAGAGAAGCCAAGGAAGGAAGAGTGTGGAGCTAGGGAAAAACCCTAAGCGGACATGAGAGAGAAGATATGAAAAACAATGAAATTGTATTTACAATGAGAATGTGATATGAGTTATGAAATATAATGAAGGAGCTCGAATATAAAGAGCTTCAGGAATCTCCTAAAAGAAGCTAGAAGATGCTAGGAGATAAGTGTGACAACTAAGCATACATCCACATGAGGTGGAAAGTCCTCGAACAAGGTGAGAGGATAAGTATGACTTAATTAGGAGAGAAAAAACTCTTGTATTGTCAACAACTTATAAAAAAACTCCTAGGCTACAACTAATTAATGAATGCATTTACCTAAGTAAGCTTAAGTAATAGAATAAATAAATAATTATTAATTATTTACTCTAACACCCCCCCTTAAGTGCAACTTAGGGAAATGCCTTAAGCTCACAAAACTAAGATGAAATGCAAAATGGGTCTCGGCAACAAGGCCATGTTAGGTACCCACGAACAATGCAACAAAATGCAACCTCTAAAAATGGGGAAAGAGAGAAAACCATGTGGGAAAAACCTTCACCCAAAAAGAGGTAAGAACTTAGTGAAGAACTGAAGAAGCCTCCAACTAGGGGAATGTCCCCATAAAATAGGAACAAGGAGTGATCATGAAGAGCATCACTGAAGCATGAAGAACTGCAAATCTGCCATCAAGAAGAAAACTACTAATCTAAAAAACCTCCATGGAAGAAGAAGGCATGAACTGAGTGTGTCTATATGGTAGATGATCCATCTCACCAAAATGCATAGGTAGCCAACCACTGCAATTGCCTTGTATATAGGATCAACCACTGAATACATAGCTCACACTAACGAACCATCAAACCATGGAAGCATTAGACCATCAAAATAATCCCCCCTTAATGCAGATGGGGTGAGATGACAGGCAACTAAAAAAATGGGCCAAAAATCTCCTACATACGAACCAAGAATGACGAGAGAGGGAAAGAGGTACAAAACACCCATAAAGACACGATCAAACTGACTCTGCATGGGCTAATATCATGGAAGGGACACTCACTTGACAAAGGAAGATAGCACAAACATGGCAACTACTATCCCCTCATGATTCTTTATGAAAATAGTGCAAGTACAACAGTCTCAAAATAACATTCATGAACTCGAAATAGAAAAGTGACATTTTATCTCAGTGCAATACATAAAAGTGCTTCAAAATGATAGCTACAATGATCAAAACTAAAAACAAGCTACAAAAAAACATAGTACAGCCCAAAACAAAGGAAACCATGCCATGAAAACAATCCTCGGACCTAAAACACCCAAGATATTCACCATAGAGCAAAAATATCAAAAATATGATAGAAAGAGCATGAGCCAAAAACTAAGGAAAAAGACTACATTTCTAAAAAGGTGATGAAACCAGCTTTCCAAAAATATAATATTTTCAAAAATTTGACATGGGACGCAAAAGATATGCAAGCCAGAGTCAAAAATAGAACTTTAGACTTCAACTGAAAAATGGGCAATAAAAATGCATCAAAACCTGAAAATCACCAATGTCTCCGTTTTGGAACCAACTTTTCAATGCTTCTTTCGGATCAAAAAAATACCTCTTTATGCTCAAGTTATGGCCAAAAAATAGAAGGTAAGTCAAAAAGGACCTAGGAGAGGTGCAAGAAGGATGATGATGTAGTGCTGACATCATCAAATCATGGGCTTAAATTTGATGGCTTGAAGGCTGTCGCCACAAAAAAAAGATGCCACATGGATGCCACGTGATAAGTATAGATGACGTGGCAGGTGCCACATGGTAAACTTGCCACATGTCACACGCTAGTTGGCTATGACTGCACCAAAAAATCCAATGTAGACTACTGAGTTGACAAGCATTGATTGTTCAATACACGTCACTATTGAATGTGCAGATGAAAGTGCCACGCGTCAGGACAGGAAATGTCTACGCAGCACTGAGTCTACAAAAAATCCACGCGTCAGCTTATGTGGTCGGTCACAGTAGAGAGTAGTTGGGAGCAAAGACCACCAACTGAGAAGGGAACATGGGTGGAAGACCTGGTGGAGGTGGAGCAACAGGTTGCTAAACCATGAGAAGAAGTCGACAGAGGTGTGTGGTGGGCAGCGGCTGAGCTAGGGCTACCCTGCGACCGTGCAGTCGGCTACGATGGCTCGTGAGCTGAGCGCTGGTTGCGTGGCAGTGGCAAGGTGGTGGCCGCTGGGCGACGTGCCCAATTTAATATTTTTTTTAAAAAAATTGCTCTGAAATTTCTTATAGTCCGTACAACAGCAACTCGGAGGCCTTAAAAAATATTCCCAAATGCCCTGTGTCCTCAAATGAAAAATTTTATATGAATCTTGACTACAAATGGCCTTTCGGACCCAATGGAAACATCCGTTTGGGTCTAAAGTGCTCTGAAAAAATGTTGTTCCCTTGATTTGAAGAAAAATGCACAAATAAACTAGGGTTTGTGTCTCTGAATCATGACATCAAAAATCCTTCAACAAAGCAGCAACAAGAAGGCTCTGATACCATGTTGGAGTTGATGAAATCCAACTACGAAGACACCCAAGATCGCTTGCATGCAAAAACTTGTCAAAGAGAAGCCAAGGAAGGAAGAGCGTGGTGCTAGGGAAAAACCCTAAGCAGACATGAGAGAGAAGATATGCAAAACAATGAAATTGTATTTACAATGAGAATGCAATATGAGTTATGAAATACAATGAGGGAGCCTGAATATAAATAGCTCCAGGAATCTCTTAGAAGAAGCTAGAAGATGCTAGGAGATAAGTGTGACAACTAAGCATACATCCACATGAGGTGGAAAGTCCTCGAACAAGGTGAGAGGATAAGTATGACTTAGGAGAGAACAAACTCCTATATTGTCAACAACTTATAACAAACTCCTAGGCTACAACTAATTAATGAATTCATTTACCTAAGTAAGCTTAAGTAATAGAATAAATAAATAATTAATAATTATTTACTCTAACAGATTCAGGCTTGAATTTTAGATGTTCAATCTTTTCTTTCAACTAACCAATGTATACTTTGGAGTCTTCATATCTATCCTTTATCTTATCTCTTTCTTTAGTAAGGAGAACAATTTGTTCAAGAGCTTCTTCAACATTCTTCATCAACTATTCCATATCCATAGGGATCTTACTTAAGCTGTTAAGTCTCTTCAAAGTAACTAGGCTCTGATACTAATTGTCAGAAATAGGGATTACTAAGAGGGGGGTGAATTAGTAATCTACAAAATTTAGTTGTCAAGTGGATATTATTACTTACTTTAACCATGCATAACAAATAATTAAATTAATGTTGAACAATAATAGTAACAATGCACAAAGATAACTCATAACACCATATTTTATTAACTAGGGAAACCCTAGCCAAGGGAAAACCCTGGTGGGGATGATACCCACTAGATAATATACTGATATATATGTTCCTTATTATAGGATGGACCTTGTTAGGAGTCAATGAGAAAATTCAATACAATAGTCCCTGTTGGGAGACTTTGAATCCCTGTTAAGAGATTCCAACCCTGTTAGGAGTTGTAGTGTAATGTACATGCAAGAAGAACCTACTACCCAAACATGCAATTTCAACTACATGAAGAGATCATTGCTCAATCAAGTAATCTACTATTATTTTCCTTCCTTCACTAATCTTTGATCTTTAGCTCAATCTTGGATCACCAGATAGTTCATACATAACTTCGCATATATCACTTTCACAAAAGTTTGCTCACTTGTTACACAATAGTTCAATCATAAGCACACACACTTCTTATCGCAAGAAGTCCTTTT
This sequence comes from Cupressus sempervirens, assembly GCA_028749045.1. Taxonomy (NCBI): domain Eukaryota; kingdom Viridiplantae; phylum Streptophyta; class Pinopsida; order Cupressales; family Cupressaceae; genus Cupressus; species Cupressus sempervirens. The sequence goes on from CM053783.1 coordinate 67,760,858, forward strand.
CATAAATGCCATGCCTTTACATAAAATATTGTTGGGTCAGCTAAGACCACAAATTCACTTTTCCAAGTTAGAGTAAACATCCAGGATGTTGGCCCTAATTGGACAAGTAATTGTTTTGCAACCAAAATAATTCTTTCCTTCAATTTTTTTGTCCTACTTCATCAAAACATGATTAACTCTATTATGTATAGTATGTACAAACTTTCAAGGTTATACACATCATCACCAACATGTATACTATCTTCATATAAATTTTCTTGTCATAATATGATGTCTACAACATGTACTTATAAACAAAACAATACACTGTTATAAACCAAATTCTATTTTTAGACAATTTTTTGATAACCAAACACTAAGTATCTTTATTTCTAAGGTTTCCTATCAACATGTACATCATGTGTTGTCATTAATGATAGTAATTACATATCACAATTAGCCAATTGTCAACACTTTGGTCCTAAAGGTGACTAGAATTGCATCATAAAAATATGAAATCTAATCAAACCCAACCATAAGAAATGACATCATAAGCATTAAATAATCATCCAAGAGAACATTACTTCATGATGCAGGAGCATTCTAGGTGTAAGGGAAATCTTGCTTCACCCAAAAATATTTCTATTTTGTCTTTTAAATAAGGGTTATCTCAGTGCATAATTACTATTTTTGGAGGCTTACTAGTTTTAGTATGTTGGACATTTGAGCTCAAAATATTATGATTTCATCCCTAGAGGTTCATTTTAGATAGATCATCCTTCCATTAAAGTCTCATTGCAATCTCAAGTATATTTTTGAAGTTATTGAAAAGTTTTATTATTGGTAGTAATGTATAAAAACCTTGAACTCAATTTTGAAGGCTTTAGAGGCTCCAAAAAGGGATCAAACTGTGACTGATTGGAGCTTGCATAAGTTAGACCTTGTTGTAAAATAGGTCATGAAAGTTTTGAAATGAGGTCATAATAGTCAATTAGAGCAACTAGAAACAAGCTATGGTCTTCAGAAGTCACACCACCTTAAATGGAAAAAACTAAAATTTCTTTTGATTTTCAAATTTTTGGGGCCTACTATAATTTAACAAAATATGAATAATAATAATAATTTAGGGTTGGATGACCTTAGGGTTTAGGGTTAAATATCTAGAATCTTCTTGGGCAGTAGAAAATTGCCTATATAAGGAACCCCGTAGGGTTGTCTAGGATACTTTTGAAATATTGGTGGTGGCTCTAGCTTACAAAATATTACATAAGGAAAATGTCCATGTGGCTCTACATATTGTATTTATGAAATTTATAAGCTGATACTTTTGGAGATAATAAGAAGCCAACATTCTATTCATGCAACTTGTTGTTATTTCTCTATTTCTGTTGTGTGGTTGTGTTATTAAAGGAGGTATCCTTCATTAATTGGTATTAGAAAGTGAGTTCCCGAGTGTGTAGACTAATCATCGACTATGAGATAGTGTTTACTAGGATTGTGGTTGTGGGTTTAAGGGATAAGCAGAAAAATGCCTCCACAAAGGGATAGTGGCAGAAGAGCTAGAGGTGTGACAACTAAGAATTTTAGAGCCCTCCATATACAAGTGCAAGAATTGAAAGAGGATATTTGTAGAGGAATGAATATTGTAGTAATATATGAAAGTGAGGATGAATTCAATAAATAATGGAATATTGAGAAGGATGGAGCATAAGCAGCTAGGGATCCTAAGGAGGATAGGTTTTTTAGAGCCATTTCTAGGATTAGAAAAAGACCCAAGATTGAAGTTGCCACAATTTTGGGAAATATCAACTTGGAGGAGCTAATTGACTAGATTAAAGAACTAAAATAATATTTTTAGTTTGAAGACATCAAAGATCCTCAAAAGGGAAATTTTGCAAACGCCAATCTCAAAGGGCATGTGAAAACATGGTGTTAGGAGATTAAGTTGGAGAAAAATAGAAAAGAAAAAAATAAAATCACAAGATGAGATCAGATGGTGGAGACATTGAAGTAATAATTCATTCTTGTTGATTTTGCTTTATCTACTAAATAAAATGTAAGGGTTGAAGCAAGCAGGAATATATGTTAAGGAGTATACAGAAGAGATATATCGAGTTCTTATCAATACAATCCATGTAGAAGCGAACAAAGAGAAAATTACAAAAAAAAAAAAAAAAAGAAACTAGAATTTCATATTTGATTAGAATTGAAACTTAGGAGAGATATTTATCAATTTATTTTGTGAGGGAAATAGCTTGTCACCAAAAAGTCAGATTTTTGTAAAGTCTCCTGGTGTATTTTGCTAATTGGAGGCTCCTTGAATTGGATTATGCTTGGATTGGATCTCTTGCCAACTTATCTGGATTATCCTTAGCTTCTCCTATTGAGGATCTCTGCAAGTTTCAATGTAGGATTCAGTCCCAAAAGGATATTTTTCTTTTATGAAAGTGTGTTTTATATTTGATGTTTCTTTGAAGGTTTGATCCTTGCAAATAAAAATGAATGGTTTATAGTATTTCTATGTGTTCTATGATCATACTATATTTGAAATTTATTAAATACCCTCATGGATTTAGTTTATACTAATTTGAAATGATTATGTGGTGTTAATAAAGTTATTTTCATAAGGACCTATATTTTTCCTTTTTGAAATTCTCATTTTGATCTTATGTCTAGACTTGGTCTAATGAGCTTTCTAGAAGAGATTCAAAGAGGTCTCAACTATGTATTCCTCAATTTTTCCTTCTAGACCCTAATTTGACCCAATTTTAGTTGTAACATTGATCTAGAAAATCATCTTTCTTTTTTTCAAACTTTAGTAGTCTAGCGTGTCAAATGTTTCTTACAAGTGCATTGAATTCTTTGTCCAAGTGTCGATTCACTATCCAAATGTGTTTATTTTCCACCATAATCAACTTTTTATATACAAATGTGTTCAATCAATTATGAAAGTGTGTTGAATTCTTTTTGTAACTGTGTTGAATGCATACCATAAGTGCATTTATTCAAACTTTGATTGTATAGCTTTAGCTAGTGCCCATAAGGTTATGAATTAGGCCTAATTGATGCGTTAGAAGTTTGAACTAGCAAAAAAAGCTTGTACATCCTTTTTTTTGAATTAATTTCATATATGTATATAGTCTAATTAGTTGAGTGAAATCATATTTGATATATCTTGATACTTTTGCATTTTGAATCCATCTAAATGCTTGCATGTGGTATAGGGTTGTCTAGTGGATTAGGGGCAATAAGTGATAACCTAAACCTAAAAAAATATTACTATGATGTTCATGTGACATGTTTTATGTTATAGTGTGATTTATTTATGTATTAGTTTTTTTTAAACTTATGTACAATATGTGAGTGGCTCTCAATGGGGTTGGGTCCCTAAGTGGATGTCAAGGTAATCTATTGGTTCTTTATTTAATCAAGTAGAAACCTTAATAAAATTATTGGGAAAGGGTGGATTCTCATTAAAATGACTAATTTGATACCTTCTCCATGCTACTAGTGACTTTTAAAAACTAGGGATCGTAAGATTGGGAGAAGGTACCTTTGTGATGGAATAATTGAACAACCTTGTCTTCGTGAAAGGTGTTTGATTTTGCATGTACATACTTGGGAGACAAGGTCCAAAGTTGACTATTAGGGTGACCCATGGGGTGAGGGCTATGCAATCACATTGACATATCTTGTATCCTAGATTTTATATGTATGATTGTGTTTGCTTATAATATTTGTGTTTGTCTTATTATCTATTAGTTTGTCCTTAGTTGCTTCCTTGCTTGGGCCTTGGTGTCCATCTCCTGGCTCGATGGAGTGGACCTACAAGTTCCATGTGGTTGGGTGGTTAATCTCTTACTTTATTAGGTAATATTCATGGTCGCATTGCATTTGATCATTTCCAATTTTTTAGTTTGAGGAATTCACATTGTATCTTTTGTCGTACTAAGATGTAATGATGTACATTTATTCATGTAATTGTAACTCTTCAAGGGTGTCTAATGTATATGTCATATTGATGTATATGGCTTATGATGTAATTTCAATTCAAATAAATGTAAAGGGAAAGGTAGTTCCAGGTGAAACGAAAGGGGAAATATTATTTTGTAATTCAGGAATGGTATAAGAATTTGAAAAAGTTGTTACTTTTACAATTTAAAATTAATCTCCTTATGTTATTTGACAAAGAGGAAATGAACCTAGGAGTAGGTATGCCTTGATATATCTTAATGAACGTTTGAAGGAAATTAATGTGTATCTTACCCTTATGATTAATATAAATGGTGAGAATGAGTAGTAGTTGGCTATAAAATGAATGTAATCATCTAATTAGTTGTAGGCAATTTCATGAGTTGATAAGTTAAACTAATGATGATTGATTCATGTTTCTAAGTAAAGAATGAAATAGGAACATTTACATTGGTGCATTAAAATGGATGTAGACTAACATATTTATTATATGTTGTTGCTTTAGCAATGACGTTAGGGAACTTGTATTAAAGACTTAGGTTTGATTAGTAACTTGCACTTGTGTAATGTAAAACAATTGCTTACATATACATTGAAAATAAGTAGTGTAACTTGATGCATAATTATACTAGTTAATTCTTTAAAAAAATATTGCATCTCTAGAGCTTAGATAAGTTGGTCTCATAGGTTCCCTAGTGGGGCATTACATAACACATACATGTTATTGAAAATATCAGGGTTGCATAGAAATGTTTTTGGTCAAAAAATGTGATTGATGGTGATATAAATGTGTACACATTACTTGGAGTTGAAAAAGATTGTCAACGACCAAATACACAAAAAAAAAAAAGATTTTAAGTCTCCATACAACAATTTCTAGTAATTTTTTTATATTTTCAAACACTATTGGACATTCCTTCAATGTTTTATGATATCTAATGATTGAATTATATGATTAATTTGATTTCTCAATGCTTATTGATTTATTAATTAATTTTGATTTTTAAATTTATTTGCACCATTTTAGAATGACTTGTAATTGTATCATAAAAAGATATTTTTTAATTCTTAAACAAGAAATGATTTCACATTCCATGGGAATACAACCTAAAATCTCATTGTGTAGGGTACCACATTATCCATACGAGTGAAGAGTTATTGGGTGTCTTAGAAATAATTACACACAATTTGGCATAGAAGGCTCATATTTTGCATTTAACTTGTAGTTTTTAATCTTAGTTTTTCTTAGCTATGTTAAATCAAGCAAGATTAAAATCTAGGTTGGCCTTTGTACAAATTTTTCCACTATTATTCATAATGTGGGTGAGCATCATGATTGTGTTTCACCAAGAAACAAGAATGAATTAAAATGATATCATTACTTTTCTTATCTATTGGGGGGGCTCATAGTTTATTGAATTTATCAATGACTACAATGAAGATTTTTCTTTGCAATTTACAATCTCTTGGGAGGACAAGAGAGTTACTATGGGAGGTACTTCTTTTGAAAATAGTGAAGAGGTCATTGCATAGGCCCTAGATTATTGACTATTAGGAGTAAATAGGAAAATACTAGTTGTGTGGTAGACAACAACCTCAACAAATTTTTCAAAAGAAATGAAGGTCGGGTAAAATTAGATGGTGGATTCAAAAAGGAACAATTGATGCATCCTTCAAGATAGGTATAACTCATGATAATGAAGTATTTTACTCAAAAGGAGATGTTCAAATTTTAAACCACATGCATCTCTTGACCATTTTTAAATCATGCGATCTTGTTTCATTTCCATTCTTCTTGCTAAATTCTTTAGAAAGCTTAGTTAGAGTTGTTTTTTATGCAATAAATCCTAGGGGGGAAAGCTATTATGTTGCATTAGGGCCTACTTTATAGGCTCTACAACTTTTACTTAGATCTATGTCCCCCTAATCCTAATGTCGACCATGAATCCCCTAGTTTGAGCTCATCATCACCTACTAATATAGTTGATAATCCTAGCTGTAGCAAAGAGATTTGTGCACATGTCAACTAGGTGCTTTCAAAGTTACCTCATGGTCGAGAACACTTGAAACCCCTGCAACCTCCACAAAAAATTACCTCATGGTCAAGAACACCTGAAATCCTTACAACCTCAATGATTTCTATTGAACTTTATGACATGAAAAGCAAGGATACCATCCTCTTAGCAACCACTAGGAGAAAATAAGAAAAAATCTTCCTTTTAGCCAAGAAGCCCAAATTTAACATTTAGGAGGTGAATAGCATGGAAAAGGAAGAGAATGAGGAAGAGAATAGTAAAAATTAGAGAAACTTGAGAAGGTCTCATAGGGTGGCGAGTCACTCAGTTGACAATCGTAAAGAGACTCAACTAGTTGATTATGACTATGAAGAAGAAGATGAGAAGTAGTGTAGTGGAAAATATGTGGAAAAGCAAGAGAGCTGGGAGGAAGTTGAAGGGGAAGGGGGTGATACTACAATAATAGAAATTTGAGATGATCCCAAAAATGATAGTTCTACAAATTTTTGTGAGAACATAAAAATTGATTGGGAAGATTAACACAATGTAATGCTTAAAGAAAAGGAAGCAAACATTACCATTCTTAACGGAACCCACACTGAGTGTCAAGCTATGGCTTAGAGAGTTGGGAATGTTGAAGACCAAAATTCTTGACTTGAAATAGAAGATTATCAACATCTCCAAGTTTAGCCTTCACATAATGCACAACTTTGCCACTTCTTTGTGTCATATGTGTATATGAGCAATGTTAGTATGCTAATAGAAACCAAATATAAATAAAGCTTCTACAAACTAAACAAAATTCATAAACTTCAAGATAGACTAAGATGAGTTCTCAATTGAAAATATGAGCCATTAATGGGCTCTCTCAATGAGAAGCTCTCTTGTTGAGTGGTTTTATCTAAATGGATAGGATGTATGCTCAATATGCTTCCAAAGGCTTCAATGGATGATTGTGGATTTTTGGTGTAGATAGATGGATTTAGTATGGATTTGGCTCTCAAAATAGCATTATAACTTTACTTCATGGATTGTGTTATTTTGCAAAGGGGAAGGATCCAATTTATAGGCAAGAGGCTTGAGGGATTGAGGGCTAAGATGCAAGGATGGGAAAAAGCTCATGGAGGGCTTAGATTGCATGAGAGGAGAGCACATGGATTGTGCTTCCTTACAACCAATCAAGGAGTGACACATGTCACATGGTGAGAGGATGGAGGAAAGGGGAAGGATGAGTCAACAAAGGAGGCTCAAGGGATAAAATCTTCATAAAGACCCTTCATAAGTGCTTTGTAAGAACATTTATGACTTTGTGGGCTTTATAAAGTTTTGTGGTTGAAGATATTTGTGAGAGATACCATGAAATTCGAATTTGAGGGTTTAGGGAGGTTTTAAGCTTGCTTAGGGTTGTAAAAATGATTAGAGGAAGGGTTAGAGATGGCTTAGGACTAGGCAAGTGGATGGCAAGTGGATTGCAATTAATGAGGGTGGGTGAAGGAGGAGATATTCGTTAACTTTGGCTTGAGTTAGCAAGTCTTAACCCATGTTTAGGGAATGTGACAAGGTTAGGAGGGGATTAGGATTAGGGTTAAAGACATCTTCTAGAAGAGTCTAGGCTTTGGATGAGGATGAAAACTTTCTAGAAGAGTCTAGAACTTCCTAGGATAAGATTTTATGAAATAAATAAAGTTTTATTTATTTCAAGGGTTTGGGTTGAGGAGATATTTATTAAAATATTTTTAATAAACATGAGGATTAATATTTAATCTTGATTAAATATTTTGAGTTGGGATTAGGGGTAGGAAATGATGAGATTAGCCTTTAATCGAAATTAAAGAAGGATTAGAAGATTTTGGAAGAGGTTATTGGTCTTAAGGAAATTGGCCAACTTTTGGGAAAAAAATAAATAAATTATTTATTTTGGGATTTTTGGTCAATTTATTAATTAAATAATTAATAAATAAGGAAATAATGTTTAAATAAGATTTAAAAATTTTTGGGAGGGATTTCTTAATTAAATATTTTTAATTAAGATAAAGGGATTTAATGGCATAAAAATAAATTAATTAATTAAATAATTAATTAATTAATAAATGATGATGTCATCAGGACTTTTTCAGAAAATAAAAATACTTTATTTTCTACAGGATTTTTGGTCAATTTATTAATTAAATAATTAATAAATAAGGAAATGATGTTTAAATAAGATTTAAACATTTTTGGGAGGGATTCCTTAATTAAATATTTTTAATTAAGATAAAGGGATTTAATGGCATAAAAATTAATTAATTAATTAATTAAATAATTAATTAATAAATGATGATGTCATCAGAGATTTTAAAAAAAAATTAAAATACTTTATTTTCTAAAGGATTTTTAGGTGTCTACATTTTGCCCCTCTTTGATGTGATGCCGCAAGTGGCATGGCATCAAAGATAAGAAAATAAGATGCCCAAGGCTAGAGCAGAAGAGGAAAGAATGGACTGTGAGATGCCCCCTCAAGAAGGCAGCGGGGAGAGAAAGAGAGGCATGGTGACTTCTTGAAAAGTACAAGAATTCGAGATGAGCAAGAAGACTCAGATTGGTTTAAGAGAAGAGGTTTGGTTAGCTCAAACTCTCACTACGGGAGAATGATAAAGAGATAATCAGAGGCACAAAAGGAAGCAAGCTTAAGATCTCAAGGATTGCAGAGGATGAAGGAGTGGAGCGCTATAAAAGGAATCCAGGATGGGGAGATGGATGAGGGGATTAGAAAAGCTGATGCAATAGGATTTCAAAGAGTCAGATTGGCGGAAGATGGGTTTCGGAGATCCCTAGGACTAGGATTGTGGATCTCGAAAGATGAGGCTTGGTGGATTGATTTGGATTGGTGGATCCCTAAGACTAGGATTGTGGATCCCTAAAGCTAAAGGTGAGGAGTGATTCAAAGAGATACTGATGCATAAGCTGGGGTAGGAGAGACGGATGCTGGATATGGATGGGGGATAATGGAGATGAGGGAGACCATTGAAGCTTTTTGAGCGGGGGGGATACTTCAAAGAGAAGTACCACCATGTAGTTGAGCACTAGATTTGCTATAGGACTATTGGTTAATTGCCAAGGTTACCAAGAACATCAAGGCCTTTTCACCAACTATCTAGAGGACTGACAAACTGACTCAAAACAAACACGCAAGGATTGCTCCAGTATCACACATGAATCCCAGAGGAAGCAGTGTGGAAACGACACTGGGTAACCCACAAGCAAAAAAGAAAACAAGCAAAAGACATGATCAAGACCTTACGCTCTGATTGCCCCATTCACAGTATACCATGATATGGAAGATCATGGTAACCTTGAGGAGGGAACAAGGAGATTGTTTGGAAAAGATATTTCAAGACCCAATAGGGAAGAGTCCAAATCAAAAGAAAGTGAAAATCCAAAAGAGAACCGTTTGCCAACGAGATGGGTAGGACAAGGTCCTAACGAACCAAGATTAGACATGAGGAAAGCTATATCCTACAAGGACCTATCGGAGAGCACCTAAGCTGGTGGATTTTGATGAGTGATGCGTCTGGCAAGCTGAACTAAGAAAGATAACACTTTGGTGACAGGAAATCTAGCTAAAGGATGTGTTGGAATAGCTAACCAAGATGTGTGATGGGTGCAAGATGCTGATCAAGGACGAACTGACATGAACGCTGGATAGATGCAATGGTACTAAGCTAAAGAGGATGTACAAGTTGACAGACCAAGATATTTACAAGTGAGATAATCAAGATATGGTACAAGCTAACGGACCAAGATAGTTACAAGCAGGCAAAAGCTCAGGATGATAGGATAGCGAGATGGTTCGATGTTGTGCAAGATGGGAAAGCTAAGGGTGGGGTGATAGCGAAAGATATGGATTTGGCAGGATGCATCCAATGATGATGAGAGATTTTGTGACCAAGGATAGCTAGAGGAGCAAGATGAGATGGCTGGATAGGATGGTAGATAGCTAGGATTATGATGGATATAAAGAGATGACATTGAGTTTGCATGAGGATAGCCTAGAGCTAGATACCAATGACAAGGGAGGATGGACAAGACAAGATCTCCAAGGAATATAGTGCCCCCAATCAGAAGATAACATGCGGAAGGAGGTCTTATGATGGATGTGATAGGATTGAAGCTAGGATGGAAAAAGCTAAAGGGGCTAGGGAGATGGATGATAGCTGAGATGATTGGCTGAAGCTGCATAAGATTAGTGGATGGTGTGAGATGGAAGCTGGAGGATGGAGGATAGGTGGATAGATTGGAAGATGGAGTTGGATGTCAAGAGATGACCAAAAGCATGAGGGTGATAGGCTAAGCTGGGGATGGCGGGATTACGCATGACGCTTGTTTGCCAAGTTTTCATCATGTTACTTGTCCAAGGCGCTTGAATTGCCAAGTTTTCACCAGTGGACGCTTTATTTTTCTTTTCTTTTTTGACTTTTTGACTTTGGACTTAGCTAGAATGATTTTGGCTTTCTTTAGCTATTTTGGCTTTTTTGGGATTTTTCACTGGCTGTTGGAATGTTCAATTTTGTTGCTAGCTGTTGGTACACCGGATGTGTGATTTATGCAATAGATCAGATTAGATGGGATTGATGGTAGGAGATGGAGGGATGAAAATGCTGGAAAGGAGCATGAGATGGGGATGCTTGCAAGAGCAACATTGGCACATGTTGGAACGGGTGTGAAAAGAGCATATGGGGGATAGATGGTAGATGCGGGCGTGATGGAGGATTTGTGGAAGCGTGCTTGGGGATATAGGCACCCAAGATGGAGTTAGGAGATGGGGGACATGAGTCACTAGATGGGGGATTAGCAATGGTGGATGCCATTATGCATTGGGTTTCAACTTTTTTCTTGGGGATCCACATGGTTTTGGATTTTCTTTTCATAGGATTTTGCATTGTTTTGCATTCTTTGATTGGATTTTTCCTTTTTGGAGTATGTCTTTTAGAATAGACATATGATTGCCTAGGATGTGGATTTTTAGCTTTATGCATTTTGAAGTTGGCATTCACATTGTTGTGGTAAGCTTTGGGAAGATGGTTAGGAGAAGCTTTGTGAGATGGAGAGGATATGAAAGAGCATGTAGGGGGATGATGATGGATGATGTGCCCTGATATGTGCCTTTGTTGATCTTGCATAGAAATGGATGGAATAGGATTTTTATGATGGCTGATAGGAGGATGGAGAATGGTAGATTTTGGGACATAGGGACCCAAAATGGATTTAGCGGATGAAGGGGGGATATGGTAGGTTGTTTTGGGTTGCAAAGATGGTGGAGGGGGGATGACATAAGATTTCTTGAAGGAGTGATGGGAGGCTGGCATGGTGGGCTTGGAGATAGGCTTGGTTTGGGGGTGTGGTGTACCAACACCTTTAGATGGTGAGCCTTTGGATACATATCCAAGACCATGAAATCCTAGATTTTTTTGTGCAATAATAGGCTCTCTGATTCCTTGCTCTTGTGGTCCTAAACCTTGACCTTGATAATGCCATCAATTGAGCATTTGAACAAGCTAAGGAAACTTTTTGCTTGTAGAAAATGGTAGAAGTGATTTATTAGGTGTATTGCAATGGGGAGATACTATTCTTAATTCTTCTACTGAGAGAGGGCCACCGTGGATGAATGTATGTGAACCAAGAGGGTAGATTATAGATGGTGGAATAGCTTGGATAGGTGGTAAGATGGAAGCATGGAGTGGGGGAGATGGAAGGATAGGATCTTGATGTAGCTGGTGGGATGATAAGATATCTTGTAGTGGAGGAGATATGACTTGAGGTTTTGGAGATGGAGGAGATGGTGACTGCACTATGGATGGAAGACATGGTACGATGATATCTTCATTTATGGTTTGGGGGATGTCAACATGCTTTTGGGCAGGATCTTGATAGGATTGGTTTGGAGTGGATGGTACGATAGGAGGTGAAGGGATGGATTCTTCAAAGGCAGCGGATGGATAGATGGGAGATTCAGTAGTGGAGATGGGTGAGCAGAAGATGGATGCATAAGGGTCATTACGAGAGATTTGGGAAATGCTTGGAGGCGATGTGGATATGATTTGGAGGGATTTGATAGGTGGTGGGATTTTGATGCTTGTGGGAAGTGGAAGGATTTTAAGCAATTTGATGGATGGTATGGGGATGATAGCTATAGGAGATGGAGGTGATATTATAGATGGGGAAGCTTCATCACTGACTACTTCACATGGTTGAATTAGATGACATGGCTTATCGACTGTTGGAGGCGACTTTTCTTGTATTTCCTCTAGGAGATTCCTTGGAGACTTGTGTGTCAAAGGTGGAGTTGGATTGATAGGAATAGCTAGTGTGATGGGGGTGGAAGATTGGAAGATTGGTTGATGGGGTGATGGAGGGGAAGCTGGAATATCAGATGGCATGACTAGATAGTTTGGAATAACTCTTGGATTTTGGGGGATGCTTGGGGGAATGTTTCTAAGGCTTTCAATATACCCGTCATAGTCAACAAGATTTTCATCATCATTGGAATAGGAGGTGGTGGGAGCAAGGACAATGCGACCAAACACATCATGATAGGATTGGTACTTCATGCTTTGATGATGAGTTTGATGGGGATGGGGTCTTGCGTATGGATGAACATGGAAGCTCATGGTTGGATTTGGGTTAAGCACAAATTTTGGATTGGCTGATGAAAGATTTCCTAGGGAGAGTCAAAGTTGCATGATAGACCTAAGGAGGATTAGTTGGAGATTTTTGGCTTTCTTGTGGGTGGAAGACTTCAAGGGTATGCTGTCAAAAAGTGAGAGTTTTGCTTTCCTATGCGTTGGATTTGGTGGTAGCTATGTCAACTTGAGGATAGACTAATGATCCTATGGGCATGACACAAGATTGACCACTTGTGGATCCCAACCTTTAGCTCAAGGTGATGAGGGATACAAGTGACAAAGATGGATTACCCTAGACAATGCTCTGTCAGAGGGATAACCTTGGTGAGATTGGTTGATTGGTTGGATTGATTGGATAACAAACTTTGGCAGAGTAACAACAACTCTTTAAAGGCTTGGGTGATTTTGGATTGGGTTGCTAGCTGGCTGGGGGGATGATTTGGATGGACTTTGGATTTGGGATTGTTCTAAGGCAAAGAGCTAGATAGATTCAGTTACAACGGGGGAGCTTGGATGATTTTCTGATAAGGCGGTGACTACGCTAAGTATGCCTTGAGCTGGGAGATTTCTGCTTTTCTGGGATTTTGACCAAAATTGGCAAATATTCATTCAAAAGCTATGAACAAACAAGCAGACAAAAGTTTTCAGCAAGCACGTCAAACACACCAACATCCTAGGAAGCTTTCTACAAGGATGAAATTTGGTTTAGCTAGGGAGTCCTCGATATACACAAGGTACGTGAGGCCCAAATTCGTAGATGAAACCAAAAAGATGTCACACAGCTGAGAGGAGTGGTAACCCACTTCTCCTCTTTCACTTCTCAAGGGTATAAAGTTCCTTGAGGCTTAGCCCGAGTGACAAAATCTTGATTCCAAGAGAGGTGTCTTTGGATTCACCTCCCGATTTTTATACTTCGTCGGAACGCTGGAGTTGAGGTCGTTCTAAGGGGTGATGAAATCCCCAAGCAGGCCTCCTAAAAAGTGTAAAACAAGACCACATACATGATCTTGGGCTTTAAAAGACACGCGTTCATTCCAATTGATGATTTAAATTTTGTAAGCTATGATTGAAGACACTTGTGATTATGGCATACAATGTTCATTCCAATTTGAGAGCGTCATTAGCATAATGAAAGTCGAGAGAACGTCAACATAAGAAATGTGAGCGCCATTGAAAATGCGTCAAAACCATGCGATGTTCATTGATTTTTAGGCATTCAAGATTGGGTGTGAGTTTATTTTAAGCCTAAAACAAAGATGTGTGAAACTCGATTGTCAAGCGCACGCTCGGAGGCCCTCCACATCAAGATTTGTCCAATTTTTATGCCCAAATGAAGTGTGAGCGAGATTAATGCACATTCAAGAAATTTTCTAACTTAGAAAAGCTACTAAAGACCCAAGTGAGTGGAGTTTGATCTTTGTGGAGCACTTAACACCCTCTTAGGTAGACCCATCCCCATAGATGGCGCTGAGATTGCAACCAATAGTTAAATTGATGGGTGATTAAAGAGGGTGAGTCCAACTACAAACTTACTCAAAGAATCTTTATTAGTTTTTATAACTTAGAAGATTTCAAAAATGTGGATTCTTTTTATGCCCCAAAAGATGATTATTTGATCTATGGCATTCAAGATTGGATTTGTTGTTTTAATCATGCATTCATAAAATAAAAAAATTTGATTTTAATCCATGGCACTCAAGAGTGATTTTAGCAACATGCATTCAAAGACAAGTGATTAAACATTCAAGTTTTTTCCTTTGAGCATTCAAGATTGAGATTTTGTGTGTTGTTTTAAGAACTTTGAAGTTCTTTGTTTAAACCTTAGATCATTCAAGATTGTTTTGGACTCAAAAGTGAAAATGACTCTTTGGACTTTGGTTTTCATTCAAGATTTTGTGTTCTAGTTTGCATATTTTAAGCCCAAAAATGATATTCCTAGATTGTTTTGATGCATGAAAAACCTAAGAAACATTCAAGATTTTGCAACAAGACATTTGTTTGGAACAAATAACAAAGCTTTTAGGACAATTTTTGGCAACCATTTAGGACTCTTAGTTTTCATGAGATTTTTAAAAGAACTTTAAAATATTTGCAAATGAGGTTCATTTTATCCTTGATTGATGGTTTGAGTTTGATTTAGATTTTAGTGTGCACTTAGTGTTGATTTTGAACCTTTTGAAATGAAAACTTGAAGTTCTTTTTAAATTCCCAAAAATGAAGTGTTCCTAACTTTGCATGAATGCATCTAAAACCTTGATGTTGCAAGGATGCAAATGATTAGATTGGTTTAGTTTCACTTGTTAAAAGATTTTTTTTTGGCAAATTTTTAATTTTTAATGAATTTAAGTATGATTTGGGGGTTCATTTTAAGCACTAAAAAGAAGTGTGTATGATTTTTCTTCCTTAAAAAAAAAATGGCCAAAATCTTCCACAAGAAGAAGAAGTAGAAATAGATGGAATAAAAAGAATATAGATGGAATAAGAAGAATATAGACAAGAAGAGGAAGAAGAATTCCAAGTGCTTTGTCCACCTATAAGCTTGAAAAATCTGCAAATACTATGAGATAGACTATGAGTTCCTTTGTCTTCTTCATGCTCATGTGGACCTACAAAACCAATTTATACAATCCTACCAATCACAAAAACAAGCAAAATTAGTCAAAAGCAGCAAATGACATACAAAACTTGACTAAAAAAGCTAATGAAGACGACCCATGCGGGGTCCCACCGGGCGTGCCAAAATGCATATGAGCAATGTTAGTATGCTAATAGAAACCAAATTTAAATAAAGCTTCTACAAACTAAACAAAATTCATAAACTTCAAGATAGACTAAGATGAGTTCTCAATTGAAAATATGAGCCATTAATGGGCTCTCTCAATGAGAAGCTCTCTTGTTGAGTGGTTTTATCTAAATGGATAGGATGTATGCTCAATATGCTTCCAAAGGCTTCAATGGATGATTGTGGATTTTTGGTGTAGATAGATGAATTTAGTATGGATTTGGCTCTCAAAATAGCATTATAACTTTACTTCATGGATTGTGTTATTTTGCAAAGGGGAAGGATCCAATTTATAGGCAAGAGGCTTGAGGGATTGAGGGCTAAGATGCAAGGATGGGAAAAAGCTCATGGAGGGCTTAGATTGCATGAGAGGAGAGCACATGGATTGTGCTTCCTTACAACCAATCAAAGAGTGACACATGTCACATGGTGAGAGGATGGAGGAAAGGGGAAGGATGAGTCAACAAAGGAGGCTCAAGGGATAAAATCTTCATAAAGACCCTTCATAAGTGTTTTGTAAGAACATTTATGACTTTGTGGGCTTTATAAAGTTTTGTGGTTGAAGATATTTGTGAGAGATACCATGAAATTCGAATTTGAGGGTTTAGGGAGGTTTTAAGCTTGCTTAGGGTTGTAAAAATGATTAGAAGAAGGGTTAGAGATGGCTTAGGACTAGGCAAGTGGATGGCAAGTGGATTGCAATTAATGAGGGTGGGTGAAGGAGGAGATATTTGTTAACTTTGGCTTGAGTTAGCAAGTCTTAACTCATGTTTAGGGAATGTGATAAGGTTAGGAGGGGATTAGGATTAGGGTTAAAGACATCTTCTAGAAGAGTCTAGGCTTTGGATGAGGATGAAAACTTTCTAGAAGAGTCTAGAACTTCCTAGGATAAGATTTTATGAAATAAATAAAGTTTTATTTATTTCAAAGGTTTGGGTTGAGGAGATATTTATTAAAATATTTTTAATAAACATGAGGATTAATATTTAATCTTGATTAAATATTTTGAGTTGGGATTAGGGGTAGGAAATGATGAGATTAGCCTTTAATCGAAATTAAAAAAAGATTAGAAGATTTTGGAAGAGGTTATTGGTCTTAAGGAAATTGGCCAACTTTTGGAAAAAAAATAAATTAATTATTTATTTTAAAATTTTTGGTCAATTTATTAATTAAATAATTAATAAATAAGAAAATAATGTTTAAATAAGATTTAAACATTTTTGGGAGGGATTTCTTAATTAAATATTTTTAATTAAGATAAAGGGATTTAATGGCATAAAAATAAATTAATTAATTAAATAATTAATTAATTAATAAATGATGATGTCATCAGGACTTTTTTAGAAAATAAAAATACTTTATTTTCTAAAGGATTTTTAAGTGTCTACAATATGAAGGTGGTCTTGTGGAAGGATGTGAAAGACGCGAGGAATTACAAGGAGCTATTTAAGTTCCTAACTAAAGAATGGAGCTATGTGTTTCATGAATCTAGCAGTGATATTAATCCTTTGGTCATGCTTAGTATTTTTTTTTTTTCTTTTTGATATTGTTATTATTTTCTAAGGGTCTGTCAATTAAGACAATAATTTTATTGGTTTAGTGGACTATAGCTCTAGAGTTAATACTTTAGAAAGCTCTAGTATGTTGCTAGAAGTAGCTTACAATCTTTTTTTGAACTCTTTATAGTTTATGTTGCTAGAAGTAGCATGATATTGATACTTTGCTCTAATGGTCTCTATAGTTGTATTCTTAAGAGAGAACACCCTTGTTTTACTACTGTTTAATATAAAAATAGTATCATTAAGTAAAAACCAAACCTTTTTATAAATTAGAAATAATTAGACTTACCTAATTTTTATAGTCAAATTCAATATTCCAGTCACAATCTTCTAGACTTATTGTAGAATAACTTAAATTAAGTGCATTATTTATATAACAGAAATAAAAATATTTTATTCTTTCATTCTTATCTTTTCATAACAGAAATAAAAATATTTTATTCTTTCATTCTTATCGTTTCATTGAGGATGTAAACATAATCGCCATCTACTATAAGCATTAAAATTATATT
This sequence comes from Cupressus sempervirens, assembly GCA_028749045.1. Lineage (NCBI taxonomy): Eukaryota > Viridiplantae > Streptophyta > Pinopsida > Cupressales > Cupressaceae > Cupressus > Cupressus sempervirens. The sequence continues at coordinate 67,778,339 of CM053783.1, forward strand.
GTTATGTCATGCTTTTAACTTACACGAATCTAACCTTTTCTAAATGGAGAAAAAAAGTAGTAATTATTTTCCTATACCATGATTTTATCCTCTATACAAACCAAGTATGAAACGTAAGGGTATAATTATGTTCTTATATGTCAGAATCTTGTTCTGCACAAATGAAAACCTTTCCTAAGAGGACAGACAAGTTTTGCTGATGATATTTGATGTAAAGAAAAGAAAGTGGTGCTGAAAAACAACATACAACATTCAGACTTTCTGTGCGCTGTTAAAGTGTCATCAAAGGTTTACTAATCTGTTTTAAATGTCTGTAGATTTTTGCAATAGAATCACACTCTGATTGTGCTACTTTTAGTTTGAATATAAAATTAGTAAGACATTGTATACAAAACTCTTGCTACTAAGAGTTCTGCTACTAATATTGACAAAACAGTTCTACAGAATTTTCTTCCACACCCCATCTAGTTTAACCATAATTTGAAGGTGAAATATGTCAAATTAATTCCCACTCTACCATTGCACACCAAGCTGCAAATTTGATCTGAGATGTGTTGGGGATCTTTTATCACTTTTTGCTACCAATTTTTCATATTCAATCCTTTTTGGCATCATTACAGACGCACTGCTGGCAAACAATCAAAGCCCAAATCTAGAAACAAGCATGTATCATGCTGTCAATATTTGTCTGGTTCGACACCATCTCCATGATCCTCCATCGGTAGACAAATATCAGAAGTGGGTTATCCTTGTATCTCTATATATGGAATTCCAGACCGACCAAGTACTTGTATTGTTCTTAACAAAAATTATGAAAAGAGAAAGTTTTCTTTGCAAAACAAAGATCCTGCAATAGAAGCCATACAGTATATAGAAGAAAAACCTCATAAGAGGTGAAGTAAGAAGGCTTGTTATAAAAAACTAGCAACTTTAGGAAAAACTTTTCAACTGTATTGTACAGTGTATAGCTATTTCTAAACTGCATTGAATATTGTATAGTCCTATTTTATTCTCAGCTACTTCGTGATAATTTCATTCTTGTAATTGCATGGTTTTAATATAAAAGAAATTTAACATACGCTCTTTGATAAAACTATCAAAACCCGGAGCGCCTAAGCAATCTCTCTTGTTATAAATCTAAACTTTGAGCATGGGAAAAAGCCAGCCACCAAACATTGCATGAAATTAGAATAACAAAAGCTTGATAAATTGGATGGATAACACCCATGAAGAATCAAAGAGAAGCTTAAAAAGGATGGAAAATATTTTTCCACAACATTATGCAATATATTCTCTGCATATATATCTTGATCGAATTTCTACAAAACACAACTACAACCCATCAATTCATACAATGGGCAGGGGTCAGCATGCTGATAATCTATTATGTTCACACTATAATAAATTGATTATGTCATATTTGGCTTCTAGATCTAATAGCTTCTTACTCAAGTAGAAGTAAGTAGTAACATAAAAGACTACTAAGAGATCAGTTCTTCACAGAAGTGGGTTCCAGGAGCACTTGGGAGTCTCCACAATTGGAGTCATCCCAAGTTACAAGGACATTTTTTAAGGCTTGTAAAAGCAAAGAGGGAGAGGTGAGATGTGGCAAGTGACCATTTGTGTCAAGAATATCTACAGAATTGTTTTTCCCTCCAAGATTGCACTGGATATAGTATGGTACACTCAGTGGAACAGCTATGTCCATTGTGGTCTGGATGATGCTACATGGGGTTTTCACATCAGCCAAGATGTTTCTCACATCACTCTCAAAGATGGTTTTGGCAACTGCGAGGGCGATTTCAGGCTTCATACTCATCAAAGTCCTGCTGAATTCCTTAACCACCGAGGGTTCATCTACACCAACTACCAGAGGAGCAAACCCTGAAACCCAAGTTGCAAAGTCAGATTCAATGGCAGCGTAAAGTTGATCAACATCTCCGCGATCAAACCCTCCTTGGTAAGATTCATCATTCAAATACCTGTAATAAGCGAAGGTATATCAGAAAGAAAGAAAGGAAGATTCTTTTATAATCTATGATACATAATAGACAATTTTACTTTGAACCCAATATGTTTCTATCAATATGGCAGCAGTTCAATCATTTCATGCATCTATCTATCCTACCATGGAGGAACACATGATAGGATTAGTTTTCCAAACAGTTAGAATCTCTGAATGTTAAGTAAAAAATCACTAATGAATCTAACATATTTTTACTGACGATTGGTTATGTTATTCGGATGCTGGATCATGACATTTGATCCAAAATGTTGATGATAAAAAATATTCACAGAGTCAAGTCAAAAAATACTAAGTTACAATAAGGTTCTGCCCCTCCTTCTGGCTCTCGCTCTCTTGCATTCTGATGATAGATCACGTAGAGTGATTTGAAACATTGATGAGAAAAAAGCTTTACACAATCATACGCAGAAATTCAGACATTGCATATATTTTACCTACTTTACCTTGGAGAAGCACATAGTAGGACTAGTTTTTCAAACAATTGGGGTCTTTGAATGGAGGCAAGACAGCCCACCATGCCAGAGACTGAGTGACCAACATAGAAGCATTTCTCAACTTCAAGCTCCTCCAGAATGGTGAGGAGATCAGTTGCGTAAGAAGAGAGTGTTGTATATCTATCAAAGTCAAAATGAATGGTATTGACACTCCCAGAGAATACCATGTCAAACAATATCACCTTAAACTTAGATGCCAAGTATGGCAAGATACTCTGCCATACAGATTGGTCTCCTCCAAAGCCATGTGAGAGCACTAGAACTCTATTCCCAGAGCCTATTACTTTCACATTTAAGGCACTACTCAACAATCCAGATTGCTTGGCTGCCATCATGGAGAGAAACTGAAGAGCTGAATGCTTTAGAAACTATGAAAGAATAGATTTTTGTTGCTGTGAAACTGCAACTAGCTCTATGTTTTACAAGAGGACTTGGATGAATAAAAGAAGATCATGATGCGCTAATATAGGCGTATGTTGAGGGTGTACATAAAAATCAAACTCCTAATTTGATTAGGTTAAGTACAAAAATCAGCTTTTTGCTCACGCATGTGATGGTAATGACTGGATATCAATGTGTGGTTGGAATCCCATGGTCAGTAAGAGTGCCTGCGACCAATTCAGAATGTAAATAGCTACTATACCTATCAAGTTTACAAAAGAGAGGTAACCATTAAAGTCTTCCAGTCTTGAGGACAAATACAGTTTTTTGATAGTGATTAAGAAACTACTCGTAGCAACAAATGTTGACATGATGCACGCGCATTGACTGCCCAATCCATACAAAACAAAAATAAATAGTATGTCTTCTACAATATCAATTTTGCTAGCTCAATTCAGGGTCAAATTCACACTAGATAGTCAGTTGTTATTGGTAGTGCCTATCTAGCTACGTTTTGGTTATATAAGATTTTATAATATTTATTTATTTATATAGTTTAATCTTGTTTTGATTCAATTTTTAAAAAAATATAAAACATTAAAGACAATCACATAAAAACTTTTATTGAACTTTCTCTTTCTAATAACTTAAAGATTGACAATAGAATATTAACAATATAATAATATATTACTATATGTTAACACTTTAGATCAGCAAATCTAATAACGCTTTCTGATCTAAAGAAGATCAAAAGATTAACTAGTGTATCCATCAATGTGCATTGTGTAAACTTTGTTTTTATCTTTATCTTCTTCTATTGATTGTCCATTGGTGGCACTTACATGGATCCCCTTGATCTCCAACTCTCTGCATCATATTCCCATTTAAGGAACACCTATTAGTAGTGCACATCTAGTGCTCTATCTTATTGTCTTACACCACCTCATAATCTATTTTCTCTTCTTATAATACTTGACACAAGTATGATTTGTAGACTATCCACACAATATAACCACTGTAAAATTGTGAAAGGTCTAAAACACTTTCAAATTATAAATGGAGAAGACAATTACCAATGTTATATAATAACCCCTAGTTTTTTAACTAATGGAAGCTTCTTCCATTTAAAACACATATGTTGTGAACTCCTTATTTCTCATTAATCTCCACTAGGTAACAATATATATAAAAATAAAAGAAATGGTCTAACCACTTTCCAACCACCCAAATGAGACCTCTTAATTAAAGATGTTTAATTATAACAACTCTTTTGATAGAATATGCAAAGATGTGTATCAATGCAACATCGCATAGAAAAAGTACCACCAACCAAAAGTCTAAAGGATAAGTTTAATGAATCCTTAATAAATAAAAGAAAATATAAACTAATAAATAAGTGGTAAACTCTTTAATTCTCGTAAATCTAATATGATACTACATATAAATACTAGTATAATGTAACCATCTTCTAACAATCGAAATAATCAATCATTAATTAAATATGATTAATAATCTCACGTCAAGACATCAAATATGAGGTCCATCCTATAGCACTTTGGTTAAGTGGCAGTGGTGGTGTGACCACAAAGATTCAAACATTCGTTGAGTTGTTGTAAACACAAGCTTGTGTCTTTATTGATCCAATGTGCACTTGGGGTTTGAGCCTCAACATTGATTATTAGGATGAAGGGATGTGTGGTTGGGGTTGGAGCCTCTATATTGATTTTTAGAATTAAGTCCCTCATTTATAAACTCATATCTCTCCTTCAAAAAGTCAATATTAATTATTAGAAATGGGATCTCTTTGTTAAAATAAAAACATGAAAATCCTCTTCATATAACTTCAATAATTCATAGCTCCATAATAAAATTATTTCCCATACTCAACATTTAAAAATATATTTTAAAAAAAATGATAAGACAAATAAAAGTCCAATGGCTCATTTCAATGAATCCCTACTCTTGAATCAAGATTATCTAGTCTCTTTCATCAACCCAAGTGGCACTGAAAACACAAATAGCAAGGCATCCCCACAAAAAAATCTTCTATTGGCAAATCCAAGAAGAAAAGCCAATGCTCCGGGTCAAGATAAAGTGACCTTGGTTGTATGAATTTGGCATACCCCAATTGGCTTTTTAGTAGCGTTGTATTCTTTTTGGGTGGATTTCTTGTCAATCACCAAACGCATTGCAAGGGGAGATAAGCTTTTGCTTTCTTCCCAATTAATAACTGTGGGAAAGGACAGTGGTATGTCATATCAGTAAGCTTTGGGAATTAAAGCCGAAAAAGGTTCTTTTGTCAGCACATGGGAAGTTGCAAGAAGCATAGTTAATGGAAAGTTAACCATTGCTGATGACGGGCCATGTGTCTTCAAACGCGACCTTATGATTTGCACGCTGTTGTTATCTTCATTACTTCTCTTGCACGGCATTGTCTGGCCATGAAGTCGACTTCTCCAAACACATGCACGGACAACAGTGCCTGGTTTTTTCCGCAACCTGCTCCATGTTTTGTCCATTACTCTCTTTGTTCACAAGTGTATATGTCAGATTGCTTCTGTCCTTGTCCCCTACCCAATTGATCTCCCCCTCCATAATTCTTATATATTAATCTAAAAAGTGTTCAAACTCCTTGGTTTGTGGATAATTTGTCATGGGTTTTGCTGATTTCTATAATGTAGGTACTTTTGAATGAGTGCTACCACAGCCTACGCTGCAACATATTTGCACCGAGCCGCTGCCCATTTGTCCTGCCCGTCCTTTGACTGACTCCACAGTACATGGAATTAAGTGCTTGATTGCCGTGCATTAAAATTTCGCTTGTTTCAAATTATAACAGTGATTTAAGCCCGTGGCTAAACAGCAGACGATTTGCACTGGAAGTGACAGTTTTTAGAATTAATTAATTTATTTATAAATTACATAATAGTTGTTATGCGATTTATAAATTAATTAATTAATTTGAAAAACTGTCATGTCCAGTGCAAATCCTCTGCTGTATAGACATTGCCGTGATTTAAAAGAGGAAGGGATTAGTTTTATTTATTAATTAAAATTATTTACTTTTTATGTGTTTTTAGGGATTTTATTAGTTTTATTTTAAGATTTACTTTCATGTTTAAAATTATAAATAATATTTTTTAATTTGAATATTCTTTAAAAAAATCTTAAATAACTTTACAATAAAGAATACTAAAATAATTTTTAAAGAATTATAAAATATTGAAAACCTCATTAAATTAGAAAAAGTTAATATCTATAGTAATATTTTGAATTATAATTTTAATCAATTTTGTTCAAATTGTAATACTTTTTATTTAAAGATATAATATGATATGCATAGTAATACTCAAAATTTAATTTATAACTTAAATTTTGAAAAATTAATTAATTTTTATAATACTATATAGTAATAAATTTAAGTAATCTAAGAACTTATTGTTAAATAAACTGTTTAAAAGTAACACCGATGGTTCCCTCGTATTGGGGGAGTGGCTCGTTGCAAATAAGTTGCACCATGGTAAGTTGTCCCTGATTCTTTTTCAGCCCAGATATCGCCTCGTACTCTCATTGGAGTCTAACACTACAATGTCCTTACCTACCACTATTTACTTTTGTAAAATATCATTTGAAATTATATATATATATATATATATATATATATATATATATATATATATATATATATTTATTTGAATATTTAGATTTAATAATAGAAATATATTTTTATTTAATCTTAAATAATTTATAAAATAATAAGTCCTTAATTTACTTAAATTTATTACTATATAATATTATGTACTTGAGCATTCATTAAATTTATAGTAAAACTTATGTCATTACAAAATAATATAGAAATGTTGACTTAAATTATAATTAAAAATAATACTTTAGATATTTGAAACTAAGTTAATTTTTTTTCAATATAAAGTAAAAATATATTCTATTTACTTTTGAACAATTTATTTAATAGTAAATTCTTAGCTTACTTAAATTATTTATAATATAATACTATTAAAAAAATTAATATATATTTAGAAATTTAAGTTTACATATTTCATAAGTTAAATTGTGAGTATTATTATGCATATTAAAATAAAAAGTATTAGAAATATTTCATGATTTTTTATAATCAATTAGAAATCATAATCTAATTTCTTAAATTTATCATTCCAAATTTTAGATGTATCACTTGTTATAATAAATATCTCTAATATAATTATTTGAATATATAAAAGATAAATAAAATTTAAAATTATCATCAAATTATAATTATAATTTAGTGTATATAATCTCAAAACTAAATTATTATTTTTAATATATTAATTATTTTAGTATTATTTATATTGTAATTATTTAAGATTAAAAGAAAATGTCTTTATACATATCATTTTAAATATTCACATAAAAAATATTATCTATCATTTTAGAATTAAACTAAACCCTAACATATAATATATAAAAAAGGTTTGGTTTTAAAAAGAATTAAGTAATAGTGCTATTAAAATATAGAGACAAAGGCCAATATAGTCTGGACACGAGCATAGAGACGGGCAACAACTAGGTGCAAATATGTTGCATCATAGACAATGTGCAACATATTTGCACCCAACCACTGCCCATTTTCCTTGGCCTATGCTTGAGACCATCTGGCTTGTGCCCTATTGTACTTCTTTGGCAAAGCATACAAATATTATCACGAGAATCTTACCATGTAGAACTTTAATTTATTTCAAAAAAAAATTCTTTGATAAGGTTTAGATGGATGAATAGTCACAATAAAATTATAGGTTGATATTAGTTAGCTTTATTATTTTATTCTTTTATAATATTAAAAAAAAAATATCATTTTTTAAATCTAAGTTTACATGCTGATATTACTTAGATTTATTACTTTATAATATTATAAAAAGTTAGTAATTTATTTTTTTAAATTGAAGTTTACATATTTAATAAGTAAATATAGATTTTTTTTTGGAAAAAGAGGGGTAAAAATTTATTAAGACAAAAAGGATTACAACAAGGGGTAAAAATTTATCAGGATAGAAAGGATTACAACAAGGAGAGCTCAATAAGGAACTTTGTCCAGAGCAACAAGTTCATCAAATTCTTGCACCAACTTAAGGGAAAGATGCCCCCTATCCATAATATTCCAACCCAGAGCATGACCAAAAGCCCATTTGGCCAAACAATTAGCAACTCTGTTCCATTCACAAAGAATGTAAGTAAACCTAATGAACTCAAGAGAGGTACAAAAGAGAAGAGTCTGATTAATAATAGTGGCCAGCTCCAACTAACATCCTTAAGCTCCTACGAGGAAAGCAAGTTCACCACCACTTGGGGTTCAAACTTACAGATAATCGTGTGCCATCTCTGCAAACAACATTGTTCCACAACATATAAAATGGTCCGAGCCTCCATGAGATTGTTAGTGTAGTCACCCTTATGCATTGAGAAAAAGAACTTAACTTCACCAAAATTGCAACGAGCCTCTCCCCCAATACTAGTAGGGAACCATCAGTGTTACTTTTAAATAATTTATATAACAGTAAGTTCTTAGATTACTTAAATGCATTACTATATAGTATTATAAAAATTAATTAATTTTTCAAAATTTAAGTTGATGAATTAAATTTTGAGTATTATTATGCATATCATATTATCTCTTTAAATAAAAAGTATTACAATTTGACTTAAATCAGTACAAAATTTTGATTAAATTATAATCCAAAGTATTACTATAGATATAAAAAATTTCTAATTTAATGAAGTTTTCAATATTTTATAGTTCATGCATATCATATTATCTCTTTAAATAAAAAGTATTACAATTTGACTTAAATCAGTACAAAATTTTGATTAAATTATAATCCAAAATATTACTATAGATATAAACTTTTTCTAATTTAATAAGTTTTCAATATTTTTATAATTCTTTAAAAATTATTTTAGTATTCTTTATTTTAAAGTTATTTAAGATTTTTTTAAAAAATATATTCAAATAAAAAAATATTATTTATAATTTTAAACATTAAAGAAAATCTTAAAATAAAACTAATAAAATCCCTAAAAACACATAAAACTAAACAATTTTGATTAATAAATAAAACTAAAGTAATCCCTTTTCCTTTTAAATCATTGTTATAATTTCAAAGGAGGAAAATTTTAATGCATGGCAAACACAATTTCCATGTCAGGGAAGGACAGTGGAGTCAGTCAAGGAATGGGCAGAGAAAACGGGTAGCAGCTCGGTGCAAATATGTTGCACTGTAGCCAGTGCCCTACCAAGTTACCTACTATACTTTTTAGTTGGGTTATATTTATTATTCGATGTGGGTTGGTTTGGAAGGCATATTTTAATAGTTTTTCAAATGGGTTATACATTGTGTATATGACTTCATGCTAAGTGCCATTGTAGACACATTTCATTTGTAAGGTGCTCATTCAAGGTTCAAATGTCTACTATACATTTATCTTGAAGGCCTTGTTCCTTCATTGTGTAGTTGAGCTCCAAGTTTGAACAAGTGAACTGTGGGGAATGATGCCTTCCCAAAGTGACCTTGTAGGAGGAGATCCACACCCAAGAAATTTCCTTGTGGGAAGAGGTGCAACATATGTTGTCTCTCTAGGCTTAGATCAAGCTAAACCCCTAGTTTCCCAAGTCACATGTGCAAAACACAAAATAGGGTTTTTCAAAGCTTCTTAACCCATACAAAGTTGTTCCAATCATAATCAATCAACAATATAACTATATGAAAACTACCAAGAACAAATCACATAAAAGAACCACAAAATTCTATAACTTGACCTCTCAAGTCACACACTCCTAATTGAGACATAAGATATGTAAACATGTTTGTAATTTTGTAAATTTATTTTGGGGAAAAATATTAATTAGACTTTCCTCTTCTTAATGACAGACCTAGAGCACTAAGATTTGAAATGTTGAACACAAAAGCATATATAGTTTAAATTAGAAGCTTATTCATGTCAGTTAATTAGACTATCAAGTTAGAATCATTATCTCTTTTAATGATGCAATAGTGGGTTTAATTAGAATAGCTTACAATAGAGAAGAGAATTGTGAAGATAGTATGTGTGGGCTCTTTTTTCTAGGGCATCTATACCCTAGCTTCATTTCAAGATCTACTACAACATCAGGGGAGGGTCGTGTTTGTCTGTGCTTGGTGAAGAGTGGTTGGTGCAATTAGGGTTTAGGTGTAAAGCTACACCTTTGGCTTTCATGGGCACACCCTCATTGTTGGTAGTGTGTTGACATCTCTCATGGGATTCATGACATGGTTTAACTGCCTCGCATGGATTCTATAAGTCTAGTGGTTGTATTGGGACATTGGCAAGTCAACTTTTGGTGCAATGACAACCACACTAGTATCAAGTTTTGTTAGATCTTGGTCATGGGTTCAAAACTCCTTTCTAAGTTATTTAGACCTACATCAAGTGATGTTGGGGGGTGGTTGTATCGATCATTAACAAGTCAATCTTTTGGTATAATGACAATTTCACTTGTAATATTTTTTCTACACACTTATATGTTTGGGGGTGCTTTGTTATTTTTCTTTTAAGTTCAAACTAGGTTCTTGGGTTTTATTGACCATCGGTTGTGGGAGTTGATGGTTCTTTTGAGTTGCGTGTGACTATTCTTTTGGGTTCTAGCATTGAGAAACTTTCTTATGGACAATTAGGATGTATCATGTTAAGTGTCATGATTACATGAGATCATGATAGGAATTTGAGATATAAATTTGTCTCTTGAAAGAATAACAAAGTCACTCCTAAGGTTCCTTTGGGTTGTTTGCCAATCACCTAAAGAAACCTTAAGAATAATTATATTATTCTTTCAAGAGAAGAATTTGCATTTCAAATTCTTGTCATTTGTCTTTGTCAAGTGTTAGGATTAACCATAGGAAAAAATAACAATTACATGCAAATATAACTAATATAAGAAAATAATAGATTGCATAGAAGAGAACACAAGACACAAAGATTTAACGTGGTTCACCCGATCCTTGGGCTATGTTCACCAACAAGTCCAATATTATTATTATCTAGTGATTACAATCCATAATCTCTTGCATCTCAATACCATTGCAAGAAGCTACAATATCACCATACATTATGAAACCCATAACCCTAAGCCATTTTATACAAGCTGTTTCTGCTTAAAAAATTAGGGCTAGAATAATTTGTCCAATAGAAAAATAGCAGTTGACACCTTTTACAATATAATGTCAATTTTTGGCTTTGAGGGCGTTGCCCCTCAATCGCATCTTGTATTGCGATAGAAGGTACACCTGGGGCATTGCCCCAAGACCCCATCTTGGGGATGCTGCCCCCAAACCCCCATAGAAATAATATGGGGGGAAACTACGTTGAATAAGCCTTCAAGTCTGATTAGGCTCCACATCAAAACAATCTCCCACTTGGAGATTGATCAAACTCCACAACAATGATATTAAGATCAAGCAATATTGGGAGGGGGGATGAATACAATTTTTTTTAAATTATCCTTTAACCACAAAACCATAGAATAATTCAAATGATAAGGCATAGGAATAAAGCATAACAACAAGAGAACTCGTAACACCATAATTTTTTCTTGAGGAAACCCTAACCAAGGGAAGACTTTGACAAGGATTAAACCCACAAGATAATGCACTAATGTAAATGTGTCCCTATTAGGAGACCAAATCCCATTAGGAGTTAATACAATATGTCTAGTACATAAGACTGTAGTAGGGGACTAGACCTTGTTAAAGGTCTTCAACCCTTTTAAAAGTTGAGAACAAAAAGGGATCTCACTACTCGACAATGAAGGTTAAAGTTGCCTTCAAGGATTCAATATCCATTGAATAGAATATTACATCAAAGTTTGGATGTACCCAATGAACTATACATAGCATCACAATGCTCGATTAGTTCCATTGAAGCTCACATTTACTCTATTCTAACATTCAAGGCTCACACATTACAACATTATATCGTAATCATCCATGTCCTCACATACAAAAATGCTTTCCTTTATACCACTAAAATTCTTTATTCTGGATGAATTCAATAAGACTTTATCAAACGTGTTCATACCCATTCCAAAACACAAAATTAAATCATGTTATCCAAGATTTAAGACCTTGGATGTCATCCCTGCAGTGCCAAGTAATTGAATTGTTAAGCCAATTCAATTTACTATGCCAATTTATACAATTACCAAAAATTGTCTTTTATTGCTACCTTCTTGGACATGTGCCACTTCAAACTACTATTTCTTATGTTGCATCACATAATAACACTGGAAATCAAAGTACTAGACCATATACATTCATATAACATATTCTTGAAGTTGTAGACTCGTTTGATAATTCCTTTGTCATCACTGACCAAAATTGTCCAACTATACTATGCATACCCTTCCTAGACTTAGGCATTTTTCACATGACTAGTTAATCAAAGTGTTTCATCATGACTAGTGGGTGTTCCAGAGAGATATATTGCCATCAATGAAAACACGTATATAGTCACCTAGCACAAACATTCCATCAATCTCCCCCTTTGACATTGATGAGAACAATTTTTTGAAAAATGACTAAGTATCCAATACCAAAAACAATATAGTTCAAACTAGCCCATCTAACAATACCCCACTTACTATGAAAAGCACATGATATGGACCACCATAACACAAAGAATATGGATTTAGATGTGGAGAAACATGGAGGTATGAATATCAAAGATGAAGAAAATGTTTCCATGGAGGATGACAATCATGTGTCAAAATACACATTTAAAGATGATGGTACTATTGGAAATAATCAAGACTAGCTAGGTTACTGAGAGGGGAGGGGTGAATCAGTAACCTCAAAAACTTTTAAATCAATTCAGCACTTTAATAATATAAATCATTCACCATTCATTCATCTAATCTACTGTATGCATGAGAAAAGATAAACATTCATAACACATGAACATAGTATTTTGGTGACCCAGAAACTTTCCAAATAGAAAGTAAAACTAGAGTGGGGATGATACCCACAAAACTTCACTACTGCAGTATAAAGTTGGCCTGTTAGGGCTTACATTGACCACTTCTAATGATCTGCCCTATTAAGAGAAATTTGGATTGCTAGATCCACCTTGTTAGAGGTTTTACAAACATATAATGAAGTATTCACTCTGTTAGGAGATTTATACAAAGACTGTTAAGTCTACCCTATTAAAAGATTTGGAAAATTGATTCACCTATTAGGATGAAACAATAGATCTGACTTACAACTTGATTTCTGAATAGATCTTGCAGTACAGATCCCCTCTTGTGATTGATATGTTTTTGCTACTCCTTAATGACCTTGTTGTATACTCTGCTCTGCTACTGATTCACATTCACTCTTCTCAAAGCATTACATTATCCATTCCTTTGACATACTCATGATACATTGCAAATGATACAATACATTACATATATACCATTCCAATATTTACACTTACAAGGTCGGCTAAAACACAAGCAAACAAAATATTATTGAGTCAGCCAAACAAAAGAAAACTTGGGTTCTTCAAGCAAACTTGGTGACCTTCTGATACTCAGCATCCACTGCATTACTTGGCATTGCCACACACTTGGTAGAAGTAGAATCTTGGTCCATACTAATCACACAACATAGCTTGGAACTCGGTAACCATTGGAGACTCAGTAGATATAGTGTCACTTGGTAAATATTGAATCCTTCGTTTACCTTGCATCCACTTGGTAAACACTACACATCCATCACTCAGTAGGCACTGACTTCACATCACACAAACTGATAACTTGGTAGACCCTGTGAAGCTCGGTGACCACTACCTGTTCGGTTAACACTGCTGGACTACACACTCACTCGGTAGCTTTAGGAATGCTCGGTGTGAACTGCTTAAGTGATTAACTTACTTGGCAAACACTGAATGCTCAGTATAAACTGTAGACTTAGTGATGAGCTTGGTAGCCATTTAGAATCAAATAAGTGTTGTTACTAATGACAAATACTACATAATGCCAACAATCTCCCCCTTTGGCATTAATGACAAAAACACTTATGAGCCTTATGTACACTGACATACTGATTTTTTATTTTTCAAAATTGATCTTTGTAAAGCTGTTGTATATGCATTTTCACATATCTCCCCCATACATATGGCATAATATATACATAGCCTTTCTCTGTACATATATCAATCTATTTTCTCCCTGATTTCTCCACAAGCCTCTTACTATCTCTTACTCCCCTTGACTTTTACTATCTCTTGCTCCCCCTTTTTGACAATAATGCCAAAGAGATATGCAAAATGATCAAATAGAGACACCGACATGTGAGAGAAATTCAAAGTGTAACTTGAGAATAAGAGCCAATGTCTTATCCCAATTGTCTTGCAAAATTTTTCAGGTGGAGAGTGCCACTTGAACTTTTGCAGAAAGTTCAATCATATGATCTGCTATAGAAAAATTGTTATCTTGGACCAATATTTTTGAATATGCAATGTGTTTTTGAATTAAGTCCATAATTGGAAGGATCATATTTTGTATATCAATCAGTGTAGACCTAATCCTGGCTTCCTCTCTTAGTAATTCTGCTTGCATCTCTGACAAAAATTTCACCTTCATGTGATGTGATGAGCTTGAACTAGGGTCAAGTTGTAGCCTTTGTGTGCTTGCTTTTATATCTACATCAATCTTATTTAATTTCTCCTTTATATCCTTGGTGAACTCGGTAACATCACAAATCTTGCCAAAAAGTGATGTTACATTTGTGAAGGATTGTTCTAGGTTGCTCAAAATTGAAGATAACTCTACCTGATTTATTGCAATGTGCTCAAGCACTTTATTATCAAATTTCTTCTCTGCCTTCTCAATGAGCTTCTCTTGGCCAAAAGTGTCCTCATTGAATTTATTCGCAGCCTCTTTCAATTGCAACAAAATGTGTTGAGATGAATCAACTTCAACACCTATAGCCTCAGTTATTATATTTTTAGCATTCTCAATTATTGTAAATTCTTTATCTCTCTCATCTCTAAGCTGCTTCTGCCTTGCCTTTTGCTCCAAAAGTTGACTGGCCAGTATCATTTCATCAATTGTGGCAGTGTCCAGATCCATCTTTGGAATAACAATTTCTTTGTCCAAATCAATATCTTCATCAATTGCTTTGCCAATAAGCAGAAGTTTTAGAGGAGTCTTTGGTTCTCTAAGCTACTTTTACCTTGCCTTTTGCTCCAAAAGTTGACTGACTAGTATCATTTCATTAGTTGTGGCAGTGACCAAATCTAACTTTAGAATAACAATTTCTTTGTCCAAATCAATATCTTCATCAATTGCTTTGCTAGTAAGCAGAAGTTTTAAAGGATTCTTTGGTTTTACTTTTGAACTTACTTCCTTGGACTTAGAAATGGAAACAATAGTAGAAGTAGCTAGACTTGCAGTAAAAACTTGAATTAGTCCAACTAAAGGAAAATTGAGAGAAGTACTAGCTATATACAAAATGGACGTGCTTCCCAAAAATGAAGTACCAATAGGTAATGTACAAGCTGGAATACTTGCAATTGGAGAACTGATTGAAACAAAGGTTGACACACTTAAAGCTATAGAGGAAAAAACTATAGAACATACTAGCAAACTTACTGAACATGCTACAGTAGAAGTTGACATAATTGAAGAACTGGCAGCTGTGCATACTGCTGAAGTATATTGCTTGGGAGCTGATGAAGAGGGTTGCACCTCAGTAGATGAAGTGGTAGACACTTCCATTGTAGATACCTGGAGCTGTGAGGTAGTAGGTGCAGATGATATTTCTGAGGTGGTTGCAATCATTCCTATTGAAGCTAACTCCAACCCTAATGATGTTGATGGCTTAGGTGGAGAGTGAGGAAGAGAAGTAATGACTTTTGCTACAATTTTCATTGGATCGTCTTCTTCATTTTCTTCCTTGTCTTCTTCTTCAGCTTCTTCCTCTTGCTCTTCATCATCAACCC
Organism: Cupressus sempervirens; assembly: GCA_028749045.1. Lineage (NCBI taxonomy): Eukaryota > Viridiplantae > Streptophyta > Pinopsida > Cupressales > Cupressaceae > Cupressus > Cupressus sempervirens. The sequence continues at coordinate 67,794,251 of CM053783.1, forward strand.
TTAATGCCTAATAGTCTTCCAAATCAAAAGTAACAGATGGAGTGTTAACATCTTCATCATCATCACTGTCATCATCATCATCCTTGATCTCCACTAGATCATCACTAGGCTTGTGCAAATGATAGATGTTCTTCCACATGTTTGTTGGATCTCTAACAAGATGCTCAATATCTTTGATTAAAATCAAACATGTATGAAATCTAATCATCATTTTTCCTTTATTGTTCTTCATTACTGCTTTGACTTCTGCATTTGTAAGATTTGGCAGTAACTTCCTCAAAGATTGTTCATAAATATATTTTGCTGTCTATACAACAGATTCCCACCTTGGTTGCAATGTTACCAACAATTCTTTTGAAATTTGAGGAGCAATTTGGTCCAGGGAATACTTCCATTTTCCCATTTTGGTGAGTACCAACTCCTCAATTTGCATCTTCTCAACATTAGTCTTTGTCTCAAACTTTAGGGCCTTGAAGTTTGTGATGCCAACTCCTTCTTCCATTTGTTTCAACCTTTCCTGGAAGGTAAGTGGGGGCTTTCTGAGCACAACTTCACCTTTGCCTTTGCCTTTTGATCTCCTGGTGAAAATAGTTGTGGAGGCCTTTGGAGGTTTTGTAATGATTACCCTCCCTTTCTTCTTGGCTGGCTTTGCCTTCTTCTCTGATTCTTGCTCTCTTCCTTCTTCTTCTTCTTCTTTTTCTTCTTCATCCTCTCCTTTTCCTTCTGTAAGCATAAGAGGGCCAGTGGTAGTTTTCATCTTTGCTACTTTCCTCTTTCCTTTGCTGATTGCCTGAGGTAACTTGATTTCTAGTTCAATTATGGCTTTTGCCTCATCATATGTGCCAAAAATTGGTTGCTTTGGATCAATTGGTTCATTTATTAGTGCTTCAATAATATCCTTGGTTTCATCAATATTGACCTCATAAGGGAGAGGTTTCACCCATGTAACTTGGGGCCTGACTACCTAAATGTACACTCTATCACAATCAACCATGAAACACACATCATCTTTGTAATCCTCAACAAGTTTGGGAGGAATCCTGAACTTGTTGTTCATACTTTGCTTGAAATCTTCAAAATAATTGTCCATAATGCTATCAAAGTTTATACCCATTTCTACAATAAATTCATTTATTTGATACAGGATAGGAACATCTTTTCTACACACAATAGAACCTTTAGATGGGAAAAACTTTTGCACATAGAAGAAGAAACATGTCAACAAAGAACAAAATTTACAAGGATTGTTCTTTGATGTTTAGATGTTGTCCATATTCTTATTCAATTGCTTTAAGAGTAACTCTAACAAGTCAAATTCCATATTTTTCTTCACAACTTTAAATGCTAAGTCCACTGCCTCACATGGCACATTGTTTAAATGACTAGAACTATAAATTTTGTGGGTGATTACATGAATGCCAAACCTTAACTCCACATTAGACATGGTGCTAGTTTTCAAACCTCTACCATCCCACTCGGCTAGGGTTTTCTTCTGGAGTTCATCCCGACCTAGGGTTTTAGTAGATTTTGCTTTACTCAGCATGGGAAGACTAGTAATCTTGTGAATCATCTTCTTGGTTATTAACACAAGCTGCTCTAACCATAATTGTCAATTGTGCACACAACTGAGAATATACCTAATCCATTTAATTTGAAAACTTCTTGGCAGGTGTGTGATATGAGTCAACCCTTTGGTTTCTAAGTGCTTATGCTCAGGTTTTAATGAACCCTCAACACACATTTCTTCTAAAGCACTATCCATTTATAGGGTTCCTATCTCCTAAATAGAACACTTAAAATGAGTGTGAATATCGTTGATCAGAAGTACCTTGGGTGGAATTTGAGATTGCCCACCATTAGGGTCAAGTGCATCCATAACTGCTAGAACTAACTTGAAATTTGGCACTTTCCACTCCACACCCTTAACCAACATTTCTAAACCTCTTTTTGCCTTGCTATTGCTGCTACTCCTAGATGCCATCATTGCTCAATAAATGATAGAATTTTTTTGAACAAATTCTTTGCTGCAAATTTGCTTGAAATCGCTTGAGTGCACTTGGAAATCTCTTAGCTCTGTGAACTCTAAAGTCATGGTGAAAAATGAAGTCAAATTCTGCCCTTTTTGATGAAAATTCACCATTAATGCTAGTTACCATAATGACATAGTGCATGAAATATTGTCATCCACTCACTAGCTCGGTAGAAACTTGTGACTCGATGATCAAACAAATCTTTCATTACTCCCAACCTAGCTCGGTTGAGTCCGTGACCAACCTTGCTTAGTAAGGCCTAATCCCATGTGATCCCTTTGTATCTAAAATATTGATTTGGATCTTCTGCTTTTTCATTTGGAACTACTCTAGATATGACTTGATGATATAGTTCTAGTTCCTCCTTCAAAGAATTTAATTGGAAATGGTGGAGTCAGCCACTTCTTGAGTGACATGACCATCATTTGAACTATTCTGCTCGATGGATTTGGGAATCCACTGTTGTCTCATCTGCTTCCTAATGTTATCAGCTTTAGCTTTCTTTTCATCTTCAACTCTTCCTATCTTCATGTAGTTTTTAGCTATATGACCAATTTTAGTGCATGTATAACATCTTACTATTGAATCTCTCTTTCTCAAGTGATGCCTTGTAAAATCTATGCCAATGTGTCCATATTCTCCACAATAGTGACATCTACACCAAGTGTTGTAATCCCAACCAAATATTTCTTTGACAATTTGTTCAGTTGGATTAAATGATTTGGATCTGCATTTAGATGCCTTGTGACCTTGTTTCTTACATTTGTGACATTTGCCTTCAAATTTTGGTTTTTCCTTGCATTCATTAGCTTTATGACCATGTTTACTGCAGTTGTAACATTTTCCATTGAATTTTTCCTTTCCATTGCTCCAACATTTATTTAATGTATGATCTGACTTACCACAGTGATTGCAAGTAGATCTTTGATTCCTTTAGGCGCCTTGTTTTGAAGATTCACCTTCTTCTTTGTAACCAAGTCTTGCTTTACCTTTTTGCCTATGAAGGTTCTGCTCACTTTGCTGATTTAGTTGATCAATATCTGCTTGAGATTTCATCATCCTTTCATTGAGTTTCTTTTTAGAAATTAGATCAGCTTTCAATCTTTCATTGATCTATCTTTCAGTGATTAAATTATTCCTTAAACTTTCAGTTTTACATCTCAGAGTCATGATTTCCTCATTTGCATTGGAGAGTTGATTGATAAGACTTTCTTGTTGAATGGATTGATTTTGATTTGCATTGTTCCTTGCCTCCAAGTCTTCACTTGTCTTATTCCTTTGTTCCAAGATTTCACACATTCTTATTGACTGAATTTCTTGTTCTCTTTTCAATTTTGTTACCTCTTCTTACAGAGAGCTATTCTTTTCTAGGAGTTCTTTGATTGCCTCATTAGCTTCATCTGAACTAATTGATGGGAAAAAGTCTTCAATCTTTTCTTCAACATACTAATGATTATTCATCTATCTTGCAAGTTCCTTCCTTCTTTTTAGAGATAGGGAAAGATGGTCTTTAGCTTCCTTGAGTTGAGCGATGGCCATCTCCAGATCTAGCTTTTCATTCACAATAGATTTGTCAAGTCTGAATATCTCCATTGCCCTTGATCTTTGCTCATGCTGTCAAACTTTATCCTAAGAACCACAAAGCTCTGATACCAATTGTTGGAAATAATCAAGACTAGCTAGGTTACTGAGAGGGGAGGGGTGAATCAGTAACCTCAAAAACCTTTAAATCAATTCAACACTTTAATAATATAAATCATTCACCATTCATTCATCTAATCTACTATATGCATGAGAAAAGATAAACATTCATAACACATGAACATAGTATTTTGGTGACCCAGAAACCTTCCAAATAGAAAGTAAAACTGGGGTGGGGATGATACCTGCAAAACTTCACTATTGCAGTATAAAGTTGGCCTGTTAGGGCTTACATTGACCACTTTTGATGATTTTCCCTATTAAGAGCAATTTGGATTGCTAGATCCACCTTGTTAGAGGTTTTACAAACATACAATGAAGTATGCACTCTGTTAGGAGATTTATACAAAGACTATTAAGTCTACCCTATTAAAGTATTTGGAAAACTGATTTACCTATTAGGATGAAACAACAGATCTGACTTACAACTTGATTGCTAAATAGATCTTGAAGTACAATTCACCTCTTGTGATTGATATGTTTTTGCTGCTCGTTAATGACCTTGTTGTATACTCTACTCTGCTACTGATTCACATTCACTCTTCTCAAAGCATTACATTATCCATTCCTTTGACATACTTATGATACATTGAAAATGATACAATACATTACATATATACCATTCCAATATTTACACTTACAAGGTTGGCTAAAACACAAGCAAATAAAATATTACTGAGTCAGTCAAACAGTAGAAAACTTGGGTTTTTCAAGCAAACTTGGTGACCTTCTGATACTCGACATCCACTACATTACTCAACATCATCATGCTCTTGGTAGAAGTAGAAGCTTAGTCCATGCTAATCACACAATGTAGCTTGGAACTCGGTAACCATTGGAGACTCGATAGATATAGTGTCAGTCGGTAAATATTGAATCCTTCGTTTACCTTGCATCCATTCGGTAAACATTACACATCCATCACTCAGTAGACACTGACTTCACATCACACAAATTGATAACTCGATAGACACTGTGAAGCTCGGTGACCACTGCTTGTTTAGTTAACACTGCTAGATTGCACACTCACTCGGTAGCTTCAGGAATGCTCAGTGTGAACTGCTTAAGTGATGAACTTACTTGGAAACCACTAAATGCTCAGTATAAACTATGGACTGAGTGATGAGCTCGGTAGCCATTTAGAATCAAATAAGTGTTGTTACTAATGAAAAATGCAACATAATGCCAACAGGTACAAATGCATTGATTTATGACACGTTTGGTACTAGCACATTTGATGACAATGGTGATCATGATGATCAAATTGATGTTCATGATATGCATCTACATGAGAATACAAACATGACCCTTTATGTAGGGTCCTAATCAACTCTTCTTTCTGCTATATTGTTGTTGGTGAACTTGAAGGTTATGAATGGCTTATCCAATATAACAATGTCAAGTATGTTAAGATATTTCATATTTATCATTATAGCTAATAAAGACTGAACCATGTGCCATTGCTATTGTTTATATGAAAAACTATTATTTTTTGTTGTAAATTGTTAGGTGAGTTTGTGTTGCCACCATCAAATATTCTACTTTGTTCATATTGTGAATTATCGGACATTATGAAGATATTGGAATAGATTATCAAGCAATAGATGTCTATCCCAATGATCTCTTAAAGAGAATGAATTTTCACAAGAATGCCCTAAATGTTAGACAAGTAGATATCTAATAGATCAAACAACAAGAAATATGCCTCATAAGGTTCTTTGTTATATTTCTATTATTCCACACATGCAATGATTATTCAAGTGCAATAGCTTGGCTCAATTTATGGATTATCATGCATGCAATAGAATTTGAGATGAATTTATTTGAATGTCTATGGATGGTTTGACATAAAGGAAAAGTGGTTTCAATTTAAAGAAGAACCTTGTATCTTAGACTTTCATTGGCAGTAAATGACATGAATCCATTTGGAGAGATGGGATCTATTTACTTAATGTGACCTATTTTTTAATCAACAAGGTAAGTGCACCAAGATGGTGTGCAAAAAGTGGTGTATAAGTGGACACCTTTTTTCTAAAATCAAGTAAACTTGATCTTAGATGGGACATAAAGGAAAAGTGGTTTCACTTTAAAGAAGAACCTTGTATCTTAGATTTTCATTAGCAGTAAATGACATGCACCAATTTGGAGAGATGGGATCTATTTACTTAATGTGACCTATTTTTTTATCAACAAGGTAAGTGCACCAAGATGGTGTGCAAAAAGGGGTGTATAAGTGGACACCTTTTTTCTAAAATCAAGTAAACTTGATCTTAGAAGAGTCATATGAGGGCCATGCACTCAAAATAAGAAAATGTATAAATTTTTTTTGTAGTACTCTGAATCTACTTCCTCAACTACTTAGGTTTTTTCAAAATAGATAAAATTAAGAGGGTCAAACTTCACTTGCACAGAAAATTGTTCCTATAACATAACATAGTTGTTACCATGTGCCCCACAAAACATATAGTTATATTTAGTATTTTAAAAAAACCTTCCGGTAGGATGGTATGTAAGAGGGAGATCTAGAAGTTGTGTCTTTTTTTATAATTTTATGACAAGTAGTTTTTTTTTATGATTTTTTGAAGTGATCCCATTCTAAAATTCTAGTACCTATTCATGTGATGGGCATAACTTGCATCAAAATAATATAAAATCAACACTTTTTTCTAAAAGTGTATAGATTCAAGTGTAGAAACATAATATATAATTTATTTCCATTTGGTTAAGTGGATCAAAATTTATTTAAAAATTGGTAGACATATGTTTGAGAGGACTACGAAGACACTAATTTAGAAAAATTAACTTCACAATGCTAATGTTGTCCAAAAATTTAAAAAAATAAATGTTTAGAAAGGTAATAATATGTGTGAGATTATGGTGGTGATTGTAGAGATACCAGTTCACCATTTGCAAGCCTGATGAAGTCAAAGACGAGAATTAATCTTAGAAGATGAAAAAACCATTGAATACAATTAGTTAATTGTGTATTGTCTTTGATGTTACACAAAATGTCATATCTTTACCAGTCAGTATATGCTGAGCTCACTCAAGCATTGAAGATAGTTTTCTGTGTCTATCATGCATTCTAGTGTTTGCCAAATTTAGAAAGTAGTGTCAATTGAGTTAATTGGGAAGACAAAGAGAAGCTCACTGAAGTTGAGTGTTAATTGAGCTCACTTGGTTAATGAAGGAAAAGTTAAATAGAACTAGTGTTAACTGAGCTCACTCAGTTACCAAATGAAGTTTGTGAAAATGCACTATTAACTGAGTTCACATGGTTAACATAGGAAAATCATTTCTAAGTTAGTTTCTACTAAGTAGGGTCGACTAACAAAGGATTTTTTTGTTTTGGCATATTGAGGTTAATCAATTTTTTTGTTGGTTCTAGCCAATTGAGGAGATGAATATTAATTATTCTAAGTTCTATTCAAGTCAACTTGACAATGCATAAGGTATAAATATAAGGTCAAGTTGAGAATCGAGTGTGTGAAAGTAAATTGAAGAATAGAAGATGCTTAGAGGAAGCGAATTAGAAGGATAAGCAGAATATCCTCTAACAAGGTGGCATTTCTAAATTGAAGTATCTAAAGACCTCTAAGAAGGCCACTCCTAATAGGGTCACACCTAAATTTGTATTTTGTAACCTTTCATAGGGTTGACTCCTAATAGGGCTCACTTCATAAGAGTGAAAATATGTAACTAGTTGCAATTGGTGGTTTTTCCCAAATTGAGTTTCCACTTTAAATCTTGGTATCACTTGTGTTGATGCTATTTATTTTATGTGCATGCAACTAAGTTAAGTAAGGTTAATCATAGATAATATCTTAAGATTTTCATTTTCTAAGTTACAGTTGTTATTTCAATGTTTGTTGAGTTACAACATTTGCTAGTGTAAACCAAGTGCTTGTGTGTTTCTCAAGTATCAATAGTTTTAGTGAAGCTTATATTATGTGTTGACATCTAAGGGATTTGGAATTTATTTGAGTGGTAATTGAATCACCCCTCCCCTCTCATTTAATCCTCTTATATTTTGAACAATTGGTATCAAAGTTTCTTGGTGCTTGTAGAGAAGGTTTCAAAGACCTAAGCTAAAGATCAAGGCATCATATATAAGAGAGATTCCCAAATTGGACAAAGATAACTATGAGGAATGGCAAGGACTTATGAAGTTTCATTTGGAAACCATCAATGATTTAGGTTTGAAATATTTGGAAAATGCTTACAAAGCTCCTACTGGAACATTGACTGTGAAACAAATTGTTAAAAAGAAAAATAATAACATCACGATGATTGACATTGAATGAACTCTTAACTATGTTGAATTTGATGAGGTCAAAGGATGTGCTACTGATCATGACATGTGGACCAAACTGAAGGATACCTATTGAGGTGATGATAATGTGAAAAGAGCCAAGGTAGAAAGCTTGAGAGGTTAGTTTGATTAGATGGAGAAGAGAGAGGATGAAAACATTGTAAAATATTTTGAGAGAATCAAAGCCAATACTAGTGCTATCAAAGCCTCTAGAGGAATAATTGAAGATGTGATAGTGGTAAGAAAGGTACTCAGGACCCTTCTTCCTATCTATGCAATCAAAGTGTCTTCTATTCAAGAGATGAGATGTGATCCAAATAACAAGATAACTTTGGATGCTCAAGTTGGAAGATTGATTGTATTTGAACTAGATAATTGTGATAATTATACTCCTAGTTCTAGAAATCTTGAGTCTGCATTTGAAGCCAAGGTATCACCCAAGAAGAAAGCAAAAATGTCAAATAGAAAATAATCTAAAAGTGAAGGGGAAGATAGGTCTAATAGTGATCTTGAAGCCATTGAAGCATTGCTTGCAAGAAGGTATCCTAAAGGCAAAGGAAAATATACAGGTAAAATCCATTTAATTTGTTTTTCTTGTGAAGAAGTCAAACGCATTGATGCAAGATGTCCAAATAGAGAAGACAAAGATGAAAAAGAGCACACCAAGTAAAAAGGCAAGAAGGATTTCAAGAACTTCAAGGACTACACGGACAAAGGTAAGAAATCTCATTTTATGGCTAAAGATTTAGATAGTAGTGAAGATGATGAAATGGTATATATATTTGTAAAAGATGAATCTGATGATGAAGGAGATAAAACGACACTTATTTCTCATGTTAGAAAAAATGATACATGGATGGTTGATAGTGGTTGCTCACATCATATGACTAGTGACAAAAAAAAGTTTGAACATACAGAACATCATGATGGTGGAAGTGTGAGATTTGGATACAATGAACCATGTTGTATAAAGGGAAAAGGCTGTATCTCACTAACCAATGGACTTAGATGTGATAATGCTTATTAGGTTGAAGGACTAGAGAATAATCTATTGAGTGTGGCATAGTTGAATAACATTGGATTCAAGGTAGAATTCATGAATGGGAAGGCCAACTTACTAGATGGAAAATGAAATCTATATGAGTTTGGTAAACAAACCAAAGGTAATCTATTCTACCTAGATCTCAGTGAAATTTCATGTTTCATTTCTCAAGTAGAAGAAAGCTAGTTGTGGCATAAAAGGTTATGCCAGTGAACTTTGATAATTTGATCAAGATAAGAAAAAAAAAAAGAGTGAGAAGTATTCCTAGTTTGAGGAAACCTAATATGGGCCTATGTAAAAATTGTCAAATTTGTAAGATGGGAAAAACAAGTTTCAAAAGCAAGAACTGACATTCTGAAGAAGTCTTGGAGCTGGTTCAAAAAAACTTATGTGGACCTATTGGAATAGAGAGATACATTGGAGATAAGTATTTTATTATTTTTGTTGATGATTATTGTAGAATGATGATTGTAATGTATCTGAAAGAGAAGTCAGAATCTTTTCAAAAGTTTAAATGGCATCTAACAAGAGTAGAAAAGGAAACTAGAAAGAAGCTGAAGTGTTTGAGATTAGATAGTGGTGGTGAATCCATCTCTAATAAATTGAATGAATTTTGCACTAAAAGAGGAATTAAAAGACAAGTATCAACCCCTATTACACCACAAAAAAATGTTATTGCTAAAAGAAGGAATAGGTCCATCATGGACTGTGCAAGAACTTTGATGATAGAAAATAATGTTGCAATCAAATACTGGAAGGAAGGAATTAGTACTGTAGTGCATACATTGAATAGAGTATAACTAAAGAAAGACTTAAATCAAACTCCTTATGAACTATGGTATGGCTACAAACCTAGTGTAAGTTACTTGAAAGTATTTGGTAGTAAATGTTATATTCTGAAAGAGACTAGGAAAGGTAGATTTGATGTCAAAGGTGATGAAGGCATATTCCTAGGATGCTCCAATAGAACTAAAGCATATTAATGTTTCAATTTATCCACTCATAAGATCATAGAAAGTGCACATGTGAGAATTGATGAGTTTGTAGAAAAGAGTGAAGAATAGAGTAGCAAAGAACCTAAGGATTACAAAAAGTTTATCTACTATGAACCTAATACATTGCCTAATCTAATTGGAAGTCAAGAGACTTCACCTCTCGAGTTCCCAAATTCTCTAGAAGCACCCGAGGTGCAACTAGTGCAAATCAAGTCATAGTCTCAAGGGCTTGAGTTGCAATCAGAGGCTATCAAGTTGTAGCCAAGGCAAACCAAGTCTGAAGGACCCAAATCATAGATAGTGGGACTCGAGCTTGATATAGAAGATTATGGTGAGGCTAGTGGAACAAGTTCTAAATCTAAAGTACCCATATTTGCAAGATATGTCAAAAGGCACCACACACTTGATCAGATCATTGGAGACAAGTCAAATGGTACAATGGCAAGAAAAAAATTGAAAGGTACATGCTTTCTTACTAAATTTGAACCTAGATCAGTTAAAGATGCTTTGGATAATGAAAGCTAGATTGAAGCTATGGATGAAGAGATAGAATAGATAGAGAGGAATAAGACCTAGACTCTTGTTCCTAAACCCAAGGATAAGAATATAATTGGCAAAAAATGGATTTCCAAAAATAAGCTGAATGAAGATGGAGAAGTTTCCACAAACAAAGCAAGGTTAGTATGCAAAGGTTATTCTCAAGAAGAAATTATTGATTATGGTGAGACTATGGTAAAACTTTTGCTCTTATTGCAAGATTAGAAGGTGTTAGAACTTTATTTGCTTATGTTGCACATAGAGGATTTAAAATTTATCAAATGGATGTAAAACCTACATGCTTGAATGGAATTTTTGAAGAGGATGTTTACATAGAATAACTTGAAGATTTTGTAGATCCTAGCAAAAAGGATATGGTTTGTAAATTGCTCAAAGCATTGTATGGTCTCAAGAAAGCTCCCAAATCTTGGTATCAAAGACTTCATAACTACTAGATAAAGATTGGTTTTTAAAGAACAAATGATAACAACAACTTGTATATCAAAGAAGGACTAGACAAGAAGATTGTATTCGTTGAAATCTTTGTAGATGACACATTGTTTACTAGAAATGATGACTTGTGCAAAGCCTATTCAAAAGAAATGAGTAAAGAATTTGAGATGTCCATGTTTGGAGAGATAAAATTCTTTATTGGATTACAAATTCAACATAAGAAAGATGGTATCTACATTACTCAACCCAAATATATCAAGGAGATACTAAAGAAGTTTGTAATGGAGATTCAAGACCAGTTGGAACACCTATATCTATTGGAAATAATATTTCCAAGGAGGTAGATCGGACCACACATAGATTAATGATTGAAAAATTTCAATATGTAGTGCAAATGAGGCTTGATATTGCATTAGCAGTTGGTATGGTCATAAGATTCTCAACGAATCCCAAAGAAAATCACATGACGACAATCAAGAGAATCATGAGGTATCTGAAAAGTACTGAATACTATGGATTATGGTACAAGAAAGGAGGCACTTTAGATTTGGAGGCCTTCACAGATGCTGATTGAGCAGGAAGTGTTGATGATAGGAAGAGCACCAGTGGTGGAGCATTCTTTCTTGTACAAGACTAGTGTCTTGGACAAGCAAGATGCAAAATTGTATTTATCAGTCTACAGTAAAGGTAGAGTATGTGGTATTAGCAGTTAATTTATCCAATGTTGTTTGGTTCAAGCAACTATTGCTAGGTATGGAGGTAGAGATAAAGAATCCAGTGGTTGTCTTCTGTGATAACTCTAGTGCAATTAATATATCAAAGAATCCTCTGATGCATACCAAGACCAAGTAAATTGCTATAAAATATCATTTTATGAGAGAATTGGTGTAAGATAAAGAGCTAAGATTGGAATATGTGAATACTAAAGAAAAAATTGTAGACATGTTCACTAAGCCACTACCTAAGGATGCATTTTTGTATCTAAGAGGTAAGTTAGGGGTTATTCCCCTATTTGAAACTCACTAATGAAGTTTAGTGATGCATAAAGGGAGAATGAACTTGGTCTGATATCAAGGAGGGAGAGTTTTTTATCAGAAAAAAATATTGAAGACAAATTTTGGTGACAAAGGGAGAAACTGAAGGTAGAGGGAGTTCACACTAATAGAGGGAGTTCTCAAGGTTCAGAATCAAAATGAAACTAAGGATATTTTCCTTAATTTGTTTTTCTCTAAAAAAAATTTCATGGTATTATGACGTGTTGTTTTGCCATCAATGCTAGAGAGGAAGATTGTTGAATACAATTGGTTAATTGTGTAGTGTCCTTGATGTTGCAAAAAATATCATATCTTTACTAGTCAGTGCATGCTGAGCCCACTCAAGCATTGAAGATAGTTTCCTATGTCTTCTGTGCATTCTAGTGCTTGTCAAGTTTAGAAGTAGTGTTAGCTGAGTTAACTCGGGAGAAAAAGAGAAGTTATCAAAAGTTGAGTGTTAACCAAGCTTACTCAATTAATGAAGGAAAAGTTGGATGGAACCAGTATTAACAAAGCTCACTCAGTTACCAAAGGAAGCTTGTGAAAATGTAGTGTTAATCAAGTTCACTTGGTTAACACAAGAAATTATTTCTAAGGTAGTATCTACCGAGCAAGGTCGGCTAATGAAGGATTTTCTTGTTTTGACATATTGAGGTTAATTAATTTATTTTTTGGTTCTAGCCAATTGAGGAAATGAATATTAATTATTCTAAGTTATATTCAAGCCGGCTTGACAATGCATAAGATATAAATATAAGGTCAAGTTGACGATTGAATTTGTGAAAGTGAATTGATGAATAGAAGATGCTAAGAGGAAGTGAATTAGAAGGATAAGAAGAATATCCTTGTGAAACTAAAAAAGATACATTTGATAAAAAAAGGATCAAGTATACAAGCCATAATTGAGATTTGTAATCAACAATTTAATTGCATAAGAAATTAGGTCATCTCATTTTTACTCTCTAACCATTGTAATAGTGATCTAAATCTCTTAACAGAGTTGGCTTAACAACTATTTGTAAATCCTTTAATAAGGTGGCATTTCTAGATTGAAGTATCTAAAGACCTCTAACAAGGCCATTCCTAATAGGGTGATTAAATCCTCTAGTAGGGTCATACCTAATAGTGTGTTTTAAAACCTTTACCAGGGTTGGCTCCTAACAAGGCTCACTTCAGAAGAGTGAAATTCAGTAACTAGTTGCAATTGGTGTTTTTTCCCAAATTGTGTTTCCATGTTAAATCTTGGTGTCACTTATGTTCATTCTATTTCTTTTATGTATATAAAACTAAGTTAAGTAAGGTTAATCACAGATAATATCTTAAGATTTGCATTTGCCAAGTTACAATTGTCATTTTAGTGTTTGTTGAGTTACAACATTTGCTAGTGTAGATTGAGTACCTATGTGTTTGCCAAGCATCAATATTTTTAGTGAAGTTTATATTCTATGTTGACATCTAGGATTTATTTTAGTGGTAACTGATTCACCCCTCCTCTCTTAGTTACTCCTCTTATATTTCCAAAAAAAAAATCTAAAGCAACAAAAATGGAGGGTAAAAATCAACCCAAGCCTTTGAGTAGGTTAATGAACCTATTACAAAGCCTAAATGTGGTCACACTTTAATGTTTAATTAATGTGATCATGTTATGAATAGTAAAACTCAGTTCTCATACTTTCTATAATGTGATCACATTATGAATAGTAAAACTCAATTCTCATACTTTCCATAACGTGATCATGTCATATGTGTTTAGAGCTAAAGTCAATTGCCACTTCCCATTAACATTATATATTGACACAGTGCAATGTAGGGGAATCCCCAAAGGATATGTCTAAACCCCTAGCATATAACCACATAGCGGAAACACAACAACAAGAAACAATAATACAAGATCTGATACCAAATCACAACCCTTTATTCATAAAATAATTGATTGCATACAATATGCTTGACTGTAAGGCCTTCTGAGTTAGGGCCAAATACAAACAACTGTTACAATATCAGTTCTACAAGATCTAACAAGATCCAACTTACAATCTCAATCCCAACTATTTTAGATACACAACTAGATAAGAACACCAAGAAGAACCCACACTTGTACCCTCAAGTCCACCAAGTAATCCTCTAGTTCTCAAACCACAACCCTAGCTCTTCAAAGTTCACATCTACACTTCATCCCCTTATCCAAGCTTGATGATCACCCTTCTCCTCTACCTAAAGACTCCACAAAACCCCTTACTTATACTCAACTAAGCCACAAGTTGACTTGTTGGTGTTTCAAAACATCATGTTTCAAAAACCTATTGATAGGAATAGAATACATCTAGGGGTAGCTAATTCCCATATTCAACATACTTATTCAAATACTAGGGCCAAATATAAGGCTAAACCCTTCGTCTACTTCAAGCCCTAGAAAACCTAGGTGGGTGTACCTCAAATTCATTCATATGGTACGAGTGCTAATGCATACACTTGAATCTAACAAAGTAGATAATACCCTTAATCTTCTAACACTTATACAAACAATCATGGATATGATATAGCTAATGACATAACACATGCTTTTGACAAGCTAAGTGGGGGCAACTCTTTTCAGCTCCTAAATAGAAAGAGAAAAGGATTTTGATTATAAATTTGGTTTCAACATAGACAAGACATGAGAAACACAACATATTGATCTTGTAGCTGATCAATGCCTTATTTATTGGGAAATTCCACAAATTAGTGACACATATCCCTAAAAATCATTGATGCATTTCATGTATCAGGACTTCATAATCTGTCCATTCACCTTGTGAATCAGACATTTGCATCTTTTTGAATCTCATACTCAACTTATCCCTTCATGAAATCTGCAACCCCATTATGGTAAATCAAGTACTTACATGACTCCTTGAATCATAAGAAAAGCAAACCACGACATATAACCTAAAACATATTGCAACTGGACTTGTGCTCTTTGTTCACAAATCACAGAAGGTTATTGATAACGTGAATAGGAGACAAGAAACCAGACTAAAAATAAAACTTGATGCTGCATTTTTATTCATTTCCTTGAAACAAATAGATAAAGGATGTATGAAATTGAATCATAAAACTGCTAAATAGACTAGAACTATTGGTATTCTCATTACTTACCATTCATTACAAGAGAAATGCTGAAGAGTGGTGGAATCACAGTCATGATAGAAATTTAAACTTAATTGGAACCATCCTTGTGGTATCATAAGAGTGAAAAATGTCCAAGAACTGGAACCAACTTATGGTCTCACAATAGTTGAAATGATTTTTCAACAAAAAATTGGAACCCTATAAAAAGAGAAGAGAAGAGAATATAAAGACAAAAAGCAATCCTAGATAAGATCAGATGTTGCCATTTGTCCACTTGAAAAGCTTCCATTTGTTGATGCAGAACTTCTCTCTACTCTCTTTCTCTGTAAGTGAAAATCATATTTGATCCTTTTTAAGCTGAAGAATATTCTAAAAATATCTTTGAAATGATGGAACATGTAATTAATTAAGGAGATACCAGATCTGATATTAAACTAGGGCCAAAAACACTCACCAAATGACTTCTAGAGGCAAAAAGAGTCTCTTAGAATTATTTTCCTCCAAAAATGGAGTCAACAAACTTCATGTTTTCTCTCTAACTGATTTTGATAATTAATCATGAAAATGATCCATTCCACTAAGAATGCTCCCTGTTAGATTATGGTGACTGATCAGGAAAGTACTATACATACTTCATAATTAGTTGGGTCGTGGCCAACGTTGAAGCTGACATATTATGGCCGACATATGGCCGACATGTTGTAACCCTAAAATGGATAAAATACTTGTATAAAAGGGTTTAGGGTTAGGTATTTTCATTATGTTGTGATGAAAAATTGCTTCTTGCAGAAGTATTGAGCTGTAAGGGATTATGGATTGTAATCAGGTTGTAATCACTAGATTGTAATAATATTGGACTTGCTTTTTGGTGGACGTAGCCCAGGGATTAGGTGAACCACGTTAAATCTTGGTGCCTTGTGTTCATTTCTGTGTGATCTATTATTTTTTGTTATTGGTTATATTTGCATGTATTTTTTTATTTCTGTCCGTGGTTTATCCTAACAAGTGGTATCAGAGCCTAGTTGTTTTTCAATTATCCTTTGCAAGAAAGTTTCACGGTTGAGTGGGAGTCTCACGGTTGAGTGAGAGCAATGGCAGATGAGGGTAAGCTGAGGGTTGATAAGTTTAATGGGCAAAACTTCTAGTTATGGAAGATGCAAATGGAAGACTATATGTATCAGAAGGATTTATGGAAGCCGTTGGAAAGCAAAGCCAAGAATTAGGGAACTATGTCAGATGCTGAATGGGATCTTTTGGACAGAAAGGCACTCGGAAGAATTCGATTATGCTTGGCACCATCAGTGGCATTTAATATTACAAAATCAAAGATGACAGGAGAGTTGATGAAAACCCTAGTGACACTATATGAAAAGCCCTCCACTTCAAAAAAGGTATTTCTCATGAAGCATTTATTTAATATGAAAATGGCAGAAGGTGGATTTGTTGCAGATCATTTAAATGAGTTTAATACAATTACTAGTTAGTTATCTTCTATGGGTATCAATTTTGATGAAGAAATTATGGCTCTCTTGATTTTGTGTTCTTTGTTTGAAAGTTGGAATGGCTTGGTAATTGCTGTGAGTAATTCTATTCTTGGATCTAATACCCTAAAATATGATGATGTGATCGGTGTTGTTTTGAGTGAGGAAACTCATAGGAAATCCTCAGGTGGATCTACATCAGGAAGTGCTTTGAATGCACAAAGTAGGGGCAGAACGACTGAGAGAGGAAGTAACTCTGGAAATCTTGGAAAATCAAGAGGAAAGTCAAAAGGGAAGAGGTCTCAATCAAGAGGACCGAACGACTATGGGAAACTAGGGCACAAAAAGAAAGATTGCTAGAATCGAAAGAAAAATGAAGGAGATAAATTAGATGGAGACAAGGAGGCAAATGTGGTAAGTAACAAATCTGAAGAGGATGATTTTCTTTTGTCTTTAGAAAGTGTTGATGATTCATGGGTTTTAGATTCTGGTGCTTCATTTCATGCTACACCTCATAGAGGTTATTTCATTGATTATGTCCAAGGGGATTTTGGGCTTGTTTATTTGGGGATAATGAACTCTATCAGATTGTTGGAAAGGGAAAAATGAAGATTAAGTTGCAAAATGGGAGTCATTGGCTACTACATGAGGTAAGACATGTTCCAAGGCTAAGTAGGATTTTAATTTCAGCGGGGCAACTTGGTGATGAGGGTTGTGTAGTTACTTTTAATGATAAAAATTAGAAGGTTTCAAAAGGTTCCCTTGTAGTAGAAAAAGGTGTGAAAGTAGGCACCTTATATCTTTGTATAGGTCATATTGTTCCTTCTACTTTGATTGTTTTAGAGAAAAATGAATGTCCAGGAACAATTGTTGCAGTTGAGCAGGGAGAACAAATAGCTGCTATAGAATCTGATACAGCACCGTGGCACAACAGACTTGGGCACATGAGTGAGAAAGGTATGAAAGTACTTCATTCAAAGAAAGTTTTACCAGGTCTGAAATGTGTTAATATGGATTTATGTGAAAGTTGTGTGTATGGAAAACAAAAGAGAGTAAGTTTTGTAAAGACTGGGAAGGAAAACAAAAAGGAGAAATTAGAGCTTGTGCATATAGATGTATGGGGACCAGCTCAGGTATCTTCTCTTGGTGGCTCTCATTATTATGTTATATTTATTGATGATGCAACTAGAAAAGTATGGGTTTATTTCCTTAGACATAAATATGATGTATTTCAAACTTTTAAGAAATGGAAATGCTTGGTTGAAAATGAGACTGGTAAGAAATTAAAATGTCTTAGATCTTATAATGGTGGTGAGTATTGCAGTCATGAATTTGAAGATTATTGCTCCACTAATGGTATTCATAGATAGAAAACTATTCCAAGGATTCCACAGAAAAATGGAGTGGCTGAATGCATGAATAGGACTATAATGGAATGCGCAAGGAGCATGAGGTTGCATGCTAGGTTTCCCTTACACATGTGGGCAGAGGCTGTCAATACTATAGTATATTTGATTAATAGAGGTCCCTCTACTCCTTTGGGTTGTGGTATTCTAGAGGAGGCATGGACTGGTAAGAAGGTGAGTTATTCTTTTCTCAAGACCTTCGGTTGTGAAGCTTTTGCTCATATAGACTCTGAAAATAGAACCAAGCTAGAAGCTAAATCAAAGAAATGTGTCTTTATTGGATATGACATTAATGAATTTGGTTATAGGCTTTGGGATTTTGAAAATCTTAAAATTGTTAGAAGTCAGGATGTCATATTCAATGAGAAAGTGTTGTACAAAGATCTATTGTAGCAACATGAGAAGAAAGAAGATGATTATGTAGTGTTGGATACTCCAAAAGCTGATGTTCCATCCATTCCTCATGATGTGCAATAACTGCAACAACAAATACCACACACATCGGTGAATGTTAGACAATCAACGAGGCAAATTAGACCTCCACAAAGATTTTCTCCCTCTTTGTATTCTATTTTACTTACTGATGTTGGTGATACTGAAAGTTATGATGAAGCTGTGCAGGTGAATACTAAGATTCAGTGGGAGTCTACAATGAAAGATGAAATGAACTCTTTGCTAAAGAATAAGACATGGGATCTATGCAAGTTGCCTGCAGGTAAAAAGGCTTTACAGAATAAGTGGGTTTATAGGTTGAAAGAAGAGGAAAGAGGTTAGAAAAGATTTAAGGCTAGGTTAGTTGTAAAAGGATTTGCATAGAAAAAGGGAATTGATTTTGATGAGATATTTTTTCCTATTGTTAAAATGACTTCTATTCATACTGTTTTAAGTCTTATGGCTACAAAAGATTTGCATTTAGAGTAGTTGGATGTTAAAACAACCTTTCTTCATGGTGATTTGGATGAAGAAATATATATGGCTCAGCCACAGGGTTTTGAGGTCAAAGGTACAGGGAACTTAGTGTGCAAATTGAAGAAAAGTTTATATGGCTTGAAGCAAGCACCTTGGCAATGGTATCTGAAATTTGACAGTTTTATGCATGAGCATGGATATAATAGGTGTCATTCAGATTACTATGTTTATTTTAAGAGGTTGGATGATGATAGCTACATTATTTTATGTTTATATGTTGATGATATGCTTGTAGCTGGGTCTAACATGGATCATATTAAGGGGCTAAAACGCCAGTTAGCACATGCATTTGCTATGAAGGATTTGGGGGCAGCAAAAAAAATCCTTGGTATGAAGATTTGCAGAGATAGGAAGAATAGAACATTAACGTTATCTCAGGCTGATTATGTTGAGAAGGTGTTGCAATATTTCTCTATGGAGAATGCTAAAGCTATCAGCACACCTTTACTTGGTCATTTGAAATTGACTAAGGAGATGTGTCCTAAGACACAAGAAGAGGAGGATAAGATGTCTAAGGTACCCTATGATTCAGCTATAGGAAGCTTGATGTATGCTATGGTATGTACTGGGCTAGATATTGCACATGCAGTGGGAGTCGTTAGCAGCTATATGGGTCATCCAGGATTTGAGCATTGGAATGCTGTCAAGTGGATTCTCAAATATTTGAGAGGAATATCCAATAAGTGTTTACACTTTGGGGGCTCTACTACTGATTTATAGGACTATGTTGACTCAAATTTGGTAGGGGATATTGATACCAGACAAAGTACTATAGGTTATGTCTTTACTGTTGGTGGGGTAGCTGTGAGTTGGGTTTCTAGGTTACAGAAGATTAATGCTCTATCCACTACAGAGGCAGAGTATGTTTCTACTACAGAGGCAACCAAGGAGATGATATGGCTTCAATTCTTCTTGGAAGAATTGGGACATCTTCAGAAGGATAATTATTTGTTCACAGATAGTCAAAGTGTCATTCATCTTGCAAAGAGTTCAGCTCTACATTCTAAGACCAAACACATACAGGTTGCGGTATCATTTCATTCGGTCCGTTTTGGAAGATGGATAGCTAAAGCTAGAGAAGATCCATACAAATGACAATCCAGTAGATATGTTGACAAAGGTTGTAACAAGGGAGAAGCTGAACTCCTCTTCAGCTTCGGTTGGTCTTTTAGACTGAACATGAATCAAAGAACAACAGAGTCCAAGGTGGTTTGATCTAGTGGGAGCCCCATGTGGTAGTGGTATTGCTACAGGATTAGTCTCCAAGTGGGAGATTGTTGTTTAGTGTGGAGCTTGATCAGTCCCCAAGTGGGAGATTGTTAGATTATGGTGACTGATCAGTAAAGTATTGTACATACTTCATAATTAGTGGGGTCTGGGCCAATGTTGTAGCCGACATAATTAGTGGGGTTCGAGCTGATGTTGTAGCCAATATATTATGGCCGACATATGGTTGACATGTTGTAACCCTAAAACAGATTAAAATACTTGTATAAAAGGGTTTAGGGTTAGGTATTTTCATTATGTTGTGATGCGAAATTGGTTCTTGCAGCGATATTGAGCTGTATGGGATTATAGATTGTAATCAGGTTATAATCACTGGATTGTAATAATATTGGACTTGTTGTTTGGTGGACGTAGCCCAGGGATTGGGTGAACCGCGTTAAATCTTGGTGCCTTGTGTTCATTTCTGTGTGATCTATTATTTTCTATTATTGGTTATATTTGCATGTAGTTTTTTATTTCTGTCCATGGTTTATCCTAACACTCCCCATTTTACAAATTTTCTTATAGCTCTAACTAGTGAATACTTGTGCATTTTATGAATCCATATCTAGATAGCTCATCTTCTCCCAGTTTCAATGGTATGTTGCACTATATATTTTGGATAAAAGATGCCCCTCTGGCATGCATGTGAAATTCCCAGCTCCTAGCTCATAAGTAGAGCATTAAAATGAAACATTTAAAATAGTCTATAGTTAAAACTATAGAAAACTTTTAAAAAAATTCAAATCTGTCATTTCAAAGATTGTATGCCTAAATTTGGAGGAAAAATTAATAAAAATTAATTTTTTGAATTTTATATTTTTCCCTTTTTTCTAACTTTAGGTCAGCCTTCCTGTTGACTACCAATTGGGTGGCACATGTCAATCTCTGATTGGCCGGCCCACTCTATCATCACCACATGCCACCTCCTTACATTGTCACAAGCTTAACTCCTAACTCTGCCTTAACCCCAAAAATTGGGTGACTAACCTCATGTCACACTATCACACCTCCATCTTCTTAACCACAGTTAAGGCTTGCAACCAAGAAAAATGAAGCTTTACGAGTGACTAGAGCACTTCCTTTAACCAAACATCAACTACTAGCGACCAATGATTGATTCTTAGGAAGCATTTTCATGTCATCATGCAGTTTCATCCTGACTACATGATTAAGCCTATGAGAGCATGACTAGTAGTGACCTGTCCTTTAGATGATTTCATCCTAGCCTTCTTTCTTCCTGTAGCTTTGTTCAAAAATTTTCATATGTCATCATTGTAATCACCTAAAAATGGTCATCTAGACTATTAGCCCCCTTTTCAACATTTTGACTAAATTAATTTAATCATTTACCTAGCCCAAATTGCTAATAATCAATTTATTTGATTATAACCTATAGTTTTACTATGCTATCCTAAGTTCATTATTTTATTAAAAGAACATGTCCTCTTTTAATTAAATAAAAGACCCCATTCTTCTGACCCACTTAAAGTGCACACATAAAGTCCTTTTTCTATTTTGCAATTAAAAGAAAAGGCTTTGTGACTTTTGTCTTATATGACAAATCAACTTATATTCTATTGGTTGACTTGTGTGTGCACATGGATCACTCCTCTTTTTGAATTCCACCATTGATCATCCACCATCTTCTTCTTGATCTCTACCGTCCATATATCTTTAAAAGGGAGAGAGTTTTCCCCCTCAATCCAATCCTCATTTTGAATATTGTTATGCTGCAGGTTTTCTAACAAGTTTCTTTGGAGCTTTGTGCAGAACTTCTATTTCTTGTCTACATTCTCTCATCCATGACATCATGGCATTCTAGCTTAGCTTAGCTTTCATTTTTACATGTAGCTTAATCTCACATAGCTTAATAATGGTATTGTAACATTCTCATACATGTTTTAGCATAGCTCCACTTTGCATCTCATTCTAGCTTAATCTTCATTTGCATTGCATTCTTGAGGAACTCCTTGGGACATTTGCATTCTTGCATCTTGTCTTTGGAACCTCCCATTGCATGGTTTACTAGCAAGAAGAGTATCTCTAAGGCGGCATCCAAGCATTCCAAACTCATGGAATCGTTTGGATAGAAGGGTTTAGAGTGTGACACACTTTCGAGTGTACATTTTTGGCACCCACCGTGGGGCTTGAATCAAGTTTTTAGCTCCATTTACTTTTATTTTCCATCTATGAGTTTTTATAGCAGCATATTAGATCTAATAAAGTGCTTTTGTAGAATTATCACTTGAATTTTAAGGCCAACCCATAAGTAGATTGGTTTGAAGGCCAAAAATCTAGTTGGTTTAAAAATTTGATCATATCTTTTAAACCGCTATGGAGTTTGGTTCTAATTTTTTTTTTGCAAGTTGGGTATATGTTCAAAATGTCTCAGTCCAATTTTTAGAGCATTTTGACATGATTTGCGAGAGTTATGATTTTTTCTTTATTTTTCATAAAAAGCCATTTTGGATCGCAAATCAGTGCATTTTTATAAAAAACTTCCATTTTCAAAAAGATTTTTGAATTCTAAGGGTGGTGATTTCTTTGTGTTTTGATTTTTGAGATCGTATTAAGGATCAAAAACTCAATTTGATAAATTTGGCCTATTTTGCCAAAATGGGTCTCTAGGGAGAAAATGAAGAGATTTTTTTGAATTTTTTGCATTTTTGAAAATCTCTCTAATTTTTATCAGGGGTCTCTTCTTTTCATTTCTCTTTTTGGATCCAAAATAATAGCAAATAAGTCCAATCTTGTTGACTAGGTCAAAATCAAAGAGTAAAAATGAGAGCATTTGTGATTAACTTGCACTTTCTTTGCATACACTTGATTGGAAGATAACTTGGATATTTGAGGCAACTAACCACTTTTTATTCTAATATTTTATGTTATTTCACACTAACTTTTGGTGCTAACAAGTTGTGATTGCAGGTTGCCATCCTTGTGAAAAAAAATTGAAACATTGCATAAAAATAACGCATGTCAAAGCTTCAAATGCACAAGGGCTACTAACGATTGTTTGTAGGGCTTCCCAATGCATAAAAACCCAATTTTTCTTTTTCTTTACTTTTACATGTGTGGCACATACTAGTTGTTTATTTTTAGGCACATTAAAACTTACAATTGGGATCTTTTGGTGATAGGAGAGTATGCTCTTCACCCTTGTGGTGAATCAGAAATCTTAACTTGCCACTTGGTTTCAAAAGAAAGGGGTAACTGAATCTTCTTGGTGTGTTTGGGAGAAAATGATTAGAATAGGAGAGTATTCTCTTCACCCTTGTGGTGAATCAAAAATTTTGACTTCCAAAAGTTGATCCACTCTTTGTGTAGTTTAGAATCCTTTAGAGGGCCTGCTCTCAGAGAACCTGAGAGGAATGACCCAAGTGGGGACAAGAAGATTACCTAGCTCTTCCAACCCACTATAAACTCAAGGCTATCAAGGACACAAAACCTTGGTAGATGTAGTGTTTGTCTTTGCCTAGTGTGATTGCTTATGGGATTTCGACCATAGGGAGATCAATAGGCAAGAATGCTTAAGGTACTCTTGTGGTCACGAGATCGGTTACTCATCACAAGGTGAGGTGTCTTGTAATTGGGAGCAAGAGGAACACTATGAAAAAAAGCCTTATCTAAACACCCTAAGTTAGTAACTACCTTTTTAAGACGCTCAACTTCTTGGTGCAAGGATTGATCCTAGTGGACTACCCGGATCACCCCAAGATTTACACTCACCATATGTGTTCCCTTGGTTATGCTTATGGCATTTCCATGACAAAGACAATATCTCTTGTGGGCAACCACTTGGTGTGAGGCGAAGGAGCATGAAGCGTGGGCCAAGTTGTTGAGTAATGAACCATGTCCTTTAGGTAGATATTGCTTGATGTGTTCTCGAATGTGCTAGACCTGTGGAAATCTTTGGAACATACACATGATGATAGTTATACAGCTTTCTTTTAAAACCTCACATATGCTTGTATCATGCAAGGTTGCTTTGTCCCTTGCTTGATTATTTGAAGACTACTCCATGTGTCACTATCTTGCTTGGAAAGAAATTGCTTTTGAACATCAAACTTTCTATGCTACCAACTATTGTCAAACTTTGTCAACCAAGTCAAAACATCAAATGCAAACATTTTCTTGTGTTGCTTGCTAAGAGGAGTCTCATCATTTGACTTTTCTTTTATATGTCTCTAGTTCTTGAACATGCTTAAAGTGGCTCTATGGTCTTAGTGCTCTTGGTATTTTTGTCTTCATGGTCTATGCATGTTTGCTAGTTATCCTTTTTCTAAAATGGTTACCTTGATTTCTTGACTTCACTCTTGAGTTGGGAAAGTTGGGAAAGTTGTCACCCTGCTTGTTCTATCTATTTGGCTATTTGGGAATCTTGCCTAGCTATTGACTTGAGTCATTCATGTTGTAAGTTTCTTGGACATAGTGTTTGACAAGTTGCTTTAATCTCTCTCTACTATCTTGGAAAGTGAACACTTTACCTCCTATAGTTTCAACATCAAGTTATCTTGTAGGCTCTTTTATGCTTGGCTTTGCATCTAAAACTATGGGATCTAAACCTTGTGCTACCAAACTTCAACTGAATCTAGATGATCATGATATTATCCATGTCACTAAAGAGTTTCAAGATCTATATGTGCAATACAAAGAACTAGAAGAGACAAATGATCTTTCTTACGTTTATTTCTCTAAGCGCATGACAAAAATGAAGTTTAAACTTGAGAAAAGGTTAGAGGAGAATATTGCATCACTACATGAATCTTCCTTAAGGTCTTTACATGCATGTGAGTCACCTTCTTTGAGGTCATCCTCTTCTTCTAGGTCTACATGCTCTACTTCCAGACATCAAATGTCTTCATCTTCTAGATCTAAAGACCTCTTTAGAGAACAAGCAAGTGATACCTCCTTTGAGCCTATGCTAAAATTTCATGATGGACCTATCTTTGACCAAGCTAATGATGAAGACATGGATGCATACCATTCACTTGAGAAACAACAAAAGGACTTCTTGCTGGTAAACCACTTTGCATACTAGCTTGCATTTTAGGTTCATTTTCTAGCTTAGTCTTCCATTCTGCATATGGGGAGAGGTCTCTCTTCATCTTTTCGCAGACATATTGGCTAACTCCTTTCATATATTTCTTTACTTTCTTCTTGTTCATGTCTTTTCACCTTCTTAATCTATCGCTTCATCTCTTTTCTATCTTATCATCACATTATATAAAGTTTTGACCTCTTAAATAATTTCAACATCCTAGATTCATTTTTGAGATCGAAATCCAAATTCGAGTTCATCTTGATGGTCAAAATTGTCTTTTAAAATTCTACTTTCTTCTGAGAAGTTAGCTGACCTTTTGAGGTCTAATCTCTGAATCATCACAGGGGCATCTTCATTTCTTCATGTCTTCATCATTTCCATACTTCATATCTACTTCAATTCACTATTTCATGTCTAAAATCATCTTTCTACTCGTTTCGACCTAATTTTTATGATATATCCTTCAAGGTCAACTCTAGTCAAACTGGGGCATTTTATCCCTTTTTTATATATATAGTCATTCTTGGGTTCTAATCATCTATTTTTCATCTTGGACATTGCTATATTCTAATTTTCTCATGTCTAGCTAGTTTTTGCATCCCCTTACCTCATTTCAATTTCGATCTCGAGGGCGCAGAAATACTCTATCACTGATTGCTACAACTACTTATTTCTTAGGAGCATTTGTTTGATCTTTTCA
This sequence comes from Cupressus sempervirens, assembly GCA_028749045.1. Taxonomy (NCBI): domain Eukaryota; kingdom Viridiplantae; phylum Streptophyta; class Pinopsida; order Cupressales; family Cupressaceae; genus Cupressus; species Cupressus sempervirens. Next base: position 67,820,335 of record CM053783.1, read on the forward strand.
CTTGTTCTCGATCTATCTACTTTGCTAAGTATTAGCATTCTTCTTTAATTCTGACATCATCTTTTCCTAGTGTTCAGTAATACCACTATCAGGCTGTACATTTAGGACTTGCTATCTTTTTCTACATTTCGTTCTTCAAAATCAGATATCTATATCTATCACCGCCTACTTGGCTTTCTATTTTATTTGACATAATGTGTTCCCAGATCGATCACGCATTAGTCAAAGAGGGGAAAATGTAATCACCTAAAAATGGCCATCTAGACTATTAGCCCCCTTTTCAACATTTTGGCTAAATTAATTTAATCATTTACCTAGACCAAATTGCTAATAATCAATTTATTTGATTATAATCTATAGTTTGACTATGCTATCCTAAGTTCATTATTTGATTAAAAGAACATGTCCCCTTTTAATTAAATAAAAGACCCCATTCTTCTAACCCACTTAAAGTGCACACATAAAGTATTTTTTCTATTTTGCAATTAAAAGAAAAGGCTTTGTGACTTTTGTCTTATATGACAAGTCAACTTATATTCTATTGGTTGACTTGTGTGTGCACATGGATCACTCCTCTTTTTGAATTCCACCGTTGATCATCCACCATCTTCATCTTGATCTCTACAGTCCATACATCTTTAAAAGGGAGAGAGCTTTCCCCCTCAATCAATCCATCATTTGAATATTGATATGCTGCAGGTTTTCTAACAAGTTTCTTTGGAGCTTTGTGGAGAACTTCTATTTCTTGTCTACATTCTCTCATACCATAGCATTTTAACTTACATTCATGTTGCATGTTAGTTTAGCTTTTATTTTGCCATAATCTATCTCACATAGCTTAATATTTGGATTGTAACACTCTCATCCATGCTTAGAATAGCTGCACTTTTCATATTTATTCTAGTTTAATCTTTAGTTGCATTGCATTCTTGAGGAACTCCTTGGGACATTTGCATTCTTGCATCTTGTCTTTGGAACCTCCCATTGCATGGTTTACTAGCAAGAAGAGTATCTCTAAGGCTCATATGAGAGCTTTCTTATTCTTGAAATATACTCTCTTGCACTCCATGGATAGGGATCTCTAAGCCGGCATCCAAGCATTCCAAACTCATGGAATCGTTTGGATAGAAGGGTTTAGAGTGAGACACTTTCAAGGGGGCAGAAATACTCTATTGCTAATTGTTATTTCTTAGGAGCATTTGTTTGACCTTATCACTTGCTCTCGATCTATTCAATTTTCTAGGTGTTAGAATTCTTTTTGGATCCTAACATCATCTTCCTAGTGTTCAGTACTACCGCTATCAGGCTGTGCATTCAAGACCTGTCATCTATTTTTGCATTTCATTCTTTGAAATCAGATATCTATATCTATCACTGCCTACTTGTCTTTCTATTTTATTTGACATAATGTATTTGCAGATTGATCACGCATTAGTCAAAGAGGGGCAAATGTAATCACCTAAAAATGGTCATCTAGACTATTAGCCCCCTTTTCAACATTTTGGCTAAATTAATTTAATCATTTACCTAGACCAAATTGCTAATAATCAATTTATTTGATCATAACCTATAGTTTGACTATGCTAACCTAAGTTCATTATTTGATTAAAAGAACATGTCCCCTTTTAATTAAATAAAAGACCCCATTCTTCTAACCCACTTAAAGTGCACACATAAAGTTCTTTTTCTATTTTGTAATTAAAAGAAAAGGCTTTGTGACTTTTGTCTTATATAACAAGTCAACTTTTATTCTATTGGTTGACTTGTGTGTGCACATGGATCACTCCTCTTTTCAAATTTCACTATTGATCATCCACCATCTTCATCTTAATCTTTACCGTCCATACAACTTTAAAAGGGAGAGAGCTTTCCCCCTCAAATCCATCCATCTTTTGAATATTGTTATGCTGCAGGTTTACTAATAGGTTTCTTTGAAGCTTTGTGGAGAACTTCTCATTTCTTGTCTCATTCTCTCATTCCATCATATTAGCATAAGATCACATGGCATTCTTAGCATAGTTGCATGTTAGTTTAGCTTTGATTCTTGCAATAATCTCACATAGTTTAAATAATGGTATTATAACACTCTCATTCACATTCTAGCATAGTTGCATCTTGCATTTCCATTCAAGTTTAGTCTTCCATCTTGCATTGCATCTTTGAGGAACTCATTGTAGACACTTGCATTCCTGCTCTTGTCTCAAAGAACCTCCCATTGCATGGTTTACTAGCAAGAAGCACATTTCTAAGGCTTGGCTGAGAGCCTTCATGTTTGAATACTAGCTTCTTGCACTCCATGGATAGGGAGCTCTAAGCTGGCATCTAAGCATTCCAACTCATGGAATTGTTTGGATAGAATGATTTAGAGTGTGACACATTTCTAGTGTACATTTTTGGTGCCCACCGTGGGGCTTGAATCAAGTTTTTAGCTCCATTTGCTTTTATTTTTCATCTCTAGTTTTTTATAGCAGCATATTAGATCTAATCAAGTGCTTTTGTAGAATTATCACTTGGGTTTTAAGGCCAACCCATAAGTAGATTGGTTTGAAGGCCAAAAATCTAGTTGGTTTAAAAGTTTGATCATATCTTTTAAACCGCTTGGATTTTGGTTCTGAATTTTTTTTTGCAAGTTGGGTATGTGTTCAAAATGTCTCATTCCAATTTTCAGAGCATTTTCACATGATTTGCGAGAGTTATGATTTTTTCTTTATTTTCATAAAAAGCCATTTTGGATCGCAAATCAGCACATTTTTCAGAAAAACTTACATTTTCAGAAAGATTTATGAATTCTAAGGAGGGTGATTTCTTTGTGTTTTGATTTTTGAGATCGGATTAAGGATCAAAAACTCAATTTGATAAATTTGGCCTATTTTGACAAAATGGGTCTCAAAGGAGAAAATGAAGAGATTTTTTTGAATTTCTTGCATTTCTGGAAAGCTCTCTGATTTTTAGTAGCGGTCTCTTCTTTTCATTTCTCTTTTTGGATCCAAAATAATAGCAAATAAGTCCAATCTTGTTGACTTGGTCAAAATCAAAGAGTAAAAATGAGAGCATTTGTGATTAACTTGCACTTTCTTTGCATACACCTGATTTGAAGATAACTTGGATATTTGAGGCAACTAACCACTTTTTATTCCAATATTTTATGTTATTTCACACTAACTTGTGGTGCTAAAAAGCTGTGATTGCAGGTTGCCATCCTTGTGAAAAAAAAATTGAAACATAGCATAAAAAGAACGCATGTCAAAGCTTCAAATGCACAAGGGCTACTAACGATTGTTTGTAGGGCTTCCCAATGCATAAAAACCCAATTTTGCTTGTTCTTTACTTTTACATGTGCGGCACATACTAGTTGTTTATTTTTAGGCACATTAAAACTTACAATTGGGATCTTTTGGTGATAGGAGAGTATGCTCTTCACCCTTGTGGTGAATCAAAAATCTTTACTTGCCATTTGGTTTCAAAAGCAAGGGGTAACTGAATCTTCTTGGTGTGTTTGAGAGAAAATGATTGGAATAGGAGAGTATGCTCTTCACCCTTGTGGTGAATCAGAAATCTTGACTTCCAAAAGTTGATCCACTCTTTGTGTAATTTAGAATCCTTTAGAGGGCCTGCTCTCGGACAACCTGAGAGGAACGACCCGAGTGGGGATAAGCAGATTACCCAGCTCTTCCAACCCACTATAAACTCAAGGCTATCAAGGATACAAAACTTTGGTAGATGTAGTGTTTGTCTTTGCCTAGTGTGATCGCTTATGAGATTTCAACCATAGGGAGATCACTAGGCAAGAATGCTTAAGGTACTCTTGTGGTCGCGAGATCGATTACTCATCGCAAGGTGAGGTGTCTCGTAATTGGGAGCAAGAGGAACACTATGAACGGAAGCCCTAATTAAACACCCTAAGTTATTAACTACCCTTTTTAGCTGCTCAACTTCTTGGTGCAAGGATTGATCCTAGTGGACTACCCGGATTACCCCAAGATTTACACTCACCATATGTGTTCCCTTGGTTATGCTTATGGCATTTCCATGAAAAAGCCAATATCTCTTGTGGGCAACCACTTGGTGTGAGGCGAATGAGCATGAAGCATGGGCCAAGTTGTTGAGTAATGAACCATGTTCTTTAGGTAGATATTGCTTGATGTGTTCTCGAATGTGCTAGACTTGTGGAAATCTTTGGAACATACACATGATGATAGTTATATGGATTTCTTTTGAGATGTCACATATGCTTGTATCATGCAAGGTTGCTTTGTCCCTTGCTTGATTGTTTGAAGACTACTCCATGTGTCACTATCTTGCTTGGAAAGAAATTGCTTTTGAACATCAAACTTGCTATGCTATCAATTATTGTCAAACTTTGTCAACCAAGTCAAAGCATCAAGTCTTAACATTTTTCTTGTGTTGCCTGCTAAGGGGAATCTCATCATTTGATTTTTATTTTCTATGTCTCTAGTGCTTAAACATGCTTAAAGTGGCTCTTTGGTCTTAGTGCTCTTGGTCTTTTTGTCTTCATGGTCTATGCCTACTTGCTAGTTATCCTTTTGCTGAAATGGTTACCTTGATTTCTTGACTAACTCTTCGGTTGGAGAATTGTTCACTTGTCAACCCACTTGCGCTATCTATTTGGCTATTTGGGAATCTTTCCTAGCTATTGACTTGGGTCATTCATGCTGTAAGTTTCTTGGACATATTGTTTGACGAGTCGCTTTAATCTCTCTCTACTATCTTGGCAAGTGAACACTCTACCTCCTATAGTTTCAACATCAAGTTATCTTCTATGCTCTTTTATGCTTGGCTTTGCATCTAAAACTATGGGATCTAAACCTTGTGCTACCAAACTTCAACCGAATCTAGATGATCATGATATCCTCCATGTCACTAAAGAGTTTCAAGATCTATATGCGCAATACAAAGAACTAGAAGAGGCAAATGATCTTTCTTACCTTCATCTCTCTAAGTGCATGACAGAAATGAAGTCTAAACTTGAGAAAAGGTTATAGGAGAAGAGTGCATCATTACATGAATCTTCCTTAAGGTCTTTACATGCATGTGAGTCACCTTCTTTGAGGTCATCCTCTTCTTCTAGGTCTACATGCTCTACTTCAGGACATCAAATGTCTTCATCTTCTAGATCTAAAGACCTCTTTAGAGGACAATTAAGTGATACCTACTTTGAGCCTATGACAAAATTTCATGATGGACCTATCTTTGACCAAGATAATGATGAAGACATGAATGCATTCTATTCACTTGAGAAACAACAAGAAGATCCTAGACATACTTCTAATAGAACTTTTGCTCCCTCGAAAGATTCTTATGATGACACTTTGCAAAAACTTCTTAGCAATAAGATCATCATGTTACCTAAGTCTAGCTCATATGGAAACCCATTCTTGGATATCAATTGTGCTTATCATCAACATAATGAGCGTAGTACTTCAGATTGCATTGAGCTAAAACATAAAATCCAAGATCTTATGGATAATGGAATTATTGGAACCTCTAGTGACTCATGTGCTGAGGATACTTCTCTTGAGAAAGATTACATTGATGAACCTATTTCTAGTAGTGGCTCCATTACATCTTCCACTTCTTGCAACACTCATGCATCTCCCAACACTTCAAATCTTTCCAGCATGCCTCCATCAAATAAAGAGCCTAATGCTTTCCACATAGACTACGTGTATCCTCAAGGGCTACCTCTAAAAGAAACTCTAGCTAACCTTCACTTGGCTGCAAACCTTTTCCATGCTACTAATTCTAAACATCCTCAACCTTCATGCACTACTATACCTTATCCTAGCACTACTCCATTCACTCTTCATTCTCCCTTGTCCTTATAAGTGGCTCAATGTCAAGAGGACTCTCAAAAAGAAAAATCTATAAATGTCAAAAAAGATCAAGATCAAGCACCCTTTCATCTCTTTCAAGATTTTTCCCCTCCATATCCTATATCTTGTCCACCTCCTAAGTATGATGAAGATACCACTTCCATTATATCCCTTGAGCTTACTGAAAATTATGAGAAAAGTTCTCTTCATATGCTATCCAAAGCTACTTGTCAAGATCAAAGCATCCCATCATGTTCTACTTCTCCACATCCACTTCAAAACTGTGCTCAAGCTTCAAGTGCTTCTATTAAAAATTTTGTTCCTATCAAAGGTACTCATGAGTCTATTGATGGCTTTGACCATGTTGCTCACTCTAAAGATGTTGATATCCCTTCCCACTATCCCTTTGCATCTTCTAAATCTATCCTTGGTCCTTATCCATCTAAGCTAAAGCATTCAAACCTTCCATCCATTTTGGGGCCTTATGTTCCTCCATCTCCTACATTTACTCATAGCTCATTCCCTAGCTCTCCTATATTACCTCAAGATCAACAAAGACACTCATCCTTGATGACTTTTCACCCATCTATACATCTAAACTAGTCATATCATCCTTATTCATCCACAGATCCCAAGTCCTTTGAAAGTGAGAATAAACATAAGAATCCATTGAAAAATGAAGATCACTATGTCCCATCTAATCGACATGTGAATGCTAAGAAGGAAAATGCACGAAAAAGACCGCAAAGGTCCACTATTAAGAGAGTTAAATCAAAGAAAATATGGGTTCCTAAACCCATTATTGAAGCAATGTGTTTTGAAGTATCCAAAGGAAAATCTAAAGCTATATGGATTCCCAAGTCTCTTTTAAAAGACTTGAATATTGAAAATACTTCAAAGTTGACATTCAAGCTTCCAAAGGCTTCCATTCCATCTTCTTCCAAAAATCTTTCTAAAAATATTCCAAAGCCTTCCACTCCACTTTTTTCCAAATCTTTTCTACCACCTCATACATTTAAATCTCAAGCTATTTCATCCATGATTCCTCCAGTGTTCCAATACCCTTCAAGGTGTGTGTCAATGTTGATCTTGTCCAATATTTTAGCTACCCTCATGAAATCCTCTAAAGCTTATACTTACTTTCTATACATGAACTCTTATCCTCAATATATTCTTCCTACTACCATTTCTCTTTCATCACCCTATCAACATCTTTGAGCATACCTTTCTATGGTCTTGGCTTATCATGACTTATCTTTCCTATAGGAGCACTATCTACATTCAAAAAGCTTGAGCTCTTTCTAAAAAAAAAAATAGAAAAAGAAGAAAAAATGAAAAGAATGAAAATGTGCCTTGGTGAAAACCACTTCTTGTGGCACCTTGGTAGCAAAAGTAAAGAGAAATATATTTCTCTTATGGTGAAAACTACTTCTTTTGGCACTTTAGATAAGTACCATGATGAAAACCTGGCAAACAAGCATGATACGTAATTCTTCCATCATCCATCTATTCCCTCTTCTCTCTTTGATCTTGAAAATGTTGAGCTATCTTTGCATATTGGCTATCTTATCCACCATATTTTCTATTGTGCTCTCCCATTCACTCATAGCCTCTATCTTGAGCTTTATTCTTATTGCTCTATCCCATTACTATACTATCTAGTTGACCCCTTGGTCTTGATCATAATAAATGAAAAAATGGTTCCTAGGCCTCTTGACATGTCTGCTCTTTTGGACTACATGCTTCATGCTATCTCACTTGTTGGCTTCATTGCTTATCCTACACGCTATCTTTCTCATTACTTCCATTGCTTATCCAAAATATGCTTCATATGACTAATTCACTTCTTCCCCTAGCTTGGGTACTCTTGAGGAGTCAGTTCTTGAGGATCACTTTCACTTGCTTCACATTCTTTTCTTATGCATTATTGCTTATCCATTGGCTTGTTTCTTTATCATGTCCTATACCTTACTAGACATTGGGAGAAAATGATGTGATCTTGCTTGAGAACTAGTGATCTCTAAAATTATTCTAAAAAATCCAAAAAATCCAAAAAATCATATATGATGCTGAAAAAATCTTAAAAATGAGAAAATGTCCTAAAAAAAGATCTTCTTAGTGAAAACCTAGCAATAGGTGCTTTGATGTATCACCAAAAAAAATCAAAAATACAAAAATACAAAAAATTAAAAAAAGTCCTGAAAAAATCTATCAAGTGGTGAAAATTCGGAAACAGGTGCTACTTGAGACCCTTGCACCTCTGTCTATTAGTCTCAATCACCTATTTTGCTAAACATTTCCTAGCTTGGAATTGTTTCTTGTCCTCGTCTTGGGGCACAACTGCTTAGCCTATTGAGGTATTCTTCTGGATTAGGGTTTCTAGGGTTTCTTGGACAGCTCACAAAATGGTCTTTCTCAACACTACCCCCACCCACTTTGACATCAAGTGTTTTTCAACACTTTACAGATAGTTTACCTACAGTCTCCAATGTGTCGTGATATTTCTCACTATCAGAATCAAGTCTTGAAGAAATGGCCAAGTGACTTACACATGCACTTTAACACTTAAACGATTGAGCTATGCTGATCTTTATCTACTTTGTGTACTGTCTATGATGATTTCTTTGCTAGGTGTTCCCTCCCTAATAGTCTTTCGAGGATGTCATTGACTAGAAGATTGGGGACATGGGACATATTTTCTTGATTTCTGCTTGTGGGTATACTTTTGTTTGTCTATAGTGTTGTAAGCATTTATGCTGGTCCTATTCAACACGTTGACATACAAATGTATCATCCCTGACTATTTTTCAAAACCGCACTCAGGGTTTATCCCGACGCTTATGCCTTGATACAGGTGTAATCTTGCTAAATTAAACTTGGGGAATCTAATCATGTAGTTATCTTGACTTACATGTCTCTGATGCTTAGATTGGATTTCCACATACCTATCTAATATCGATCATATTCATATCCTCATAGTTATACTAGTGATGGTTGTATGATCTCATGATGTCCCTAATAAATGCTCAATGATGAAATTAAGAGTCTAAATGTTATGTGCTTCTTGCTGGTAAACCACTTTGCATATTAGCTTGCATTTCAGGTTCATTTTCTAGCTTAATCCTATATTTTTGCATATGGGCAGAGCTCTCTCTTCATCTTTTTGTGGACATATCAGCTAACTCCTTTCATATATTTCTTTACTTTCTTCTTGTTCATGTCTTTTCACCTTCTTAATCTTTCACTTCATCTCTTTTCTATCTTATCATCACATTATATAAATTTTTGACCTCTTAAATAATTTCAATGTCGTAGATTCATTTTCGGGATTGAAATCCAAATTCTAGTTCATCTTGATGGTCAAAATTGTCTTTTAAAATTCTACTTTCTTCTGAGCAGTTAGCTGACCTTTTGAGGTCTAATATCTGAATCATCACTGGGGCATCTTCATTTCTTCATGTCTTCATCATTTTGATACTTCATATCTACTTCAATTCACTGTTTCATGTCTAAAATCACCTTTCTACTCGTTTCAACCTAATTTTTATGCTATATCCTTTAAGGTTCACTCTAGTCAAACTAGGGCATTTTATCAGTTTTTTATAGTCATTCTTGGGTTCTAATCATCTATCTGTCATTTTGGACATTGCTATATCTTGATTTTCTCATGTCTAGCTAGTTTTTGCTTCCTCTTACCTCATTTCAATTTTGATTCCAAGGGGGTAGAAATAGTCTATTGCTGATTGTTACAACTATCTATTTCTTAGGAGCATTTGTTTGACCTTATCACTTGCTCTTGATATATTCACTTTGCTAGGTGTTAGAATTCTTTTCGGATCCTAACATCATCTTCCTAATGTTCATTACTACCGCTATCAGGCTATGCATTCAAGACTTGCCATCTATTTCTGCATTTCATTCTTTGAAATCAGATATCTATATCTATCATTGCCTACTTGGCTTTCTATTTTATTTGACATAATGTGTTCCCAGATCATTCACGCATTAGTCAAAGAGGGGAAAATGTAATCACCTAAAAATGGTCATCGAGACTATTAGCCCCCTTTTCAACATTTTGGCTAAATTAATTTAATCATTTACCTAGACCAAATTGCTAATAATCAATTTATTTGATTATAACCTATAGTTTGACTATGCTATCCTAAGTTCATTATTTGATTAAAAGAACATGTCCCATTTTAATTAAATAAAAGACCCCATTCTTCTAACACACTTAAAGTGCACACATAAAGTCCTTTTTCTATTTTGCAATTAAAAGAAAAGGCTTTGTGACTTTTGTCTTATATGACAAGTTAACTTTTATTCTATTGGTTGACTTGTGTGTGCACATGGATCACTCCTCTTTTCAAATTCCACTGTTGATCATCTACCATCTTCATCTTGATCTCTACCGTCCATATGACTTTAAAAGGGAGAGAGCTTTCCCCCTCAAATCCATCCATCTTTTGAATATTGTTATGTTGCAGGTTTTCTAACGGGTTTGTTTGGAGCTTTGTGGAGAACTTCTCATCTTTTGTCTCATTCTCTCATTCCATCATATTAGCATAAGATCACATGGCATTCTTAGCATAGTTGCATGTTAGTTTAGCTTTGATTCTTGCAATAATCTCACATAGTTTAAATAATGGAATTGTAACACTCTCATTCACATTCTAGCATAGTTGCATCTTGCATTTCCATTCAAGTTTAGTCTTCCATCTTGCATTGCATCTTTGAGGAACTCATTGTAGACACTTGCATTCTTGCTCTTGTCTTAAAGAATCTCCCATTGCATGGTTTACTAGAAAGAAGCACATTTCTAAGGCTTGGTTGAGAGCCTTCATGTTTGAATACTAGCTTCTTGCACTCCGTGGATAGGGACCTCTAAGCCGACATCTAAGCATTCCAACTCATGGAATTGTTTGGATAGAATGGTTTAGAGTGTGACACATTTCTAGTGTACATTTTTTCTAGCTTAATCTCACATAGCTTAACAATGGTATTGTAACATTCTCATACATGTTTTAGCATAGCTCCACTTTGCATCTCATTCTAGCTTAATATTCATTTGCATTGCATTCTTAAGGAACTCCTTGGGACATTTGCATTCTTGCATCTTGTCTTTGGAACCTCCCATTGCATGGTTTACTAGCAAGAAGAGTATCTCTAAGACTCATTTGAGAGCCTTCTTATTCTTTAAATATACTCTCTTGCACTCTGTGGATAGGGAGCTCTAAGCTGACATCCAAGCATTCCAAACTCATGGAATCGTTTGGATAGAAGGGTTTAGAGTGTGGCACACTTTCGAGTGTACATTTTTGGCGCCCACCGTGGGGCTTGAATCAAGTTTCTAGCTCCATTTGCTTTTATTTTTCATCTCTGATTTTTTTACAGCATCATATTGGATCTAATTAAGTGCTTTTGTAGGATTATCACTTTGGTTTTAAGGCCAACCCATAAGTAGATTGGTTTGAAGGCCAAAAATCTAGTTGGTTTAAAGATTTGATCATATCTTTTAAATCGCTTGGAGTTTGGTTCTAAAATTTTTTTTCTGTGTTGGGTATGTGTTCAAAATGTCTCAATCCAATTTTCAAAGAATTTGGACATGATTTGCGGGAGTTATGATTTTTTCTTTTTTTTTTTCATAAAAATCCATTTCTGACCGCAAATCAGCGCATTTTTTAGAAAAACTTACATTTTCAGAAAGCTTTTTGAATTCTAAGAGGGGTACTCTATTTTTTTTTTTACTTTTGAGGTCGTATTAGAGATAAAAAAACTCAATTTGATAAATCTGGCCTGTTTTGACAAAATCGATCTCGAGGGAGCAAATGAAGAGATTTTTTTGAATTTCTTACATTTTTGGAAAGCTCTCTAATTTTTAGTATGGGCCTCTTCTTTTCATTTCTATTTTTGGATCCGAAATCATAGCAAAAAATTCCAATCTTGTTGACTAGGTCAAAATCAAAGAGTAAAAATGAGAGCATTTGTGATTAACTTGCACTTTCTTTGCATGCACTTGGTTGGAAGATAAATTGGATTTTTGAGGCAAATAACCACTTTTTATTGTAGATTTTTATGTTATTTCACACTAACTTGTGGTGCTAACAAGTTGTGATTACAGGTTGCCATCCTTATGAAAAAAATTAAAACATTGCATAAAAAGAATGCATGTCAAAGCTTCAAATGCACAAGGGCTACTAACAATTGTTTGCAGAGCTACCCAATGCATAAAAACCCAATTTTTCTTGTTCTTTACTTTTACATGTGCGACACATACTAGTTGTTTACTTTTAGGCACATTAAAACATACAATTGGGATCTTTTGGTAATAGGAGAGTATGCTCTTCACCCTTGTGGTGAATCAGAAATCTTGACTTACCATTTGGTTTCAAGAGTAAGAGGCAACAAAATCTTCTTGGCATGTTTTGGGGAAAACAATTGGAATAGGAGAGTATGCTCTTCACCCTTGTGGTGAATCAGAAATCTTGACTTCCAAAAGTTGATCCACTCTTTGTGTAGTTTAGAATCCTTTAGAGGGCCTGCTCTCGGACAACCTGAGAGGAACGACCCAAGTGGGGACAAGCAAATTACCCGGCTCTTCCAACCCACTATAAACTCAAGGCTATCAAAGACACAAAACCTTGGTAGACATAGTGTTTGTCTTTGCCTAGTGTGATCACTTATGGGATTTTGACCATAGGGAGATCACTAGGCAAGAATACTTAAGGTACTCTTGTGGTCGCGAGATCGGTTGGTGAGGTGTCCCATAATTGGGAGCAAGAGGAACACTATGAACGGAAGCCCTATCTAAACATCCTAAGTTAGTAACTACCCTTTTTAGCTACTCAAATTCTTCGTGGAAGGATTGATCCTAGTGGACTACCCAGATCACCCCAAGATTTACACTCACCATATGTGTTCCCTTGGTTATACTTATGGTATTTCCATGACAAAGCCAATATCTCTTGTGGGCAACCACTTGGTGTGAGGCGAAGGAGCATCAAGCGTGGGCCAAATTGTTGAGTAATGAACCATGTCCTTTAGGTAGATATTTCTTGATGTGTTCTCGAATGTGCTAGACCTGTGGAAATATTTGGAACATACACATGATGATAGTTATACAGCTTTCTTTTAAAACCTCACATATGCTTGTATCATGCAAGGTTGCTTTGTCCCTTGCTTGATTGTTTGAAGACTACTCCATGTGTCACTATCTTTCTTGGAAAGAAATTGCTTTTGAACATTAAACTTTCTATGCTATCAACTATTGTCAAACTTTGTCAACCAAGTCAAAACATCAAATGCAAACATTTTCTGGTGTTGCTTGCTAAGAGGAGTCTCATCATTTGACTTTTCTTTTATATGTCTCTAGTTCTTGAACATGCTTAAAGTGGCTCTTTGGTCTTAGTGCTCTTGGTCTTTTTGTCTTCATGGTCTACGCATGCTTGCTAGTTATCCGTTTGCTAAAATGGTTACCTTGATTTCTTGACTTCACTCTTGGGTTGGGAAAGTTGTTCACTAGTCACCCTGCTTTCTCTATCTATTTGGCTATTTGGGCATCTTGCCTAGCTATTGACTTGAGTCATTCATGTCGTAAGTTTCTTGGACATATTGTTTGACAAGTTGCTTTAATCTCTCTCTACTATCTTGGAAAGTGAACACTCTACCTCCTATAGTTTCAACATCAAGTTATCTTGTAGGCTCTTTTATGCTTGGCTTTGCATCTAAAACTATGGGATCTAAACCGTGTGCTACCAAACTTCAATTGAATCTAGATGATCATGATATCCTCCATGTCACTAAAGAGTTTCAAGATCTATATGTGCAATACAAAGAACTAGAAGAGACAAATGATCTTTCTTACCTTCATCTCTCTAAGCGCATGACAGAAATGAAGTTTAAACTTGAGAAAAGGTTAGAGGAGAATATTGCATCACTACATGAATCTTCCTTAAGGTCTTTACATGCATGTGAGTCACCTTATTTGAGGTCATCCTCTTCTTCTAGGTCTACATGCTCTACTTCAAGACATCAAATGTCTTCAGCTTCTAGATCTAAAGACCTCTTTAGAGAACAAGCAAGTGATACCTCCTTTGAGCCTATGCTAAAATTTCATGATGGACCTATCTTTGACCAAGCTAATGATGAAGACATGGATGCATACCATTCACTTGAGAAACAAAAAAAGGACTCTAGACATACTTCTAATAGAACTTTTTCTCCCTTGGAAGATTCTTATGATGAGACTTTGCAAAAACTTCTTGGCAATAAGATCATCATGTTGCATAAGTCTAGCTCCTATGGAAATCCGTTCTCTGATACCTATTGTGCGTATCATCGATCTAATGACCATGCTACTTCTCATTGTATAGAGCTGAAACATAAAATCCAAGATCTCATTGATGATGAGATTATTGATCTTGGAACCTCTAGTGACTCATGTGCTGAGGATACTTCTCTTGAGCAAGATCATATTAATGAACCTATGTCTAGTGATGGTTTCCTTGATACCTCCACTTCTTCCAACACTCGTGCATCTCCCAACACTTCAAAGCTTTCCAACATGCCTTTATCAAATAAAGAACTTAATGCTTTTCACGTACACTATTCCTATCCTCAAGGGCTACCTCTAAAAGAAACTCAAGCTAACCTTCACTTGGTTGCCTACCTTTTCCATGCTACTAATCCTAAACATCCTCAACCTTTATGCACTATTAGGCCTAATCCATGCACTACTCCATTCACCCTTCATTCTTCCTTGTCCTTAGAAGTGGCTCCATGTCAAGAGGACTCTCAAAAAGAAAAAGCTATAAATGTCAAGAAAGATCAAGATCAAGCACCCTTTCATCTCTTTCAAAATTTCACCCCTTCGTATCCTATATCTTGTCCACCTCCTAAGTATTATGAAGATACCACTTCCATTATCTCCCTTGAGCTTACTGAAAATTATGAGAAAAGTTCTCCTCATATGCTATCCAAAGCTACTTGTCAAGATCAAAGCATCCCCTCATGTTCTACTTCTCTACATCCACTGCAAAATTGTGCTCAAGTTTCAAGTGCTCCTATTAAAAATGGTGTTCCTATCAAAGGTACTCATGAGTCTATTGATGGCTTTGACCACGTTGCTCACTCTAAAGATGTTGATATCCCTTCCCACTATCCCTTTGCATCTTCTAAATCTATCCTTGGTCCTTATCCATCTAAGCTAAAGCATTCAAACCTTCCATCCATATTGGGGCATTATGTTCCTCCATCTCCTACATTCACTGATAGCTCATTCCCTAGCTCTCTTATAATACCTCAAGATCAACAAAGACACTCATCCTTGATGACTTTTCACCCATCTATACATCTAAACCAGTCATATCATCCTTATTCATCCACAAATCCCAAGTCCTTTGGGAGTGAGAATAAACATAAGAATCCATTGAAAAAGAAAGATCACTATGTCCCATCTAATCGACATGTGAATGTTAAGAAGGAGAATGCACAAAAGAGACCGCAAAGGTCCCCTACTCAAAGAGCTAAACCAAAGAAAATATGGGTTCCTAAATCCATCATTATACAAATGCACTCTCAAGCACCCAAAGAACAAGGAAAATCTAAAGCTATGTGGATTCCCAAGTCTCTTTTAAAAGACTTGAATATTGAAAATATTTCAAAGTTGACATTCAAGCTTCCAAAGGCTTCCATTCCATCTTCTTCCAAAAATCTTCCTAAAATTATTCCAAAGCCTTCCACTCCACTTTTTTTCCAAATCTCTTCTACCACCTCATACATCTAAACCTCAAGCTACTTCATCCATTATTCCTCCATCATTCCAATACCCTTCAAGGTGTGTGTCAATGTTGATCTTGTACAATATTCAACTACCCTCATGAAATCCTCTAAAGCTTACACTAACTTTCTATATATGAACTATTATCCTCCATATACTCTTCCTACTACCATTTCCCTTTCATCACCCTATCAACATCTTTGAGCATACCTTTCTATGGTCTTGTCTTATCATGACTTATCTTTCCTATAGGAGAACTATCTACATTCAAACAGCTTGAGTTCTTTCTAAAAATTCAAAAAAAAATTTAAAAAAATAAATGATAAAATTGAAAATGTGCCTTGGTGAAAACCACTTCTTGTGGCACCTTGGTAGCAAAAGTAAAGAGAAATAAATCCATCCTATGGTGAAAACTACTTCTTGTGGCACCTTGGCTAAGTACCATGATGAAAACCTGGCAAACAGGCATCATGCATAATTCTTCCATCATCCATCTATCCCCTCTTCTCTCTTTGATCTTGACAATGTTGAGCTATCTTTGCATATTGCCTATCTTATCCACCAAATTTTCTATTGTACTCTCCCATTCACTCATAGCCTCTATCTTGAGCTTTATTCTTATTTCTCTATCCCATTGCTATACTATCTAGTTGACCCCTTGGTCTTGATCATAATAAATGAAACATGATTCTCATAGGTCTCTTGACATGGCTACTCTTTTGGACTACACACTTCATGCTATCGCACTTGTTGGCTTCACTGCTTATCCTACACGCTATCTTTTTCATTACTTCCATTGCTTATCCAAAATATGCTTCATATGACTATTTCACCTCTTTCCCTAGCTTGGGTACTCTTGAGGAGTCAGTCCTTGAGGATCACTTTTACTTGCTTCATGCTCCTTTTTCATCCATCTTTTCTTATCCACTGACTTGTTTCTCCATCGTGTCCTATACCTTGCTAGACATTGGGAGAAAATGATGTGATCTTGCTTGAGAACTAGTGATCTCTATATTATTCTAAAAAATCCTGAAAAAAATCCTAAAAATCAGAAAATGTCCTAAAAAAATGATCATCTTAGTGAAAAACTAGCAATAGGCACTTTGATGTATCACCAAAAAAATCAAAAATATAAAAATACAAAAAATTGAAAAAAGTCCTGAAAAAATCTGTCAAGTGGTGAAAATCTAGAAACAGGTGCTACTTGAGACCCTTGCACCTCTGTCTATCAGTCTCAATCACCTATTTTGCTACACATTTCCTCGCTTGGAATTGTTTCTTGTCCTCATCTTGGGGGAACAACTGCTTAGCCTATTATGGTATTCTTGTGCATTAGGGTTTCTTGGACAACTCACAAAATAGTGTTTCTCAAAACTACCCCCACCCACTTTGACATCAAGTGTTTCTCAACACTTTTCAAATAGTTTACCTATAGTCTCTGATGTCATGATATTTCTCACTATCAGAATCAAGTCTTGAAGAAATGGCCAAGTGACTTACACACATGCACTTTAACACTTAAACGATTAAGCTATGTTTATCTTTATCTAGTTTGTGTGCTGTCTATGATGATTTCTTTACTATATGTTCCCTCCCTAATAGTCTTTCAAGGATGTCATTGACTAGAAGACTGGGGGCATGGGGCATTTTTTCTTGATTTCTACTTGTGGGTATACTTTTTTTGTCTATAGTGTTGTAAGCATTCATGCTTGTCCTATTCAACATTTTGACTTACAAATGTATCATCCTTGACTATTTTGCAAGACCACACTTAGGGTTTATCTTGGCGCTTATGCCTTGATACAGGTGTAATCTTGCTAAATTAAACTTAGGGAATCTAATCGCATAGTTATCTTGACTTACATGTCTCTGATGCTTAGATTGGATTTTCACATACCTATCTGATATCGATCATATTCATATCGTCATAGTTATACTAGTGATGGTTGTATGATCTCATGATGTCCCTAATAAATGCTCAATGATTAAATTAAGAGTCTAAATGTTATGTGCTTCTTGCTGGTAAACCACTTTGCATATTAGCTTGCATTTTAGGTTCATTTTTCTAGCTTAATCCTATATTCTTGCATATGAGGAGAGCTCTCTCTTCATCTTTTTATGGACATATCGGCTAACTCCTTTCATATATTTCTTTACCTTCTTCTTGTTCATGTCTTTTCACCTTCTTAATCTTTCACTTCATCTCTTATCTATCTTATCATCACATTATATAAAGTTTTGACCTCTTAAATAATTTCAACGTCCTAGATTCATTTTTAGGATCAAAATCCAAATTCGAGTTCATCTTGATGGTCAAAATTGTCTTTTAAAATTCTACTTTCTTCTGAGCAGTTAGCTGACCTTTTGAGGTCTAATATTTGAATCATCACTAGGGCATCTTCATTTCTTCATGTCTTCATCATTTCCATACTTCATATCTACTTCAATTCACTGTCTCATGTCTAAAATCACCTTTCTGCTTATTTTGACCTAATTTTTATGCAATATCCTTCAAGGTCAACTCTAGTCAAACTGGGGCATTTTATCAAATTTTTTTACAGTCATTCTTGGGTTCTAATCATCTATCTGTCATCTTGGACATTGCTATATTCTAGTTTTCTCATGTCTAGCCAGTTTATGCATCCCCTTACCTCATTTCAATTTCGATCCCGAGGGGGCAAAAATACTCTATTGCTGATTGTTATAGCTATCTATTTCTTAGGAGCATTTGTTTGACCTTATCACTTGCTCTCGATCTATCTACTTTTCTAAGTGTTAGCATTCTTCTTGAATTCTAACATCATTTTTTCCTAGTGTTCACTACTACCACTATTAGGCTGTACATTTAGGACTTGCTATCTTTTTCTACATTTCGTTCTTCAAAATCAAATATCTATACCTATCACTGCCTACTTGGCTTTCTATTTTCTTTGACATAATGTGTTCCCAGATCGATCACACATTAGTCAAAGAGGGGAAATGGTAATCACCTAAAAATGGTCATCTAGACTATTAGCCCCCTTTTCAACATTTTGGCTAAATTAATTTAATCATTTACCTAGACCAAATTGCTAATAATCAATTTATTTGATTATAACCTATAGTTTGACTTGCTATCCTAAGTTCATTATTTGATTAAAAGAACATGTCCCCTTTTAATTAAATAAAAGACCCCATTCTTCTGACCCACTTAAAGTGCACACATAAAGTCATTTTTCTATTTTGCAATTAAAAGAAAAGGCTTTGTGACTTTTGTCTTATATGACAAGTCAACTTATATTCTATTGGTTGACTTGTGTGTGCACATGGATCACTCCTCTTTTTGAATTCCACTGTTGATCATCCACCATCTTCTTCTTGATCTCTACCATCCATACATCTTTAAAAGGGAGAGAGCTTTCCCCCTCAATCCAATCCTCATTTTGAATATTGTTATGCTGCAGGTTTTCTAACAGGTTTCTTTGGAGCTTTGTGGAGAACTTCTATTTCTTGTCTACATTCTCTTATCCATGGCATCATGGAATTCTAGCTTAGCTTAGCTTTCATTTTTACATGTAGCTTAATCTCACATAGCTTAATAATGGTATTGTAACATTCTCATACATGTTTTAGCATAGCTCCACTTTGCATCTCATTCTAGCTTAATCTTCATTTGCATTGCATTCTTGAGAAACTCCTTGGGACATTTGCATTCTTGCATCTTGTCTTTGGAACCTCCCATTGCATGGTTTACTAGAAAGAAGAGTATCTCTAAGGCTCATTTGAGAGCCTTCTTATTCTTGAAATATACTCTCTTGCACTCCATGGATAGGGAGCTCTAAGCCAGCATCCAAGCATTCCAAACTCTTGGAATCGTTTGGATAGAAGGGTTTAGAGTGTGACACACTTTCGAGTGTACAATCATTACATCACAACTGTCTACTGACCATGGGCCCACCACACATGAGCATGTGGCTTCAAAATTTGAGTGTCTTGTTAGACACTGCAAGTAATGTGTGTGTTAGTTTGTGGTGATTGATCAAGGAGGTACTATACATACTTCATAAATTCTTTAGGGTTTGGGGCATCGACTTGAATTTTTTTTTGGCTACTATTCATCAATCGAATATTATTTATTCACCAATTTATGGCTAACATGTTGTAACTAATTTTAACCCTAAAGTGGCAAAAATACTTGTATAAAAGGGCTTAGGGTTAGGGATTGTTTCATAAGGTGTGATGCAAAAATTGCTTCTTGCGACAACATTGAGCTATAAGAGATTATAGATTGTAGTTAGGTTGTAATCACTTGATCATAATAATAATGGATTTTCTGTCAAGGTAAGCTTTAAGAAAGCTGCCTCCTAAAAGAGATATAAAATATTGGTGAATCTTTCATTATTTTGAAAAAATAAAATTATTTCTATTGGCAAATCTCTCAATTTTTTATTCTAAATATGATTAATATTAGCGATTATTTTTGAATCATAATTTGTGTTTTTAAAATATTAACAAATCTCAATAATAATAGGAAGTTCATTAATCACTCATGGACTATTACAAATCAAAATTGAACATTTATTTAGCTCGTGGAATATTATGAGGATCATTACATATACTTTAAATCAATAGTGAAAACTAAATATTGGTGATATATCCCTAAAGTAACTAATAATTATGATAATTATTGGTCAATTCAATTTAAGTTATCCAATAATATATTATATTTAGGTGGCTCAAATTTAATCAAGTAACAAATATTGTGGCAAATATTTGAGTTTAAATTTTTTAATAAAATAAATTATTGAGCAATTTTAAATATTCTATAACTAAATTTTATAAAACTATGGCGATTTAGGCTGTATCAAATCTTAAATTATTAGGCAAATTACTAGCCCAAAAATTTTAAAATTAGCCAATTTGTGAATAATAGCCACTAAAAAATACCTTGCTTGCTATTTGGTGGACGTAGGCTAGGGTTTGGGTGAACCACATTAAATCTTGGTGTCTTGTGTTCTCTTTTGTGTGATCTATTATTTTTTGATATTATTTATATTTGTATGTAATTGTTATTTCTATCTGTGGATAAATCCTAACAAGTGGTATCAGAGCGAGGTTTTTTTTTTTTTTCCTAGTTATCCTCTATAGGAAAGTCTAATGGTTGAGTGGGAGCAATGGAAAATGAGGGCAAGCTGAGGGTTGACAAGTTTAATGGGCAAAACTTTTAGTTATGGAAAATGCAAATGGAAGACTATCTTTATCAGAAGGATTTATGGAAGCTATTGGAAGGAAAAACAAAGAATTATGGATCTATGACAAATGACAATTGGGATCTTTTAGATAGAAAGGCACTTGGAAACATTTGATTATGCCTGGCACCATCAGTGGCATTTAATATTACAAAAAGTGAAGATGATAGAAGAGTTGATGGAAACCCTAGTGAAATTGTATGAAAAGCCCTCCACTTCAAACAAGGTATTTCTCATGAAGCATTTATTTAATATGAAAATGGTAGAAAGATGGATCTATTGTCGATCATTTAAATGAGTTTAATAGTGTTACTAGTCTGTCATCTTTTGTGGGTATTAATTTTGATGAAGAAATTAGGGCTCTCTTGATTTTGTGTTCTTTGCCTAAAAGTTGGAATGGCTTGGTAATGGCTGTGAGTAATTCCATTTTTGGATCTAATATTCTAAAATATGATGATGTGATTGATATTATTTTGAATGAGGAAACTTGTAGGAAAACCTTAAGTAGATCCACATCTAGAAGTGCTTTGAATGCACAAAGTCAAGGTAGAACAACTGAGAGAGGACATAATTCTAAAAATCATGGGAAATCAAGAGGAATGTCAAAAGGGAAGATATCTCAATCAAGAGGACCGAACGACTACTAGTATTCTAGGAAATTAGGGCATAAGAAGAAATATTGTTGGACATGAATGAAAAATGAAGGGGAAAAGAAAGATTGAGACAAGGAGGCAAATGAGGTAAGTAACAAATTCAAAGAGGATACTTTGCTTCTGTCTGTAGAAAGTGTTGATGATTCATGAGTTTTAGATTATGGTGCTTCAATTCATGATACACCTCATAGAGGTTATTTCATTGATTATGTCCAAGGGGATTTTGGATTTGTTTATTTGGGGGATAATGAACCTTGTCATATTGTTGGAAAGGGAAAAGTTAAGATTAAGTTATAGAATAGGAATAATTGGCTACTACATGAGGTAAGACATATTCTAAGGTTGAGTAGGAATTTAATTTCAGTAGGACAACTCGGTGATGAGGGCTATGTAGTTACTTTTAATGATAAAAATTGAAAGGTTTTAAAAGTTCCCTTGTAGTAGAAAAAGGTGCGAAAGTAGGCACTATCTTTGTATAGGTCATATTGTTCCTTCTACTTTAATTATTTCAGAGAGAAATGAATTTTCAAGAATAGTTGCTATAGTTGAATAGGGAGAACAAATAACTATTGTAGATTCTAATACAGTGCTATGACACAACAGACTTGGGCACATGAGTGAGAAAGGTATGAAAGTACTTCATTCAAAGAAACTCTTACCAGGTTTGAAATGTGTTAATATAGATTTCTGTGAAAGTTGTGTGTATGAGAACAAAAGCGAGTGAGTTTTGTGAAAATCGAGAAGGATAATAAAAGTGAAAAATTAGAGTTTGTGCATACAAATGTATGGGGACCAGCTCAGGTATCTTCCCTTGGTGGCTCTCATTATTATGTTAAATTTATTGATGATGTAACTACAAAAGTTTGGGTTCATTTCCTTAGATAGAAAATTGATGTATTTCAAACTTTTAAGAAATGGAAATACTTGGTTGAAAATGAGACTAGTAAGAAATTAAAATGTCTCAGTTTGATAATGGTGGTGACATTTGTAGTCATGAATTTGAAGATTATTGCTCCACTGATGGTATTTGTAGATAGAAAACTATTCCAAGGACTTCATAGAAAAATCAAGTGGCTAAATGCATGCATAAGACTATAATGGAGCATGCAAGGAGCATGAGGTTGCATGCTGGGTTGCCCTTAAACATGTGGGTAGAGGCTGTTAATACTATTGTATATTTGATTAATAGAGGTTCCTCTACTCCTTTGGGTTGTGGTATTCTAAAGGAAGCATGGACTAGTAAGAAGGTGAGTTATTTTTTTCTCAAAACCATTTTCTCATATAGATTCTGAAAATAGAACCAAGATGGAAGCTAAGTCAAAGAAATGTGTATTTTTTGGATATGCCATTGATTAATTTGGTTATGGGCTTGGGATTTTGAATATCATAAAATTGTAAGAAGCAAGGATGCCATATTCAATGAGAAAGTGTTGTACAAAGATTTGTTGCAACAACATGAGAAGAAAGAAGATGATTATGTAGTGTTGGATGATACTTCAAAAGATGATAATCCTAAAATTCCTCATGATGTGCAATAACTGCAACAAAAAATATCACATACATCAGTGAATGTTAAATGATCAATAAGGCTAAGTAGACCTCCAAAAATATTTTCTCCCTCTTTGTATTCTATTTTACTAATTGATGCTAGTGAACTTGAATGTTATGATGAAGCTGTGTAGGTGGATACTAAGATTCAGTGGGAGTCTGCAATGAAAGACAAAATGGACTCTTTGCTAAAAAATAAGACATGGGATTTATGCAAGTTGCCTATAGGTAAAAGGGCTTTATAGAATAAGTGGGTTTACAGGTTGAAAGAAGAGGATGGAGGTAAGAAAATATTTAAAGTGAGGTTAGTTGTAAAAGGATTTGCATAGAAAAAGGCATTGATTTTGATGAGATGTTCTCTCTTGTTGTTAAAATGACTTCTAGTTGTACTGTTTTAAGTATTGTGGCTACTAAAGATTTGCATTTGGGGTAGCTTGATTTTAAAAAAACCTTCCTTCATGGTGATTTGGATGAAGATATATATATGGCTCAGTCATAGGGATTTGAGGTCAAAGGTAAGGAGAACTTAGTGTGCAGATTGAAGAAAAGTTTATATGGCTTGAAGCAAGCACCTCGACAATGGTATCTAAAATTAGACACCTTTATGCATGAGCATGGATATAGTAGGTGTCATTCAAATCATTGTGTTTAATTTAAGAGGTTGGATGATGATAGCTACATTATTTTATGTTTATGTGTTGATGATATGCTTGTAGCTGGGTCTAACATGGATCACATTAAGGGGTTGAAACACCAGTTAGCACATGCGTTTTCTATGAACAATTTAGGGGTAGAAAAAAAAATCCTTGGTATGAAGATTTGCAGAGATAGGAATAATACAAAATTGACTTTATCTCAAGATGATTATATTGAGAAGGTGTTGCAATGTTTCTTTATGGAGAATGCTAAATTTGTTAGCACACCTTTACCTGGTCATTTGAAGTTGACTAAGGAGATGTGTCCAAAGACACAAGAAGAGGAGGATAAGATGTCCAAGGTACCCTATGCTTTAGATATAGGAAGTTTTCTTTATGCTATGGTATGTACAAGGCCAGATATTGCACATGCAATGAGAGTTTTTAGCAGGTATATGAGTCATCCAAGAATTGAGCATTGGAATGCAGTTAAATGGATTCTCAAAGATTTGAGAGGAACATCCAGTAAGTGTTTACACTTTGGGGGCTCCACAACTGACTTACAGGGCTATGTTGACTCAAATTTGGTAGGGGATATTGATACTAGGTAGCGTACTACAGGTTATGTATTAGTGAGCCAATAGTGAGTTGGGTTTCTAGGTTATAGAAGGTTATTTTTTTATCCACTATAGAGGCAGAGTATCTTGCTGCTATAGAGACAACCAAGGAGATGATATGGATTTAGTTCTTCTTGGAAGAATTGGGACACCCTTAGAGGGATAATTATTTGTTTATAGATAGCCAAAGTGCCATTCATCTTGTGAAGAATTCTACTTTGCATTCAAAGAAAAAACACATTTAGTTGTGGTACCATTTCATTCAGTCAATTTTGGATGATGGAAAATTAAAGCTGGACAAGATACATATAGATGACAATCCAAGAGATATGTTTACAAAGGTAGTGACAAGGGAGAAGTTGAATTCCTCTTCAACTTCAGTTGGTCTTCTAGACTAAACAAAATAAAAGAACAATAGAGTCCATAGTGGTTTGATCTAGTGGGAGTGGTATTGCTATAGGATCAGTCTCCAAGTGGGAGATTATTATCTAGTGTGGAGTTTGATCAATCCCCAAGTGGGAGATTTTTGTCTAGAGTGGAGTTTGATTGGTCCCCAATTGGGAGATTGTTAGTTTGTGGTGATTGATCAGGGAAGTATTGTACATACTTCATAAATTCTTTGGGGTTCACTATTCGCCAATTAGCTATTATTTATTCATCAATTTATGGCCAACATGTTGTAACTAATTTTAACCCTAAAGTAGAAAAAATACTTATATAAAAGGGCTTAGGGTTAGGGATTGTTTCATAAAGTGTGATGGGAAAATTGCTTCTTGTGGTGGTATTGAGTTGTAAGGGATTATAGATTGTAATAAGGTTGTAATAACTAGATCGTAATAATATTGGACTTTTTGTTTTGTGGATGTAGCCTAGGGTTTGGGTAAACCATGTTAAATCTTGGTGTCTTGTTTTCTCTTTTGTGTGATCTATTATTTTATGATATTATTTATATTTGTATGTAATTTTTATTTCCACTTGTGGTTAAATCCTAACAATGTGTTTGGATATTAAAAAATAAAAAAAGGGACACCCCATGGTCAATATGGGATAAAGGGTTTCATGCATTTTTCATTCTCTTCAAAACCAATGTATGTCTCTTCAACACAATATCTTCCTCTGTTAATGCACATCATTACTCCTCCAATCCATAATCATGGGAGTTCTTAGACCGAATGACTTGCTTGGTGTGATCTCAACCAATCTTTATTACTTTTGTTTCCTCCCATGGCAACAAATGGATTTAGACACATGCACAAGAGGGGCTGCCAGGAGGAGAAGAAAAGCATCGATTTACATCCCCCCCTACTTTATATGTCATCAGGACTCCACTTTTCTACCACTTCTCTATCTTGTTTAGTCTTGCAGGTTCCTTTGCCTTGGGTTTAGCCATGAATGGAGTGTGGCCGAGCTCTATTCTTCTTTTGCCATGTGTCTTGTTTATCTATTTCTTGCAAGGATTCTAGGTATTTACTACATGTTGTTGTTAACTTGGGCATCACTATATGATCAAGAATGTTATGAAATGTTAAAGCCAACAACCCTACATCCAATGACCCATTTTTTGACTATTTTGGCCTGCCTATGCATGGAACTATGTGTGGATCTCTCTAATGGTGGCCCCTACTATTCTACTCCCTCAGTTAGCATGCATCAAAAGGAAAGGCTGATTCACATCCTTTTCCCCCCTACTACATTTTCTAAAAACAACTTTGAGAAATTCTCCAAGAACAAGGATAGTTCTGTTAGAATACACTCGGAGTGCATTCTAAGACTATTGATGGCTTTGCAAAGCTCATGGATCCTTATACCATTTACACTTAAATCCTCAATCTTGCACACAAAAGTGTTTTGACTTTGGGGCACTTGACAGATCAAATGCTCAATTTTACCAATCTTGACATGGTTAATGTCATGATTACCTTTCCAAAGGTCAACATAAACAAATACTTTCCACAATAATTAGCTAGACTTCGAAGTCAATAAATCAAGCAATTGATAGTCATTCTCATCTGTTGGGCATCTACATAAGGTGACATGGGCTTGTAAGCTTAAAAGACATAGGAAATTTATTGAGAATCCACCTTCTCTTATGCTTCAATTTTAGTCTATCTAATGGAGATTTCCTAACACTTGATTTCATGCAAAATTCTTTTGATAAAAAAGGAGAGAGGAATGTATGTAAATAAACTTCAACAAGCATTTGAATAGAATCCCCTCTAGACACTTACTATCTGCCTTTAGTGTTCATTGTACACACACCTCGAAAAACACATGTAGATACTTAATAAAAAATTCTTATTCCATTTTAAAAGTTATTATATAACGATCAATGCTTGATGCTACAGATTCACTTGAATTAAAAATAAGTTCAATAGATGACAATCCAACATTATTTGGATCTTTTTGAATTTGATCAAGACACCCCTCTGACTGAATATGTTAGCTGAAACACATCATTTGGGATAGAATCAACAAGTTAATGAACTTCCCCACTAATTATCTCTTTAATATACACCATGGCTTATCAATCAAATAGCATTTAGTCGGGCCCCAAAGCTAGTCTGGCTAATTATTTTTTGAATTGAAACACCTAAATTGTCAAATTGATCCAATGAACTTACCTTACTGATTAAAATCAATTTGCATCACTAATTTGACTTTTAAAACTTATTTCTAACCCTTTCCTATAAACTTCCCATTTTGTGCCAAGGGGTCCTCTGACTAGCTTTAAAAGCTAACTAGAACTGACACCTAGGCTCTAAAAGCTAACATGCTAGTTCTTTGTTCCACATCCTTGCACCCTATCAAATCTCATGTCATGACAATCACCCAGTCAAAAGATATTGATTGTCAAAGTTGCCTTCGTGAAGCTTCTTGCAAGAAAACATGTTAGAAAACAATAAAATGTGTTTGGTTTTGGCTTCAAAAATAGGTCAAATTGACACTTGGAAGCACGAAAAATGGGGCATTAGTTCATAGCCAAAAGGAGAGTATAAATCTATGGTTTGGGATCATGAAAAATATTAAGGCACATTTAGAAAGCATTCAAAGTGGGGTACTTGGATTTATAGAACTCAAAACACTAGCAAGATATTGATTTTCTCAAATATAATGGACCTGGGAAAGTGTGCAGATGAATTCATCAAGATTTGAAAATTGGCACACTTAAGGAATTTTTGGAGTAGAACAAAGCAATACAATCCATTTGGTTTAGAAAATCATGAAATCAGAATTATGACATCCCAAATAGGGGTACTGATCAATTTGCACTTTAGGACACTCGTAAAACTTTATAAATTGCATTTGGAATCGCATTTGAAAACTGATCAAATGGATTCATCATAGGCTCAAATCTTAAACATAACATCTATTTGACACCTAGAATGTAATGAAAAAGGAATTCTCTCATTTTGGTCAACTAGGTCAAAGTTACAACTAGTCAAACAAGGCCTCCCAGAATTTTGAATAATTTACATCAACATGATAATAGTAAACAACTGATTTTGAGGGATTCAAAACCTAGTCAAAATATATCAAAACAACTTGAAAATTGAAAAATAGGTTCTCAAGTATTCATACTAAACACTCTCAAAGTAGTGAGTCAAGAAACATTACCAAGTGCAAGATATTCAATTACAAACTAGCCCTCGTGTCACTATTTGACACTAGGCAAAAACACAGATCTGAATATTGCTCAAAATGAAACTTCACAGAATGACTCAAAGAAAAAATTTAACATTATAGGATGCATGCATATACTGAATGCAAGGTGTTAGAAACATTAAACACCTCTTAGGCCTCAAAAGGATAGCCAAGTACACATGCATTAAATGCACATATAGGGGCTCAAAATGACTCAAAAGCTTAGGATAGTACTCAAATCGAGAATGCAATTTTGAGTAGCATCACGACCTAGTTCATTAAAAACTAAATTAAATCCCTTATATTAAATGTATGTTGAGACACAAGTTAGATACAACACAAATTAAATACCCATATATAAATTAAATGCCAAAAGTAGACTCATAGACAACTCAGCACCAATAGGAACCAAGACCAAATAGAGTGTTAGTAAAACCAAGCTGAGCAATAGTAAATTCCCAAGTATCACTGATATCCAAGACCTTTATGAAGAACAAGACCTTATTGAGCACCACAGTGCATGCCAAGCTCCTAGAGCATGTCGAGCATCATAGAGAATGCTGAGCTCCATAGTGTATGACAAGCTTTCAGAGTATGTCGAACTCCCAGGCATAAACTATGCCTAAAAATTGAGCACCACTTTTTTTTGGTGACCAAGTCCACAACCACAAACTAGAACTCCTCCAACATGTAGGATTGCAAGAAAGCCTAGGATTCTCTTGCATCATATATATACTAACATATTTATATTTTGTTTATCTTTGTATGTGTGTGTGCATGTGTGTGTGTAATATATCTCTAGATATATACATATGTTTATATCATCTATCTATATTTTCACTTTCTCCTTCCTTACCCCCCTCACTCTCTCTCTCTCTCTTACTCCCTCACTTTGTCTCCCCAAGATATCCCCTCTCTCTTTGTATACCCTTCTCTCCATCACTCCCTCCCTTTGTCTCTCCATCTTATCCCCTCTCTCTTTCTCTCTCTCCATCCTATCTACTCTCTCTCCCCATCCCATCCCCCCTCTCTCTCTCTCTCTCTTCCCATTCCTCTCCATTATCTTGTCTCACTCCTTGCCTTTGTCTCTCTATCCTATCTCCTCTCTCTCATTATATCCCCTTCTCTTAATTACTCCCTCTCACTCTCTCCCCTTGTCTCTCCATCTTATCCCCATTCTCTCATCCTATCCCCTTCTCTTAATTTTACTCTCTTACTCCCTCCCTTTATCTTGTTAGGATTAACTTAAGATAGAAATAACAATTACATGTAGATATGAACAATATCAGAAAATAATAAATCACACAGAAGAGAACACAAGACACCAAAGATTTAACGTAGTTCACCCAAATCTTGGGCTATGTCCACCAAATAGCAATTCCAATATTATTCTGTTCTAGTGATTACAACCTGATTACAATCCATAATCCCTTACAACTCAATACTGCAACAAGAAGCATTTTTTGCATCACACATTATGAAAAAATCCCTAACCCTAAGCCCTTTTATATAACTATTTTTCTACTTTAGGGTTATAGTTAATTACAATAGGTCAGCCCAAAATTATAGATACAATATTAGTGATAAAATAGGGCCCAAAGAATTATGAAGTATGTATAGTACTTCCTTGATCAGTCACCACGAACTAACACATCTATCCATCATATCTCCTCTCTTTCTTCCTATTGCCTACTCCCTTTGTACATTTTATCCAATCTCTCAACCCCCCCCTCTCCCCCACCATCCACTATTCTCTCTACATCATATCCTCTCTCCCCCCAACCTATCTCTCTCTCTCTCTCTCTCTCTCTCTCTCTCTCTCTCTCTCTCTCTCTCTCTCTCTCCATATGGAGTTCTCTCTCACTCACTCTCAATCTTAGTTATTCTTTTGGTTCTACATAACCTAATGGGGTTATGGAGAACTAATTGCAACAATTTAGCTCCTAATAACATGATCCAATTTTTTATATTTTGAAAAATTAGAATGTTACATATTTAGGTATGGATAATGGGATTGCATTTTGCACATTATGGAAATATTAACTTCTTAATGACCTTAAAAAACCATTGCAAGTTGTTTCAAGGTCCCACTACTATATTATAGGGTGTTATACTATATAGGTACACATTTTTTTATGTCTTCTTTCTCTGAAATGATCAAAATTTCATGTTTTTGGGTGTCTTGTTCATGTTTTTATAAATATTGTAACTTCACCTTTATAGAAAATGATTGAATTGAATAGTTTTTTGAGTTTATGTTCATGTTATTATTCCAATTCTAGCTAGGATTATAACCAAATGTTACAATTTGGTTGTTATTTTGTTGGTTATCAACAATGGGAGAGAACAAGAGAAGATCAACTGAGAGACAAGAGGCAATGAAGGAAAAACAAATGGAGCATATGATGATATTACATCAAGCTAGGGTATCAAACACACATGATGTGAGTGGTGAGAATGCACCAAGTGATATTGAAATGATGAATGCACCTAATGTAGAGAATGAATTTTAAGAGCACACACCAATTTAATTTAATGCACTTAATGTAGAAAATGAGATTCAAGAGCACATACCAACTGAAGTTCAATAGAATGCACCTATTTCACCTCTTGCACCTAATTCACATACTGAACCACATTCATCTTATACACCTAATTCTTGTAATGCATCTAATTCACCTCATGTACATAATTTTCTTAATTCTTGCAATGCACCTAAATAACCTAATGCACCTAATTTACGCAATGCACCATTGTCTACACCTCCTAGAATAATTCAAAGAAATCCAAAGTTTCTAATCGAGATTGATGAAAATATTTTGAGGCCAATGCATCATAAAATATCAGAAAGAGATTCTAGAAGAATTGTTAATAAGATATGGAATAACTATTTTGAAAAATTAAATGTAAGTGGTTAAAAATCTGAAACTTAGAGAGACGATGAGAATTTTGGGGTTAAGAACACTTGAAAATAGTAGTGAGAGAACCATTATGAGAAACATTTTCAACGTATGTCAAGCCATTGCTTCAAAATTATGTCCTAAATATGCTAATGTTTGTCAACATGTCCTCACATCAACCATAGTGGGGAAGGAAATGAAAAAATCTCACATAATGAGAAGAACAAGAAAGACATTAGAGATAAGTAGAACATTACAAAAAGCCTCAGAGAAGTGAGATAACATTGAGGATCCTAATAATAATGATAATATTTGGTCATTCTTAGGTAGAATCTCATGAAAGGACAAGGTTTTTGTTGATACACTAAGAAAATTAATTGATTTTTTTTGGTTTTCTGGCACAAGGGTTTCACCAAACCAAAAAGATGTCAAAAGGAAAATTGTGAGTACAAACTATGACCCACATCTAATTTTCCTTAAAGATATGACTCAAACACAATTTTATGAAAGTTTTCTTCAAAGGTATCCTCAAATTAGAATTAGCCAAAGGTTTTTTGAGATGAAAAAACCATTTTACATCAAGATTAACCATACACACTACATGTTGTTGTAGGGTCCATGTTGATTTTTTCATTCATTATGATATCTATTGTTCTATATGTTGTACTTTGAACACTAATGATATTTTGCAGGAATGTGGTCCAAAAGAACCTCCAAGGTCACCAAGAGATTTAATTACAAGTATACTATGCACACAAGGAGATGACACCATTTATTATAAGGCTATGTGTTTGAAAGGTTCTTGTGATAAATATGGTGGTTTTCAAAAGTTTCAAACTTACCCTCATGTAGATAGAACACATGAAATTGGTCAAGAAATAATTTCCTCTTGGAAAGTACAAGTTAGTTATGTATGGTGTTAAAGATGGAAAAAAAATAAAAGATGAGTGAATTAGTGAAAAAGGATATATGTGTAGCTGATTTTAAGAAATTGTTATTAGAGAAACTAGTATATGAGTACATAGGTCATACACATAGAGCTAGATGGTTAGATGCGCAATTTAAAATATGTAAATATACCTTTCCTTTAGGCACAATTATCTTAGTTGTTTTTTTCCTAAAAATTATACATTGAAGCCTCAAAATGAAGTGTAACAAATGTACTGCCACTCTATACAAGTCTTAATTTTTGTGCACATAACATTCATTCATGCACATGATAGTACATAGGAGGATAGAAAGGTTATAAGAGAGTATAACTTCTATATTAGCAATGATTGAACTCATTCATAAGAGTTTTTGCAAGGTTGTTTTAGAAAATTCTATGATATTTTAAGAGAAAGAGATGTTAGCTACAATCAACATGTAATATGGTCATACAATTGCACAACACAATTTATAAATGCAAGGATGGACGTGACAAGTGGTGTCCAACTTTTTTGGAATTTCACTAAGTTAGGACATAGAAAGGGAGAGCATGATGGTGTAGGAACATGTTTTAAAAGAGAACTTACCAGAGATGAATTGAGTACAAAGGTGGCAAAGTGAAAGAAGATGCAAAATCAATAGTACAATGATGTAACTCTACTATAAGACTAGGTAATGCAGGCAAGTCTTTGGTTTCTAGATTTTTTTGGTTGATATGTGAAGATGACATTGAAAAATTATAGGATTGTTGTACCCTTAAACGATCAAGTGAAATCCATTCTTTTAGAAGTTCAAATACATCATAATTAACAATTTATACTAGACAACTCACATGCTTTTTCTCCATGTGTATGCTTTTTGTATGGGATGAATGTGAATCAAGATAGTGGGTCGACAATTAGTCTTGTAGACCTTTGCAACCTCTTGATTCATATGAAATATCTAGACAAATACAATTTAACCAGATTGACGTATCAATAGATTTTAACCACATATTTGTCTTAGTTGAGATAGGTAATTTATCAATTTAATATTTCTTTAAAATTGCATTCTCCATTATTATTTTTATGAGCACATCCTTGTACATGATAGCCCTTATTTTTACTATGCCAAAATTTTGAAATTTCATTGTGAAAATATTCTTGATTGAGTTGTATTGTTGGGGTTTTATGTTTCATTTTCTATCAGTTTTTAAGGTGAACCCTAACCTGGTCATGTTTTCCCTAGCCCAGTGTTGAAAATATTTCCTTAAGTGAAATAATGTGATATCCAAAGGTCATATCCTCACCTTTGTCATGAATTTTTATTATTAAAATACACAATTGTTCTTACTCTTACATTAGGCTTTATTCCAAAGCGAGAAAATATACATCATTCAAATTATATGTTTCAATTTGTTGTGGTTCCACAACGCATGCCCCATTTTGATGAAGAAATGGGGAACCCCTACTTTTTGGATTCAGGATAATTTTGAGGCCTTAAGTCCGTGTTGTCAAGTTGAAAAATAAAAAATTTAAAACCAAAAAATTGAAAAAAATAAAAAAATTGAAAAATTTATTTTTTTAAAATAAATTATTAATTAAGTGCACACCCACACACCTCATAAGGGCCACATGAGTGAATCCCACCTTTGGTGGGGTGTAATACACAACTATGTACTTGCATAGTGTGCACTGTGCACCACCAAGGGTGAACGAGGCTACATAACCCCTGATCCCCTTTCTTTTCCTCACTGTAGTTTCTTATCTCTGTGACGCACAAACCTCTTTGCACCAAACTCATCTACTATGAAAAACCTTTTACTCACCAAACTTGTCCACACCAACAGGTACGTAGCTCAAACCTACTTTGTGAAAACACAAAAGGTGGAAAACACATAACGCATATAAACATGGATCATGCACTTGTGCTACACGCACCACCCACTCCTGTGCTCCTTGTTGCGCCCATTGCTGCACACATGCCTCACTCAAACCTCGCGTTGTGTACCATGCGACCGTGCATCCGTGCCAACCATGTCTCACCTACTCACTTCACATCCAACACTATTGTGCATCCACACCTCCCCACACACTATGTGCACGTTTGCGACACATCACATGTGCTTGCTGCCGCACTGTGCACCACCACATTTCCACACCACACATACCTGCACCGTGTGCGGACTCCACCACACACCACTCTATGCCATGTGTCCCTTTGTGTCACTTGCCCCTCTGCATGTGCACCACCCGCTGCCACACCCCTTAAACCCCATAACAAGAAACCCCTATGAACATTGCAAAAGCACAAAAAATGAGGTACACATAGTGCACATGGTTTGGTTCACGGTGCCCGCCTTATATATTTTTTATTTTTATTGATAAATAATTGAAGGGGAATTGAATGGTTTTAGCATTTTAATTTTTTTTTTAGGTTTTTATTATTTTGAACTAATAAATGTCTTTCTTGTGTTGTGTAGATATAATGGCATCATCATCCAAAGAGAAAATGACACCTAAGCTCGTGGTTTTCAAGTTCCAAGGGTTCCCATCCAAGTCAAGGTTCCAAGACAACTATGCAAAAATTAAGGATACTAATTTGGGACACACAAACTTGGGAGAGTTTCTCAAAATTTGCAACAAACCCATGAAGAGATCAGCTCTAGTTGCTACTTTAATATGATTAGGGTTGGTGAGTGTAGCTTCACACCTAATGTCAGTACAATTAGTGAAGTTAATCATGATGCTGGCTCAACACTTTGTTCCTGAGGAAAGGGTGGTGAAGAGTGTGACATGAGAAGTTGTACTGGACCTTTGACTAGATAACATTGAAAGGGTCTTTCATCTCCCAAGGGTAGATCAGTTCATAAGACTCTTTTATGAGGCAATGAAAAGGTGGTATACAGAGCACCTAAAAGAGGAAACATATGTCATGCAATCATCTTACCTCATTAAGAAGACTCCTTTGGGTAGGGTGACAAGAACAGTGGATATGAGAAGGGAGTACATGAAGGAGGATATTGGATACTCCATCATTCTTGTGAGCAAAGTCATGGGTCTACCAATAGCTAAACATTTGAACATCTTCATGATTAGCTTTATTGAGAGAATCAAGACAACAAAAATGCCACTTGACTATGCCACCACATTAAGTGAAAACTTGTGTGAATAGTTGGGGGTAGTCAAAGACAAGAAGAAGTTCTATATGACCTCATACATGGTATATCTACTAGCAGGAAGGGCAAAAAATTACCCTGGTTTGTAGAAAAGAGACAACATGTAGGATCCCAATGCCTGGCCTTACATCATCTATCCTCAACTAGTGAGGAAGAAGCTCTTGCAACAGAGCAAGGAATATAGGATCGTGAATGATGTATTAATTTTTGCAATCATCTGATTCATTGAGGGAGACTATGCTAAGAGGTTATCTGATGATGTAATAGCACAGATAGAAACTCTCAAGGCCTACTACATCTAGTTTAAGACATTCATGTATCTATGGGTAGCTGGTGCCTCTGTCAACCCTAAGAAGCTCCCTAGATATCCAAGTGATAAACTAGTTTTGTTGGAGATTGCATGATAGATTGAATCTACATATGACAAGGTTAGGAAATAATGAAGACCATGTTGGATACGGCCCTTGTTGAAGCTACGACAGATGGCTCCATTAGTATGGTGATACCAGGTGAAGCTCCATTAGTATGGCTCCATCAAAATATTGCCTAGGAAAGTTGTATTCCTCAAGGGGATAATGTTCCCACTCTCACTCAAAGATGGAATATCTTGCTTTCGCTTCACTTGGTATGACCATACTAATGGAGCACAAAGAAATAATGAGGAGCACAAAGCCTCAATTTCGTACTAATGAGGAAGACATTTTTGAGTTGGCAAAGATTTAAAAAAAACCTGAGTCTCCATTACATGAGGCAAGACCGTTGGCATTTGTCAACAATACATGGGACTAGGATTTGTTTGCCCAAGTGGCTATCCCTCCTGAAGATACAGATGTAGAAAGCCTCAGTCCTCAAGATTATAAAATTAAAGAGGTCATGCTTGGGAAGCCCACATAGGATACAACTCAATTGATGGTGACCATGGGGATCAAGGAAGTCTTCAGGAGCATGGAACAGGAAGAGGTAGAACTTTAAACACTTCGGTGGTAAAACAAGATCCTAAGTGGATATTTAGCCAAAGTGGTTGGTCCTCTAGATCCTAAGCACCACAAGGAGATATTGAACACCATACTCAAAGAAGGGGGAGCTGTGCATGTAGACCCATTTTTGAAAGCCTGTCAATAGTGGTAGAAAATTTTTGAAGATAAGGGAATTTTGATAATCTAGGGGAACCTGAAGTTACTGCACACTACGCAAGAGAAAATGAATAAAATGGTAGCAATTTTGAAGCAAGATTTTAGCATTATGGATGAGGTAAGTGTTTGGAGTAAGGACTTACAAATTTTGTAGGTAATAAAGGGGAAAATATACAAAATTTTGGGAGGAATTAGATTTAATTGATGATTGGATAGAGAAAATTGAGGATAGTGATAAAGTAATGGAAACATTACATGCAAAGATCCATAGGCTCAAGGACCAAGCCTATGAACAAATTTTGGAAGTAGAGAAGCATTACAACAATGCATGCTTAAGGATTTTTGAAGATGAGGAATGGGAGAAGTCGTTTCTTGTAGATGTAGTAGTGGAGAGTTTTAAGAATATTTTTGAGGAAGCTACTAATGATGAAGATATCCAGCAAGCCTTCAAGACTAAAGAAGCTTTGATAGAATTAGATACCAAACTTGGGGATTTTGTTGACACTTGAATTGAGGTAGACAATTTCAGATAGAAGGTTAAGGACAAATATGAGGCTCTAGATTTACTGGATGTGGTTAAAATTACTAAGATTATAGAAAAATTCAAGGGCAAACATCTAGACATAGTCTTGGGATGAAGGGGAACAAGATCTAGATGCTAGAATTTTAATTTTGATACTTAGTAAAATTTTAAGATTTTATACCATTTTGAGGTTTGCAACTCCACAGGTGCAAAGGTGTGCTGACAGTTAACTATTAGTTCCAAAAATAGAGCTTTCCATGCATTAGAAATGCATTTTGATGGTAGTTTTACTCTAACAAATGCTTAGTTAAGGATCAACTTCCATTTTTAGCACTTCCAGACACTTCTACTTTGACTCTAAGCTTTATTATTCTTTCTTCTCTCATAATTCTTTGTTTTTTAACAAGTAAAGGCTCATGCATCCAATTAATGAATAAAAATGGATGGAGTTTTATTTAGCAGTAGTTAGATTGTTAGTTTGTATATAATTAGTTTGTTTTATTAATTAAAAGCATTTTATTGCATGAAGATATCTCTCACTCTCAACACAAATTGAGGAGACAATTTCTTATAAATACTCCATTGTAATATGTAATTGGGGCTACCATTATTTTGCAATAAAATTATGCTTTTGGTGCTCACATTTGGAGTGTAGTAATTCTTGCTTAAATGTGTCACACTTTTGTGAATTTATGTTCATGAAATTGTGATTGAGTCAAAGGTTTATTGCTTTGTTTTTCATTGTGCAATGCATTAGTTCTGGTGTTTGTTATGGTTTTGATGAATTCTGCTAACATAACTAGCTTGAGAAGAAATCATTGAATTGTGCCTACGTAACTCTTCGTCTCGCATGAGTGCACTTTGTGTGGCCTTGAGATTTGATGAAGGGTGAAACATCATACAGTCATTAAGTTTCTCACTGACAATTGCATCAGTGGAATCGAGGGAGGGCTACTCCTTTCATTGGTTATCTACTAATTTCTTTGAAAGCTTAACTCGCAGATGTGCCATTCTCCATAGCTTATGTCCATTAGGATTTTCAATTTCATGTTATTTTCTGTAAAAAAAAATATTTTCTTTGCTAACCACCTTGTTAGAGCAGGAATTCATACTAGTTGCATTGTTAGATTGCATTCATAAAAAAACTAAAAAATACAAAAACTGTTGGCATTAAGCTATTATTGCCATTAGTGAAAAGACTTATCTATATCAGTATAGCTACTAAGATCATCACTCAGTCTACAATATATACTGAGCCTTCAGTGGTTACCTTGTACATTCATCACTTAAGCAGTTTACACTAAGCCTCACAGTTCACACCAAGCATTTTAGTGTTAACTGAGCTGAGTATAGCTACGGAGTGAATGTGCAATCCAACAGTCTCTACCATTTTTATAGTGGTCACCTAGCTTCACAGTGCCTACCGAGTAATAGAAGCATAGTGCGTATCGAGTGATGGAAGCATAGTGTCTACTGAGGGATGCAAGCACAGTGCTTATCGAGTAATGAAAGTATAATGTTTATCGAGTCAAAGGAAAGTAAATGAAGGATTTAGTTTTTACCGAGTGATACCATATCCACTGAGTCTCCAATGGTTACCAAGTTTAGAACTACGTCAGGTGATTAGTATGGATTGAGCCTTCACTTCTACCAAGTGCATGATGATGTTGAGTAATGAAGTGGATGTCGAGTATCAGAAGGTCACAAAGTTAGTTTAGTGAACCTGAGTTATTTACTATTTGGCTGACTCAGTAATATTTTGTTCACTTGTGTTTTAGCCAACCTTGCAATTGTAATTATTGGAATAGTATATATGTAATGTATTTTGCAAGATATATGTGATATATGGATAAGAGTAAAAAGAGAGACATGTAATGTTTTGAGAAGTATATATGTGAATCAGCAGAAGAGCAGAATATTCAGCAAGGTCTACAAGGAGCAGTAAAGATTTATCAATCACAAGAGGTGATCTATACATCAAGGATCTAATCAGAAAATCAAGTTTGTAAGTAGATCCACTATTTCATCCTAACAAGTGAATTAGTTTTGTAAATCCTTTAACAGGGTAGACTTAACAGTCTTTGTATAAATCTCCTAATAGAGTGCATACTTTAGTGTATGTTTGTAAATCCTCTAATAAGGTGGACCTAGAAGTCCTTTGTGCTCCTAATAGGGTAGATCACCAGAAGTGGTCAATGAAAGCCTTAACAAGCCAACTTCATACTACAGTAATGAAGTTTTGTGGGTATCATCCCCACCCCAATTTTACTTTCTATTTGGAAGGTTTCTGGGTCACCAAATCACTGTGTACATGTGTTATGGATATTTGATTTCTCATATATATAGTAGATTAGATGAATGAATGGCGAATATTTTAAAATGCTGAATTGTTTAAAATTTTGAGGTTACTGATTCACCCCTCCCCTCTTAGTAACCTATCTTATCTTGAATATTTCCAACAATTGGTATCAAAGCCTTTTGGTTCTCAGGACAAAGCTTGACAGCTTGAGCAAAGATCAAGGACAATGGAGATATTTAGACTTGACAAAGCTATTGAAAATGAAAAGCTAGATCTGGAAATGGCCATGGCTCAACTCAAAGAAGCTAAGGAACATCTTTCGCAATCCCTGAAGAGAAGGAAGGAACTTGCAAGACAAATGAATGATCATCAGTATGTTGAAGAAAAGATTGATGAACTTTTACCATCAAGCAGTTCAAATGAAGCTAATGAGGCAATTAAGGAACTCCTAGCAAAGAATGGTTCTCTACAGGAAGAAGTAAGAAATCTTAAAAGAGAATGAAAAATCCAATCAATCAGGCTATGTGAAGTTTTGAAATAGAGAGACAAGGAAAATGAAGACTTAGAGGCAAGAAATGATCAATCCCTTCAGCATGAAAATCTTATAAATCAACAATCTAATGCAAATGAAGAAATTATGAATATGAGATCTGAAAATGAAAGCCTGAGGAATGATCTGATCACTGAAAGACAAATCAATGAAAGCTTAAAAAATGACTTGAGATCTGAAAGACAAATCAATGAAAGTTTGGAAAATGCCCTAATCAATGAAAACCAAATCAATGAGAGGGTGATGAAATCTCAAGAAGACATGACTCAATTAAATCAACAAAGTGAGTAGAATCTTCATAGACAAAAAGGCAAAGCTAGACTTGGTTACAAGGAAGAAGGTGAAACTTCCAAACAAGGTGCCCAAAGGAATCAAAAACCTACTTGCAATCACTGTGGTAAGCTAGGTCACACATCAAACAAGTTTTAGAGCAATGGGAAAGGTAAATTCAATGGTAAATGCTACAATTGCAGTTAGCATGGTCATAAAGCTAATGAATGCACGGAAAAACCAAAATTTGAAGGCAATTGTCACAAGTGCAAAAAGCATGGTCACAAGGCATTCCAATGCAGATCCAAATCATTCAATCTTGCTGAAAAACTTGTTAAAGCAATCTTTGGATGGGATTACAATACTTGGTGCAGATGTCATTATTGTGGAGAATATGGACACATTGGCAAAGACTGCTAAAGGCATCACTTGAGGAAAAGAGACACAACAGTAAGATGTTACACATGCATTGAACTCGGTCATATAGCTAAAAACTACATGAATATAGAAAGAGTTGAAGATGAACAGAAAGCTAAAGCTGAAAACATTTAGAAGCAAATGAGGCAATAGTGGATTCAAAAATCTATTGAGCAAGATAGTTCAAGTGATGGCAATGTCACTCGAGAAGTGAGTGACTCCATCATTTTCAATTAGATTCATAAAGGATCTGGAATTGTATCATTAAGCTATATCTAGAGTAGTTTTGAATGCAAGAAAGAAAAATGATCAAATCAATATTTCAGATACACTAAGATCAAAGAAAGTGTATCTTTCGCCAAGTTGCATCTACCGAGGAAAGTCGATTGAAGACCTTATCGAACTAGGTCAAGAGTGACTAAAATTTTTTGCTCAACCACTGAGTTGTAAGATTCTACTGAGCAAATGAATGACATCCTAGAAAAAAAAATTTCATCTCATCTACCTTTGTACCAAGCATTTATGAAAAAAATTTCATCAAAAAGGCAGAATTCAATCTCATTCTTCATCGCGATTTTAGAGCTAAGAAATTTCCAATGATTCCAAAGAAAATTCCAAGCAACTCTAAGCAATTTCAAAAAAATTTTAAAGTGGAAAAAATATTTAAAATTTTATTACACTTACTGAGCAGCAATGGCATCCGGGAGTAGTAGCGACACCAAGGAAAAAAGAGGTTCAAAAATGTTGGTAAAGGGTATAGAATGGAAAGTGCCCAACTTGAAAATTGTTTCGACCATTGCAGAATCACTCGACCCAAATGGAGCTCAATCGCAAATTCCACCTAAGGTACTTCTTATCAATGATATTCGTACTCATTTCAAATGTTCTATTCAAGAAATTAGAAACCTAGAGATGGACAATGCCCTAGGAGAAATGAGTATTTTTGGCTCCTTGAAACCTGAACATATGCATCTTGAAATCAAAGGTTTGACTCATATCTCACATATGCCTAGAAGCTTCCAAACTAAATGGATTAGGTATATTTTGAGTTGGGTGCACAATGGGAAACTATGGCTAGAATAGCTAGTGTTAATTAAAAAGAAGATGATTAATAAAATCATGGGTCTCCCTATGCTCAGCAAAGCAAAAACCACCAAAACCCTAGGTCGGGATGAGTTGCAAAAGATAACCCTAGTCGAGTGGGATGGTAGAAGTTTGAAGGTGAACACTGTATCAGATGTCGAACTAAGATTTGGCATTTATGTCATTGCCCACAAAATCTATAGCTCTAGTCGATTGAACAGTGTACCTTATGAGGCTGTGGATTTGGCCTTCAAAATTATAAAGAAGAACCTTGAATTTGACCTATTTAAATTACTGTTGAAACAATTAAACAAGAATATGGAGAGTATACGAACTTCAAAGAACAATCCTTGTAAATTTGGCTCACTATTGATCTATTTATTTTTCTATGTTCAAAAATTCTTTCCATCAAAAGGAATAGTTGTATGGAGAAAATACATTCCCATTCTTTACCAGATTAATGAGTTTGTAGCAGAAATGGGTGAAAATTTTGATAGCATCATGGATAATTACTTTGAAGATTTCAAGGAGAGAATGAATAATAGGTTCCAAATTTCACCAAAATTGGTTGAAGATTATAGAGATGATGTATGCTTTATGGTTGACTGTGATAAGGTATACATTTAGGCAGTCAGACCCCGAGCTGCATGGGTAAAACCTCTTCCTTATGAGGTAAATATTGATGAGGCTAGGGATATTATTGAAGCATTGGTGAATGAGCTAGTAGACCTAAGGCAACCAATATTTGGAACATATGATGAGGCAAAGGCCAGAATTGAGCTTGAAATCAAGCTACCCCAGGCCATAAGCAAAGGCAAGAGGAAGATAGCAAAATTGAAAACTATTACCAGTCCTCTTATGCTTACCGAGGGAAAAGGTGAGGATGAAGAAGATAATGAAGAAGAAGAAGGAGAAGAAGAAAAAGAAGAACATGAATATGAAGAGGAACAACCAAAGAAAAAAGATAAGGTAACTATTACCAAACCTAAGAAAAAGCCCACTGTAGTATTCTCCAGAAGAACCAAAAAAGGCAAGCAGGAACCCATACTGGTCAGGCCTCCACCCACATTCAAGGAAAGGTTTAAACAATTGGAAGAAGGAGTTGGCATCACAAATTTCAAGGCATTGAAATTTGAAACAAGGAATGATGCTGAGAAAATGGAGATTGAGGAACTGGTACTCAATAAGATGGGTAAATGGAAATACTCCCTGAACCTACTTTCCTCTCAAATCTCCAAAGAACTGTTGGAGATATTGCAACCGAGATGGAAGTCAGCCACCCAAATGGTTAACGACATATATGAGCAATCTCTGAAGAATCTTCTACCAAGTCTCATTGGAGCAGAAATAAAGGCAGTAATGAAGAACCATGAAGGTAAAATGATGGTTAGATTTCACACATGTTTGATCTTAATTAAAGACATTGAGCATGTTGTAAATGATGCAAAAAACATGTGGAAGAACATCTATCATCTGCAAAAGCCTAGTGAAGATCCAATTGAGATCAAGGATGATGATAGCAGTGACGATGATGATTTTGATAGCACTCCATCCATCACAGTTACTCTAGGAGAGCTACATGCACCCATGGAAGAAAAAGAGGAAGAATACAAGGAGGAAGAAGAAGATCTAGTTAAAATTGCAGCAGAAGTGATTGCATCCCTTCCTCACTCTCCACCAAAGACTGTTACATCCACTATGGAGATAGGTTCTGCAAGTGAGATTGTGAACATAATTGCCACATCAATTGCTCAATCTTCACTGGCCACCTCCTAGCTCCAGGTATCTGAAATAGAGGTGTCAAGCACTTCATCTACCGAGCTATCTGACACTTCTTCAACCACCGAGTCAACCTCCTCTACTCCTTCATCAACAACAAGTGTACCAGTAAGTTCCACAATTTTGTTTTCATCAATTCCACCAAGTTCTATAGTTTTGTTTCCATTAGCATCAACTATATCCACTTCCACTCCAATCAGTTCTACTATGGGTACTCTACGGAGTATGATACCATTTTTTGGAAGTGTTTCAATTTTTGATCTAGTTAATACTCCTATTGGCATTCAATGCTCAATTCTTATCCTAGTTTTTACTACTAGCCCTTTCATCTCCACTATTGTATCTATTCCTAAGGTCAAACCAGTCATCACAAAAGTCAAACAAAAGCATACATTAAGACTTTTGATCACTGGAAAGGAAATTGCAGAAGATATTGACTTAGACACAGAGATAGGGATTCCAAAAATTGACTATGAAAATGCTACCATTGAAGAGATGAGGTTAGCTAGTCAATTAATAGAGATGAAAGCCACGCAAAAGTAGTTTAGGTCTGAAAGGGATAACGAATACAGGATAATTGAGAATGCCAAGAACATAATTACAGATGCTATAGGTGTTGAAGTAGATTCTACTCAACACATTTTGATTCAGTTAGAAGAGGCTATACAAAACTTTAATGAGGATTCTTCTAGACAAGATAAACTTATTGAGAAAGTTGAAAAGAAATTTGATAATAAGGTGCTAGAGCATATTGCTCAAAAGATAGCAATAAAGCAAGTTGAAGTGTCAACATTTTTGGGAAATTTTGAAAATTATTTTAATAATGCAGCATCACTTTTTGCTAAACTTTGTGATGTTTTTGGTTTTACCAAAGAAATAAAGGATAAGTTAAATAAGATTGACATTGATATGCAATCAAGTGCCTCCAAGATAAAGGTGGACTCCTCCTCCACAGCCCCCCATCACACCAAGATCAAATATTTGGCAGATGTTCAGGCAGAATTATTTAGAGAGGAAGCTAGGATCCGGTCACAACTCATAGACATCCAAAACATGATCCTTCGTATCATGGACACAATGCAAAAAAATCTTGCTCATTGAAAAAAATTGGTCCAAGATTAGAACTTCTCAGTGGCTGATCACTTGATCCAATTATTAGCAGAAGTTCAAATTGCTCTCTCCACTTGTCAAATTTTGTAGTAGACTTGGGGTAGTACTTTTGCAACCATTCTAAAGTTACATAAAGAATTTCTATCTCACTTTGGTGTTACCATATAAATTGTATATATGCAGTCCTTTAGCATTATTGTCAAAAAGGGGGAGAGATTTAGAGATTCAATATAATAAATATTTAGAGGTATCACTATAAGTGATAGGGGGAGTTAGCACACAATAAAGTTTTCATGTGTACATAAGTATATTTGTATATGCAACAGTTCTACAAAGATCAATTTTGGAAAAACCTAAATTCATTCAGTCAAGCTGTGTACATATGTTTTGACTAATAAGTGTTTTGTCACTAATGCCAAAGGGGGAGATTGTTGGCATTAAGTTATTATTGTCATTAGTGACAACACTTATCTGTATCAGTATAGTTACCGAGCTCATCACTCAGTCTACAATATATACTAAGCCTTCAGTGGTTACCTTGTACATTCATTACTTAAGCAGTTTACACCAAGCCTCATAGTTCACACCGAGGACTCTAATGTTAACCGAGCTGAGTATAGC
The DNA here is from genome assembly GCA_028749045.1 of Cupressus sempervirens. NCBI lineage: Eukaryota > Viridiplantae > Streptophyta > Pinopsida > Cupressales > Cupressaceae > Cupressus > Cupressus sempervirens. The sequence continues at coordinate 67,865,039 of CM053783.1, forward strand.
TACCGAGTGAATGTGCAATCCTGCAGTGTCTATTGAGTTTACATTGGTCACCTAGCTTCGTAGTGCCTACTGAGTAATAGAAGCACAGTACCTACTGAGTGATGGAAGCATAGTTGCTACCGAGGGATGCAAGCACAATGCTTACTAAGTAATGAAAGTATAATGTTTACCGAGTCAAAGCAAAGTAAATGAAGGATTCAATTTTTACCGAGTGATACTATATCCATCGAGTCTCTAATGGTTATTGATTTTAGAACTACGTTAGGTGATTAGTATGGACCGATCCTTCACTTCTACCAAGTGCATGACAATGCTGAGTAATGCAATGGACATCGAGTATCAGAAGGTCACCGAGTCAGTTCAGTGAACCTGAATTATTTACTATTTGGCCAACTCAGTAATATTTTTATCACTTGTGTTTTAGCCGACCTTGCAATTGTAATTATTGGAATGGTTTATATGTAATGTATTTTGCAAGATATATGTGATATATGGATAAGAGTAAAAAGAGAGACATGTAATGTTTTGAGAAGTATAAATGTGAATAAGCAAAAGAGAAAAATATTCAGTAAGGTCTACAAGGAGTAGTAAAGATTTATCAGTCACAAGAGGTGATCTATACATCAAGGATCTAATCAACAAATCAAGTTTGTAAGTAGATCCACTATTTCATCCTAACAGGTGAATCAATTTTGTAAATCCTTTAACAAGGTAGACTTAACAGTCTTTGTATAAATCTCCTAACAAAGTGCATACTTCAGTGTATGTTTGTAAATCCTCTAACAAGGTGGACCTAGCAGTCCTTTGTGCTCCTAACTGGGTAGATCACTAGAAGTGGTCAATGTAAGCCTTAACAGGCTAACTTCATACTGCAGTAATGAAGTTTTGTGGGTATCATCCCCACCCCAATTTTACTTTCTATTTGGAAGATTTTTGGGTCACCAAATCACTGTGTACATGTGTTATGGATATTTGATTTCTCATAAATGTAGTAGATTAGATGAATGAATGGTGAATATTTTAAAATGTTGAATTGTTTAAAATTTTGAGGTTACTGATTCACCCCTCCCCTCTCAGTATTAGTAACCTATCTTATCTTGAATATTTCCAACAAAAACATAGTTTTTTTGCATGTTTTGTTTTGAAGCAGCATGCAGATTCTTCATCTCATTTGAAAATTAGAGTGAACTAGCAAAGGCCTCCTTGTGAAAAATCACATTTATCTTCAACCGAACGGATTCTAGTATGTCACAAGATCAACTTGGAACCTTGGAATTGATTCACAAAATCAACTTTTCAAGAGAGGAGTTAACAAGAATTCCTACCATTTAGTATCATGCATAACGACAGCTCAACACTATCTTAGGATCAAGGCTTAGGCATCTGGTCATAAGCTTAAAATATCCCTCTCCCAATGTTACAATATAAGAATTAGCAAAGGATCATAAGGGTAAAGTTTGAGTCTCCCAATGTTAAAATATATTATGGTCATAGCATTGAAAGTGCTCAAAATAAGGTTTCTGATCTTATGATTCCCTTTATGTCATGTCATCTTAATTGTCTATTGGAAGGGTTTTAAGGTCAAGTTTTGATACTATAACAAATAGGTGATCATGGGATTGCGAGGGGAGAAATGGAGGCTCATGACCATGCAATAAAGTGGTGATCATAAGGTCACAAGGACATAAAAAGTGCAAAGGGTAAGTAGGGTTCTAACCTTATGGCAAGGATAAGATTGAGGCATCATGTAGGTTTTCAAGGTGAACATCATAAGATACAAAAAGGTCATGATTGTAAGATTGTGGAAGAAAATTTTAGGGTGTTTGATGGCACGATAAAATGATGATCATAAGATTGTAAGGATCAAATGATAAATCAAGGTGGGGCCAAGTGCATTTTTATGAGTTCTTAAGACACATGAAAAATCATATCTTCCAATGCTATGACAAGTAGTATATCATAATATCTCAATAGAAAGGTCAAAGCCTTACAAAGCTATGAATTAGTGTTAGATCACAAGATCATAAAGGTAAAAATTCATGCTTTTGAGGCTACAATAAAGAAACCATAACCATCATCATGTGGTTGTAGGTTAATGATAGTTGGTAAAGGTAGCCTTTGATTCTATGAAGTCAATTTATTGACTATGGTCGAGAGGTCATAAGGAGCAAAAAATGAACACACAATGTTACGCCAATGCTGTGCTTGTAACATCGTAAAGGCTTGAAGGGTAATTGTCAAAGTTATGAAATGGTCCACTATACCACTATCATAGGATTGTAAGGAAAAGGAAAGAAAGATAAGATGATATGCCAATGTGTATAAACTATATCTTGTAAGATCGTAAGAGACTTAAAAGTAAGCTCCGATGCCATGATAATTGATGTATCGTAAGATTGTGGAAGTCATTTTCAAAGCTTATGATGATGCAATAAAGGGTTTGATTTTGAATGATCATAAGATCATAGAGCCAAAATTCCCCACTTAAGATGATATAAAGGAATCTTTCTTCTATGTATCATAAGATCATAAACCCTAGTTTGACATGAAAAAGTGAACTTTTCTCTCCTTAGTTGGAATAAAGACAAAATTCTTGCAACCAAATTCTTTTGAGTAAAGTACAAAAGTTCCTGAGCTAGGTTGTAGTGCCTCAGCCATTTGATTTCTATAAGTCATCCTAATGGATGCAACCATGTTGATCTTTCATTATGAAGAGATCATGATTGGGACCATGAGTGGTCTACACTATTGAGGTGATTAGATTTATGTTATTGTATCAATTGCTTTGGATATGCTTATGGTTGATTTATGAGATTATGATGTGTTATATGGTTCATTGAGGATTGTGCTAGTGGTTACCAAGATTGATGTGGTATCATGATGTTGTTCCATGAGTACCTTGAGATATGTGTAGATTTTGTACTTTGTACTATTATCCTACTATACTAGACTAGGTTCCTATAGAAATGGTTAGTCATGTATTTTACTTTGTTCTCTTATGTGTTTTAAAGTGCCTTTTCCTGTTGTTTATACAAGCATTATTAAATGCTTAAATAATTAGAAATGAATTGTCCATATTGGATTCATTGGTTATGTCCCGTGGATATTTACCTTGTTATATTTTGATCCCAGAGATACTTGTATTCATGTTGTTATTTCTGCATTTGAGATGGCCTAAGGGTCAGATGTTATACATTGATTTTAGTATCATAGATGCTATCCTATTATGTTGTGCAATTGATCATATTTGCATGTTGATGCCATTTTGAGATGACAATATGTTTTATGATGATATCTAGTTATCTAGTATTTGGGCATATCAATCTCCGATTTGATTATATGTGGATTTAATACTATGGTTATTTACTTCATTCTTTCTTTGTGATGTTTTTATGCGAAAGTGAGTGACGTAAATAGATCATTTTAGTATAATTAAATAAATGGTTAAATTAGGTTATTTAATACAATTATTGCTTTGACTATGTTATTATATGCAATTGCACTTGATCATGTTTTTTAGTGTGCAAGAGTTATGTCCCTGGTGGTGGCACATGGAGTTAGCAATTCAACTAATCATATTTCACCAATGTCATCCCTATATGGTTGATGTATCTTATTTTCATGTTTAAATTAAATCTTCTAGTGATTTTATAAATCTAAAATTATTTGCATTATGTGATTAGACTAGTAAGTGTGTCTGTGTATTTAGAGGTTCACAATGTCATCAAAGTTATTAAAGAATTCTGTGATTTTGGTTTAAGGGAATTTCAGGCTTTATTTTATTTAATTTTAATTTCTAGTAGCTTTGCCATAGATGAATTCCTTACTTGGAATAGCCTATTTTCATTTGGGTTGATTCAGGGTTTAAATAGGTGACCTAGTTATTTACCCTAATCCATTATTCACTTGAAAAGTGAATAAGTATCCAAAAAGGAATTTAATTTTGGACTTCTCACTTTTGAATTAGAAATTTTGAGAGTAAAACCCAAAATTCTCTTCATGAGGAATTATTGTTCTGTTAATTGTGGGAGCTATGGGTGTGGGATCATTGCGAGATTGGTTTCATTGGATCCAGCTTAGGGAGACCTTAGATTGCTACAATTTGCTACAATTTTTGGCTACTTCTATGGGATTTTTATTTTATGGTTCAGATTCTCATTTTTCCCTTTTGGCTTTGAGGTAGGGCTCTATTGTTTTATTGTTTTAGCTCTATTTCTACTTCTATTTTTGGTAGTCATTTATTAGGAGGTTGAGAACTAGTATTCTCCTCCATTTTGATATGCTAGCTCTACCCAATTGGGTGGGTATGAGCACTTCCCTATTTTCTAGGATCAAGATTTGGGGTTTTGTACTATTATGCTAGCCATTTTTGCATACAAACTCTAAACCTAGATTTTATTTGATATTTGCGGCTTTTGTGCCCTAAGACCGAATGAGTTTTAATTTTGAAGTTTTGAAGTTTTGAGGTTTTTACCTCGATTTGTGTACCACCTAGTTTTCTCAAGTTTTCTTGGCATGATGTTGGTCATGGACTTTGAGTATCCTTAGGATGCTAGTTAGACCATTGTTGTACTTTTATGTTTGCATTGGGATGCATGCCACATCTGTACTCTCAACTTTGTGTTTGGTTGAGTGATTTTATATCTGATGTATTATTTCTTTTGTACCCTTGTTATTATTTTGTGGACAATAGGATTTTTGTAGAATTTGTACTCCTAGATTGAGGCCGATTGAGTGAGTTCATGATGTTTGGTCTTGTTGCATCATTGGGATTCATGTAGAATGCATACTCCTAGATTGAGGCCGGTTGAGTAAGTTCATGGTGTATGGTTTTATTTTTCATTGTGATTAATGTAGAATCCATCCTCCCGAGTCTATTTTTAGTTGACTGTTATTTTTGCATTATGTTCTCATCTAGTACTTTTGATATGATCTTCATGATGGTGGTGCACCACACATGGGTACATGTGTGTACATTTTTTGGGTGACTTTTGAGGCCTGATCTGTTGTTTGTACTTCAATGGAGTTATGATTATTTGGGTTTGGGTTGGAAACATGCATGCCTATGAGCACTCATCATTAGATGAGCATGGGTAGGGTAAGGTAGCATATGGAAGGGGCTTCTATCTTAGCTTAGTGACCATTTCCAAGTGGCTTGGAAGAGGAATTTTTAATTAAGTGATAACTAAATAAAACACAAGGTGATAATAAAGTTTAAGAGAATAAAATGTTTAGTGCAAGAGTCTTCCATTGGGGAGTTGAGCCGTATGGTCTGAGCTTGGGATTTTTGATGCCAAGAAACTCTCCATGATGTTAGACCCTACATAGTAACCCATTGAGTGTCTAACCAAGACCTATAGTACTTGCATTATCGCATGATCTTGGTTTTAGTCGTCATTACTGTCTAGTGTGAGTGTTAGCAATGGATGTTTTATTTATGTGTATTTATGGTTGGATCATTATCTCCATCATCATGATGGGAGTGGACCTATGGGTTTCACATGGTTGGGAGGCATAGCTACCTTCACCACTGCTGGGGGCCAGTGTACAGAGACGGTCTATTGTCCTAGTGTGACTGTTGCTAGATGTTTTTACTTGGTACTTTAGGTTCTAGAGTATGCTTTCTTGTGATTTATGCTTTCATTAGAATGCTTGGATATCATGTTTGGATGATGTTAGTTTTATTGATGCATTCCATTATTATGATTTTTAGCATATGATTAGATGATATGATTTTATTATTGGATTAGTGTGTTAGATTTCTTGTTCTTATGATGTTATTATGCTTTAGTAGTGACATCCTCATAAGATAGATCCAACTATCTAGTTGGCAATTTGGGATGTTATGCACATGGGATGGCTAGGACCTTTGATGTCTCATAATGCTATTATGGTTGGGGAGAACCATACACGAGTTTTAGTTGTGTGGGTGCTTTATTGTTTATGTTTTCTTTCATATGATGTTTGGTTTTTGAGCCATGTACATTGTGATGTTGCTTCTGCATGTTGCTTCATATTTATTAAGGATTAGATGGATAGTTTTATTCTAGTCCCTATGGCATGGTGTTTTGTATTTCTATTTTTGAGTGTCCAAGTCTTGATTATAGTGGATCTGGTACTCCCCTATGTGGAGGTTCTTGCTCTTTGTTTCTTCTAATTATTCATCAGGCTGTTTCTTTTCAATCCTAGGTGACAGTGGTTCAAAATTGGGTGATATTGGAAGAGTATCACATGCCTTAAGGAGAAATATCATACAATAATGGAAAGTATTGAACCATAGTAGTGTGAAATATCGTACACCACTGATGAATTATCACATGGCCATATTGAGAACTATCACCTGGCCATACATAGAAGTATCACCTGGATATAGTGAAAAGTATCACCTTGGTAAAAGGTATCACCTGGCTATAGTAAGAAATGTTGCCTAGCTACATTAAAGTGTCACCTCGTTTTCTCGCAAAAACTTGCTCAAGTAGACAACAGGTATCTCTATAGTTTTAGTTGAGAGTTGATTAGTGTCTTGAATACCCATTAGGATTGCACTCCTTCCTAGTCCAATAGATGTTTCTACGGGGTTTAAAATATATCATTTAAGTATCCTTATAGTTAAGATATATTTTAATATATGCAAAAATTCATTTGATATAGGTTCTAGACCTCTCCAAGATAAGATGTAGATTCTAGGAAATTCCAAGGCTTCATAAATTTAGACTTAGATTTTTAGGGCTTCAAGATTTCAGACTTAGCCAAATTTTAGGAATCAACATTTATCTTTTAGCATGGTGTTTAGTAGATGAGTGGTGGTAACTTTGAGCCTCATCTTCTACTTGACCATTGATGGTCTCTACTTGAGAATCATGATTATGATATGTCTTGTAGATATGGAGTTGTATGTTTAAGCATGCTAGGACCTTTTATCTTGGGATTGAATGAGATTATCCCCTTGTTATGTTCTCATGATTCATGTGGTTTTGGTTTGTGAGTTGCAGTTTTGAGATTGGAGATCTTTGGAACTAGTTGTAAGACTTCCACTAGTGTAGGTTAACATGTGAGTCTTTCCATGTTCCCTATTCTCATCACTTGTCCTGATGTTTTGTTATTGCACTTGGTTACTTTTATTATTGTTAAGTAACTTATCTTAAGAAAAAAAATTTTTAGTGCATGCTTTATCCTTGTGTTCCAAGGGTCTCTGGATGGGGCATTACATGGATAGTTATATGGATGCTGCATTTGAGATGACAGATTGCACTAAATTTAATGCTCAAGCATGTAGAGTATCAATGCACAAAGAAGGTTGATGAATGTATGCTCCATGTAATACATTCCATAATCTAGTATTCTATTATCATTTGTAGAGATTAGAGATTTTAGAGTAGTTATAGAGCTTTGAGTGTTAGTAGATTATTATTTTCAAAACTATTTGTAGAGGTTTTCTAGGTTTTTTAGTCTACTCTCAAAGATGTCTAGCAAGGAAGTAGAAGAAATCTAGGCTTCAAACATGAAAGTTGTAGCTTCAAAGGGAGGAAAAACTAGGAAGAAGAAACCTAATAGGTTTGTGGAAGAATGAATTAAGTTATTCCTGGAATCCTCAAATTCCATTTCTGTAGATGACCACGAGTTCAAGGACCCCTATGTATTTTTTAGGGATGTTACCTACCCTAGAGTCACTAGTTATGAGCTTTTTAGATATTTCTATGGCAATAAGGAAAATAAGATCCTTGTGTGCAATCCATGGTAGAAGAACCTACCAAAGCTATTCTTTCCAGAGGCTTTTTTGGATGTTAATTTGGTAAAGGACCTAATCAAATCATATAATCTAGCCACCAAATCATTCCATAGAAGGGATGGAATAATTCTATGCACATTGGATTGTGCCTCTTTTATTGAAGCATTTGGATTGGATGGTGCCATGAGTGAACTAGTTGACTTGGTTGACCTACAAAGAAAATTTGAGAGAAACACCAAATCCTACATAGGGAAGTCAATGCTACAACATATTCCTAGAAACCTAAAGCGGGTGGGTGATTACCCCAAGAAGGTGGAGAAGATGATGCCTTTGGACAAGTTCAAGAATTATTTTGTGAAAACTATATGTGTTGTCCACAAGGTAGTTTGTAAATATGGAATTGACATGGTACATGGAGCATAATTCATCATTTCCAAAGATGTGCAAGACTCCTACCATGGTGGAGAATATGACAATGTTGAGTATATTTTGCTGAAGATGAAGGAGAACATTGGACTGGCCCAAAGTGGAGATATGGAAAGTTCAAATTTTACCATTACTCATTGCCAATGCACTTGATCCTATATAAGAATGTGGGGTATAGAAGCCCAAACTTTATTTATCACACATCTGATATTGATGGAGAGCTACTAGTTTAAGTATAGACATGGGTATGGAATAGCTCCTATCATTATTTTGATTTTGTCTCATTTTTCAATAATTTTAGTACTATCATAATGAAAATGTTAGACCCAAGTTGCTTTAGGGTACCTAAGGTTTTGAAAAGTCTTTTAAGACTAGCCATACTTCTTGAGAACAAAAGATTAGATCATAATTGGGGAGATATTTACTTATTTCCAACTTTTTCCTTGATGAGGGTTTATGGTTGTCCCCAACCCCCACATATATTACCAAAATCCATTCCCCATAGATTGGACATCATTGAATTCATGTGGCAGTTGTTCTTGGTAAACATGGATTATCTAGGACCCAAGGTGCATAAAGGCACATTTCTATGTAGGTTTTTTAAGGTGGGGGACTTTTCAATTAGAGAATAATCCCTAGATCAAATTAATTCTTTCCTCCACCACTACAATATGTTAACTAACCCTTATATGATGTATGATCCTAGTAATTGGATGAGGAACACCCTCAAGGAAATAAGAAACTATGTGCTTTTTAGTACCAAAGAGTTGCCCCATGAAGATCTCATTCCCAATATTGTTGTTGAGGGGGAGGCAATAGATAAACTTTCAAAGTTTGATGATGTAATGAGGGTAGAGAGGGAGCTAAAGAGAGTTAATCCCAATTTAAAAGGTTTTTACCTGGATAAGAAAGATGGTGGTTGAACATGTAGAAATTATGGCATAAATGCTAGAGGAACCACTTGGGGAAGAAGAGAGGGTGAATCTTGATAGCCCTAAACATGATGTTTGGAAGAAGATGAGCCCCCTAAGGCATCATGGGTCACTAAGGGAAATAAGAAGCAAAAGGTTGTCTGCATCCCTGAAAAATTCAAATAGAGAACACTATAGATCTTTCTTGGTAAAAGTTAGTACTTTGCTAACTTAAGACAAAGTTATATCCAAGATAGGGTCATTGTAGCTGAGAAAATACTTATTGGTCTAGAACTAGTATCAGTAAAATTGGATGATAGGATCATCCAAGCCCAAAAAATCATAGAGGATGATGAATTCATCAAATCAGCTAAGTTTAAGAGCTTCTTGTATAAGGTCAAATAGAGTGAGCTAGTGTTGAAGATGAAACTGAGTGAATAAGATGAAGAGAAGAAATAATTGGTTGAAAAATTCTATGCCTACAATCCAAAAAGTAAGGTCATGACTCTTGAGGAGGTAAGGGATCTAGTGTAGAGGAGTGGGATGCTATTAGTGCTTGGGTGGGATTTGGAACAAGCATTTATGCTTGACCAAATCAAGAGACAAGAGAATTCCATTTCATATGATGCATATGGTGTTGGTGGACTATAGAGAGGATCTAGTTTTAACATTAACACCAAGTCTTTGGTAGTATGGAACATGGCTCCTTCAACTAAAAAGCCTAAGCTAATGGATGTGTAGATTGCAAATCAAGGCAACATGATAGTATGGACATTACAAGGTACCTCAGGAAAAAAGATCTCCAAGGCTGTAAAACACTTTTCATTTATGAATGAGGCCAAAGTGGAGGAGATTGAAGCAAGGTTAGCCAAATCCTTCCATGACTACATTGATGTTAGGAATAAATATGAGGATGAGCTTAGGAAGAGCCATATTTACAAAGAAAAAATTGAAGATCTTGAGGCTAGGGTCCAAGGGTTGGAAGTCGAGGTTGCATCTCTCAAAGAACAACTGTCCAATATAGAGGAAAATGCCACTGTAGAATAGAGAAAGGAATATGGGATTTGAGAAAAACCATCCAAGTTCATAAAAAAGGTAACTACATAGACAAATGAGCTAGAGTTAGATGATATAGATCCTAGAACAATGAGCATTGATGCTCCACCAACACAGCAAGGTGATGAGGCAAGGAAAACTCTAAAGAGTATATCACAACAGGCCCATACATTATATATTTCTTTACAAGATGCTGAGAAATTTTGTAATGAAGCACTTTCATGGCTATCACCCACATTCAATCTTTGGGGGCCATGCATCCAATTCTTAGAGAGGCTTATTATGTTGACGGCTAAAAAGCTAGATTTTCTTGAGAAGATCATTATAGTAAAAGAAGGCCTAGAAATAGTAAAGGAACTAATTGGCTTCTATACTAGAAAACTACAAATAATACATGGAAAAATGAATGTTCTATCTTAGGAAATTGAGCCCTATATTCCATTGATTTTGGACACAAACAACAAGTTAAGACAATGACAGAAATGGTTTGATTTATTTAGTACAGTGCTGACCTAGGAGGCTATAATAACATTTTTTAAGGATAACAATGATGCTCCATTAAAAAATTTGATTGACTCCTTCTTTAGAGATGAAATATATTTAAATAAATTTTTAGTGGATTCTAAAGCCATAATAGATGCTAGGTGGACTAAAGCCACAAGGGTCTTAGAAGAAGTTAAATCAAATGAGTGGCTCACCAAGCAGGAGATCTATGTTTGGGAAGTGGTGGGAGAGATTAAGGCTTTGCCAGTGCGAGGTAGTTGAAAAGTTACTTGATGAAGATATATAAGAAGACAAAGAATTAAATGTTGGAATTACAATAGGAAAGGTAAACTTGTTTTTTTGGGGGTGGGGGTGAATCAGTACTTCCAACTTTTAATCCATGAAAAATTCACCACACATCCATCTCATACATTCAATAAGTAAACTGAAATACCATGTAAAACATGTACATCTAAATCACATAAACAAGTAAGCATTCACACATATATGACACCATATATGATTACCCAGAAACCCTCCAATGCAAAGGTAAAAATGAGATGGGGATGACACCCAAAAATCTTCACTACTGCAGTAATAAAGTGTATCCAATGAAGGTTACAATATTTGATCATGAAACATGATCTACCCTATGAAAGGTTTACCCAATTAAAGGCTTACAAAGACTATTAGGTCTTACCCTGTTAAAGGGTTTAAACACCCTACTAAAAGTGTGCCTTGTTAAAGGACTTCAACTAATAATAAAGTAAGCACCTTATTAAATAATTTTAATTCAACCTATTAGAACTAATTTATTAAGATATTTAACTAATTCACTTGTTAGAATGTCTCAACATTGATCTTGTGGTTAGCACTTTGTTTCCTGATGATTGATCACCTCTAAACTAATGTATTCTTGATCCTTCTTGATTCAATCTTTAAGTTAGCTCAAAAATGGTTTAAATAGTACTTTGTGCCAATACAAACAACTATGACAAAACTATGTTACTCAGCATCTAAAGTCTCTAATTCATGATATATACTAATTTCTATACTATGACTCAACATCTAAATGACTTGACATGAACTTCTTACTTGACTCTTGAATTACTCAGCATATACTATTTGTTTGACACTTGAGTGACTCAACACTCACTATTGACTCGACATGCTCTATCTTATACATGTGCTCAACATATACTACTTGTTTAGCATGAACTAAGTAAATGACTTAAGTGAATAGACACTCACAAGTCAAAATCAATCTAAGATCAGCAATCTCCCCCTTTGACATGAGTGTCAAAAACACTTGGTCATGCATTAATACTTTTATTCTTATGAGCATAACATAACTCTTAAAATTTTGCAACAACTTATACCTTCAAATCTTATAACTCCCCTTGAGTTGTTTGATCTAGTTCTATACTCAAAATGTTACTCCTACTGAGTAGAAGTGCCTCAACTAATACTCTTTTACTTTCTTTTTGTACTTGCTATTCTTTCCTTGCTCCTCCATGCTTGCTCCCCCTTAGCTCTTTCTATCTCTCCCACTTTTTTAACACTGATGTCAATGGGTTATAAACTAATAGTATGTTTTTCCAAGAAAGATTTATGCACCTCAAGAATAATCTTAAGAGTGACATCCCAATTGTCACAAGCTATCTCCAAAGAATTAATTTTAATGGCTAGTTCAATAGCAAGGTGAACTAGGCCATCTAATGTAGAAAGATTGTGATCTTTCTTCGTAAGAGTCTCTACATAGCCTAACTCCTTGTGAAAAATATCCATGTGAGGAGTCAATGTGGTTTGGACACTTATCAGTTTGGCCCTTATGCTAGCTTCATCTACAGATAGTGCTACTAACTAACTTTGGGTTTGCAATAGGGTCCTGAAATGCTTCTCACTTTGAGCTAGAGTCATGGGGAATTTTTGCACCTGATGAATTCATTTGATTTTCCAAGCTCAAGATGTGATTCCTTGATGCAGGAGCATCCAGAGGTATAAGGGCAATCCTGTGTCACCCAAAAAAAATGTACTTAGACTTAGTTTCTATTTTATGTCTTTGCATTTTTGGATACCCATTTGGCTCAAATAAAGGTTCCAACTCTCATAGTTCAACTATCAGTGCATTTAAAAATCCCGAAAAAATAGGAGCATGCAATTTGACCATCATTTTGGTGACCTAGAAGGTGTGACTTGGCCAGATGAATGTAATCGTGATTTAGAGCATTCCAGAAAAAGAATCAGGTCAAAAGGCCCCACGGTTTGAAAGTTATTGCAGTTTTTTGAGTTTTGGAGACCCCCTAAGAATGCTTCAAAGTCAGGTTTGGGGCATTAAATGACCTTGAAAAGGGTCAAAAAATGGGGGACGAGTGAAGCTTGTCCATAGGGCTATAGAGCGCTTTGAGAGCTTTCCAAAAATGTAAACGGTTCGTCAATCGGAGTTACGGTTCAAAAGTTATGCCTCCCGGAAGTTCGGCTACCATTTCTGGATTCTTCTAGAATTGCACCGACTTCTAACGCAGCTTCCGGAACCTTCTATTTTGTCGGTGGATGCCCCTTTCTATTGTGTCTATTTTGTTGTTGGGTTGTGTCCCCATCATTCCTTGTCTCTTGTGTAAAGAGTGTAGGATTACATAGTTTGGTGTACAAAGAGAAAATATTCTCAAGTACCTTCTTCACACTTTATATCTTAGTTGCTAATGCAACTTTTGTAAGTGCTATATCATTGGATATTTTCTCATTCACTTTACTTTGAAATTTCTTTTTAGACCATTCTAATAATTTTGCATTAGTATAAGTGTCTGCATTACTTACCTTTTCCACGATGTTTGTCAATTTTTCAATAAGTTGCTTTGTTTCATCTAGTGTAGGTAGACTAATGCATATAAGAAGATGTCTTTAATATAAAGCAAAGCTTGCTTCTACCTATGCTCCCTTCTAAGCAATTTTTGATGTTTCTTTCTTGGTAAGGCTTCTTGAAGTATACCCATCTACTCTATTGTCATTGTGGCATAATCATATTTTGAAAAAATAATTTCTTCATATAGGCTTACATCTCCATATGTTATTACCTCTTTTTCCTTTGATGAACTTGGATTGGGCACCGAGAATTGCAAAGGTGTTGCATCTATGTTGGGCCTTTGAAGAGTGTGACTAGAAGGAGTGCAAGATTCCAGTAGAATTACTAGTGCTTGAATTGCTGCTAACTCCTTTAGCTTGGATGTCAACTCAATCTCTTCAGGTTTGTCCTTTTCTACCACATTACCTTGAATTGCACATTGAACTTGTGTTGGAGGTGTAGATGAATCTATCTAATATGTTTGACTCTATGTTTCAGTAGTGGCTTGAGTTTCCACTTTATCCTCTCCAATTGTATCAACCTTTTCTGGTGTAACTTCTAGTAATTTCTCTAAAGATTGTATATTAGTGACTTGAGGGGTAATTTTATGTGGTTCTCATGTTTTCACCTCCTCCCTTGTAGTGTTAGTCCCTAATTTCTAAAGTTCATCTACACTCACCAAATATAGGGTTGTCACACAATTTGGCCTATAGTTTATACTGATCAATTATCTTTTTCAAGTCTTCCTCTATTAAAGGATTGATGTTCTAAGAAGTGAGATTAGAAACATCCTTTACTGTGATAGTTTCAGTACTCAAACTTGTTATTTGTGGAGGGATAACATTTGTCATTTGTGTATATTGTACACTTTGTTCTTGTTGCTACTCTTTCTAAGCTATTGCCTGATCATCTACATTCATTTTAGTACCTCCATCAACTATGCCTTCATTTTTGTCATCATCTTCATCATCTTTAACCTCAATAGGCTCTTGTTCTCCTACTTTGATTATAGCTAGCCCATATGTAACTTCCACATCTATGTAGTCTTCCTTACAACATCTTCTATGTTATTCTATAATATATTGAATGCTCTATATTTAGGAAAAAATCCAACAACATATTTCTTTATGGCTTTAGCTATTTGTGCCTTGCCAAGTTCAGGAATAACTTGAGTGAGGGAAGTTTCTCTAATTTTCCTTTTAGTATCTAAACAATAGTACCATTTTTTCTTAGCTCTTTCATATAGGCTTTTAGGTATGGAGTTGGCAATCTCTAAAGGAGCTTTCGTGAAAGTATTCATCATGGCATATATTGCCTCCTCCACTTGATTCTTTTCAACTTTTCCAAGATTTTCAAAATCAATGTGAGAGAACCCTAATAAGTTTGTATTGTTTATAACATTCTCACATAGGTTATCTAGATATGAAGATGGATTATGAATCACCACTTGGAATTGGCTATTGTCATCAGATTTAGTTCTTTCCTCATCAGATTCAACATGAGCAATGTATTTTCTCCTTGGTCTTTTCTATGCTCCACCTCCCTACTCTATAGGCTTTTCTTTCTCTTTAGCCTTTTGTGTAGTGACATGTGCACTAGCCCTTGTGGTAGTTTTTGTGGGTTTGTCTAGCTTGGTTTAGCAACCTTCTTGGGTCTTGTCATTGTTTGTGCCTTAGCTTTCTCTTCTTCTGATCAGTAGGAATAGGTTCTTCCTCAACACCTTCTGCAATCTCTATTTCTTCCTCTTATTGATCTTCACCCTGTCCTAATGTCAATGAAAGTGGCGCTTGAATCTGAGTGTCTTCTTCATCTTTATCCTCTTCCTCTTCATCATCCTCTTCCTACTTGAAACCTTCACTTAATTTTGCTTTCAATTTCTTTAATCATTTCTCCTTCTTTTTGATGATAAAGGCAGTCTTTAACTCCATACTAATATTAGATTTGGCCATCTCATAGTTACCAAAAGCTTTGGCATCTTTTTCTACTTCTTCTGCAAGTAATGTTGTTATTGTTGTAGAGGCCTCATCAACAATAATTTCATAGCCTAATGGCCTCAACCATCTTACTCTTGGAATTGTTGTTTGAACAAATGTATAATAATCATCAACTAGGAAACAAACATCATCATAATATTTTTCCACTATTGAAAATGGAATCCTTAATCTCTTCTTCATGGATTTCTTGAAGTCCTCAAAGTAACTATTCATTACTGACTCAAAATTTTCACCTAACTATTCAATGAACTCTCCTACTTGAACTATAATAGACCTATTTGTCTTCCATGCCATAATTCTAAATGTAGGAAATGTGTTCTAAACATAAAAGAAGATACATATCAAAATAGATCCAAATTTACATTGAGCACTCTTTTTTTCCTCATTTCTTCTAGGTTTTCAATCAATTGTTGCAGCTGTAGCTTGGCATGATCATATGTATGATCCTTCTTCACAATCTTGTAACCCATATCCACTGTAATACAGGGTACACTATTCAATCTACTTTATTGCTAAAACTTACATACAATTATCCTTACTACAAAATCTATTAGAGGATCTATGATGGTGTCTATGGTCATTCACCTCTTATTCCATATAGCCCTTGTGTTCTTTTGAATAACTTCTTTGGACCCATTCTCATAGTCTTTGGCTAATCTAGGGTTGGATACCCTATTACCCTATGGATTATTCTCTTTGATATTTTGATTGGCCCATTATCTAACCACATAGAACTATCATGAATCCTACTCAAAACAGTCTCGATACATTCAATTTTGAAAAAAATAGGGAAATCTAGGGTGCAAGTTAACCTTTTCTTTTCTACAATCTTGAATTCTTCTCTTAACACACCATTTTCACATAGTTTATCATATGCTTCTTTGATTTCCATGTCACCAATACTACCAATCTTACAATTATAACATTTTCTAACATCTTGAATCATTAAAACTTGTGGTGGTATCATAGATAATGCACCAGAGGGTTCTTGTTTGTATGCTATGTCTGGTATGGCTTTAAAAATAGGTTACTTTACCTTGTTGCTAACCAACTGAACATTCAAAACCTCTTTCCCCCCTACACTTTTTTGCCTTCATAGAGCTGGACACCATTTTACAAAACTAGGGTTTACAAAATTAGAAACAACCTAGCTCAACACATGATAAATACCTTGCCAAATCTGATGAAATGATGTCAAATAGCTATTCAAATATCCTACAAATGCTTCGAATGAAATTTCTAGATCATCTTTAGCTCTTCTTGCTCTCTCTCAATTTTGAATGATGTTAAATGAGTAGAAATTGATCAAATACCCCTTTGAAACATTGAAATTAATTTTAAGTACTTACATAGTTGTAAGCTTGGCATCAACTAATTTTCGGCTCACTTGGCATCCACTAGTCTTTCCATTTGTTTGACAACCATTTTTAAGCTCGACTGCAACTAACCAACCTATTAGCTTGACATCCTCTAGCATTTGACTTGACAATCATAGGAAAATTTTCATGCTCGGCAGTAACATGAAAAACTTAAATATTTTTCTTTGATTGCTAATAACACGTTGCATCTTTATTCATTCTTATGTAAACTTTTTAGAACTAAATCCTTTGGAACCAATGTATGATATAACTATTGAGTGTTAGTCCCACATACCTCTTGATTGCTTAGTTTGATGAGGTGTGATCACCTGGCCCATTGGGTGAAGTAATCCCTTCTCCCCTTGATGTGCTACAATCCTCCTTTTTCTTCCGTGTCTTGTTCATTTCATTTCTGACATTTTCAATATCTGCCTTACCTTTTCCTTTATTGAACTCACAACTTGGTGCCTTTGACCTTGTTGGACAATATCGACTAATGTGACCAATCTTCAAACAACTAAAACATGTGATTTGATTCAACCACCTTTTACAGTCACTTCTAAAGTGTGTTCTTATATAATTCCTAGGAATATGTTCATGTACTCTTGACAATATTAACAACTATACCTTTTATTGTAATCCCAATTATAAAAGTTGCCATTGATCATTACCTTTGTTTGCTTGTTTGATGATCACATGGGTTTGGATTTGCACTCAAAATATCTATGTCCATAATTTTGACAATTATAAAAATATCTTTCAAATCTTTGAGTGTGCATGGTCTTAGTTCTGCATTCATGTTCTTGATGACCTTGTTTGTTGCACTTATGATAGTGACCCATGCTCTTTTGCTTGACATTTTTATTTATAGTCTTGCTTCTGCATACATTTGTAGTGTGTCCTTTATTACCACAATTATGACAAGTGGGTTTGGAATTCTTACCTTTGTTACTCCTTTCTTCAACACTTTTGGATGATTCTCCTTCTTCTGTACTTGTGTATCCTAGTCTAGATGTATCATTGTTGGATCTAGGGGATCTTATCAATTGCTCAAAGTATTTGATGGCTTCACTAGGTTTATTAAGACTTTAAAAAAATTTCTTTTCCATTTTTAGGTCATTGCTCAATTGCTCATTTTACAACTTCAATGTTTTTATCTCAATGTCCTTGACATTCAATTCATGATTGGCATTTATCATTTGACCCAAAGTTTCCAATTGCATGTTAGCAATCCTAGTTACTTCTGATGATTTCTCTTCCAGTCTACTGGTCAAAATTCTTTTGTCATATTAAATCATGGCTTTTTATTCTATATCTTTCTTTCTCTATTTAGTCACCTCACATAGTAGTATGGCTTGTGATTCTTGCTCTAACTTGAGATTTTTGATTTTTGCAGCTAGGGTTTTGTTCTTTTCTATTAGATTTGCAATTGCTGTATCAAATTCATTGGAGTCTCCATTTGCAAATATCTTAATAGTTTCTATCTCTTTGTATTGTGTGTCATTCCCCTCAATAGAAATTTCCTTCCTTCTCTTTAAAGATTTCTTTAAATCTTCTCTTGCTTCATTCAATTGATGTAGAATGAGATCTATTTCAATCTCCTAGTTCTCAATAATATTTCCCAACTTGTATACTTCCATTTCCAAGATCTTTCCTCAAAGCTAAAAAGCTTCACTTTTAGAGAACAAAGCTCTGATACCAATTATTGGAATTAAAATAAGAAAAATAAACTTTTGAGCAGGGAGGGGGGGTGAATCAATGCTTTAAACTTTTAATCCATAAAATATTCACCACACATCCATCTTATACATTCAATAAGTAAATTGAAATGCCATGTAAAACATGTACATCTAAATCATGTAAATAAGTAATCATTCACACATATATGACACCAGATATCATTACCTAGAAAACCTCTAATGAGAAGATAAAATTGGGGTGGGGATGACACCCACAAATCTTCACTACTATAGTAATAAAGTGTATCCAATGAAGGTTACAATGTTTGATCATGAAACATGATCTACCTTGTGAAAGGTCTACCCTGTTAAAGGCTTACAAAGACTATTAGGTCTTACCCTATTAAAGGATTTCAACACCTTGTTAAAAGTGCGCGTTGTTAAAGTAATTCAATTCACAATAAAGTAAGAACCTTGTTAGAGGATTTCAATACAACCTATTAGGACTACTCTATTAAGAGATTTAACTAATTCACCTATTAGAATGTCTCATCATTGATCTTGCAGTTAGTACTTTGTTGCTTGATGACAAATCACCTCTAAACTGATGTATTCTTGATCCTTCTTGATCAAATGTCTCTCTGTTGTTCACTATTTCATTCCTTTCTTCTCCTCTAGTTGATTCTACAATGTAATTTGAAATCATTATACCTTGGTCACCATGAATGTCCTAGTTTATGCATGCAAAACTCTCTTTGATCATTCATTCATTCCCTTTCATGCTCATAGAAAGTTTAGGGTTTGTCTTCCTTAAGAGGACCTAGGTGACTTATGGTTAGGTATGAATCAATGGCCGTGATTCATCCATTTCACCACTTAAACCTTCAATTTACCTAATTGGATGCATGCAATTTATAAGGATTCCAACTTAAGATTCATCCTTATCGCCAAAATATCGTAATACAATTTGTAAGTTAGGTCATAAATGGTTTGCATAGTAGTTTGTGCCAATACAAACAACTATGAAAAAAATGTGTTACTCGGCATTTGAAGTCTCTGATGCTCAACATATAAAAATTTCTATACTATGACTCAACATTTGAACGACTTGGCATGCACTGCTTACTTGGCTCCCAAATCACTTGGCATATACTTTCTGCTTAGCACTTGATTGACTCGACACAATCGTGAGTTGACACTCATTGTTGACTTGACATGCTCTATCTTATATATGTTGTGCTTGGCATATACTACTTGTTCAAAATGAACTAAGTAAATGACTTAAGTGTATAGACACTCACTAGTCAAAACCAATCTGAGATCAACATTAAAGTTAAAGTTTCATCAATAAATTTCCATCTGTTGACTTTTCAACTACATCCTATTTTTGGATCAAGTTTAGAGGAATGTCTTAAATTGTAATTTTTTGTATGTGTCATGCCTCCTTTCTTTTCCATTAAGGTTTTGATATGTGTCATTCCATCTATAGCTTGTTGCAATCCTTTATAAGGATTACCAAGATGTGGAGTAGAGGTTGGAAATCTATATATTTTTTAGTTTTATGTCATTTTATAGTCCATCCAGTGTTTTTTATTAAAGGAATGCATTTAGTCTTGCAAACTTGAAGATATAGTGAATATGAATGATCAAGTTGTCAAGTTTTGAGTTATATTTTGAGTCTATATCTATGTTGTATTTTTTTTTAGAGGTAATTAATACCAAAGAAAGTTTTTCATATCTGTGTATCTGATTTTTGTCTCTTTTTTGCATATCTTTGCTTTTGGGATTGAAATGAACAAATTTATTTTAGTTCATTGCAATTTAGATAAATTTTATGTCTCTTATTGATTTCTTTTTATTCAAATAATTAAGTAATCTCTTTCTATAAATGATAGGGTTCTGGGTATATGAGAGGGATATGATAAGAACAACATTCAGAGTTCATTGTTGATAAATTTAATTGCAAGTCAAATAAATAGGTCTAAATTTGTTGGTTTTGACTTTATATAACAATGGATAAGGCACTGGTCAATTAATTTTAGTTGCAAGTTAATAATTCATTTGGATGAAAAATACATATATCAATAAAAAATCAATTTTCCATTTTATGTAATGAAGAGCTAAAATTGTTGGTCAATACTTATTTGTAATAAGCTTTCCTTTTGGTTATAACTCGCTATTGTAATCAGAAAGTTTGTTGCAAATCTAAGAAGAAATTGTGATCATTGTTTGATATAAGGGATAGTTTTGAAAGAAGAAGTATTAGTGAGTAAGTGTTTGAAGAAAAAATCAAAAGAACCAGTCACACTCATATCCCTGAGGTGCACCCACCTTATCTCTCTAGAGCCTAAAGTGTAGAGAGTTTAATGTAATCTATTGAAGTTGGTTTAGAGATAAGATCAATCCTACTGATTATGGGACCTAGCTAGTTCTTAGGTTTCTTTTCATATTTTGCATCCTGATATTGGGTTTAGAACAACCTGGTAGTCTAAAAGCACCAATAGTTAATTAAATATAGGTAATTTGTATACATTTATTGCAAATAAGAATAATAAAGAAGGGATAAATTATTTTTTGCATCATTGCATTGAGGCCAATTTCTCTTTGACAACTATAGTCACTAATGGTGAGGGCATTAAGTACCCAATAGGATTTTTTGTTGTCATAGACAAGGCTTAGCAGGTACTATTATTGTGTCTAGTTTCATTAACACTGAGGTAAAAGTGATTTTATGATTATTATGGCATTAACTTATAAGGTTTAGTCAAATGTAGGTATCTTGTCAAGAATTCTAATGCCTAGTTGTTTGAAGATTTTGAGACATAGAAATATTCTTTAGTATTCTAACCTTGTTGTTACAACAAATATTCACTTGATGAAATATGGTGGTATATCTCTCAACAAGAATTTGTGGAAAGTTCATGAACTTGATCACGGAGCAATACTTGACAAAATAAGGCTTAGAGCTGATCTAGAAGGTTGTCTTGATTGATATTTTGCAATCCATAAGAATGATTCTACACTATCAAATATAATAATTTTTAAAAGTTTGTATATATCTTATGCAAATTTTTGTAACTTTGCTATCATGTGCATGTTTAGATGCCAAATTTTGTATATAGAAACTAAGAATAAAATTAAAATGTGTTATTAAGATGCCAAATTTTTGTATATAGAAGCTGAGAAGAAAATTAAAATGTGTATATTTAGATGCCAAATTTTGTATAGAAAACTTGTAAAAATGTAACATGCATATATTCAAATGTAAAAATGTAATATGTGCATATTTAGATATCAAATTTTGTGTAGAAAATTTGTAAGAATGTAACATGTGCATATTCAAATGCCAAATTTTGTATATAAAAGTTGTAAAATGTAACATGCATATTCGAATGCCAAATTTTGCATTGAAAACTTGTAAAAATGTAACAACATGCATATTCAGATGCCAAATTTTGTATAAAAAAGTTGTAAAAAATGTAACATGTGCATATTCAAATGCCAAATGTTGTATAGAAAAGTTGTAAAAATGTAACAAGTGCATATTCAAATGCTAAATTTTGTATAGAAAAGTTGTAAAAATCTAACATGTACATATTCATATGCCAAATTTTATAGATAAATTTTGTCACTTGAATATGAGCTTATTTCCATTGTAACAAATGTTTGTATAAGTATTTGGCTTTAAGTACGTAGTTATGACTCTATAGGTTGATGGGGTATGCAATTGTGTCATTAGTGTCTTTTTTCTATAAATATTTTTGTATGGTCTATCATTCTTTTCTTGATGTCTCAAATCAAGTATGATCTACCATTCACTACGTAACAAGGGACACTCCAATGGATGGTGGTCATGATTATTGTAGAGGCTATGTGGCCAAAACAAGGGTGTGACTAGGGTTGACCCACCCATTCGGAGCTAACAGAATAGTTGAATTGATGCCATGATAAATGGTTGGAAAGATATGCAATGTTTCCCCAATTCACTAAGTAACACTACAGTTTTGGTATCAAGCAAGAATGTTGTTGCAAATCATATCCATTTGGAATATCTTTGAATTGAGATAGGTTACCGTAGGGTTTGTCAACATGGTCCTCTATTATCTCATAGTTTGTTGATACCCCTCACAAGCTATGAGTTATGACCCTTAGAAGATGGTAGTTGATGTTGGAAACTAGAATTGAAATAATTAATATGTTTCCATTGATGTCAAACCTATTGGTGAGATAGTTTTTATCTAATCTAAGTGTCATATATATTTGATTGATGAAGAAGATTTGAGAAGTTGTTCATAAAAGAAGAATCTAGAGGAGAGGTTGAGTTATGATGAGGAAACTACAAATGGACATTTGATTAGTTGGACTTTGACAAGATAAATTGACTATTTAAATCATGTTGCAAAAGGAGAAGATAGTAATGCTCAAGTCTTGTAAGTGTGAAAAAAATAGCTCAAATGCATGGGCTTGACCAAACAACAGAGCATAAGACTACAAAATTTTGAAGTACATGTTGAGTGATGTTAGTGTCAACCAAGCACCAGAACAAGCTGAGCAAACTTGGTGTTGACCAATCATTAGTATCATCGGTGACAATGTATATGTTGAGCAAGAAGTTTAGTAGCAACTACATAACCTAGTGATGACCGAGTGTTAGAACTTAGTGTTGCCCAAGGAACATCAATTTAACGATTTATGCAAAATCATAATTTCCAACCAACTAAGTTGATTTCTTGGGATATGGAAAGTGTGTTGAAGAAAAGGATCAATGAGATGGATTATTTAATTCCAAGAGAGGATTAGGTAAATGACTTGAGGGATAGATTATTAGAGAATTTTCTAGAAAAGAAGAGGAAAAAAGGAATGGTGACCAGATTCATTGTTTGTGATGGGTCTAATTGTAAACTCTAAGATCTATGGTGATGTTTAAGCAGCAAAAGATTAGAATTACCTTTTTAAGGAGGTACAAGGCCTAACCTATAGTGTGTCTATGTGTTCCTATGTGTAGATGCCTATAAATTTAGACTAATGACTAATGTTATTGACTAGAAAATCTAAGTAGAAGGATGAGAAGAGTTGAGAAGAAGAGTGATCACTTGAAGGGTTACTAGGAAAATCATACAAAAATATGATAATTGAGGTGAGACAATGAATCACTACATGAAGAGATGAACAATGGTTTGAATATGCAAAGTGAGTTATACTTAACAAATCAAAACCTATTATTACTTTCTAACCATTGTAAATAATAATTAAAATCTATTAATCAATGTTGACCTAACAGTCATCTTGATTACACTCTTGCTACTGTTGAAACTTCTTTTAAATGACAACTAGTTCTTAGCAAGAAAGGAAAAGGAAAACATGTGAAAAGTGATAGCGATACTTCTAATGATGAACTTGATGAACTTGAAGCACTAAAGGCTAAAAGACTTTTAAGAGGCAAAGGAAAATAGAAAGGTGAACTTCCTATAATATGTTTTTCATCCAATAAAGTTGTTCATATTGTTGCAAGATGCCCAAACTAAGAAGATAAGGATGAGAGGAAAGAAATAAAGTACAAAGGAAGATGAGATGACCAAGACTACAAGAAGAACACGGACTATAAAGAAAAAGGTAAGAAATTTTGTTATATTTTTGAAGAAGAAACTAATATTGAATCTAAAAGTAATGATGAAGAAGTAGTCTATATTTTTATGAAAGAAGATTCTGATGAAGATGAGAAAATTGCATTAATCTCTTATGTGAAAAAAGTGATAGATGGATAATTGATAGTGGTTGCTCAAATCACATGATTGGTGATAGAAGTAGATTTGAGAACATTGGACTATATAAGGATAGCTATGTTAAATTTGGTAATGATGTTCCATGTCTTGTGAAAGGTAAAGGATCAATTCAACTAATTGATAAAATCAAATGTGACAATGTTTATTGGGTTGAAGGTCTTAACTATAATCTATTGAGTGTTTCATAGTTAAATAAATCATGTTATAGAGTTGAACTCCATCATAGAAAGGCCAAAATATTTGACGTTGATGGTAAACTAATTAGAAGTGGTGAAAATAGAAGGTAACTTATGTAATCACCCAAAATTGGTCATCTAGACTATTAGACCCCTTCTCAACATTTTGGCTAAATTATTTAATCATTGACCTAGGCCAAATTGCTAAAAATCAATTAATTTGATTTTAACCTATAGTTTGATTATAATATCCCAAATCCATATTTGATTAAAATAAAATGTCCTATTTTAATTAAATAAAAGACCCCAATCTTCTAACCCACTTAATGTGCACATATAAAGTCCTTTTTCTATTTACAAATTAAAAGAAAAGGCTTTTTGTCTCACATGAAAAGTCAATTCCTTTTCATTGGTTGACTTGCTCTTACACACAGATCATGTCAAAAGTCAACCCCCACCCTTGATCATCCATCCCTTGATCTTGATCTCGACCATCCATATACCTTTAAAAGAAAGATCTCTCTATTAGTCTTAGATTAGTTTTGACAATTCAGTGTCAACACACTTAACCAATTCTCAAGATGATGTCGATTACAATATAGAAGTCGAGCTACAGTGTGTGCCGAGCTAGAGAATTCAATAGGTGCCAAGTGAACTTGAAGTGCTGGGTGATCTTTAGGTGTCGAGTGAAGTTCAAGTGCTAAGTGATAAGTGATGCCAAGTCACTATAGGTGCCGAGAAAATTATAGATGCTAAGCTAGATAGAATTACTATAGGAGCCAAGTGAGATAGAATTTCTATATGTGCCAGCCATCAGAAATTAGTAAGTGTCGAGTAACACAGAATCAACATATGAGTTTGTATCATCAAAAACTTAGATGTAAACCATTTTTGGAGCCAATATAGGATGAATCTCAAAGGATCTTGAAGATAAGAATGAATCTTTTTCATTACCTATGTAATCAACATGTAGCTAATGAGAAAAATGGAGAAGGCATGCAACCAATACAAAAAGTGCAAGAATTGAGCGGGAAATAAAGATTTAATATTGATAGTACATCATACATAACCATAAGTCTTCAAAATCTTTAAAAGAAGGACAAAACCCCATTATGCAAGTGAGTATGCACAAGAGATAAGTGTATGGGTGAATTATAGCAAAGCGTAGAAGGGTGAAATGACTTAGTGAAGAACATAGCAACATTGTAGAATCTAGTTGACCAAGAATAGAGTATCAAAACTTCAAATAGTGACATATCAGATCAAGTAAGGATCAGAGAAGTCAAAGTAGAACAAGGATCTGGAATTAGCAATTGAGGATTGCAAGTCATCAGGTCAAGACTTTCTAATACTCTCTAGCAATTGTATTAGATATGAAAATCCTATTGACTCAGGTTGGCTTAGTAGCCATTTGTAAATCCTTTAATAGGGTATCATTCCAAGTGAATGTATAAAAGTCCTTTGACCAGACCTACTTTTAGCAAGGTAGTTGAATCCTTTAACTAGGTCACTTTTAATAGGGTGTGCAGTCTTTAATAGGACATGCCTTTCACAGGGCAGACCATTGGAAGTGGTCAAACTTTGTAACCTTGAATATTTACATATTGTTGCAGTGATACTTTGTGGGTGTCATCCCCACCCCAATTTTACCTTCTCATTTTGGAAGGTTTCTAGGTTACCAAATTTGCGTGTTATCTATTTTCATGCATGTCTTTACTTTTATGTTCATTAGATGAATTAGATGCATGTGAATGTTTTCAGCTAAAAGAATTTGAAATGGTTAAAGTTAGTTACTTCTAATTCACCCCCCCTCTCAGAAGTAAATCTTTCCACTTGTAAAATTCCAACAATTGGTGTCAGAGCCTAGTTCTCACAAGGAGGAGCCTTATAGCTTGGAGAAAAGATTTGAAGATGGAAGTCTACAAACTTGGGAAGATCATAGAAAATTAGGCAATTGATATACAACTTGCTTTACATGCTTTGGAAGAAGCTAGAGAGGAATTGAGAAAATCCTTAAAGAGAAGAAGAGAGATTCCAAGGAGTTTGATGCAGCAATAGTAGACCTAATGGAGAAGAATAGAGCTCAAGTAGAAGCGAGAAAAACACTCAAGCTTGAACAAGAGTCACAAGCCATGATTCTTTGTGAAGTGACTGAATAGAAGAAAAGAGCCATTGAAGATAAGGCTATGCTAGAAGAAGACAAGAGAAACCTTGCCAACAGATTGGAAGAAAAGTCAATTGAGCTTGCAATAATTTCAAACATGCAGCTAGACACCCTAAGTCAGATGATGAATGCACATCATGAACTAAATGTCAAGGACATTGAGATCTCTACACTAAAGATGTAAAATGAACAACTAAAAAATGACCTAAAAAGAGAAAAGGAGATTGTAGAGAGCTTCAACAAACCTAATGAGGCCATCAAGTACTTTGAGAAACTGCTAAAATCACCAAGGTTTAGCAATGGTACTTCAAGACTAGGATACATCAGTATTGAACAAGGAGAGTCATCCAAGACTACAGAAGAAAGGAGTAACAAATGTAGGAACACTAAACCTACTTTTCTTTTTTGTGGTAAAAAGGGACATACCTCTAATATGTGTAGGAGCAAGAATGCCCATCAACATGAAAAACATAAGAATGCAAGTCATTTTCATAAGTACAAAAAGCAAGGACATCAAGCACATGAATGTAAGACTAGGACTATCTAAACACCAAAATTTGAAGGTCACTGCTATAATTGCAAGAAGTATGGACATAGAGCTTTTGAGTGTAGATCAAAGCCTATGTGGTCACCAAATTAGATAGCAAGGGAAGGTAACCATGGTCATCACTATAATTGAGACTACAACACCAGGTATAGCTGTCATTGTATATGCTACTTTAGTATGTTAGAAACACTAAATTAAAACAATCAAAAAGCATTTGCATACTAATTTAACACAACTTCATGAGAGACAAAGTGAAGTCCTCAAATGAGAATATGATCCATGGATAGGCTCTCTCAATGAGGATGATTACTTGATGTAGAGGTGTGTCTAATAGCTAAGATGGCTTGATTATGTATGTATGGTCAAATGCTCAAATGGGCTTCAATGGAGGATTTTTGATAGATTTTGGTGAATTGATTTAATGTAAAAAATGGCTTCTCAAAATGGCATTATGGCTTTACTTTCTAGATTGTGTTAAAATGGCTTGGGAGAGGATTCCTTAAATAGGCAAAGGGCTTGAGGGACCAAGGGCTAGGATGCAAGGATGAGAGAAAACTTATGGAAGGTTTAGATTGAATGAGAGGAGAGCACATGGATTGTGCTTCCTTACAACCAATTAGGGAGTGACACATGTCACAGGGTCATTGGTTAGAGCAAGAGGGGTTGAGGGGTCAACAAAGGAGGCTCAAAGCTCATAAAGACCCTCATAATGGCTTGTAAGAGTCATTTATGGCTTTGTAGGCTTTATAAAGTTTTATGGTTGGAATATTTTGAGGGGATAGACTTTGGATTGGCTTAGGAAAGTCTTAAGCTTGTTTAGGATTGTGCAAATGATTAAGGGTAGGATTAGAGATGGGTTAGGATTAGATTAGGGATGTTAGAGATGGGCAAGTGGATGGCATTTAATGAGGGTGAGTGAAGGAGGAGATATTTGTTAACTTTGGCTTGGGTTAGCAAGTCTTAACCCATGTTTAGGGAATGTGACAAGGTTAGGAGGGGATTAGGATTAGGATTAAAGATAAGGATTGACATCTTCTAGAAGAGTCTAGGCTTTGGATGAGGATGAAGACTTTCTAGAAGAGTCTAGGACTTCCTAGGATGAGGATAAATAAGATTTTTAAGAAATAAATAAAGTTTTATTTATTTCAAGGATTTGCGTTGAGGAGATATTTATTAAAATATTTTTTAATAAACACGAGGATTAATATTTAATCTTAACTAAATATTTTGAGTTGGGATTAGGGATAGGAAATGATGGGATTAGCCTTTAATCGAAATTAAAGAAGGATTAGAAGATTTTGGAAGAGGTTAGTGGTCTTAAGGAAATTGGCCAAGTTTTGGGCAAAAAAAAAAAAAAAAATTTATTTTGAGATTTTTGGTCAATTTATTAATTAAATAATTAATAAATGAGGAAATAATGTTTAAATAAGATTTAAACATTTTTGGGAGGGATTCCTTAATTAAATATTTTTAATTAAGATAAAGGGATTTAATGGCATAAAAATTAATTAATTAAATAATTAAATAATTAATTAGTAAATGATGATGTCATCAGGGACTTTTTTTAGAAAATAAAAATATTTTATTTTCTAAAGGATTTTTAGGTATCTACAGTCATTACTTTTAGGAATATGGACACATTCCTAAAAATTGCATAAGGACACATTTCAGAGGAAACTACAATAGATGGTTGAGCTAAACCACATGTTTCAATTGCTTGAAGACTAGTCATATCAATAGGAATTGCCCAACCAGGTCAAAGGCACCCAACTCAAAGAACAAAAAAGGTAAAGAGAAGGTAGATGTTGAACACATCAAAGAAGAAATGAATAAGACATGGTAGAAGAAAGATGGGTGTAGCACATCAAATTAAAGGATCACTTCACCTAATAGGTCAAGTGATCACACTTCATCAAACTAAGAAAAGAGAAGGCATGAGGGACTGATTTACAAAGATTTATCATACATCAGTTCCTAAACAAGTAAGTACTGAAAAGAAGAGATCAACATGAGCAAAGATACAAAGTTAAATTTTCAAGATTTTGCAAGTGTTACCAAGTTTTCCTTAGATGCTGAGTAAAATCTAGTACAAGCCAAGTTGGTAGAGGAAACTGAGTGAAGAAGAAATCTTAGTTGAAGCGAAGTAAAGAATACTCCTGTGGAAGTTGAGTAATGTAGAATCCTTCAGAAGCTAAGTGGACAACTATAAACACACTAAGCATTAAATGCAATGAAAATAGGGTATATTATCATATTTCCAATCATTTTTCTTCATCGCAAACAAAGAGCAAAGATGAGAAAGAGCACAGAGTGAGTTTAACATAGAGAATCTAGCATATAAGTAGATTTCAATAGCATTTTAGCATGATTTCATCGATCTTGAGGTATTTACATTTGTGTCAAGCTACACAATTTTGTGTTTTCTTTGTGTGCAAACCCTAGATTGTATAAAATGGCTTCTAGCTCTAGGAAAACTTAGGAGAAGGAACCATTTGAAGTCCAAATAGTGTCCAATGAGGTCAAACAACCCAATTTCTACCCAATACCAGAGGCAACATATAAGAATGACCTAGCTAGAGGCATATACATCATACCCCCTAAGGTAGTTATGGTTCAGGATGTAAGAAAATGTTACAATTACAAAATTGGAGCCATAGGTGATATGGAGATGAGGGAAGCATATGAAAAATTGTGTGAAAATGGAGTGTTGAAGGGAAAATACCAGATAGTTGAGAAGAAAGGTTTAACCCATGCCCTAGGATTCCCTATAATGTTCAAGACTGAATGAATTAGGCTAGTGCAGAATACATGATGGAAGCTTATGGCTGGAGGATGGCCCAATAAAAATTACAAAGAGAATTGTGCATAGAGTGACAGGGTACCTAACCCTAGATCAGCCAAAGACTCTTAGCAGTGATGCCAAGGAGGCAATTGAGAAGAATACTGGTGCTAAGTGGAACAAGAGAGGGATGAAAATTGATACCATTCAAGACCCTCTTTTTGATTTTGCTATTAGAGTCATTGCACACAAATTCTATCAATTTAGAAGACTCAATAGTGTGCCTTGCATTGTAGCGGGTGTTGGCTATAAATTGGTAAAGAAGGATCATACCTATGATCTTGTAGAACTGCAACTACAATAGAGTAATGAGAATCTAGCAGCAATCAAGAGAACCAAGGGATCCCAATGCAAATTTGGTGCTATTTTGATTTGTATTTTCTTTTATGTGCAAAATGAGTTTCCTTCTTTTGGAAAAGTTGCATGGAGAACTGACAGGTCAATAATAGCTTAAGTTAATGAATATATTGAGCAAATGGGAGCTAATTTTGAGACCTTAATGACTAGCTATTTTGAAGACTTCAAGAAGTCAATGAAGCAAAAGGATATAGAGAAAGGAGGACCTAAATAATAGAAGAAAAGAAGAAAGTATGTTGCACATCCTGAATCAGACGAAGAAAGGATAGAGTCTAATGAAGAGCAATTCAAATTGGTAAGACATTCTACCACATCTAAATTGGAAAGCATTTGTAATAACATTAGAGACAATGCTAATTTAACTAGCTTGAAGACCATTGATTTCAATAAGTTGTCAAAGGAATAACAAAACATAGTGGAAGATTCCATCTACACTATGATGGCTAAGTTCAAGAACACCCCACTTGAACTAGATAATTCAATAGCTAAGGAGCTAAGCTCATTAGTTGAGAATAAATGGCATTACTATTTTAAGATAGAAAAGGAAATAAGGGAGTCAACATTGGCTCATGTAATTCCATACCTAACCAAAGGTCAAATAACTAAGGCTAACATAAAGCATGGGAGAAAATTTGCACCCAAATATAGAGCCTTCAAAATTTTACAAAATCAAATTGAAGATGTTGTGCAAAAGTCCACACAAATGTGGAAACTAATCTATGGATTGACAATAGTAAAGGAAGGGTAGGAAGACCCATTTGAGGGGAGATATGATGAAGAAGAAGAAGAGAACGAAAAAGATGAAGAGGGAGAGAAACAAAAAAAAGAGGAAATAGTGGAGAAGACACATGGTGAAGAGGTAACAACTAAAGAGCAACAACTAGAACAGAGTGTCCAAGACACCCAAATGCCACCATCAAGTCCTCCACATACAACACTTGCAGAGACTATAATTGTAAAGGATGTTCCTAACACTTCAGCTTAGAACATCAACAAATTGATTGTAGAGGATCTCAAAAAGATCCTTCACCAAACTATAATGCAATCACAACTATGTACAAATCCAGTTTTGGTGAGTGTGGATAAGTTGCAGAAGGCTGTAGTAGAAATCACTAGGGAGAAGGTGAATACACATGAACCAGCTTCAAAACCTCCCATAGCTACAACTAATCAACCTAAAGAGCAAGAAACACAAGATAAAATTGCTAAGGTTGATTCTACAATCAAAATGACAACAATTGTTGAGGAGCCAGCAAATGAACAAATAGGACAAGATGTTCCTATTGCAAAAGTCAATGTGCACCTCCTTAAATCATCATTATTGATCAAGGCATTAGAGAAGATGAGAAAGAAGAAGAGAAAAACCCTAAGGAGTAGGAGGAAATACAAACATTGGTAAACTTTCCTACCTCAGGGACTCCTACTAAGAAGCCAAGCACTGATGCAGTACCATTACAGATTTCTACACCAGGCTTGAGCTCCACCAAGGTTGCAAGGGTACTTCATTATGGAGACCCTACACTAGATGAAGAAATAGTCATACCTAGATATGACTCTAGAAAAATGAATGTAACATAGATAAATGAAGTGCAAGAGGTATTTGAGAGAAGGAAGAGATAAGAGATACTCAGAAATGAGTATAGACAAAAGCAAGCACTTATGGAAATCAAAGAGATATTCCTTGATGCATTTAGCTTGCAAGTACCTAATGAAACCCATCCCATTATGGAGAAATTATCCAACATAGTGGACTAGGTATAGATAGCACTTTCACAAGTAGAATTGGCTAAGAAGATTGAAAAGGAAAAAATAGAACTTGGGAATGTATTCTCATTGTACTCCAAGTTGTGTGATTCATCATATTTCACACAAGAAACTAGCCGAAGGATACTGAGCTTTGAACAAAATCTCAAGATTTCTAGCACACAACTACCCAAAGATCCAGCTCAGAGTGAGAAGCATTTTGCAACTATGTTTCACACACAGAAAGAGTTAGTTGTATAGATAATAGAAGAGGCCAATATTAAGGCCAAATTGATACAAATTCAATCCTCCATTACCCCAAATTTAGAAGTATTCCATAAAGAAATGGCCTATGCATAAAATGTACTAAAGAAAGATCCTAATATTTCTACTCTAGAAGGCCTAGTACATCTAGTAGTAGAGACAACCATCTAGTAGAAATCATTGGAAATTTCTTTAGACAATTGGGATGCTTCTTTGAAGATGATTATAGAGGTAAATAAATTTTTTTTGGCTAAATATTCTGTTCATTCTTAGGACTCTTTGATATAAGTGTCAAAAAGAGGGAGAGATAATAAAGGGGGAGATATGCATTATGTAAATAAACAGGGGGAGATATAAACATTGTACATAATATAATATGAATGAATGTGCAAATAAGGGGAGACATAGCAAAAGGGGGAGATATAAAATTTTGAATTTTTTAGCAGAAATAAGGAGATATAGCCAAAAGGATGCCAAATACAGAATACAAGCAGAAATAACGTACACAGAAATAGAGGCAAAAGAATGATAAGCCAAAAAAGGAAAAGAGTATCAGATACATCAGCATGAGACAAATTTAGCACAAGAGTTTTGGTTACAAATTTGGCACATTAGCTTAGGGGAAGTTACAAGATTTTGAAGTATACAAAATTTTTGAACAAGTTTTTGAAGTCTTGTACATATGCTGAACATAATGTGTAGTAGACTCATAGAGATCAGATTCAAAATTTTTAAGTTAAGTGCTTTTTCCACTCATGTGAAAGGGGGATATTGTTAGTCTCAAATTGGTTTTGACAATTGAGTATCAACACACTTAATCAATTCTCAAGATGATGCTGAGTATAATACAAAAGTCAAGCTATAGTGTGTATCGAGCCAAAGAATTCAATAGGTTTCGAGTAAACTTTAGGTTTCGAGTGATCTTTAGGTGCCGAGTGAAGTTCAAGTGCTGAGTGATAAGTGATGCTGAGTCACTATAGATGCCAATAAAAGTATAGATGTTGAGTGAGATAGAATTACTATATGAGACAAAATTTCTATATGTGTCGAGCATAAAAAAATAGTAAGTGTTGAGTAAAACAGGAAATCAACATATGAGTTTGTATCATCACAAACTCAGATGTAAAACTTTTTTGGAGCTGACATAGGATGAATCTCAAAGGATATTGAAGATAAGAACAAATCTTTTGCATTACATATGTAATCAACATGCAACCAATGAGAAAAATGGATAAGGCATGCAACCAATAGGAAAAGTGCAAGAATTGAGTGGGAAATGAAGATTTAATATTGATCATAGATTCATACCTAGCCATAAGTCCTTTAAATATTTAAAAGGAGGACAAAACCCCATTATATGAGTGAGTATGTGTGAGAGAGAAGTGTATGGGTGAATTATAGTGAAGTGCAGAAGGGTGAAAATACTTAGCAAAGAATAGAACAACATTACAGAATCTTGTTGATCAAGAACAGAGTATCAAAATTTTAGAGAGTGACATATCATATCAAGTAAGGATCAAAGTAGTCAGATTAGAACAAGGATCTGGAATCAACAATTGAGGATTGTAAATCATTAGGTCTAGAATTTCTAATACTCTCTAGCAATTGTATTATATATGAAAATCTTATGGACTTAGGTTGGCCTAGCAGCCATTTGTAAATCCTTTAATAGGGTGGGATTCCAAGTGAATGTACTAAAGTCCTTTAACCAAGCCTACTTTTAGTAGGGTAGTTAAATCCTTTAACCAGGTCACTTTTAATAGGGTGTATAGTCTTTAACATAATAGGCCTTTCACAGGGTAGACCATTGGAAGTGGTCAAACTTTGTAACCTTGAATAGTTACATATTGTTGTAGTGATACTTTTTGGATGTCATCTCCACGCTAGTTTTACCTTCTCATTTTGGAGGGTTTCTAGGTTACCAAATTTGCATATTATCTATTTTCATGCATGTCTTTACTTTTATGTTCATTACATGAATTAGATTTGTGTGAATGTTTTCAGCTAAAAGGATTTGAAATGGTTAAAGTTAGTAACTTCTAATTCAGCCCCCCCCTTAGAAGTAAATCTTCCCACTTGTAAAATTCCAACACTCTCCCCTTCTCAAAGTATTCATCTTCTTGAGTATTGTTATGTTGTAGGTCTCTTGATTGATTTCTTAGAGATTTATGTTACAGTAATAAGATATTGCCGTATTAATTAAACCATTTTGATTTAATTATTAAGTCACTTATTATGTCTAGTTTACTTAAGCTAAACTTTAGGCATATAATAATTAATTATTTTATTAATTATTATTATGCAACCTAGGTTTTACCTATTAGGGTTTTGATATCCTTTTATAAGGATTGATCTCTTTGTAATCTATTCATTCACTTTTGATACTAGCAATCTTTCTTTCGCTCATCAAGAATGTCTCATCTATGGATCTGTGAATTCCAGCCTCCATAGATTTTACTTCTCTCTTTGTGTGATAGGTGTTTGCATAGAGGTGATTCTTGGGAGCTATGGGGTTGAGCTTTCATCAACTTCAACATGGTATTAGAGCTCCAGATCTTCGTGCCCCTATTCTATTTATGAGAAATTTGTCTTGCCTGTCCGATCTATATTTTTTTTCTTTTAGAGGGTTTCAATTTTTAGAGTTATTTTGTATTGCATTTGTAGGTCACTAATTTTTGGGTCACTTTGAGCCCAAATGGACATTACTGTTGAGCTTAGAGTGCCCAAAAACCCTTATTTTCATATAAAATTTGTCAAATTCAAACACAGTTGGAATTTGAGGCAAAATAATATTGCTTCTAGATTGGGCACATTTCTCGAAGTAATGATTTTCTAATTTTTGACACATTTCCCAATGTGGCAATTAAAAAAATTTCTTAGCACACAAATCAAGATTTTTTGTTTTGCAAATAGAGATTTTTGACACATTTCTTAAGGCAATGACTTTTTGAGTTTGACATGCAAATTGAGTTTTTTATACAAAATTTAAGATTTTTGACACATTTCCTAAGACATTGACTTTGTGATTTTTGACACAAAAATCAAGATTTTTTGCACGCAAATTAAGATTGTTGGGTATGCAAATTGAGATAATTTTGGTATAGAATTGACACACTTCCCAAGACAATTTCTAGTACTGACTATCATGCTTTTCGAGACATTTTTACATGGATCCCAAGGTAGTGATTTTTTTACCTTTTTAGTAATTTTTGACCTACATGTGGTTTTTGGCCATAACTTGCTCATCTGGACTCCATTTTTTGATCTGGAAGAAGCACTAGAAAGTTGATTTTGAGCCCATCATGATGGTGTAGTTTGTTTAGATTTTTTATGCTATTTGGTGGCCTATTTTGGCTATCAAAGTCATAAGTTCTATTTTTCACTTTGAGAGACATATTTTGAGACATTCTATTTTCCATATTTTGCTCTAGGAACATCCCATTCAATTTTTTTGCTTTTCTACATGCTAATGGATATCTTGATTGTTTCAAGTCCGAGGATCAATTTTATTATTTCAAATGATTTTTCATGGGTTGTACTATCTATTATATCATCCTTATGTCTCTTTTGATCTTTTTTGACATCCTTTTGTAGTATTTTTGCAAACATAATGATATAAAGTGCCACTCTTTTGTATTTTAGAATCTTGGACATCTTTGTGTTTTGTTGTACTCATGCTACATTATAAAGTACCTTGGGCCCGAATTTTATATTGGCCATATTTTCTATCTTCCTTTGTCAAGTGAGTGTTCCTTTCATGAAATTAGCCTCATGATGTGTTGATGACATGTACCTATATATGTGTTTATACTTCTTTTGCACTCTTGATGTTCCTAGTTCTTCTTTTTGCATGAGATATTGTATTCAACTTTAGTGTTCATGTCTTACTTCTCAACATTAGAGGGGGGTTATTTTGGTTCTATTTTTTTTTTGGTTTGATGTAGTGAGTTGTATATTTAGTATTTGATCCTATGTACTAGGCGATTGTAGTGGCTAGATACCTATGCATTTTAGTGAGATGGATCATTTACCATATAGAAATTCTTTCATTCCTATTTTTGGAGGCCATCAAGATACCTTTCATCTCAGATTGATCAGATTTTTCAGACTTAGTCTTCTCTACCTGGTGATGTTCTATATAGTGGAGGTTCTTCAGATCAATAGTTTGGTAGTGTTTGTAGTTTTATGCTTTAGTAGTGTTCTTCATGATCATCTTTTGTTCCTATCTTCTAGAACATTCTTTTTATCTCTTTTTGGAGTAGGGTTTTTCCCATGTGGTTTTCTCTATTTCTCCTCTTTATAGAGATTTAGTTGTGCTTGGGTACCTCATCAAGCCTTATTGCCAGGACCTAGTTTGCTTTCAATAGTCATTTCTAAGTTTTTAGCTTCTCTCGAAGTTTATCTTAAGTGGGGTGTTAGAGTAATAAGATATTGCCTTACTAATTAAATCATTTTGATTTAATTATTAAGTCACTTATTATCTCTAGTTTACTTTAGCTAAACTTTAGCCATATAATAATTAATTATTTTATCAATTATTATCATGCAACCTAGGTTTTACTTGTTAGGGTTTTGATTTCCTTTTATAAGGATTGATCTCTTTGTAATTTATTCATTCACTTTTGATAATAACAATCTCTCTTTTTGCTCATCAAGAATGTCTCATCTATGGATCTATTAATTTCAGCCTCCATAGTTTTTGCTTCTCTCTTTTTGTGGTAGGTTTTTGCATGTAGATTATTCTTGGGAGTTGTGGAGTTGATTTTTCATTAACTTCAACACTTTGTGGAGAACTTTGCTTTTCTTGTCTAAATTCTCTCATCACCATTACATATTAGCTTAAATTCATATAATTTAGCTTTTCCTTTTGCTATAGTTTAAATCACATAGATTAACTAAGA
Organism: Cupressus sempervirens; assembly: GCA_028749045.1. Taxonomy (NCBI): domain Eukaryota; kingdom Viridiplantae; phylum Streptophyta; class Pinopsida; order Cupressales; family Cupressaceae; genus Cupressus; species Cupressus sempervirens. Next base: position 67,902,291 of record CM053783.1, read on the forward strand.
TGATTTTTGTAACATTCTCATTTTCTTAATCTAGTTGCATTGTGCAACTCATTCTAGGATAGATCATACTTGCATTGCATACTTGAGGAACTCCTTTTGGATACTTACTTCTTGTTCTTGTCTGAGGAACCTCCCATTACATGGTTTACTAGCAAAGAATGTATTTGTAAGGATCAACTAAGAGCTATTCATATTTCTCAAAACACACCTTTACACTCCATGGATAGGGAGCTCTAGGCTGCCATTTAATTATTCTAACTCATGGAATCACTTTGATAGAAGGGTTTAGAGTGGTTCACATTTCTAGTGTACATTTTGGAGCCCATCATGGGGTAGAACACTCTAGTTTTTCTCCTAATCTACATTTTTCACTTGTAGTCTTCTCTTTTATTTTATTTTTACAGTTGTGAATATCGGGCGATACTTTGTTAGTTTCATATGATATTTATCAGCACTATCGGCTGATATTTTTCTAATAAAAGTATCGCACACCCATACTAAACTATATTGAACTAGTATAGTAAGTTTTATCACACAACTATAGGAAAAACTATCACATGAGGAAAAAGTATTGTACCACTATACTAAAAAGTATCGTAGGATACTGTTCTAGCATGAAATGTTACCTAACCTAAAACTTCTTGTTGTTCAAGTTCTTTGATCAATTTTTTAATCTATTGTTTCTTTGTTGGGTTTTGCTAGGTCTATTATAGTCTAATAGAGGTCTGGTTATAGGGTTTCTTATTATTTTTGGGACTAACTCATGTTAGAATAATGCTTGTGCTTGTAGATTTTTTCCCTAAATACTTAAATAATTACCTTAAAAGAATGCATGTCAAAGCTTCAAATGCAAAAAAGGCTACTAACAATTGTTTGTAGGACTACCTAAAAGCATAAGAACCAAACAAGTGCTTGCATTTCCATTATTTTGTGTGTGGAAATCCTACTAATTATTCATTTCCATAGGCACATAAGACTTGTGATTGTGATATCGTGGTCGTAGGAAAGTATGCTCTTTACCCTTGTGGTGAATCAAAAATCTTGACCCTCCTTTAGATTTTAAAATAAAAAGGATTAATTGAAATTGTTTGACATGCTTGGGGGAAGCAATTGAGATAGGAGAGTATGCTTTTCACTCTCATAGTGAATAATAAATCTTTATTGTCAAGATTGGATCCAATCTATTTTAGTTTAGAATCCTTTAGAGGGCCTACTCTTGAGAAATGATCCAAGTGGGGAAAAGTGAACCCAACTATTCCAACCCTCTATAAACTCAAGGCTACGAAGGACACAAAAATTTGGTAGATGTTTTGTTTTTCTTCACTTAGTGTGAGTAATTGTGGGATTGGGACCATGAGAAAAATGCTAGGCAAGAATGCTTAAGGTGTTCTTGTGGCTGCAAGGTCCATTACCTACTATAAGATAGGGTGTCTAGTAATTGGGTGCAAGAGGAACAATATGAACATAAGCCCTTTCTAAACACTCTAGGTTAGTAACTACCTTATTTTTTTGCTCAACATCTTGGTGCAAGGATCGATCCTAGTAGATTACTTGGATCAAAACAAGAAATTACACTCACCATCTATGTCCCCTTGGTTATGCTTATGGCATCTCCAATAAAAACCCAATATCTTTTGCAAGCAACCACTTGGTGTGAGGCAAAGGGGCACTTAGTGTGGGCCAAGTTGTTGAGTAATGATACTTGAATCTTAAGTATATCTTGTTAGAAAGTATTTTTGAATGTGTTGGACCTGTGTGAATGTTATTTCAAATCAAACATGTCATTAGCATGGGTAGAAATTAGTTCTGATATCACAAGTGTGTGTTAGCAATGTTGCTTTGTCCCTTGTTCAGTTGTTTGAGACATACAAAATACCCTTACTATTTTCAAACCATGTTTTTCTTTGATGAAAATTGAGTTCCTATACTATCCACATAACATTCTAGTTTAAAAACATTTGACGGTCAACTTGAGACACAAGTTTTTTGGGTCAAAACTACTCTTTTCCATAGTTCACTAGCACACTACCCTACAACTGTTGGAGAAATATTGTATGATATTATTTTCCTAAAATTGTATCACATGACTACTATAAGTTCTATGATGTGGCTATAGTGAACTATATCACCCTCCTTAAGGAAAAGTATCACCTAAGAAAAAAGTGTCACCTGGTTACTGTAAACTCTATTGTATGATACTTTCTATTGTCCTAATATGACCTGGTTCCTATGACTCCCAAAATAGAGTCTAAACTATGTCTTAGCTGATCTATGGGTGTTGTCACTTCATCCTACCTGAACTTGGTAAAAAATCTATGTTTTAGGTACTTTTCTAAGTCAAAAAGATGGGTCTAGTCTATCAGATGTAAGATAAAAATGATTACTAATGGTCACTTGTCAAAATCTAGTTACCTTTCTATGCTAATTTCCATCAAAATTCTTTCTCACTCTTAGCTTGAGTCACTAGTATTGTAAATTATTGAGCTCTCCTAACAAGCCAATTTCTTATTCTATCTTTGACAAGTGATCATTCTTGACCCCACAAGCTTCAATTCTAAAACACCTCTCTCATCCTATTAAACAAAGACATTTCCTTACATGTCGGTCATACCTAGGTTTCAAGTCAGTAAAGGTAGTTGTCCTTCTTCACCTCTAAAAAATTGGAAAATCCAACTAAGTTCCCTTGTGGATAACCATGTGTGGAGGATCCTATCTTTGATAAGAAACAAGAAGCTAATATCTAGCATAACCCACTCTATAGCTTTTAGGATCCATTCAGTACACCCTTTGATATACCTAGGGGTAAAAATAGTGTCTCACTCACCATGTATCATGAGGGGATAAAATATCACTTAGAAGAACAAGCACGAGAAAATGAAAGAATCAAAGAGGCCATACATATGGCCATTATAGAAAAAGCCTATCATCAAGATGAGTCTTATGTTCATGCATGCAATGACAAAAATAGGCAATCCTACTATAGTAACCTATTTGATAACATTTGTCTCAGTGGAAATGATGGAAACAATATGCCTTCTAGGACTCCTAGAGGAAATGCAAGAGCATGCTCATTACCACTAAGAAATTCACAATCACAGCATGAAAGTGAAACCAATGATGAAATCACTAGTGAAGACTTGATGAGATTTCAACAAGACAAGGTTTTCCAAAGACTTATGCTCAAAGCCTTCAACAAAACAGGGACCAATACTTTCAATACATGATAACAAATGGATGGAAACTCCCTAAAAACTTTGACCTGCAAAGGATAATAAAAAAATGAGAACCCATTGAGGCTGGAATTTTGAGAGAATAAATGTAAGAGCTTAGAAATAAACTTGCACAACTACAAGTCTCCAAAGACCAACCTAAAACCTCCTTTTTTGAGTTGATATGTGCTCTTTCTTTTGATAGGAGTCTTTACATGCTTCCATTTCCTAGGGATATAGAGGTGCCCAAATAGAATAAGTATAATGGAAATGGTAAGCCTCATGATCATATGAGGCACTTCTATGCTATTAGCATGGAATTTATACATGAAGACACTTACCTTATGAGGTTGTTTCCTAGGAGTTTAAGAGGAGAAGCCATCGAATGGTTTACAAAATTGACACCTCCTCTCAAAATGTTTGATGAACTTGCACAATGTTTCATCCAACAATATTCCTATAAAATTCAACGTCTTGCTACTATGTTGGATTTGTGCAACATCAAATAGAAAAAAGGAGAATCATTTACAATGTATCGCTTGCAATGGAGATCTCTACATTTTAGATATCCTCAACAAGTTCCTAAGACTGAGAAGATTGACATCTTTGTTAATATACTTGTACTAGAACTCTATTTTGACCTTAGAAAATAACCATTCACATCCTTCAATGCCATGATTGAAAGTGCATACCACATTGAGGATGTTGCTATTAGAAAAGGTCACATTCTCTCGAATAAGGACAAAAATGAAATGGAAATGGGAAGGACAAGAACAAGCCTTGGAATAAAAACAAATATGTTGTCAATGAAGGAGTAGTGGATTCTCCTAAGACCAAGGAGTCCACCTTTAACCTTTCCAATGCTATCTATGATGTGAAACAATAAGAGACTTCAAAGTCTCAAACATCTGATACAAACAAAAAAATTGGTAAGAAAAGACATTTTTACACATGTATGGTTGAACTTTATGAAGTGGTCTTGAAGACCTTACTTGCAAATAAACTGGTCACACTTCTAGACAACTCCTAACCCTATGACCCACCCATAAAACTTACTTGGTGGAGAGAGGACCATGTTTAGAGTTATCATAGGAGAAAAGGCGTCAACACTAAAAACTTCTTTAAGCTCAAAAATGTCATCCAAGATCTAATCAATGCTAGAAAAGTTGTAATAGATGGCCTAGTCAAAAAATTTGGTCACAAAGCCTTCAAACAACTGTTACCAAAGTATAAAAAAGGTGAATCATCCAAAGCTAACAAGAAAAACCATGATGCAAAGATCAACTATACATGTAGTGACACTGACAATGTCATAAACATGATAGAACTTGCTGAATATCTTTGCATGATGGGTCCTAACTCTGACAAGGAACTTGATTATGATATAGATGATGAAAGGCCCAATCTTGTCCTAAGAATGCAAAATTCTCAACAACAACATAGGGACACTTTACCTAAGGTAGTTCTTAGAGTGGAAAAATATTCCTGCTCACATGGTGAGACACTTAATGCTATCATTAGGGGGTAATCAAAAGTTGTCTTTAAAGTTGAAAAAGATCCTAAAAATGCCTCATCATCTAAACAAGTAACTACCTCAAAAATATCTAGTTATGACCTTTTTAGTCAACTACAATGAACCCCAACACAAATATCCATCTTTGAATTGGTTGAGCTATCTCCTTTGCACAAGGATATGCTTGAAAAAGCCTTACACTTAACCAATGTCCCCATGGATATTGACATAAAGTAGTTCCAAATATGGTGGGTCATATTTCTTCACCACATTATCTCACATTTTGTGAAGAAGATGATAGATCTCTTAGTCATCCCCATAATCTCACCCTCCACATAGAAGTCCAAATATTCTACACTCGTGTCCACTAAGTCTTAATAGATAATGGTGCGGGGTTAACATTATCTCTTTCAACATTATTCAATAGCTTGGCATGTCCAAATTTTCTATCGACCCTAGGCAAAAGATCACCATCAAAGCCTATGATGAGGTTGAAAGGCCTTCTAAAGGTTTTTTGCTACCAATCTGTATTGGTCCTATTGAAAAACATGTGGTCTTCCAAGTTCTAGACATCCCACTAGCATATAATTTATTGCTCACAAGGCTTCGATTCATGACATGTAGGAAATACCATCTATGTACCACCAATTTATAAAGTTCCCTTAAATGATACTAACATAGTTGTTCCTAGAGACAATTCTATGTTTATCAATACTCTATCTACTGCTGACACACTTGTCCCTCAGAATCACTCTTTTCATGGGCTTAAACCATCCCCAAAAGAGTGTGAACAAAAATTGAAACTAATGAGCCTAGGTATGGACAAGTACACTCTAGTTTCTATTACTCCTCTATTGGATTCTCCTTGATCTTATGTGAAACATTGTAAAAAATAAAATATCTTGGCTTCCGCTATGACCATTTTTTCCACTTTTATTTACTCCTTAATCCCCTTATACTTTGAAAAATAAGACTAAGCTATTAGAGATTGGATATATAGGGAAGAGGAAGATGTGGAGGAAGTCATGGTCACTACTCCTTGTTAGGATTAAACCACAGATAGAAATAACAATTACATGCAAATATAACCAATATCAAAAAATAATAGATCACATAGAAAAGAGCACAAGATACCAAGATTTGATGTGGTTCACCCAATCCCTGGGCTACGTCCACGAAACAACAAGTATGATATTATTACAATCCAATGATTACAATCTAAGTACAACTCATAATCCCTTATTACTGCCACAAGAACCAATTTTCATATCACCACTATCAAAAAATCCCTAACCCTAAGCCCTTTTGTACAAGTATTAAACCATTTTAGGGTTATAACTAAATAATTGTAAGGAAACTTGGCAACAACTAATATAACCGTTTCCACATAACCCATAATAGATCTAAAATAAACACAAAATTAAAATCCACATGCAAGAGAATAGGCAGCATACCCAAAAAATGTGACACAAGATATACCCTGGGAAACCCTCTTTGAGGGAAAAACCCAGCCTCCAAAAGCATCCATAATCATGTATTATTCAGCAAAAATACCATCTCCATACAACCATGGAAGCCTTCATGGCCATAGCCACAATCGAGCAAACTATGTGAACAAGCATGAATCCACACATCCCATGCCATGCTTTCAACCTTCACAAATGCTCCCTTGGCTAACCTGTCAAGCCTTGTCCCGCTTGACTCTTGCCTTTTGTTTTCTCCTTGTCACTCTCTCTCTCTCTCTACAAAAACTACCCTTGTGGCTGCTTATATAGTAGCAAGTCCCACAAAACCACTAAGTGGTATTACATAAACCATGTGCTAAAACCATGTGCTACCTAACCCACTGACCCCACATTTAATATTGGGCATTTAATTCTTTTCACCAATATTAAATAATTACATGAAATATTTTCACAATGTTACAATACAACTCATCAAGAATATTCCATGGGAATCTTTACATGTTGCACGTCCATCTAGGCACAACATTACATAATAAAATGAAATAATAAAATAACAATATTATGCAATGTGTGCAACACCCATTATCTCAACAATAATTACATGTCGGCCCAAAATCTTCATAAAATAGGGTCCAATTTTTTTTTTCAAAGAATTTATGAAGGATGTACAGTGCTTCCTTGACCAGTCACCACAAACTAACAATCTCCCACTTGGGGATTGATCAAACTCCACACTAGACAACAATCTCCCACTTGGAGACTGATACTATAGCAAGACTACTACCACATGAGGCTCTCACTAGATCAAACCCCCTTGGACTCTGTTGTTCTTTTATTCATGTTCAGTCTAGAAGACCAATCAAAGCTAAAGAGGAGTTCAACTTCTTTCTTGTTACTACCTTTGTAAACATATTTTTTGGATTGTCATTTGTATGTATCTTTTCCATCTTTAACTGTCCATCCTCCAAAACTAATCGAATGAAATGGTACCACAATTATATGTGTTTGGTCTTTGAATGTAGAGTTGAATTATTTGCAAGATGAATGGCACTCTGACTATCTATAAACAAATAATTATCCTTCTTAGGGTGTCCCAATTCTTCCAAGAATAATTGAAGCCATATCATCTCCTTGGCTACCTCTATAGTAGCTACATTCTCTACCTCTATAGTGGATAAAGCATTAACCTTTTGTAACCTAGAAACCCAGTTCATAACTACCCCAACAACAGTAAAGACATAACCTATAGTACTCTGCCTAGTATCAATATCCCTTGCCAAATCTAAGTCAACATAGTCCTGTAAATTAGTAGTAGAGCCCCCAAAGTGTAAACACTTATTGGATGTTCCTCTCAAATATTTGAGAATCTATTTGACTGCATTCCAATGCTCAATTCCTGGATGACTCATATACCTACTAATGACTCCTATTGCATGTCTAATATCTAGCCTTGTACATACCATAGCATACATCAAGCTTCCTATAGCTAAAGAATAGGGTACCTTAGACATCTTATCATCCTATTCTTGTGTCTTAGGACACATCTCCTTAGTCAACTTCAAATGATTAGGTAAAGGTGTGATGACAGCTTTCACATTCTCCATAGAGAAATGTTGCAACACCTTCTCAACATAATCAACCTAAGATAGCATTAATTTCTTGTTCTTCCTATATCTGCAAATCTTCATACCAAGGATTTATTTTGCTGCCCACAAATCCTTCATCGAAAATGCATGTGCTAACTGGCATTTTAGCCCCTTAATATGATCCATGTTAGACCCAGCTACAAGCATATCATCAACATATAAACATAAAATAATGTAACTTTCATCATCTAACCTCTTAAAATAAACATAATGATCTCAATGACACCTATTGTATCCATGATCATGCATAAAATTATCAAATTTTAGATACCATTTTTGAGGTGATTGCTTCAAGCCATATAAACTTTTCTTCAATTTGCATGCTCAGTTCTCCTTACCTTTGACCTCAAATCCTTTTGGTTGAGCCATATATATCTCTTCATCCATATCACCATGAAGGAAAGTTGTTTTAACATCAAGTTGCTCTAAATGTAAATCTTCAGAAGCCAGAATACTTAAAATAGTATGGATAGAAGTCATTTTAACAACAAGAGAAAATATCTCATCAAAATCAATGCCCTTTTTCTGTGCAAATCCTTTTACAACTAACCTAGCTTTAAATATTTTCTTACCTCCATCTTCTTCTTTTAACCTATAAACCCACTTATTTTATATAGCTCTTTTACCTACACCCAACTTGGATAAATCCCATGTCCTATTCTTTAGCAAAGAGTCCATTTCATCTTTCATTATAGACACCCATTAAATCTTAGTATCCACCTACACAACTTCATTGTAACATTTAGGTTCACCAACATTAGTAAGTAAAATTGAATATAAAGAGGGAGAAAATATTTTTGGAGGTCTACTTTTCCTTGTTGACCATCTAACATTCACTGGTGTGTGTGGTATTTTTTGTTACAGTTGTTGTGCACATCATGAGGAATGGATTGAACATCATCTTTTGGAGTATCATCCAACACTACATAATCATCTTCTTTCTTCTCATGTTGTTGCAAGAGATCTTTGTACAACATTTTCTCATTGAATATGACATCCCTACTTCCTACAATTTTATGATTTTCAAAATCTCAAATCCTATAACCAAATTCATTAATGCCAAATCCAAAAAATACACCTTTCTTTGACTTAGCTTCTAGCTTGGTTCTATTTTTAGAATCTATGTGAGAAAATGCTTCACAACCGAAGTTTTTGAGAAAAGAATAACTCACCTTCTTACCACTCCATGCTTCCTCTAGAATACCACAAGCCAAATGAGTAGAGGGACCTCTATTAATCAAATGTATAGTAGTATTGACAACCTCCACCTACATGTGTAAGGGCAACCCAACATGCAACCTTAGGTTCCTTGTACGCTCCATTATGGTCCTGTTCATGCGTTCAACCACTACATTTTCCTATAGAGTCCTTGGAATAATTTTCTATCTATGAATACCATTAGTGGAGCAATAATATTCAAATTCATGACTAAAATAATCACCACCATTATCAAATCTAAGACATTTTAATTTCTTACCAGTCTCATTGTCAACCAAGCATTTCCATTTCTTACAAAATTGAAATACATCAGATTTTTGTCTATGAAAATAAACCCATACTTTTCTAGTTGTGTCATCAATAAATGTAACTTAATAATAAGAGCCACCAAGGGAAAATACCTGAGCCAGCCCCCATACATCTATATGTACAAGCTCTAATTTTTCCTTTTTATTTTCCTTCTTAGTCTTCACAAAACTCACTCTCTTTTATTTTCCATACAAATTTCATAGAAATCCATATTAAGATATTTTAGACCTGGTAAAAATTTCTTTGAATGAATTAATTTCATACCTTTCTCACTCATGTGTCCAAGTCTATTATGCCATAATGCTATATTAGAATCTATAGCAGCTATTTGTTCTCCTTGCTCAATTGCAGCAATTGTTCCTAAACATTAATTTTTCTCTGAAACAATTAAAGTAGAAGGAATAATATGACTTGTACAAAGATATAAGGTGCCTAATTTCACACCTTTTTCTACTAGAAGGGAACCTTTTGAAACCTTCCAATTTTTTTCATTAAAAGTAACTACACAACCCTCATCGTTGAGTTGCCCTACTAAAATTAAATTCTTGCTCAACCTTGCAAATGTCTTGCCTCATGTAGTAGCCAATGATTCCCATTCTACAACTTAATCCTAATTTTTCCCTTTCCAACAATTTGACAAGGTTCATTATCCCCCAAATAAACAAGTCCAAAATCCCTTGGGACATAATCAGTGAAATAACCTCTATGAGTTGTAGCATGAAATGAAGCACCATAATCTAAAACCCATGAATCATCAACACTTTCTAAAGGTAGAAGCAAAGCATCCTTTTCGAATTTGTTACTTACCACATTTACCTCCTTGTCTTCATCTGGTTTATCTCCTTTATTTTTCTTTTGATGCCAACAATATTTATTTTTATGAGTTGGTTTCCCATAGTACTAGTAGTCATTCAGTTCTCTTGATTGAGACCTCCTCCCCTTTGACTTTCCTTTTGATTTCCCATGATTTCCAAAATTACTTCCTCTTTCAGTCATTTTGCCTCTACTTTGTCCATTCAAAGAACTTCTTGATGTAAATCCACCTGAGGATTTTCTATGAGTTTCCTCACTCAAAACAACACCGATCACATCATCATAATTTAGGGTACTAGATTTAGGAACAAAAGTACTCACAACCATTACCAAGCCATTCCAACTTTTAGACAAAGAACACAAAATCAAGAGAGCCCTAATTTATTCATCAAAATTGATACCGACATATGATAACTAACTAGTAATAGTATTATACTCATTTAAATGATACACAACAGATCCACCTTCTACAATTTTTATATTAAATAAATGCTTGATGAGAAATACCTTGTTTGGAGTGGAGGTTTTTTCATACAGTTTCGCTAGGATTTGCATCAACTCTTCTATTGTCTTCACTTTTGTAATATTAAATGCCACCAATGGTGCTAGGCATAATAAAATTCTTCCAAGTGCCTTTCTATCTAAAAGATCCCATTTGTTATTTGACATAGATCCCTAATTCCTGGTTTTTCTTTCCAACAAATTCCATAAATCCTTCTGATATAGCTAGTCTTCCATTTTCATCTTCCATAACTAAAAGTATTGCCCATTAAACCTATCAACCCTTAGCCTACCCTTGTCTGCCATTGCTCCTAGTCAACCATGAGACTTTCCTACAAAGGGTAATTGAAAAAACAATCTCACTCTGATACCACTTGCTAAGATTAAACCATAGATAGAAATAACAATTACATGCAAATATAACCAATATCAGAAAATAATAGATTACATAAAAAAAAACACAAGACACAAAAGAATTAACATGGTTCACCTAATCCCTAGGCTATGTCAACCAAAAAGCAAGTATGATATTATTACAATCCAGTGATTACAACTTGATTATAATTTGTAGTCCCTTATAGCTCAATATCACCGCAAGAACCAATTTTCACATCACCACTCTCAAACAATCCCTAACCCTAAGCCATTTTATACAAGTATTAGACTACTTTAGGGTTATAATTAAATAATTACTGTAGGCCCAAAATCCTGATAAAATAGGGCCCAATTTTTTTTTTTTTGAGGTTATGGCCCAAGCCCCAAAGAATTTATGAAGTCTGTACAGTACTTCCCTGATCAGTCACCACAAACTAACACTCCTATCTCTCCTAAGTGTTATGGAAAAGGATAAAAATTTCTTTAAAACATGGGCTATCAGGGCCATGGGTCCTTAACTGGTAACAAAAAAGCTCTCATAGAACCCTTAAGTTATACTGAGGGTCATAAAACTAAAGATACTACTGGCCTAAGCTTTGGGCTAGAAGATGAATTACCAAGATTTGACAAAAGATCTTGATGTAACAGGCTCGCTGAAGCTCTCTAATTCCACGTTCATGGCTACCTCTTTCTCTTTCTATGTCGTCACCTCCTCCATTCTTTCAATCGACTTCCACAAATTCAGGAACCCGACTGCTCTCTTTCACCATTCTCGGGTCTCAACTTTCACATATTATTGAACCACAACTCTCTAACATCCAATATTTGAATCATGATCTAATAAGTCAAGCCAGTTCCATGGAAAGACCCCACGTGACAGCAAGATGCTAATGTAGCAGCGACATGAAAATGGCAGAAGTTGGTAATTTTATGAAGGCTGATAGCTATCGGCTGCACTCTCCAAATGATCAGGCTCACACAAGGTGACCCTTCACTATCTCCAAATACCATGTTAAGTCATGATGACCATTAGCCAACCTAGCTTGTTGTCAAAGCCGACTCGTACTCATTTCCTTATATTGCTGCGAAAGCTGAGCCCTCTCACACATTTGAACAAAAGGAATGTCTCCACCTTGTTGAAGCACACTCGATAATGGAGGGAATCAAATAAAACTTGTGCTGTGATAACATGAACAAGCTGACTGCTTACTAACAAGATAGATAACTTCTAAAACCCGATATCATTCAATTATTCAACCCAAGATTCGCATAATGAATTCTTGTATACCATTGCAGAGTGAAATAATATTCATAACTAGGACTGATATGACTTGATACATGTATCACAGTGATATATCTTTATTGCATCCTTCACCATACCACCACCGTTCCCTTAATCCAAAACAACAAACAAAAAAACCGAATCACATGACAGGAGGGGAAACAACACGAAACTGAAACACTATAAACACAAGCTATTAAAAATATTTAACTCAAAATTTTACATAGCATTGTGACTCTCTGGCTAAAGGCCAGAGAGTCGATCCTTTACTCTTAATTCCTTTCTCTCTTTCTCGTAGTTTCTCTACTCCCCCTCTCTCAACTCCAACTTCCCATTCGGTTCCCACTCTTTCTTTTTAAAGAGTTGCCAGTGGTTATACAAGGTTGGTTATTAAAACCATATCTCCTATTTTAATGCATTATTGTTTCCTCATGGAGATCTCTTTCCTATTACAAGGGAAACGCATTTATAATACATTTTAATGCTATATTTCACCATTAAAACATAATATTGCTACTTCATAAACAATGTGTACCCCATGGTTCCTAGATTTGAAATTTCTCCACTATTGCAAACTCTTTCCATGATTGGCCATGTTCGAGGGGTCTCCCATCAGTAATCATACATTCCTCTCCCCAAAGGAGAAAAGCAGGAGGCATATAATCCTCTTCTTGTAGAAAAATTGTAGGAAAAGATGGTTCATCATCCTCTAATTTGCTAAACATGGGAGATCTGATGGGAGACCCCTCGAACATGGCTATAGGTGCTAGATATGGATGGGGGATAATGGAGAGTTTGCAAGATGGGAGATCTGATCCAAAGAGATACTAATGCATAAGATGGGATAGGTGCTGGATATGGATGGGGGATAATGGAGATGAAGGGAATCCATTGAAGCTTTTTGAGCGGGGGGATACTTCAAAGAGAAGTACCACCATGTAGTGGAGCACTAGATTTGCTATAGGACTGTTGGTTAATTGCCAAGGTTACCAAGAACATCAAGGCATGTTCACCAACTGTCCAGAGGAATGACAAATTGACTCGAAACAAACACGCAAGGGTTGCCCGAGCATCACACATGAATCCCAAAGGAAGCAGTGCAGAACCGACACTGGGTAACCCACAAGCAGAAAAGAAAAACAAACGAAAGACTTGATCAAGACCTTACACTCTAATTGCCCCATTCGCAGCATACCATGATATGGAAGATCGTGGCAACCTTGAGGAGGGAACAAGGAGATTGATTGGAAAAGATACTTCAAGACCCAAAAGGGGAGATTCCAAATCAAAAGAAAGTGAAAATCCAAAAGAGAGTCATTTGCCAACGAGATGGGTAGGATGAGGTACTAACGGACCAAGATCAGACATGAGGAAATCTATATCCTGCAAGGACCTATCGGAGAGCACCTAAGTTGGTGGATCGGGATGAGTGGTGCATCTGGAAAGCTGAACTAAGAAGGATAACACTTTGGTGATAGGAGATCTAAGTAAAGGATGCATTGGAATAGCTAACCAAGCTGTGCGGTGTGTACAAGATGCTGATCAAGGACGAACTGACACGAAAGCTGGATAGATACAATGGTACTAAGTTAAAGAGGATGTACAGGCTGACCGACCAAGATATGTTACAAATGTACAAGTTTGTTCATGTTTTGGTTTTTGTGAGATGGAAATGTTTGTGAAGGATGGGATGTCTATAATAGGTGATAGGTGGATAGGTAGATGGTTTGCGAAAAGCTTAAGTGAAAATGGGGTTTTGTGTGTGCATGTGATAGTATACAAGCTAGGATACAAGATTATTTATAGGCTGGAATATGGTACAAAATTTGGACAAGATTTGGATATACAAGGTATGGTACAAGATTTACAAAGTATAATACAAGCTTTGGTACAAGATTTTACAAGCTGTACAGGAGGTATTTACAAGCTCCATTAGATTTTGGATATTTGGTTGGAACACCAAGGGAACAAGCAAGTATTTTATGGGATGGTGGGTGAATGGATGAGGGATAGGATAGTGATAGATAATGGATTAGTCTTAGCACACAAGGAACCTGAATTACCAAGTTTTCACCAAGGTACCTATCCAAGGCACTTGAATTGCCAAGTTTTCACCATTGGACACTTATTTCTCTTTACTATTTTTTTTTGTATTTTTCAAAAGTTGGGTATACCAAGGATCTTCAAGCATAGAACTTCTTGAGATGAATGATGTTAGTAGGATCATTCAAGAGTTCTCCTTCTGGTGTAGACAACTGATAAGCTCTAGAGCCAAAGGAAGTAGTGACAACATAAGGACCAAGCCATGTAGGTTCAAACTTGCCTTTCTTTTCTCGATCTGCTTGGACTTTCATGTTTTCTTTGAGGACCATGTCACCTGGCTGAAAGTGTCGTGGAAGAACCTTCTTGTTGAAATTCCTTTTGAGATGAGTTTGATAGACTATGAGACGATCATAGGCTTGTTGCCGCTTCTCGTCTAAGAGATCTAGCTAGGTGAGCCGAGCTACTCTGTATTCTTCATCTGATATTTGCCCTTGCAAAGATATGTGCAAGGAGGGAAGTTCAACCTCTATAGGTAGTACCACTTTGGCACCATAGACTAGGGAGTATGGAGTTGTGCCTATGGATGTGCGAAAGGAAGTTCAATAGGCCCATAGGGCTGGATTTATTTGTAGGTGCCAATCACAGCCGGAATCATTGACAACTTTTTTTAGGATTTTTAGGAGGGTTTTGTTAGTTTCCTCTGCCTGACCGTTACCTTGTGGTAAATATGGGCTAGAAAAGAGGTGATGGATGTGGATAATTCTTCCATGTTGAGATTTTCAAAGTTACCTCCATGGTCAGTGAAGATGGTGGATGGGATGCCGAAGCGGCAAACAATGTGGTATAAGATGAATTTGGAGACCTGAACTCCTGTAGCTGAGATGAGGGGGACTGCTTCCACCCATTTAGTGAAATAGTCTGTAGCTGTTATTATCCATTTATGTCCATCAGATGAGAGGGGTGTGATAGTTCCAACTAGATCAAGGCCCCAACAAGCGAAAGGCCAAGGTGGTGCAATAGGCTGTAGACCCTATGCTGGAGCGTGCACAAGATTTGCATGCTGCTGACATGGGAGACACTTTCTAACAAAGTCACAGGAATCTTCTTCAATGGTAGGCCAATAGTAGCCTACTCTAAGGATTTTTCATGCTAGGAAAATACCACTCGTGTGGGCACCACAAAGTCCAGAGTGTACTTCCTTTAACACCATCGCGGCCTCGTTTTGGTCTAAACATCGAGAGAGAGTATCATGATAACCTCGACGATATAGGGTATTGGCTATGATAACATAACGGGATGATTTTTGGATGAGGTTCTGGCATTGGGTACATGTGAGGTGAGGGGATACAATACCATCGTTAAGGTAAGCATGAATCTCATGGTACCAAGGGGATTGGGGACCAACCAAGATACAAACACGGTTTGAATCCTCATTCACGTAGGAGGGTGTGGGGAGCTGCTCCACTAAAAACTCATACTGTGTAGCTGCTTGGGGAATTTCCAAGAGCGAGCCGATAGTAGCCATAGCATCGGCTGCTTTGTTCTATATTCGAGGCACTTGTGTAAACTGAAGCCTTGTAAAATGTTGGGTTAGCCAATCAACTAGCTCTTTGTAGGGTAATAGCTTTCATCTTTGGTTTGATATTCATTTAGGGCTTGCTTGATGATGAGCTAAGAATCGCCAAAGATTTGTAGCTCAACAATGTTCCATTCTGTAGCTATCTTTAATCCTGCTATGAGGGCCTCATATTCAGCTATATTGTTGGTGCTAGGGAATTGTAGCTTGAAGGCTTTTGGAATGTAATCTCCTTGAGGTGTGACCAACAATATTCCTACCCCTGATCCATGAGATGTGTATGAGCCATCAAAATAAAGCTTCGATGGAGGCTTTTCTTCAATTAGGCAGATATGCTCGTCTGGGAATTATGTGAGCAAAGGATATGCATCTACTAGAGGTGCATCAGCTAGGTGATCTGCTATAGCTTGCCCTTTGATTGCCTTTCTATCTACATACTGGATGTCAAATTCGCTAAGGAGCATAACCCATTTGGCCAAACGGCCTGTAAGTGTTGTTCTGGAGAGCATATACTTGAGAGGGTCAATCTTGGAGACTAGTTCGATGGTATGACTTAGCATGTAGTGGCGAAGCTTTTGGGTTGAGAAAACAACTGCCAAACAAGCTTTTTCCATAGGAGTGTAATTGAGTTCATAACCAACTAGGGTTCTACTGATGTAGTAGATGGCTCTTTCTCTGTTGTAGTCATTGAGCTGTGCTAGAAGTGCCCCTAGAGTAGTAGGTGTTGCTGATATGTACAAAATCAGGGGACGACCAGGAACTGGTGGAACCAAGATAGGGGGATTGATGAGATACTGCTTGAGATGGTTGAAGCTGTGCTGACATAAAGGATCCCACTTGAAGTTCTCATCCTTCTTCAGTAAATGTGAAAATGGTGTACACTTATCTGCAAGCTGGGAGATGAAGCGCCGAATAGATTGAAGCTTTCCTTGAAGAGAACGAAGCTGTCGCAGTGTCTGGGGAGGAGGCATGTCTAAGATAGCTTTGACCTTCTTAGGGTCGATCTCTATACCTCATTTAGAAACTATAAAGCCTAGAAGCTTGCCAGATGTGACCCCAAAGACACATTTCTTGGGATTCAGCATGAGATGATATTTGGCTAACCTATCAAAGACTTTCTCTAGGTTAGCAAGATGATCCATGAAGGTATGAGACTTGACCAAGATATCATCCACATAATCCTCCAAAATTCTATGGATGAGATCATGAAAAATGGCTGTCATAGCTCTTTGATAGGTAGCCCCAACATTCTTTAGGCCAAAAGGCATCATGTTGTAGCAAAAGGTTCCCCAAGGGGTAGTGAATGCTATCTTATGCTGATCCTCTTCTGCAATCTTGATCTAATTATACCCAAAAAATCCATCCATGAGGGACAGAATTTCATGTCCAACTGTAAGATCTACAATCACATCTATGTTGGGTAAGGGAAAATCATCTTTTGGACAAGCTTTGTTAAGATCTCTAAAATTAGTGCAGATTCTAATGTCATCGGAAGGTTTAGTGATGGGGACCATGTTGGAGATCCATTCTGAGTAGTCAATAGGGCGGATAACCTTAGCAACTAACATTCTTTCTAATTCAGCTTTGACCAATAATGCCACCTTGGGGTGCATTTTTCTAAGCTTTTGTCTGATGGGCTTGGTCTTTGGATCGACTGCAAGATGGTGAACTACAAGCTTTGGATCCAACCCTGGCATGTCCTGATATGACCATGCAAATTGGCCAATGTTCTCTCTTAAGACCTTAAAGAGGAGATCAACTTGGTCTTGTGATAGGGATGCAAAAATGTGAACAAGCTTAGGGATCTCTAAAGAACCGATGTTGACTTCTCTAGTATCCTCAATTAGAATAGAAGATATCTCTGGTTGATTATCTTGAGGAGGCAATGCTAAATCCTCATGTTCTACTTGTGCCTTTGGATTTTCTTGCTGAGGGGATCTCTTCGTTGCCTTAGCTAGTCTCAGATTCACCTTAGTTCTAGTTTTGGGTGTATCGAAGCTAGGTTGGGGATTTTCTCCAAAATAACCCTTGGGATCTAGCTTATAGATATAGGCAGAATCTAGCTTTGTTTTCTTGTGAGGAGTTTCAGCTCCCATGAATCTTAGAAGTGCCTCCTCTGATGTGAACTCATCGATGTGTATGACACTTGGTTGGTCCCAATCTATGAGTTGTAGATGGGCGAGTCGAAGGTCAATGAGGTGGAAGGATAGTTCTTGGAGAATAGAGTCTCCGAGGGAGATTTGGTCTAGGATATTGTTGTAGGCTCTCTTTTCAACTTCCTCAGGAATGTCTTCGATTTCGACAAGGTTGCGGTGAATGTTCAAAAAAGCATGACCGTTCTCATTGGTGCCCCCCAGTTGTGGGTATGCCAAAGCCAAGACTTGACTTTGATTCCCACTTGTGTGCGTCGATGGGGCACTGCATGCCTCTTTCTTCTGGTCCTAGACCACCACCTTGATAGTTCCATTTGTCAGTGATGAGCTTATGTTCTTGGGGATACTTTTGGCTGAAGTGATCAAGGCATGCTTGATTTCTTTGAGGTGCATCCTTATGTAACCATTTGTTGATATCTGGAGTGAGCTCCTCATGAAGAGGGATTTTCGAGGATACAAAGGTTGTTGGGCCAAACTGTTTGTATCGAGGGGGTGGAATCTCCTTAGCTTTGTGATATGTTGGTCGTCCATGGGCATGTGGATCAAGTGGGAGTGCCGCGATAGCAAATGCATCCGACAGACTATACTCTCCACAACCTTTGTTATTGATCTTCACGGTAGACAGGGTAGATGCGAGGATGGTTTATGGGTCATTATAAGTGTGGGATGAGCTGGCGATGGATGTGCCGATATCAATTCCAAGGCAATGGTTTGTATATGAAGCTTCAACCGCATTGCAGTAAGCAAAGGGTTCTGGATGGGCATGGATGGTTACCTTAGTGCCTTGATGCAAAAATTTGACGCACTGATGGTAAGTGGATGGAATGGCTTTCATGGCATGAATCCATGGGCAACCAAGGAGGATGTTAAATGGTAGGTTTAGATCAATAACATGGTAGAGTGTCTCTTGGATGACTGGCCCAACCTTGATTGGCAACAAAATAGTTCCTTCTGTGGTTCTTTCCAAGTTGTCATAAGCTTTGATGGTGATAACCTCACTGATGATATCTGCCTCAGTATACCCAGCTTGTTTTATGAATTTTAGGGTGCAAATATTCAAGGCTGATCCATTATCTATCATTACTCTTTTCACAACAAAGTTGGATACCATGATGGCTATGCAAAGCGGAAGGGTGTGATCTGGCTCGACCATGGGTATGTCAGTGGGTTTGAACGATAGGGCACATGAGGATGAGAGGTGTCCAACAAGATTACAAAAATCAGTAGCATTGATATAAGAAGGGACACAGGATTCTATGAGAGCACTGTCAAGGATGTTCTTGTACACAGGACTAGTGCGAAGAAGGTCTAAAATGGAAATTTGGGCTGGCATGTTCCCAAGGTGTTCCAAGATATTGTACTGGCTTTTTGATGGAGCTGATGGTGTTGGTGTAACGGGTGGGCCTGCAATGTTAAATTGTGCTCTTCGAGTGGTGACTGCACACTCATTGTTTGGTCCTTGGATATTGATAACATTGATGGAAGGCTCTTTCTTGGATATACAACCTATAAATCTACCATCATCTATATAGGATGAAGTGTGGTCATTGTTCTTCCCATGTTGTTGGTTTGGCTGACGGTTGTTGGTGTTGTTGTTGTTGGTTTGGATAGGTGCTTTTCCAGGATTTTGATTGTTGTGAGGAGGAAAAGCATTTTGATAGATCTGTAAGCCTACATTCAGAGAGGTTTGGGCACCAATAGTGATTTCCTTTTGATCAATGAGGTCCTGCACATAGTCTTTCAGTTTCATGCATCTGAGGGTAGTGTGACCTTTTATCCTATGAAATTTGTAGTACTCATTGTCCTTGTACCATGCAGCTTTCGATTGGCTTGGGTCAATTTGTTGGGTAGGAGGAAATTTGATGAGGTTTTCCTTGACTAATTTCTCAAAAATGACATCCAATGGCTCACCAAGGGGTGTATAATTTTTAGGTGCAGGTTGGAATTTGGGCTTTTGTCCTGCAACTACATTGATGGCATTAAATTGATTGTTAGACCCTTGAAAGTTGGGTCTTGGATTGTGGCCTTGATAGCTTTGGTGATTCTGTTGTTGGTAGTTGATAGCTTGTTGATTATATGGTTGATATGGTGGGTTGGACT
This sequence comes from Cupressus sempervirens, assembly GCA_028749045.1. NCBI lineage: Eukaryota > Viridiplantae > Streptophyta > Pinopsida > Cupressales > Cupressaceae > Cupressus > Cupressus sempervirens. Next base: position 67,922,495 of record CM053783.1, read on the forward strand.
GGTTGTGAGAAGGACCAACAATATTCACATGTCTGGTGTCGGTGACGCCATCTAACAACATGCCTATTTTTGTTCCAATACCTAGACTTTTCATTGGAATGTGATTGATTTTGGTTGGCCTCTTTGTAAATTTTGACCACACCATCTTTAATGAGTCCTTGCTCAAGGATCATTCCTTTCTCTTTCATATCTTTGTAGGTCTGCAAACAGTTCATGGTCATGTGGTGAGCCAAGCTAGGATGGGCATTATCAATAAACATTTTCACCACATGGCGTTCTGGCAAGGTGCAAGATATGCCGGTGGTAAGGGTTTGCCATCTTTGCAGGTATTCGGCAAGGCTTTCTCCACCTTTTTTCTTGGTATGGACAAGATCAACTATTGATAGCTCTGTTTCAACAAGATGGGCATATTGGGCTACAAATGCTTCAGATAATTCAGAAAAGTTTTTAATTGTGCCATAGGGGATGCTATAAAACCATTCAAGAGCTGGTCCAACCAAGCTTTTGGGAAAAAGGCACAAGAGGAAGACATCATTGTATGCCACGTCCTGGCAGTGCATGTAAAATTCTTTGATATGTGTGATAGGGTCTCCTTTTCCTCTGAATTTGTCAAATTTGGGTACCTCAAAGTGTTTTGGAAATCGTGTCATGGTAATGGCTCTATCAAATGGGTAAGGGCACACATTCTCAAACTTGAATGTCTTTGGATCATTCCCTTCTTGGATGGCTTTCAGAGTTGTTTTCATTTGCTCCCATTCTGAATTGATAGGTGATGGCTAGGGTGCCCCTAATGTAGGAGTGCCTTGAGGTAGGTATGTGCTGGATGGGGCCACTGAATATGGATGGTTGTGAGGGATTTTCTGATAGGGATTGTACATTGTTTGGGCAGCTGCATGGTGGATGACAGGTTGCTGAGGGGGAGGTGGCGCATATTGCTGCATGTGCTGCGAGGCTTGCTGTTGATATGGGATTTGAGGTTGGGATTGAGGAACATAAGCTAGCTATGGGATAAATGAATGGCTTTGTGGAGATAAGGTATAAGATGGCCGTGAAGCTTGGGGAAAGGATCAGGGGGCTTGTGGGGTTTGACCAAGGTATGTGGGCTGTGCCCTCATTTGGGATGGTACCTGCAAATAATTGGTGGTTGGCTGGATTGGTGGATTACCTCCTAGAAGTGGCATTGAAAAGTAGTTGGTAATAGGAGGTAATGGATTAGGTGGTGGTGGAGGTGGTGGGAATTGAAAGCTTGGGAATGGAACTGATGGGGTTTGATAGCTTGGTGGCTGGATTTGAAAGCTTGGTAGAGTGGTAGTAGGAGCTGGGATTACTTGGGAGCTTGGTAGAAAATTGGTAGTAGCTTGTGGGGTTTGATAGCTTCGTGGAGTGAGGGTAGTAGCTTGTGGATTTGTGGCTGATGGCACTGAGCTCCCAAGACCTAATGGAAATGATGGGATTGTTCTTTGGGCTGTAGTGAACAAGCTGGGGGTGATGAAATTTTAATTACTTGGCACCATGGGTGGCATCCCTATTGTATATTGTTGAGGTTGGCCAAAGATGCTAGCACTGATTTGGGAGATGGGTGGATTTGGAAGGCTGGGTTGGGGAGCAGCAGCAACAATAGTGAAGGGGGTGAACGATGAGGTGTTTTGGGTAAAGGGGGTTTGGAGCGGAGAGGTATGAACCAAGGATGGAGTGGTGGTGGCTGGGTTGGCTTGCAGCATGGAGATTTCAACTTGGGTGGATGATGGTATCTTTGGGTCTGTTGGATCATATGGATTGGTTGGAGGCTCTTCTTTTGGCATATATTGAGGATAATTTGGATCATAAGAGCCTATGGGTGGTGGTAGCTTCCCAAACAATGGGTGAGATGGATCTGATAATGGAGGGGGTCTTCCAAAGTCAAAGGTTCCTACATTGTCCCTTTGAAAATTAGCCATGATTGTCTCTTTGTTCTTGTCTATAATGGCATTTACCAATACTACATTTCCTAGTTGGTTCATGAAAGATTCAATGTCAGTAGATGATGACATAGCTTTCTCTGGGCTGAAGGATGGCTGAGTGCTCAAGAGGGGTGAGGCTATTCGATCCAAATGATAGGGCTCCATTGTTTCTTTCTTCTTGGCTAAGCGAGTGACGGGTGGCATGAAAAATGCTCCTAGGGATGAGATGCAATAATGCTGATGCATGCAAAAGGGGGAAGGCTTCTCTATGCAAATGATTTCCTAGGTTAAGGCAAAGCTATATGACAAAACCTAAGGAGGATTGGGTTGGAGATTCTAACTTAAAAGATATGTTTCCAAAGCACAAAAGTTTTGCTTTCCTATGTGCAAGCTTGGTGGTGATTGTGTCAACTTAAGGATAGACTGATGATCCTTTAGGAAGAACATGAGATTGACCACTTGTGGATCCCAAAGTTTAGCTCAAGGTGATGAGGGATAACAAGTGACAAAGCTAGATTACCCTAGACAAAGCTCTGTCAAAGGGATAACCTTGGTGAGATTGATGGATTTGGAAGATTTTAGGAGCAGCAAACTTTTGGCAAAAGTGACAACAATTTTGAAGGCTTGGATGTGAGGTTTTGATTGCTGGCTAGATGGTTCGGTTCTAAATGAGATGAATGGGCTAATAATTCTTAAGGGGATAACCTAAAATGGCTGGCTTTTTAACAAAGATGACTCTAAAGTGAAGCTTATCCAAGAAGATGTGGAGAAACAAGGGGGTCTAATCATAGAAATCATGCCTAGTTGGTAAGGCATAAGCAGGATTAACTCCTAGATTTTGGCTAAATTTGATGGTACACTCTAACTAGGCCTCTTGAAGTGCTTTGTCAGTAGCTTTGTCCTCTACTTTGTGGAGTTTGGAAATTTGAGGACTTGGTGTTAGTTCCCTTCTCTTGGCTAAAAGTTCTTGGTATTCCTGAGATGATTTGAGTTTAACTTTGTTGAACTTCTGTTTGGGTTTGGGTTGCTCTAACATCAATTATTGAATCTGCTTGGCTTTGAGAGACCTCAGTTATTTTGCTTCAAATTGTTCAACTTCTGGAATAGGCAGTGACTACGCTAAGTATGCCCTAAGCTAGGATTGACCAAGTTTGGAAAACATTCATTCAACAAATAAAAGATCAAGCAATAGATAGAAACAACCAGATAGAATTTTTTGATTCTCAAAAAGTGATACTTGCACCAAGGAGTGTGTATGTTCTACAAATATTTTGATCAGTCACCTCAAACACATTAACATCCTAGATGGTTGTCTACAAGGCTGACAGTTGGTTTAGCTAAGGAGTCCTCGATATACGCAAGGTACGTGAGGCCCAAATCTGTAGATGAGACCAAAAAGATGTCACACAGCCGAGAGGAGCGGTAACCCACTTCTCCTCTTTCACTTATCAAGGGTATAAAGTTCCTTGAGGCTTAGCCCGAGTGACAAAATCTTGATCCCAAGAGAGGTGTCTTTTGATTCACCTCCCGATTCTTATACTCCGCTAGAACGCTGGAGTTGAGGTCATCCAAGGGGTGATGAAATCCCCAAGCAAGCCTCCTAAAAAGAAACAAGGTTTTGGATCCTAATCTTATGCACCCAAGATGGCCTCGAAATATGACAAGGGGAGAGAAGACTTGGATGACCATGGGCTAAAAAACATGCTTGTTCTTTTACCAACTGACTCTTATGTGTGCTAATCTAGACTTTGCAAGCACTCATGTTTAAGAGACAATGTTCAATTCCAACTTGAAATGCCAACAAAAGTAAATTGATCGAAGAATGCAAAAAATAAGAAGAGTTAGGGTCAACAAAAGAAAACTCGCGCACCCCCGGAGGCCCTCCATGTCAAGTATTGATTAATTTTATTTAAGGCATTCAAGATTGAGTGTGAGTTTGTTTTAAGCCCAAAACAAAAGTGTGTGAGATTCGGTTTCAAGCGCGCGCCCGAAGGCTCTCCACGTCAGTTGTTGTTCAATTTTAGTGCCCAAACTTGAAGTGTGATTATTTAATCTAGAGTTTTGATCATTTAAGAATTTTGATAAAGTTAAAGCAAATGTTCAAAGACCAAGTGAGTGAGTTAGATTGTGGAACATTTAACACCTTTTTCAAGTAGACCCATCCCCATAAATGGCGCTGAGATTGCAACCAATGGTTAATATTTGATGGGTGATTAGAAAAGAGGTGAGTCCAAGGAACTACTCAAATTGATTTTTGCAAATTTTTATTTTAACTTAACAAAGTTTCTTAAATGTCCAAAAATCAAACTTTACCTAGATTGCATGTGGAAAACAGATTTGTTTTGTTCAATTTTTAGAAGCTCCAAATGAAGTGTTTGATATTGCAATGGTTAATTAATCCTTGGTATTCAAGATTGGATTTGTTGTTTTAATCATGCATTCAAGGAAAATTTTATTTTAATCCATGGCATTCAAGAGTGATTTTAGCAACATGCATTCAAAGACAAGTGGTTAAACATTCAAGTTTTTTCCTTTGAGCATTCAAGATTGAGATTTTGTGTGTTGTTTTAAGAACTTTGAAGTGCTTTGTTTTAACCTTAGATCATTCAAGATTGTTTTGGACTCAAAAGTGAAAATGACTCTTTGGACTTTGGTTTTCATTCAAGATTTTGTGTTCTAGTTTGCATATTTTAAGCCCAAAAATGATATTCCTAGATTGTTTTGATGCATGAAAAACCTAAGAAACATTCAAGATTTTGCAACAAGACATTTGTTTGGAACAAATAACAAAGCTTTTAGGACAATTTTTGGCAACCATTTAGGACTCTTAGTTTTCATGAGATTTTTAAAATAACTCTAAAATATTTGCAAATGAGGTTCATTTTATCCTTGATTGATGCTTTGAGTTTGATTTAGATTTTAGTGTGCACTTAGTGTTGATTTTGAACCTTTTGAAATGCAAACTTGAAGTTCTTTTTAAATTCTCAAAAATGAAGTGTTCCTAATTTTGCATGAATGAATCTAAAACCTTGATGTTGCAAGGATGCAAATGATTAGATTGGTTTAGTTTCACTTGTTAAAAGATTTTTTCTTTTTTGCAAATTTTTAATTTTTCAATAGATTTAAGTATGATTTGGGGGTTCATTTTAAGCATTAAAAAGAAGTGTGTATGATTTTTCTTCCTTAAAAAAAAAAAGGCCAAGATCTCCCACAAGAAGAAGAAGAAGAAGTAGATGGAATAAGGAGACTATAGACAAGAAGAGGAAGAAGAATTCCAAGTTCTTTGTCCACCTATAAGCTTGAAAAATCTGCAAACACTATGAGATAGATTATGAGTTCCTTTGTCTTCTTCATGCTCATGTGGACCTACAAAACCAATTTATACAATCCTACCAATCACAAAAACAAGCAAAATTAGCCAAAATCAGCAAATAACATACAAAACTTGACTAAAAAAGATAATGAAGATGACCCATGCAGGGTCCCACCGGGCGTGCCAAAATGTATATGAGTAATGTTAGTATACTAATAGAAAACAAATTTAAATAAAACTTCTACAAACTAAACAAAATTCATAAACTTCAAGATAGACTAAGATGAGCTCTCAATTGAAAATATGAGCCATTAATGGGCTCTCTCAATGAGAAGCTCTCTTGTTGAGTGGCTTTATCTAAATGGATAGGATGTATGCTCAATATGCTTCCAAAGGCTTCAATGGATGATTGTGGATTTTTGGTGTGGATAGATGGCTTTAGAATGGATTTGGCTCTCAAAATAACATTATAACTTTACTTCATGGATTGTGTTATTTTGCAAAGGGGAAGGATCCAATTTATAGGCAAGAGGCTTGAGGAATTGAGGGCTAAGATGCAAGGATGGGGAAAAACTCATGGAGGGCTTAGATTGCATGAGAGGAGAGCACATGGATTGTGCTTCCTTACAACCAATCAGGGAGTGACACATGTCACAGGGTGAGAGAATGGAGGAAAGGGCAAGGATGAGTCAACAAAGGAGGCTCGAGGGATAAAATCTTCATAAAGACCCTTCATAAGTGCTTTGTAAGAACATTTATGACTTTGTGGGTTTTATAAAGTTTTGTGGTTGAAGAATATTTGTGAGAGATACCATGAAATTAGAATTTGAGGGTTTAGGGGGGTTTTAAGCTTGCTTAGGGTTGAAAAAATGATTAGAGGAAGGGTTAGAGATGGCTTAGGACTAGGCAAGTGGATGGCAAGTGGATTGCAATTAATGAGGGTGGGTGAAGGAGGAGATTTTTGATAACTTTGGCTTGGGTTAGTAATTCTTAACCCATGTTTAGGGAATGCGACAAGGTTAGGAGGGGATTAGGATTAGGTTTAAAGACATCTTCTAGAAGAGTCTAGACTTTGGATGAGGATGAAGACTTTCTAGAAGAGTCTAGAACTTCCTAGGATAAGATTTTATGAAATAAATAAAGTTTTATTTATTTCAAGGGTTTGGGTTGAGGAGATATTTATTAAAATATTTTTAATAAACATGAGGATTAATATTTAATCTTGATTAAATATTTTGAGTTGGGATTAGGGGTAGGAAATGATGGGATTAGCCTTTAATTAAAATTAAAGAAGGATTAGAAGATTTTGGAAGAGGTTAGTGGTCTTAAGGAAATTGGCCAAGTTTTGGGCAAAAAATAAAATTTTTAATTTATTTTGGGTTTTTTGGTCAATTTATTAATTAAATAATTAATAAATAAGGAAATAATGTTTAAATAAGATTTAAACATTTTTGGGAGGGATTCCTTAATTAAATATTTTTAATTAAGATAAAGGGATTTAATGGCATAAAAATTAATCAATTAATTAAATAAATAAATAATTAATAAATGATGATGTCATCAGGACTTTTTCAAAAAATAAAAATACTTTATTTTCTAAAGGATTTTTGGTCAATTTATTAATTAAATAATTAATAAATAAGGAAATAATGTTTAAATAAGATTTAAACATTTTTGGGAGGGATTCCTTAATTAAATATTTTTAATTAAGATAAAGGGATTTAATGGCATAAAAATTAATTAAATAATTAATTAATAAATGATGATGTCATCAGGGATTTTTTCAAAAAATAAAAATACTTTATTTTCTAAAGGATTCTTAGGTGTCTACAATAGTTATTATATACATTTTTTAAGCTTTCTTGGAGAGCTAGAGATATCATTCATGTTTATGATCATTTTGAATCTTTTGTTCATTGGATGTACTTGCGAAGACCAAGACTGATGGTCATATAAGAGCCACCACTTAAAACCTTTGACAGCCTTTACACATTGATGATAGGAAGCTATGGGTCAATTCTTGAGATCTTTCTTTTTCATGGTGTTATTTTGAAGGATTTTGAGTGTAAGGATTCATAGAAGTGTGTTTTCTATTTGTCCACATTTTTCACACACAACACTTACCGACCACCTGGCTAAATGGATGCTGATTCTCTTTGAATTTGACATCTAGTATGTCAAACTCAAAGCTATCAAGGGGCAAACCATAGTTGAAAAGCTGGCTTATTTTCTATTAGAAGACAAAACTCCTATGTAGATTGAATTTCCATATGCTTCCATCATGTATGTCACTAAAAGAACCTAGAAGATGTTCTTTAATAGTTGTCACACCTAGAATGGAGTTGGTGTAGGCATTCTGTTTATCACACCTCATGGTTACACAATCCCTAAGTCCTACAAACTTTTGTTTCCTTGCACTAATAATATAGCAGAGTATGAGGCATTAACAAATGAATTTAAAATCAGTTTAGAATGGAGGATCATAGAGCTGCATATGTATGGAGATTTATAGCTTGTTATTAACCATGTTAATAATGATTATCAAAGAAAGGATGACAAGTTGGTACTTTAAAAGAAGTTGATTGATGCTCTATTGAGCTACTTTGCTTTCATGACATTTCAACAAATTCCTACAGAAAAAAATAAGGCTGTAGATGCTATGGTTACCCTAGCATCTATTCTCCAATTACAAGAACATGAATCACGTTTTGGGTTCTTAGTGGAAGAATTACATCACCCTACTTATAAATCCTCAGATAATGATGTGATTTGCACCATTTTTGGTCATGATTCATCTTGCTATTCCACCATTTTCTCCTACCTATGTGATTAGATTATTCCTAAAAATCTCATGCAAATCCAAAAATGTCAACTCCTTCACAATACCTCATACTACACCTTGGTCTCCAGTGACTTGTATGGGAAAGGTCTAGATAGAATTCTCCTTAGGTGTCTAGAGCTAGAAGAGTCTGAAAAAGGTATTAGTCAAAGTTTACAATGACATTTGTGGGGCAAACTCCAATGGCCTTTCACTTGCTCAAAACCTATTTAGGGTAGGCTATTATTGACCAAACATGTAGGTTTATGCTTTTTGATATGCTAAATCTTGTAAGAAATGTTAGCTTCATGGTAATTTGATTCATACTCTCCTAGACATGAGCTCATGCCTTCTATTACATATTGGTCATTTCAGTAATGGGCCTTTGACTTGGCAGGAAATATTCATCCAAGTTTATCCAATAATCACAAGTTTATTATCACAATGACTAAATACTTTACAAAATGGGTTGAAGTTGTACCTTTATTTGTTGCTATAGGAAAACATGTTGCCTTATTTATTCTCAACCACATTATTTGTCACTATGACATCCTATCCTCCATCATTACTGATAATGGGGGATAATTTAAAAATAAGGACCTAAAATAACCAAGTAAGAAATTCAAGATCAAACAACATTGGTCCTCAATCTACTATCTCCAAGGGAACAACCAATTTGAGGCCTCTAATAAAACATTGTTCAAAATCCTATACATAATGATTCACAAATCAAGAAAAGATTGGAATCTATAGATCAATCTAACACTATGGTCCTACAGGACCACCATCCATACTCCTATGGGGCTATACCTTTTTCTTTAGCCTATGGTTCTATGTCTATCTTACCCTTAGAAGTTGAGATTCCCTCACTACCAGTGATGCAAGGAGGAAAGAAATAACTAGGACAAAGGCACACACAACTATCCAAACCACTATGTAGAGTAAACACAATGGAAGAAAACAATAATAGAGAATAACACCAAGGAGAGAGAGAAAAAAATACTTTATTGATTTATCAATTAATCAACATACATGACCAGCTATAAGGCATTTTGAGTTATGACCAAATACAAAAATACATTCAATATCCACAATCCATCTTCAAATTTGCATTTTCAAATACACATGCATTCCACTTTTGAAACCCTCTATGTTCTACTCACAACTCTACCACTTAACTAATCCTACATACCCCATTTATACTTGTCAAAATGACTTAAAAAATATTCTAGAATATTACATAACAAAAAGGTTGACCTCAAAATGGTCAACACTCATCCCTAAAAAAGATCTTATCATTAAATTCATGATCAAAATTAAATATGCAAGTCAACTCCCAGTAAGAATCAAAACAAAGATAACTTGGCTAAAGAAGGAATCGAGTATTAGCAAATAACAAGTTCACTCAACACATGAATGAGCACTCAATAAATCAATACACACTGGATAGCTTCGCACATACTAGATAATTCAACACATAGTGGATAACATGATATAGACTAGATAACTCAATAGTAACTGGAAGAATGAACAAAAAGTGTAGGATTACAAGGCAACCCAGGATGCTCTTGCATTAGATAACTAGGGTTGAAAGAAATGATTCTCCTAAATAATGCAAGTGTCACAACCTGAGCTAAATCCAACTTAGATTGAGAATTCCGTGGAGCATCTTCAATAGGTCTTTTTGTCCACTTCACCAAAAACTCATAGTGATCTTTTCCTCTTCTTGCTCTTACCAACTCTTTGATCTAATACTTGTTCAAATTCTTCAATCTACTTCTTAGGATAATCATCTAATACAAAAACTTCATCATTTGACTCATGATACCTATACAAATCAACAACATTGATTATAGGAGACATATCCATGTCATCAGGAAACTCAACTTCATAAGAATTACCACTATCAAACTTCCTCAAGATCTTGCAAGGTCCAAAATTCTTCATCCTCATCTTACTATATATTACAATAGGAAATTTTTCTTTCTTCAAATGAACCATCACCTCATCATTAACTTCAAAAACATGATGTCTTCTAGACTTATCATCATTCTCCTTATACTTCTGATTATTTTGTTCCATCCTCAATTTTACTTCCTTATTCAAAGACTCATTAAAATTAGAAATTCTTTCCCTGCAACACTTCTCTTTTTTTCACCAACAACATCCCTTAGCTCTGATACTCCTCTAGACTGTATTCCTATAACAATCTAAAAAGGTTTTTTCCTTATACTCCTATTCATAGAATTATTGTATGAAAACTCAGCTTGTGCCAATACCATCTCCCAATTACTTGGCCTATCTCCAACTAAACATCTTAGTAAATTACACAAGCTTCTATTCACAACCTTTGTCTATCCATCTATTTGTGGATGGAATGTAGAACTAAACTACAACTCAGTACCCATCTTTTTCCACAAAGTCTTCCAAAAATAACCAACAAGCTTACCATCTCTGTCAGAAATAACACTTCTTGGTAATCCATGCAATCTCACAATCTCTTTGAAGAAAAGTTTAAAAACATGCTCAACATATTATGTCTTCTTACATGGTATGAAATAAGCCATCTTAGAAAATTTATCCACAAAAAAAAATATAGAATCATACCCCTTCAGTATTACGACAATCCAAGAACAAAATCCATAGTAATATCATGTTAGAAATGTTTTAGAATAACTAAGAGGGGGGTGAATCACTTATTCAAAGTCCAAATGTCCTAATAAAACTTTTTCACTAAGTATAGTGAGCCCATTTAAACTAACCATGCATCCAAGCTAAACATTCTTCTTAGCAAGTTATTAATAAATCAACATGTAGGAATAATACATGAAAAATCAACACATGACATAGTGATTTACATAGAAACCCAATTTGGGAAAAACCATCAGTAGCATGCTACTTCTTTCTCACTCTTCTAAAGTAATGCCTTATGAAAGGTTTGCCTTGTTAAAGGCTACAAAACACACTGTTAAATGTGACCTAGTTAAAGGATTTCAACCACCCTATTAGAAGTGACCTTGGTTAAAAAACTTTAGAACATTCACTTGGAATATCACCTTGTTGAAGGATTTGCGAAATGGCTATTGAACCAACCTAATTCCATAGGATTTTTCCTAACTGATACAATTGCTAGAGAATAACAATAAGTTCTTTTGATCTGATACAATTCACAACATAACTTGTAGATTTTAGATCTCAATTCAACTCACAACTTTGCCTTGCTTTCAGTCTCTAAAACTCTGACAGCTTGTCCTTCTTTCAAGCTTTGTCTCCTTGAGTCTCCATGCTTGTTGTTCTAATGCAATCACCTCTATGGTCACCTATAAAAGTAGAGTCTCTATATTCTGTTCTTCCCTCTCGATGCCTTCTCCTTGACACCACACACCCTCTCCAAAAACCCTTTTGTTTCTTGACCTATAACTCCTTAAGTAGGAGTCTGGAATACTTTTCCTACTCTTATTTTGGGTTTGAATGGATGAGATAAGATACAATGTATCTCCCCTTTATCTTTTTTCTTCTAGAAACATCATGTATAATCCACCTATATTCACCTAAAAATAGTTAACCTAGAATTCTATTCCACCAACTCAACATTCTTATCTTCCATCTCGTTCACAAAATTCAAGGTAACAAACTTGTCAAATCAAATCTGGTGAATCTTTGACTTTTCAAATAATGTAGTAGCTTGACACTATTAACTTTTTGATGCTCAACACATACTATGTTACTCAACACCTACTGTGGATTCACTCTACATCAACAAAGTTTTACTGATGCTCAACACCTATTACATTTTTTTCTAGATCAGCACCGGAATTGTGTTGGCACCTACTGATAATTTGCTCGACATGAACTAACTTACTTGACATCCACTAATGAATTTAGTCAAGCTTTGTAGACAATTCTGTTATAACTTATTCTTCTAGAGTTTCTAGGTGTAGATAGCCTCTATGTCTTCAATGTATTATCAACACATCATTTTATCATTGTCTTAACTGATCCTTGTACTTCATTACAAAATCATAACTCAACCTTTCCCTTAGGTGCTTTTGTTACATCTTATTGATTAAATCCTCTTCATCAATCAACTAAGTGATAGTACTTGGATCTTATAAGTAATTTTCATTCCAACAAATAGCAAGTTTGACATTAGTGACAAAACAATGATTGAAACCATTCTTTATCAATAATCTCCCTTCTTCAATAATGATCTTTTCAATCAAATTTCAACAATCTCCCTCTCTGGCATTGATGGAAAATCAAACCGATCAACCAAGTTACCATAATGCTAACTAGGTTAAAATAGTAAGTCAAATGCCAAAAAGAAAAATTTGTATCCAAAATTATTCATTCTATCAGCAACTTTGAATTTCTTATGACTCCCTCTAAATTTTGTAAGTAACTCCTTCTTTCAAAGTATTAGGGATATCTCTTTTGTTGATACACTATCTTCTTCTTTTTGTTCAACTCTCTCTCTGATCTTGTCATCCTGATTGGTTTTTGTTTTTCCTATTTTCTATTTCCTTACTCCTTCCTTTCTACTATTTCTCCCTTTACACAATTGATCCTATAGATTTGATCAGTTTCCGCTATTTATCTTTCTCTTTGACAACAATGCCAAAGACATATTAGTTCAACATCTTATCATGCAAGTATAGCATTTGTGGGAACTCCAATCTCTCCCTCTGTCACCTTGCCTATAACTTATTTAGAATTTTAGTATTTTAATTACTTTACACAAAACCTAAAGTAAGTATCCTCTGCATCAATTTATAACATTTCAGAAATCAACTCATTTGATGTAGGGCAGTCTTGCTATTACTCAAATAGCCTTGGATAGGGGCATTAACCCTAACTTACCTCTAAGATACTCAAATGCATCTTTAGGTAATGGTTTTGTGAAGATGTTAGCAATTTGTTCCTTTGAGTTGACATATTCCATCTTCACTTGTTTGTCTTCCACCAATTCTCTTACATAGTGATACTTAATTGCAATGTGCTTTATTTTGGCATGCATCACAAGATTCTTTGATATGCTAATGGCACTTGTGTTATCACAGTAAAGTATCATAGGTTCAGTTATCTCTTCCTTCATACCTTTCAACATGTGCTTAATCCATACAATATTGGTGTATTTGATGGCAACAACAACATATTTAGCTTCAGTTGTGGATTGTAAGGTACAACTTTTCTTTTTGCTAGTCCAAGTAACTAATTTTTTACCTAAGAAGAGTGCTCCTCCACTGGTACTTTTTCTATCATCTACATTACCTCCCCAATCTACATTAGTGTAGGCATTCAACTCAAACTTTTTAGTCCTCTTGTAGTATAAGCCAAAGTCATCTGTTCCTTTTAGGTACCTCATTATTCTTTTTACTACCAAAAGATGATTTTCTCTTGGGTTTTTAGAAAATCTTGCCACTATAACAATAGATAATGCAATGTTTGGTCTATCGTGTATAACATACTATAACTTTCCAATCATTGATCTTTACATTGTTTAATTTACTTCAGTTGATTCATCATTCTTGGATAACTTATGTCCTATAACTATTAGTGTACTGACTAGTTTTGAATCCTCTAAGCCAAATGTTTTGAGTATCTCCTTGATATATTTTGATTGGGTCACAAATATGCCATGTTTCAGTTGATGTACTTGCAATCCAAAAAAAGAATTTGATTTCCCTAAACATTGATATCTCAAACTCATATTTCATCTTATCAGCAAAATCTTTGCATAGTGCATCTTTTCCTCCAAATATTATATCATCAACAAAGATTTTAGATATCAGAATGTCTTTACATTTTTCTATCTTGATATACAGGTTGCTATTGTCATCTATTCTCTCAAATCCTATCTTCACAAGATATTTGTGAAGTCTCTCATACCAAGCTCTAGGTGCTTGTTTCAAACCATAGAGTGCTTTATGTAGTTTGCAAACCATATTCTTGTTGTTTTCATCAAAAAATCCCTCTGGCTGTTCTATGTAGACTTCCTCTTCTAGTATACCATTTAGAAAAGAAGACTTTACATCCATTTGGTAGATTTTAAAACCTTTGTAAGAAGCATATGCAAGTAGAGTTCTTACTGCTTCTATCCTTGCAACAAGGGAAAATATTTTCCCATAGTCTAGTCCTTCTTCTTGAGCATAGCCTTTACAGACTAGTCTAGCCTTATTTCTTGCGATCTCATCATTCTCATCTAGCTTGTTCCTAAATACCCATTTGGTACCAATAACATTCTTATAAGCTAGTCTTCGAACTAAAGTCTAGGTTTTATTCTTCTCTATCTACTCAATCACTTCTTCCATAGCTTTACACCAATCATCATCCTATAGTGCATCTTTCACTATTTTGGGTTCAATCTTGCTTAGCAGGCATGATTCATTTCTTAGTTTGTTCCTTGTCATTGGTCTAGCTTCCTTGTCACCAATGATTTGTTCAGCAGGGTGATGTCTTCTCACATACTTGGATAGCCTTGGTTCTATCCTTGTTTCCTTGTTTGTTCTTTTAGCTTCACATTCACTGTGCACATCTCTTTCATGTGTACTTATTTCAAAATTAGAATGTGCATTATCTTCATTCTACAACTCGACATTCACTAGTTGTGATTCAACAGATACTAAAACTTGTTGTTGATTCCCATCTTGATTGGCAGCTTCTTCTTCAGCAAGCATTCCTTCATAGAAGTATACAAAGGATCTATACTCTTTTGGTTTCTTGATGAATTCATCAACTTGAACTTCTATATGCTCATCAAAGTTTACATTTACACTCTCCACAATTTTGTTAGTGTTAGTATTTAAACACTTATATGCTTTACTTCTAGTGGAGTATCCAAGGAATATACCTTCATCACTCTTTGCATCAAACTTGCCATTTCTAGAATCTTTAAGAATATAACACTTACAACCAAACACTTTGAAATGTTTACATTGGGTGAGTGACCATACCATAATTCAAAAGGTGTTACATTTGTACCTTTCTTGATTTGTACTTGATTTAGGGTGTATACAACTATACTTATAGCTTCTCTCTAGTACTTTAGAGCAACATTCTTCTTCATCATTAATGTTCTAGCATAGTCCATCAGTAAACTATTCCTCCTTTTTACAATTCCATTCCATGGGGGAGTTCTAGGTGTTGATGTTTGTCTTTCAGTTCCTTTATCATTGCAAAATGTCTCAAATTCTTTTGATGTGAACTATCCTCCTTTGTTCGATCTTAGGCACTTCAGACTCTTCCTTGCTTGTTTCTCAACCCTGGCCAAATACCACTTAAACATTTGAAATGCATTAGATTTTTTCTTTAAGAACATGATAGTCATCATCCTAGAGTAGTCATCAATAAACAACATTATATATCTATCTCCTTTGTAGCTTTTCACTTCTATTGGTCCACATAAATTAGTATGGAATAACACTAGTACTTCTTTGGAAGTGTATATTTTTCTTTTGAAACTTTACTTGGTCATCTTTCCTAGTTGACACTATTTGCATGTTGTATTGTTAGGCTTCTTTAGTTTAGGAAAACCTCTGACTTTCTTCATTTTATTGATGCTAATCAGATTATCAAAGTTGACATGACATATGCTTTTATGCCATAGCCACACATCATCAAATCTTACAATGAGATAGGCGTCATCCTCTATACATAGGTAAAATAGATTACTCCTAGTCTGGTCTCCTTTTCCTATCAGATTTCCATCAGTGTCATAGATTTTGGTAGTTTTGCTTCCAAATTCTAATTTGCATCCTACATTTCCTAGTTGTGACACACTCAACAAATTGTAGTTCAATCCTTCAACATAATATGCATTATCACATGATATTTTCTTTGTAATCTTAATGGAACCTTTTCCTTTTATTAGACATGGAGCATCATTTCAAAATATAGCACTATTTCCATCATATGAGTAAAGGTAACGAACTTACTTTTGTCTCCTATCATGTAATATGAACACCCATTGTCTATGATCCACCTATCATTCTTGTTTACATAGGTTACCAATTTTGTTGCCTCATCTTCATCTGGCTCATCCTTCATAGCTACATAGACTACCTCATCATCAATTTGATCAGAATTCTCTTCTTCAACAATGCAACACTTTTTGCCTTTGTCTTTGTAATCTCTGCTATCATATTCTCTTATGTTCTTATACTTTTTTCCTTCTTTGTAGTTCTTTTCCTATATGCATCTTGTAGAAATATGTCCTACTTTATTGCAATTAAAACAAATGATAGGCAACTTACCTTTGAATTTACCTTTGCCTCTGTGAAATCATTTGGCCAGCAATACTTCCAATTGTTCCACATCTTCTTCATCTATGTTGCTATCACTAGATGCATATTTTATCTTTCTTTTCTTCTTCTTTGGTTCCACCTCTTCAGTGTCTTTCAATAGTAGCTTGGCCTTAAAACTAAATTCAAAATTCTTAGGTTTGTAGTTATCAAAGTTGGATAACTCAAATGCAGTAAGTCTTCCCACTATACCTTCAAGAGTTAGCTTGTTTCTTGGTATGCATCTTAATTCTTGGATGGCTGATACTCTAATTGCATAGATGGGAAGCAAGGTTCTTAAGACTTTGCTAATAATAGTTTCATCATCTAAATGAGCAGCCGAACATCTTATTGCACTCACTACTTCCTTTATTCTAGTTGGATAACTCAAATGCAGTAAGTCTTCCCACTATACCTTCAAGAGTTAGCTTGTTTCTTGGTATGCATCTTAATTCTTGGATGGCTGATACTCTAATTGCATAGATGGGAAGCAAGGTTCTTAAGACTTTGCTAATAATAGTTTCATCATCTAAATGAGCAGCCGAACATCTTATTGCACTCACTACTTCCTTTATTCTAGTTGGATAACTCAAATGCAGTAAGTCTTCCCACTATACCTTCAAGAGTTAGCTTGTTTCTTGGTATGCATCTTAATTCTTGGATGGCTGATACTCTAATTGCATAGATGGGAAGCAAGGTTCTTAAGACTTTGCTAATAATAGTTTCATCATCTAAATGAGCAGCCGAACATCTTATTGCACTCACTACTTCCTTTATTCTAGAGCCATAATGAGCAATGTTCTCACCTTCCTCCATTCTCATGTCATCAAACTTTCCTTTGAGGCTTTCTCTTTTTGCTCTTTGGACATTTTGATCTCCTCCATAAATATTTGACAAGGCTTCCCACATCTTAAATGTAGAGGTATATCCCTTGATGTTAAAAAATTTAGCATAGTTGAAAGCAGAGGCAATCTCCAGCATTTCCTAATTGTGCTCCCTATTTTTCTTCATATCTTCTATAGTAGGGACACTGGCTAGATCATCATGTTCCACATTGATTAAAGTTTGTCCATAATCACCTATTGATCCAAGATGTAGCTTCATTAAAATTTTCCATGCAACAAATTTATCTCTGTTGAGCTTGGAAACTTCTCCCTTGGACATCTTGATCTTTCCACTTCTAGTACTTTTAAACCAAATTAGTAGATGGCTATGATACCAATTGTTAGAAATGCTTTAGAATAACTAAGAGGGGGGGTGAATCATTTATTCAAAATCCAAATGTCTTAATAAAATCTTTTCATTAAGTATAGTGAGCCCATTTAAACTAACCATTCATCCAATCTTAACATTCTTCTTAGCACGTTACTGATAAATCAACATGCAAGAATAAGACATGAAAAATCAACACATGACATAGTGATTTACGCAGAAACCCAATTTGGAAAAAACCACCAGTAACATGCTACTCCTTTCTCACTCTTTTGAAGTGAAGCCTTGTGAAAGGCCTACCTTGTTGAAGGCTACAAAATGCACTATTAAATGTGACCCAGTTAAGGGATTTCAACCACCTAGTTGGAAGTGAGCTTGGTTAAAGGACTTTAGAACATTCACTTGGAATGTCACCCTATTAAAGGATTTACAAAATGGCTGTTAAAGAAACCTAAGTCCATAGGATTTTCCCTAACTGATACAATTGCTAGAGAGTAACAATAAGGGCTTTTGATCTAATACAACTCACAACATAACTTGCAAATTTTAGATCTCAATTCAGTTCACAAATTTTCCTAGCTTTCAATCTCTATAGCTTTGATACCTTGTCCTCCTTTCAAGCTTTGTCTCCTGGAGTCTCCATGCTTGTTGTGCAAATGCAATCACCTCTATGGTCACCTATCAAAGTGGAGTCTTTGTACTCTATTCTTCCCTCTCGATGCCTTCTCCTTGACACCACACTCTCTCTCTCCAAAAACCCATTTTCTTCTTGACCTATAACTCCTAAAGTAGGAGTCTAGAATATTGTTCTCGATCTAATCATCCTGCTCTTATTTTGGGTTTGAATGGATTAGGCAAGATATGATTTATCTTCTCCTTATCTTGTTTCTTCTAGAAACATCATGTTGAATCCGCCTATATTTGCCTAAAAATGGTTAACCTAGAATTCTGTACCACCAGCTCAACATTCTTATCTTCCATCTGGTTCAAAAAATTCAAGGTAACAAACTTGTTAGCTCAAATCTTGCAAATCTTTAACTTTTCAAATAATGCAGTAGCTCGACACTATTGACCTTTTGATGCTTGACACATACTGTGTTACTCGGCACCTACTGTAGATTCACTCGGCATCAACTAAGTTTTACTAATGCTCGACACCTATTACATTTTTGTCTAGCTCAACACTTAAACTTTCTCGACACCTACTGATAATCTGCTTGGCATGAACTAACTTTCTCGACACCCACTACTAAACTTAGTCAAGCTTTGTAGATAATTTTGTTATAACTTATTCTTCTATAGCTTCTAGGTGTAGCCAACCTTCGTGTCTTCAATGTATTATCAACACATCATTTTACCATTGTCTTAAGTAATCCTTGTACTTCATTACAAAATCATAACTCAACCTTTCCATTAGGTGCTTTTGTTACATCTTTTTTATTAAATCATCTTCATTAATCAACTAAGTGATAGTGCTTGGATCTTATAAGCAATTGTGATTCCAAAAAATAGAATTTTTGACATCAATGAAAAAACAATGATTGAAAATATTCTTTATCAATAGTCTCCCTTCTTCAATATTAATCTTTTCAATCAAATTTCAACATATCACTCCAAGGTTTCTTAGGAATAGAAATAGGTGTATACAAAATAGTATTCTAACTTACTCCTTTGTCAACTTGACAAACTCCACAACTTCTTACAATTTTATGAATATCCTTATACATTTGTTGCCAATAATACTTCTCCTTCATCAAACTCAATTTCTTATCAATTCTAAAATATCCAACCAATCTACCACTATGATTTTCCTTAATCAAATTTGACCTCATAGAACTTCTAAGGATACATAACTGAATTCTTTTGAATAACATACCTTTTTGAATAAAATACTCATCATACTTACTTATGTGATCTATTATATTTGGTGCTTTGCACTTTGTCCATGCATTAGAAAAATTAGGGTCAGTATCATACAATTCTTTCATTTCATCAAAACTAAGAACTTCAACCTTCATCTCAATCAATAAAGAAAGTATTCTACTCAATGGATCAACTATTAGTGACTCCACTTTTATGCTTAACCACAAATGTGAAACTCTATAAGTACTCAACCCACTTCATATGTCTCTAATTCAATTTATGTTGACTTCCCAAGTATGGTATAGCTTTATGATCAATATACAACACAAAATCCTTAGGAATAAAATAATGTCTCCACTTGTTCAAGGCTTGAACAATGGCATAAAACTCTTGATCATACACAAAATACACCCTTTTAGCATCATTCAACTTCTCACTAAAGAAAGAAACATGCTTACCCTCTTGACTCAATACAAATCCTTTTGCATCCTTTTGTTTCAAAGTCTCTAAACTCTTATCATCTCCATGTGTCCACTTGAATTCCTTTTTATCTACTCTCATTGTCTCAGTTATAGCATTACAAACAAAATGAAAATTCCTTATAAACTTCCTATAGAAACTAGCCAAACCATGAGATGATATTACCCCACCCACATTCTTAGGTGTAGGCCATTCCAAATTTTTTTTAACCTTCTCAGGATCCATCTTCAAACCATCAACTAAAATCACTTATCCCAAATACAACTAAAATCACTTATCCCAAATACACAATCTCTTCTTTCACAAAAGAATATATTTTTTTCAAATTAATCATCAACTTCTCCTCTTTAAATCTCTACAATACTTGTCTAACATGCTCAAGATGTTCTTCCTTAGTCTTACTGAATATCAAAATATCATCCAAATAAACAATCATAAACTTACCCAAAAATCTTTTTAGAACTTCATTCATCAACCTCATGAAAGTACTAGGTGCATTAGTCAAACCAAAAGGCATAACCAACCATTCATACAAACCATCTTTTGTCTTAAAAGATGTCTTCCATTCATCACCTTCTCTAATTTTGATATGATGATAGCCACTCTTCAAATCAAGCTTGGTAAAATACTTTGCTCCACTCAAACAATCCATTATGTCATCCATCCTTGGCATAGGAAATCTATATTTCAATGTGATATTCTTAATAGGTCTAGAATTAGTACACATTCTCCATTCTCTATTCTTTTTAGGTGCCAATATAGTAGGTCCAACACATGGGCCAAAGCTTTCTGTAACAAAACCTTTCTACAACAACCCATGCACTTGTCTGTTAAGTTCTTCATTCTCTATAGGTGTTAATCTATATGGTGCTTTGTTAAGAAAACTAGCTCCAGGAATTAGATCCATACAATGAATTATGATTCTCATCAGAGGAAAATAATTAGGTATATCTTCTACAACAATATCCTTGTATTCATTTAGAAAATTTTCAATCTCTGCTAGTATTCGATTAATATTATCAAATTTTGCTACTTAGTCACCTCTATTTTTTGTCACGTAGATGCTATTGGTACAAGTTGGATTCCTAGGAATTATAGGAAAACATACTTGATTATTATTCATTTCCTTTTCAATTTTCTTCCCATTAACCAAGAAAATTCTTAGGGTAGTACAATTAACCTCATCTAGACTTTCAATCAAAGGCAACAATATTTTCTTTGTCCCATTCACCCAAAGAGTATATTGATTCAATCTTCCATCATCTACAATATATCTATCATATTTCCAAGGTCTACCCAAAAAAATATGACAATAAACCATAGGCATAATATCACACAAAACTTCATCAAAGTAATGTCCAATCTTGAACTTCACAAGGCATTGCTCACTTACCAATATCTTATGCTCATCTTTGATCCATGAAACATGATGGGGTTTGGATTCTTCAGCCTCTACAATTGAAAATTTGTAACCAACTCTTCTAATGCCAAATTTATAGAACTTCTATTGTTAATGATCACTTTGCAACATTTTCCATCCATCTTACATTTGGACTTGAAAAGACTTCTACTTAAAATAGGTTCCTCATCATCTCCTTGAATAACAACATTTCTATTACCTTTTCCACTTTTAGAGTATCTACACTCAAAGGATCTATGCCCCTCTTTACCACATCTGAAATAATTACCTTGAAAACTACCTCTAGAGTAAGAATTACTTCTTCCTTGGTAAGAATTAGTACCTCCTTAGTAAGAATTGCCACCTTTCCATTTGGTCTTTCCTTTTTCATCATTCTTCCATTCAATTTTTCCCTTATCTTGTATACAATTATAAGATCTACCACCTTAACCATAAGGTCTTCCTTTGCCCCTATAGAATCTACCACCTCTACCTCTTTGTCTTTGCTCATAATTCTTTGTCAAGATCTCCTCAGCTTTTAAGGCATATTGGTATGCTTCTTGTACACTTTCCAATTTTAGAAATCTTATCTCCTCTTGAATTCTAGATCTTAGTCCATTTATATACCTTGCAATTTTTTCAACATCATCATCCACATGTCTAGATCTGATGTCTAATATATAGAATTTCTTAGTATACTCTTTCACAGTTAGGTCTCTTTGTCTCAAATTTTGCATCTTTCTCAGCAAGCTAACTTGGTAATCAATAGGAAGGAATTTTTTCTTTACCTTATTCACCATTTTCACCCAAGTTCTAATCTTCTCCTTTCTTCTCCTTTGTCTATTAGTTTGAAAATGCTCCCACCATGGTGAGGCATGTCCTTTCAACCTAGTAACTACAATCTTCACCTTCCTATTATCAGGAGTGTTTTCATAGTCAAAGAACTTATCCATTTTAGATATTGAATCCAACACAACATTGGTGTCTAATTTTCCATCATAGGGAACAACTTCTACATTAGACTTTGAATTTTCTCGAGACAAAACATTCAACAACCTTGCTTCATCTTGGTCTTCTTCAAGTTCTAGATTAGGGTTTGGTGCTACTGCTTCATCATCAAGATCTACTCCTGGGCTATCTCCACAACATCTAATTTCACTAAAATTTGTCTCAATGTATCCAATATGGCATTATCGACTTTTCCTCTACCTCAAACCATCTTTACAAATTAGGTTCCTGCAAGATTGTAACCCTCTACAAGTTATAGATCAAATCCTTAGATCTGGTACCCCACAACCAAATTCACATAGGTTCTACAAAATCCAATCTCTAAAGGGATAATTCTTGAGCTCTGATACCACTTGACACAAGGAGGAAGGAAATAACTAGGGCCAAGGCACACCCAACTATCCAAACCTCCTTGCATAGAAAACACAATGGAACAAAATAACAATAAAGAACATCACCAAGGAGAGAGAGAACAAAATATTTTATTGATTCATCAAGTAATCAACATACATGCCCAATTTTAAGGTGTTTTGGGTTATGGCTAGATACAAAAATACATTCAAGATCCATGATCTAGCTTCAAATTCACATTTCTAGACACATATGCATTCTATTTTTGAAACCCTCTAAGTTGTACTCACACTTCTACCCCTTACGTAAGCCTAAATATCATATTTATACTTGCTAAAATAGCTTACAAAAGATTCTAGAACATTACATAACAAAAAGGCTGACCTCAAAATGGTCAACACTTATCCTTAAACAAGATCCTATCATTAAATTCATGATCAAAATTAAATATGCGAGTTGGCTCCCACTAAGAACCAAAACATAGACAACTCAGCTAAAGAAGGAATCGAGCATCAGCAAATAATAGGCTCACTTGAAACATGAAGGAAAACTTGGCCAATATAGGATAACTTGGCACACACTAGATAGCTCAACACATATTGGATAACTTGGCACAGATTGGATAAATCAATAGTAACTAGTAGAATGAATGAAAATTACAGGATTACAAGGCAACCCAAGATGCTCTTGCATCAAGGAGTCTACCTACATGGATTGATAACCAATGAAGACCATAGGGCTATGAGGATATAAGAGCTAGAAACACTCAATGATCTTTTTAAGGATGCTTTTGATCACATGAGGGCATATAAAAAAATAAATGTCTACTACTTACAACAAAAAGGTCCATCCTCATGAATTCCAAGTGGGTGAGCTTGTGCTTAGAGAAAATCTCAAAAATCAGTAAAACAAAGAGTAGAAAGGGAAATTTGAGTCTAATTGGTTGGTTCATTACATTGTCACAACAACATTTGTATCCAATGCATATTAACTTTCTATTCCTGAAGGGGGAACAACCTCTTGAGCCTATCAACATGCTACATTTGAAAAAGTTCTATGCTTAAAGGCTTATAACTCAAATATTTGTGTATATTTATTGATCTTGAAAAAATGGTTATCTCAGTAAAAACCTAGCAATAGGCACTTTGATGTATCACCAAAAAAATTAAAAATACCAAAAATACAAAAATATTGAAAAAAGTCTTGAAAAACCTGTCGAGTGGTGAAAACCTAAAAACATGTGCTACTTGAGACCCTCACACTTATATCTATTAGTATCACTCATTCACTCTACAACACATTTCTTAGCTTGGAATTGTCTATTGTCCTTGTCTTAGGGGCATGGCTACTTAGCCTTTTAGGGTCTCCTTGTGCATTAGGGTTTCTTTGGCAACTCATAAAACAATATTTCTCAACACTTTCCCCTTGACATGAAGTGTTTCTCAACACTTTTCAGATACTCTACCCATAGTCTAGGATGTTGTGATATTTCTCACTATTAGATTCAAGTATTGAAGAAATGGCCATGTGACATAGACACAAACGCAGTTAAAGATTAAACTTTCTAAGCTATGTTGAACTTTATCTTCATTGTATGCTTACTATGAGGATTTCTTTGCTGAGTGTTCTCTCTCTAATAATCTTTTAAGGATGTCATGGACTAGAACTCTAGGGGCATGGGGTGTGTTTTAATTTCTTTTTTCTTGTGGGTATACTTTTTTAGTCCAAGGTGTTTAGAACATTCATGTTTGTCCTACTTGACACTTTAGACCTACAACATATCATCCTTGTCTATTTTTGCAAGATCACACTTGGGGGTCATCCTGGCGCATATGCCTTGATACTTGTGTAATCTTGCTATATTAAACCTAGGCAATCTAACTACATTAGCCATGTTAACTTACATGTCTTTGATGCTTAGGTTGGATTCTCACATTCCTATTTGATATAGATCATATTCATATCCTTGTAGTTATACTAGTGATGATTGTATGAGCTTACAATGTCTCTAATAAATGCTCACTGATGAAATTAGAGTCTAAATTTTTTGTGTCCCTTGCAAGTAAACCATTTTGCATACTATTTTTCATATGGGGAGATCTCTCTCTTTATCTTTCATATACACATCAACTAACTACACTCATCTATTTTCACTCTTCCTCTCGATCATGTCTTTCATATCTTGTTGTTCACATCCACTATTTTTCTTCTTTTCTACCTAAATCTACATCTATATAACCTTTTTACCCTATTTTGACTTAATTTTGAGATCCTAGATTCATTTTTAGGATCAAAATTCGGGTCATCTTGCTAGCGAAAATCACATTTGAAAATTCTACCTTCTTCTAATCAATCAACTGATCTTTTGAGGTCTAATATTCAAATCTTCATTGGGGCATCTTCATTTCTCTATATCTTCACCATTTCTACATTCCATGCCCACTTTAATTTACATCTTTCTCTTCTAAATCATATTTCTACTTATTTTGACCAATTTTCATACTACATGCTTCTTGGTCAACTCTAGTCAAATTGGGGCATTCTAGCACTTTTTTATGGCCACTCTTTGGTTCTAATATAATGTCTCTCATCACATAATTTTCTATATCTTAATTTTCTCATATTTGGCTCATTTTTGCATTCCCTTGACTTCATTTTGATTTCGATCCCAGGGGCTAGAAATACTCTATCATTGCTTGCTACAACTATCTATTTCTTAGGAGTATATGTTTGATCTTTTCATTTTCTCTTGTTCTATCTATGTTTTTGGGTGTTAGTACTCTTCTTGAGTAATGATATCATGTCTTTTCTAGTGTTCTATACTATTGCTATTAGGCTATATATTTAGGACTTGCTATCTCAATCTGCATTCCATTCTTTGGTATCAGACTAATCTATCTATTGTTGCCTACTTGGCTTTTGTATTCTTTGACATCATGTGTTCCCAAATCAACCACACATTGACCAAAGAGGAGAAAATTTAATCACCTAAAAATGGTCATCTAGACTATTAGCCCCCTTCTCAACACTTTGGCTAAATTATTTAATCATTTACCTATGCCAAATTGCTAAAAATCAATTAATTTGATTTTAACCTATAATTTAACTATAATATCCTAAATCCATATTTGATTAAAATAAAATATAACCTTATAATTAAATTAAAGACCCCATTCTTTGGACCCACTCAATGTGCACATATAGTCCTTTTTTTATTTACAAATTAAAAGAAAAGGCTTTTTGTCTCACATGAAAAATCAACTCCTTTTCATTGGTTGACTTGCTCTTAGACATGGATCATGCCAAAATTCAACCCCCACCCTTGATCATCCATCCCTTGATCTTGATCTTAGCCTTCCATACACCTTTAAAAGAAAGAGCTCCCCCCTTCTCAAAGGATCCATCTTCTTGAGTATTGTTATGCTACAATTTTTTTGATCGATTTCTTGGAGCTTTGTGGATAACTTCTCTTTTCTTGTCTAAATTATTTCATCACCATTTCATATTAGCTTAGATTCATGTAGTTTAGCTTTTACTTTTCCTATATCCTAAATCACATAGATTAAATAAGATGGTTTTTGTAACATTATCATTTTATTAATCTAGTTGCATTGTGCATCTCATTCTAGCATAGATCATAATTGCATTGCATATTTGAGGAACTCCTTTTGGACACTTACATTCTTATTCTTGTCTAAGGAAGCTCCCATTGCATGGTTTACTAGCATGGAATGTGACTCTAAGGCTCATCTAAGAGCTATTCATAATGCTCAAAAAATACCTTTACACTTAATGGATAGGGAGCTCTAGGCTACCATTCAAGCATTCCAACTCATGGAATCACTTGGATAGAAGGGTTTAGAGTGGTGCACATTTCTAGTGTACAACTTTTTCTATCTAGATCTATCTCATGAGAAATGTTTGTTTGAACAACATGAAGATATTTGGTTATGATACAAGAGGTTATGTCATGTATATTTTGATAATTTGGTTAGCATTAGTAAAATTAAAAGAGTAAGAGGTTTGCCAAAACTGTAGAAACCTGTCAATGCTATGTGTAAATAATGTCAATTGGGAAAAATGGAAAAGTTTAGTTTCAAGAGAAAAATCTATTCATCTGATGATATTTTAGAATTCATTACATACTGACTTAAGTGGACCTATACATGTTCAAAGATATTATGGAGATAAATATTTTATTCTATTTGTTGATGACTACTCTAGAATGATGACTATGATGTTTCTTTAAAAAAATATGATGCTTTTTAGCTATTTAAGTGGTATTTGGCCATAGTTGAGAAGGAGATAGGGAAGAGTTTGAAGTGGTTGAGATCTAAAAAATGTGGTGAATTCATTTCCAATAAGTTCAACATATTCTGCAATGAAAAAAGAATCAAAAGATAGATGTCAACACCTAAGACCCCTTCTCAAAATGGAATAGTTGAAAGAATAAATAGATCAATCATGGATTGTGCTAAAACATTGATGATAGAGAAAAATTGGTGTAGGGAAGCCATACAAAGACAAGGGACAAAGGGGTCATTATCTCATCAACAATTAAGATTGGCATCATCATGATTCCATTGGTGATTAGTCATATTAGGTCTTGGTCACTTGTAAAGGAAAATGCATCAAGATGTTTATAAATCTTGTTTGTATTTATCCTATATGACCCTTAGGAGTTTTTCTTTAGTTTGGTTGAATAGGGCTAAAAAAAGTTCTAAACTATGGTTTTAGTATCTTTTTAGTCCTATCTTAGTTATCTAATAAGGTTAGGAGTAGGTTTGCTATTTGAAGCAAAATTGCACTTTGTTGCAAAAGTTGTTAGTAAAATTTTAAAAGTTGCTTAGTAACTTTTTGTCGAGAACATACAAAAACTTGAAAAATGACCTGTAACAACAAAAAATAGTTGTATCCATTGGAGGGATTCTATATTAGATAGGTTTCATCTCTCTCAAGTTAGAGAGCAAAATTGCATGAAAGGGTACTTTTGAATTCAATATAATATACCCTATTTCCATGCATTTTTTTGTAATTGAAATTGGTACAGACCTGTACAAATGTTTTGACACCTACAAGTGACATGGTTGGATAGAGAAGAGAGTTAGCCTACTATTACAATTGATTTGAAGTAATTTCATTAAATTGGGAGAAAGTAGTATTTATTTTTGTAAAACTGTGCTACAAAACCCTTAAAACTAAGGTATCCATCAAAATAGAGCCCTAACTTGACTTCTCACTAGTGGATTTATATGGCCACTTGGACAGATCAAGTTATGATGATGACTAATTAGATTCCACAGGCATAGACCCAAGGGATGGGGTTTACTATGTTGAAAATAGATTGAAGAAGATTATTAAAGAGGGAGATTGTTGAGAATAGATTTATACAAGTATGATCAATATGCTTCAATCATTGTTTTGTCACTGATGTCAAACTTGCTATTTGTTGGTAAGATAACTACTTACATGATCTAAGTACTATCACTTATTTGATTGATGAAGAGGATTTGATCAAAATATGTAGCAATAACACTTAGAGGAAAGGTTAAGTTATGATTATGTAAGGAAGTATAAAAATTAGTTAAGAAAATGATAACATGATGTATTGATAATCTACTTAAGGTTACAAAGACTGGTTACACTAAGAAAGTTTAGAAGAACAAGTTACACATAGTTTGTCTACCAAGCTTGACCAAGTGGATAGTAAGTGCTGAGCAAAGTCAGTGCAAGCCAAATAGAAAATCAATTAGAGTAGAGTAAAAGTCTATTCTAGTGTATGCCAAGAGAAATATTGGATGCTGAATAAAGTTTAGTTGATGTCGAGCACCAGTTAGTTCATGCCAAGTAATTTTATAGAGGATGTCGAGTAATGTAGTATGTGTTGAGTATTAGAAGACAAATAATGCTAAGTGGCTACATTATTTGAAAGATCGTGAATTCGATGGATCTGAGCTGGGAAGTTTATTTTTTTGGATTGCGTGAACCAAGAGGAAGATAACGTTGATGAGCTAGTGGTACAAAATTCAAGGTAAACCATTTTTAGGTGAATTCAAAGAGGATTCAAGGAGAATTTTCTAGAAGAGATATGAAATATAGGGTAGATTCATTGTATCCTACCTAATCTGTCCTAACCCTAAAGTAGGAGATAGAGAATGAGCAGAAAAAGATCTTAATTTCCTATT
The DNA here is from genome assembly GCA_028749045.1 of Cupressus sempervirens. Taxonomy (NCBI): domain Eukaryota; kingdom Viridiplantae; phylum Streptophyta; class Pinopsida; order Cupressales; family Cupressaceae; genus Cupressus; species Cupressus sempervirens. Next base: position 67,951,343 of record CM053783.1, read on the forward strand.
TATAGGAATGGTTGGTCAAAAGAAAAGGTTATCATGTGCAAGAACCTAAGGAAGACAAGGAGTCAAGAGTTATGCTTCATCAAGTGACCTAAGAGAAGAGTCTACGTTGGCATGTTAAGAAAGAAGGATTAAGGGTATGAATGCTTGAAGGGTAAAAAAGCTATTAGAGCTTAAATGTATGAAGACTAAGTAGAATGGAGGACTAAAACAAGAGATCTGTAATCTACAAATGGAGTTGTAAGTTGTTATCAGATCAAGCCTTACTATTACTCTATAATAATTGTATCAGTCTAGGGTAAATCCTTTGGATTAGGGTTGACCTAAGAGTCATTTGTAAATCCTTTAACCAAGTGACATTCCAAGTGAAATATCTAAAGTCCTCTAACAAGGCTCACTCCTAACAGGCTGATTGAAATCATTTAACAGAGTCACATTTAACAATTTGTATTGTAAAATTTAATAGGGTTGGCCTTTCATAGGGCATCACTTTAGAAGAGTGAAAAAGAGTAGCATGTTATTGGTGGGTCTTCACATAAATAATTATGTCAAGTGTGTTGATGAATCTGTTATGTTTCATGTTTACATTTTTGCAAGTTGACTTAACAGTAACCTACAAATTTTTAAGTTATTGCATAATCTTATGGATGCATGCATGATGATAAATGTTTTACAAGTTCACTAAGATGTGAAAATTTTTATTTATAGATCTAGACCTTGGGTAACTTATTCACCCCCTCTCAATTATTCTAAACTATTCCAATAATTGTTATTAGAGCCATCTACTTAAGAGGACTAGTTTAAAGGTACTAGAAGCACAAAAATCAAGATGTCAAAAAAAGAAGTACCCAAGCTTAATAGAGATAAATTTCCTACATGGAAAAGTTTGATGAAGCTACACCTTGGAGGACTTAGAGATCATGCACAATCTACCATTACTACTAAGCATGTTGATCCTGGTGGAGCCCCAACAGCAAAGGATATGAAAAAGAAGAAAGAACATAACTAGACAATGTTGCAGATTGCCTCTTCCCTAAGCTATGCTGAATTTGATGATATAAAAGGTCTTGATAGTGAAAAGAAAATGTGGGATGCATTAACCACCATCTATGGAGGAGACACTAATGTTCTAAGAGCCAAAGGTGAAAGTATTAGAGGTAAGTTTGATGATATGAGAATGGAAGAAGGTGAAAATATTGCTCAATATGTTGCAAGGATAAAATAAGTTGTTAATGTAGTAAGAGGAGATAATGGTAAATTAGATGGTGATACTATACTAAGAAAATTTTTGACAACACTAGTTCCCATTTATGCTATTAGAGTTTTGCAATTCAAGAATTGAGATGTATACCAGGGAATAATCTATCACTTGAAGGTTTAGTAGGTAGACTCACTACTTTTGAGATATCTAATTTTGATAATTACAAACCCAAAAATATTAAAATCTACTTTCAAAGATAAAGTGTCATTGAAGGAACCTAATTAGAAGAAGAAGAAAAAGATAAAGTATGTGTCTAGTCACAGTGATACAAATGAGGAGGATGTAGAACAACTTGAAGGAAAGTTCAAAAATAAATTACCTATCATTTGTTTTAATTGAAATGAGGTTGGTCATATTGCTGCTAGATGTCCAGAGAAGAAGAACTACAGAGGTGGTGACAATTACAAAAGTAGGAGAGATGAAGATAAGAAGGACTACAAAGACAAAGAAAAAAAGTTTTTCTATATTGCTGAAGAGGAAACAAAAGATGAATTTGATTCACTTGATGATGAAGTGGTGTATGTTGCAATGAAGGATAAAATTGATGAAGATGAGGCAACTACACTTGTGACTTGTTTGAACAAGAATGATAGATGGATCATTGGCAGTGGGTGTTCACATCACATGACTAGAGACTAAAGTAAATTCATTACCGTTATGATGGAAATAGTGAAAAATTTGGTAATGATGTACCATGTTTGATAAAAGGAAAAGTTTCTATCAAAGTCACAGATAAGATTCTATTTGACAATGCTTACTATGTTTAAGGACTTAACTATAATCTCTTGAGTGTGTCACAATTGAATAATTTAGGATGTAAGTTTGAGTTTGAAAACAAGATTGCTAAGATATATGGCACAAATGGAAAACTAATTGGGAAGGATGATCAAACTAGGAGTAGTCTATTCTATCTTGATATAAAGGATGCTACTTGTCTAGTTGTAAAATTTCATGATGTATGGTTGTGGCACAAAAAGTTATGTCATGTCAATTTTGATAACCTAGTTAGTATCAGTAACATTAGAAAAATTAGAGCTTTTCCTAATTTGAAGAAGCCTGATAATGTAATGTGGAAACAATGTCAGTTAGGCAAAATGACAAAGTCAAGTTTTAAGAGTAAAACTCATACCTCTAAAGGTATACTAGAGATTGTTCATTATGACTTGTGTGGAAAAATTAAAGTGCAAATCTACAAAGGAGATAAGTACATTATATTGTTTGTTGATGACTATTCTAGAATGATGACAGTTATGTTTCTAAACATAATTTTGATGCTTTCCAAATGTTTAAGTGGTACTTATCAAGAGTTGAGAAGGAAAAAGGTAAAAGTCTAAAGTGTTTGAGATCTAACATAGGAGTAGAATTTACATCAAATGTGTTTGAGATGTTCTATAATGATAGAGGAATCAAAAGATAGACATTTTCCCCTATAATTCCTCCACAAAATGGAATAGATGAAAGGAGGAATAGATCTATAATGGATTGTGCTAGAACACTCATGATGGAGAAAAATGTTTCTTTGAAATACTAGAGAGAGGCTATAAGTACAGTTGTTTATACCTTGAGTCTTGTACAAGTTAAGAAAGGTACTCATTCAATACCTTTTGAACTACGGTATGAATACTCACTTAATGTAAATACTTTAAGGTATTTGAAAGCTAATGTTACATTCTTAAAGACTTTAGGAATGGTAAACTAGATTAAAAATGTGAAGAAGTTATATTCCTAGGATATTCCACAAGAAGTAGAGCTTATAAATGTTTAAATACTAACACTAACAAAATTGTGGAAAGTGCAAATGTAAATTTTGATGAACATAAAGAAGTACATGAGGTTGAACTTATGAAAGAAATAGAAGAACACAAATCATTTGTATACTCTTATGAAGGTATGATTGCTAAAGAAGATGTTGCAAATCAAGCTACAAACCAACATCAAGTTCAGTTACTACTGAGTCACATATTATGAATGTCGATTTGCATTCAGGAACTAATCTACATTTAGATTCAAAGTTGCAAAATAAAGTTGAAGTACATTTAGATTTAGAGATTAGTGGAAATGCTTCACTACCTGACAAAGATGTACACAGTGATTCTAAAGCTGAAAGACAAATTGAAGAAACTAGAGTTGAACCAAGATTGTCCAAATATGTGAAGAGACATCATCCAACTACACAAATTATTGGAGATAAAGCTGCTAGACCAATGACAAGAAATAGATTGACAAATGACACATGTTTACTGAGCATGAAAAAACCTAAATTAGTGAGAGATGCATTAGAAGATGTTGACTAGATTAAAGCCATGGAAGAAGAGATTGAACAAATTGAGAAAAAAAAATATGGACTCTAGTTCCTAGGCCAAAAGACAAAAATGTGATTGGCACTAAGTGGGTATTTAGAAAAAAGCTTGATGAAAATGGTGAAGTCACAAGGAACAAGGCAAGATTAATTTGCAATGGATATGCACAAGAAGAAGGAATTGAATATGGAGAGACATTTTCCCCTATTGCTAGATTGGAAGGAGTAAGAACTTTACTTGCTTATTCAATATACAAAGGTTTCAAAGTTTATCTGATGAATGTTAAATCTACATTTCTGAATGGCATATTGGAGGAAGAAGTTTACATAGAACAACTAGAAGGTTTTTTTGATGTTAACAATAAGAACATGGTACGTAGATTACACAAAGCTCTATATGGTTTGAAACAAGCACCAAGAGCATGGTATGAGAGACTTCATAACTATCTTGTGAAGATTGGATTTGAAAGGACTAATGATAAAAACAATCTATATATGAAGATAGAAAAAGGAAAAGGTATTTTGTTATCTAAAATTTTTGTTGATGATATTATATTTGGAGGTTAGGATGCTTTATGTAAGACTTTTTCAAATGAAATGAAGTAGGAATTTGAGATGTATATGTTTGGAGAGATCAAATTCTTTATGTGTTTGTAAGTATATTAGATGAAATATGGTATATACATCATTTAGTCAAAGCATGTGAAAGAAATACTGAAAACTTTTGGACTAGAGGATTCCAAACCAGTCAATACACCTATGGTAATAGGACACAAGTTGTGAAAGAATCATGATTCGATTAAGATGAATTAAACATTATATAGGTCTATGGTTAACAAATTACAATATGTAGTATATAGTTGACCTACTATAGCATTATCTATAGGAATAGTTGCAAGATTCTCTACTAATCCCAAGAAGAATCACTTGATGGCTATAAGGAGAATAATGAGATATCTAAAAGGAACATAGGAGTTTGGTCTATACTATAAGAAAAATAAAAAAATTGAATTAAGAGCCTATATAGATACTGATTGGTCTAGAAGCATTGATGATAGAAATAGTACTAGTGGAGGAATATTTTTCTTAGGCAAGAGATTGTTTACATGAATTAGCAAAAAACAAAATTGCACATCACAATATACTATTGAAGTTGAATATGTTGTTGCTTTTGTAAATTGTACAAACATTGTATAGATCAAATAGTTACTCAAAGGTATGAAGAAAAAGATCATAGAACTAGTAACACTTTATTGTGATAATACAAGTGCTATGAATATATCAAAGAATCTTGTGACGTGCACAAAGACTAAGAACATTGCAATCAAGTATCATTACTTGAGAGAATTAATTCAAGACAAAGAGGTGAAGATGGAATATATTAACACAAAAGAGAAAATTGTTGATATCTTCACAAAACCATTACTTAAGGATGCTTATGAGTATCTATGAGGTAAACTAGGGGTGATACCCCTATCAAAGGCTATCTAAGTAATAAAAGGAGTGCCCTACATCAAAAAAGTTGATGTTCATATTTTACACATTGATGTTGTGGATATTACTTTAGGAGCTACCTAAAGTAATCAAAGAGCCAAAACTTCAAATCAGTCACAAGTAAAGTGATAGAGGGAGAAACTAAATAAATTCATATTTGCATGTTAAGATAACAAGTCTTTGGCATTTTTGTCAAAAAGGGAGATAATTGTTAATCAAGGGAAATACAAGAAAGAGGGAGATAGTCACTAATCAGGAGAACAAAGAAAGAAAAATTCTAATTCTACCATCTACCTAGTAAGAGAGCGATACAAGAAGAAATTTAGAGGGAGTTATAAGGAAGAGTTTTGTAACCTATTCAGAAGATGGAAGTTGTTGATAGAGGGAGAGATTTCAATACAAGGAATTATTTTCTTTTTGGTATTTTTTTGGTCTTAATATTTTAACCTAGTTAGTTTGGTTGATCAATTTAGTTTTCCATCAATGCCAAAGAGGGAGAGAGTTGAAAATAGATTGATGAAGATTATTAAAGAGGGAGATTGTTGAGAATAGATTGATACAAGTATAATCAATATGCTTCAATCATTTTTTGTCATTGATGTCAAACTTGTTATTTGCTGGTAAGAGAACTGCTTATATGATTTAAATACTATCACTTATTTGATTGATGAAGAGGATTTGATCAAAAGATGTAACAATAGCACCTAGAGGAAAGGTTGAGTTATGATTATGTAAAGAAGTATTAAAGTTAGTTAAGAAAATGATAACATGATGTATTGATAATCTACTTAAGGTTACAAAGGCTAGCTGCACTAAGAAAGTTTAGAAGAACAAGTTACACATAGTTTGTCTACCAAACTTAACCGAGTGGATAGTAGGTGCAGAGAAAAGTCAATGCAACTTGAGTAGAAAATTAGTTGGAGCTGAGTAAAAGTATATTCTAGTGTATGCCAAGAAAAATAGTGGATGTTGACTAAAGTTTAGTTGATGTCAAGCACTAGTAAATTTTGGTTTGTGTCACATAATTTTATAGAGGATGCTGAGTAACACAGTATGTGCTAAGCATTAGACGCTAGAAAATGCTAAGTGGTTGCATTATTTAAAAGATCACGAATTCAATGAATCTGAGCCAACAAGTCTTTTTTCTTGGACTATGTAAACCAGGTGGAAGATAAGGTTGATGAGCTGGTGGCACAAAATTCAAGGTAAACAATTTTTAGGAAAATTCAAAGAGGATTCAAGAAGTTTCTAGAAGAGATATGAGATATAGGGTAGATTCATTGTATCCTACTTAATCTACCCTAACCCTCAATTAGATAATGGAGAATGGGCGGCAAAAGATCTTAATTTCCTATTTATATAAATGGTTGTTCAGAAGCAAAGGTTTTCATGTGTGAGAACCTGAGGAAGACAAGGAATCAAGGGTTTTGCTTCATCAAGAGACCTAAGAGAAGAGTCTACATTGGCATTTAAGAAAGAAGGCTTAAGGGTATGAATACCTGAAGGTTCAACAAGCTATTAGAGCTGAAATGTATGAAGACCAAGCAGAATGGAGGATTGCAACAAGAGATCTATAATTTGCAAATGGAGTTGTGAGTTGCTATTAGATCAAGCCTTATGATTACTCTCTAATAATTGTATAGGTCTAGGTAAATCCTTTGGATTAAGGTTGACCTAACAGTCATTCATATATCCTTTAATGAAGTGACATTCCAAGTGAATGGTCTAAAGTCATCTAACAAGGCCCGCTCCTAACAAGATGATTGAAATCCTTTAATAGGGTCACATTTAATAGTGTGTCTTGTAACCTTTAATAGGGTTGGCCTTTCACAGGGCATCACTTCAGAAGAGTAAAAAACAATAGCATGTTACTGGTGTTTTTTTCCCAAATTTGGTTTCCATGTAAATCATTGTGTCAAGCATGTTGATGAATCTATTATGTTTCATTTTTATATTTCTACAAGTTGATTTAAGAGTAACCTACAAAGTTTTAAGTGATTGCATAATCTTGTGGATGCATGCATGATGATAAATGTTTTATGGGTTTACTAAGCTATGAAAAGTTTTATTTATACATCTAGATCTTGGATAACTGATTCACCCCCTCCCTCTCAGTTTCTAAAGTATTCCAACATGCTATTTTTGCTTCCTTTCCCTAGGCTAAATATCTTAATGTATTTAACATCTAGTGATTGTGTTTGATGGATCATATGGCTAAGAAGTATTGATCTAGCTAAGTGAGAGTGGATTTGGTGTAGTTTGGAGTTAGGTCATTTGTTGGAAACAACAATGAACCCATTTTAGAGTAGTTTCTTAAGAAACCTCACCTAATTAGGCCTATTAGGTTTGTGAGTCTTAGTTCCATTCTAGGTTGCTGGAGTAGGGTTGAAATCTAAAACCTTATAGTCTTCAAGAACTTCCAAAAGGGTATCAGAGTCCCTAATTTACTTTCCAAGTCTTTTGGAGAAATATCAAGTTGTTTGGGAAAAATTGAGTTAGGAGGCTTAATTGATATTAGGCGTAAAAGTACACTTTTTAAAGTTTTATAGTTTTGTGATTGGTGAAGGAAAGTTATTGAAGCATCTTAGTAAGGGTGTCAAGTGGACATTGTGGGAAAGTGGTGAAAGATTCACAAGCCTTTGTGAACACATTTTCAAGATCAAGCAATTTTTCAAGGAAATTGAGCAATATTGCATCATTGTTGAGTAAAACCACCTTTTTCTTCCAAGGCTCTTCATCAAGTGGTATCAAAGCCACCTTGATTGTGATTTAGGAGTCTACATAGGAGAGGATGTCTAAAGGTAAAGAAGGGGATAGGGAGATCCCTTTGAGGGTGACTAACATGGAGTTGGTAAAGATAGTAAAGTAGAAAATGGTAGAAAGTAGATTGGTCAGGGCTAAGAATAGAGCCATGAGAAGAGAGTTGGACAAGTTGAAAGGGAAGGCAAGGAGAGGGGACAATGAAGAGTTAGAGATAGAAGAAGTGGAAGAAGAAGATCCACCTAGACCAAAAAATATGCTAGAAGATCAAAGGGCTATGCTTCCAGCCCTAGAGAGGGTAGGGAAGAAGGAAAAGGGAGACCTACCTATGTTCCATGGTAAGTTGGAACTAGAGGAGTGCATGGATTGTCCGGAGGCGCTTGAAAATCACTTTGAATATGATGACAAACCTACAAACCAAAAGGTTAATATTGCTAAGTCCAAGTTAAAGGGACCAACCCTTAGTTGGTGGAACTTCCTACAGAATGAGAGGGAAGTGGAAGAGAAGGCACTTATATCAACTTGGAAGAGGATAAAAAATGAGATCAAGAAGCAATTCATCCTAAAGGACTATGAGATCATGGTCCATAAGAAGCTACAAAATCTAAAGCAACACAACCTAGATATAAGTATCTATACTCAAGAATTACATTCCTTATCTTTGAAGGAAGGAGTGCATGAAAGTGAGAAACAAAAGTTAGCTAGGTACATAAATAGTCTTAAGTATAGTATTCAAGATGAATTCACTTTAGTGTTTGTGGAGTCTATTCATAAATGTTTTCAATTAGCTTTGAAGATTAAGGATAAAAAAAGAGGAAGGGGGATTAGAATAATAGAGAAGGAAGAGGAACTAATTTTAGAGGAAGGGGCAGGTTTTAGAATAGGAACTTTAACAAAAACTAAGGGGAGTCAAGTAGCCTAGACTAGGAGAAGGACAATTCACCTAGGAGCAACTCTAGAGGTGGTAGAGGTAATAGTAAGGGAATATTTGGAGGTAGAAGTCAAGGTGTCTTCATAGAGAAATGCTTCTCCCGCAACCAAGTTGGTCACCAATCCTTTAGGTGTCCAAACAAGGAAAATACTAATGTGGTAATCAGAGGGGTGATAGGAGGATCCAATTAACACATGAGGCACAAGAAGATGATTGTCAAAGTAAAACCTCCTACCACACCACACAATCAAGGTCTGGTGATCTAGAAAAAGGTGAGTGCATAATGTTTAATAGGACTTTTCTAAAAGAACCAATTAAGGAACCACAATAGAGGAAGTCTTTATTTAGGACTAATTGTAGGGTGCATGAGAAAGTATGAAATGTTTTTATCGATAATGGGTCTACTAAAAGCCTAGCATCCACTGAGATGATTAAGAAGCTTGGACTCAGAACAATCCCTCACCTTATAAAGTCTCTTGGTTGAACAAAGAGCAACATATTGTGGAAGATGAACAATGTTGGGTAGATTTCCAAATAGGAAAGTATAGAGATAAGATTTTATGTAAATTTTTAGGTATGGATGCATGTCATCTACTTCTTGGAAGGCCTTGATAGTTTGATGTGGATGCCAAACATGGGGGAAAAAAAATGTCTATACTTTAACCAAGGATGGAATTAGTTACACAAGGAAGCCCTTACTTGATAGTGAGAAGAAAAGAGTCTTGAATGTCCTATTGATAGTAGAGAAGGAGTTCCTAAAGATCCTTAAGGAGAAGGATATACCTTATTTTTCTATTTTAGTAAAACCAAAAATAGAGCCTAGGTTGAAGACTATGAACCAAGAACCTTTGAGGAAGGTAGGGCCTAAAGAACTATAAGAATTGTTGCAGTAGTACCATGGAATAGTAGTAGATGAGAGATCTAATACCTTGCCACCCAAGAGAGACATAAGCCATTGTATAGATCTAATCCTTGGTAACACATTGCCAAATAAAGGTGCCTATAAATTAACTCCAAAATAGAACACTAAGATTACAAAATAATGATTCATTAGGAAAAGTATTTGTCCTTGTGCAATCCCTCTAGTTTTGGCTCCTAAGAAGGATGGTATACAAAGACTATGTACAGACTCTAAAGCCACTAATAGGATAACAATAAGATATAGGCTCCCCATGCTTAGAATGGAGGACCTCATGGATTGCCTTGGTGGAGTGAGCTATTTCTCTAAGATTGACTTAAGGAGTGGTTACCGCCAAATAAGAATAAGGGAAGGGGATGAATCAAAGACAACCTTTAAGACCAATGAGGGCTTTTTCAAATGGGTAGTCATGCCTTTCGGCCTCTCAAATTCCCTTAGTACCTTCATGAGGCTAATGAATGAAGTCCTCAAACCCTTCATATACCACTTTTTAGTAGTCTTCTTAGATGATATCCTAATCTTCAAAAGGGATAGGAATGAATATTTAATCCACCTGGACATGGTATTGAAGAGATTACATGAAAAACATCTAAAGATAAATTTTGGAAAAATGCATATTTTTGCAGGAGGAACTAATATTTCTTTGTTTTTTCATCTCTAAGGGACACTTGAAGATGGATCCCTCAAAGGTGGAAGATATTCTAAACTGGCCCACTCCAAGAGCTACAGGTGAGGTAAAACAATTCATGGGCTAGAAATCTTTTATAGGAAGTTTATAAGGGATTTTAGTGGAGTTTTGTACCATTGATAAAAACTATCAAAGGGGGGAGAAAATGTCAGTTTTTATGGATAGATAGAGTAGATAGGTCTTTTGAATACCTCAAAAAAAGAGTGGCCCAAAAACCCACACCAGTATTGCTAGATTTTCACAAAGTGTTCACCATTGAGTTTGATGCAAGTAACAAAGCCATAGGTGGTGTTTTAAGTTAGGAAAGTAAGCCGATGGCCTTTTTTCAATGAAAATTTGAATGAGGCTAAGAAAAAATACTCCACTTATGACTTAGAGATGTATGCCATGGTCTAGTCACTCAGAAAGTGGATGCACTAAGTTTTACCAAAAGAATTTGTTGTTTATACTAATAAATGTGCTTTGAGCTTCTTGAACAAGTAGGAAAAGTTGAATCACATGCATCTTAAATGGGTGGACTACTTACAAGAATTTACTTTCACCATCAAGCATAAAAAAGGGGTGGCTAACAAGGTATAGGAAGGGTTGAGTAGGAGAAATCTTACCATTTAGAAGGTACATTAGGAGAGTGTTGGCATTTTAGCACCAAGGGACATGTACCTGTTGGCTTGGTTTTTCACTCTTTATATTTTGTCACACCCTATAGTGAAGAACCCTAGCTTTGCATTTAAATTTTGTGAAATTTATTAAAACCCTAGGTAAAATCTTCAAATTTCATAAACCCTTGTTTTGGTGCCCTAGTTCTCAAAATAGTGGAAAGTAATATTTTAATAAAATCACATGGGAAGCCTTTATCCTAAGTTTTCTTTTTTCCCGCAATCATTTTATTTACTTTTCATGAAATAAAACCTTTCATTTTAAGCAATGCCCTAACCATGGTTATTTCCTAAGTATTTGGTGAAACATTTCAACTATGGTGGTTTGTTCCTACTGACTGTTGATCTTGGGAAGATCAATGGTGGGTGCATGCCTAGAAGATTAATTTTCTTGAAGTTTATGTAATGCAAGCAAGCATCTTTGTGCCATGTAGTGATTCATGATAATAACTCATTTACTATGCCACAAAGACTAGAGAATGTCAAAATTTGTTAGAACTTTTTTGAATTGTTAGAGCATGTTCAAATTTTTGGCAATCTTATAGGTCGAGTTGGATAGTGAGGTCAGGATGGGACATCATATCATTGAGCCATTCATATTGGGAAGATCAATAGTGGGTGTATTATGAATTTATAAAGATGTGCAAAGTTTAACCAAAGTGGTAAAGTACATTGGTGACATGTGTCTCCAGTGATGTCACAAAGTTGATATAGTTCAAAGGACATGAGATACATATATCATTGATCTTGAGGAGATCAACGAGTAGCACTTACCCACAATGTGAACAAGCTCAAAGTTTAGATAAAGTGGGAAAGTGTCTTCTTTCCACATAGTATGTGATGAGGTCATGGACCCACAATTTTAATAGGTAATAATGTAGTATGTAAAAGTGGCAACTATTAGAACATGCTGTAAAGAAGTAATGCATTTATTAGTTAACATTGCTAATTGGATTTTAAAAAAGGATGATCTATATGCACCATTGATCTTGGTAAGATCAACACACAACACATTCTCACAAAAAAAAAAGTGAAGGAACTTTAATCAAATCCATAAAGCACCTACATGCCATGTGGTAAACTGGGACTGGTCATTGAAGAGATTGTTGAATCATACTAGGGTGCAAAAGCACGATGATATGGAGTGCAATGATTGGTAAGATAGTACATGTATTCGCCAATCCAAAAAATGAGTGTACCAATGGGCCCATGATACAAAAAGCATGAACTACAAGGTTATGAGAATTTTCATGATCATTGATCTTTGGAAGATCGATGATCAATGCTTCACCACTTTGTGAAGATGCATGAACTTTATAGAATATGGGAATGCGTCTGTTTGACATGGAATATTTTCCAAAGTGTTATGCAACTTTTCTAATTTTGAATTAAGTCATATAATGCTTTATAATTGACAAAGAAATTTAAATTTCAAAGTGCAACATGAAAAATAATTGTTAAAAGCATTAATTATGTTCAATGCCACTTCATGTGAATTTAATGTTATAGTAAATTTCTAAATTCACCATTTTTGAGCTAGAAGATTGCAAAATTATCACAACACTAGTATTTGCAAAGCTAGGGCAAGAATTTTGAAGGTTTTTAGCAAGTTGTAGAGTGATTTATAGAGGCAAAAGGGCAAAGAAAAGGCATAGGTAAGTTATCTGAAACTTGTCAAAATTGAAAAATTGTGGTCATATTAGGTAAATAAAAATGCCTCCTTGCAAGGATTCTTCTAGCAAAGTAGACTTTTTAAAAAGAGTAGTTCATGATAATTTTCTATAGCAAATGTATCCATTAGTAAATGAATCAACTAAGGGTAGAGAATTTATTCTGAAAACCCTAGGTTATTAGTTAGTGTGGGTTTCTATGATAAGGTAAATTACTTGAGGGATGTAGAAGTATCTATGGGAGGCTTGGAACTTTTCAAAAAATGATTTGCAGATAGGAAATTAGATACTCCAATAAGTAATGTCTGGGAATTTGACATAGGCAAATTGATTGCCCGTGGATTTTTCTTTGATGGTGACCTACTAGTAGATATGGCCAAGAAATATGACCCAATTACGAGGGTGGTAAAGAACCATGTAGGGGATAAGCTTTTTACGGTTTCACCTAAGTTGATTAGAGATGTTTTTAAGTTAAACTCTAACCATGCTATCAATGAGAAATTTGACATGGAATATTTTCAAGCCAGATATGATGCACAAAGGGTGTATTTAAAGTGAGGACCATTACAAAAACATTTTTCTAAGATTGGATCATTGCCTTCAGTCACACTATATACCCCCAAGCGCTTATTGAAAAAGTATTTTAATCCTACGACACATGCCTTATAATTTTCCCATTGCAAAATCTTTGGTATGGATGAGCAAGATCACATCTAAGGCTCTATTGTTCTTATCATAGCTCAAAATCTGTAGTACAGGATGAGTTCAATTCTAGATTTTGCTTCTTTCTTAGCTGAAGAAATTCACAATAGTCTAATTGGAATAGTGCAGGCTAAGGTTACTAGGCCTTTTTGCTGGTACTCAATGTTAATTTATATCTGCCTATATAAAGGAGTCATTTTTTTCTCCAAAGAAATGAAACTGGAATTGGAGAGAGATGGAGAAAGGCTCCCAGTTTAGTTATGGAGTGCTAACATGACATGGGAGGTCATTGATGCTAGTTTTTCTAGATTTGATAGGTACTTTACCTTAAAGATCAGATTATTGTTGAGAGGGGATAGCCCTAAAATACCACAGTCCTTATTAAAATTGATAAGACCTAAAGATCATGCTAAGGGACTATTGGTAAGCCACAATTAGGGAGATATCATTCCCTATAATGTTTCTACTATTTTAAAAATTTATGGCTTCTTGGGATGACCCCATGTGTTACCATACTAGGTGCCTTTGAAGGTAGGAATTGTAGAATTATTATGGCAAATCGGATCAATTGATGAGATAGATTTGTTAGGAAGATCCAAAGGTACTTTCTTTCTAGTAGTTACTATCATTCATGATTTTGTGTTTGTCAAGAAGGGATGAAGAAATTTGGGTAAATTCTTAGGTAAATATCAAATGGCCCAATACAATGTTTGCTTTGTTGATTCAGAGGGATTCTATGACCTCCTCAGAGAAAGGAGTATGGCTAAGGCCCAAATACAAATTGTGTATTTTCTTGAGGATGTAATTAGGAATAAATTCTCATTGCAAGAGCAAGAGGTCAGAACAAAAAAGTGGATAGTTTAGAGCTAAGTCTTAGATTTCATAAATGCTTTTGATCCAAAATATGATCCTTTAGTTCATAAGAAACATTGGGGAGTGAAAATAGATATGTTAATAAATAACTTTGTTGGGATCATGTAAACACTACATGAGAAAAATAAAACTTTAGCAAACTCATATCTAGATACAGTTGTTGAGGTGGAGAGAAGACTGGCTAGCAAGATGAGTGTGACCTCAAGCCAATACACATTGCAAAAAGGGGTAGGTATGTAGTGGCTCAGAATATATAGTATGTTCCTCCATACATGAGGCCAAGATCAGAAAGCCCACCTAATACAAATGCCCCCAAGAAGTAGAGTTTGGAATAGGGATCATCTTCTCATGCTGAAGAATATTCACCATCCTAGACTCCCCTCAAAATAGATGATGAGGCATCTCTAAGAGAAGAGCTGCGACAAATTGGAGGGGAAAGGGACATTGTTATTATTACTATTGATATTGAAGGAGAAGTTCCTAAAGAGCCTCTTATGCCATCTTTAGACTTTACTATTGTAGATTATAAAGTTAGGGAGATAGACCCTGTAATTGCACAAGCCTCCAAAAAATTTGTTGATGATGAAATTTTGTAAAGTGTAGAGCCTTTGCACAATTTATGTGGAGAAGAATTATTGGCAATTTTGAGACTAAATGTAAATCAATAAAAGTAGAGCAGCTAGATGGGTTGGATTCTAAGATTGAAGATGAACTTAAGGCTAACTTCATGGAAGAGTTTATCCAATTGACCCCTAAAAGGGGAAGGCAACTCCTAAAGGACTCAGAAGTTTTAATATTACTTGAATGGGACATAGCTAATGCTATGATTTTTTACTCCATTAGGAAAGAGAAGGATACTCTATATACAACTAAGGAGAAAATTTTGCAAGAACATAGAGGTTTAAAATATAGTAATGAACACTAAGCATTGGTGCTTTGGTCTATCAAAAAGATAGATAAGATGGATACAAGAAGTCTCTAGTGCTGAGCATACAAGTAGTATCATTGTTTATAGGGTAGATGAAGTAGATAGTGAGAAGGTGAATAAAATGACTAGGAAAATGATGGATTTTGGGGTGGTAGTTACTAGGAAGGATAAAATTAAATTTCTAAGTTAAATGCCAAGTTTGAAGAAATATTAAAGGCATATGAGGAGAGAGGGAACAAAATACATCAGCTAGAAAATTAGGTATCCCAAATGGATAAACAATTAGGGAAGAGAAAAGTGGGAGAATCTAGTAGGCCCCAAATTACTTATCCTTAACCATCTGTGGAACCTTTTAAATCCACTCCTCATGTTGAGATTTTAGATACTCCCCAAAGGCCAAAATTTTATACTATAGAAGACTTTGAAGAAGAAAAGAGTAAGTTATTGGCATTACATGTGGAGTTTAATGTGCAATATGAGGATAAACTAAGGAAAATTCTCATGTATTTAGTTAATAAAATTTATTAGCCATCACTTTATGAGCAAATAATGAAGGCAATAAAAATTTGGGATGAGATGAAGGCAAATGATGAAGCCTTGAAGCCAATTGTTAATAGATGGAGTAAAAGGAGTAAAGAGATTAGTCTTTTATGTTTTTCTATTATCAGTTTATCTTGTGAGCATATAGAAAAAACTTATGATATTGCCAATGATCTCTTAGAATTTGATGATAAAAGAGTTGAGCTTCAAAAGATAATTGTTAATTATCTTTACAAATATAAGAGTGTTAATTTTAGACTTTTCCCACATGCCATAGACAAGAGGGACAAATTAAAAAATAAAGAAGAATGGGCTCAAGAATTGAACGATTTATTCTGTCTTCAAATGAATAATATCATAAATGAGAAAGGGAATGCATGGTGGGCAACTACAACTGAAGAAATTGTAAAGGTGCAATTATTTTATGATTCTCTAAGGAAAGATTTTGCTGAAATTGATAGAATTGGGGAATATGTAATTAAAAGGCAACAGGATATTCTAAGCTTTAACTAGCCAGATGACATATCTTTTAGCAAGTGGATGATAAAATTTATCCATGCTAGACAGTTAGAACTTGATGAAATTGATGATGATCAAAATGAAATCTAAATAATTGATACATTAGTACAAGTGGAAGAAGACAAGAATGGACAAGCAATTTTAGCTGTTGAAATTGAGATTCAAACTAATTATACAACAATAGAAGAATTTGAGGTAATTGTAATTTTGGTAGTATGTGATGATGATGATGGAAGTTGTCGAGTTAAAGTAACCTTGTAGACATCTAATTCAGATAAATCATGTGTAGTTCCATTGGCTACATCTTTTGAGGAGCTACAACATCCATAAAGCCAATCATTAAATTCTCAGCAATGAAGAAACATAACAAGGTGAAATGGAAGTGGTCGCTATAAAGGAATATTCATGATGTAAATATTCTGTTGCACAAATTTTTGTCTTTTATGACAATAAAAATGTAAATATCTTTTTGTCTTAAGGACAGCTCTTAGTACTCTCTAAGCCTGAATCTTGTTGCATCTCACACTATATAAGTGAGATCCCAAGGCTAGAGAAGAGGTCCAAGTCATTGCATAATTTTAGTTTTACTCTGTTTTGTTTGGTCCTGTATTGATGTAAACTTTATGATGTATTTTCTCTACAAGTATCTAAGAATACATTAATATTACAAGATCTTGACTTCTTATCTTGAGTCATTTTGAGTTCTATTACAGTTGTTATATAATTTTCAAAGGAAATTAATGTAAAGATGAGTTGTCCCCATCTATTTTCGTCTTGAATTGTGTCTTCATTTTTATTACCTAGTTATTTGAAATTGCATGAGCAAAGCTCGTTCAATTGAATACAATTAGGCTAAATTTTCACTATTTCTTTTAATTCAATGGATTAGGTGAGTGCTTCAGTGAATATGATAGGATATCCATGGTAGTAGAGAGGATATGTGTAAAAATGAGTTTCAATGAGAATCACTAATAATATTGATTGTAATGTAGTCAATTAGGTCAAAATTGAATAGACTCTAAATCCCAATGGATGAGGCACTGATTAACTACTTCAATTCGAAGAAACCATGAATAAGCATCAAGCTCAAAATTAAAATCAATTTTTCTTTAAATGTTGAAGAATGCCAAAGCTGGTCATCACTTGTTTACATTTAAGTTGTGAGTCTTAGATAACTGCTATTGCCCATAATTATTTGTAGATCTAAGAAAAATTGTGACCAATCTGAGGTAAGGGATGTGTATTGTTATAAAATGTCATGGAACGATTGAAATATGCATGTAGTATCACATTGTAAATCTTTCATCCCTTAGGTGCACTCACCTTAGTTTTGTAGAGCAAAAAGAGTAGAATTTTTTTCATGATTTTGTTGAAGTTGGGTCCAAATCTGAAGCACACATAACTATTTATGGGAAGTAGCTAATCCTTAGGTTGTTTTAATCTTTATTATCTTGGTATTAAGTATTTTTCTACTTAATAGTGTAAATAACACCAACAATACCAAAATGATGAAGACTTCAAGACTGCATATGAGGTTTATTTAGAACTTGGGGATAGGTATCACAATGAATATTCTAATTTTCTCATTCAAGAAGGTCTTTTTAAAGTTATTTAGTTATACATCCCTAAATGCTTTATAAGGGATAATATAAGAAAATAAAAATATAGTGGCAGCCTATTAGGTCATTTTGGCCTAGATAAGAATCTTGAACTAGTAAGAAGATTTTATTATTGGCCTAAAATGCAAACATGTGTTAGGAGATTTTGTTGAAAGTTGCATGGTATGCCAAAGGGCTAAAGGAGTAAATTCTAATGAAGGATTTTATAAACCTCTACCAATACCCTCTAAACCTTGTGACTCTATAAGAATGGACTTTGTATTAGGTTTACCAAAGACCAAGAATGGTTTTGACAAAATTTGTGTTGTTGTAGATAAATTTTCAAAAATGGAAAACTTTTTTCCATGTAAAAAAACTAATTATTCCTTTAGCATTATAGGGATATTATTCAAGGATATTGTGAGACTTCATGGGTTACCTTTAACTATTGTGTCTAATAGGGTCTCCAAGTTCATTGGACACTTCTAGAGGACTTTGTGGAAAAGAATAGGAACCAATCTTGCCATGTTTTTAGCATACCATCCACAATCTGATGGTCAGATTGAGGTCACAAATAGATCACTTGGTAATCTTCTTATATGTCTAACCAAGGACTATGGAACATCATGGGACACTACACTACCTCAAGTAGAGTTTTCATATAACGACTTGACAAATAGGAGCACTGGATGAAGTCCTTTACAGATTTTGTATGGGACACGCCTTAGAGGATTACTTGAACTTAGGGAGCTACAAAACATTGGTAGAAGAGTGCATTGGATGATGACTTTGTATGATTCATCAAGGATATACACCAACATGTTAGGGAAAGACTACAATAGACCACTATAAAATACAAGCAAGCAACATATGTGAAATGGAGACATGTGTAGTTCAAGGTGGGAGACTTGGTGATGATACATTTGAAGAAAGAAAGACTTCTTAAGAGTAGATATACAAAGCTACATATGAATGAGATAGGAACATTCAAAATCTTGACACAATGTGGCCCAAATGCATACAAAATAGATCTTCCACCCTAAATTTCTCTTTCTCTCATTTTTGATGTTTTTGATATTTATGCCTATAAAGCTATCAATACTAAGGATTGTGTTGCAAGACAAAGTGGGGTTGAATCTCAAGAAGCTCTCAAAGATTTACCAATCCAAGATCCACCAAGCATTGAATGCATTGTCGAAAAAAGGATTAGCAAACAAAAAAGGAGACATGTGTGATATGAATAGTTGGTAATGTGGCAAGGAAAATATTTGGAGGAAGCCACTTAGATGACAAAGGCTTAGATTGAAAATATTGGAGCAAAGTTTTCCACCATTCCAACTTAAGGGACTTGAGTTCAATTGGCTAGAGGAGTATCATGTAGGGAACCCATACAAAGAAAATGAACAAAGGGGTCATCATCTTATCAAAAACTAGGATTGGAATCATCATGATTTTATTGGTGATTAGTCTTATTAGGCCTTGGTCACTTGTAAAGGAAAATGCATCAAAATATTTATAAATCTTGTTTGTATTTATCCTATATGACCCATAGTTAGGAGTTTTGCTTTAGTTTTATTGAATTTAAAGTAAAAAAAAAAGGTCTAAACTATGGTTTTAGTATGTTTTTAGTCCTATATTATTCATCTAATAAGGTTAAGAGTCAGCTTTTCTATTTGAAGCAAAACTGCACTTTGTTACAAAAGTTGTTAGCAACTTTTTGTCAAGAAGTTGCAAAAACTTGAAACATGACCTCCAATAGCCAAATATGGTTGTAGAAATTGGAGGGAGGCTATATTAGATAGGTTTCATCCCTCTCAAGTCAAAGAGCACCATTGTACAGAAGGATACTTTTGAAATACATAATATATACCCTGTTTCTGTGCATTTTTGTTGTAACTGCAACTGGTATGGACCTATATAGATGTTTTGACACTTGCATGTGACATGTCTAGAAAAAGGAGAGAATTAGCATGATATTAAAATTTATTTTAAGTCATTTCATCAAATAGGGAGCAAGTAGTGTTGATTAGTGTAAAAATGGTATATAAAACTCTTAAATCTAGGGTATCCATCAAAATAGAGCCCTAACTTGACTTCCCACTAGTGGATTTGTATGACCGCTTGAAGGGATCAATTTAGAATGATGAATAATAAGATTCCATAGGAATAGGCCTAGGGGATGGGGTTTACTATGTTTTCTTCCTTTCCCTAGGCTAAATATCTCAATGTATTTAGTATCTAGCAATTGTGTTTGAAGGATCAGATGGCTAAGAAATATTGGTTTGGCTAAGTGAGAGTCAATTTGATTTAGTTTGGAGTCAAGGAAATTATTAGCAACAAAATTTCAATTCCATGAACACATTTTAGAATAATTTCTTAAGAAACCACACCTAATTAGGCCTATTAGGTTTGTGAGTCTTAGGACCATTTTGGGATGCTGGAGTAGGGTTGAAATATGAAACCTTGTATTATCTAAGAACTTCCAAAAGGGTAGTAGACTCCTTAATTTACTTTCCAAGTCATTTTGAGAAATATCAAGTTGTTTGGGAAAAATCAAGTTATGAGGCCTAATTGACATTATACCTAAAAGTGCAATTTGCTAAGTTTTATAGTTTGGTGATTGGTTAAGGAAAGTTATTGAAGGATATTAATAAGGGTGTCAAGTGGACATTGTAGGCAAGTGGTGAAATATTCACAAGCCTTTGTGAACACATTTTGAAGATCAAGCAATTTCTCAAGGAAATTGAGCAATATTGCATCTTTGTTGAGTAAAACCACCTTTCTCTATCAAGTATCTGCATCAAAAATGTGTCACTTATATACTAGAGAGAAGTTTTAAGTACCTCTATTTATAACCTGAATAGAGTGCAAGTCAAGAAAGGTACAAATGCTACACCTTTTGAATTATGGTATGAATATGTACCAAATGTGAAACATTTCAAAGTTTTTGGAAGAAAATATAACATACTTAAAGATAATAGAAATGGAAAAATTAATGTGAAAATTAATGAAGGCATATTCCTAGGTTATTCCTCTAAGAGCAAATCTTATAAGTGTTTGAACTCTAACACTAAAATACTTGTGGAAAGTGTAAATGTGAAACTAGATGAGCATATAGAAAGGAATGATGTTGATTACAAAACAAAACCTAAAGATTATAGTTCATTCATATATGTGAATGATAGTGCTTCTAGCACTCCACATGAACAAGAAAATAAAGTTGCAGATCCTTAATAGACTAGAAATTCCAAGTTATAATAGCCAGTTGCCAAGTAGCAGAATGTGGGCATCAAGCAATAGGGAAATGATGTCGAGTCACAAATAGAGGAAGCCAAACATCAAGAAGATAATGTTTAGTGTGCATAACATGAATCAAAACCTAAACAAGAGAGAGTAAATGAACTTGAAACCAATTTTCAAGATGAATGAGTTCAAGAACAAGAAAGAGAGGAGCATGTATTAGAGAAATATGTGATAAGACACCATGAACCTGAACAAATCATTGGAGATAAAGAATATAGTGTTATGACAAGGAAAAGAATCAAAAGTGATACATGCTTACTTTGTGAATTTAAGGCCAAATCTGTGAAAGATACTTTGGAGAATGAAGATTGGATACAAGAAATGGATGAAGAAATTGAGCATATAGAAATAATAAAAAATGGACTATGGTACCCAGACCTAAAGACAAAAATGTTATTGAAAAAAAGTGGGTATTAGGGAACAAGATAAATGAAAATGGTAAGGTCACATGGAACAAGGCTAGAGTGGTATGCAAAGGTTATACACAAGATGAAGGTGTTGAATATGGTGAAAAATTTACCCCTATAGCAAGACTAGGAATTATGACACTATTTTCATATTCATCTTATAAAGGATTTAAGGTATATCAGATTGATGACAATTCTACATTTCTGAGTGGGATACTTGAAGAAGAAGAATACATAGAACATTTTGAAGGATTTGCGGATCCTAACAAGAAAAATATGGTGTGTAAGCTATACAAAGCTTGATATGGTTTGAAACAAGCCCCTAGAGCATGGTATGAAATATTTCATAACTACTTGGTGAAGATTGGTTTTACAAGAACAAATGATAACAACAATCTGTACTTAAAAATTGGCAAGAAAAATGAGGTATTGTTATTTGAAATTTTGGTTGATGATATCATATTCAGAGGAAAGGAAACATTATGAAATTTTTTTGATGATGAAACAAAAAAGGAATTTGAAATGTCAATTTTTGGAGAGATCACATTCTTTTTTGGCTTACAAGTATATCAAATAAATAGAGGTATCTTCATTACTCAATTCAAATATATCAAGGAGATACTAATTTTTTTTGGGATGGAAGATTCCAGACCAGTTAATACACCTATGGTTACTAGACATTAATTATTTAAGAATAATGATTCTACTTATGTGAAATAGACATAATACAAATCAATTATTGGAAAACTGCAATATGTTGTTCATAGAAAACTTGATATTGCATTAGTAGTTGGGATAGTTGAAATAGTTTCAACTAGTCCTAAGGAAAATCATATGAGGGAAGGGAAAAGAATATCAAGATATGAAATCAACATGACTATGGATTGTATTACAAGAAGAATGACTAGTTTGAATTGAGAGTATTCAATAATTTTGATTGGGTAGGAAATGTTGATGACATAAAAAACACAAGTAGAGGTGCATTCTTTCTCAGAAAGAGACTGATTTCATGAACAAGCAAGAAGTAGAACTATATTTCCCAATCAACAGTTGAAGTTGAGTATGTGGTAGCAATAGTGAATTGTTCAAATATCATATGTGTAATACCCCTAAATTGGCACATGCTAAACTGATTTCAGTCTGTCAATCTTACTTAAAGTTCTATTATACTAGGTAATTTTGATTTTGATAATCTCTACACAACCTAAGTGTCAAATGTAGAAAATTATTAATTTGCATTAATCACATAATTTATTTAATTCCTAAGTATTGACTTAAATTAGCTAAGTGAAACCTGTTGATTGAGTTTTATTTAATCATAAGTCTTAGTGCTTTCATTAAATTAAAATCACCCCTTTAGCTAATATAAATGAGGAATTAAATATATTTGATTTAATTAATACACCCTCATTCTATTTATTTATTCAATTAATTAGATTAATCAATTATGAGGTCACATTTTACCTTTTTAAATAAAATATCTTCATCAATATTCTTCTTCAATTCAGAAATGGAAAAATTGAGTGGATTGGAATCAGAAAAGGAACTAGATTAGTTAACTTTTTTATTACACTCAGAAGCGATCAGTTAACTTCCTTTTCACAAGGGAATTTTCTATTTTGACTGAATCTCATCTTCAAATCTCAACCGTTCATTCAATTTGATCTCAACCATTGATCAAATTCTAGGATTCTATTTGAGAAACCTTCAACTCCTCATTTTAGAGGATGTGCATGAAAAATATCGAATTTATGTCAATTTGATTACTCAATTTCTTGCATTCAAATTTGTTCTTGTTTTCATATACTTTCTTATATAGCTTAAAATGCATCCATTTAGATTAATTTTCTTATTTTATTCTTAGATTAATCTTGCATTCATCTAGATTAAATCCTTTGTATTAGGTGGTCTAATTTCTAATCTCTTGATTTTGAGAGTGGACAACAAAATGTATCTAGTTAGGAGGCAACAGATCGATTTGTTAGATCATACCAAATGGACAATCCCATGCTTATTTTAGGATGTCTCTAGCATTTAAAGATCATGTTGAAGTGTGTGGTAAATTCAAAGGCCCACAATTAGCACATAAGTTTCTAGTGCCCATCGTGGGGCCTGAAAAATCAAATTTCTAGCCTCTACTTTTGATCATTTTTTGATTTTCTGATTTTTCTAATGTCTGTCCATACAATTCAGTGATTTCTCACATGATAAGATCAATTCTCATGTGAAGAAACAAAATCCTTTCCTATAGTTTTGTACTTTCTCTCATGAAAAGTGTATTCTTGCATGGTTTCTTGTGTGGTACAAAACACATTCTTTTGTGGGATTGTGTAGAGGCTCACACAAAACTCAACACTAGTAAAAGTAAATTGCAATTTTTAGATTCTATTTTTCATCATGTTGATTGATCTAAAACTTATTTCTAAAGCAATTTATTTTTTATTTTTGATTTTTGAAATAGCCTAACACTGGTGTGCAAATTGTTTGTCAAAGATACCTTATCATAAACATACATACGGTACTGATAGTTTGATTGCAAGATGTTTAGTCAAAGAATATATTTAAACCCACTTAAACAATGTGTCTTTTTAATGCTTTCTTACACACATAGTTTAATAGAGATTGTGAGCTTTGTAGGCCACTAGATAGAGGAATAGGGGAGCATGCTCTTTACTACTTGGAAGTGATGCCCAAGAGTAAATCAGAAACCTAGACACCCAAGGGAGGCAACAAAGTTAGTGGTTCTCCTAAACAAAGCTTTTTATGAAGAGATGATGACTTACTTTTAGGAAAATCCAAATCTTATAAAAAGATGTGTTGGGATTGATAAACTAACTTAGTGATGAACATGTTCCATGTGTTTGGGTAACATGACAAGGTAGAGGAGTATGCTCTTTTCCCTTTGGGAAAATTAGAAACTTTGACCCTTGAATCTAAGCCACTACTTTGAATCAACCTTTAGAGGGCCTACTGGAGTGATCGAACCTCTAGGAACAACCCAAGTGAGCACACACCTTTTACTAGTGATTCCAACTCACTACAATAGAGAAGCTTTGTAGAGAGAAAGATTCCAAAGCCATGTTAATTTCCTCTTTTTCATTCTGATATCACATTTAAGAGGCTCTCTCTATTGCACTAGGTGTTACTGCCCCTAGGTTTTCTAGTCAATCGTGTGCACTTACAAATGTTGGTGTGGGCTACTAGCCTCAACTTCATTCATAAAGCCACTAGGGATTAATGTGAATGGAATCCAAGTAATTTTTTTAAGATAGTTTCTGCTCAGTTTACCTCTGAAAGGGGGCATAATCTTTGTGCAAGGAGGGGGAAGAATCTCTTTTGTAGATACTCACCATAGGCATGTACCTAGATGTTGGAAGGTGGTATACACCCTTGACCTATGCCACAAGGGTGCTCAATAACCATATGTTTTATTGAGTCCTTGGAATACACTATAAACATGGGTGCCCTCTAGTGGGTTGACATGACTGTGTAAGGTGAACGCATGCAAATAAGTTGTGAGACACATGTTTTTCTTTGACTACCATTTTTGGTTATAGGGATGACAAGTGTCTTTTTGGAGCCTATCAACTGTCCATGCCAACCCAACAACAAAAGGTCAAGACTCCGCCCATCCTTCTAAGCTGCTTTGTCCTCAGTTGTATTATTTAAGGCTACTATTTACATTTCTTGTCTAAAAAAAAAAAACTATTTACTTACAAACCAACTTGATGTCCAAAATCTAAAAATGATGGCCGTATTTGCTTCAAATTTACATTGTCAATCCTCTATTTAGAAACTACCAAAATCATTGAAAAGATCTTCAAGTATAGTCCAAACCTAGTAGTTTTCTCCTTTTCTTTCTTGTATTTTTGCAAAATTTGACATAAGAAAACTTTCTGTCTGCATTTTCTCAATTGGTTCTATGTGCTTCCTCATGTGGTTATCTATATTTCCTCACAAAATGTTTTTCCAAAACACTAAAATTGTGAGTCATAAACTTGCCTTACTATCAATTTTCCTTTCCTTGTGTGGCTTTGTCCATATTCTCGCATGAGAAAACTTTTACAAAATTGTTGTTTTGAATTCTTGCCTGGTTCATTGTGTTTCCTCATGTGGTTCTTTGTGAATCTTTGCACAATATTTTTTCCTAAAACTATCAAAATTGCTCTTCTAGAGGTGTTTTCCCATATTGTTGTCTATATTTCCTCACTTGGAAGGAATTTGCTCATGCGATTCTATCAAAATTTGTCCAAAAAAAATGAGATATTCTGAGCTTCCTCGTCAAAATTTGATCCAAATCTAATCTGCATTTGAAAACATTTAGTCATTTCTCTATTTGTAACATCATCAAACTCTAAGTTCTTGCTTAGTTGATCACTTGCAATTCACACACAAACTAGTCTCCTTACTTGGTTGTCTTATTTTTCTCACTTGTGCTTGTTATACCTTGCATCGCAATAGTCAAAACTATTGGCTATTCTAGCCATTTCTTAGAATATTTGTACCTAGACATACAACACGCTTGCTCACTTTGAGATAATGTTCTAGTGTGATCCTTGTTCAAATTTTATTTTTAGTAATTGTTTATGACTGTTTCCATAAGGAGTGGAAACTTGTTTACTCCCTATAGACCACAATGTGGTAGATCTAGAGGTATCAATTGTGATAGAGGTCACTCCCAGGTTTGCTCACAATCTAAATATAGTGAAGGGTCCTCATGATCTCTATCACCTATTGGTCCACCTAGTCCTTAAAGAATGTTTTCCATAAACTTTCAACAAACTAGGAATCCATTCTATCAAGAACATCCTGAAACTGATAGAGCACCTACATCTTTAAATGAAATAGCAGAATTTTTGTTCAAAATATCTTTTCAACTAACATATACTGAAACCTTCTACACTCATAAAATGGCTGATCAATATCAAGAAACAAGAGGCCATAGTAGAAGACAAGACTACTAAAGAAATGAAAGATTGAAAGAACCTTACACCTACACGAATGAGTATGAGGATACTAAAGAGATACCCTACAAAGACATAGAGAAGAGTTGTAATAATAAAAACTTTTAGAAAATGATGGGGATATTGCTTCATAATGAGAAAGAGGAATACTTTCTCAAACTCACTCAAGAAGGAGCAAAGTTACCTCAACTTTTTAATGTTAAAATAATTGTCACACAAGAAGAAGAAACTAAAACATCCAAGTTACAAAAATAACTTTAGGCCATGAAAGAGAAATTGGCCCAAATGACATGTGACAAGGATAAACCAATGAAAAATTACACTTTAGACACCCTTTGTCCATTTCCCTTTGTCAAGGGTTTAAACATGCCTCCTCTTACAAGAGGAGTTGAGTTATCCAAGTACAAAAAATACTTTTGAACATTCGATCCCCGAGATCATTTGAGGGAATTTGGTGCTTTATCTATGGAATTCATGTGCAATCAAATGTTTCTTATGCTTTTATTCCCATAGAGTCTAGGTGGTTAAGCCATGGAATGGTTTTCAAGGTTATCTACTGGTGTTAAAACATTTGATGAGATTGCTAATATGTTTGTTTAGTAATACTCACACAATATAGAACATCCAGTCAACATACACAATATGTGTAACCTCAAAAAAAAGGTTGGAGAAACTTTCCTCATGTTTCTTTAAAGGTGGTGACAATTGTATACCAAGTATTCACAAAAAAATTCCGAAACAAAAAACTTGATATCTTCACAAATAATCTTTTGGTTGACTTTGGGTATAAATTAGAGCTTCAAGTTCCATACACCTCTAAAGATATGATTACACAAGCTATCTGAATAGAGGAGTTCATTGTAAAAAAGGGTGAAACAACCCTTCAAAAGGACATTAAGAAAGGATCTACTTCTTGTAAGGAAAAATCCAAATATGTAAGAAAGAAAAGAGAAGTAGTACATGATGGAGTGGTTGATAACATTACTCCTGAACCTTCTAAAACAACTTTCAATCTCATAGACAATATCAATGCATCTAGAAATGCTGACAAGTCTCCTCCTAATAAGAAGACATTTGGGAACAAAATGAAGATTTCATCTTGGGTTACATGACCAAGATGAGAATACACACCTCTTGGTGAACCTCTAGATGTGGTCTATAGGACTTTGCTTCAAAACAAGATCATTTCTCCCTTGGATAATTCTCATCCTTATGATCCACAACCACAACCTACATGGTGGAATGAGAATGCATTTTGTAAATATAATCAAAACAAGGTTCACAAAACAAACAATCGTACCAACCTATGTCATAAAGTTCAAGACTTAATTGATATTGGTGAAATCATTGTGGATGGACATAATAAGAATTCAAACCACAAGGCTTTTGAGGAGCCATTTCCACATTATGAGAAATGAAAAACATCTCAATAGAAAACCAATAACAAGGTCAATTATATATACAAAAATGATGATAATGTGATCAACATGATTGAACCTATGGACTTTGAACATTGTGATGTTATTATGATTAAAGTAAAACATAACAACATGAGGACAAAAATACCATTTGTCTTAAGAGGTGCTACATCTCTTGCAACTGATAAAGAATAGTAATAATCTTGTGCCAATATTGTTACACACTCATGTGCCAAGATAGTACTTAAAGGCCTTATGAGTTCTGCTCATGAGGTAGATCAACATAAAGACAAACCTATTTTTGGTCCATCTGGAAAAGGTACAAAAATTTTGATATCCTCCATGATTACCAACTATAGTATCCTTGAAAAATTGCAATGGAAAAATGCTCATATAATAATCTTTGAATTACTTAAAATCTTGCCTGCTTATAGGTAGGTTCTTGATAAAGCCCTCAATGAGGCATATGTACCTTAAAATCTTGATCTTGTCAAGTTTCAATCTATGGTGGGTCACTTGACCTCACCTTATAATTTTTCCTTTTCTGAAGAGGATGATAATTAATTGAGTCATCCTCATAATCAACCATTGCACATTAAAGTTATGATACATTAAAAATGTGTTTGTCATGTTCTTACTAACAATGGAGCTGGTCTAAACATCTTTTTTTCTACTTTTCTTAAGCAATTAGGTTATTCTGAAGAGTCTATTTATCCTTGTTGCAAAATAACCATCAATGCATATGATGAAGTCGAGCATAAATCCCAAGGTCTTGTTGTGTTTCCTCTTTGAGTTGGTCCCGTAGAAAGAGATGTTACTTGTTAATTCCAAGAAATTCCATTAACATACTATATATTTATAGGGAGACCATGGATACATGAAATGTAAGCTCTTCCTTAAACATACCATCAATGCATCAAGTTTCCATTGCAAGGCTCTAAAGTCACTATACCTACTAATACTAGTTACAACTGTAACATGCTAAAATATGCTGAAAGATTTCTACCTATTAATAGGGAATCCATGGATCATCATGGTAATAATATGAAATAAATGGATAAGTCTCTCAAATTGACAAAAATTGGGATGGGCAAGTATCAGATACAACTTGTTCTATCTTTTACATCTCTTCTTGAATCTCCCCATCATTATGGGAGACAATCTAAAGTGAAGAGGCCTTTTTTGTTATCACTGCATACTAAGTTCAACAGTACCTTTTTCAAAGATACTATACCTCTGGAAGAGGAAGATGATGACATAGCCATCGCTACATAGATATATAGAGAGGAAACTCCAATGGATCTCATAGACCAATCTCATGAGATTACTCCTAAAAAGTATGGTCTAAGTCTTAAGCTCAAGAAATATTTTTGTTACAAAGGAAATGGTCCAATTGGATGCAACAAAAATAGCTTGATTGATCCTTTCAAAGACATATCTAAATTCCCTTCTATCTAGGAATTAATGCATTCATACTAGAATCTAAAAGTTCTTCTAAACATGAGTCACAAATTGGGTTAGATAATCATGAGGAAAAGTCTGCTGATGAGGATACTTATCCTTATCCAATTCCTTTTGATCGTGCTCAATTCTTTGTAGAACCAGATGAATTTGTACCAGTGTTAGCACTATGGATGTTGACAATGACTCTTTTGAAAATGCTACTAATCTTCCCTATATTCAATAGGAACAAGGAGAGTCTAGTTATACTATAGTTATTGAATGAATTTGTAAAAATCAAGATGCCAATGAAAGTGGAGAATGGGTTCCCATCATTGCTAGGGAATTCAATAGTTTGACTCCATGTAGCATAGATTCTCAAGAGTATGAATTTGATTCTCTCTTAGAAGCAACTACAAATAAGGATGTAGATCAGGTTCACATATATACAAATCAACTTGAACTAGTTAAACAATCTAGGGTTCAATAAGATAAGTCTCATCCTTCTAGTATCAATGAGTCTTTGATTAATGTTGTTAGAACTCAAAGGCATTCAAATACACCTTTGGACAAAATTGATTGAGGCCTCAAATTACTTGTTTAAGAGTTTGATGACTAAATAATAAACACCATCAAAACCACCACATCTCTCTCTCTCACCTATCTCAAGCTCATAGACTAGAATTCCAATACACCTAGGGAAGTCCCTATATTCTAGAATGACTATGCTCTTGCCTTCTACTTAAATGTTGTGAAACTAGTAATGTCCTCCACCAGCAAAATGAGTATTAATATAACTGAATCTAACATCAAATATCTCAATCACATAGTTAAAAGAAAAATAAATAGAAGGTCTAATGGTGAGAACCACATTGTGGCACTATTGGAACCCAAAATAGTAAAAATAAAAGATGTATCCAAAGGTGAAAACCTCTATAAAGCACCTAAGGATGAGATATTTGATGCACTTCTAGGTCATTTTTAGGAAAGATCATCAATGTTGATAGAGCCAAAGTAGCCAATTAACTTGGGAATAGAGGAACAACCTCATATATTACACATTGCACAATCTTTATCTACAAAAGAAAAAGAGGAATTTATTGTCTTCTTTCAAGAAAAAAAGAGTAATTTTGCATGGAATTACTCATACATGCCAGGATTAGATACTATCCTCATAATGCATCATTTACCTATCACACCAAGAGTAAAACCAGTAAAAAACTCAGGAAAATATATCCTCATGTGGCATTACTTGTCAAAGCTGAAGTAGAAAAGCTTCTAAAAGTGTAATGCCCCGCCAAGGGATCCAAAGAATTAACCTAGAATTTTACTAAGTTTAGTAGCATTTTTTTTTTTACATGAAAACAAATACCACGTATAACTTATGCACAATAACGGAAGCAATATCAATGTCCATCTGAAAGTAAACATTGTAGACACCTAAATTTGATTACACTATTTTAGTAATCCTATTTAGTTATCTAAAAAGGCATTATTAATTAAATTTCTATTTAATTAATCTTTTGTCATCCCCTAGTTGATTAATTTAATTAATCATCTATAGTCCTAATTGATAAATCAAATAATCTATTATTTATCAATTAAATCCTATTCTTCTATCTAATTCCAAAAATCCCCATTTATTAAATAAATCTATTTGATAAATGAAATACTCAAATTCAAAATCCCCTAACCTATCTCTAATCCTCCATTTAGCCTAATCCACCCCATCCACCCATACTAACCAAGCTTAGCCACTAACTCACCCACCCTCATTAATGCCATCCACTTGCACATCTCTAACATCCCTAATCTAATCCTAAACCCAAGCCTAATCCACCCCCTAATGTTGTCACATTCCTTAAACAAGTTTAAGACTTTCCTAATCCAAACCAAAGTCTCCCCTCAAAAAAACCCAACCACTAAGTCATGAGTGCTCTTACAAAACATAAAAGACTCTTACAAGCCCACTCATGACTCTTACATCCATCTTACACACTCTTCCCTCTTCCACACTCATTCCTCTTACATCCCTCTTACATACTCAACCCCACTCATCATGACTTTAACCAACCCTTTACCCTACCCTCTCACACTCATCCTCCTTGTGACAAGTGTCACCTTCCCATTGGTGCTAAACAAGCACAATCCATTTGCTCCCCTTTGAGTGCATCTTAGCCCTCCTTAAGCCTTCATCCATCCTTGCATCTAAGCCCTCCATATCTCTACCCCTTAGCCTATAAATTGAATCCCATCCCAAGCCATTTCATCAACAATCTTTGAGCTAAAGTTACCATGCTATTTTGAGAACCAAAGCCATCAATATTACCCTTATAATGCCAAATTGAGAGCTCACAAAGCTACCAATTTTCCATTACCCATCTCCATTGAAGCAGCTTTTGAGCATCTTGAGCATACATCCACAGAAAAAGGACACATCTACAGAATCAAGAAAGCATGGAGTGCTTTTTCTTGTGAGGTTTGCACTTCTTATTTTCTTTCTTTGTCTAAGCATATATGTGGATTTAGTTTTTGGTTTGTGAATGTTTACTTTATTTTGTTAATGTTCTTTGCATACTGATTCTGGTTCTACATTTTGGCACGCCCGGTGGGACCCCACTATGGGTCATTTAATCATCTATTTTCATCTATATGTCATTTTTCTAACCATCTAATGTTTGTTGTTGTTTGAGTGTGTTGTGAGGGTGTTTTGCTTGTTTTTGCAGGTTAAAGAACGCACTTAGGAAGAAGAAATACCATCTAAAAAAAAAAAAATCGCATTTTTCAGCTTTTTTGGCGCAGTTTTGGCGTCTGCAACCTGTTCTGT
The DNA here is from genome assembly GCA_028749045.1 of Cupressus sempervirens. Classification (NCBI taxonomy): domain Eukaryota; kingdom Viridiplantae; phylum Streptophyta; class Pinopsida; order Cupressales; family Cupressaceae; genus Cupressus; species Cupressus sempervirens. The sequence goes on from CM053783.1 coordinate 67,983,537, forward strand.
CTGCGAAAATCAACATCCGCGAAAATCCACGTCTGCGCAAATCGACATCTGCAAAAATCCGCGTCTGTGAAAATCGACGTTTGCAAAAATCCGCGTCTGCGAAAATTGACATCTGTGAAAATCCGCGTCTGCGAAAATCGTCGTCTGCGAAAATCCGCATCTGCGCAAATCGGCGTCTCTACTTGTCACCTATGTTCTGTGCTGCAAATCTGTTTATTCCTCTTCGCATTTTGACAGACTGTCTTCTCTGCTCGCTTATTTCTGCACTTTGTAGCTTTAAAAAAAAAAAAAAAAAAAAAAAGTATAAATCAAAATTTGACTTTTAGTGGTTCCGTAGGATTTAGACCATTTTAAGCATTTTTACGCGTAGAAAAAACAACAAAAAAAGTTAAAAATTTTTTTCCCATAGTTAAGCTCTCATTTTTGAAGATTTTGGCTAACTAACTAAATTTCTTTTTTTTTTGTCTCATTGCAGGTTGGAGCACATATGGAACCACTAACCATGTTTCTTGCAGGTTTTCATGTTGCTAAAAAATGAACTTGAATGTTTAACCATTTGTCTTTGAATGCATGTTGCTAAAAAAAAAAATGAACTTGAATGGTTAAACACATTTTTCATTGAATGAATGTTGCTCAAAAACACACTCTTGAATGTCATGGATTAAAATCAACTTTCTTTGGAATGCATGCTTAAAACAAAAAATCCAATCTTGAATGCCAAGGATCAATTAACCATTACAAATCTCTTTTTCACATGCAATCTAGGTAAAGTTTGATTTTTGGACATTTAAGAAACTTTGTTAAGTTAAAATAAAAATTTACAAAAATCAATTTGAGTAGTTCCTTGGACTCACCTCTTTTCTAATCACCCATCAAATATTAACCATTGGTTGCAATCTCAACGCCATTTATGGGGATGGGTCTACTTGAAAAAGGTGTTAAATGTTCCACAATCTAACTCACTCACTTGGTCTTTGAACGTTTGCTTTAACTTTATCAAAATTCTTAAATGGCCAAAACTCTAGATTAAATCGATCACACTTCAAGTTTGGGCACTAAAATTGAACAACAACTAACGTGGAGAGCCTCCGGGCGCGCACTTGAAATCGAATCTCACACACTTTTGTTTTGGGCTTAAAACAAACTCACACTCAATCTTGAATGCCTTAAATAAAATTAATCGATACTTGACGTGGAGGGCCTCTGGGCGCACGAGTTTGCTTTTGTTGACCCTAACTCTTCTTATTGTTTGCATTCTTCAATCGATTTACTTTTGTTGGGGCTTCAAGTTGGAATTGAACATTGTCTCTTAAACATGAGTGCTTGGAAAGTCTAGATTAGCACACATAAGAGTCAGTTGGTAAAAGAACAAGCGTGTTTTTTAGCCCAAGGTCATCCGAGTCTTCTCTCCCCTTGTCGTCTTTCGAGGCCATCTTGGGTGCATAAGATTAGGATCCAAAACCTTGTTTCTTTTTAGGAGGCCTACTTGGGGATTTCATCACCCCTTGGACGACCTCAACTCCAGCGCTCTAGCGGAGTATAAGAATCGGGAGGTGAATCGAAAGACACCTCTCTTGGGATCAAGATTTTGTCATTCGGGCTAAGCCTCAAGGAACTTTATACCCTTGAGAAGTGAAAGAGGAGAAGTGGGTTACCGCTCCTCTCGGCTGTGTGACATCCTTTTGGTCTTCTACAGATTTGGGCCTCACGTACTTTGCGTATATCGAGGACTCCCTAGCTAAACCAATTGTCAGCCTTGTAGAAAACCATCTAAGATGTTAATGTATTTGGAGTGACTGATCGAAACATTTGTAGAACATACACACTCCTTGGCACAAGTATCACATTCTGAGAACCACAAACTTCTATCTGGGTGTTCCTATCTATTGCTTGTTTTTATTTTACTTGTTGAATGAATGTTTGCCAAACTTGGTCAATCCTAGCTTAGGGCACACTTAGCGTAGTCACTACCTATTTTGGAAGTTGAACAAGTTGAAGCAAAACAACAAAGTTTTTTCCCAAAGCCAAGCAAATTCAGGAATTTATGTCGGAACAACCCAAACCCAAACAGAAGTTTCACAAGGTCAAACTCAAGCCATCTCTAGCATACCAAGAACTTTCAGCCAAGAGAAAAGAAATAACACCAAGCCCATGAATTTCCAAACTCCACAAAGCAGAGGACAAAGCTACCGACAAAGAACTTCAAGAGGCTTGGTTAGAGCGCACCATAAAATTTAGCCAACATCCAGGAGTTAATCCTGCTTATGCCTTACCAACTAGGCATGATTTCTATGATTAGACACCCTTGTTTCTCCACATCTTCTTGGATAAGCTTCACTCTAGAGTCATCTTTGTAGAAAAGCCAGCCATCTTAGCTTATCCCCTTAAGCATTATTAGCTCATCCATCTCATTTAGAATCATACCATCTAGCTAGTAATCGAAAATCTGCACATCTAAGCTTTCAAAATTGTTGTCACCTTGCTAAAAGTTTTCCATTCCTAAAAACTTCCAAATCCACCAATCTCACCAAGGTTATCCCTTTGACAGAGCTTTGTCTAAGATAATCTAGCTTTGTCACTTGTTATCTCTCATCACCTTGAGCTAAAGGTTGGGATTCACAAGTAGTCAATCTCGTGTTCTTCCTAAAGGATCATCAGTCTATCCTTAAGTTGACACAATCACCACCAAGCTTGCACATAGGAAAGCAGACCTTTTGTGCTTTGACAACATATCTTTGAAGTTAGAATCCCCAACTTGATGCTCCTTAGGTTTTGTCATATAGCTTTGCCTCAACCTAGGAAATCATTTGCATAGAAAAGCCTTCCCCCTTTTGCATCCATCAACATTATTGCATCTCATCCCTAAGATCATTTTTCATGCCACCCGTCACTCGCTTAGCCAAGAAGAAAGAAACAATGGAGCCCTATCATTTGGATCGAATAGCCTCACCCCGCTTGAGCACTCAGCCATCCTTCAGCCCAGAGCAAGCTATGCCATCACCTACTGACATTGAAGCTTTCATGAACCAACCAGGAAATGCAGTATTGGTAAACGCCATTATAGACAAAAACAAAGAGACAATCATGGCTAATTTTCGAAGGGACAATGTAGGAACCTTTGACTTTGGAAGACCCCCTCCATTATCAAATCCATCTCACCCATTGTTTGGGCAGCTACCACCACCCATAGGCTCTTATGATCCAAATTATCCTCAATATATTCCAAAAGAAGAGCCTCCAGCCAATCCATATGACCCAACAGACCCAAACATACCATCATCCACCCAAGTTGAAATCTCCATGCCGCAAGCCAACCCAGCCACCACCACTCCATCCTTGGTTCATACCTCTCCACTCCAAACCCCCTTTACCCAAAACATCTCACCGTTCACCCCCTTCACTATTGCTGCTGCTCCCACACCTAGCCTTCCAAATCCACCCATCTCCCAAATTAGTGCTAGCATCCTTGGCCAACCTCAGCAATATACAATAGGGATGCCACCCATGGGGCCAAGTAATCAACCTTTCATCGCCCCCAGCTTGTTCACCACAGCCCAAAGCACAATCCCATCATTTCCATTAGGTCTCGGGAGCTCAATACCACCAGCCACAAATCCACAAGCTACTACCTTTACTCTACAAAGCTATCAAAACCCACAAGCTACTGCCAATCTTCTACCAAGCTCCCAAGTGACCCCAGCTCCCACCACCACTCTACCAAGCTTCCAAATCCAGCCACAAAGCTATCAAACCCCATCAGTTCCATTCCCAAGCTTTCAATTCCCACCACCTCCACCACCAACTAATCCATTACTTCCAATTACCAACTACTTTTCAATGCCACTTCTAGGAGGTAATCCACCACCCCAGCCAACCACCAATTATTTGCAGATGCCATCCCAAATGGGGGCACAACCCACATATATTGGTCAAACCCCACAAGCCCTCCGATCCTTTCCCCAAGCCTCACAACCATCTTATACCTTACCTCCACAAAGAAATCCATTTACCCCACAGCCAGCTTATGTTCCTCAATCCCAACCTCAAATCCCATATCAACAGCAAGCCTCGTAGCACATGCAGCAATATGCGCCACCTCCCCCTCAACAACCCGTCATCCACCATGCAGCTGCCCAAACAATGTACAATCCCTATCAGCAAATCCCTGATAACCATCCATATTCAGTGGCCCCATCCAGCACATACCTACCTCAAGGCACTCCTACATTGGGGGCACCCCAACCATCACCTATCAATTCAGAGTGGGAGCAAATGAAGACAGCTCTGAAAGCCATCCAAGAAGGGAATGATCCAAAGACATTCAAGTTTGAGAATGTGTTTCCTTACCCATTTGACAGAGCCATTACCATGACACCATTTCCCTAACACTTTGAGGTACCTAAATTTGACAAATTCAGAGGAAAAGGAGACCCTGTCACACATATCAAAGAATTTTACATGCATTGCCAGGACGTGGCATACAATGATGTCTTCCTCTTGCGCCTTTTTCCCAAAAGCTTGGCTGGACCAGCTCTTGAATGGTTTTATAGAATCCCCTATGGCACAATTAAAAACTTTGCTGAATTATCTGAAGCATTTGTAGCCCAATATGCCCATCTTGTTGAAACAGAGCTATCAATAGTTGATCTTGTCCACACCAATCAAAAAGGTGGAGAAAGCCTTGCCGAATACCTGCAAAGATGGCAAACCCTTACCACCCGCATATCCTGCACCTTGCCAGAACGCCATGTGGTGAAAATGTTTATTGATAATGCACATCCCAGCTTGGCTCACCACATGACCATGAACTGTTTGCAGACCTATAAGGATATCAAAGAGAAAGGAATGATCCTTGAGCAAGGACTCATCAAAGATGGTGTGGTAAAGATTTACAAAGAGGCCAACCAAAATCAATCACATTCCAATAACAAGTCTAGGTATTGAAACAAAAACAAGCATATTGCAACAGATGGGGTTACTGACACCAGACATGTGAATATCGTTGGTCCTTCTCAAAACCAGTCTAACCCACCATATCAAACAAACAACCAACAAGCTACCAATTACCAACAACGAAATAACCAAAGCTATCAAAACCACAATACAAGACCCAACTTTCAAGGGTCTAACAATCAAGCTAATGCCATCAATGTAGCTGCAAGGCAAAAGCCCAGATTCCAACCTGCACCTAGAAACTATACACCCCTTGGTTAGCCATTGGATGTTATTTTTGAGAAATTGGCTAAGGAAAACCTCATCAAATTTCCTCCTACCCAGCAAATTGATCCAAGCCAATCCAAAGCTGCATGGTACAAGGACAATGAGTATTGCAAGTTCCATAGGGTAAACGGTCACACCACCCTCAGATGCATGAAACTCAAAGACTATGTGCAAGACCTCATTGATCGAAAGGAAATCACTGTTGGTACCCAAACCTCCCCCAATGCAGGCTTATAGATTTATCAAAATGCTTTTCCTCCACACAACAACCAAAATCCTGGAAAAGCACCTATCCAAAACAACACCAACAACCGCCAGCCAAACCAACAGCATGGGAAGAACAATGACCACACTTCATCCTATATAGACTATGGCAGCCTTATAGGTTGTATATCTGAGAAAGAGCCTTCTGTCAATGTTATCAATATCCGAGGACCAGACAATGAGTGTGCAGTCACCACTCGAAGAGCACAATTTAACATCGTAGGCCCACCAGTTTCATCAACACCATTAGCTCCATCAAAAAGCTGGTACAATATCTTGGAGCACCTTGGGAACATGCCAGCCCAAATATCCATTTTAGACCTTCTCCGTGCTAGTCCTGTGTACAAAGACATCCTTGAAAGTGCTCTCATAGAATCTTGTGTCCCTTCTGATATCAATGCTACTGATTTTCGTAATCTTGTTGGACACCTTTCATCCTCATGTGCCCTATCTTTCAAACCCACCGACATACCCGCGGTTGAGCCAGATCACACCCTTTCGATTCGCATAGCCATCATGGTATCCAATTTTGTCGTGAAAAGAGTAATGATAGATAATGGATCAGCCTTGAACATTTGCACCCTAAAATTCATAAAACAAGCTGGGTATACTGAGGTAGATATGATCAGTGAGGTTATCACCATCAAAGCTTATGACAACTTGGAAAGGACCACAGAAGGGACTATTTTGCTACCAATCAAGGTTGGGCCAGTCATTCAAGAGACAGTTTTCCATGTTGTTGATCTAAACCTACCATTTAACATCCTCCTCGGTCGCCCATGGATTCATGCTATGAAGGCCGTTCCATCCACCTACCATCAGTGCATCAAATTTCTGCATCATGGCACTGAGGTAACCATCCATGCTGATCCAGAACCCTTTGCTTACTGCAATACGGTTGAAGCTTCATATACAAACCATTTCCCTGGAATAGACATCGGCATAGCCATCGCCAGCTCATCCCACACTTGTAATGACGCAGAAACCATCCTTGCCTCCACCCTATCTACTGTAAAGATCAACAACAAAGGTTGTGGAGAATATAGTCTATCAGATGCATTTGCTGTCGGAGCAATCCCACTTGATCCACATACCCATGGATGGCCAACATATCACAAAGCTAAGGAGATTCCACCTCCTCGATACAAACAGTTTGGCCCAACCACCTTTGTGTCCTCAAAAACCCCTCTTCATGAGGAGCTCACTCTAGATATCAACAATTGGCTACATAAGGATGCACCTCCAAGAAATCAAGCACGCCTTGATCACTTCAGCCAGAAGTATCCCCAACAACATAAGCTCATCACTAAAAAATGGAACTATCAAGGAGGTGGACTAGGACCAGAAGAAAGGGGCATGCAATGTCCCATCGAAGCACATAATTGGGAAATAAAGTCAGGTCTTGGCTTTGGCATACCCACAACTGGGGGCACCAACGAGAATGGTCACATTTTTTTGAACATCCACCGCGACCTTGTCAAAATTGAAGACATTCTTGAGGAAGTTGAAAAGAGAGCCTACGACGATATCCCAGACCAAATCTTCCTAGGAGACTCTGTTCTTTGAGAACTATCCATCCATCTCATTGACCTACCACTTGCTCATCCACAACTCATAGATTGCGACCAACCAAGTGTCATACATATTGATGAGTTTGCATCAGAGGAAGCGCTTCTAAGATTCATGGGAGCTGAAACTCCTCATAAGAAGACAAAGCCAGATTTTGCCTACATCTACAAGCTAGATCCCAAGGGGTATTTTGGAGAAAATCCCCAACCTAGTTTCAATACACCCAAAATTGGAACTAAGGTAAATCTGGGACTAGCTAAGGCAGCGAAGAGAACCCCTCAGCAAGAAAATCCAGAGCCACAAGCAGAACATGAGGATTTAGTATTGCCTCCTCAAGATAATCGACCAGAGGTGTCTTCTATTCTAATAGAGGATACTAGAGAAGTCAACATTGGTTCTTCAGAGATCCCTAGAATTGTTCACATTGTTGCATCCCTATCACAAGACCAAGCTGACCTCCTCTTTGAGTTTTTACGAGAGAACATTGGCCGATTTGCATGGTCATATCAGGACATGCCAGGACTCGATCCAAAGCTTGTAGTTCATCATCTTGCAGTCGATCCAAAGATCAAGCCCGTCAGACAAAAGCTTAGGAAAATGCACCCCAAGGTGGCATTACTAGTCAAAGCTGAACTAGAAAGAATGTTAGCTGCTAAGGTTATCCGACCTATCGACTACTTAGAATGGATCTCCAACATGGTCCCTGTCACTAAGCCTTCCGGTGACATCAGAATTTGTACTGATTTTAGAGATCTTAACAAAGCTTGTCCAAAGGATGATTTTCCCTTGCCCAACATAGATATGATTGTAGATCTTACAGCTGGACATGAAATCCTGTCCCTTATGGATGGATTTTCTGGGTATAATTAGATCAAGATTGCAGAAGAGGATCAGCATAAGACAACATTCACTACCCCCTGGGGAACCTTTTGCTACACCATGATGCCTTTTGGCCTAAAGAATGCTAGGGCTACCTATCAAAGAGCTATGACAGCCATTTTCCATGATCTTATCCATAGCATTTTGGAAGATTATGTGGACGATATCCTGGTCAAATCTCACACCTTCATGGATCATCTTGCTAACCTGGAAAAAGTCTTTGATAGGTTGGCCCAATATTATCTCATGCTAAATCCCAAGAAGTGTGTCTTTGGGGTCACATCTGGCAAGCTTCTAGGCTTCATAGTTTCTAAACGGGGTATAGAGATCAACCCCAAAAAGGTCAAGGCTATCTTAGACATGCCTCCTCCCCAGACACTGCGACAGCTTCGCTCTCTTCAGGGAAAACTTCAATCTGTCTGGCGCTTCATCTCCCAACTTGCAGATAAGTGTACACCATTTTCACACTTGCTAAAGAAGAATGAGAACTTCAAGTGGGATCTTTTATGTCAGCGCAGCTTCGATCAGCTCAAGCAGTATCTCACCAATCCCCCTATCTTGGTTCCACCAATTCCTGGTCGTCCCTTGATCTTGTATATATCAGCAACACCTACTACTCTAGGGGCACTTCTAGCACAACATGATGATTATAGCAGAGAGAGAGCCATCTACTATATCAGTACAACCCTAGTTGGTTATGAACTCAATTACACTCCTATGGAAAAAGCTTGTTTGGCAGTTTTTTTCTCAACTGAAAAGCTTCGCCACTACATGCTAAGTCATACCATCCAACTAGTCTCCAAGATTGACCCTCTCAAGTATATGCTCTCCAGAACAACACTTACAGGCCGTTTGGCCAAATGGGTTATGCTACTAAGTGAGTTTGACATCCAGTATGTGGACAGAAAGGCAATCAAAGGGCAAGCTATAGCAGATCACCTAGCTGATGCACCTCTAGTAGATGCATATCCTTTGCTCATAGAATTTCCAGATGAGCATATCTGCCTAATTGAAGAACAACCCCCATGGAAGCTTTATTTTGATGGCTCATACACCTCTCATGGATCAGGGGTAGGAATATTATTAGTTACACCTCAAGGAGATTACATTCCAAAAGCCTTCAAGCTACAATTCCCTAGCACCAACAATATAGCAGAATATGAAGCTCTTGTAGCAAGATTAAAGATAGCTGCAGAATGGAATATCACTGAGTTACAAGTCTTTGGTGATTCCCAACTCATTATCAAACAAGTCTTAAATGAATATCAAACCAAAGATGAAAAGCTATTACCCTACAAAGAGCTAGTTGATCAACTGACCCAACATTTTACAAAGCTTCAGTTTACACAAGTGCCTCGAATGCAGAACAAGGCAGCAGATGCCATGGCCACTATTGGCTCGCTCTTGGAAATTCCCCAAGAAGCTACGCAGTATGAGTTTTTAGTTGAGCAGCTCCTCACACCTGCCTATTCGAATGAGGATTCAAACCGTGTTTGTATCTTGGTTGGTCCCCAATCCCCTTGGTACCATGAAATTCACGCTTACCTTAACGATGGTATCATATCCCCTCACCTCACACGTACCCAACACCAGAACCTCATCCGAAAATCATCCCGCTATGTTATCATAGCCAATACCCTATATCGTCGGGGTTATCACGATACTCTCTCTCAATGTTTAGATGAAAATGAGGCCGCGATGGCATTAAAAGAAGTACATTCCGGACTTTGCGGTGCCCACACGAGTGTTATTGTCCTAGCACGACAAATCCTTAGAGTAGGCTACTATTGGCCTACCATTGAAGAAGACTCTTGTGACTTTGTTAGAAAGTGTCTCCCATGTCAGCAGCATGCAAATCTTGTGCACGCTCCAGCACAGGATCTACAGCCTATTGCACCACCTTGGCCTTTCGCTTGTTGGGGCCTTGATCTAGTTGGAACTATCACCCCTCTCTCATCTGATGGACATAAATGGATAATAAAAGCTACAGACTATTTCACTAAGTGGGTGGAAGCATTCCCCCTAGTCTCAGCTACAGGAGTTCAAGTCTCCAAGTTCATCTTGTACCACATTGTTTGCCGCTTCGGCATCCCATCCACCATCTTCACTGACCACGGAGGTAACTTTGAAAATCTCAACATGGAAGAATTATGCACTTCCCTCCACATCCATCATCGCTTTTCTAGCCCATATTTCCCACAAGGTAACGGTCAGGCAGAGGCAACTAATAAAACCCTCCTCAAAATCCTAAAAAAAGTTGTCAATGATTTCGGCCGTGATTGGCACCTTCAAATAAATCCGGCTCTATGGGCCTATCGAACTTCCTTCCGTACATCCACAGGCACAACTCCATACTCGCTAGTCTATGGTGCCGAAGTGGTATTACCTATAGAAGTTGAACTTCCCTCACTACACATATCTTTGTGAGGGAAAATCTCAGATGAAGAATACAGAGTAGCTCGACTCACCCAGCTAGATCTCTTAGACGAGAAGAGACAACAAGCCTATGACCATCTCACAGTCTATCAAACTCGTCTCAAAAGGAATTTCAACAAGAAGGTGCTCCCACGACACTTTCAGCCAGGTGACATGGTCCTTAAAGAAAATATGAAAGTCCAAGCAGATCGAGAAAAGAAAGGCAAGTTTGAACCTACATGGCTTGGTCCCTATGTGGTTATTGCCTCCTTTGGCTCCGGAGCCTATCAATTATCTACACCAGAAGGAGAACTCTTGAATGATCCCACTAACATCATTCATCTCAAGAAGTTCTATGCTTGAAGATCTTTGGTATACCCAGCTTTTGAAAAATACAAAAAAATAGTAAAGAGAAATAAGCATCCAATGGTGAAAACTTGACAATTCAAGCGCCTTGGATAGGTACCTTGGTGAAAACCTGGTAATTCAGGCACCTTGTGCGCTAAAGACTAATCCATTATCTATCACTATCCTGTCCCTCATCCATCCACCCACCATCCCATAAAACACCTGCTTGTTCCCTTGGTGTTCCAATCAAATATCCAAAATCTGATGGAGTTTGTCAATACCTCCTGTACAACTTGTAAATCTTGTACCAAAGCTTGTATTATACATTGTAAATCTTGTACCATACCTTGTATATATCCAAATCTTGTCCAAAGCTTGTACCATATTCTAGCTTGTAAATAATCTTGTATCCTAGCCTGTATCCTATCACATGCACACACAGAATCCCATTTTCCTTAAGCTTTTCACAAACCGTCTACCTATCCACCTATCAACTATTATAGACATCCCATCCTTCACAAACATTTCCATCTGACAAAAAAACCAAAACATGAACAAACTTGTACATTTGTAACATATCTTGGTCTGTCAGCTTGTACATCCTCTTTAGCTTAGTATCATTGTATCTATTCGGCTTTCGTGTTAGTTTATCCTTGGTCAACATCTTGCACACATCTCACACCTTGGTTAGATATTCCAATGCATCATTTAGCTAGATCTCCTCTCACCAAAGTGTTATCCTTCTTAGTTCAGCTTGCCAGACACATCACTCATCCAGATCCATCATCTTAGGTACTCTCTGATAGATTCTTGCACGATATAGCTTTCCTCATGTCTGATCTTGGTCCGTTAGTACCCCATCCTACCCATCTCGTTGGCAAACAGTTCTCTTTTGGATTTTCACTTTCTTTTGATCTTCCCTTTTGGGTCTTGAAATATCTTTTCCAAGCAATCTCCTTGTTCCCTCCTCAAGGTTTCCATGATCTTCCATATCATGGTATGTTGCGAATGGGGCAATTAGAGCGTAAGGTCTTGATCAGGTCTTTTGCTTGTTTTCTTTTTCTACTTGTGGGTTACCTAGTGTGGTTTCCACGCTGCTTCCTCTGGGATTCATGTGTGATACTGGGGCAATCCTTGTGTGTTTGTTTTGAGTCAGTTCATCAGTCCTCTAGACGGTTGGTGAAAAGGCCTTGATGTTCTTGGTAACCTTGGCAATTAACCAATAGTCCTATAGCAAATCTAGTGCTCAACTACATGGTGGTACTTCTCTTTGAAGTATCCCCCCTCTCAAAAAGCTTCAATGGATTCCCTTCATCTCCATTATCCCCTCATCCATCTCTCCATCCTGAATTCCTTTTATAGCACTCTACTCCTTCATCTCCCCCCCAATCCTGGAAAGTCTTAAGCTTGCTTTACTTTTGTGCCTCTGATTTCCCTTTATCATTCTCCCATAGTGAGAGTTTGAGCTAATTCAGCCCCTTCTCTTTGCCAACCTGTGTCTTAGCTGATCTCAATTTCTTGTACTTTTCAAGAAGTTTTTGAGCCTCATTTCTCTCCCCGCCGCCTTCTTGAGGGGGCATCATCTAAGTCTAGTCTCTCCTCTTCTTATCCGAGACTGGGGCAACCTTGTTGCTAAAACATCTTCTTCGTGTCGTCTTCATTCGAACTTCTTTGAAATAGTGTTATCTTAACACTATGTCAAAGAGGGGCAAAATGTAGACACCTAAATTTGATTACACTATTTTAGTAATCCTATTTAGTTATCTAAAAAGACATTATTAATTAAATTTCTATTTAATTAATCTTTTGTCATCCCCTAGTTGATTAATTTAATTAATCATCTATAGTCCTAATTGATAAATCAAATAATCTATTATTTATCAATTAAATCCTATTCTTCTATCTAATTCCAAAAATCCTCATTTATTAAATAAGTCTATTTGATAAATGAAATCCTCAAATTCAAAAACCCCTAACCTATCTCTAATCCTCCATTTAGCCTAATCCACCCCATCCACCCATACTAACCAAGCTTAGCCACTAACTCACCCACCCTCATTAATTCCATCCACTTGCACATCTCTAACATCCCTAATCTAATCCTAAACCCAAGCCTAATCCACCCCCTAATGTTGTCACATTCCTTAAACAAGTTTAAGACTTTCCTAATCCAAACCAAAGTCTCCCCTCTAAAAAACCCAACCACTAAGTCATGAGTGCTCTTACAAAACATAAAAGACTCTTACAAGCCCACTCATGACTCTTACATCCATCTTACACACTCTTCCCTCTTCCACACTCATTCCTCTTACATCCCTCTTACATACTCAACCCCACTCATCATGACTTTAACCAACCCTTTACCCTACCCTCTCACACTCATCCTCCTTGTGACAAGTGTCACCTTCCCATTGGTGCTAAACAAGCACAATCCATGTGCTCCCCTTTGAGTGCATCTTAGCCCTCCTTAAGCCTTCATCCATCCTTGCATCTAAGCCCTCCATATCTCTACCCCTTAGCCTATAAATTGAATCCCATCCCAAGCCATTTCATCAACAATCTTTGAGCTAAAGTTACCATGCTATTTTGAGAACCAAAGCCATCAATATTACCCTTATAATGCCAAATTGAGAGCTCACAAAGCTACCAATTTGCCATTACCCATCTCCATTGAAGCAGCTTTTGAGCATCTTGAGCATACATCCACAGCAAAAGGACACATCTACAGAATCAAGAAAGCATGGAGTGCTTTTTCTTGTGAGGTTTGCACTTCTTATTTTCTTTCTTTGTTTAAGCATATATGTGGATTTAGTTTTTGGTTTGTGAATGTTTACTTTATTTTGTTAATGTTCTTTGCATACTGATTCTGGTTCTACAAACATAACATACATAATAGATTACATTCTTTAAAGATCCCTTAATGTTGAATTACATACATGAATCCATCTAGTGCAACATCCATATGAAACAATAATGATAAGTCCAATGTTTATACATTACATTTCAAATACTCAATCATCCACTGTACATGTCACAGGGTATGACCAGCTCAAAAGAATATTCATATGTAGAATAAGGTACATCATCCTATTCTAATCCATGATACATCAAAGTAAAGATAATCACATGATACACATGATACATCATCATAGAAGTTATATACATCCATCATAAAGATCAGAAATAATAAACTAAGTGCACGGTTCCACCCAACCATTAATAGCATCTGTTAGAAAGGTTAATCTTTCCTTGGATATATTTTAATTGGGATATTCCAAGGGTCCCTACATGTAGTTTTTCCACTTGTACACATGTGGAGGACATGTCATTGTTTGTCCTTTATTCCACATGTAAGGACAACTCTTGTTTATTTCTTTATTTAGTTTATCCTCCTTAAGAGGATTGTGACACTTTGCACACACCTATTATGAATGTGGCATTCATAGAAATGGGAGTTACAAATGCAACTCCTCTCTCATCTCTATATAAGAGATGCTCCTCCTTCCTTCTTCATAACTACAACACCACTCTAAGCACTTGATGTTATTGTATTGAGCTACTTTTGCTCCAACACTCTCTCTCTCTCTTCTCTAGGCATTTGCCTTCATTCATAATACTCACAAGGGGTTTTCTTTGCTTTCCCCTTATAAATCCTTGTCTCCATTGTTGAACCATCTTGGTGTATGCTCTTGGAGTTGCTTATCTTATGGTAACATTGTTTCACACTTAACTTACTTGGATTGTTTCTCGTTCCTTGCTCAACATTATCATTTCTTACATGGTATCAGAGCTTGGTTATCTAATCCTTGTTTTAAGTTTTGTGGTGAAGGTTGCCATTCATTGGAGCACACCTTATTTGGAGACGTTATTGAGAGAAGAAGTTTGTGTTGTGATTTTAGCTCTTTTTAACTAATCTTGTGCATGCAAGTTTCATATTTTTTTTACTAACCCTCTTTGGAAGGCTTGCCGCCAAAGGGTTTTCTTGTAAAGCTTCATTTTTTTACTAACCCTCTTTGGAAGGCTTGCCGCCAAAGGGTTTTCTTGTAAAGCTTCATTTTTTTTACTAACCCTCTTTGGAAGGCTTGCCGCCAAAGGGTTTTCTTAGTAAATTTTAATTTTAATTTTATTTTTTTTGGTTTGTTTTGGACGGCATGCCGCCAAAACAAAACATATTACATTGGTAAAGCTTTTTATAAAAACACAATAGTAAAGCTTTCTAACTCTCTACTTTTTCTTACTTCATTTATAAAAAAAAATTCTTTAAAAAAAATATATATATATTTTACTATATTGTGTTTTTTATAAACATAGTGCAAAGCTTCTTTTTATATATATATAAAAAAATATATATATATATAATTTTTTGAATTTGGTTGGGCGGCCGCACCTCCCGCGCGCCACCCCCACGCCGCCGACGGCACTGACCCCATGCCACCGCGCACAAATTTTCTCTCACAGACCCCGTATCTCCATGCGCAAACATCGCTGCCGGTACAGACTTGTGCCGCCATGCGCAAACACTGCCGTCGGTACAGACTCGCGCCACTGCGCGCAAACACCGCCGCCAGTATAGACTCCATGCCGCTGCGCACAAACACCGCTGCCAGTATAGCTCTGCACCTCTGCGACTCTAAAGCAACTCTGCTCGCATTTTAAACCCTAACCACCGCTTCCGCCGCTCCCATAACTCTGCCCGCAAACTGACCTCGGCCCCTCCTTTGGCCACGTGGCAACCACCGACCTCGGCCCCTCCTTTGGCCACGTGGCAGCCACCGACGAGCTCCGCTCCCCTTTCAAATTTTTTAAAAAATTTTCCCCCTCTTTGCTAATTTTCCACCTTTTATGTTTTATAAAATTTTGTTTTAACTCAAATTAATAACACCTGTTTTATACTAATGTTTTTATTTGTTTAACAAATCAATTTTTTAATTTTCTTTCACACAAATAGTTAAAATTAAATAAAAAATATTCGTAATCTTATAAATAAAAAAAAACCAATTTTTTTTCAATTAATAAAATTAATTTTTTTTCTCATTTAACAACATTTTTTTCAATTACTCTGATTTTCAAATTAAGGGAATTTTTTTTAAAAAAAGCGAATAATTTTTTTCCTTAATCATGTCAACATTAATTCCAGAAATCAAACTTAATTATTCTAATTATCATTCTTGGAAAACTCATATCTCATTTATTTTTTCGTTTTAAACATCTCTTCGAAATAGCCACTGACCCTTCTCTTGAGCCCGGTTCAGCGGCTACTCAAGACGAGAAAGATACTTGGAAAGCTAAAAACGAAGAAGCTTTAGGGTTAATTGGTATTTCTATTATTCTAGATTTATATGTCTTAATTGCTCACTGTTCTAAAGCTCATGATGCATGGTCCATCTTGAAAACCAAGTATGACAGTGGCGATGAATATCGCAAAATACAATTGCAAGATCAACTCGAAGATCTTAGGTATGCAGATTTTAAAGGTATGGATGAATTCCTCTTAAAATTTGATTCTCTTAAAAGTCAAATTATGGCTTTAGGTGTTCAATTAGAGGACATTCGTTTAATCCATCTTATTCTTAAAAAATGTCTTCCTAGACAATTTCAATAGTTTATAACTAATATTCATGCACAGCTTGCTATTCCTACTTTAACTTCTTAGTTAACTTATGTTATTTTTCAATCTTTATTAAGACAGGAAGAAGCTAAGCTAATTCAGTTTGGTACCCTCAAATCAACTGAACATGCATTTGTGTTTAGAAATTCAACTAATAATTTTCGTTCCAATAATAATAATTACAAACAATCTAATTCTAATTCAAATAACACAAACAATAAATTTCATCCCAAATATAATAATAATACCCATCATCCTAATAATACTCGTAATACTAATAATCAAAGGAACCATTCCAATTCCAAACCTCATTGTTCTTATTGTGGCAAAGATGGTCACCTTGTCAATAACTGTTTTAAAAAAAAAAATGATAAAAAATCTATGAATCATAGTACCAATCATCAAACCTCAAACCATAAAAAAGGTCATTCGACTAGTTCTAATCCTCGTCATGCTTTTACTTGTAGCTTTAATCTTTGCAGACCTTTAGAATGGATTGTTGATAGTGGTGCATCACAACATGTCACCTCTCATAAAGAAATTTTTGATTCTTTACAATCTGATATTGCTAACATTCCTATTCAGTTAGCTAATAATCAGACTTGTAAAGTTGAAGGACTAGGTGATGTTACAATTCCTAATGGTAAATTACATGATGTTTTATATGTACCTGACTTGAAAACTAATCTACTTTCTGTTTCACAGTTATGTCAGAACTATAAAGTAGAATTCTACAAAGATACATGTTATATCATAAATCATCAAACTCTCAAAGTGATTGCTCATGCTAAAATGGATAATGACAATTTGTTTAAATTCCATGAATTTGCTAGTTCACGCTATTCTTTACATACTTCTATTGATTTCAATATATGGCATGAAAGACTTGGTCATTTAAATTATGATTATATTACTTTCATGCAAAAGCATAATATGGTTGATGGCTTGCCTAACATTATTCCTTCCAAGATTTCCTGTACAGGTTGTATGAGTGGTAAGATGCATAGGGAGCCCTTTCCAAGTGGAAAATCATGGCGAGCAACTCATAAGTTGCATCTTGTCCATAGTGATCTTTTGGGTCCCATGGAGAATACCTCCATCCAAGGTTCTCGGTATGCACTTACCTTTGTTGATGATTTTTCTAGACGAACTTGGATCTATTTTTTGCATAGCAAGGATCAAGTTCTTGATATATTTATTGAATTTCAGTTATATGTTGAAAGGAAATCTGGGTATAAACTTAAAATTCTTAGAACTGATAATGGGAAGGAATATGTGAATAATGCTTTTCATTCTTATTTGAAATCGTGTGGAATTAAGCACGAGCTTACTATTCCTTATACACCACAACAAAATGGTGTAGCGGAAAGAAAGCATCGGACCATTGTTGAAATGGCTCGAAGCATGTTGCATGCTAAGAATTTGCATTATAAATTTTGGGCTGAAGCCATGTTTTGTGCAACTTATATTCTTAATCGGACTCCTACCAAAGCTCTCAAGGCTATCACTCTAGAAGAGGCTTGGTCTGGTAGGAAACCGAATTTACATCATTTACGGATATTTGGTTCTATTTCTTATGTTCATACGCCTAAACAGAAAAGGCATAAATTAGATGCTAAGTCATCTCCTTATATGTTTATTGGCTATGATGAAAACACTAAGGGTTATCGTGTTTATGATTCCACTACTAACAAAGTTCAAGTTGCTAGAGATGTTTGTATTGCAGAAAATGGAGTTCATGATTGCTCTACTACAACGGATGAAGAATTTAGTGGCACTAAAATTGTGCTAGTGGAGAACCAACCTCCTTCTCTTAACCCTACTCTTTCTCTTAATCAAGTACCACCGGTTATTTCTGCTCCTACATCTCATGATACTCAAATAGATACTAATGATACTTTTCTTACTCATGATTCTTCCTCTAGTGATAATTCCATTACAACTAAACGTAAACCTAAATGGGCTCAAAACCTCATCAATGAAGCTGATGATTATATTTCCAAATCTGGTGGAATTAAACATAGAAGGATTAATTATTGTAATTATGCTTTGATGACTACTATTATGAATTCTAACGATCCTAAGTCTTTTGATCAAGCTAACTCTCAACCTCATTGGCAGAAAGCCATGCAAGAGGAATATGATTCGTTACTTGCTAATCACACTTGGGACTTAGTCACATTACCTCTTGGCAAAAATCTAGTTTCATGTAAATGGTTATATAAAACAAAATTGAATACTAATAATGAAATTAGTAAATTTAAAGCTAGACTAGTTGCTAGAGGCTTTTCCCAAATTGAAGGCTTAGACTATAATGAAACCTTTGCACCTGTTGCTAAAATGCCTTCTATCAAATTAGTTCTTGCTTTAGCATCTAAAATGAATTGGCCCATTCATCAAATGGATGTTAAAAGTGCCTTCTTAAATGGTGAGTTACATGAAGAAATCTATATGGCTCAACCTCCTGGATTTGTTAAGAAAGGTAGTGAAAATCTAGTTTGCAAATTGAACAAATCCATTTATGGTCTTAAACAATCACCTAGAGAATGGTATTCTAAAATCAATTCTTTCTTCATTTCTCAAGGTTTTACTAGAAGCAAAAATGATCCTAATTTGTATATTAAACATACTAACGATGATATTATCATTGTTATTGTTTATGTAGATGATTTAATTCTCACTTCTAGTTTCGACATTTTGATTTCTGATATTAATTCCAACTTAAACAAAAATTTCAAATGACAGACTTAGGTATCTTACATTACTTCTTAGGTATGCAAATTTTTCAAACTCCTAAAGGTATCTTTGTTTCTCAAAGCAAGTATGCTTATGATCTTTTAGAAAAATTTAAGATGAATGACTCTAACCATGTTTCAATTCCATGTGAATTAGGAACTAAATTAATGAATGATATGAATACTCCTTTTGTTGATGAAACTCTATATAGACAGTTAGTAGGAAGTTTAAATTATTTAACTCTTACTCAACCTGATATTGCTTATAGTGTTGGTTTAGTTTCTCGCTTTATGTCTAAACCTCAACAAACTCATTTTAAAGTTGCTAAACACATCTTAAGGTATATTAAAGGAACTATTAATATAGGCTTATTTTATGATCCAAACTCTGAATTTATTTTACATGACTATACTGATTCCGATCTAGGTGGAGATCCCAATGATGGGAAATCCACTTGTGGTTATTTTTTCTTTGTTGGTTCAGGTCCAATTTCTTGGAAAAGCAAAAAAGAAAAATCTATTTCCCTATGCTCAACTGAAGCTGAATACAAAGGTTGTACAAATGCAGCTAAGGAAGCTTTGTGGATTCGAAGAATTCTTGATGATTTCAGTCTACCTCAACAATTACCTACACCTATACATTGTGACAATCAAAGTGCTATTGCCTTGGCCAAGAATCCAGTGTATCATGCTCGCACCAAACATATTTCACTTCAACATCACTTCATTCGAGAACAAGTTGAAGACAATCAAATTATTCTTCTTTATTGTAAAGGAGAAGATCAAGTGGCTAATATTTTAACCAAACCACTTTCTAAAGTTCCATTGTAAAAATTTGGGTTTACAACCCGTTGAAGTAAACTCCCCAAGTAAAGATTAAGGGGGGGTGTTAGAAAGGTTAATCTTTCCTTGGATATATTTTAATTGGGATATTCCAAGGGTCCCTACATGTAGTTTGTCCACTTGTACACATGTGGAGGACATGTCATTGTTTGTCCTTTATTCCACATGTAAGGACAACTCTTGTTTATTTCTTTATTTAGTTTATCCTCCTTAAGAGGATTGTGACACTTTGCACACACCTATTATGAATGTTGCATTCATAGAAATGGGAGTTACAAATGCAACTCCTCTCTCATCTCTATATAAGAGATGCTCCTCCTTCCTTCTTCATAACTACAACACCACTCTAAGCACTTGATGTTATTGTATTGAGCTACTTTTGCTCCAACACTCTCTCTCTCTCTTCTCTAGGCATTTGCCTTCATTCATAATACTCACAAGGGGTTTTCTTTGCTTTCCCCTTATAAATCCTTGTCTCCATTGTTGAACCATCTTGGTGTATGCTCTTGGAGTTGCTTATCTTATGGTAACATTGTTTCACACTTAACTTACTTGGATTGTTTCTCATTCCTTGCTCAACATTATCATTTCTTACAACATCATTAGACCATCATGGATCCTAGCCATCCCTCCGTGCATAACATTTCAAACTACTGAAGAGATCATCGGTACTAACGTAATAGGAATGTCACTCCTAATATATACAACATCATATGTAGAAAGTAATCTAACATGCAAATGAAAGCATAAGATAACATCATCTAACATATGCTAATCATCAATGAAAAGGATACATATGTACCATCATGAAGGACGCATCAGCCACGATGTCTCAATGAATCTCAAATGTGAGTGGAAAATACACTACCACCCAACCGTGTGGTACCTAAGTGGTCCACTCCCACCGTGCTGAGGAGATAATCTCAAGTCCCAAACAGGCTATCAAAATCACATAGCACAAATCTCTATAAGTCCAGGAATCCTAAAAGTATACTAACTCAAAGGTTCCAAATACAAAATCTAACATCTAATCCTAGAGGCACATAATGACATGTAGGGACCTACTATGCAAGCGAGAAAGTGTCATCGCAATTATCACGTACAAGTTACCCTGGCAGTTAGCTAAACTCCACGGGTCCATACTGATTTCATTCGGCCACTAGTATCCTCTCATACTGACGAGGCATACTACGAAATGCAAGGTCGCAACCATGCATCTCACTACTCCCATCCTAGCCTGTACAAGCACTCAAGGCATGGGTGAGAACAAAACTCTTATCTTTTCAGGTTCATTCAGTTAGTATTAGGTGTGAATGTTATCACTTATTAATCCAACTTACAATGAGTTACCCTGGCAGCCTCTTAGGGCCCCGGCCCTCATTGCAAGCCACTTCCTGTCACTACATGCAAATATCCTATCGTAATTCTCATGGAATCATAAATCTCAAAATCACAAAAGATAATCCATAATAAAATCATCAAATATGCATAAAAGCATCGATTCCCCATGAGAAAACATCCATAGAAAATCATGAACACAACAGCTCTCTATTGGCAACTGAAGTATCACTGATAATCAAAGTATCCAATGGTTCTCAATAACCAAAAAATATATATCTCAATCATACTGATTGAAGACTCCAAAAATGGTTGAGTCAAACATGTCACATCATGACATCATCAAAAATAAATCTACATTTTAGTCCCATCATGGCAACTAGAAAATAACCAAGGTTAACTGATCGATGACCAAAAATAATGGTTAAGTCAAGTGTCTCATACATAAGAATCTCAACTATAACAATCAGTAATCATATCCAATACATAGAGCATTCTATCACATAACCATGGTTGGGTTTATAAAGATCGAGATTAAAACATCATCATGACATCACAAACACATAACCCCCAGGCCTTTGGTAGACATCCTATACTGGTCAACACTAGTCAACCCAAAACTCAAAAAAATAGCATAAAGAATACACAATGCAAACACATGTTTTGGTTTTGCCAAATTTACAACTTGAATTTAAATGTAGAGATCTCAGTTTATGTTTCCAAGTTTGAAGAATGAATAGAGGAATGCATGTATTGTTTTGGATAAATAAAAGTTTTCTTTAAAAGAACTAGAAATCCATTTTCCAATTATAATATTTGTTTGATACTTCCCCCATCAAACTATCAATTCTTAATAATTTAAAACAATTAAATCTTAATAGTTGAGAATTATTAGAGTCACCATTATGAAATTAAACGTTCAATATAATTTTTTTGTCAAATAATAATAACTTAAATTTATTAATAACATATTTACACACACACACACACACACACACACACACACACACAAACACACACACACACACACACACACACACACACACACACACACACACACACACACACACACATATAAATATATATATATACATGTAAATATATAAATAGTTATTACGTTTCATAAAATTGAATTATCAATTTTGATTGACACCATATATCATATGAGAATTGATTTCGTATAACGTTTGTTTCAAACGTTTTAACATAAATGTTTATACATAAAAATATTATTAGTTAACCCCCCCCACTCTTGCTGCGATACGTAGTACCTGCAGTCGCAGGCACTGCGTCGACAGCGGGTACGAAGTACCCCTATTGTCGCAGACCTACGACGGCAGGCCTCTGCCTTCCGCAGCCATGGGGTACAAATCGTGCCCACGACATTTTAATATATACATTTTTAACATTGTTTCCACGTGATATAAATCGCGATGCAGTTTATTAAGTTTTCCCCTCTGCGATTTATCAATCGCTCATTCGGTGAATTTTATATATATTCAAATTTTTTATTAGATTCATAATAAATGAATACATATACATATACATATATATATATATATATATATATATATATGTATGTAGATCTAAATACATAAACATGTATGTTTTTTTTTCCACAAAGATTATATCTACAATTTAAGAATTTTAAAATACTTGCATTATAGATTCACTCAATTAATTTTCTTAATGGATTTTGCTATAAATTTAAACCCTAGCCCCGTGATCTTTCAGCTCTATGCTTATAAAATTCTCAAATAAATTAATCTACCCATTATGAGAATGCATAAAAATATGAAACTTCTCAGAAGACATATGGAAGACACGAAGAAGACAGGGAATGTGTGATGTGGAAATAGCATAAATAAAATCACAAGAATCTACCTGAATTTTGATGCTAAATCGCTCTTCCTCAGAAAATCCATAGAGCAAGCTCATCCCTTCTTTAGAATTCTTGAGTCCTCCAATGCTCCAATTGCACTCCCAACGCTATGTCTAAGCTTCTAAGAATGCCTGAATATAAAGAGCTTTCAGGAAACATCTAGAATGTTTCTAGATATAGATGGAAGGTGTCACCAACTAAGCATGAGTCTTTTCCAACCTTCAAGATGAGACATAGGGTTGTAGACACCATGTGCTTAATTGATGTACTAACCCCCGTGTTGTTGTCACATGAGAAATAGAAAGTGCGTTAATTCTCATGCAAGCTTATAACTCCAATTTACTTTTTATATAATTTCTATTTAAATATTTATGACTTCCATTTTAATCTTTATAACTTTCATTTTAATTTTTATAACTTTTATTATTTTATTTATTTAATACTTTTATTATTATTTTATAATTATTATTAATTTTAATTTCTATTTTTCTTTTATTTAATTCATTTTTCCTCAATAATTCACATTTAATTAATTATAATCAAAATATCAAATAACATGATATTTTATATTAATTTTCTAAAATAATTAATTTATTAATTAAATCTATTTATTAAGACTTAATTAATAGAAAATTCACCATAGACCTCCAAGATAAAATATGAAAACCCATCATAGAGCAAATCACTCAAAATCAGTCTAAAGGGTTAAAAATCATGAATCATGTCATTCAACACATTCGGTGGGTAAAATATCCAGATACTTTTCCTACCTCACTAGGACAATTGGCTTAAGGGTTTGGGATTTGGACTTGAGAATTTGTCTCCCTTCTCTTATCATTGAGATAGTATAATAGGGTATGCTCATCCTGGCAATTCAGGGAAGTCGATACCCGGTACTTGCAACCTGCAGAAAAACCATACATGTACATACAATATATAATGCTAAGCTAAACAGACAATGGCAGGAAGTGGTGCATCATGTAGATCCCGACTAAGCAGGTGACTATGACTCCCTTCCTTAACCACATCAGAAATGCCATACAATAAGAAAACACGCACACCATACACATGCAAGTATGGGGTAAGTATCCATAATAAAACACATGAGATAATAACCATCAACTAATCATCAACCATAGCTAGAAACAATATAATGATCATCATGTATGCATGAAATGTAAAGTCTAAATGATCTCATCATATAACCACTCAATCCATAATATAATGTCTGATAGTATCAAAAAAATACCACTAAACCATCAACATAAAACTAGTCCATCATAGTCTGATAATAAAAACAACAATGTCCAGAAAAGATGTGAATGAGGGTAGGCACTACAAAAAGCTGGTTTCATTTGTGCTACTGATTATGTTGAATGGATCTCCAACATTGTTCCTATCTTGAAACATGACAAGTTTATCTAAGTTTGTACAAATTTTTTATATTTAAATTTCGCATGTCCAAAGGATGATTTTCAACTCCAAAATATTGATATGATAGTGTATATGATAGCAAGATATGAAATGTACTCACTCATGGATAGTTTCTCTGATTATAATCATATTAAAATTGCACTAGAGGAATAAACTTTTTTTACTTGCGCATGGGGTACCATTTTTTGGAATGTGATGTCATTTGGTTTGAAAAATGTTGGTGCCATGTATTGAAGAGTAGTTATAATGATCTTCCATGATCTAATGCATAAGATGATGGAGGACTATATCGATGACAACTTGGTCAAAAGTGCACAATGCAACACTCATCTTCAAGATTTCGGACCAATCCTAGATTGTATGGAGAAGTTTACTCTCAGATTAAACCACAAGAAATGGGCATTTGGTGTAACTTTAGGGAAGTTACTTGGATATATTGTCTCTGCAACAAGAATCTAAGTGGATCCAAAAAAAGTTAAAGAAATCATGGAAATGCCTCCACCCCATAATATTAGTCAAATAAGGGGATTGCAAGGAATACTTCAATTCATTCACATGTTCATTTCACAGTTGTTGGATAGGTCATAACCTTTTACTAAAACTCTACATAAAGGTATCAAATATGACTAGAACAAAGATTGTGATCAAAGTATAATATAGATAAAAAAATATCTTGCTAATCCATTGATCCTGATGCATCCTATTTATGGGAAGCCTCTCATCTTGTATATCTCAAAAACAGAGTCATCTCTTGGTATTGTGCTAGCTTGAGAGGACAATGATAACAAGGAATGAACTATCTATTATATCAATCACACATTAATTTCTTATGAAATGAACTATAGCATCATTGAAAAAGATTTCTTGGTAGCTGTCTTTGCTTCTCAAAAGTTGACATACTACATGCTCACTCACACTATGCAACTAGTTTCCAAAATTGATCCATTGAGGTACTTACTTAGCAAGGTAGCTCTAACAAGGAGCTTAGCTAGATGGGTCATGATACTGAGTGATTTTGATATTACATATGTTGAAAGAAAGCCTATCAAAGGATAGATGATTATTGATCAATTAGCAGAAGCACCAATACAAAGTCTTATACTGCTACATATTGAATTCCTTGATGAATCTATTTTAATTCTAACACATCAAACCTGGGTGATGCTCTTTGATGGTTCTTTCACACAACAAGGATTTGGTATTGGACTCTTATTCACAACACTACAAAAGTATTCATTGCCTAAGGTATACAAGAGTATGTTTCCTTGTAGAAATAATAGTATAGAATATGAAGGCTTAATCAATGACATGAATATTGTATTTGAATGGAGATTAGATGAATTGAATATCTTTGGTGATTCATAGTTCGTAATCAGCCAGGTCAATGATGTGTATTAGATAAAGGATGAGAAGTTGATACCTTATAAACAAATGGTAGATGATTTAAAGAGATACTTTTCTCATGTCACTTTTCAACAAATTCCTTGAGTAGACAATAAGAGGTTGATGCAATGGCTACTCTCAATTCCATGCTATAGATGTCTTAGAATAATTTTTAACATGAATTCTTTGTGCAGACATTACTTTACCTTGCTTATAATTCACCTGAATCTCGGATGATCTGTTCTATTGTAGGACATGATTTGTCCCACTACCATCTTTTCTTTTCCTACCTACGTGAACAAATAATTCCAGACAATCTAACCCAGAATGAAAAATGTCACCTTATCTGTAGTGCATCATAGCATGTTATTATTGCTAACGACTTGTTTAGGAGGGGTCTTGAAAGAACACTACTTAGGTGTCTATAACCCAATGAGTCAAAGAATGTATTGATTGATGTACATGAAGGAATTTGCAGATCTCATTCTAATGGCCTTACACCAGCTTGTAAACTTATCAGATCTGGTTACTATTGGTAATTAAATATGCCAAGTCCTACAAACAATGCCAACTCCATCAAAATTTGATTCATGCTCTAGCCAGGGAGCTAATTCCATCTATCATGCTTTGGCCATCTCAACATGAATGGGCCTTTGATCTAGTGGGTTAGACTCATCCATCTTCAAATGGATATAAGTTCATTATCACAACTACAAACTACTTCACTAAATGGGTGGAAGTAGTCCCTATTTCTATAGCAAATGGAAAAACTATAGCTCTATTCATTCTTAACCACATCATATGCAGTATAGTGTACCATCCTCCATCATTACTAACAATGGGGGACAATTTAAAAATAAGGATCTCAAAGGGTTGTGCTCAAAGTTTAGAATCATGCAACATTGGTCTTCTATCTATTACCCCTAGTGTAATGACCAAGTGGAAGCATCCAACAAGGCTATCCTTAAGATCTTACATCACACATTCAAAAAATAAGGAAGGGACTAGCACCTTCAAATTAATCTAGCTCTATGGGCTTCCAAAAATAGCATCTAAACTCCAATGGGAACAACACCCTTTGGTTTGGTGTACAAAGCAGATCTTGTGCTTCCTATTGAGGTTGAGATTTCTACTTTTAGAATCTCTATGAAAGGCCTCATCACTAATGATGATCATAGAATATAGCAGCTTCAAGAGCTAGATTTGTTATATGAGAGTCAACAAGTGTTGTGTGATCATCTCAGAGCTTATCAACAATGTATCTCTAGAAGCTATAACAAGAAAGTCAAGCCACATGACTTCCAACTAGGTGATCTCATTCTGAGGGAAAACCTTAAGAATCAACAACAAAGGATACAAAAAGGAAAGTTTGAACCGAATTGGCTTGGTCCATACATAGTTACTACAGTGTTTGGATTTGGTGCTTATCAACTTTCAACAACTAAGGCAGAATTGTCCAAGGAGTTGATCAACACTAAAGCGGTTCTACATTTGACATTCTTTCAAAAGCTCTTTGTAGATACTTAAAATTCCTAAAAAAAATTATCTTGGCACAAACCTAGAAATAGGTGCATTGGTAATACCAAAAAAGTGACAAATTCAAAAAATACAAAAAAAATCAAAAAAAGAAAAGGAAAAAGAATTTAAAAAGTTAAAAATAAGAAAAGTGTCATTGATGAAAACCTGGCAAACAAGCATCATGGTGGAAAAAATAGAATCTCTGCCAAGAAGGTGAAAACCTAGTAAACAAGCACCTCTTGTTTTAAATGATACATCTTGCAACGAATCTTCTAGCTCTTGTATAGTTGCTCTCCTTCTTTAGTTTGGTACTCTTGCTCATGCATCCATAGATTGGATATTGTCATTGTCTTGGAGGAAGCATCCTCTAGAGTCATCATAGATCTCTTTTGCATTAGTCACTAGTTGTTCTAACTATGTATGCCTACTATCGCTTGGTTCACTATATAGATTTCTCTCAAAGAAGATCTCTTTCACATCAATGACTAGTTGTTCTAATTGCATCTTCCTACTGTCACTTGCTTCACTATAGAGATTCCTTTTGAAGAAGATCTCTTTCGTGTCAGTCACTAGTGGTTCTAACTGCATCTATCTACTAACACTTTATTTCTACTAATATTATTCTCAATAAATATTTCTCTCTAACATCAGTCAACAGTTGTCCTAACTATGTCTATCTATTGTTGTCCTCCTACTGAAGATATTTCTTTCACATAAGTTTTGAACATTGACACTTGACATCAATTCTATACTGATGGCATTGAAATGGAAAAATTCATAATATTTGAAATATGCTTTATTTTCTTTTTCCTTTATCATTTCCCCTTGAGAAACTCAAGGATGTCTCTTTTGACTAGAGAAGCGAGGAATGGGGGCATGATCTTTTCTTTTCTTTTTTTTCAATGGTTTAGTTCCAATGATCTAAAACATCCATATAAAAGGGGTGTCCACTATAAGAGCCTCTATCTTGCATCAAATGGTCATGTGTACGTCAAATCATTTTATAGAGATACTTAAGTAAGGCTGATTCTTTTCCTTTCTTATTTGAGTGAATTCTCTATGCTATAGTACATACTAATACCCGTCCTACTAAGATGAACAATGTGATTATACTTAACATAGTTTTGTCTCAAGTTACAAATACCATGGTCATTATGGACATAATCTTTACTAAATACTTAGCATAAGAAGGAACTCTTGTGTGTCTAGTGTATTTTCACTCAAGAAACATTTTGGTCATCCTAGTGTTTATGCTCAAATTCTTATGTTAGCTTGTTACATTAAAAGGGAAAAATGTTTTGGTCATTTTGGATTCTTGTTCCTTAATGCTTACATTTAATCCCAAAAAAATAAGACACATGTCATATTCATATTCTCATGATTGCAATGTTAGTGGGAATTGGGTAACATTTCTAGGTTCAACTAAACCCTCGATGATGGTAATTTTATGAGTTTAATAACCAAACCTAGGGATGCATCTAGCATAAGATTGCATTGCATAGTCCATTGGCACAAGAGTATAGCTCAATCACTAATTTCTTGCATCTTTTGACATGATAGGTTGTTGGTTTCTTCAAAGTATCATGTTTCTTTATGATTGCACAAGTGTTCAACTCCTTGGTTCATCCTCTTGACTTTCACAAGATACCTGGCACTGATAACAAACTTGAAATCTACATGAGATGTTAGTTCATTCACATTTTTCATTTCATATATATATTTTCATATTCATCTCATCTACACTACATTCATCCCTCATGTTAATTTGTGCCATTGCAATCAAATCATTAACATCTCATGTATGAAAAACTATAAGAGGAAAAAGTGACACATGAAAAGATATGAAAATCAAAAGATTTCATCTATATATATATATATATATATATATATATATATATATATAGTTGGAAATATAAGAGGAGTAATCGAGAGGGGAGGGGTGAATTAGTTATTACTAATATAAATCCTAGATCCCTTAGATGTCGATATAAACTACAATGGTTAGAGAGTAATAGTAAGATGATGTGATATGAATGTAAATGAATTGCTAATTATAGATCTCTATTCTGGCTTGTACTTGATCCTTCCTAAAAGAATATAGCTTTTCTGCTCCACAAGGATATTTTTCTTATCCTTTAAATTTACTTCATCTTCTCATCATTAAATCTTCAATAACATCTTCATACTTGCACAACCACACTTTGAAACCACAACTTGACCATATATTTATATCTTTCATATTGTCAAGTTGGCTCAAATACAACTTAGAATAATTAATATTCATCACCTTAATTGGGTGGAATGAATAGATAAATCAATTAAGCTTAATATGCCTAAATAAGAAAATACAATTATTTGACTTGACTCGATAGAAACTAACTCAAAAGAAATTTCCTATGTTAACCAATAAAAGCTTGGTTAACATTGCAAACTCACAAAAATCCTTTGGCAACTAAGTGAGCTCAGTTAGCACTGGTTCATCCAACTTTTCTTCATTAATCGAGTGAGCTCATCTAACACTCATCTTTTGCATACTTTCCTTTGATGCTTGAGTGAGCTCGGTAGACACTACCTTCTGAACTAGGAAACCATATGAATGCTTAGTAGGCATAGAAAATTATATTTACTGCCCAAGTGAGCTATGTATATACTAACTGATAATGCTATGACATTTGTGTAACATCAAAGACAATACACAATTAATCAATTGTATCCAACAATTTCCCTCTTTGGCATTGATGGCAACACAACATATCATAGCACAATGAAAATTTGGATTTGTTCTTGAGAACTCCCTCTATTAGTATGAGCTCTTCCTTTTACTAGACTCATTCTCTATCTGCAACAACTTTTACCAAGTTCATTCATAGAACTTTCTTCCTCTTACAACAAACTTCTCCTTCTTTGGAATGACAGTAACCTTCTCCCTCTTTTAGTTACTTATTTTATTCTTGTTCAAAAATTTCTCAAAGATATGATAATAAACTTCTCCCTCTTTGACAACACATGCCAAAGACAATAATTTTGTTAATACCAATGTACCTTAAGTACTAATTCTTTTGCAATATGCCCTTGTTAATTCTGCACTAATTAATTGATCTTCAACTTCGCTCTTATTGATGTATCGCTAAACTTTATTTAGTGAGCTTCAGATAAGGGAATGATCCCTAGCTTACCTCATAGATATAGAAATGCATCCTTAGGTGATGGCTCGGTGAATATGTCTACAATCTATTCTTTTGTATTAACATATTCCAATCTGACTTCTTTATCCTATACCAACTCTCTTAACAAGCGATATTTTATAGCAATGTGCTTTGTTTTGGTATGCATTAATGAATTATTTGATATGTTGATTGCACTAGTGTTATCACAGTATATGACTATAGGATCCTTGATTTCTATCTTCATTC
The DNA here is from genome assembly GCA_028749045.1 of Cupressus sempervirens. Lineage (NCBI taxonomy): Eukaryota > Viridiplantae > Streptophyta > Pinopsida > Cupressales > Cupressaceae > Cupressus > Cupressus sempervirens. The sequence goes on from CM053783.1 coordinate 68,014,386, forward strand.
CTTCCAACAGTTGTTTGAACCAAACAATGTTAGAACAATTAACTACTGTTACCACATATTCTAACTTTGTTATGGATTGAGATATACAATTTTTCTTCTTGCTTGTCCAAGATGCTAGTCTTTTACCAAGAAAGAATGTTCTGCCACTAGTTCTTTTTCTTATCATCAATACTTCCTATTTAATTAGCATCAGTAAATACTTTCAAGTCCAAATTATCTCCAAGTTTATACCATAAGCCATAGTCTTCTATTCCTTTCAAATATCTCATGATTCTCTTTATTTCCATCATATGATTTTCTTTAGGATTTGTTGAGAATCTTGCCACTATTCCAATTGCTAGAGCAATATCAAGCCTTGTATATACTACATACTACAATTTTCCAATTATTGATTTGTATGTGGTTTGATCTTACTTCTTTGAAATCATCATTTTTGGAGAGTTATGTCTAGTAGACATAAGGGTTCCAACTGGTCTTGAATCTTCCATTCTAAACTTCTTCCATATCTCCTTGATATACTTAGATTGAGTGATGTAGAGACCATTTTTTTCTACTGTATCTGCAATCCAACAAAGAATTTTATCTCACCAAACATGGAAATGTCAAATGCTTTGCACAAGTCATCATTTCCCATAAATAGAGTATCATCAACAAATATTTCTACCAAAACAATCTTCTTTTTTGGCCCTTCCTTGATATATAGACTACTATTATCATTTTCTCTTTGAAAGCCAATTTGTACTAAGTAATTATGATGTCTTTCATACCAAGCTTTAGGAGCTTGCTTGAGACCATATAATGCTTTTTGTAACTTGCAAACCATGTCTCTTTTTCTAGGATCTACAAAACCTTCTGGTTGTTCAATGTAGACTTCCTCATCAAGAATTCCATTCAAAAATATAGATTTAACATCCATTTGATACACTTTAAATCCTATGTGTGCTGCATATGCTAGTAAAGTTCTAACACCTCCTAGTCTTTCTACAGGAGCAAAAGTCTCACCATAATCAATACCTTCTTATAGAGAATAACCTTTGCACACCAATCTTGCTTTGTTTCTTGAAACTTTTCCATCTTCATTTAGCTTATTTATGAATACCCACTTTCTACCAATTCCATTTTTATCCTTGGGTCTAAGAACAAGAGTCCAACTTTTGTTCTTTTCTATCTGTTCTATTTCTTCATTCATTGCTTCAATCCAACTTTCATTTTCCAAAGAATCCTTAACATTTCTAGATTCAAATTCAACAAGTATACATGTACCTTTTAATTTTCTTCTTGTCATTGTTCCATCAGAGTTGTCTCCAATGATTTGATCGGGTGCATGATGCCTTCTGACATATCTTGCTAACACAAGCTCTTTGGGATTTGAAGAGTTCCACTATCTTCATTATGAACTTTAGTTTCAAGCTTGGGTCTTTCTATCAATGACTCGGGTCCATCAGACTCAATTTGAACTAGCTTGGTAGCCTCTAATTATGACTTAGGTCCTTTAGAATATAACTTAGGTTGCACTATCTGCAACTTAGTTACTGTTGGAGATTTTGGGGACCTGGGAGATGAAGCTTCCTTTCTTTCAAATAGATTTGGTAGGGTATCAGGTTCATAGTAAACAAATTTTCTATAATCCTTTGGCTCCTTATTGCTTTCTTCTTCACTCTTTTCTACAAACTCATCAATTCTAACATGTGCACTTTCTATTATTTTATGAGTAGACATATTCAGACATTTATATTATTTTCTTCTATAGGAGTATCCTAGAAATATACTTTCATCATCTTTTACATCAATTTTTTCTTTTCTAGACTCTTTCAAGATATAACATTTTCTGCGAAATACTTTCAAGTAACTTACATTAGGTTTTAGCCATACCATAGTTGATAAGGACTTTTGTTTGAATCTTTCTTCAACTGTACTCTATCCAAGGTATGATCTATAGTGTTGATAGCTTCCTTCCAGTATTTGAGAGCAACATTCATTTCAATCATCAGGGTTCTTGCATAATCCATGATAGGTTTGTTTCTTCTTTTCGCTATACCATTTTTTTGTGATGTACCAAGAGCTAATACTTGTGTTTTAATTCCTCTTTCAATGCAAAAATTATTGAATTCATTGGAGATGAATTCACCACCTCTATTTGATCTTAAACATTTCAACCTCTTTCCAGTTTCTTTTTCTACTCTTACCAAATACCACTTAAATTTTTGAAAGGTTTCTAATTTTTCTTTTAGATACGTTATAATCATCATTATAGAATAGTCATCAAAAAAGAGAACAAAAAAATTTTCTCCACTATAACTCTCTATTCAAATAGGTCCACATTATTCTATATGAATTTTTTTTAAGACTTCTTCAAACTGATAATTTTTTCTTTTGAAACTAATCTTTCCCATCCTACCAATTTGGCAATTCTTGCATAGACCCATATCAAGCTTCTTCAAACTAGGAATAGCTCTTACTCTTTTATGTTTCCTTATCTTAACTAGATTATCAAAGTTTACATGACATAGCCTTTTGTGCCATAACCAACTTTCTTCTACTTGAGCAATAAAACATGAACAATTATCGAGATCAAGATAAAATAGAATACCTTCTGTTTGCTTGCTAGATCCAACCAGATTTCCTTTTCCCTCTAGTAGTTTGGCCTATCTATTTATGAATTCTACCTTGAATCCAATGTTATTAAATTGTGTCACACTCAATAGATTATGCTTTAGTCATTCAACCCAATAAGAATTGTCACATATAAGCTCTTTAGTCAATGAAATACACCCTTTTCCTTTTATGTTACAAGGTTCATTGTTTCCAAATCTCACACTACCTCCATCATAATATTTCATATGCTCAATTTTTTTTTTGTCTCTAGTCATATGATGTGAACAACCACTATCAATAATCCATATATCATTTTTGCTAACATGAGAGATAAGTTCCATCTTATTTCCTTCCTCATTAGATTTATCCTTTACAACAATGTACACCATTTCATCTTCACTGTTATCAAAATCTTTAGCTATAAAACAAGATTTCTTACCTTTATCCTGGTAGTTCTTGGAATTCTTCTTGCCTTTGTGCTTATAGCTTCTATTTTCATCTTTTATTTCTTTATTTGGGCACCTTGTAGCAATGTGGCTAACTTCTTCACAAGAAAAGTAGATTAGAGAAATTTTACCTTTGTACTTTCCTCTGCCTTTGGAATACTTCCTTACAAGTAGGATTTCAACAACTTCAAGATCACTGTTTGAACTTTTTTCTGATGTTCCTTCTTCTTCACTTTTTTATTGACTAGACTTTGATTTCTTGCCCTTTTCTTTGAGAGAGATCTTAGATTTAAAAGTAGATTCAATAACCTTTGAACTAGGAACATAGTTAGCAAAGTTATCTAACTCAAAAGTTCTCAATCTTCCAACTAGAGTATCCAAAGATATTTTATTTTTTTGGATCACATCTCATTTCTTGAATAGCAGATACTCTAATTGCATAAATAGGAAGAAGAGTTCTAAGTACCCTTCTTATAACTACTTTATTTTCAATGTCTCCTCCAGATGCTTTGATTTCACTTACACTTGCTTTGATCCTTTTCACATATTTTGCAATGTTCTCATCTTCTCTCATTTTCACCTGATCAAAATGACCTCTAAGACTTTCAGCCTTATCTATTCTTACATTGTCATCTCCTCCATATATATCTTTTAGTTTTATCCACATCTCATGAGCTATCTTGTTGTATTTGACTTCATCAAATTCAGCATAACTAAGAGCAGATGCAATATCAATCATCATGATGTTATGATTCTTCCTTTCAACAATATCTTTAACAAATAATGTTCTAGTAGGAGTCTTGTATTCAGTATCATGAAACTTGCACCCCAAGTCACTAATGGTAGCCAAGTGTAATCTCATAAGTCCTTGCCATGCTGTAAAATTATCTCTATTCATCTTGGGGATCTGTCTTTTGTAAGACATCCTGATCTTTAGCTTAGGTCCTTGAAATATTTTTTGCAAGCACCAAAATCTCTAATACCAATTGTTGAAAATATAAGAGGAGTAACTGAGAGGGCATGGGTGAATCAATTACTACTAAAATATATCTCAGATCCCTTAGATTTTAGTACAAACTACAAATTGAAAACTAAATACTGTTGATGCTCGGTAAACATAAATAACATGTTGTAACTTAGTAATTATTGAATGTGCTTAGTAAATGCTTAACATACAAACTTTAGATGTTATCTGTGATTACCCTTACTTTAACTTAGTTTCAAACACATAAAAGAAAATAGCATGAACACATTTGACTCCAATATTTAATGTGGAAACCCAATTTAGGTAAAACCACCAATTACAACTAGTTACTATATTCACTCTTCTGAAGTGAGCCCTATTAGGAGCCAAATCTATTAAAGGTTACAAAACACACTATTGAGTGTGACCTTATTAAAGGATTTAATCACCCCATTGGGAGTGGCCTTGTTAGAGGTCTTGAGACAATTTAATAGAATTGCCACCTTGTTAGAGGATTTGCAAATAGCTATTAAGCCAACTCTATTAAGAGATTTAGATAACTACTACAATGGTTAGAGAGTAACAATAAGATGACCTAATTTTAATGCAACTGAATTACTAATTACAAATCTCTATTCTGGCTTGTACTTGATCCTTCTTGATTGAATATAACTTTTCTGCTCCACAAAGATATTCTACTTATCCTTTAAATTCACTTCCTCTTCTCATCATTAAATCTTCAATAACATCTTCATACTTGCACACCCACACTTTCAAACCATAACTTGACCTTATACTTATATCTTTCAAATTGTCAAGTTAGCTCAAATATAACTTAGAATAATTAATATTCATCACCTTAGTTGGTTGGAATCAATAGATAAATCAATTAAGCTTAATATGCCAAATTAAGATAATCCTTTGTTAGCCAACCCAGCTTAGGAGAAACTAACTTAGAAGTGATTTCCTTTGTTAACCAATAGAATTTTGGTTAACACTAAGAACTCACAAAAATCCTTTGGCAACTTGGTGAGCTTAGTTAGCATTGGTTCCATCCAACTTTCCTTCATTAACTGAGTGAGCTTGGTTAACACTCATTTTCTGCATACTTTCCTTCGACATTCGAGTGAGCTTAGTAGACACTACCTTCTGAACTAGGAAACCATAGGAATACTCAATAGACATAGAAAAATGTCTTTACTACTCAAGTGAGCTTGACATATACTAACTGATAATGATATGAAATTTGTGTAACATCAAAGACAATACATAAGTAATCAATTGTATCCAACATAAATCTCTCCAATGGAGTCAAGTGTACATCGATACAATAATTTGTGCTACTTGGTCACTATCAATATCAAAATAATACAAAATGGTGTTGGCACATCAATTGATACATAAATAGAATGAAATAAAAAGAGAGAAAGATAATTATTTCCTTCTCCCTCATTCTTGAGAGGAGGAAGACGAGCATTTGCTCTTAATAGATGACGTACTGCATCCAATGCTCTAGAATACTCTAAAAATTTGTGCATCTTCTCTAAAACCTCAAGAACTACAATAATATAACCTATATAGTAATAGGCTACTCTTGCACTTTGTAGTTGAGCCTTGTCTCACTACTGCTCTAACTACTCACGTAGCTCATGGATCTCGGGCTCTTGATCTTCCAATTGCATATCACAAATTGTCAACTAGATCTACATCTCACTCAGCTTTCACTATGCTACTCTCAATCTCTTCTTGGTCCTCCTCAACACATCCAGGTGTGGCTCAAGAGTAGACTAATCCTTCATCTCCTCACAACCCACTCCATGCTTTTCCATCTCTATAGGCTAGTCCTCCATCTGCTGCCTTTGTGCATCACCACCAATGGCACCCAAGGTACCCATCTCATCCCATAGATGTCTATACCTTGACTATTAGCATGAATGCTAATGCTATGGGGGAGCATTTTAGAACATTGATATGATGTATTTATAACTATCTTTTTCATTGATGACAACATAGTAATAAGCTTGTAAAAGACTGACAGAGCAGCAGATTGTGATTTTTGTATTGAGAACATTATATTACTTATCTAATGATGCACAATTACCAGTGCATACTACATTGTGTATTTGTTACAAGGGAAAGTGCACAAAACCTAATGTCATAATGTATGAAAGATATGGTTGATCTATAGAGAACTGTATGGAAATAGAGTGTTAGGAAAGAAGTTCCTATTGTATGATTGCTATAGTTCATTACAATTGTAGTGAAGGGTTGCATAGTGAACTAGAGATAGTACGCTTATCATTGATGACATTAGATAGTGCACATGTATGGAAGTCACATGTGTGAAATTTTGTGTATAACAATGAGCTGATAGCATTAATTAAATTAGTATTTCATTTAATTAAGATGTGGGAAGCTGACTCAAGGATTTATTATTGAGCATGGTATAAAGGAAAGATGTTTTCCATGTTTTACATATAGAGAGTAAATAAGACTTGGAAATCACTGAGAAACAAAGCAATACAAAAGTAGAGTAACTTACCAATGCATCTAAGTTGCATTAAGGGTTATTATTACTGAGTTTAGAGTTCTAGAACTGATTACATGATCTCAAGGTGAAGGATCCCAACGTACTAGATACAGGAATAAGTGAAATCTTGTTACACATCTATTATTCTAAAAGGAATAGTACCAAGGTTAATTGGACAGTGGGTTCATTGATCTGATCTTGAAGCTATTTGGATAGTAGGTTCAGCTACCTTCCACAACTCCTAATTGGAATCTCCTAACAGGGATTCAAAGTCTCCTAATAGGGACTTTTTGTACTAAATCTTGTAATAGAATTTTAATAGGATATATCCACTAACAAGGAATATTAATATTAGTACATCATTTTTTGGGCATCATTCCCACTAGGGCTTTCCCTCTTATCAAGGGTTTCCCTAGTCAACATATCTGGTGTAATTGTTTATGTGCATCTCTTTATGGTTGTTGTTTACATTGGTTGAATGGTCAAGATTTTTTAAGAGGATAAATGTTTTAAATTGTCATATAATTGATTCACCTGCCCCTCTTAGTTATATTAATGGACTATTGCTTCTAACATAGACCCACTACTAGCAGCTCCTAAATCCTCTCCTATCAGATGAGGAGGATCTGCCTCTGCACTATGTGTTGTCTAGGTGTTTGTTGCTATTGTGGTTGTTGTAAAGGTTCTTGTACTAGCTATATGGGAACCACCATCCCCACTATATCTATGAATCAAGGGAAGGTTTGACTCACAAAATCCTCCCACTATGTCAAATTCATCCCCCCATCCATAATTGCAGCCATGTAGTCCCAATGTGCCCTATCAATGGAGCACACATCAATCATAGATCTCCTATTATCCAATTTGATAAACTACCCTACTATACCTTCAAGGAGAAGGGGGCATAGGTGTAGTACTCTTGTGATATTTCCTATGGTTGTTTGTACTACTACTACACAGATGTTAGGGGAAATCTCTCGATCACCTATATCGAGAGACCAATCAGTGGTAAAGAGGCAAACATGTGTCCAAGCTCTACGAGTGAATCATTCCATGTCTCAATCTCTCCCCACAGTTGCCATATTATTGCCACTAGATCATCTAGCTAACCTTGCCACTACTCAGTCTTACCCAAAGCTCTTCGAGTCATTTTTCCACGATATCTATAAATGTACAACTCATGATCCTACCTCATCTTAGCACAAATTATCCTTGTAATGGGCAAGTCCTCCCACACCCATACCTAAAGAACATAAACTCATGCTACCAAGATCTTCTTCTCCTAATATACCACCTCATGCATCTCATAGTACATATGAGCTAGCATACACTGACCCCATCCAAAATATGTTGGCTTGACCAACATCCTCTACAATATCTACCCCCATCAATAGTCGAGCCCATTCTGACCTATGTCAAGAAAGAAAGAGCAACTCAAGAATATACTGAGTACCACTGCCAATTTGTGGGTGGGAACATATGTCTGCACCAACTCCTCCCATGTGAATGCTATACCCATAATGAGATCCTCCTAGAAAATGGCCCTTAGTGCCAATGTACTTGATCTTGGCTGAATATCATACTCAACTTGTGGTCCATAGAAGGATATCCATAAAATCCTATAGATGAGCTTTGGTGTGATGATCATCTCTCCCAAGGGAAATTGAAAAGTGTTCATCTCCAAATGGAAATTCTCAACAAGTGCTATCAGTAACCCATGATTCACCCATAGATTGGGAATATCACAAAGATGTGAGAGGCTGAGAGAATTAATATGTGCCATCTATGTGACATCTAACTAATGAATTGGCCCCTTGATGGGAGGATAGTGTGATCTGAATGTGACATCTAGAAAGATAACTTACAAACATGAAAATAAAATGAACATGATCAATATTTTTCATATGAAACATCACACTATACCTAAATTCACAATAACATATGACATACATGAAATAATGACTAGTGATATTGTGAAATGATGATTAAAAACATTACTTTTTTGACAAACTATTCTTACATATAACACCAAAATTTCACATTCCTGCATGATTTTTGACTATTTTTCTCAAATATATCACTTCCTCACATGAGAAACCCCAATGAAGAATGTCAGAAACTAGTCTCATGCGAGAAAACTCAACAAAATAGGTGAAAAAACAACCTAGTTTAGGGTCTCTAATGTGAGAGATGGGTATCCTCCATGCGAGGAAACCCGATACCCCATGCGAGAAAGTTCCTAGTTGTACTTCCTTGCATGAGCTTTCCTATAGGCTCGCACAAAAAATTGGGTTCTTGCATGAGACTTGATAGCCAAAAATTTAAAAATATTTCAAAAAATGAAAATAACTAACTAGAATGCATAAAATTTCTACTAAAAGGAAGGTTAATCAATTACTTACCAGAGGTTCATTATCCATTGGCTAGTTGTGTTTCCTCTAACACTCAAATCAATGAGTATGCACATGGACCTCTATTTTTGCTTCAGAACTCTTTTCTCCACAAAAGAAAAAATGCACAAATGAATTGAAAATAACCTTTTGGGCCCTTATATATAGGTTTTGTCCTAATTTTTTTAAAGTAATTTGGTTGACATAAAAATTTCCCCATTAGCTAATTTGGCTACTTCAAACTCATTTTTGAGATCAAATTCAAAATTTGACACACTTAAAAATCTCAAAAACATATTTTAAATTTTTGGGATTGATGCGATCGAATACTTGTGCAATCCATTTTACTAATAGCCTGGTCAAACTTGGTCTTTTGGACCTTCAAATCACTCTAAATAACCTCTAAATTTTCTTCATGCTCTTCTGATCTATTCTATATTTTTTATAAATCTTAGATCACATTAGGTTCTTCCAATCTATGGCACCACATCATTGTTTTGGTGTGTCATCTTTCAATTTCACTCCTGAGGGGGCCGGATGATTACATCATTGAATCTTTCAAAATTAGCTTCAACTCAATCTCAAAATTATGTCGTAATGACTAGGGGCATCTCATCACTGGAGGCATCATTGCTCCCTTGATTTGGCATCATATGTCATTTATCTCATCTTTTGAACAACTAATCAATCTTATAACAATCCTTGTCATAGTTTGATGGATAGGTATCAAGGCAATCTAACCTGACTCTTGAAGATTAAGCCTAATTCTAGGGATGATTCTATGACTCATGATTAGGTATTGTTATCTTTTATGGACCATTATTTAGGTTCTCTATCTAGACTCTAGATGATTAAGCTTTATTCTAGAGATAACTCTATTTCTTGTTGAGAATTAAGCTCCATTCTAGAGATAATTTAATGGATAGGTATTAGGGAAATCTAACCCTAACCCCTATGGATTAAGCCTCATTCTGGGGATAATTTTATAAATCATGATTAATCTTGTCAGCTTCTAATGGATAGGTATTGGGGAAATTTAGTCTTAACTTTTGAGAATTGAGTTTCATTTCGAGAACATTTTTTTGAAGTTTGATAATATTTTCTCTTTTATATTGGTATCTAGGTGGTCTATCTAGATTTCCTAAGGCTAAGCATCAGTATGGAGATAACCTTAAAAAGTTCATCAATTGGGCTTTGTGTCATCAATCTCAGTACCAATCTTACTTCTTGGTCTATATTCTTAGACTTCTAATTTCTTTGAATCAATGTGCTACTCACACATTCATTCAAAGAGGGGAAAATGTAATACCCCTAATTTGGCACATTAGTATGATGAATCAATTTTGATCTATCAATCTTAAAGTCCTATTGTACTAGGCAATTATGATTTTGATAATTTCTACTTAACCTAAATGTCAAATGTAGGAAATTATTAATCTGCATTTATCACAACTTTATTTAATTCCTAAGTATTGACTTGAATTAGCTAAGTTAAACCTATTGATTGAGTTTAATTTAATTATAAGTCTTAGTGCTTTCATTAAATTAAAATTACCCCTTTAGCTAATATACATGAGGAGTTAAATATATTTGACTTAATTAATACACTCTCATTCTAACTATTGAATTTAATTATTCAATTAATTAGAATAATCAATTATGAGGTCATATTTAACCTTTTTAAATCAAATATCTTCATCAATATCTCATCTTCAATCTCAACTATTGATCAAACTCTAGGATTCTATTTAGGAAACCTTCAACTTCTCATTTCAGAGGATGCACATGAAAAATATTGAACTAATATCAATTTGATTACTCAATTGCTTGCATTCAAATTTATTCTTGTTTTCATATACTTTCTCATATAGCTTAAAATGCATCCATCTAGATTTATTTTCTTATTTTATTCTTAGATTAATCTTGCATTCATCTAGATTAAATCCTTCATACTAGGTGGTCAATTTGCTAATCTCTTGATTCTAAGAGTGGATAGAAAAATATGTCTATTTAGAAGGCAACAGATCAATTTGTTGGGGCATACTGAATGGACAATCCCATGTTCATTTCAGGATGTTTCTAGCACATAAAGATCTACTATGATAACACACATTCTATAAAAATATCAAAGAATCTTGTAATGCACACAAAAATTAAGCATATTTCTATCAAGTATCATTACTTCAGAGTAAGTTTAAGAAAAAGAAGTGAAATTAGATGATACTACATTGGGGGAGTATCATAAGAATTGGAGAGTATTTAATTGTTGCATTCATGAATGTGTTTTTCATTGATGTCAACATAGTAGTAAGTCTATGAAGATTGGAAAAGTAGTAGACATAGATCTTAGTTGTACAAACAATGTTTTGATTGTATGGTGAAGCGTGTTCATGGAAATGTTTGATACTATGTCTTGATGTTAAGGTTCAATGCCCAATACCTAGGTTGAAGATGTAAAAAAGATATGCCTAATTTGCAAAGAGCAATACAATGACATAGTGCCTAAGAAGCAATTTTTGATATTTGTATTATATCATTTGACAAAGATATAATCTAGAGATGTTCAATCAACTAGTGACATAAGATAGTTTGATGATGATTTTAGTGAATGCACAAGCCCTAGTGTTGCACATGTCATAAGTTACATACGTTATGAGTTGATAGTGCTATTGTAATTATGAATTAATTATTTATCATATTATAATTAATTGGGAAATCCTTAAGGCTGACTCAAGGAATTATTTTGAAGATATGGTATAAAGCAGAGATGTTTTCCTCTTTTGTAATGGGTATTGAATAGTGTAGTAATCATTTTATTTAGTGCGAAGTGTGAAAAGGAGTAGAGTGTTTGGTGAATGTGAGTAAGAAATCCAAGGGATTATTGTATGTGTTGGTATGATTTTTCACAATGTAGAATTTTTTTAAAATTTTAGTGAAAAATCATTCAAGTCATTATATTATGCAAATTAGGGTTTCGTTCCTTATAATTTTTCAAATTTTTAGGTTGCCCTAGTCATGCCTTGGTTCATGTGTTGTTGAATTCTATTAAATTCTCAAGGTTTTTCATCAACACAACCATTAAAATACCCTAGGTATGTAAAAACCCTAGGTCTCTTTTCAAATTTTCAAAAGGGTTTGTAAAGTGCTTAAGTTTTTCCCTTTACGGTCTTACAGTGTAGGGTTTCACATAAGAACAAAATATCTTCTTGCTCATGTTTCTATGGTTGCATTTTATCACACAATGTAAAGGTGTAAAGGAGTTCATATTTTACGAGGATACACTTTTTCTTTTCATAGTAGAAGAATAGTTCATTTTGAGGTTCCCTGATCATATGTTTGATTCTTGGGTGAAGAGGCATAAAGGCTTCTCATGTTTTGAAAGTGGTATTACGACTTTATAGTGATAGGCTGAGTGGTGGAGTGAAGGGAGCTTGAAAAGGTATTCTTGGTCATATGTTAAAGTTTTAAGTATGTGAGCATAAAAGGTTTTTGAAGGAGATGTATCATGTCACTTTATTAGGATTATGAGTAAACAGTTGAGCGGAGGGGCAGAAAGGTGTTGATTTTTGATCTATGCACCTACATTCTAATGAATGGTGTAAAGGTATAATACCCTAGCATTTTTTAAAGGATGGTTTATGAGAAGGAATAACGTGTTTTATGTTTCTACATGTAAAAGGAACTCATAAAAATGAAAATGAGGTTCAATTTTGTTTACGTACCTTCACTTCTTGGACTTGCAGACAACTGTAAAGCCATATTATAACAATGATCATGCTAAGTGTGACCTGTTGAGTTGTTAGATGGACCGTGATGTGAGTGAATCATATGGTGACACATCAAACATATCAGATGGGCCCAACCCACATGGAAGATGACTTAAGTTCTTCATTTTTCATGTGCTTAAAATCAACGGTGATGTTCTTTCCTATTTTTTTGAGATTCAATCTGGATCATTGGTAAGTGAAAGGTGAAATTTCTCATTATGCCTTTATGGTTGTAGGGTAAGCATATGAATGAAGAGATATTTCATTTATTTCTCTGTGGTTACAAGTTGAGTCTGAGCATATAAGCATAAAAGAATAGATAAAGGAGAAACGTAAGAGCAAGATGCCATTTGTAAAGGCTTTTCAATGTTACAAGATTAAGGAAACTCATGTAGGAGTAAATGAGGAATAAAGAAAATATGAGAGCCATTATGATGCCATGGGTAAAGCATTAAGTGTATGCTCAGAGGATGGATATGAAAAGTGTTACGATGTCCTGAGTAACGAAGTAAGCATAGTAGCGTAAAGGAATTTTTTGAGGTTTTTGTTGATATGTGTGCATGTGAGTGTAAAGGGTAAAGAGAAGGTTATAACAAATGCTTTATGCTCATACAAGGTTTGAAGCATAAGAACAAAGGTATCAATTGAGAAGGCTTAAGATTCTATGGTGTAAAGGGTTGCATAAGAGCATAAAAGAGTTTTCAACACATTGCCAAAGAAACCCTAACACTTCTATGCTTGGGATGTTCTAAAGCATCACCGAATGAATGTAAAGGATTCCCAAGGGTATTTCTAGGGTTACAAAGATTGAAATATTTTGACCCAACATAAGAGAAAAAGACTAGAATTTGAAAAGAAAGCTGTTGAGTTGTCATGCCAGTTCAAAAAAAGGGACAAATTCACCATGGCCAAGTAAAATAAAACATTGAAAATGACATTAGGATCAAATTTCATGGTTGATATTCCTTGTTGTTAGCTTACAAGGTTGGTATTAAAAGCTTGTGCATGTAGAATTAATTAAAAAGTTGGTAGACTATATGATTAAAACATAATTATTTTATTGAACATCCATAATATTACCATTTTGAAGAATTTGTGTTCTTGCTCTAAATTTTCTTACAAGTATCCATAGCTTCAGGATTTATGTGTTATTGTGCAAGAGTTTAAAGAATAATTTGTAGAGAAAATGACTAACAAGGAAATTGAAGAGGTTCCTATAGAAGAGATAGAGGTCAAAGATAAGGGTGACAATGTTGTAGAAGTTGCACCTGAGGGAAAAAGGAAGAAGGTTGCTATCAAAACTAAGAAAAATTCAAGGGTTAGGAAACAAAACATGCATGTTGAAGATTGGTTAAAAATTCTTCCAAGGTCATTGAATGCCATTTCAGCAAATGACCACATCTTCAAAGACCCTTACTTCCTGGTTAGGGATGCAAAGTGCCCTAGAATTGATGGTTTTAATCTATTTGTATATTTCTACCAAAATAGAACTCAAAATGTGCTAGTCTACAACACATGGAATAGGAACGTGGAAAAGTTGATATTACCAAAAGTTTTTATTGATGTGGACCAACTAAAAGCACTGATAAATTTGTACAATCCAGTCATCGAGACATTCCAAAGACATAATGGTAGTTTTTTGTGCACACTGGATAGAACTTCTTTCATAGAGGCTTTTGGATTGGAAGGGTAGATGGATGTACCTATTGACATTGAATATTTACAAGGTAAATTTTGGAGAAATAAGACCTATTTTATGAACAATGTTATGCTGCCTCACATTCCCTACAATGTTAAAAAGGTAGGGCTAATTCCAAAGAAGGTGGTGGATAATTTGCCCTTGAGAAAATTCAAGAATTATTTCAAGAACACAGTATATGGGCTACACAAAGTGCTTGGAAGTGATGGTGTAGAGGATTGTGTCTATGTTTCCTTATTTCTGATGGCTTGTGGCATACAAGACCCCTTCCATCATAGAGAATATGATTATGTGCCCTTTATCATGGACATCATGCAGAATCAAATTGTTAATGCAAATAAGGGAGAATTGAAAGACTTCAATTTCCACCATTACTCACTACTATTGCACCTTATGTTGCATTACAACATTGGTTACATTAGCCAGGATTTCATTGATCAGACTTCTAATGAATTTGGTGAGTTACCTGTGCAACTTTGGACTCGCATTTGGGATAAGAATTTCCATTATTCAAATGCACTTGTGTTTTTTAATTTGTTCAGTTCTATTATTATGAGGCACTTGGACCATACCTTCTTTAGGGCACCAAATGTTTTCAAGACCTTCCTTAGACCTTCATTTTTAGATGAGAAAACCAAATTAGATCATAACTAGGAGGACATCTTTTTGTTTAAGAAGTGCACATTGATGAGAATATATGCATGCCCATAGCCTCCTCACATTCTACCAAAATATCTACCCCCTAGATTGGCCATTATTAAATTCTTTTGGTAGTTTTTATTGATGAACAAAGAGATGATCCCTCCTTCTCTGCATAAGCCCACATTTGTTTGTAGAACATTTAAGGTAGGGGATTTTGAAATAGGAAAAAATGTATTTGAAGAATTGAGTGAGTACATAGGCTTGTAAAAAATTTCTACTGGGTCTTAGAGGATGTACGACCCTAAAAACTATATTACCAATGAGGTTAAGGCTATTAGGGGATACATCCTACCTCTAAGAAAGCCAATCCCTTTGGAGGATTTAATTGCTAGTATAGTAGCAACAAGGGAGGTTGATGCACTATTAGGAAAATATGTTGAAATAAGGAAGGTGGAGGATGCCATGAAAAGAACAAACCCTAATTTTAAAGGCTTTTATGTAGAGATTTCCTACCCTAGCAACCTAAGAAAGATGGTAGAAAATTTTGATTACATCATGTCTCAGATGCCACATGAGCTAGAGGGAGAGGAAGCCACTGTAAACCAAGAATCCCTTGAGCTAGATGTACTATTGGAGGTTGAGTTGGAGGAGGAGCAACCATCAACTTCAACATGGGTATCAAAAGGCAATAAAAGGTAGAAAACAATGCACATCCCAGAGAGGGTTGTAAGTAGAGCCTTACAAGTAATGCTAGGGAATGATGAGTATTTTGCTGATATTGGGAAAAACTATTTACCTCAAAGGGCTATAGAGGTATGAAAAGCCTCTAGTGATCTCCAAATTACAGAATCAAGATTGGATGATAGGATCATCCAATTTGAAAAGTTTATGGAAGATGATGATTTCATCAAATCATCAGAATTTAAAAGTTTTCTTTATAAAATAAAGTAGAATGAGCTCACATTGAGCCTTATGCCAGGAGATGATCCTAAGAAAAATAAAGAACTAGTGGATAAATTGCTTGCTTATGACCCAAATAGTGAAACAATGACCCCTACTGAGGCCAGGGAGTTAGTACATAGGAGTGGTATAATTTTAATAGAAAATTGGGACATTGAGAGGGATTTTGTTCTTGATCAGATGAGGAGGCAAGACAAAGCCATCAGTTATGAGGCTAGTGGCAGTGAAGGATTGAAGAGGGTGTCAGGGATCAATGTAGATACAAAAACCCTAGTAGTGTGGAGTTTTGCGCTAGATACAAAGAAGCCTAAGATGATGGACATACA
Source organism: Cupressus sempervirens (assembly GCA_028749045.1). Taxonomy (NCBI): domain Eukaryota; kingdom Viridiplantae; phylum Streptophyta; class Pinopsida; order Cupressales; family Cupressaceae; genus Cupressus; species Cupressus sempervirens. The sequence goes on from CM053783.1 coordinate 68,030,705, forward strand.
AGAAACTACACATGGTAATATGATTATATGGACACTAGATAATACTACTGCAAAATAAATTTCCATCTTGGTCAAACACTTTGCGCTCATGAATGAGGCAAAAGTAGATCAAATTGAGGATAGGTTAGCTGTAATCTACAATGAGTGTCTAGATGTCAGGAGGTTATATGAAGAGGAGCTCAAGACAAGCTATGTGCAAAAGTAGAGGATAGAAGAGTTGGAGGGGAAAATCTAGAGCTTAGAAGTAGAAGTGGCATCCCTCGAAGAGCAACTCAAGGCTACAACAAAGGTAGAACATGCACCAAGGCAAGTGGAGGAAGAAAGGCATGTGGTAGAAGTAGAGGCCCAAACAAAAGAGATACCTAGAGGAGTAAGAGTGCCAGTGCTTGTGGTCAATGTGGAAATAGAAGCTCCTCAATCTAATAGTGTAATGAAGAAAAATGCTATGATGAATGTACTAAGCCATAGAATAAGCACTTTGAAGAGAATATCTCAAGATGCCTATAGTGCATTCATCAATCTACAATCTATAGAATAGGTATGCAAGGATTCAATAGGATGACTTGATTCAATCTTCCAACAATGGGGACCATATATGCAATTCTTTGATAGATTGATACCATTGTCAACAAAAAAGCCAAATTTACAGGATAAAGTTATTGTTGTAAAAGAAGGCATACATAAGGTGAAAGATTTGTTGCAATTTTTCACAAGGAAACTAGCTGCAATATAGAGTAAAATGAAAGTATTAACAAGTGGCTTCCATTCTTTAATTCTTTTTGTCCTTGATTTTAATAATAAACTAAAGGATTTCAATGAATGGTCTAATTCTTTTGACCATATTGTAGACTTACCATAGGTGGCATCCATTTTCCAAGGTGATATTGATGAATGTGTTTTTAATGAACTAATTGATGCCCTATTCAAGATTGAAGCTGAAATGAATAGGTTTACCATAGAAGGGAAAGTGATCATTGATGCTAGGTGGCAGAAATCTGTTGGTGAACTAGCAACAACCAAGACATATGAATGGCCCACCAAGAGAGAAGTCATTTTCTGAGAAGCCATCATAGAAATAAAAGCTTTACCAATAGGGAGCAGTTAGAGAAAAAGACAAAGTTAAAGATTTTATGCTCCAGCTGTCATCTACAACTACTTTTTATTGTTTCTTTTTGATTTAAGGTGTCTAGATATTTTGAAAAAGGTTGTTGTACTTATTACTGTAAAAGGACACTTGTCAATCACAATTTCCCTTTTCTTATTGCAACTCATGTTATATAAATGAGTTTTCAAGGCATTGTGATGGTCCAAAAATTTGTATGTTTTCAATTTTCAAGAAAGTATAGTCGGTCTAGTCATGTGATGTTTTTTTTGAGTTTACTTCTAGTTATGTACTTTTTTGATGACAAATAGAAATGACATAATCAGTATAAATTTTTTGGTTCCTTATTGAGTTTCTATTGGATTTTGTATTAGTCAACAAAAAGGATAATGCTAAAGGATATTTACACTAGATCTATGTCATCCTTTTCTATCTCTTTTTCATGAGCTTATTAATTCTGAGATCATTTGAATAATGTTCATTTGATTAAATGTAGTCTAGATGGGGTGTATATTGGTTATATTATTGCTTTTAATTCAATGGATTATCTAAATGCTTCAATAAATTGGTAGAATTCATGAGTTTATGAAAATGATATCTCATAAGAATGGAAATAGGTGATTACTATTGATAAATTCAATTACAAGTTAATTGAACAAGATCTCTTGCCAATAGTTGACTCTTTTCCCCATGGATAAGGCATTGGTCATATAAATTAGAGATGACTGAGTATAAATTAGAGATGATTGAGAGTAAATTCTACTTCTACATGTCAAAAAATTATAATTCAAAGTCATTTTTGTTCCATTTTGTTCAAGGTTATAATGTTGGTCACCACTTGTTTAAATTTAATTTCTAAGTCTTAGGTAGCTGCTATTTCCAGGAATACTTGTAAACTCTAGGAGAATTATGACTAGATCTACTTATGAGGGATGTATATAAGCTTGAAAGCATTAAAGAATTGTTAAACTATGTATGTGCCTAAGGATAGAAGATGAGAATTATAATGAAACTAAGATAATTTTCATACAACAATTTGCATTAGAATTATCCCTAGGTATACCCTACTTGGTTTTGTAGAGCCTAAAGAGTAGGAAACATCCTTGATTTTTTTGAAGTTGGGTACAAATGGTTTACTTATGTAATTGTTAATAGGAATTGGCTAACCCTTAGGTTATATGATTGTTATCATTTTGGTATTGAGCATTTTTTTGTTTAGTAGTTTCAAACACCAACAATATGTGAGATTTGTGATCTAGTTACAAGATCAAGAGTAGAAGTCTAGTTGATAGGAAAAATAAAGTGAAAGGATCAGTACTATTTATTTCTATTATTCTACAAGGAATAATATAGAAATCATTTGGATAGTGGGTTCATTGGTTTTTCCTTAAAGCTATTTGGACAGTGGGTCCATCTATCTTCCACAACTCCTAATAGGGACTAATATGTACTAAATGTTGTTATAGACTCCTAATAGTGTCCATCCTCTAACAAGGAATATTTATATTAGTACATCATTTTGTGGGTACCATCCCCACTAGGGTTTTCCCTCTAATCAAGGGTTTCCCTAGTTAACATATCTAGTGTTATTATGTATGAGTATCTTCTTGTGGTTTCTAATTACATTGTTGATGTGGATAAAGTTTAATAAGGTTGATAATTTTAATATTAGTTGGATAAATGATTCAGACCCCATCTTCCCCCCCCCCCACTTATATTGGTAGACTATATATTCTAACATAAACTAGGGGTGATTCCCCTAAACAAAGAAACTTAAGAAAAGATGGTGCTTTGCATCAAATGTACTAATCAAACTATTATACAAATTGGTGTAGATAATTCTACTTTAGGAGTTTCCTAAGGTAGTAGTAAAGAAGAAGGACAGAATGATGGATTAGTCATACAAAGATGATAGATGAAGAATTAAGAATTGACATAACAAAATCTACATGATCAAGATACTTGACATAGAGCTAATTTATTTGGCATTGTTGTCGAAGAAGGAGAAAATGTCATTCAACTACCATGAAGAGAGAGAGGGGGAGAGAGAGAGAGAGAGAGAGAGAGAGAGAGAGAGAGAGAGAGAGAATTATCTAGTTACCAAAAGTAAAGAAAATGAAAGAGGGAGATAATGAATGTAGAAAAAGATATCTAAAGTAAGAGGGAGAGATTACTAAAAGGGAGTTTGTAGGACTTACTTGAGGTGTTTCTAGATTTGATATGATAGAAAGAGAGTTACAGATAAGAATCAAAATAAAACTAAGGATATTAATGAAGACCTGATACATTGAGGGTGTTGCTCAAGATAGAACATGTTTTTGGATTCCATGGTAACTTGAGGTGTCTCCATCAAATGCCAAAGAGGGAGATTGTTGGAAACTACAATTGAAATAATTGATATGTTGTCATTGATGTCAAACCTTTTGGTGAGAAAATTTTCTATCTAATCTAAGTGCCATATCTATTTGATTAAATAAGAAGATTTGACAAGTTACTCATAAAAAAAGAATCTAGAAGAAAGGTTGAGTTATGAAGATGAAACTACAAATGGCCATTTGATTAGTTGGACTTTGACCAGATAAATTGATTATGTAAATCATGTTGCAAAAGGAGAAGATAGTAACATTAGAATCTTGATAGTGTGAACAAAGATAGATCAAATTCATAGGCTTGACTAAGCAATAGAGAAGAAGACTAAATAATTTTGAACTACATGTCGAGTGATGCTAGTTGTTGGAGTTTTAAAAAACTACTAAGCAATAGAGAGCCTCAATACCAAAATGGTAATACTTAAGCAACCTAAGGATTAGCCATTTCCTATTTTTAGTTTCACATGAAAATCTTTTGGATCCAACATTACCAAAACCATGAATGGCTTTCTTCTCTTTAGGCTTTGGAAAACCAACGTGGGTATACCTAAGGGATAACAAATTTGGTCATAAAATCTTCTATAGATCTGCAAGTATTCTTTGCAATAATGGCTAACTAAGGCTAGAATATTTCATGCAAACAAGTATTGACCAACTTTGAAGTTCTTTAGGAAATAAAAGTGAAATTGATTGTAATTTTGCATTTGATACCCATCTATGATCTATTTCTCTTTTAGTTGAATCACTTTGACCACTGCTTAATCCAGTAGGGCTCAAAGTCTACTACAAATCTATAAATATAACTTGTTGCCTTACAACAAATATTATCAACAATTCTTACTAGAATTCATCATTCAAAAGATCATTCCCATTACTACAACAACCTTATCAAAATCATCAAAGCTCTTACTTAATTCGTTGAAATAATAGTAGTGATGAAAAGATATACAACCTAAAGGATTGTATTCAATTGCACAAGTGTTTACTCATACAATATCAAGATAACTAAGTAACCAAAAGGTGACAAATTTCAAAAAGAACTGATATGGGGACAACTCATAATTTGTATTCATTTTCTTTGAAAATTGTATACACTTTGCAGTAAAATCAAAATGACCATAGGAAGAAACACAAAGATCATCCTATATTAATGTATTCCCATAAACTTATAGAGAAAATACATCATAAAGCTTGCTCAAATTACTTGGATTGAAAAAAAATTAAGTATGACTAAAAGCATTAGACATCAAACCATCACATTGCCTTGATAATTCATTTACATAGGTATGAGTTGCAACACACAAAGAGAAAATATGATTGACAGGAGTCCTTCAAAAGGATTCTTACATACACCTATCACAAGAAGACAAAACTATGAATGATAGAAAGACTGATACATTGAAAATTATTTTGTGGGTCCCTTTCTATTATTCCACTTGGAAAGACAAAAGTGTTGTGATTGGATTCTTTTATCATTCTCATTCCTTGGAGTAAGTGGGCATCAAGCTTGAAAGTGTCGAGTCATCTCCAATTACTTGAAGATTCTCTTTGTCTTTATCATCAACTACATGGGTGACTTCTATTTTTGTACCTTCTTCCTCCTCATCATCTCCCACCATCTACTCTATAGACATAAATTTATCTTTCCACTCATTTTAGGTAGTGTCATCAGGCTTGTCAAAACTCAGGACCTCTCTTTGCATAGTTATTAAGGAATTCAAACTTGCCTCTATATCCACAAGATCTTTTTTGATGGTGTTGTAGAACAATTGTACCTTTACCAGCTCTTCATTTGTCATTGCCCATAATAGATGGCCTATTTCATTTATAAATTTATTCATTCTTTCATAAAATATCTCATCCAACTCCTTCTTCCATTCTTCCTTTTTCTTCACTTTCTCAATTATCTTTTAAGCACAAGGGAATAAATCAATTTTTTCTGCAAAATACTTTGAAAAACAAATAGTTAATCTTCATTGGAAAGAATCTTGTTTATCATCAACACCTTTTAATTTATTTAACAAATCAAATATCTTTTCTATCTAATGAAAGGTCAACTAGATAACAGATATACACATAGCAATGATATCTTCATTTCTTTCTATCCACTTTTGTACAATGGGTCTAAATGCAGCTTCATTTCCTTTTAACTCATCCTTGATAGCTACAATCCCTACTAGAAAATCAAAAAATGATGGCCATTCCATTCTATCTACTAAATACATGATACCTTGCCTCAACTTTTCTTCATATTGATTATTAAGTTCTACATGCAATGCATATAACTTATTTTTCTCCTCTTCAAAATCCTCTATAGTATAAAACTGAGGCCTTTCTAGGGTATCTAGTATCTCAATAATTTTTATTGACTTAAAAGGCTAACCAAGTGGCCGTGGGGGTATGCAATCCTGGGTTTACTGGATTCTCCTAATTTTCTTTTCGCAATAATCTTCTCCATTTGAGTCACTTTATTTTCCAATGATTGTATTTGCATAGCCCTCTCCTCATATGCTTTTAGAACTTCTTAAAACCTAGCATTGAATTGAGAAAATCTATCTTCTTCTTGGCCAAACACCATAATACCAAATTTTAGCATTTTTGATGCCATTCCCATTATTTGTTTACTGCCTACCTCACCAACCCTAAACACTGTCAATGCACCAGTGTGTTCTATAGTAGAAATCTCATGCATTCTCATATTGTTCCTTTTTTCCATAGGCCAAATAAAAAGGGCTTGGTGGTCATCACTAAACTTGACTCCTCTATGAGCTTGTAATATATGTTCCTCAGTCCTTAATTGAACATCCTTTTATTTTCTTACTAAATAAAAAACAATGGCATTCACTATATCCCATTCTGGCAGATGGAGGACTCCTAACTATTTAACTATCTACCTCCCAACTTTAGGTGTAAATTGAGCAAATTCATTGAAAAATTTAGACTTTACCTCTTCCTTAATAGTAGAGTCAAGTTTGTTTGATTGTTCTACATTTATCTTCTCACAAGTTTTCTCAAAATTTCCCATGTTTTACCTCCACAAAAATTGAGAAAAAGCCCTAGATTTTACAAAATTCTCATCATTAATAAATTTTTATAAGGCTTGGGCAACTTTGGGATCAATCTACTTACCTTGATCATCAGCCACAGTGAGATCCAATGAAGGTGCAGGTGGTTTGAGAGACTCTCCAATCTCCAAATCTATGGAAGTAATAATCACATCTCCCTCTCCACCAATTTGTCTAAGCTTCTCCCTTAGAGATTTTTTATCATCAATTCTAATTAGGGATTTTCTTGGGGAATATTGCTCTAGTTTGGAAGAAGACCCTTGCTCTAATTTTTGTATTTTTGGAGCACTGGCTACAGATGGGCTTCTTGGGCTTGGTCTCTGCTAAAGAGAAGCCTATTGCACATTTTGGATCATTACATATCCCACCATTTTCTGCAAGGTGTATTAGCCAAGGGCCACTACATTTCTATTGTTGATCCTTGTTTGCACCTCTATAGCCTTGTCAAGATATGTTTCAACATATGTGGCTTTCTTCTCATTCATAGATTGGATAATCACAACAAAATTATTCATTAATGCTTTCATCTTGGCTCCCCAATATTTTTAATCTTTCAATGGGTCATAATGGGGGTCAAAAGCGTTAATGAATTCTAGGGTTTTTCTAAATACTATCCACTTCTCCTTTCTCAATTCTTGCTCTTGCAAAGTAAAAACATTCCTGATTACATCCTCCGAATAATAAACTTATTACACTATGTGGGAGGCTTTCACCCTCTCTCTTAAGAAGTCATAGAATCCTTTAGGATTAATAAATATGGCATGGGATTCTGCCATGTCATATCTATCTAGGAACAAATTTAGGTGCTTCCACCCTTTCATCACAAAGAAAAAATCATGTACCACAGTAACAATTGGAAAAAAGGTACCCTTCTTAGGCAACTCCCTCTCATCTATAGTGCCTATTTTCCATAATAGCTCAACTATTCCTATCTTCAAGGGCACATGAAATGGCAACACATGTGGCTTTCCCAAAAAACCATATACTCTTATTTTTTGAAACATTATAAGGGATTATATCCCCCCAATTATGAGTAACTAATAGCCCCTATGCATGGTCCTTAGGCCTGACCAACTCTAACAGTGCTTGTGGAATTATAGGGCTGTCTCCTCTCAAAAGTAATCTATGTTTTGATGCAAAGCCTTTGAAGTCATATCCACACTCCATAACTATACTGGATTCCTCTCTCCACCCCTGGTTGTTTCTAGCTCCATACCCTTGGAGAAAAAGATAAATCTCTTGCACAAGCATACATACAAAAGCAATGAATACCAACAGAATGGTTTGTCTACTTTTCCCCATGTTATCCTTACGAAACCATTGTTAATTTCCTTCGCAAGAAAAGTAGCAAAATCTAAAATAGTGCTTATCCCAAATTGAAGAGTTGGAGCCATAAAAAGGACAATTGAGCCTAGGATTTAATTAGCTTCATCCATCCAAAAAATTTTGCAAAGAGAAAAATATAATGCCTGAGCTCTAAGGTTAAAATTTCTTCTCAGTAATGGCTCTGGGGTGTTGGTAGTAATCACAAAGTACCAATTTTAGCAACATGTTCTTATAGTAGCCATGTCCTTAAGTAAATCCTTTGTGCATCATACCTTGCTTGAAGGTCATCTATATCAATGATTTCATGCACTACGTGGTTAGGGTTGAGGTTGAAAACCTCACTAATAAATTTAGGGTAGACCCAAAAAAGATTCACTCCAACATGATTCCTTACCCACCTTGTAATTGGATCATATTTTTTGGCTAAATCCACCAATAAATCACTATCAATGAAAATGTGGAGACTGTTAATTTCCCAATATCAAACTCCCAAACATTGTTCATAGGGGTATATAGTTTTTGTTCTAAAAACCCTTTCTTGAATAACTCCAAACCCCCCATGGAAACCTGGGCATCTCTTACCCAATTTTCTTTGTCATAAAAACCTTCTGCTACAGCTACCCTAGGGTGTTTTGGAATGAGTTCCCTCCCCTTAGTTATTTCATGTATTGATAAAGGGAATTGTTTAAGAAAATCATCATCCACAGAATGTTTCAGATAATCTATTTGTCCGGTGAATTCTTTCCATGGAGGCATTGTTAAAAAACCCTAGAAATTTTATAACAACAGATACTTGATTTTCAAGGAAGCACAGAGTACCTACCTGCTAAATTTTGTGCTTCTACACTGTGTGATTTCCTCTACAACTTACTAGATCACTAGATAAAGTTTTTGTGTCCTGGGTCTAAATGTTTTATATGCTCTAATATTCTTTCTATGCTTTGGTGATTTAGTAATGTTGAGATTGTGAGTTTTATTCATGCATTGAAATTGCACGAATGAGCTCTACACCATATTTACTCTCAGTAACCATTACCTCCAAATTGCACCCAAATTTGAATCCTATCCATAGATTTTCACTAGATCAGATGGCTTTAATTTAAAATGCAATAAGCTTCATGGATTTTAAAACATGGCCATGTGTCACATTATTGCTTACCCGCATTCCTTAAATTTCTTGCACCTTAGAATTATGGGGAATCACCACTCGTTGATTAAGGGAAGATCAATGATCAGACAGGTTATACAATTGAATAAAGTCCAGTTAGCTACACTGACCAATAGGAAGCCTTTATATGAGTTTGTGCCTCTTGACAACTTACATGCAAGTGGGTCCCATATCATCTTCTAAGCAAGCAGGTATTTGACATTATTCTTTCAACATGTAAAGCTAGCACATCCTTGCTTTCCTTAAGTTTCTTTCATGTTCCTAATATGGGCCTGCGCCCATTGTTGATCAAGACAAGATCAATGGTGTGAAAAGCTCTACACTTTATGATCGCAACATCCACTTGGACCAATGGAATGACTCTTCTCAACCCTCATGCTTTGACCCATCTAACTACTACATTAATTGTTGAGATTTCCATGCTTGTAGCATAAGTATTTCTAGCTAAGCACATGTGGCAAACAACATAGCATGACTTAGCATTATTCCCTAACTTGGCCCCACTGTGACACGAGACTCAAAGGCACATACGCGCATTCCTTATTGAACGAGCAATTTCATAATGTGAGGTTACACTAACCCTCGATCTTTGAAAGATCTATGGCTAATAAAGAATCAATCCTATTTGGTAGACAAACTTCTTCAGTGGCACAAATGGCAGTTTATATCAGCAATCATCTTACAGCTTGGCACACTACATCACACACTAGAGATTTTTGACCCCACCTTGCTATGTGTCAAAAAATTGCTTGTTCATTTTATTTATCTCTCGTGTAGCTTTAAAATGTGAGCATGCATTGGCCTTTGATCTCACACAGATCAACAGTTATAGAATCATGAGTCTTAAATACCATGTCAGCTGAATTGATGAATAAAATATTACCCTTGAAAATGGCAGGCCCACATTGTTAGACTATGCTACATGTCTTGTTTACACTTCCCCACATTATTTAATTCTCGAGCACCTCCTTATTGTGGGAAAGTGCTAGCCCTTGATTAAAATTAAGTCAATGTTCGATGAATCTTGGTGATAAAGGAATATCTTTGTTAATGAATCAACCAATAACATTGTAGTAATTCCAGAATATGCACGAAAAGTACTGTCAAATCTGCAAAAGGTTTTAACAACTTATGACTCATCACAAATTTTGCAGCTCACTAAGATTTTAAAAAGGTAAGGGCTACGTGCCAACAAAGTGCATGCCTGCATTACTTAAATACCTTGCATCTCAACATTGTGAGAACACGATACTCATTGATCTAAACAAGATTAGCGGTCACATAAAGCTTCCATCACATATGATATTTCTAAATAAAGAATTGAGCAAATTGCAAGCAAATCATGGCCAATAAAGGTTTAAATAGGATTTTTAATGAAGTCATGCTTGCGTAAGCCCATCCTTAGGGTAAAAGTATTATGCCTTAAAATCATTTTTTAGAATATTATAATCGAGGGTTTTCAAAACTAAGGTAAAATGTAATAAGGCATTAGGGCTTTCATATTTAGGGCTCCTCAATAAATTTCTCTGATGAAAATCCTTGAGAAATTGATAAAATTCCAACAACATAGAGACCAAGACATGAACTAGGGAAATCTAAGAATTTTGAGAAATACAATGAGAAAACCCTAAATTGCATGATATAATGACCACAAATGATTTTTCACTAATTTTTTCAAAATTTTCTCTGTACTATGAAAAACCAAACCAACAGTGGCTCTATCTAGCAATGATAGACTATTTGAGTCTATGCAAGAATTTAGAATCTTTGGAAGAGTAGACCACATACTTGACTTTAAATGACAACTTCTTCAGAGAGCACAAAGAGCATAGAGAAACAAGAAACTAGACTATATAGGGGTATTTACATGGATTTACAATATATACATAATGTACAAGAACATAAGGAAACCTAAAACTAACATTCATGGATAAGCAGACACTTTTTAGGAAAAGTATCTCTTCAAGAACTGTCCATGAACTAGCAATTCAATAATGTTGTCTGATAAATTTATAAGAATATAGGATTCTTCTCCCCATGCACTTTCAATTAAATAGGAACCTAGCCAGTTAGGGTCAAACTTACCATGTTTTCCTTTATCTTCAAATTTGGAATTCCACATTAGGACTAAATCTCCATCTTGAAATCTTTTGCTTACTGTCCTTTTGTCATACAGTGTCTTGATTTGTAATTGCAACTTTTGGTTTTTGACTGATGCCACCTTTCTTGTTTCTATTAACCCTACAAGCTCATCAAGTCTTTCTTGCATATCATATGTAATATCCTCATCATATAGCTAGATATGATTGTAGAGTCCCATTAAGTTATTCTGGGGCATCCTTGCCTAAATTCCATATACTAGATCAAAAGGAGCTACTCCAATGGCTTTCTTCATAGTCACTCTATTAGCCCATATTGCAAGTTGCAACTTAGAGTCCCATGCCTTCTTGTTATCATCCAAGGTCCTCTTAATGACTTTCAGTAAGCTCTTATTTTTGGATTCAACCTATCCATTCCCTTGTGGATGATATGGGGAGGATGTTGATTTTGTTATCCCATATTTGTCATAGAACTTTATAAATTCCTCAGACCTAAAGCACATAGCATTATTTGTCACAATTTTTAGAGCGCAATCAAATTTGGAAACAACATTACTAAGCAAGAAATTGTTGACAACTCTACTTGTTGCATTTCTTATGAGGATAGCTTCTACCCATTTTGTAAAGTAGTCAATAGCAACTAGAATCCAAGAATAGCTAGTATTGGATTTAGGAGAGATCTCACCTATGAAATCCATACCCCACTACTGAAAAGGTGCTTGAACCTCAACTGGCTTTAAAGGGGTATTACCTAAAAATTTCAGTTTTCCAGCAAACCTTTGACAAGAATCACATTTACTAACCATGATTTGAGCATCCTTGAAAAGGGATGGCCACCAAAATCTAGCTCTCATTACCTTGTGTGTAGTGGTTTTAGCCATATAATGTCCCCTACACACTCTAGTATGCATCTCACTTAGAATTTCTTTGACCCTTTCTTAATCAACACATTTCAATAATATTCCCTCAAAATTCCTCCACCAAAAATTGCCTTGGATAACTATTTACCTGATGGCTTGTAATTTAGTGCTTCTCTTCTCATTTTTTGTCAAATAAGATGGAACTTCCATATGTTGTAGGTAGTGGATAATTTTTACATACCAGTCACAATGATCCATGTCACATAAATTATATTTGAGGTCATCAGTCACTATATTTATCTAATTAGCATCTAAGTTAGATTGAGTCACAAGTTTAGCTAATCCTTGACCTCTTACCAATTTTGTTATCTGTATCTCAATATTTAACTTTTGGATCCTATTGATCTACCTACATCTTCTTCATGATACTTCTTGCAGAGAAAAAATATCCTTCACAGTAGCACTGGGCACAAATGCAATGACAATAGCTCCTATCAAATAGCATCTAAATGCCTTAATAGCCTTTACTAACACATATGCTTTTTTTTCATTTATCTCATATTTTATTTTAGCATGCTTTAGTGATTTACCAAAGAAAGCAATGGGTTGTTCACATCCCTCAATTTTTTACAACAAAATTGCAGCTATAGTGTGAAAAGATGCAAAAGAAAATATGTGCATTGGTTTAGTGTAATCAGGAGTGCTCAGGATTGGGGCATTCTTTATAGTAGTCTTAATATCTTGAAATGCCTATGAAGGCTCACCATTCCAATTTATAGTGGCTCCTTTCTTGAGCATTTTAGAAATAGGTCTACTAATTTCAGCAAAGTTAGTAACAAATCTTCTTAAGAAGTTGACTTGCCCAAAGAAAGATTGAATTCCTTTTACATTCTTTGGCTTAGGGACTTTATCAATGGCTGATACTGTTTCAGGATCTATCTTTACCCCATCCTTTGACACTATGTGTCCCAATAACTTACCTTCAATTACCCCAAATGCACATTTCTTAGGGTTTAATGACACTCCATATTTCAATGCTTTGATAAAAATATTTTCCAAATCCCTATAGTCGTCTTCAGCCTTTTTGGAATAAGTTGTAAGGTCATCTTGATACACAACCATAAATTTATTGATGTACTCATGGAAGGCCACATGCATGGCTCTTTGAAAAGTGGCACCGACATTAATCAACCCAAATGGCATTCTTACATACACATAGGTTCCCCAAGGAATTGTAAATGCTATTTTGAATTGCTCTTTTTCTTTCACTAGGACTTGGTTATATCCTAAAAATCCATCCATCATTGACATAAGTTCAGATCCTGTTACTTGCTGCAACATAGCTTCCATATTGGGTAACCCATAATTATCTTTCAGGGAAGCAATGCTCAAATTTATGAAATCTACACAAAGTTTGATATCTCCATTCTTTTTTCTGATAGGTACTAAATTAGAGACCCAAGTGGAATGTCTGATAGGTTTAATTATTCCCCCATCAGTTAACTTCATTAGTTCGTCTTGCATTTTAGGGGCCAGAGTCAGATCAACTAGTCTCTGTTTCTACCTAAAAGGTTTGACATTATCCTTTAGAGGTATGACATGGTAAAAAAGGTCTTCTCTATAAGCCTTTAAATCATCATATGACCAAGCAAAGACATGTCTATAATTTCTCAATAGGTCAATTAGAGGCTTTCTAATTTTAGATGACACGTTCTAACCAATATAAACTTTCTTAGGGGCCTCATTAGTACCCAAATTTATCTCTTCTAGCTCTTGAGGTTTATAGTCTTTAGCACCAGGCTTTACCCTATCTTGGTTATCAAACATATTCTCCAAAAAAACCAAACCTTTAGGTACTTTATTAGTTTTTAACTGTATAACCTCTTGATTAAAAATTGTTTCCATGCCATCTATGGTCTCAACCAAGTCACTAAAATCTAATTCTTGTCCATGGTATTTATTCTCATTTAGCAAGAAATTCACATTGTCTTTGTCATCTTCAAAGACTTGCCAATGCTCAATGTTGTCAGGTATTGATGGCCTATTTTGAATGTCAACTTGTGTTATTCCTACAAATAATACTTCATGTGGCTTAGTTGCTACATTTTCCAATAGGTCAGCCATCTTATTCTGAGTCCTATCCCTCTGTGAAATACCAAATGCATCCAAGAATTCTATCTGATCCCAAACAACATTTCTGTACTGCTTTAATCTTTTCTTTTTCGATGCATAGTTTTCTTTTATCTAAGAGATAATTAATTCAGAATCCCCTATGACATGCAATTTCTTAATTCCATGGTGGGTAGCAACTTACAACCCTAACAACAAGGCTTTATACTCAGCTATAATATTAGTACATGAAAAATTCAAGGTAAAAGAATATCTAAAAGTGTTCTTCTCTGGAGAAACAAAAACTACCCCTACCCCTGCACCTTCTTTAGAACTAGCCTAATCAAAGAACATAGTCCATAATATTGGTGAGTCTGTACGACACTTAACTTCATGTTCAATAATAGCTGGCAAATTCTGAACTTCTCAAATAATCATATCAACTCTAAATGCATTCACACTAGTATCTAAGAAGCAAGTGGCATCTTTGTCAATTTCTTCCTATAAAATATGACTAACCCTTGGCTCTCTATTTACCTTCACAGCTTTATCTCAAATGTGAAAAGTAGCATAGGTTAAGTCACATTGTAGACTACCTCCCATAGCAACACTCCATTTCCTAGAAAGAAACATTCCATAGTGTGGAGGTATATCCACTACAAGGACTGACATGGTCAACTCTACCTCAGGATATGCAGCTAGTTTGAATGGTAAAGCATTTATGGTACCTATGACTAGGACTTCCCTAGCATCCATGTCTCTACATCTGCCTTGTGTAGTGTCTACTTTCAATCCTAAGGCTTCCATTACTTTGAAAGGCATTATGGTGTTAGAGGCTCCTAAGTCTATCATGCAAATTTTTAGGGTCTTCCCTTTTATAATTAGACTAAGAAAGAATGGGTGAATATCTTCTATGTATGCTACTGATGAGTCACCCATGAACATTTGAGGAATTTGGGACATGATACCATTATCTTCTATTACTAATGGGATCTTTTGGGTAACACTTTGTTCTACATTGTTATTGCTATTTCCTATCCCTCCTAACCATGTCAAGGATTTACTCTTATGCTCTTCAATTCTAAAGAGTTCAAATAGAGGTACCTTAACACTAATTTGGGATGGATATCATATCAATTGGCTCAGACATAGTGGGTTTAGCAATCATACCTAGAGTAGGAGCCTTTTGAGCAGCAGGGATTACTATTTGCTTGGAATTATTAGATCATGATCCCTTCACTTGCAAAATTTCTTTTTCTATCTAATTAGCTTGGAATTTCACTTTCTTCTTAGGTTCCCACTTCTTAGTTTTAATGCCTTTAACCTTGACTATCTCTATACTAGCCTTCTTATCTTTGTCTTTCATCTTATGTGTGATATCTTTTATGAATATACTAGAAGGCTTCCCAACTTCAGTGTTAACTCTTATGTTCCTCAAATTATAATTGCTATGTACTTGGGAGATCATTTATGCAATGATTCTATCAATTTCTTATTTAGAAGGCATTCTTAAATTTACATGACCAACTTTAGATGATGTAACACACTCCTGATCTTTGTCACAACCTTCATTGTCTAAAAAAACTTGTTGATGATGTAATTGATAAGAAATTTTCTTATTCTTCAAATCACTTTATGTTTCTTCTAAATCATAATCAACACAGTCACTACACATGCTTACCATATTTCAACTTACATCATCATGACTCTTCTCTTCTTCATCCTTCTCAGTTTGTAAACTATGATCATAAACAAATGACTGAGCAACTGCACAATATTCTATTGAGTGGGGTGATTGACAAATAATGCACCATGGCACATTATCATTCATATTTATTGAACTTCTTTGGAGGGGATCTAGTGTGTTCTTATCTTTTACATTTTGATTCTTGTTAGGGATTAACTTTCCATCCTTCCATTGGGTAGTATAAGGGTAATTCTACATTCTAGGTTGTCTACTAAAATTGCTATTATTCACAGGAGTTTTCTTAGCAACACTTGTCTTATTAAAACTAGTGGGATTAATCTTTTTAAACAATTCCAACATATGGCCTATTGTGGGTTCTTCTGGATTTTTTCCTATGGGAGTTTTATCACCCTCCCTTTTGTTGTTATTCTTGGGATTGAAAGGCTTTGGGTCATTTCTCCTAACCAATTTTCCAAATGCTTTCCTATTATTCTCAATATTTACTACAACTTTATATGCATCCCTTAACTTTTTAGGATCCTTATCCCTCAACTGATAAGCCATTTTTCTATCAAAAGCATTAAAATGTGTTGTGAGAACATCCACATTCAACCTCATAACTTGAAACAGTTTGTACATACCTTTCTGGAATCTTACATTGAAGTCAAACGTGGACTCATTAGGATTATTCTTGATGTTATTAAAATTATTTAGCATAAATCTTACATTGGTGTTGTCTCCATACTGCTCATTGAACAATTTTTCCAAGTCACTCCAAGTGGTAATACTGTCATTAGGTAACCTTCTGAAAAAATCTCTTGCATCCTCAGTTAGTGAATGAACAAAAAACTTCATGACCACATCCTCATGTTCCACTTCATAATCATTTAACATGTCTATGAAAACTCTCAAATGTTCTTCACCAATAATAGCATTATCTCCAAAAAACTTAACCACCTTATCTCATAAATCAAAAGATATGGGATGTGGAGCACCAAGAATACCTGCAAATGATATTTGTCTATACTTTTCCATGTATATGGATTTCTTCTAGAAACCAGTAACATTTGAGGTACTTGCTATGTTGGCTTGGTTAAGAGGAAGATTTTGGGTTTGTTGGGGTTGAACAACAGGGGCTTGAGTATAGGTGGTGGATGATGAGGCAGGAGCAGACTAAGATACTCCCTAAACTAAAAATACTGGTCCACAAGGAGGTACAAAAACTAAGGTTGGGGTGGATAAATTTGGCCATGAGGCTAATATAGAATTAGACTTGATGAACTGGATTGTCTCCTAGTTTTTGCAGCTTGAGCTTCATTTTCGACTTTCTCAAGCTCTTTTGCAAGACCTTCCTTCTCTTTTCTAGCCTTCTCCAGATCTAGATCTAATTTTGACATTGAAGGTTTTATGGGTTTTCTTGGTTGAGCTTTAGGTTCATTTCTTTGGAATCCTATAGCTTTACCCTTTCCTTTGTCTACAACTTTCACAATGGGTTCTACAGGATTTAATTGGACAAGTTTATAATCTTGGACTTGAGCAATGACTGTTTCTTGCTTTGATTCAGGCATTTTTCTTGTTCTTGAACTTTAGCTCTCAGACTATCTATGTCTCCAAATACATTAGTGTGGAGAGTTGCGGTGTTCTCTTCTAACTTTTTAATCTATTTTTTCAAGGCAGCCATATTTCTTAGTAGAGCATCTCTTTCTATTATAGCATCTAAGGTGGCTTGCTACTTATCTTTTTCAAGGAAAATGCACTTAGCTTCTTCCTCAGTGACACACTTCTTTAGAAATCCTATCTTGGACTGTACTTCTATAGGATCTATAGAAGTAGCTTCTGAATCAATAGGGTCATCCAGATCTATAAGATTTGGTTTTATGTATGGGACTATTTTAGGATTAGAAGGATCTCCAAAAGAATTCGAGTCCTAACCTATGATGCATTTTAGCCATGAGATCTAGTCTAGGGGATATATTCCCTACTGGTGACATATCCTTTTCTTGATATTCTTTTTCATCTAGTATTGGGGTATTAAATATTCCTCCTAAGAGTCTTGTGGTTTCTAATGTTGGGCCCACTTGCCGTTGCACCAAAAGCCATGACTGTTAGTGAACATGGAACACCACATAATTAACCACCTATGGGCAGGGGAGCGCATCGCATCACCCAACAATCTCCCCCTCGACGCGCATACCAGGTGCTTACGCGGGTCGGGAAGACACCGGGGAGATTTGAACCCATGACTAGGCCAAAACCAAGCTTTGATACCAATTGTTGGGCCCATTTACTGTTGCACCAAAAGCCATGACTATTAGTGAACATAGAACACCACATAATTAACCACTTGTGGGCAGGGGAGTGCGTCGCATCACCCATCATCTAATTCAGAGCTGAGTGCAGAAGACTCTCTCCCTATCACTAGTTGATACTAGGAATTGATGGATACACTACCTCTAGGTTTCTAGGTGGGATTTGGATCTATCCTTTTCTTATTTAGGTTCTTCCAACCACCTTTAGGTAAATCAATATATATTCATTTATCAGGGTAAGCTCTTGTGGAAGCTCTCATATTTTTTCTTTTGTTAGCCATTTCACTATATACTAAATAAGCACTAGCTTCAAAACCTTGACTTAGTTGCCACCCTTCTCTTGGGAAAATACACAATTAAAATTACTCCTAATTTTGAGGAAAAACACAAGTCGAGATAGAAATATCTGATACAGATCGACCAATCACTGATATTAGAAGACTGTAACTCTTGCTTTGTTAGATAAGACACTTAGAAAGGCTGGATACGTCAATGTACCTTTGTGGCATTTGGATTTTTTCTTTCTTTCTTTTTTAAATTCTCAAGATTTGTCACTAAAACATCCCCTTATAACCATTGGCAAAAATAAACAATCTGACACCCATGTTCACAATAGGACCAAAGAAAATATAGTACTTTTCACAGATGTATTGGAAAATTCCCCAGTAGAGTTGCCATTTTTTTGGAGTTTTAAAAAACTACTAAGAAATAGAGATCCTCAGAACCAAAATGATAATACTTAAGCAACCTAAGGATTAGCCATTTCCTATTTTTAGTTAGACATGCAAACCATTTGGATCCAACATTACCAAAACCAAGAATGGTTTTCTTCTCTTTAGGCTCTGTAAAATCAAGGTGGGTATACCTAAGGGATGACTCAATCTGATTGTTATTTTATGAAAAATATCTTAGTTTCATTCTAATTCTCATCCTCAATCCATAAACACATAGCTATTTGTGACATTTTAAATAGAATACATCCCATATAACAGATTTGGTCATAAAATCTTCTATAGATCTGCAAGTATTCTTTGCAATAGTGGCTTACTAATACTAGAATATTTCATGCAAACAAGTATTGACCAACTTTGAAGATCTTTAGGAAATAAAAGTGAAATTGACTATAATTTTTCATTTGATACCCATCTATGATCTATTTCTCTTTTGGCTGAATCACTTTGACCAATGCCTAATCTAGTAGGGCTTAGTTTCTACTACAAATCTATAAATCTAACTTGTTGCCCTACAAAGAATATTATTAGCAATTCTTACTGGAATCCATCATTCAAAATATCCTTCTTGTTACTACAGCAACCTTATCAAATTCATCAAAGCTCTTACTTAGTTCATTGAACTAATAGGAGTGATGAAAAGATATACAACCTAAAGGATTGCATTCAATTGCACAAGCTTTTACTCATATAACATCAAGATAACTAAGCAACAAAAAGGAGATAAAATTTAGAAAGAACTAATATGGGGATAGCTCATAATTTTTATTCATTTTCTTTGAAAATTGTATACACTTTGTAGTAAACTCAAAATGACCATAGGAAGAAACACAGAGATCATTCTGTATTAATGTATAACTAAGTAACCAAAAGGAGACAAAATCAGAAAGAACTGATATGGGGATAGCTCATAATTTGTATTCATTTTCTTTGAAAATTGTATACACTTTATAGTAAACTCAAAATAACCATAGGAAGAAACACATAGATCATTTTGTATTAATGTATTCCCATGAACTTTTAGAGAAAATACATCATAAAGCTTTCTCAAATTACTTGGACTGAAAAAAAACTAAGTATGACTAAAAGCATTAGACATCGGACCATCACATTGCCTTGAAAAATCATTTATATAGGTATGATTTGCAACAAGAAAAGGGCAAATGCGATGGACAGGTGTCCTTCAAAAGGATTCTTACATACACCTATCACAAGAAGACAAAATTGTGAATGAAAAAAAGACTGATACATTGAAAATTATTTTGTGGGTTCTTTTCTATTATTCCACTTGGAAAGACAAAAGCACAATGATTAGATTATTTTATTATTCTCATTCCTTAGAGTAGGTGGCCATCAAGCTTGAAATTTTTGAGTCATCTCTAGTTACCTGAGGATTCTCTCTATCTTTATCATCAACTACATGGGTGACTTCTATTTTTGTACCTTCTTCCTCCTCCTCATCTTTTGCCTCATCATCTCCCACCATATTCTCTATAGGCATAAATTTATCTTTCCACTCATTATAGGCAGTTTCATTAGGCCAATCAAAACTCAGGACCTCTCTTTGCATAGTTATTAAGGAATTTGCAATTGCCTCTATATCCACAAGATCTTTTCTGATGGTGTTGTAGAACAACTATACCTTCATGTGGCATTGCCCATAATAGATGGTTGTTTCATTTATAACTTTATTTATTCTTTCAAAAAATATCTCATCCAACTCCTTCTTCCATTCTTCCTTTTCCCTTCACTTTCTCAATTGTATTTAAAGAACAAGGGAATAAATCAAAATTTTCTGCAAAATACTCAGAAAAACAAATAATTAATCTTCTTTGGAAAGAATCTTGTTTATCATCAAAACCTTGTAATTTATTTTAAAAATCAAAGATCTTTTCTATCTGATGATAGGTTAGCTGGATAACAGATATACACATAACAGTGATATCTTCATTTCTTTTTGTCCACTTTTGTACAATGGGTCTAAATGCAGCTTCATTTCCTTTTAACTCATCCCTGATAGCCACAATCTCTGCTAGCAAATCAAAAAATGATGGCCATTCAATTCTATCTACTAAATACATGATACCCTACCTCAATTTTTCTTCATATTGATTATTAAGTTCTAATGAAATGCAGATAACTTATTTTTCTCATCTTCAAAATCCTGTGTAGCATAGAATTGAGAACTTTCTAGGGTATCTGGTATCTAAATAATTGGTGTTGACTTAAAAGGCTCACTAGGTGGCCATGGGGGGTATGCAATCTTGGGTTTACTAGATTCTCCTAATTTTCTTTTCCCAAGAATCTTCTCCATTTGAGTCACTTTATTTTCCAATGACTGTATTTGCATACCCCTCTCCTCATATGCTTTTAGAACTTCTTCAAACCTAGCATTGAGTTGAGAAAATCTATCTTCTTCTTGGCTAGACACCACACTACCAAATTTTAGCATTTTTTATGCCATTCCCATTATTTTCTTATTGCCTACCTCACTAGCCCTGAACATTGTCAATGCACCAGTGTGTTAAGGAGTAGAAATCTCATGCATTCTTGTATTGTTCCTTTTTTCCATAGACCAAATAACAAGGGCTTGGTGGTCATCACTAAACTTGATTGCTCTATGAGCTTGTAATATCTCTTCCTCATTCCTTAATTGAACATCCTTTTGTTTCCTTACTAAATAAAAAATAATGGCATTCACTATATCCCATTCTGGCAGAAGGAGGGCTCCTAATTGTTTAACTATCTGCCACATAGCTTCAGGTGTAAATTGAGCAAAGTCATTCAAAAATTTAGACTTCACCTCTTCCTTAATAGCATAGTTAGGTTTGTCTAGTTGTTATGCCTTTATCTTCTCACAAGTTTTTTCAAAATTTCCCATGTTTAGTCTCCACAAAAATTGAGCAAAAGCCCTAGATTTTACAAAATTCTCATCATTAATAAATTTTTTTGAGGCTTGGGAAACTATGGGATCGATCTTCTTACCTTGATAATTAGCCACATTGAGATCTAATGAAGGTATAGGTGGTTCTTCAGGCTCTCCAATCTCCAAATTTGTGGAAGTAACAATCACATGTCCCTCTCCACCAATTTTTCTAAGCTACTTTCTTAGAGATGTTTCATCATCAATTTTGATTGGAGATTGGCTTGGGGAATATTGCTCCACTTGGAAAGAAGGCCCTTGTTCTAATTTTTGTATTTTTGGAGCACTAGCTGCAGATGGGCTTCCTGTGCTTGGTGTCTACTGAAGAGAAGCGTATTGTACATTCTGGATCATTACATATCCCACCCTTTTTTGCAAGGTGTATTGACTAGGGTCCACTACATTTCTATTGTTAATCCTCCTTTGCACCTCTGTAGCCTTGTTTGGATATTTCTCAACATATGTGGCTTTCTTCTCATTCATAGTTTAGATAATCACAACAAAATTATTCATTAATGCTTGCATCTTGGTTCCCTAATATTTTTTATCTTTCAATGGGTCATAATGGGGGTCAAAAACATTAATGAATTCTAGGGTTTTGCTGAATACTATTCACTTCTCCTTTCTCAATTCTTGCTCTTGCAAAGTAAAAACATTCCTGATTACATCCTTTGAATAATAAACTTGTTGCACCATGTGGGAAGCTTTCACCCACTCTCTTAAGAGGTCATAGAATCCTTCAAGATCAATAAATCTGGCATGAGATTCTATGATGTTATATCTATCTAGGAGCAAATTTAGGTGCTTCCACCCTTTTCTCACAAAGAAAAAATCAAGTACCATAGTAACAATTGCAAAAAAGCTACCCTTCTTAGGCAACTCCCTCTCATCTATAGTGCCTATTTGCAATAACAACTCGTTATTCCTATCTTCAAGGGCACATGAAATGGCAACATGTGTGGCTTTCCCAAGAAACCATATACTCTTATTACTGTTGAAACATTATAAGGAATTATATCCCCCCAATTATGATTAACTAATAGCCCTTGTGCATGGTCCTTAGTTCTGAATAGTGCTTGTGGAATCCTAGGGTTGTCCCCTCTCTAAAGTAATCTAAGTTTTGATGCAAAGTATTTGTCAAACCTCACATATCTAGCATCTATAGCCTCTGAAGTCATATCCACACTCCATAAATGTACTAGATTCCTTTCTCCATCCTTGGTTGTTTCTAGCTCTATACCCTTGAAGAAAATGGTAAATCCCTTGTACAAGCATAAATACATATGCAATGAATACCAACATAATAGTTTTTCCACTTTTTCCCTATGCTATCCCCAGAAAACCATTGTGAATTTCCTTCGCAAGAAAAGTAGCAAAATATAGAATAGTGCTCCTCCCAAATTGAAGAGTTTGAGCCATAACAAGGACAATTGAGCCTGGGATTTGATCAGCTTCATCCATCCCAAAAAATTTGCAAAGAGAGAAATATAATGCCCAAGCCCTAAAAGGTTAAAATGTCTCCTTAGTAATGGCTTTGGGGTGCTGGTAGTAATCATAGTCAAAGTACCAATTTTAGCAGCATGTTCTTGTAGTGGACCTATCCTTAAGTAAATCCTCTATTCATCATACCTTGCTTGAAGGTCATCTATATCAATGATTTCATGCACAATGTGGTTAGGGTTGAGGTTGAAAACCTCACTAATCAATTCAGGGAAGACCCAAAAAAGATTCACTCTAGCATGATTCTTTACCCATCCTATAATTGGATCATACTTTTTTGGGCTAAATCCATCAATAAATCACTATCAAAGAAAATTGTAGGGACTGTTAATTTCCCAATATCAAACTCCTAGACATTGCTCATAGGGGTATCCAATTTTTGTTCAAAAAACCATTTCTTGAAAAAATCCAAACCCCCCATGGAAACCTGGGCATCTCTTACCCAATTTTCTTTGTCATAAAAACCTTCTTCTATAGCTACCCTAGGGTGTTTTGGAATGAGTTCCCTCCCCTTAGTGATTTCATGTACTGGTAAAGGGAATTTTTCAGGAAAATCATTGTGTATAGAATATTTTAGATAATCCATTTGTTTGGTGAATTATTTTTGGGGAGGCATTTTGAATAAACCCTAGAAATTTTGTAACAATAGATACTTGATTTTCAAGGAAGCATAGAGTATTCACCCACTAAATTTTGCACTTTTGCACTATGTGATTTTCTCTACAACTTACTGGATCACTAGATAAAGTTTTTGTGCCCTAGCTCTGAAAGTTTTGTATGTTTTGATATTCTTTCTACACTTTGGTGATTCATTAATGGTGAGATTGTGAGTTTTATTCATGCATTGAAATTGCATGAATGAGCTTTGCACCATATTTACTCTTAGTAACCCTAACCTCCAAATTGCACCCAGATTTGAATCCTACCCGTAGATTTTCACCAGATTAGACAACTTTAATTTAAAAGGAAATGAGATTTATGGCTTTAAAAACATGGCCATGTGTCACATTACCACTTAGCCTCATCCCTTAAATTTATTGCACCTTAGAATTGTAGGTAAGTGCCACTCATTGATCAAGGGAAGATCAATGGTTAGATAGGTTTACAATTGAATAAAGTCTAGTCAACTACACTAACCAATAGGAAGCCTTTATATGAGTTTGTGCCTCCTAAAAAATTCCATGCAAGTGGGTCCCATATCATCTTCTAAGAAAGTAGGTATTTGACATCATTCTTTCCATGTGTGAAGCTAGCACATCCCTATTTTCCTTAAGTTTCTTTTAGGTTCCTAATGTGAGCTTGTGCCCATCGTGATCAAGACAAGATCAATAGTGTGAAAAACTCTACACTTTATGTTTACAACATCCATTTGGACCAATGGAATGACTCTTCTCAACCCTCACACTCTGACCCATCTAACTACTACATTAATTGTTGAGATTTCTATGCCCATAGCATAAGTATTTCTAGCTAAGCACATGTGGTAGACAACATGGCATGACTCAACATTCTTCCCCAACTTGGCTGCACTATGACATGCAGCTGAAAGGTGCATACCCACATTCCTTATTGAATGAGCAATTTCATAATGCAAGCTTGTGCTAACCCTTGATCTTTGAAAGATCTATGGTTGATAAAGCTTCGATCCTATCTAGTAGACAAACCTCTTTAGTGGTACAACTAGCGATTCATATCAGCAATCATCTTACAGCTTGGCACACTACAACACACACTAGAGATTTTTGACCCCACCTCGCTATGTGTCAAAAAATTGCTTTCCCACTTTATTTATCTCTCATGAAGCTTTAAAATGTGGGCATGTGCTAGCCTTTGATCTCACACAAATCAATAGTTATAGAATCATGAGTCTTAAATACCACGTCAACTAAATTAACAAATAAAATATTACCCTTGGAAATGGCGAGCTCACATTGTCAGACTATGCTATGTGTCCTATTTACGCTTCCTCGCATTATTTAATTCTTGAGCACATCCTTCTTGTAGGAAAGTGCTAGCCCTTGATTAAAATGAAATCAATGGTTGATGAATCTTGGTGATAAAGGAATATCTCTATTAATGAATCAACTAATGACATTGCCATAATTCTAGAATATGTAGGAAAAGTATTGTCAAGTCTACAAAAGGTTCTAAGAACTTATGACTCATCACAAATTTTGTAGCTCACTAATATTTTAAAAAGATAAGGGCTACGTGTCAACCAAGTGCATGCCCGCATTACTTAAATACCTTGCATCTCAACATTGCGGGAATGCAATACTTGTTGATCTGAACAAGATCAACGGTCACATGAACCTTGTATCACATAAGATATTTCTCAATAAAAAATTGAGCAAATTGCAACCAAATCACGGCCAATAAAGGTTTAAATAGGATTTTTAATGAATTCATGCTTGTGTAAGCCCATCCTTAGGGTAAAAGTATTATGCCTTAAAATTTTGTTTTGGAATATTATAATTGAGGCTTTTCAAAACTAAGGTAAAATATAATAAGGCATTAGGGATTTCACATTTAGGGCTCTTCAACTGATTGCTCTGATGACAATCCTTGAGAAATTGATAAAATTCCAACAACACAGAGACTAAGACATGAACTAGGATAATCTAAGAATTTTGAGAAATGCAATGAGAAAACCCTAAATTGCATGATATAATGACCACAAATGATTTTTTCACTAATTTTTTCAAAATTTTCTCTATATTGTGAAAAACTAGACGAACACTAGTGTTGACTAAGCACAATTTATTATTGCTCGAGCATTAGTATCAATCAAGTGATAATGTGTATACTGAGAAATAATTTCAATAGCTAACAAGTAACCTAGTGATGATCGAGTGTTAAAACTTAGTGTTGGCCAAGGAACACCATTTTAACTATTTATGAGAAATTATAATTTCTATTCAATTAAGTTTATTTCTTGGAATATGGAAAGCATGTTGAAGATAAGAATTGATGAGTTGGATCATTTAATTTTAGGAGAGTATTTGGTAGACAACCTAAGGGACAGATTCCTAGAGAAGTTTCTAGAATAGAAGAGGAAAAATGAAATGGTTATCATATTCATTGTATGTGACTAATCTAATTGTAAACCTTAAGATCTATAGTGATGTTTAAGTGGAAAAAGATCATAAATACCAATTTAAGGAGGCACTAGTACATTATAGGTCAATTTTTGACATTTTACTCTAACCAAGCCCTTAATGGTCTTGTTGAATACATTTTTGTTTTGTTTTATGCACGAGTTGGTCAAAATTTTGACCAAATTAGGGTTTCCTAATTCAATCAAAATTTTGACTGAATTGGGTTTATAATAAAAATAAAGAAAATTGGGTTTATATTTCTTATTGTATAGTTTTTTGGTGGCAGTCTACATGCATGCGGGAGCCATTTTAGGTTAGTGCACATAGGGTCCTACTTCTACACTAAATGTTGCTAAAAAGGTAAATATAGCTAATGAATTGATGAATGTAGTGTGTTAGAAGAGAAGGTTGAGTTATTTCTTCTTGAAGATGATTAACCTAATACTTCAACTCATGAGGATGATAATTCAACCATTAAACTATGCATATCACTATCACACTATTGATCTAGCCCATCCATGACATTGGGGCTCTCATGTCAAGCATTGTTAAACCCGGTGCTCATTCATCCCTCCACTTTATCTAGTATAATCCTTTGGTGTTTCAAATTAGGGAAAATTGACCTCCTAAAAAATTCTTTGGCCATAGAAGTTATCATAGGTATGATTGCTGATTACAATAGTGAGAGATCACAACTCTAGGTTCACAATAGTCTGCGTAGTTTTTCCTCAGAGTCATACCACATATGTGAAGTTCCTCATGATGGAAAATTCATGATAATATGACTAGCATCAATGATTGCATAGTAGTTTGGATGACTACTCTATTGTTTGAACCTAATGATGCATTCTAGGCTTATAAGAAAGACATTTCTAATGAATACTCATTTTCGAAGAGTGACATTTTGTCAAACAGTTAAAGTACCCTCTTCACTCAGGTCACTGCCATGTAAAATATTGGAATTCTACTATACTCATTGATGATATCTCTAAGTTGGCTTAGTCAAGTATTTTACTATGAACAATAAATCATTGACCAGGTCTTGATAGTTGTGGGTTCTCTCCCTTTGAAAGAATTCAATCTTGATAAAAACCTTCCATTAACATCTTGATAAAAACCTTCTAGTAGTCTCTTGATAAAGTAGCTTGAGAGATTTTTTTTGGAGCAACATAGACCAAGGGAAAGGTAATTAATAATTCATATTTATGAATAGATACATTGAAAATAATGGTCCTCTACAAACAATTAAAGAGAAAATTCCAAACTTCTCAAAATAGCATTAGTAAAATGTGTAACAACCTACCATTCTCTCTTAGAAAGGAATAATATTTAATCTCCACCAATTTGGCATAGAGTATTTATTTATTGACTTTTCAACATGCATACATAGTATGATGTCAATCAATTTATGGTGTATAGGGAAAGTATTTATCATATTTTTGTAAAATTCTTGTATCTGATTGACTGCATGAACATTTTTAAATATATAATGATAGTGTTGTTTTTTTCAATGACAATGTTGTTTTGTGTTGTGTAGTTCTTGTTTTCACTCTTATTTATCCACTCTTTCAAAAAAAATCAATGATAGTGTACATTTTTTTGTTTGGGTTGTATTGTAGTTCTTGTTTTTACTCTTATTCATCCACTCTTTTTTAGTGTATCATGCATTATATCCAATCACATGTGGCATGTGGAAAGGTAGTTATCTTATTTTGTAAACCTTTTGTATCTAATTGAATATGTATATTTAAATATTCAATAATAACCCCATACATTAGATATGATCACATGTGATCCACATCATTTGTAGACATAATATGAAGTTATTACTCTATATTAGCTTTAGGCAAGTAGCATGTAAGAAATTTTTATCTAATTTTGTAAAACTGTTGTATGTGATTGGATCCATATATCGAGAGATACTATTTGGAGTAGCACAAAGCAGGGGAATGGAAATTAATAAAACAAATGGATCTTACCCAACACTAGGTGATAATAGGACATGATTGATTCATAAAATGGTAAGTCTAAAATATTATATAGTAGGAAAAAAATTAAGCTTAAAAAATGTGTCAACTTTAATTATTTAATTCTTCTACTCTAGAAATCAAATCTTAATATGTGATATTCAAGCATCTCGATAAAAACCATCCATTAGTGCTAACTCCCTTTTCAATTGATTTCTAAAATACATTAGTCCATGTATGGTTATAATTTTTTTTTCTTACAGATAAAATAATACCTTGTAAATTCACATGGAAAATATAAGTTGCTTGATCAAGTAATTAAGAGAATCAAACTAGCTAAGAATAAATGAGGTACAATTGCCTCACTATATAGAGGTCTTACCATTAAACCATACAATGAATGGAATAACTAGCAGTTTTGACCAAATTTACATCCTACAGGTTAGACAAGTGGATTGCTGGATCAACCATGGTTGAAGACAATGAGAATGAAATATATGGCTTAAATGGAAAAGAATCTCAAATTTCTTGTCATAACTTCCTTAGGAAGATCAATTAGTTGGTCTTAAAAAAAAAATCATCAGACAACTCTGAATATTACTCAACCCATGGCATGACTTGACAATGCTCTTTCATAATTGCAAAATTAAATATTTCTATTGTATTTTTATTTGTCAACATATTGGGAATAGAATTTGATAATGAATTATCTTAAATTTATAATGTGATGCACAATTTCATCATGGGTTTAGACTTCATCTTTAACTATTTAATACTTCTACTCTATAAATCAAATCTTAATATGTGATATTTAAGCATCTTGATAAAAACCTTCCATTAGTGCTAACTCCCTTTTGAATTGATTTCTAAAATACATTAGCCCATGTATGGTTATACAAGTTTTTTCTTACAGATAAGATAATACCTTGTAAATTCACATGGAAAATATAGGTTTTTTGATCAAGTAATTAAGAGAATCAAACTAACTAAGAATAAATGAAGTACAATTGCCTCACTATATAGAGGTCTTAGCATAAAACCATATAATGAATAGAATTACTAGTAGTTTTGACCAAATTTACATATTGCAGGTTGGACAAGTGGATTGCTAGAGCAACCATGGTTGAACATAGTGAGAATGAAATATATGGCTTAGATGAAAAAGCATCTCAATCACCTTGCCAAATTCCTTACGAAAATCAATTACTTGGTCTTTTAAAAACAATCATTAGACAACTCTACATATTACTCACCCCATGGCATGACTTGACAATGCTCTTTCATAAATGTAAAAATAACTATTTTTATTGTGTTTTAATTTTTCAAGATATTAGGAATAGAATTTGATAATGAATTCTTTTAAATTTATAATGTGATTCACAAATTCATCATGGGTTTAAACTTCACCCCATCAATGAAGAGCATAAAATATGCATTTTCTTTCTTGTCTTCTTCCATTTCTTGTGCTATTGTATACATGTTTACATAATTCTTTAGAGATTCATTTGTATCTCTCTTTTTTTCACTCTTATCATCTACAACAATAAAATATTTGTCTTTTATAAAATGATCCGCAATCACTCTTATTGAAGGCTCCATATATTGAAGTGGAAAAAGTCTATCCCAGTTCTGCACAAAAATAGAGATGACAAAGATTTCACTTTTAAGATATTTCCCTACTTATACACATTATGTAAAATAAAATATGAAGAGTTTGTATAGGATAAGTGAGATACATCAACACCTCTATGATGATATTCATATTTTCCTCCCATTCCCAACATATAAATATCTATGTGATAAACCAAACTTGTTACCCATCCAAACGATTCCTCTTATTATTAATGAAAATTATATTCCACACCAATCTATGATAATTTAAGAGGAACTTTTGTACACCTTTGAGAAGAGGCTTCATCATGTGAAATTCAGGCTAAAATAGTGGAATAAACCGTGCTTTGGAAACCTTCAAGAGCATTTAAGAGGAGCCCAAGCTAGGCTAGACAGTGTCACTCACCAGATCAAGGACCAAGGAATGACTCCAGATTTAATGTTTGAACAATCCTCAACTTTGAGGGAGGTTGAAGAATGGAAGCTTCGAGAGGAAATATTTTGGAAACAAAATTCCCGAGTGGATTGGTTGTAGGAGGGAGATAGAAACACTGCTTTCTTCCACAACACTGTTAAAGCTCGCAGGTTTGGAAATTCCATTACTTCTCTTGTTTCTTCTTCTACCACAACACTGTTAAAGCTCGCAGGTTTGGAAATTCCATTACTTCTCTTGTTTCTTCTTCTAGAGATCATCTCTTTTCCAAGAAGGCAATTTCTTTAGAGGCCAATAATTATTTCTCTCAACTCTTCTCTAAGGAGGAACCTATTTCCTTGGTGGAGACAAGGGTTATTTTAGATTGCATTCCTCATCTTGTGTCTGGCAGTATGAATAGAGATCTGTTAAAATCTATTATACTCGAAGAGCTGGAGAAGGTGGTATTTGGTATGAAGAAAGGTAAAGCCCCAGGCCCAGATGGATTTCCCATTGAATTTTTCCAGGAGTTTTGGGAGATTATTAAATTTGATTTTCTAGAAGTTGTTCAGGAATCATATCAAAATAAATAAATGCTCAAGTCTTTGAATGCTACTTTCCTGACTCTCATCCCCAAGATTGATGGAGCTAACAGGTTGGATCAATTCAGACCTATTGCTTTATGTAATGTCACGTACAAAATTATCACAAAATTAATTGCTGGAAGGCTTAAGCCTTTTCTTGCCTCTTTG
The DNA here is from genome assembly GCA_028749045.1 of Cupressus sempervirens. Taxonomy (NCBI): domain Eukaryota; kingdom Viridiplantae; phylum Streptophyta; class Pinopsida; order Cupressales; family Cupressaceae; genus Cupressus; species Cupressus sempervirens. The sequence goes on from CM053783.1 coordinate 68,061,793, forward strand.
ATATTTGAGGAACAGGGAGGTTATGTTGGTGGTAGACAGATTGTTGATGGAGTGGTTATTGCTTCGGAGGCTATTCATTATATGGCCATGTCCAAGGAAAAGGCTATGTTTATTAAGTTGGATTTAGCTAAAGCTTATGACCAAGTTAGTTGGGAGTTCCTGGGTCATGTGCTTCTTGCTTTTGGATTTGATATGGAATGGGTGGATTGGGTTCTCAGCTATGTGAATTCCACATCCTTTTCAATTCTTATTAATGGAGAACCTACTGATCTATTCTCTACTTCTTGGGGGCTTCGATAGGGGGATCCTATCTCTCCATATCTATTTATCATTATGGTAGAGGCTTTGGGTAGATTTATAAAATCTCAAGCAGAATAGGGACTTGTTCAAGGGTGGAAGTGGCACAATGATATTCCAGCATACACGCACCTCCAATTTGTGGATGATACTGGATTGATGGGTTTGGCTACCATTAATGAAGCAAGGAACTTCAGAATGATTTTGGATACTTATTTGAAATCTTTTGGATAGAAAATTAATGAAGGTAAATCATCTATTTATTTCTTTAATACTCCTCAGTCAATTCAGGTCAGGATTGCTAGAATTCTCAAGATTTTTTTAGTTGCAAGATGGACAAAAGTAGTTCACTTCAAAACTATGAAGAGGTGTGGTTCGATGGTTGTGGCTAGTTGGAAGGATCCTCAGGATTGGCCCCTGAGGGGCTCCTCAGAGATTCAGGCTGAGCTAGCCAATCTTCTCTCTTTTAGGCTGTGCAACTCTTCTAAGGACAAAGATATCCTAGCTTGGGGTCCTATCCCTAAAGGTACTTTTAGTGTGGCCTAGGGGTATGCTTAGCTAGATAGTCAATGTAATGAAATTCAAGAGATTCCCTGGTGGTGGAAGGTTTGGAATAGGTTCTCATGGCCTAAATGTAACCTTTTTCTTTGGCTGGTTGCTCAAAAAAAGTGTCTTACTTGGGATAACCTCTAGAGAAGAGGGTTTCAGGGTTCTTCTTTTTGTCCCCTTTGTAGGTTACATGGAGAAGATTTTTCTCATTTATTCTTCTTATGCCCTATCTCTAGAGAAATCTGGCATAAGTGGTGGGAGGCATGGTGTCATGGATGCATTCATGCTAAATCTCTTATTGAGTTTTGGGATAGCCTTGGTAGACCCCCTGCAAAAACTTCATTCCTCTAGGTGCCCTAGGCTATTGGACCTTCTTTCATTCTTTGGAATCTTTGGCTAGAGCATAATCATCAGATATTCTATAACTCTAGCCTGGGAGTCACTACTTTATGACAGTTGATCTTAAGTAGGATTTAGGAGACTATCTATGCTAAAATGTGATATGACAGAGCCAGTGGATCTTGGTGACTTCAAGATAGTTAGGAATATGTGATTGGTGGACAAAGGATTGGGAAGTAGAAGCATTAAGAGATCTTAGCCACTAAAAATAAGAGTGTGTAGGATGGGGAGATGGAGACCTCCATCAGATGATGTCCTAAAGATTGATAGCTCCTCCCATGGGAATCCTAGACAGGCTGGTGTGGGGGGATTGGGAGAGATGTGGATGGCAAGGTTTGTTTCATATTCTCTATTCACAAAGGAGTTCATTCCAATAATGTGATGGAGGCCTTGGCCATTAAGGTGGCTATGGAGCAGGCTTGCTCTCTTGGATGGAGGAGAATAGTCTGTGAATCAGATTCTCAGATTGTTGTGGACATGATAAGTAACCAGAGAATAGAGGATTGTAACTGGCATATTGCCTCTCTTGTTAGAGAGATTCTTCACTTGAGTAGCTTTGTGGATGAGAACTCCTTTTGTCATATTCCTAGGGAATGGAATGGAGTTGCTAATGTCTTGGCAAAATGGGCATCGAAGAAGGGAGCTGGTTGGGATATTTTCGATAGGGATGATATTCCTACTAATTATGTGGGGATTTTTGAGCATTTAGTGGAAAAGGATAGAACTTAATGGTTTTTGGGTTTTGGTTTGGTGGATTGGGCTTGAGGCCTTTGTAATTTGGCTTTTACTGAATAAATTTTTACCCCTTTCTTCAAAAAATTTAAGAGGCACTTCCACTCTCAAGACAATTTTTTGATATCTATTGTCATTTCCTTAAAAAAATCAAATACATTTTTCTCCCCTTGACCATATTTAATGAACAATAATAACTTCAAATGAATTATATCTTCCAAACACTAGTTACCTAAATCAACAAATTGCATAATTACCCACAACATAAATTTTAACTGAATTAATGGATATCACTAATATTATATATTTTGCACTAGAAATTCAATCTATAATCTATTTTTTCTTACTATAGTCACATTCAACTAAATTTTCTTCTTGGGTAGCTTTTGTTCTATAATTTTCTATCATACCTCATATAAGCTTCACTACTTCTTTTCATAATGATTTAATGCCACTATTTTGTCATGGTTAATACAAATGTAAAGCTAGTTGTTAGTAGTAGATAGAATTGAGGTCGGCTTTTTCATGTTTGAAATATTTCTTATAGCATTAGTTATTATTATTTGGATGATTAGTTAGAAATTCAATTTATAATCTAGTTTTTCTTATTATCACCTTTAGCTAGATCGTCTTCCTTGGGAGATTCTTTTATAGGAATGATGCAATGTGTAACTCCTACAACATTTACTAGTGTTTTCCATAATGTCTAAATGGCACTAGTATTCCATGAGCTACTGGCACCTACATATACAATGGAAAGCCAAATATTAGTAATATGCAATTTATTTAGGTTTAGAATATATCTTATTTCTTAAAAAATATATTTATCTAAAATTTCATATTAAAGCTCAAATATGGATTAAAGTGCTAATGCACTATCAAATCAAACTTCTACTCTTCCTTCTTCAAGATTCCTAATTCACTTCTTGGTTTCTACTTCCCTCGAAGGCACTATGAGTCTCAATATGCTAACCCAAGACTTAAGGTATCCTATACTTGTTGGAAATATAGATGGAGTAACTGAGAGGTGATGGAGACCTGACCCAAGCACAAAATGGACACAATAGGAAAGGGAAAAATTTTATTCACTATATCATCTACAATTATTATTGAAATCCATAATTCACAACATCCTTCTCATTACTTCAGCAACCTTATCAAATTCATCAAAGCTTCTACTCAATTCATTAAACTAATAGCAGTGATGGAAAGATATACAACCTAAAGGATTGCATTTAATTGCACAAGTTTTACTCATACAACATCAAGATGACTAAGTAAACAAAAGGAGACAAAATTAAAAAAGAACTGATATGGGGACAGCTCATAATTTGTATTCATTTTCTTTGAAAATTGTATACACTTTGCAGTAAACTCAGAATGACCTTAGGAAGAAACACAAAGATCATTTTGTATTAATGTATTCCCATAAACGTATAGAGAAAATACATCATAAAGCTTGTTCAAATTACTTGGACTGAAAACAAACTAAGTATTACTAAGAACATTAGAAATTGGACCTCCTTTCCAACCCTAGAATCTCACTTATATAATGTGAGATGCAACAAGCTTCAAGCTAAGATAAAATGATAGGTTTCCTTTACAAGAGATAATTACATACACCTATCACAAAATGACAAAATGTGGGTAACAAAAGATGTCTAGATCAGTCATTCCTTTTGGTGGGTCTTCTTCTGTTACATCCTCTATTGTTGTTGACTTGGCTACTATTCTAATTCCTCTGTGTATGCAACTACCAAGCTAGCCAATGATGAGGCTTTTTCTGATGATTGCAAGTTACTCTCCTCTTATGGGTTTTTACCATCTTTATCTTGTACAGTGGGAGTAACTTCTACTTTTCCCTCTTCTTTAGTTATGTCAGTTTCTTGTGGGCCTAGGTCTACAACTGAAAGTGATTGATCATTCTTGTCTTCTTCTCCCTATTGGCCTTGTGTAATTATGGTGTCAATCATTTGGATCTCTTCACCCTGGAGCTCATCACTATCAGTTTCTATTTCCTCAAACTATTCATCAGGAGCTATATATTTTTGCAATCCACTTGTCAAATAGTGTGTCATCTGGCCAATTGAATTGCAAAATATCACTCTGCCTCTTGAGTACATACTTAGCCTCATTATCAATAGTAACAAAATTTTGTTTCAAAGAATCAACGAATATTTGGGCTTTCACTATTTCTTTAGTTGTTGTGGCCCACCATTCATGCCCTATTTCATTTATAATTCTATTCATTCTTAAACAAAAAATATCATCTACTTCCTTTGCCCATTCATCTTTGTTTTTTAAATTATTCTTCTTATCTAGGGCACAAGGAAACAAACTAAACTTTTGGCTCTTGTACTTATCTAAGTAGCCAACTATTATTCTTTGCAAATGAATTCTCTTATTGTCAAAATCAATAAGATTAGAAATAATATCAAAAGTTTTCTCAATTTGATCACAAGAGGTTTTTATAATAGAATAACATAAAAATATCATCTCCTTCCTCCTTCTTACCCACTTATTCATAATAGGTTTCAAAGCTTCATCACTTTCTTTCATTTCATCCCAGATATTGATCACCCTAGCCAACTGATCATAAACTAGTGGCCATTCAACTTTATCCCCCAAATACATGAGAGCTTTTATTAATTTATCTTCATATTTTGCCTCCAACTCTACATGTAGGGCCCTTAGTTTATGCTTTTCTTCTTCAAAATCTTCAATAGTGTAGTGTTGTGGCCTTTGGGGTGTATCTAGTATTTCTATGAGGGGGGTAGATTTGAAGGGTTCAACTGGGGGGCAAGGGTATGTTATTCTTGGTGCTATTGACCTACCCATTAGCTTGTTCTCAAGCTCAATTCTCCTCTTTACCTCTTTATTGTAGGCATCCAAAACTGCCTCATACTTGCTCTGCAATTCAATCATTTATTTTTCCTCCCTCTTTGTAGTAGCCAAGGCAAATTGAGAGTAATTTACATTCATGGGGGCTGCCTATACATGTGAGTTATCGGCAACTCTCCTCACAATGATATTCCTTATTAGTCCTGAATCATTAGGCTATGATGGAATAACCCTGGATCCTCTTCTCAATGACCACATGACAAGAGAAGCTTGGTCATTACTAAATGCAGTTCCCAAGAACTCTTTTTTATTTGGATCTTGCAATCTCAAATTATTTGACACAGAATTGAAAATCAAGGTATCAACAATGTCCCAATTGAGCAATAATAAAATATTTGCAGCCTTTACCATCTGTCTCCCTTCTTTAGGGGTTATATTTTGGAACTCTTGAATCATTTTTTCCTTTATTTGATTTTGAATGTAGGCTTCATCCATTTCTAGATGCTCCATTTTCACATTCTTACATCTTTCCTCAAAATTGTGCATGTTTGCCCTCCAAGAAAACTAATGGAAAGCCCTAGACTTTACAAAATTGTCATCAGATAAAAATTGCTAACTTGCTTTTTTCAGAATAGGATCCAATTCCCTTCCCCTGAAATCTACTACAGTCAACTCAAAACTTGGCATAGGAGGCTCCTGGGGGTTCCCTTCATCAATATCTTCTTGGGTAACAAAATTTCCCCCTTGTGATCCAATTTGTTCAATTTTCTCATTAGTGAGCCACTCCTCCTCAATTCTCATAGGGGTTTGGGAAGGTGAGTAACCCTCATCTTGAGGTTCCTCTTCCTTTATTATCTTTGGCCTTTCTTCAAAAATAGCACTAGTAGATTCAACTATATATTTTCCTTTATCCATAATGGGTCTTTGATCATGAATGACAGTATATCTTGGCCTCCTTTGAACAATTAATGGACCTGCCCCTATATTTTGGGTGAAGCCCAATCTCCTCATTATTTCCTTGGCCTTATCTAGAAAAATTAATTAATGAAATATCTCTTTTTCTCATTCATTACCTCCATTATTTCTGGGAATGTATTCATAAGCTTATTAACTTTATTTGTAGTAGTTACAACATTGCTTAGAGGACTATAATCTTCATCAAACACTTAATAAAATTCAAAACTTTTGAATGGACTCTCCACTTTTCTTTCTTTGTCTCTTGCTCCTAGAAAGAGTACTCATTCCTTATTACATCTTTAGGGAAATGAAAATCATGCTCAACTAGACGAAGCTTGATCCTACGCCTAAGAGCCAAATTACAAAAACCCTCTACATCACAAAAATGAGGGTGAGATACAGCCATCTTATATTGATCCAAAAATTTGTAAGGGAAACCCATCCTTCCTTGGTTATTACAAATTGGTGGGCTACTGTGAAAGTGGGAAAAATTGATCCTATCCCCCTTTTGTACAAAAAAGCTTCTTCTACTCCTCCCAACTGCCACAAGAATTCAACTACTCCTACCTTTAGGGGCACCTGGTAAGGTAGTACATGGGGTGTCCCTTTGAATCCATAAATTTTGATAATAGTTGAAACTGAGTATGGGCTGATATCTCCCCAATTATTTGAAACCTTCAAATTATGGGGTTTATCCATAGGCCTAACAAGGTGCATTAGTTCCTTAGGGATCCTAGGATTGTCACTCAATACAAGGTACCTCAGTTTGGAGGTGAAGTACCTATCAAATCTAACAAAACTAGCATTTTCTACTTCCCCAGTCATATCTACACTCCATAATTGAACTGGCAATGCTTCCCCTTCTTGTTCTCTATTTAAAACCATTTATTTGCCAAAGTATGTAACCCCCTTAAATAGAAACATGTGCATCAATAGAGAGTAATGGCCCCAAGCCTTCTCCACCTTTCCCTGAGCAATCCAAACCAATCCACTATGAATCTCATCGACCAAGTAAGAAGAAAAATTAAAAATTATCTCGATGCCGAAAGAAGAGATTTGAGTAATCATATACATGAAACTCATAGGGATAAAATCTTCTTCACCCTCTCCAAAAACTCTACACAGGGTCCTGTATATCTCTACTGCCCTAGCATTGAAGCATGTTTTCTTAAAAGGTTCTTTAGAGGATGATGTTATTTCTGGTAGGGTTCCAATTTTTCCAATGTGGGCCTTTAGTGCACCTTGTCTAACTATATCATTCTTAGACATATATTCTTTTTCTAAATTTGTCAAATTAATGGGCACATGATACCTAGTGAGAGGTCCCAAACGAAAAACTTCCCTAATCTCTTCTAGACTAATGGTGATTAGAATTTCACCATCTACTCTTCTCACTACCCTAATGGTTTGATCATAATTCTTTTCCATGACCTCAAGGAGATTATAATCCATAAAAACACTGGGGACCACTAGCTTTCCTAGGTAAAAATTCCATATATTGGCATGTGGAGCAAATAGTTTCCTCTCTGCAAATTTTTTTTGGAACAAATTTAAAGTAGTTTGTGAGGTATGAGCATCCCACACCCAATTACCCTTATCCAACAATCCATCTACTATCCTCAACCTAGGGTTTAGTGAGGTCAACTTCTTAACTTGTACTATTTCAATAGTAGACTCAAGAAGTAACTCAATCAAATTATCATGTACATTTCTATCCAAAGAATTTTCCAGACCTAAAAATCCCTTCTTCGGAGGCATCTTGGATTATGCTTTGCAGAACTAAAAAACTTATAGAGATGACAATGTAACTACTTACTCAAATTCTGCTCTCATTCTCTTTGTATTTCTACAATTTCTATGTGAACTAGTTGTTTCACAATCTTGCCAAATTTAGCATGGTCTTCTTAGTAATTACTCCTACTCGAAAAGGTTTGAAATGTTTGTTCGTGTAAGGTAGAAATGAGAAAATCTTCTGTATTATACTCTGTTTTCCTCACACGTGAAGCTTTCATGTCTAATTAATATACAGAGTGGAACCACCTTCTACGTTTAAATCTGTATTGTCAATCTTTAAAATTCCTACGATCAAGGGATGCAAAAAAAGACAACTTGGTGTTCCACTTGATAAGTTGGCCAGTCAATCCAATGAAAACTAACCACATACATAGCTCCTTCCTTGATGGCATTTCCATCTGGCCCACTGGCAACTAAGGACATGTGTTAATAGGTCAATACTTTGCTATACATAAAGAACAAGCACCTTGCCATAGCAAAGCAGTGATAGCCATTGATTCAATCTTGATCTTATGGATGACACATTATTGGATTGCTTAGAAGAATAGTGGTGGGCCCTTATTCCCTACCTTGCTATACATATCCTTCGAAAAGATCTTCATGGTGAGATAGTGATGGCCATCGATCTGAGATCAAATCAAAGGTAAAGAAATTGCACAAAGTACCCTGAAGAATGGTTGGTCCCATATTCACTATGTCACATAGAGTAAACAACTGATAACTTTCCATAGCGAGATAGCAAGGATCATTGAATCAAGCATGATCTAATGGTTGAGATCCCTTGTATGCTTTATGAATGGGGCATGGGTTTGGGGCCTTTCCACATTGGTTGAGGTCCCACCATGTGTTCATTTCATGGTGCCTTACTATGTTGCTAATGGTGAGATGCTAAAAATTTTCGATAGTGAGGTAGCAAGCTCCAATGACTTTAACAAAACTCGACGCCAAAAAATAAAAACCAATCAAATCACCATCACCCTTATTAATTGCTTCTGACAATAGTAGTTATTACTCACCATGCGACTTGGAAAAATTATGGTTATCGAGAAACTTGAAGGCCACCATGTTTTTGATTTACCGATTACTCGCTACTTTGCTAACGGTGAGATGCTTATTTTTTTTGATAGCAAGGTAGTGAGGCATCGGAAAAAACCTTTATTTCGGTGCCATTTTTTGGCTACTTTTTACTAGGTCCCTTTTTGTGCTTGATGGTACTAACAAGGTGCTTGTGACTAAAAATTTGGCCATAACACAAATCACTGACTGTCGTTGCTTCATTTTATAGTCGCATTCTTTTAAAAAATTTGATGCTTGCTACTTCGCATGCATAAAAAATGCACATCTTTTTCCAGCAAGATAGTGATAAATGTAGATCTTTTCAAATCAAGAAGTAAGGAACATGAGAGAAAAGGCTACCCAAGAGTTTTAACAAAAAATTTCAAAGGCTAACAAATGGATGATTAAACTAGAAACCCTATTCACCATTAATGTATTCCAATCTAATTTTCATACCTGGACAAAGGAAATTTTGTCATGCAAAAAATTAGACCAACAGTGGCTCTATTTGGGGACATTGAATTCTTTGGATTCAAATGAGGGCTTAGAAATTCTAGGAGAAGTAGACCAACTAGGCTCCCTACGGACTAACTACTACCAAGAGAACAACACACATAGGAAAACTATAAACAAGGAACTATACAAAGACAAAAGACTTTACAAAAACACAGAAAAATCCTAAACTACTACTCATGGAAGAAACAAGATTTTTTTTCAAGAAAAATATCTCTTCAAGAACTGTCCATGAACTAGCAATTCAAGAATATTGTCTGATAGATCTTTGAGAACATAAGAATCTTCTGCCCATGAATTTGAAATAAGATAAGGACCTAACCAAATAGGATCAAATTTTCCATGTTTTTCTTTTTCTTCAATTATGGCATTCTGTATTGAGGCTAGATCTCCATCTTCAAACTTTTTGTTTACTGTCATTTTATCATGAAGTCTCTTAACTTGCAGTTGCAACCTTTGGTTCTTGAGAGATGCTTCTCTTCTAGTTTTTGCTAATCCTACAAGTTCATCTAGCCTTTCTCGCATGTCTTTAGTAATATCTTCATCATATAACTAAATGTAATTGTAGAGTCCTACCAAGTTATTCTGAGGCATCCTGGCCTGAATTCCATATGCCAAATCAAATCGTGCCACACCAATTGCCTTTTTAATAGTCACCCTATCAGCCCATATATCTAATTTCAATTTAGAATTCCAAGCTTTCTTATTATCATCCAATGTCCTTTTCATTATTTTCAACAAACTCTTATTTGTAGATTCAGCTTGTCCATTTCCTTGTGGATGATATGGGGAAGATGTTGATCTAGTGATTCCATATTTGTCACAGAATTTTTTGAATTCTTTAGACCTAAAGCACATTGCATTATCAGTTACAATCTTTCGAGGACAACCAAATCTGGAAATAATGTTATTCAACAAGAAATTATTAACAACTTTACTAATGGCATTCCTTGTAGGGATTGCTTCTACCCACTTTGTGAAATAGTCTATAACAACTAAAATCTAGGAATAACCAATGCTAGATTTGGGGGATATTTCACCTATAAAATCCATACCCCATTTTTGTAAAGGTGCTTGGACCTCAACAGGCTTTAATGGAGTATTACTTGAGAATTTTAGTTTTTCAACAAATCTTTGACAAGCATCACATTTTTTAATCATGATTTGAGCATCCTTGAAAAGGGATGGCCACCAAAATCTAGCTCTCATCACCTTATGTGCAGTGTCTTGGCCATATAGTGTCCTCCACAAACTCTAGCATGCATTTTGTTTAACACTTCTTTTTCCTTTTCTTGATCAATACACTTTAGTAACATTCCTTCATAATTTCTCCACCATAAATTGCCTTTGACAATTATATACCTGATGGCTTGTAATTTAGTACTCCTCTTTTCATTTTCAATCAAATGGGAAGGAGCTTCCATGTGTTGAAGATAATAGATAACATTAGTATACCAATTACAATGATCCATGTCACACAAGTCAAATTTGAGGTCATCAACTACCACATTTATTTGATTTGCATCTAGATTAGATTTAGCCATAAGTTTAGCTAAACCTTGACTTCTTACCAGTCTAGTTATCTATATTTCAATATTAAATTCTTGGATCCTCTTGATCCATCTACATCTTCTCCTTGATACTTCTTGCTGAGAAAATATATCTTTCACAATAGCACCTATCAAGTAGCATCTAAAAGCCTTTACAACTTTTACTAGGGCATATGCTTGTTTTTCATTTATTTCATATTTCAACTCAGCAGGCTGTAATGATTTACTAAAGAATGCAATTGGTTGTTCATACCCTTCTTCATTTTTCTACAACAAGATTGCAACTACAGTGTGGAAAGATGCAAAAGAAAAGATGTCCATAGGCTTTGTGTAATCTAGGGTTCTGAGGACTGGGGCATTTTTTATGGAAGTCTTAATATCTTGAAATGATTGTGAAGGTTCACCATTCCAATCAATAGTAGCTCCTTTTTTGAGTATTTTGGAAATGGGTCTACTAATTTCAATAAAGTTTGTAACAAACCTCCTCAGAAAATTAACTTGCGCAAAGAAAGACTATATTCCTTTCACATTTTTTGGCTTAGGCACCTTATCAATGGTTACCACTCTTTCAGGGTCTATCTTTACACCATCCTTAGACACTATATGTCCTAGTGATCTGCCTTCTGTCACCCCAAATGTACATTTCTTTGGGTTCAATGATACTCCATATTCCAAGGCTTTGATAAAAAATTTCTCGAAATGCCTGTAGTGATCCTCAGCCTTCTTGGAATAGGCTATAAGATCATCTTGGTATACAACCATAAATTTGTTGATATACTCATGAAATGCCACATCCATGGCTCTTTGAAAAGTAGATCCTACATTGATCAGGCCAAATCACATCCTTACATATACATAAGTCCTTCATGGGGTTGTAAAGGATGTCTTAAATTATTCATTTTCCTTTACCAAGACTTGATTTTACCCTGAAAAACCATCCATCATGGACATTAGCTTAGAACCAGTTACTTGCTGCAACATGGCTTCCATATTTGGTAATCCATAATTATCCTTCAAGGATGCAATGTTCAGAATTCTAAAATATACACATAATATTATGTCTCCATTTTTCTTTTTGATAGGTGTAATACCCCAAAATTGGCTCATTGCCATGATACCAATTCTGGTCTATTTTTAACAAATCCTAAAGACCTATTCTAATAAGCAATTCTCATTTTGTTATTCGCTACTTGACTTAATTGTCAGATGCAGAAGACCCTAATCTACATTCATGATATTTCTTATTTAATTCTTATAGTACGTACTCATGTTAGTCGCATTAAACCTATTGATTAATATTTAATTTAATTACTAAGTATTTATACTTTAATTAAATTAAATTATATCCTAAAGGCTAATGTACTACAGAATTAAATTTATTTAATTTAATAAATGTACCTATTTTAATTAATTAAACAAAATTATTTAATTAAATGGAGAACTTACTTCTAATTAATTAAACAAAATTATTTGATTAAATGGGAAATCATTCCTAATTAATTAAATGAAGTTATTTAATTAAATAAGAAAAGTACCTCTAAATTAATTAAAAGATTATTTAATTAAATAGAAAAGGTAATTATGAGAGCATATCTCATTTTATTAAATTAAATATTTTACCAAAATCTCTCTTCAGTTCAAAAAGGGAAATTTTCAGTTCACTATTGATAAAAAATGAGTTAAATTAGTTAACTCCTTTTTCTACTCAAATTGAATTAGTTAACTCCTTATTTTACTCAAATTAAATCTGTTAACTCTCTTTAATTTGGGAATCTCCCTTTATGACTAAACTTCACCTTTAATCCTGACTGTTGATTGAAATCGACAACTATCAATGGATTCCAGGAAAATCTATTTAAGACACCCTCATCTCTTCATTTTAGAGGAGGTTGAATGAGAATTTGCATCGAATTGCTGCTGGATTATGCATTCATTTGAGCTCCCTACTTTCATATTCATTTTCTAGTTTAATTCTCATATAGATTTAATATGCATACATTTAGTATAATTTCTTTTACATGTTCTTAGATTAAACGTGCATACTCCATTCTAGATTAATCTACATTCTCATATAGATTAGTCGCATTTTCTTTCAAATCCTTCATTCTTACAGGGTCTGGTTGCTTAAACACCTCAAATTTGAGGATATCTGATAAGCAATTCCCTTTAGATAGAAGGCAATAGGTCACCTTGCTAGCTGATTTTCGGATGAACAATCCAATGTTCATTCCAGGATGAATCTGCATACAATGACCGTGTTGAAGTGTGTGTGTTAGCAGAGGCCACATATTCATGCATACATTTCTGGCACCCACTGTGGGGCTCGAAAATCAAATTTTCTGGCCTCTTTTTGTATTTTAAAAATCATTTCTTTGTTCTCTGTCCGTACTGTTCCGTACAGATTCGGGAATCTTCGCGTGAGACTGTTCATTTTCACGCGAGGATCCAAAATCTTCTTGCGAAGATTCTTTTCACATCACGTGAGAAAGTTCCTTGGCATGCCAAACTTCGCACGAAACCTGTTTCTTCACGCGAGCTGAGTATAATTTCATGCAAGCTGTAAAACTTCTTCACACGGACTGTTAGGAATTTTGTGTGAAACTCTGCTAACATAGGCAATTTTTTGCATTGAATTTTGTGTTTTTTGGTTTTTCTGTTGACTGTTCACGATTTATATTTTTTCTATGTTTTTTTTATTTTTTTGGAATAGCATAACAATGGTTTGCAGGACAATTGGAAAAATGTGATAAAGTTACTAAAAATAGGTAAAATCTACTAAGCGCGTTGCAAGGATCACCAGGTAACCTTCCTCAGCTGATAACACTTCATTTGGATCTAAAACAAACATCTCTCATGTCGAGCTTGTGTGTGTTTCCTTTCATATTTTCATTTTACAACACATGCATAATTTGATACTAGGGTGTGATCTCTGTTAGTATTCCTTTAGTAGGCTTAGGTACTAGTGATAGATTTAGATAACTATTTTGGGTTATTGGACTCGCTAATCTGCCGACCCCTCATTCCACCCTATGGTTGCAAGATCAACACCATGTTAAAGGGGAGGGGTCTACAGGATAGAAGCGTTAAAGGCTCCACTAGGCAACCCTTTTGTGCTTTCTAGAATTCACTAGTTTCTGAGTTGTGGACTTGTGTTAGCTTGTGTGAGGGGTTAAATGTTCCACATCTTTGGACTCACCTCACTTTAGTTAAAGTGTTAAGTGAACCACCTTGTTCTTTTTGATTGCTTTTGGATAGATTTGCTTTTGAAAATTGACATCTGTACACATAGTAATTAAGCCCCCATGAACACTATTCATGGATCTTGAGGGAGTGGGTTCCTAGTGAAACTCCTCTCTAAGACGGATTCCTTGTAGGTGGGGAGGATACTTTGAGCATCTTGCAGATAGATGAATCTTCAACTTGTTGATTAAGGCATCCTTTCTTCGAAGAGGTTGATAGATCATTGGGAGATGATATCATAGATCTTTAAGAGATAATCTTGGTTTAGCGTGTCAGATTAATCTTTCTGCTTTGATTGGGCTAAAGGTGAAAAGGTGTCAAAACCTTGAATCTGGAAGCTAAGTCCCCTTGTGGTATACTATTGTGAGTCGATCACCTTTAGAGAGGGTTAACTGTAGCAGACAATCCCTCTACAGGGAAAACTGTGATGACGGAACCTCAAGTGGTAATAGCCATTTTCGCCATGGTAGTGACAACCGCTATATAAATGTCCTTGTGGAAGAAATCTCCACGAGTGTGGTTCATTGTGGGTTGTCAGATCTCCCTAGCAGCTCTTGAAGATTAAGTTCTCAGACTGTGTCAAAACCTCAGTGCACCGGGATTGGAGGTCACCCTTGTGAGTCATAAAAGTTGTAGAGTCAAGCCATTACTAAAAACCTTAGAGAGGCCAACTTTTATTTTCTAGGGATGTATGCATGATTGCAAAAAAACCTTTTGAAAACATACACAAATAGCTCTCCTAGGGATTAGCACAAAACTAAGTCACTTGATTCTTCATGCTCAAGGTTGCTTTTTCCCTTGCTCATTGTTTTTAGACATGCTTGAAATCACTTGCTTGCTATTCTACGTGCCTGTTTATTTGCCTGGTTACTGAAATGATTAAATTTTTTTTTGTCAAAATTAGTCGCTGTTGTAAAACTGGTCTATCTTTTCGCACGAAATTATATTCTCCTCGCTCGAAATCAATTTATTCTCACATGAAATTAAATTTTTGTTGTGCATCTTCACGTGATCCTACAAACTTCTTTGCATGAAATTAAATTATTATCACTAACTTTCGTGCAAGACAGAAACTTCTTCGCGCGGCCTATAAAATTTCTTCGCCCGACCCATAAAAGTTTTTCACGCGAGACTTTGTATCAGCATTACCAATTTGGATTTTTTTTAGCTATCTATGGCCTACACGCTATCTTTTTTTTTTTTTCATCCGTTTATCGCTCTCTATTTACAAATAGTCCTAAAACAACGACACTTTGCTTAGCTGAAGGCTTGTGTCTTATGCCTTGACTAGTCTCGTCTCATAAGTATTTTTTTTTGGTCTTTTTCTTAATGCTTGTCCTACTTTGTGTCGTAGTGGTCATAATATTTGGATGTTCTATCCTTTAAATCAGACCATTTGTGCCTTAGTGAACAACATTCTTGCTATTATCTTGTCCTTTTTGAGACTCAGTCTTAGTGTAGTCCTGCTCTAGGTTCTAGCTTCTTGTCCTTGCCAATGATTGTCACAACTATAAGTGGCAACGTGTTTTATCTTGATAACCTTAGACGTGGTCATGCTAGGGGTCATAATCATGGTAGAGGTCGCTTACCTTTCGTTATGCAATCTATATCCAGTTTGGCTAGTGAGGCATCTTCATAGTCTTCCTCATTTGCCAGAGCATCTCAAATTCAACGAACATTTTCCAATTTGCAACAAATTAGGAATCATTTTTACCAAGAGGATATTGAGACAAGTAGAGTCCTGCATTCCCAAATACAATGTATGATCCTTTCTCCACAGACCCTTTTGAAACACAACATATGGAAACTAAACATGTTCCTACAATGACTAATCGTGAACCTGAAAAAGGTAGTCATAGTCGATATCAAGAACCACCTAGGGATGACAAAGAGAAAGAGAAAGAATATGACACTAATAAGGAATAGGAAGAGGTAAAAATCCTTCCTGAACACATAGCAAAATGTCGAAGAGACAAAAAAATTTAGAAGGTTATGGGAATCCTACTCAATGAAGAGAAAGCAGAGTACTTTCTCAAACTTGCCCAAGATGGAGCTAAACTGCCCACACATTTCGATGTGGAAACCATTATCACACGTGAAGAAGAAATTGAGACTTCCAAACTCCAAAAACAATTGAGAATTATGCAAGACCAATTGGCTCAAATGATGCATGAGAAAGAGAAACCCACAAAGACATACAAATTGGACGCTCTTTGTTCATTCCCATTTGACAAAAGCATAAACATGCCACCTTTCCCATGAGGCATAGAACTACCCAAATATGACAAGTACTTTGGTACTATTGATCCCCAAGATCACTTGCAAGAATGTGGTGCTTTGTCTATGGAGTTTATACACAATCAAACGTACCTCATGCATTTATTCCCTAGAAGCCTAGGTGGTCAGGCTTTGGAGTGGTTCTCACATTTACCTCTTGGTATCAAGACCTTTGACGAAATTGCTAATTCACTTGTTCAGCAATATTCTCACAACATTCAACATCTTGTAAATATTTGAGATCTATGCAACCTTAAACAGAAGGTTGGTGAGCCTTTTCTCACTTTCCTCCAATGATGGAGACAACTATACACAAAGTATTCCCATAAAATCCTAGAAACAGAGAAGCTCGACATTTTCATTGATAACCTCTTACCTGATTTTGAGTATAGAGTCCAACTACAAGGTCCACATACCTTTGAAGACATGATTACATAGGCTATCTGTATCGAAGAATTTATGGTCAAGAAAGGTGAGCTCACTCTTCAAAGAGACACAAAACAAGGTTCCACTTCCAACAGGGATAAAACCAAACATGTCAACAAGAACCAAGAAATTGCACATGATGGGGTTGTTGATAATGTCACACCCAAACCTACTAAAGCAACATTTAATCTCACAGATTGCCTCAAAGTGGCCAAAAATGCTGAGAAGCCTCCTCCTAACAATAAGACGTCTGGAAATAAATTGAGAAACTCATGGGCAACATGACCCAAGTGAGAGTATACGCCTTTGGGAGACTCTTTGGATGTGGTTTACAAAACATTGCTACAACACAAGCTTATCTCACCAATGGATAGCCCTTGTCCCTATGATCCACAACCATGACCACCATGGTGGAATGAGACCTCATTTTGTGAGTATCACCAAAACAAGGGACACAAAACCAGCAACTGTATAAACTTGTGTCATAAAGTCCAAGACATGATTGATGCTAGTTAACTTGTGGTAGATGGACATAACAAAAACTCAGACCAGAAGGTGTTCAAAGAGCCTTTCCTATCTTATGAAAAAGGAGAGACTTCGAAACCAAAACCCTACAATAAGGTCAACTATACATATTCCAATGATGACAATGTCATTCACATGGTTGAACCTGTAGATTCTAAATACTGCGACGTTATTACCATAAAGGGGAAGCAAGATAACAACAAATCGAAGACACCATTTGTCTTGAGAGGCCCTAATTCCAATAACATGGATAATGCATCTTTGCAACATTGTGCTAACGCTGTTACTCGCTTTCATGTGAAGTTGGTGCTCAAAGGCCCTGCACCTCCTATTTCAAATCTTGAACAACACAAGGAAAAAGCCCTTGCTGGTCCATCCGGTAAAGGTGTAGAACACATGATTAACTTAACTGCAACTAGTTATAGTGTTCTAGATCAGTTGAAACAAACTAATGCTCACATTTCCATATTTGAGCTACTTAAAATCTTGCCTGCTCACATGTAAATTCTGCACAAAGCCCTCACTGAGGCAAATGTTCCTCAAGATCTTGATTTTGAGTGATTTTAATCCATGGTAGGTCACCTAACCTCACCTCACCTTATGACCTTCTCCGAGGAGGATGGCAACTCACTAAATCACCCACACAATCAACCTCTACACATTGAGGTTATGATCCACAAGACATGTGTTCCTCAGGTAGTCATTGACAATGGCGCTGGCCTAAATATTGTTTTTGCTGCTCTGCTTAGACAATTGGATTATTTTGAGGACTCTATTGATCCTCGACAAAAGATCACTGTTAAAGCATACAATGAAGTAGAATGAAAGTCACTAGGTCTTGTGACTTTACCAATTCATGTTGGTCCTGTCAAAAGGGATGTCACCTGTCAGGTGCTTGACATTCCCTTAGCCTACAACATTCTATTGGTATGGCCATGGATACATGAGATGCACAATGTGCCATCCACATACCACTACTGCATTAAATTCCCATTTCATGGCTCTAAAGTTACTATTCCTGCCACTACTAGCTACACCTGTAATATGCTCAAAGCTACTGATTCTTTCGTCCCTGCTAACTATGAATCTATTGATTTTCATGACAATAAGCTAAAACAAATTGAGTAGTCATTTAAACTAAAAGAAACTGGTATGATAGAGTACCACATGGAACCAGTGTTGTCATTAACATCTATTCCAGAGTCTCCTCGACATTATGGGAGGCCCTCAGAAGCAAAGAAGCCATTCGTGTTGACACCTCAGACCAAGTTTAATGGCTCTTTTGTCAAGGCTACAGTTCCCTTAGAAGATGAAAGTGAAAATGGAGCCATTTTTGCATGGCTTTACAAAGAAGAAGCTCCAGTGGACCTAATAGAACAAGCTCGAGAAATCAATCCTAAGAAATATGGACCTAGTCTTAAGCCTATGAAGCATTTTGGTTACAAGGGAACCAGCCCTATTGGGTGCAATAATAATGGTCTAATAGATCCTATTAAAGCAACAGCTTGAAGCAACAATGCCACAACTAGCCTAGGGTTTAAGAAGGTCCCTTTCCATTTGGGATTCAATAAATTCATACCTGTACCTGAAAGTTTATTTGAAAATGAGTCACAATCTGAGTCAGGTACTCGAGAAGAAGAATCTGATGATGATGATTCCTACCCTCATCCTATTCCTTATGATCTTGCTAAATTCTTTGCTAAGCCAGATGACTTTGTGCCATGTGTTAGCACTATGGATGATACTAGTGATTCTTCTAAGGACAATACTGAGTAACTCAAATATCATTCAAAAAAGGGAGAATCTAGTCAATCATGCCATATTGAGTATTTGTGTAAGAATCTAGAGGTTGAAGGAGATTATGTCCCTATCACTGTTGGGGAGTTCTATAGTCTCTCACCATGTAGCACTGATTCTCATGAATATGAGTTTGACAATCTATCAAAGTGACTACTAATAAAGACATTGACCAAGTACATGTCTATGAAAATCAAATTGAAGTGAGTGAAATCTCTAGGGTTAGGTCACAGGGGTCTGATCCAACTAGTGTCGTAGAGTCATCAATTACTAACATTCGTACTTTGAGGTGTTTGAATACACCTATGGATGAGGTCGCCGTAGGTCTCAAATTGTTGGTCCACACACTTAATGACTATAATGTGAATGCCATTGAACCAACCACTACTCTCTCACTCACACATCTTGAGCTTATAGATTGGAACCCCAATGCATCTAACGAAGTCCCCACGTTCCATAATGACTATGCTCTCACCTATTAACTAAACGCTATTGAACCTGTAATGTCTTCCACTAATGAGCAGAGTATCAACATGACTGAGGCTGACATCAAATATCTCGGTTACATAATTAAAAGAAAAAATGCAAGAGGTCCGATGGTGAAAACCACATTGTGGTAGTGTCGGATCCCAAAAAAGTAAAAACAAAAGACGTATCCAAGGGTGAAAACCTCTCTGAGGCACCTACGGATGAGATATTTGATGTCCTTCCCAGTCACTTTCAGGAGAGATCTTTGGTGTTAATAGAGCCGACGTAGCTAGTTAACCTGGGTACAGAAGAACATCCTTATGTGGTACATCTGGCTCAGTCATTGTCACCTGAAGAGAAGGAACAATTCATTGCCTTTTTCAAGGAAAAGAAAATAAATTTTGCCTGGACATATTCTAACATGCTAGGATTGGATCCTGATATTATCATGCATCACTTGTCCATAGCACCAGGCATCAAACCAGTCAAATGGAAGCTTCAAAAAATGCATCCTCATGTTCTATTACTAGTCAAAGTAGAATTGGAGAAACTTCTAAAGGTTGGTTTCATCCGTGCAATTGATTATGCTGAATGGATATCCAATATTGTTCCTATTTCCAAGCACGATAAATCTATCAGAGTTTGTACAGACTTCTGCGATCTTAACCTGCCATGTCCTAAAGATGACTTTCCACTCCCTAATATAGATATGATCGTGGACATGATGGCTAGCTATGAGATGTACTCACTTATGGATGGTTTTTCTGGATACAATCAGATAAAAATTGTGCCAAAAGATCAAGAGAAAATGACTTTCACATGTGCATGGGGAACCTTTTGTTGGAATGTGATGCCATTTGGTTTAAAGAATGCTGGAGCTACATATCAGCGGGTTGTTACTACAATTTTCCATGACATGATGCATAGAACCATGGAGGACTATGTTGATGATACCTTGGTCAAAAGTGTTAAACGCAATACTCATCTACAAGATTTGGGTCCCATCCTAGATCGTATGGAAAAATTCAGTCTTCGGCTCAATCTTAAGAAATGCACATTTGGTGTCACATCAAGAAAATTGTTAGGATATATTGTTTTTGCAAAGGGAATTGAAGTAGATCCAAAAAAAGTACAAGCAATAATGGACATGCCACCACCTTGAAACATCAGTCAAATGAGAAGACTACAGGGAAGGATTCAATCTATTCGCAGGTTTATTTCAAAATTGGCAGATAAATCACAACCCTTCACAAAGACCTTACATAAGGGTGTGAAATTCAATTGGAGCCAGGATTGTGAGCAAAGCTTAACATAGATCAAACAATATCTTGTCAATCCACCGATCCTGATGCCTCCTATGCATGGAAAGCCTTTTCTTTTATACATTTTAGCCACTGAAACATCTTTGGGAATCTTGTTGGCTCAGGAAGACAATGACAACAATGAAAGAGCTATTCATTACTTGAGCCAAACATTGGTCTCTTATGAGAAAAACTACAACATTATTGAAAAAGCTTTCTTGATAGTTGTCTTTGCTTCCCAGAAATTAAGACACTACATACTTGCCCATACTACACAACTTGTGGCTAAAATAGATCCATTAAAGTACTTGCTCAGTAAGGCAGCTCTCACAGGAAGATTGGCTAAATGGGTCATGATACTAAGTGAGTTTGATGTCCAATATGTTGAATGCAAAGCTATAAAGGGACAGGACATTGCAGACCAGCTGGCTGAGGCACCCATACAGAGTCTTCTATCAATAAACATTGATTTCCTAGATGATTCAATTCTAACACTCACTCACCATACATGGGTTATGTTCTTCAATGGGTCCTTCATGCAACAAGGATCAGGTGCTGGATTACTCTTCATTACACCATAGAGATATTCATTGCCCAAAGCGCACAAGATTTTGTTTCCTTGTACAAATAACATTGTTGAATATGAAGCTTTGATCAATGGTATGAAAATTATAGTTGAATGGAGAGTAGAACAGCTAGACATCTTCGGTGACTCTCATCATGTCATCAACCAAGTAAATGATGTGTATCAAACAAAGTATGAAAAACTAATTCCTTACAAATGCATGGTTGATGACTTGATGAAATATTTTGCACACATCACCTTCCAAAAAGTTCCATGCACAAATAATAAAGCGGCTGATGTCATGGCCACTCTGAACTCCCTTCTACAAATGACAGAAAATGATCTCCGACATGAGTTCTTGGTGGAAGCGTTACACTACCTAGCCTATGAAACACCTGATTCCAAGATGATATGTTCTATTATAGGACAAGAATCATCCCGCTACCATCACATCTATTCCTACCTTCATAATCAAACCATTCCAAAAGGTCTGACTTGGAATGAGAAACATTACCTAATTCGTAATGCTTCACATTATGTCATTATTGCTGACAATCTGTATAGGAGAGGTCTCGACGGAAAACTCCTTAGGTTTTTAGAACCTGACGAGTCCAAACGTGCACTAATAGACATTCACAAAGGCATTTGTGGATCTCATTCCAATGGCCTGACACTATCTTGCAAACTTCTTCGTGTTGGTTACTACTGGCCTAAAATGGAGCAAGAAGTTGTTAAGTATGCTAGGTCCTGAAAACAGTGTCAACTACACGGGAATCTCATTCACGCTCCAGCTAGAGAGCTGATTCCATCTACCACAACATGGCCATTTCAACAATGGGCCTTTAACTTGGTGGAGCAGATTCACCCAACCTCTTCCAATGGACATAAGTTCATTATCATGGCTATAGATTATTTCACGAAATGGGTGGAGGCAATCCCTCCCACAATTGCTAATGGCAAAAGTGTAGCACTCTTTATCACAAACTACATCATCTCTAGATATGGTATACCATCCTCAATCATTACTGATAATGGAGGACAGTTCAAAAATAAAGACCTCAAGGAACTGTGCAAGAAATTCAAGATTACACAACATTGGTCTTCCATTTATTACCCCCAGGGGAATGGCCAAGCTGAGGCATCCAATAAGGCGATCCTCAAAATTCTTCATGACATAGTCAGTAAGTCAGGGAGAGATTGGAATCTCCAGATCAACCCAGCCTTGTGGGCATATAGGAAAAACATTAGAACTCCAATGGGTACGACTCCATTTGTGTTGGTGTATGGGGCGAATGTTGTGCTTCCAATAGAGATCAAGATTCCTACCTTGAGAATCTTTATGAAAGGCCTTATCACTGATGATGACTAGAGGATAGCTCGACTTCAAGAGCTTGTGTTACTGGATGAATGATGATAAGTGGCATGTGATCATTTACGAGCATATCAACAAAGAATGGCACGAAGCTACAATCAGAAGATTAGGCCAGGTGACTTCCAGCTGGACCTCGTTCTGAGAGAGAACTCTAAGAATCAACAACAACGAATGCAAAAGGGAAAGTTTGAACCAAACTGGTTAGGTCCATACATCATTACTGCAATATATGGATCTGGCACTTATCAGCTTTCCACAACTGAAGGAGAAGTGCTTAAAGAGCCTATCAACAGTCTCCACCTAAATTGGTTTTATAGTTGATTTAATCTCAGCAAGCTCTTTGCACATATTTGTATGTCCTAAAAAAAAATCTAAAAATCAGAAAAAGTCCTAAAAAAATTGTTACCCTAGTGAAAACCTAGCAATAGGTGCCTTGGTAACACCTAAAATTTTAAAAAAAAAAAAAAATAGAAAACTTGCCAAGAAGGTGAAAACCTGGTAAATAGGTGCCTCTTGTTCCCAATGCCTCATCTTGTAGCATATCTTATGGCTATTTTGTACAGTCACTTTTGCTTTCCTACTTCCTACTCATGTATCCATGGATTGAGTCTTGTCACAGCTCGGGGGCATTCCCCCTTAGTGTCACTATTTTTGAGATTCTCATAGAATCTCCTTTGCGACAGTCACTAGTCGTTGTGACTGCATCTACCTACTATCACTAGTGTCACTCTTTTTAAGATTCTCCTTGTAGAATCTCTTTTGCAATAGTCACTAGTTGTTTCAGCTGTGTCTATCTACTATTGCTAAGTCATGTCTCCAGATTCCTTTATGGAAAATCTCTTGCGTCAGTCACCAGTTGTCCTGGCTGTGTCTGTCTACTATCCCTTGGTCCCTCTTAGGTTCTTCACCGTGAAGATTCCTCTTTGACCTCAGTCACCAGTTGTTCTGATTATGTCTGCTTACTGTTGTCACCCTGTTGAAGAGACTTCTTTCAAATGTATTCTGGGCATTGACACTTGACATCAATCCAAAACATTGAATTCAAAAAAATGATATATTTGTTTGGATATGTCAAGCTTTTTCTTTGTTTGATTTGTTTTTTTCTTTATCATATCTCCTCAAGCAACTCGATGATGTCATCTTTGACTAGAGAAGTAATGACTAGGGGCATGATCTTTTCATGGCTTTCTATCTGTGTTTTAGTTCCAACAAGTTGATATGTTCCTATAAAAGAAGTGTCCAATATAAGAGCCTCCATCTTGTATTGGATGGCCGCGTGTACCTCGACTCCTTTTATACAGATACATCAATGACATTGGTTCTTCTCCTTCTTTGTTGGAGTGAACTCTTCATGCTATAGTACATACTGATATTCATCCTATTAAGTGAATGTATGGGTCACTGTAAGTATATCTAGCACACTTTTTTCTCAGGTTACGAATGCAAGGGTCATTGCAGACAGAATGAATACTGAATACTTAGCATAAGAGGGATCTCCCATGTGTTTGGTGTGCCTGTCATGCAAGCAACATTCAAGTCATCCTAGCATTTATGCTCTGATGCTTATGTTAACTTGCTACATTAAAAGGGACAAATGTTCTGGTCATTCTAGCTTCTTATGCCTCGAATGCTTACATTTAATCCCGACAAACCAATAACATATGTTATATTCATATTTCCATGATTGCAATGTTAGTGGGAGTTGTATAATATACTAGCTTTATTTTATATCTAGTGATGATAAATTGTCGAGGCTTGGTAACCAGACCTAGGGTTGCATTTAACATAGTCTTGCATTACATAATTCATTTGCATTAGCATGTAATTCGATAGTCATTCTGTTCATACTACACATACATCAAATTCCTCCATGATTGCATGAGTGTTTGGTTCATTGATTCACGCTCCTCAATGGAATACTTGTGACTATCAAGAAAAAGCACGCAACACTACATGAGATGTCAGTTCATACATATGCGTTCTATCTAAGTACAACATACATCTCATGTACATCAACATAAAACAAAACAAACAATGACATGTACACAGGAATACTCAGCTCAAAATCTCACATATATATATCAAAAGAATGGGTCAGTACAAAAATGGGCTCTACTCGAGCGTAATCGATCAAAAATGATACATGTGGTTCTAGCACACCAATCAATACATAGCTAGGGATCAAAATAAAAAATTAGGCATAGAGCATCTAACTCTATCTCAAACTCTCGCCTCCAGGAGGAGTAGGAGGAGCTGGGGCAGGAGGTGGCAGAGGCGGTGGTGGCATATCTAGCCTGATAGGAGGTCGTGCGCCTCCAGACTCTCACACGTACTGAGAGAATTGCTAAACTTGCAATGTCTCGTCTGGTATCGCATTGGTATAAGCAGCATAATAATAAGCTACTCATGCTGACTGAAAGTGGATCTCATCAAGCGCCAACTCTAGCCTCTACTCTATAGTCTCCATGCACTCCCTCTAACAATTTGTCTCCCGCTATCTCTCCACTAGCTACGCATCCCTGACTGCTACTGAAATCTACAACTCTCCCAACTATCGGGAGGCCGCATGAACCCACTCCCAGTACCTCCACACCATGTCCTGCACGCCACCTACCGACTGATCTGGCATGTCCTAATCTACCATCTCTGGTGCCTGCTGCTGTGGAGGTACCTGTGGCTGTGGAGGCACCTTCCTCTATTGCACCTCCTGTTGAGGGGCCTACTCCTCTAACCTCTGCCTTCGAAGTCTACTGTGTCCTGTCCCACTGCCCCTAGCACTTGGGTCTGATCCCATCTGACATGAGGGAATAGGCATCTGTTGTACCTGATGTTGGACCTGTGCCAAAATTTGTGGCTGACCTGGCAACTGTGGCTATGCCTGCTGTTGCTGGGGCACCTGTCTCTGTGCCTGCCTTGCCATCCCTAGTGGATCTGTGAAGCATGGGAATGGATGGCTAATCAAAAATGCCTGATATGCAGGCATCATCACTGCATCTACTACCTCTTTCAGGTAGTCCCACTGCACAGTAGCTAGACTATGGATATCTATCATGGATTGCCCTAGATCCATCCATGGAGGCCATCGCTACTCAATATCCTTCTACACCCTGGCATAGGCACAATACTCATGTGAAATGTCCTGTAGTCAGCCATACTGCCGCCACACTCATGAGATCATGAATCTCTCTATGACAGATGTAGTCTTGCCTGCCAGAGGTCAAGAACTAAACATCCATGGCAACTCTCTAGGGCCATCATCCCAGTCCTCTGTCTCTCTCCAGGGTCACCATACAATGGACACCAAGTCATCAAGATGCGTCTGCCAGTGCTCAGTCTTACCCAAGTGGGCCTGGGTAATATGCCCTCAATATCTGCATATGTAGGGCTCCATAGGCTCCCAGTCATCCTCAAAATATGGCCTACATACAGGAAGATGCTCCCAGGCCCATATCTGCAATACATAAACTCCCACTACCATGGTCTTCTTCTCATGGAAGACGACCTCGTGCATCTCATGAAAAAGGTGAGCCAGCATGCACTGACCCCACCCGAAGATCTCAGGTGCCTCAACCATCCTGCGGAGCATGGCACCCCACCCACACTCCAAACTATGTTATCCTTTGTCAGGACATAAGAAACAACTCAAGAATATAGTTAGCATAGATGCCAGGCTATGTGTTGGTCCATATGTGTGCATGAGCTCATCCTAGCTGATGGCCCTGCCTCTCGATAGCTCTCTCCTAAACATAACTAATAATGCCTCTATCCCTGCTCGGGGCACTGTATCATAAATGACTCGGGCACCATGAAATGGAATTCAAAAGATCCTCCAGATGTCCTCTAGAGTGATGGTCATCTCGCTCATCGAAAAATGGAATGTGTTCGTCTCCGAATGGAAATGCTCTACCAATGCAGTGAGAAGGTTGTGATTCACCATCATGGCTGGAATTCGGCACAAAGAAGACAAACCCAATAGAGCAATGTCTGCCTGATTTGCATCATCCAAACTTCGCAATAACTCTCCATATGGTGGATAGTGTGATCTAAATGAAACATCTCCAAAGACCTCCTGCACGCACAACAAAAAATGAAAAATGAACGATTAGTATCAAGTCGAAACAAAGCATCAAAATGAACTAAAATGCAATTTTTAAGTGTGAAAATCAAAACTATCATGAAATTTTGCACGAAATTCATGAAATCTCGTGCAAAATTCTACCATTTCTGTGTGAAGACATTCTTTCTTCGTGCGAAGAATCACGCATTCGCGTGAAAAAAGAGTTGCTCGCGCGAAGAAAGCAATGTCCGCGTGAGAAAAGAGGATTTCGTGCGAAAACAAAATTGCCTCATGCGAAGAATCTATTTCTTCATGCGAAACCAAATGCCTCCCGCACAAAGATCCTCATGTCATGCGCAAAGAAATAGACAACCCTGAATCTTTGTGTGAAGTGAGAAGATCTTCGTGCGAGAAGAGATCAGTCTCACATGAAGAAAGCTTAAACAATCCTAAAACATGCTACAACGTGCAATAAATGACCTCAAAATGCATGAAAACAATAGTACAAATATGGGAAATCGACAAGTCATCGGTGGTCTGTAGTCTGCTGGCCAGCTGTGTCATTTGGAGTGCTCAAAATGATGATATCTCACGTTCACTGCCATGTCTCTATTAGAGCTTAAAATCACTACAAGACAAAAGCACAAATGAATTGAAAATGACCCTTTGAGCTCTTATATAGCCATTGACCCAAATTTTTCAAAGTGCTCAAATTTGTGCAAAAATCACCCCCCTAGCTAATTGGACCGTTATGAATCTGTTTTTGGGAACAAATTCAAAATCTAACACACCTAAGAGCCTCAAAAATGCATTTTAAAATTTTGGGGACCGACGCTATCTAACGCTTGTGTAGCCCAAGTCTTTCTAGTACTTTTTGATTCTTGAAATCCTTTCAAATTCACATTTTCCATATTTTCAAAATTCATTTTGAAAATAGTCAACTCAAGTCAACTGAGGATAAATGTGTTCAACTTTTAGTCAACCTTGGTCTTTGCAACATCGCAATCATTTCAAATCAACCCTGATTCTTCTTCAAATCATTCTGATCTCTTCTAGATTCAGCTGAATCTCAAATTTCTTCTACATCTCATGATATATTGCTTCAAATCATATTTTTGGTGTGTCATCTTTCGATTTCACTCCCAAGGGGGTAGGATGATTACATCATTAAATACTTATTGCTCAAGGCATCTAGTTCCCATCTTATGTCCTTAATCATTTGGGGCATCTCATCACTCGAGGCATCTTGTTCCCTTCTATCTGGCATCTTTGCTACCTATCTTATCTTTTCATCGATTGATCAACCTTATAACAACTCTTCTCAAAGTTTTATGGACAGGTATTGGGATAGTTTAAACTCTGACTCATGAGGATCAAGTTCTGTTTTGGGGATGATTCTATGACTCATGATTAGACCTTGTTATCTTTTATCAATCTTAGGTATCTAGGTGTTCTATCTCGATCCTTGAAGTTTAAGCTCCGTTTTGGAGATAATCTTCTAAATGCTATCAATCTTAGGTATCTAAGTGTTCTATCTGGATCCTTGAAGGTTAAGCTCTATTCTGGAGATAATCTTCTAAATTCTATCAATCTTAGGTATCTAGGTGTTCTATCTGGATCCTTGAAGGTTAAGCTCTATTCTAGAGATAATCTTCTAAATGCTATCAATCTCAGGTATCTAGGTGTTCTATATGGATCCTTGAAGGTTAAGCTCCGTTCTGGAGATAATCTTCTAAATGCTATCAATCTTAGGTATCTAGGTGTTCTATCTGGATCCTTGAAGGTTAAGCTCCTTTCTGGAGATAGTCTTCTAAATGCTATCAATCTTACGTATCTAAGTGCTCTGCTTGGATCCCTTAGGATTAAGCTCTATTCTAGAGATAGTCCTTAAAAGCCTATCAATTGGTCTCCATGTAATCAACTTTGGAACCAATCTCATGTTCGCATCATGCTTTTTTATTATCTTTGAATTGAATGTGTTGCTCGCACATTCATTCAAAGAGGGGCAAAATGTAATACCCCAAAATTGGCTCATTTCCATGATACCAATTCTGGTCTATTTTTAACCAATCCTAAAGACCTATTCTAATAAGCAATTCTCATTCTTCTATTCTCTACTTGAGTTAATTATTAGATGCAGAAGACCCTAATCTGCATTCATCATATTTCTTATTTAATTCCTATAGTACGTACTGATGTTAGTCGCATTAAACCTATTGATTAATATTTAATTTAATTACTAAGTATTTATACTTTAATTAAATTAAATTAAATCCTAAAGGCTAATGTATTACGGAATTAAATTTATTTAATTTAATAAACGTGCCTATTTTAATTAATTAAACAAAATTATTTGATTAAATGGGAAATCATTCCTAATTAATTAAATGAAGTTATTTAATTAAATAAGAAAAGTGCCTCTAAATTAATTAAAAGATTATTTAACTAAATAGAAAAGGTAATTATGAGAGCATATCTCATTTTATTAAATTAAATATTTCACCAAAATCTCTCTTCAATTCAAAAAGGGAAATTTTCAATTCACTATTGATCAAAAATGAGTTAAATGAGTTAACTCCTTTTTCTACTCAAATTGAATCACCTAACTCCTTATTTTACTCAAATTAAATCTGTTAACTCCCTTTAATTTGGAAATCTCCCTTTATGACTAAACTTCACCTTTAATCCTGATCGTTGATTGAAATCGATCTCAACCATCGATGGATTCCAGGAAAGTCTATTTAAGAGACCCTCATCTCTTCATTTTAGAGGAGGTTGAATGAGAATTTGCATCGAATTGCTGCTGGATTATGCATTCATTTGAGCTCCCTACTTTCATATTCATTTTCTAGTTTAATTCTCATCTAGATTTAATATGCATACATTTAGTATAATTTCTTTTACATGTTCTTAGATTAAACGTGCATACTCCATTCTAGATTAATCTGCATTCTCATATAGATTAGTCGCATTTTCTTTCAAATCCTTCATTCTTACAGGATCTGGTTGCTTAAACACCTCAAATCTGAGGATATCTAACAAGAAATTCCCTTTAGATAGAAGGCAACAGGTCACCTTGCCGGCTGATTTTTGGATGAATAATTCAATGTTCATTCCAAGATGAATCTGCATACAATGATCGTGTTGAAGTGTGTGTGTTAGCAGAGGCCACATATTCACGCATACAATAGGTACCAAATTTGAAACCCAAGTGGATTTTTGAATTAGTTTGATTATCCCACCATCCCTTAACTTCATCAAATCTTCTTGCATTTTGGGAGCTAGGGTAGGGTTTAGTGGTCTCTATTTCTATTTGAAAAGTTTTACATTATCCTTTAGTGGTATGACATGTTGGAGTAGATCTTCCCTATATGCTTTAAGGTCATCATATGTGTTGGAAATATTCAAGATATAATAGGTTACTAAGAGGGGAGGGGTGAATCAGTAACAATAAAACTTTTAAGTCAATTCAGAATAACCATATACAACATTCACTCATCTAGCCTGCTGCATAAAAGAACTATTAAACATTTAAACCATATATGCACAGAGATTTGGTGACCCAGAAACCTTCCAAAATAGAAAGTAATATTGGGGTGGGGATGATACCCACAAAGCTTCGTTACTGCAATATGAAGTTGGCTAGTTAAGGCTTAAAATGACCACTTCTAGTGATCTGCCCTATTAGGAGCACAAAGGATTGCTAGATCCACCTTGTTAAAGGATTTACAAACATACTTTACAAGTATGCACTCTGTTAGGAGATTTGAATAAAGACGGTTAAGTCTATGCTGTTAAAGGATTTACAAGAATGATTCACCTATTAGGATGAACCAATAGATCAACTTACAACTTGACTAGATTCTTTATTGTAGATCACCTTCTGTGATTGATGAAATCATTTCTGCTCCTTGTAGACCTTGCTGAGTATTCTTTACTACTGATGAATTCTCATATCATATCTTATGTCCTTTTCTTTTTTGCAATATTCTATTTCTTGTATATCTTCATTGAATGATATAATACATTACATATATATACCATTCCAATAATTATTCATGCAAGGTCGGCCAAACACAAGTAAACAAAATATAATTGAGTTGGCCAAATAGTAAAATAAACTCGGGTTCTTCAGACAGTCTTGATGACCTTCTGATATGCGGCATCCACAACGTTACTCGGCATCATCATGCACTTGGTAGAGGTAGGGGCTCGGTTCATACTAGTCATACAATGTTGCCTGGAACTCAGTAACCATTGGTGACTCGATAGATATAGTGTTACTCAGTAGAAACTAACTTCTTTGTTAACCTCCTGAGCTCGGTTATCACTGAGTCCTTCCTCACTCGGTTAATACTAAGTGCATCTTCACTCGGTTAACACTAAGTGCATCTTCACTCGGTTAACACTAAGTGCATCTTCACTCAGTTAAAATTGTGTCTTGGATGCTCGGTTTGGACTGTATCTTTGATGCTCAGTTTGAACTGTGTCTTTAGTGCTCAGTTTGAACTGTGAGATGAGTGTTGTTACTAATGTTAAATAACTTTATGCCAACAATCTCCCCCTTTGGCATTAGTGACAAAAACAATTATGATTCAAAGTTTATGTGCAAAAATTGACATACAGTTCTAAATTTTCAAAATTGATCATTGCAAGTCTTATTACACATATCTTTCTTACATGTATCTCCCCCATACAATATGCACAGTTTACACATATCTCTTACACAATTATCTCTTGGAGTGTGCTATCTCTCCCTTTTTGACAATAATGCCAAATTAAACAATATATATTTACACAGAGATTCCAAAATGAGAGATAAACTCAGAATGTACCTTGAGAATAAGAGCCAATGTCTTATCCCAATTTTCTTGCAAAAGTTTGCTTATGGAGAGTGCTATTTGAACTTTTGCAAAGAGTTCAATCATATGATCTACAATTGAGAAGTTTTTGTCATGAATCAATGTTTTGGAATGGGCAATATGCTTCTGCATTATGTCCATGACAGGAAGGATCATATTTTGGATGTCAATCAAAGTACACCTGATCCTTGCTTCCTCTCTCAATAATTCTGCCTGTTTCTCTGACAACAATCTTATTATGAGATGATGGGATGAACTTGAACTGTGGTCAAGCTGCAACATTTGGGCATTGGCCTTCATATCCTCATCAATTTTTTTCAACTTTTCTTTGATTTCCTTAGTATACTCAGTAACATCACAAAGTTTGCCAAAAAGTGAAGTTACATTATTAAAAGAATGTTCAAAATTACTCAAAATTGTAGACAATTCTACCTGTTTTAATGCAATATGCTGAGCAATGTGCTCAAGCACCTTATTGTCAAATTTCTTCTCTGCCTTTTCAATCAATTTTTCTTGGCCGGAGGTATCCTCATTGAATTTATATACAGCCTCTTCTAACTGAATCAAAATGTGTTGAGTAGAGTCTACTTCAACAAAAATAGCCTCTGTTAGAATATTCTTAGCACTTTCAATAATACTATATTCCTGGTCTCTCTCATGCCTTAGTTGTTTTTGCCTTGCCTTCTACTCTAATAGCTAACTGATCATTCTCAATTCATTGACTGATGCAATATCTAGATCTATCTTAGGAATGACAATGTCCTTATCCAAGTCTATTTCCTCATCCACTGCCTTGCTGGAAAACATGTATCTCTTTGCTTTTCCTGTAGTGACTTCACCTTTTCCCACTGAAACTGAAACAATAGTTGATGAGGCTGGACTGGCTAACAAAACTAGAATAGGACTAACTAGAGGAAGACTGAGAGAAGTGCTAATAGTATCAAAAATTGATGTTCCTCCCAAGATTGATGTACAGGTTGGAATGGGAGAACTAATAGATGCAAAAATTGGAGTAGATGAAATTGTCAAAATTGAAGTACCAGTGGGTACATTTACTGTACACTCTACAATAGAAGTTGATATGCTTGATGAACTTATTGCTATAGTTGATGATGACTCAGTCAATGAAGATGGCTGTAGTTCGGTTGATGAAGTGGTAGACACTTGCATAGATGGTACTCGGAGCTGAGAGGAGACAGGTGAAGATTGAACAATTGATGAAGCTGTGGTGCACACAATCTCACCAGTAGAAGCTATCTCCACAGTTGATGTAGCTACTTTAGTTGGAGAGTGAGGAAGAGATTCAATGACTTTGGCTGCAATTTTTACAGGATCATCTTCCTCCTTAGCTTGTTTAGCTTCTTCTTCCTCCATTTCATCTTCCTTGTCTTCTTCCTCAACATTTATCATCATTGAATGCAGATCCCCTAAAATATCTTCAATATCATCATCATCACTGCTGTCATTGTCCTTGATTTCAACAATATCCTCACTGGATTTATGTAGATGATAGATATTTTTCCACATGTTTGTTTCATCATTTACAACATGCTCAATGTCTTTGATTAGTATTAAACAAGTGTGGAATCTAATCATCATATTACCTTCATGATCTTTCAGTGATTTCTTCACTTCTGCATCAGTGAGACTCAACAAGAGATTCTTCAGGGTTTGCTCAAAGATATCCTTAACAGTCTTGATTGCAATTTCCCATCTTGGTTGCAACCTCTCCAATAGCTCTTTAGGGATCTGAGAGGCAATCTCGTCTGGAGAGTATTTCCATCTTCCCATTTTACTCAATACTAGTTCCTCAATCTACATTTTCTCCTTTTCTGTTCTTGTTTCAAATTTCAATGCTTTGAAGTTTGTGAAGCTAGCACCTACTTCTAATTCCTTCAACCTTGCCTCAAATGTGAGTGGAGGCTTGACAACTACAGGTTCCTTCTTCCCCTATCTTGTTCTCCTAGAGAAGACTGTAGTAGCTTTCTTTTTAGGTTTGGTGATAGTCACCTTACCTTTCTTCCGTTGAGGCTTCTCTTCTTTTTTTGACTCAGTTTCCTCTTCTTCTTCATCATCTTCTCCTTTCCCTTTAGTAATCATCAAAGAACCAACTTTTTTTTTTAGCTTTGCAATCCTCCTCTTTCCTTTGCTAATGACCTGAGGGATTTTGATTTGAAGCTCAATTCTAGCCTTAGCTTCATCATAAGTTCCAAAGACTGGTTACTTTGGGTCTACTGGTTCATTCACCAATGCTTCTATGATATCTCTGGTTTCATCAATATTGACCTCATAAGGAACAGGTTTCACTCATGCAACTCGGGGCCTGACTGCCTGTATGTATACTTTGTCACAATCTACCATAAAGGATACATCTTTGTATTCCTCAACCAGTTTAGGTGGAATCCGGAACCTATTGTTCATTCTTTCCTTAAAATCTTCAAAGTAATTATCTAAAACACTGTCAAAATTTTCACCTAACTCTGCAATGAACTCATTTATTTGATAAAGAATGGGAATATCTTTTCCCCATACTACTGATCCTTTTGATGGAAAAGACTTTTGAACATAGAAAAATAAAAAGATCAAAAGTGAACCAAATTTGCAGGAGTTTTTCTTTGAAGTCCTTATGCTTTCCATATTTTTATTAAATTGAGACAAAATTAATTCAGATAGATCAAACTCAACATTCTTCTTTACTACCTTATATGCTAAATCTACTGCTTCACAAGGTACACTGTTTGGATGGCTCGAACTATAAATTTTATGAGCAATGACATGAATACCAAATCTTAATTTAGCATCAGCTACTGTACTGAGCTTAAGTCCTCTATCATCCCATTCTACTTGGGTTAGCCTTTGCAATTTTTCCCAACCTAGGGTTTTGGTAGACTTAGCTTTGCTCAACATGGGAAGGCCAATAATCTTGTTAATCATTTTCTTTGTGATAAGCATTGGTTTCTCTAACCACAATTGCCCGTTGTGAACCCGACTGAGTACATACCTAACCCATTTAACTTGAAAATTCCTTCACAAATGTGAAATGTGGGTTAACCCTTTTGTTTCAAGATGCTTATGCTCGGGTTTCAAATTTCCATCTATACTCATTTCTCCTAGGGCATTATCAATTTCTAGGTTTCCAAGTTCTTGAATGGAACATTTGAAATGAGAGCGAATTTCATTTATAAGGAGTACCTTTCGAGGAATTTGAGACTGAGCACCGTTAGGATCATGTGATTCTGCAATTGCTGGTGCCAATTTGAAGTTCGACGCCTTCCATTCCACACCTTTAACCAGCATTTCTGAGCCTCTCTTTGCCTTGGAGCTGCTACTTCTGGATGCCATTGTTTCTCGGTAAGTGAAGAGAAATTTTGAATAGATTCTTTGCCCTTTAAAATTTTCTTGACATTGCTTTAAGCTTGCTCTGGAATCACAGAAGATACCTTAGCTCTAAGTTCATATTGAAGAATGAGATCAAATTTTTCCCTTTTTGATGAAAAATTTGTCATAAATGCTTGGTACGATGGTAGATGAAATGAAAAGTTGTCATCCACTTTCTCGGTAGATACTATCAACTTGGTGATCAAAAGAAAACATTGATGTACCGACCTAACTTGGTAAGGTGACGAACCGACCTTGCTCGGTTGATATAACTCGGTAAGTGAAATTTTATTGCACCTGACTGAACTTGGTTAAGTCTAGGATCAAAGTGTATCTGAATATTGTTTTGATCATCTTTCTTCTTGTGGAACTATTTAGGATAATTCTTGGAGGATGCAGTTCCATACTTTCTTTTATGAATATTAATCAAAAATGGTGGAGTCACTCATTTCTTGAGTGATATTGCCATTGCTTGACTTATCTTGTTCGGTAGATTTTGGAATCCATTGTTGCTTCATTTGCTTCTGAATGTTGTCTGCATTTATTTTCTTCTCATCTTCAATTCTTTCTATATTCATGTAATTTCTAGCTATATGACCAAGTTCTGTACATGTATAGCACCTTACAGCAGTGTCCTTCTTCCTTAGGTGATGTCTTGCACAATTTATGCCAGTATGTCCATATTCTCCACAATAGTGACATCTGCACCAGGTGTTGTAGTCCCTTCCAAATATGGCTTTGTCAAGTTGTTCAGCTAGATTGAATGATTTGGATCTGCATTGGAATGCCTTGTGACCATGTTTTTTGCATTTGTGATAGTTGCCTTCAAATTTTGGTTTTTCTTTGCACTCATTTGCTTTGTGACCATGCTGATTGTAATTGAAACATTTACCGTTGAATTTTGCTTTTCCATTGCTCCAGCATTTGTTTGATGTATGACCTAACTTGCCACAGTGATTACAAGTGGGTTTTTGATTCCTTTGTTCACCTTGTTTGGAGGATTCACCTTCTTCCTTGTAACCAAGACTAGCTTTACCTTTATGTCTATAAAGATTTTCCTCATTTTGTTGATTTAATTGATTCATATCTGCTTGGGATTTCATCATTCTTTCATTGACTTTCCTTTCAGAGATTAGATCATTTTCCAAGCTTTCATTGATTTGTCTCTCAGTTCTTAAATCATTCTGTAGACTTTCATTTATTTTCTTTTTAGTGTTTAAATCATTCCTCATTCTTTCATTTTGTACTCTGAGAATCCTAATTTCTTCATTTGTATTAGAGAGTTGGTCTATAAGGTCTTCATGTTGATGGGATTGATTATGAATTTTATGGATTTTATCTTCCAATTCTTCTTGTGCTTTGTTTCTTTGTTCCAAAACTTCGCATAGCCTAATTGACTGTATTTCTTGCTCTCTTTTAATCTTTCTTACCTCTTCTTACAGAGATCCATTCTTTTCTAGAAGTTCTTTGATTACCTTGTCAGCTTCTTCTGAACTACTTGATGGTAACAAATCTTCAATATTTTCTTCAACATAGTGATGGTCATTCATTTGTCTTGCAAGTTCCTTTCTTCTTTTTGGGGATTGAGAAAGATGCTCCTTTGCTTCTTTGAGTTGAACCATGGCCATTTCTAGATCTAACTTTTCATTTTCAATAACTTTCTCCAGTCTGAATATCTCCATAACTTAGATCTTTGCTCAAGCTATCAAACTTTGTCCTGAGAACCAAAAAAGCTCTGATACCAATTGTTGGAAATATTCAAGATATAATAGGTTACTAAGAGGGGAGGGGTGAATCAGTAACAATAAAACTTTTAAGTCAATTTAGAATAACCATATACAACATTCACTCATCTAGCCTGCTGCATAAAAGAACTATTAAACATTTAAACCATATATGCACAGAGATTTGGTGACCCAGAAACCTTCCAAAATAGAAAGTAAAATTGGGGTGGGGATGATACCCACAAAGCTTCTTTATTGCAGTACGAAGTTGGCTGGTTAAGGCTTACAATGATCACTTCTGGTGATCTACCCTGTTAGGAGCACAGAGGATTGCTAGATCCACCTTGTTAGAGGATTTACAAACATACTTTACAAGTATGCACTTTGTTAGGAAATTTGAATAAAGACGGTTAAGTCTACCCTGTTAAAGGATTTACAAGAATGATTCACCTGTTAGGATGAACTAACAGATCAACTTAAAACTTGATTGGATTCTTTATTGTAGATCACCTTCTGTGATTGATGAAATCATTTTTGCTCCTTGTAGACCTTGCTGAGTATTCTTTACTACTGATGAATTCTCATATCATATCTTATGTCCCTTTTTTTTGTGCAATATTCTATTTCTTGTATATATTCATTGAATGTTATAATACATTACATATATATACCATTCCAATAATTATTCATGCAAGGTCGGCCAAACACAAGTAAACAAAATATAACTGAGTCAGCCAAATAGTAAAATAAACTCGGGTTCTTCAGACAGTCTTGATGACCTCCTGATACATGGCATCCACTACATTACTCGACATCATCATGCACTCAGTAGAGGTAGGGGCTCAGTTCATACTAGTCATACAATGTTGCCTAGAACTCGGTAACCATTGGTGACTCGGTAGATATAGTGTCACTCGGTAGAAACTAACTTCTTCGTTAACCTCCTGAGCTCGGTTATCACTGAGTCCTTCCTCACTCAATTAATACTAAGTGCATCTTCACTCAGTTAACACTAAGTGCATCTTCACTCGGTTAACACTAAGTGCATCTTCACTCGGTTAGAACTGTGTCTTCGACACTCAGTTTGGACTGTATCTTCGACACTCAGTTTGAAATGTGTCTTCAGTGCTTGGTTTGAACTGTGAGATGAGTTTTTTCACTAATGGAAAATAACTTTATGCCAACACATATGACCATGCAAAAACCTGTGTATATTTCCTAAGCAAGACTATCAATGGTTTTCTAATTTTTGTAGGTAGATTTTGGCTGATATAAACTTCGTTGGGAGTTTCATTAGTACCAAGGTTTATCTCTTCTAATTATTGAGGCTTAGGGTCCTTAACTCCTGGTT
Source organism: Cupressus sempervirens (assembly GCA_028749045.1). Taxonomy (NCBI): domain Eukaryota; kingdom Viridiplantae; phylum Streptophyta; class Pinopsida; order Cupressales; family Cupressaceae; genus Cupressus; species Cupressus sempervirens. The sequence goes on from CM053783.1 coordinate 68,099,824, forward strand.
TTACTCTATACTAGTTATCAAAAACATTTTTCAGAACCACTAACCCTTTTGGAACCTTGTTGCTGTTAAACTGCATAATCTCCTAGCCATAAATGGTTTCCTTACCATCTATAGTTTCAATTAAATCATTGCAATCCATTTCTTGACCACGGTATCTATCTTCATTTTTAAAAAAAATTACAATGTCTTTGTCATCTTCAAAGACTTGCCAATTTTCAATATTATCAAGTATCAAAGGTTTGTTGTGTACTTCAATTTGAGAAATTCCTGCAAATGATATCTCCTTAGGTTTGATTGCTACATTTTCTAATAAATTAGCCATCTTATTCTGAGTCCTATCTCTCCATGAGATACCAAATGTATCAAAAGATTCTATTTGGTCTCAAACAACATTTCTATACTACTTTAATCTTCTATTTTTGGATGCATAGGTTTCTTTTATCTGGGAGATAACTAGTTTAGAATCCCCTATGACATGCAATTTCTTGATTCCATGGTGGGTAACAACTTTCAACCCTAACAACAAGGCTTCATACTTAGCTATATTATTAGTACATAAAAAATTCAAGGTAAAAGAATATCTAAAAGTGTTCTTCCCTAGAGAAACAAAAATTGCCCTTGCCCCTGCACCCTCTTTAGAACTAGCCCCATCAAAAAACATTGTCCATAATATTGGTGAGTTTGTACAACACTCAACTTCATGTTCAATAATAGTAGGAAAATTCTCAACTTCTTGAATAATCAATTCAGCTCTAAATGTATTCACACCAGTATCTAAGAAGCAAGTGGCATCTTTGTGAATTTCTTCCCCTAAAATGTGACTGGCCCTTGGTTCTCTATTTACCTTGATAGCTTTATCTCCAATGTGAAAAGTAGCATAGGTTAAGTCACATTGCAGACTACCTCCCATAGAAAAACTCCATTTTCTAGAAAGCAACATTCCATAGTGTGGATGTATATCCACTACAAGGACTGACATGGTCAACTCCACTTCAAGATATGTAGCTAATCTGAATGGTAAAGCATTTATGGTACCTATGACTGGGACTTCCCTACCATCCATACCTCTGCATCTTCCCTTCTTGGTGTCCACTTTCAACCCTAAGGCTTCCATTACTTCAAAAGACATTGTGGTGTTAGAAGCTCCTGAGTCTATCATGCAATTTTTTAGGTTCTTTTCTTTTATAATTAGATTGAGAAAGAATGGGTCGATATCTTCTATATATGCTACTAATGAGTCATCCAAGAACATTTGGGGAATTTGGGACATGATAACGCTATCCTCTATTATTAAAGGAGTCTGCTAAATAACACTTTCTTCTACATTATTATTACTATTTCTTATCCCTCCCAACCATGACAAGGCTTTACTCTTATGTTCTTCAATTCTGAAGAGTTCAGAAAAAGGTACCTTAACCGTGATTTCAGATAACCTGGAGATCATATCAATTGGCTCAAACATAGTAGGTTTAAAATCATACCTAAAGTAGAAACCTTCTAAGTAGTAGGGATTACTATTTGCTTATAATTATTAGATCATGATCCCTTCTCTTGCATAGTTGCTTTTGCTATCTGATGATCTTGGAATTGCACTTTCTTCTTGGGTCCCCACTTCTTAGTTTTAACATCTTTAGCCTTGATAGTATCTGTATTAGCCTTCTTATCTTCATCTTTCATCATATGTGTGATATATTTTATGAATATACCAAAGGGCTTCCCAATTTCATTGTTCATTGTTATGTTTCTCAAATTATAATTGCTATGGACTTGGAAAATCATTTCTACAGTGATCCTATCAATTTCTTCTTTGGAAGGCATTCTTAAACTTACAAGACCCACTTTAGAAGATGCAACACATACCTAATCTTCACCATAGCTTTAATTATCTAAGAAAACTTGTTGATGGTGTAATTCATAAGAAGTTTTCTTATTTTCCAAATCACTTTTTGTTTCTTCTAAATTAGAATCAACATAGTCACTACACATGCTTACCATGTTACAACTTACATCATCATGAATCTTTTCTTCTTCCTCCTCCTTAGTTTGTAAACAATGATTAGAAGAAAATGACTAAGACAGTACACAATAATTAGCAGAATGAGGTGATTGACATATGATGCACCATGGCACATCATCATTCATATTTATAGTGTTCCTTTCTAGAGGGTCTAGGGTACTCTTATCCTTCACATTTTGTGTCTAGTTAGGAACTAGCTTACCATCTTTCCACTGGGTTGTATAGGGGTAATTTTGCATTCTAGGTTGTCTATTGAAATTGCTATTATTCATAGGAATTTTCTCAACAACATTTGGCTTATTGAAACTAGTGGGCTTAATCTTCTTTAGTAATTCCAACACCTGGCCTATTGTAGATTCTTCTGGCTTTTTTTCTATAGGATTTTTATCACCCTCCCTTTTATTATTCTTGGGATTGAAAAGCTTTGGGTTATCTCTTCTACCCATTTTTCCAGATGCCTTCCTATTGTTTTCTATATTTACTACAACTTTATAGGCATCCCTTAAATTTTTGGGATCCTTATCCCTTAATTGATAAGCCATTTTTCTATCAAAAGCATTAAAATATATTGTGAGACAAACATCCTCATTCAACCTCATAACTTGAAACAATTTGTACATACCTTTCTGGAACCTCACATTGAAGTTGAATGTGGACTCATTAGGATTCTTCTTGATGTTATTGAATTCATTTAACATGAATCCTGCATTAGAGTTGTCTCCATATTGCTCCTTAAACAATTTTTCCAGGTCACTCCAAGAGGTAATACTGTCATTAGGCAACCTTCTAAACCAATCCCTTGCATCCTTAGTTAGTGAATGAACAAACAACTTCATGACCACATCTTCATTTTCAATTTCATAATCATTTAACATGTCTATGAAAACTCTCAAATGTTCTTCACCAGTAACAACATTATTTCTAGAGAACTTAACCACTTTATCTCTTAAATCAAAAGATATGGGATGTGGAGCACTAAGAATACCTGCAAATGATATTTGTCTATACTTTTCCATGTATACAGGTTTCTTTAGGAAACTAGGAACATATGAGGTACTTGCTATATTAGCTTGGTTTAGAGGAACATTTTGGGATTGTTGACGTTCGACAATAGGGGCTTGAGTATAAGTGGTGGATGATGAGGTAGGAGCAGACTGAGATATTCCTTGAACTAAGACTACTGGTCCATAAGGAGGTATAGAAACTAAGGTTGGGGTGGATAAATTTGGCCATAAGGCTAATGTAGAATTAGTCTTAAGGAACTAGATTTTTCTGCTAGTTTCTATAGCTTGAGCTTCATTTTCCACCTTCTTGAGTTCTTTTGCAAGACATTCCTTCTCTTTTCTAGCCTTCTCCAAATCTAGATCTAATTTTGACATGGAGGGTTTTATGGGTTTTCTTGGTTGAGCTTGCGGTTCATTTATTTGGACTCCTATAGCTTTACCCAATTACCCTTATCAAACAATCCATCTACTATCCTCAACCTAGGGTTTAATTAGGTCAACTTCTTGACTTGTAGTATTTCAATAGTAGACTCAAGAAATAACTCAAGAAAATCATCATGTACATTTCTATCCAAATAATTTTCCTAACCAAAAAGTCCCTTCTTCAAAGGCATCTTGGATTATGCTTTGCAGAACTAAAAAACTTACAAAGATGACAGTGTAACTACTTACTTGAATTCCACTCTCATTCTCTCCTTATTTCTGCAATTTCTAGGTGAACTATTTGTTTTACAATCTTGCCAAATTCAACACGGTCTTCTTAGTAATTACTCCTACTCAGAAAGGCTCAAAATCTTTATTTGTGTAAGGTGGAAATGAGAAAATGTTCTGTATTATACTCTATTTTCCTCACATGCAAAGCTTTAATGTCTAATTAATACACAAAGTGTCACCACCTTCTATGTTTAAATCTATACCATTGATCTTTAAAAATCCTATGATCAAGGGATGCAAAAAAAGACAACTCAACATTCCACTTGACAAGCTGGCTAGTCAATCCAATGAAAACTAACAATGTACATAGCTCCTTCCTTAATGGCATTTCTATTTGGACTCACTGGCGACTGATGACATGTGTCAATAGGTTGCTACTTCGCTATACATAAATAATGAGCACCTTGCCATAGCGAAGCAATGACAACCATTAATTCAATCTTGATCTTATGGATGACACATTATTGCATTGCTTAGAAGAACAGTGGTGGGCCCTTATTTTCTACCTCGCTATACATATCCTCTGAGCAACTCTTCATGGAAAGATAGCAATGGCTGCTGATTTGAGATCAAATCAAAGGTAAAGAAACTGCAAAAAGTACCCTAAAGAGTGGTGGGTCCCATACTCACTATGTCACATAGAGTAAACAATTAGCAACTTTCCATAGTGAGATAGAAAGGATCATTGATTCAAGCATGATCTGATGATCAAAATCCCTTATTTTCTTTATGAATCAAGCATGGGTCTAGGACATTAATGACACAAGAAATTATGCACTATTGGCAACAAGAAAAACCTTTCTTTAATCTTAGTCACCTTTCCAGATTGCTTGAGGTCCCACCATGTGTTTATTTCATGGCACCTCGCTATGTCGCTAACAGTGAGATGCCAAAAATTTTCAATAGCAAGGTAGTGAGCTTTGGTGACTTTAACAAAACTCAATGCCAAAAAATAAAAACCAATCAAATCACCATCGCCCTTATTAATGACTTCTGACAATAGCTGTTATTACTTACCGTGCCACTTGGAAAAATTATGATTATGGAGAAACTTGAAGGCCACCACATTTTTGATTTACTAATTACTTGCTACTTCTCTAATGGTGAGATGCTTGTTTTTTCTGATAGCAAGGTAGCAAGGCATCAAAAAAAACCTTTATTCTGGTGCCATTTTCTGGCTACTTTTTACTGGGTCTTTTTTTCTACTTGATGGTACTAACAAGGTGCACATGACTAAAAATTTGGCCATAACACAAATCCTCGACCGCCATTCCTTCATTTTAGGGTCCCATTCTTTTAAAAAATTTGGTACTTGCTACTTCGCTATGCATAAAAAGTGCACATCTTTTTCTAGTGAGATAGCAATAACTGTAGATCTTTTCGAATTGGACAGTGAGGAATATAAGAGAAAAGGCTACTTGAGGGCATGAAAAGTAAAAATAAAAACATAATATTTGCCCAAGTTCCTTTTTCAAAATATTTTGCGCCTTAAAATTTTTAAAAGGAATGAGACATAGGGTTTTAACAAAAAATTTTAAAGGCTAACAAATGGATGATTAAACTAGAAGTCCTCTTCACCATTAATGGATTCTAATATGATTTTCATACTTGGACAAGGGAAATTTTTTCATGTGAAAAATTAGACCAACACCCAGAAAATAAATTTGTCAAATTCAATAGTGAGGCTAAAATAGCTTGGGGTAATAGATGGAATGATTTGCAAGACTTCACTCCTATAGTTTCTACTTTCACATGGCCAACTCATGCCTAGTTAGCCAAGTGGTTTGAAGTTTAGATGAAGGTACCAAGGGAAGCTGAGGATGTTTCTGCATAAGGGGCTGATGAAACCTAATGACTTTATGTTTTATGTTTTTTCTTTTCCATGGTTAGTAAATTAGTTATAGTTATGTAAAGTTCTAAAGCTTGTTTGCATATTTTTTAAAAGGTACCAAGACCTATTTTTATAAAATTTCAAGAACAAAAGGAAAAGGGGTTGATACAATGAAAATCAATAGTTAGAAGTTTTTACTAGGTATTAATTACTTTTATCTCTATGTATTTACTCAATGGTTCTCGAATCCAAACTTCTCTACTATATTTCCTTCTAAAGAAATGGAAGCAATGATGGTTCCTTTAAATCTCTTTTATCTCATGGTGTCTTAAATTCCTCATGTTCTTCATTATTTATCTTAGATTATACTATTGTATTGATGAATGAAGATATTGCATGGATTTTTCTACATTATCTCCTTAAGTTGGGGTTAAATTGATCTAGGCTTAGGATTGCAAATTTCTCTCCTTTTGTCCAATAGTTGACGGGGTGCATACTATCTCTAACTATTTAAATAATAAGATTATATGGTAGTTTACTCCATTTTTCCAAAGGAGCAAGGATTGGTCATTGCATGTTTCTTGTAAGTGTATATGTATAGATGCAAGTTAGTAAGGTTTAATCCATTAGTATTGCACATATTATCTTTTAATACTTTTACCTATCTCAAATCCCTTTCAAGCATTTTGATTAATACTTGAGAATTATTTCCAAACTCAGGAGTATCACTAAGTCTTCAATCATAATCATTATTCACTATCAAGGTACAACCACCTAGGTCTTACAAAGCCTAAAGTGTGGAGGTTGAACAAGTAAGGTTGTAGCTTTCATCATTGACTAACATTGTATTAAATTTCATAGCATTGGAGAGGCAAGCTTGTAGGAAGTCAACCAACAATTTTGAGGACTAACAGGGTTTATCAACATAATCCTCCACTATCTAACATTTTTTCAATAGCCCCCAAAAAATTTGAGTTATGACCCTTAGAAGATGGTAACTAAAACATGCTTAGTGCACCTTAGAGACACTTCAATGTATAGTCATCATGATTGTTCTAGAGGCTCTGTGGCTAAGACAAGGGTGTCACTAGGGTTTACCCACCCACTTGGAGATAACAAAACAATTGAAACAATTCTCAATTGTGATAGTAAATCCCTCTTACATATTGGGGTCTATGTCTTCAAAAATCTTGCAAGATTTTGTCTTTGATTTTGATTTGTGTCATCAATATTAGTTTTACAACTAAACATATCTAGTATATCCTAACATTCGTTCATCAATTCAACATTATTGAGCTCATTTATGATAGTAAATCCTTCCTACATATTGAGTTCTATTTCTTCTAACACCAAAAATAACAATAAATAATGTCCATGAAATCAATGAAAAAGGAAAAAAAATTTGCAACATTTTGTCTTTGATTTTAATTTGTGCCATCAAGATTTATTGTAAGACTAAATGCATCTACTATATCCTAACATTGGATCATTTATTCAACATTATCAAGCTCATTTGTGATAGTAAGCCCTTCTCACATATCAAGGTCTATGTCTTCAACAACCAAATTTATAATCATGTCTTCAACATTGAGCATAATAATACATAACCATGAATTTAATGAAAAAGGAAAAAACCTTGCAAAATTTTGTCTTTGATTTTGATTGTGTCATCAAGTTTAGTTATAAGAGTAAATGCATTTGGTATATCTTGACATTGGTTCATTTATTAAACATCATCAAGCTCATCTTGTTCATTTCTAAAGTTTTCCTTATCTATTATGAATCTAAGCATTTAGTATATATTATTACAAACATAGTACAAATCTAAAACTGAAAACAATACATGGCACCAAATATCAAAACATATTATTGTGAAAAATCATTCTCAAAAGAAATATTTTTATAATGAATAAATAGGATCAAATATCAAGTTTGATGTCCAATCAAATATTATCAAATATCAAAAGTACATGTCAAAATATAACATATATGTCAAATCAAAAGTAGAGTTATAAAATGTGTCGTCACCTATATGAAAGTCCATATGCACACTACATGTGTTCAATATGTACAAAAAATGGTCACTAAATCACCCAAATTATGTATCTACAAAATATGCATCTATCAAAATCTATGATAGAGAAGGATCATTAAAATGAAGCTTCTTCATAGCACTATATGGGTCATTTCGCATCTGCACAAGAAAAATTCAAGTGCTAAGTAAAATATCTTATCTAAAAATAATTTCAAATTAATTAAAAAGAGGACTATAATTTACATTGATTGTTGAGTTTTTTATTTCTCATCATGTGCTTCTACACTAAGGTTGAATGATGAGGGTAAAAGGTTCTAAGTTGGGCAAGGGAGGTTCTTAGAAAAGTTGACATGTAGAGAATGCACCAATTATAATGGGGTCTTTCATGGGGGAGGAGAATATAGAGATTAATAAAATTAATGCACAATGAGTTATAATTAAGACATACTAAAAAACACAAGAGGCATAGAATAAAGAAAAAATGCATACCAAATATGGAGTTGAGACTCTTGAGCTAGTAGGAAACACATCAACTGATGAAATTGGTGTGATTTTTACTTGTATAATAAAATACAATAAATCACTTTTAAGTAAACAACAATCTATCTAAAACCACAAATGCATGTAATCATATTTAAATTCATATGTTTAAAGTGTGTTTATAGAACTAACACATACCCTTGATGGTGGTCTAGTAGTATCAACAGAAACCACTGATGATGAAGTAGCTATGATCAATTCCTATGTGAAAATTCATAACATATGACATCCACTTGAAGAAAGGAATTTGATTTCTAATAATTTTGGATAAATAAGAGTGCGACTAAAATAAATTATGATAATGTTACATATTCCCTCTTTTGAACATCAATGATATTTGGTGTATTCATCAATTTTGTGAAACCCATTTGTTTCTACATGCATTTGCAATAAATAAGTCTTGTGGATTCATCAATATAGACTAGAAATTTCATTGCTTTCAATCATAATCTATTTTAACAAGTATAGTAGAATTGAACTTATTTAACTTTCTTTGTTTGGGTGTCCTTGATGATTTCTTCCTCTTTCTTGATGACCTTGGGTTAGGTAAGGTATCCTAAGAAAATCATAAGTAACATAAGATAAATAAATATGATACTATATGAGTTATATTAAGATTGTAGACAAGAGGAGTGCAAGATATGATGCCACAAAAATCCTTAGAAACAAATCTATTTAAATTTATCAATTCTAGGTGAAATTAATTAATAACATGTGAAAGAAAAAAAAACTTCTATCACCCCTCCAGAAAACACCATCATCATCAAATCATTAGTAAGGGCCACATCCTTAATATTAGATGTCTAACATCTTCTTCTACAATGTATACATGAATGAGGTGTTGATCCATCCTCTTTTAGATCAGTATCTAGACCATCATACAAAACACTAAAATTGACACACATATGTTGAATGGGATGGGAGGTAGAGAAAAATGGAATATTTGATAATGGAGGAGGCAACATGGGTTTCAATAACTCGAGTAGAGCATTTGATGATGATGGAGCCAATCTACCCCATCCTAGGGCTAATTGTATGCTATGATCAATGATGGAATTAGTCAATGATGCAACTGTGAGAAGAGTCTGTAAGTCCATAGACTCCTTCATGACTATGGAGAGCACAATAGGAATCAAAGATTTGTTGCTAGATGCTCCCTTTTCTTTGGTTGGGTGACTTAGTGGGTGTTGGGCCTATCTTGTGTAGATCCCCTCCCTCTACATTGGAATTGGTAGAAGTTAGTAATTTAGGTTCTCATAGAGGATAAACTCATGTTGGTAAATAGATTGTTCTTTCCAATGTAACTCTTAAATGCCCAAACCTATGAGAAACAATTTGATACCAATAGTTGGATAATATATCATGAGGTTGATATATTTCCTCTAAATTGAAAGGTACAACTCCCTTATCAATGATATTCAATGAATTTGTTTGTTCCTAAACTAATTGGGTACGTTCTAAACCTGAGAACGGAAGAGGGAAAACCAAGCTAGTCCCAGACAGAACTAACTCAGGCAGATTTTAACTCCTAAATCTAGCCAATGCCAAGAGTCCACAACTCCTATGACTTCTTGATATTGGTAATGCAATATGGATGCAGATTATGTGAATGCAGTGAAGAAATGAAGATTTAATATTCAGATTTATGCAATAGGAATACGTGCAAATACTCTGATCTACAACACATTCATTATTTGATGCAAGATGCAAGATAATGTCCAAAAATGAACACAACAATAGTCTGATTGAATATATTCAGAAAATAATACTCAAATTCTCTTATTTGAAGAAAAACTCTTCTTTCTTTTGAACATAACAAATACAATGCTCTGATTTTTATTTGCCTGCAACTCTAGCCAAATCTATTACAGAAATTAATGCACGAAATGAAATGCATAAAATAAACTATTGTCTTCCCTCTACTCTAGCAATACATAATCTTGCAGAAAAGAAGCCCCTCTCAATAGAAAAGGTTTTACAATAAATACATTCTCCAGCAACTGTTTGGTTTCTTCCAGTGACTTTTCAATTCTGTAACTGATCTTGTCTCTTCAACTTCTCATATTTTTCCTTTTGAAAACTGATATGCTTATTAACTTTTAAATTTAATAATGATAGATATTAACATATTTAAATTATATGTTAACAATTGACATTTAAATATGTTAAATCAATATCAAAATCTTTCCTTTATTGAGTGGACAACAAAAAAAAATAGTTCTGCCAGGTAAAAATGAGCCATTTTTCATGGGGCATATCTTTTTATTCCACTGTTGGATTGAGCTCACTTTTGGATATGTTCTTCCAAACTTAGTTATCTTCATCCTGACTGGAGCGATCGGAAAAATAATCAATGAGTAAAAAGATATGAATTTCTGAATTCTGCTCTATATGACTGCTACAAAATTAGAATTAATAAAATAAAATTTCTAGCCATTGTTCTTTCAATGCTCTATAATCCATGTCTTCAATCTGCAACAATGTTATCTTCAATGCTTACAATGTTAATTCTCTGCTAAAATTTGGGAGAAATTCTCTGGAATTCTTATAGCAGAAGTTTGACTTTTGTCTTCTCCCTTTGGTGGAAAATTCAACTTTGGTTGCGAAAGTCATAGTGGAAAATGAATTTTCCATTTTCATGTAGTGGGCACAATTTTGATGTAGATTGATTCACAAATTATTTTTCTAGAGTAATCTTGATGCTAGACCCCATATACCTTCATCTTGGATTGAGATTTTCCTTTTCTCTCCTCATGTGGAAAATTGGACTTTGCCTGCGAAAGTCATAGTGGAAAATGAGTTTTCCATTACACATTTTTCCTTTGGTGGAAAATCCCAAGTTGACTTCTCCATTTCGACAAATCAGAAAAGTGCTTCTCCATGGAAAATTAGAAAATGACTGCGAAAGGCGAAGTAGAAAATGAGTTTTCCATTACACATTTTTCCTTTGGTGGAAAATCCCAAGTTGACTTCTCCATTGCGGAAAATCAGAAAAGTGCTTCTCCATGGAAAATTAGAAAATGACTACGAAAGGCGAAGCAGAAAATGAGTTTTCCATTACACATTTTTCCTTTGGTGGAAAATCCCAAGTTGACTTCTCCATTGCGGAAAATCAGAAAAGTGCTCCATGGAAAATTAGAAAATGACTGCGAAAGGCATAGTGGAAAATGAGTTTTCCATTACACTTCATTTTTCCTTTGGTGGAAAATCCCAAGTTGGCTTCTCCATTGTGGAAAATTAGAAAAGTGCTTCTCCATGGTGGAAAAATGAATTTTGACTTCTATTTGCTTCCACATTTGCATATCTAGACTCAAAAATAATTCAATCCTTCATAGAAACTTTGTTAAACACAGTGAGAATGATTTTAAGAAATTCTTTATGGGTGGCAACTTTACATTTTTTTAAAATGGTGTACTGAAAGTGCACCTACAACTCACAATATAATTATTTTTTAAAATTTAAGGGAACCTTTTTATTATTATAGGGTGGTTGGTCAAACACCGTATACCACCTACCCTAAAAAACTTATTTGATCCTCTTATGAGAAAACCACTAAATAGGAAATTGAGGGGTGGTTTCCTCTAGGTTGAGGCTAGTATTAAGATTAGTGAAAAGAGCACATATGTCACCTTTTTTATGTTATTATCTTTCACTTGATCATAGGATAACCCATCCACATAATATGCATGGAATTTTTGGAATTACAAAGGGAAAAGAGTAAGCTTTTGAGAGAGCGGGGACGGGGTGGGGGTGTGAATTAGTAGTTTAAGCTTGAACCCATAAAAATTTCACCACTCATTCAATACATGTATAAGTAAGCTGAAATAACATGTAAATACTATTCATCTAAAACATATAAGCATGTAAACATTCACACACAAAACTAGATATGATTACCCAGAAACCCTCCAAGTGAAAAGGTAAAACTGGGGTGGGGATGACACCCACAAATCTTCACTGCTGTAGTAATAAAGTGTATCCAATGAAGGTTATAATGTTTTGACCATGAAACATGATCTACCCTATGAAAGGTCTACCCTTTTAAAGGCTTACAAAGACTGTTAGGTCTCATCTTGTTTGAGAATTTCAACACCTTGTTAAAAGTGTGCATTGTTAGAGGACTTCAATTTACAACTAAGTAAGCACCATGTTAAAGGATTTCATATAGCCTATTAGGACTACTCAAGTAAGAGATTTAATTGAAATCACCTATTAAATTGTCTCAACATAGATCCTATAGTTAGCACTTTCTTGCCTAATAATAGATCACCTCTAAAAAATGTCTTATTGATCCTTCATGATTAGATGTCTCAATGTTTTATCCTTTTCTCTATCCTCTATTCTTTTTTAACTGATTCTATAATCCACTCTTTCAATATAACTTCTAAGTCACCTTGAATAATCTAGAAACTATCTTGTTTGCTCCTTCAATTAATTCTCCAACCATAATCTCCTTGTAAATAGTTTAGGGCTTCATCCTCCTTAAGAAGACTTTGGTGGCTTAGGGTTAGGTATGAATCTACAACTAAGATTCATCCATTTTGCCACTTAATCCATCCCATTTTCTAATTGGTTGCATGTAATTGCATAAGGAATCCAAATAGAGATTCATCCTTATGTCCAAAATATCAAAATATAATCTTAAGTTGGCTCAAAAATGGTTTACATAGTTGTTTGTTCCATTACAAACAAATATTTCAAAACTATGTTACTCAATATATGAAGTCTTTGATGTTCAACATGCATTGTTTTGTATATTGTGACTCAATAGCTGAATTACTTGGCATCCACTATTTACTTGGCTCCTAAATCAATCAACATAGTCTATCTTCTTGGTACTTGAGTGGCTTGACACTCATTGCAACTCAACATGGTCTATTATTTACATGTTGTGCTCAGCATGCATTACTAGTTTGGAATAAACTCAATAAATGGCTTAAGTGTGTTGACACACACTTGTCAAAATCAATCTAAGATCAACAATCTCCCCCTTTGAAATGAGTGTCAAAAACACTTGAATATACAATGTTATCCTTAATCTCTCAATCATAACATATCCATGACTCGGCATATGTACAAGACTTCAAAATTTCAAAATTGTACACTAACTTGCATACCTCAAAATTTTATAACTCCCCTTGAGTTAATGTGTCTAATTTGTATCCAAAATCTATGCTCCCTTTGACTTCAATATGTTGTATCTGATACTCTTTCATCTAATATTCTCTCCTTTAGCTGATATCTATATCTATTTGCTACTTTCTCTCCCAAAATGTGTATCTCTCCCTTTGTTCTTATTCTCCTCTATTGCTATGCTCCCCCTTTCTTATGTCTCCCCCTTTTTGACACTTATGTCAAATGGGTTATACATTTATGGTGTGTTTTTCCAAAATAGATTTATGGACATCCATAATTATCCTTAGAGTTGTATCCTAGTTATCACATGCAACATCCAATGACTTAATTTGGATTGCAAGATTGGTAGCAAGGTGTACTTGACCATCTAAAGTAGAAATATTTCGGTTTTTCTTCAATAGCCTAGCTCCTTGTGCATCATCTCCATATATGGGGTGAGGATAGCCTAAATACTTGTCATTTTGGCTCTAATATTAGCCTCATCTACCATTAAGATAGCTAATTGACTTTGTGTATGAAGAAATGTTCTAAAATGCTTCTCACTCTCAGCTAGATTTATAGGTAGGCTTGCAGTTGATGTAGATATTTTGCTCTCTATACTTAGAATGTGACTTTTGGTCTCTTGGATAAAGAGTGTAGGATTACATAATTTTGTGTACAATGAGAATATATTCTTAAGTACCTTCTTCACATCGTCAACCTTGGTTGCCAATGCAACTTGTTGTAGTGCTACCTCACTAGATATTTTCTCATTTACTTTGCCTTGAAACTTTTTTTTAGACCATTCCAATAGTTTTGCATTTGTATCAAGGTCTTCATTACTGACCTTCTCCACTATATCTATCAATTTTTCTATTAGTGCCTTGGTCTCGTTAGGAGTTGGCAGGCTTGACGCATTTAAAAGATGTCCTTTATATCTTGAAGTGCTTGCTTCTACCTATATTTTCTCATAAGCATTTCTTGATGCTTTTTTCTTTCTAAAGCTTGTTGTAAAATGCCTATTTGCTCCAATTTCATAGTATCATAGTCATAGTTTGTAATAAAAATTTCTTCATCAAGGCTTATGTCTCTATAATGTATTACCTTTTCAACCTTTAATGAGCTTGGGTTTGACACAGATCTATAGTGGAGTAGCATCTGTGCTCGGCCTCTAAAGAGTTTGTGTAGATAGAGTACTAGATGTTGGTAAAGGTACTAATTCCTAGATGGCCACTTGTTCCTTTATATTTGGTTTTGTCTCTTTAGGCTTGCCCTGGTCTATCACTATGACTTGGCTAGAACATTGTTCTTGTGTTGTAGGTATAGATGAATCTATCTGTCATGTTTCATTCTGTTGTCCTATAGATGTGTCTTGCTCTTCTTCTTTCTTCTCAATTGTATCAACCTTAGTAGATGTATCTACTATCATTTGAATTAGAGTTTGTACATTGGTAACTAAAGAGATGATGGAAGGTGATTCTTTTGGATTCACCTTCTCCCTTGTGACATCAATTACTTCTTTTTGTAGTTCTTCTACACTAACCAAAATAGGATTGTCACATAATTTGGCTTGCAAGGTAGATTGATCCAATATCTTCTTTAAATATTTTGTAGTAAGAGGATTGATGTTCTAAAATAATGGATCATAGACATCCTTAACAATTATAGTTTCATTGGTTTTTGCTATGTCATGAGGAGGACTGACACTTGGCACTTGTGTGTTCTACACAATTTGTTCACTTGTTGCTACTCAACAATTGCCTTATCATCATCTTGCTTTTCTATCTCTCTTCCAACTGTATTGTCTTTTTCATCATCTTCCTTGTCATCATCTTTATAATCATTTTTACCATCATTTTTACCCTCCGAAGAGTCAGCTTCTCCTTTCTTCATAGTGATCAACCCATAATTGAGTTTCCATATTTGAGTTGATTTCTTGACAAAATATTCAATATTATTTTGGAGAATGTTGAAGGTTCTATATTACTTGTGCTAATGTGCTTTCCATGATTTATCTTTCCAAATTTAGACAATAATGTCATTTTTGCTCAAAAATATCATATAGGATTTGAGGAATTGAGTTGGAAAATTCTAGTGGAGTGTTTTTAAACTTTGATATCATGGCATATAATTCCTCTCCACTAGGTTTTTCTCTTCTTTCCCTAATTTATCAAAATCAATATGATTAGAACTAGATAAATCAAAATTACTCTTGACATTTTCACATAAGTTCTTAAGATTAGAGAGATGATTGTGACTTACCACCTTGAATTGACTATTATCATTTGATTATATCTTCTTTTCATTAGAATGTGGTTGAGTCACATACTTCCTTCTCTTTCTATCCTACTATTATCCACCTTTCTCTATTTGCTTTGACTTTTTCTTGGCCTTTTGGGTAGTTGCTCATGTAGTGGCCCTTTTAATAGGTATAGTGGGCTTTCGCTAACTTAGTTTTACAATTTTATTTTCCTTTGCCACTGGCTATGCCTTTTCCTTCCTCTTCTTTGACATGGCAGTAGTAGGTGCTTCCTTTGTTTCTTCTCCCTTGGCACTTGTAGTCTCCCCTTCTTCTTTATCTTCTCCTATGCATTGAGTTAAATCTAGAGGTTCTTGAGCTTGTGCTTGTTCTTCCTCTTCATCTTATTCATCTTTTCCTCTTCCTCCTCAATAGCATCTCTAAATTTTTCTTTTAACTTCTTTACCAGATTATCCTTCTTCTTGATTGTAGAGGTAGTCTTCAATTTCATGGCAATCTTTGATTTCACCATCTCATAATTTCCAAAAACTTTGGCAGTCTTGTCTACTTCTTCTGCAAGTAGGGTTTTTATGGCTACTAAGGCTTCATCTACATTTACCACATAACCTAAGGGTCTTAGCCATCTTACCCTTGGTGTAACAGCTTGCACAAATGTGTAGTCAGCATCAACAAGAAAACATACATCATTATAATGTTTCTCAACTAAGGAAACTATAATTTTGAGTCTTTGCTTCATTGACTTCTTAAAATCTTCAAAGTAGCTGGTCATTATGGACTCAAAGTTTTCTCCTTGTTGCTCAATGTATTCACCTATCTATACTACAACTGATTTCTTGGTCTTTCATTCTACTATTTCAAATGAGGGAAATGTATTTTGTACATAAAAGAATTTGCAAACTAGTATAGAACCAAACTTGCATTGTGCACTCTCAGCTTTCCTTATTGCTCTAAGGTTCTCCATAAGTTATTGTAGCTGAAGTTTTGTTAAATCATATGTATGATCTTTCTTAACAATCTTATAACCAATAACCACAACTATGTAGGGTACACTATTCAATCTACTGGATTAATAGAATTTATGTGAGATTACCCTTACTGAAAAAGTTTAGCAATGGATCAATGATGGTATTTATAGTCATACCTCTTTTTATTCTAGACTGCTCTAATATTCTTCTCAATCACTTCCTTCGAATCACCCCTGAGTATCTTTGGCTGATCTAGGGTTGGGTAGCTAGTAACCCTATGAATTATTCTCTTAGTTATTTTGATTTTTCCTCCTTCCAGTCACAAGGAACCATCATGAATTTAGCTCAACACAATATGTATCCACTTAGTTTTAAATACATTCAAAAAATCCAGGGCTCATGTTAAACCCTTTTTCTCAACAATTTTGTATTCCTCTTTCAAAACACTTTTTTCACAAAATCTATTATATGCATCTCTTATATCCATATCACCAATGGTTCATATCTTGCAATTGCAGCATTTCCTCACATCTTGCATCATTATCACATTTAGTAAGATCATAGACAATGCAGCAGAAGGGTCTTGTTTATAGGCAATGTTAGGAATGACTTTAAATATAGGCTAGTTAACTTCATTACTGACTAGTTGAACATTTAAAACTTCTTTCCCTTCAACTTTTTCAAACCTTATGCTGTTGTGACAAGCTAGGGTTTATGAAAATTCAAACTATGTAGCTCGACTTTTGATAAATACCTTGTAAATCTAAAAAACAAGTGATGAATCTCTGCAAAAATCTTCTATAGTTGCTTCTAACAAATTTTAGGTCACTTCTAGCTCTTCTCACTCTTTCTCAATTTTGAAATGTTAAAAAATGAGCTCAAATCAATCATATACCCTTTGAAAACCTTGTATATAATGCTAAGTGCTTACACAACTATAAGCTCAGCAATAACCAATTTCATGTTCATTTGGCATTCATTGATATTTCCATCACTTAGTAGCTACTACAAGCTAAACATCAACTACCTAATCTGGCAACTCAACATCTTCTAACTTCCCACTCAACACATATAGGAAACTTTTCATACTCGGCAACAACATGAAAAACTTGAAGATTTGTCTTGAATTTCTGATAACATCTTGCATCTTTATTCATTCTAATGTATCATTTTCAGTACTATCTTCTTTTTGACTTGATGCATGATATAACCCTTAAATATTAGTCCCACATACCTCTTGTTTCCTAATTTGATGAGGTGTTGATGTAGGAAAAGGAGTAATAACTAGGGCCAAAGGCTCACCTAGCTATCCAAACCACCCTACAAGAGTTAACACAATAGAAGCAAACATAGAGAATAGCAACCAAAGGAGGAAGGAGAGAAAAATACTTTTATTGATTCATCAAAAACATCTTCATACATGCCTAGTTGTAAGGTATTTTGGTTTATGACCAATTACAAATACATTTGTATTCAAAATCCAACTACAAATTTTCACTCTTAATTCTACTCTCTAATCCTTCATCCTCAAAAAATTACCTGACTTTAAGCCTAAAAAATCTATATATACTTGCCAAAATGGCTTACAAAATATTCTAGAACATAGAAAGGCCATAAGTTGGCTCTTTACAAATATTAGCTACCTAACAAAAATTAAATACAAAGAAGAGTTGGCCCAAATTGGAACCAGACACAGACAACTTGGCAAATGAAAACTAGCACTCGGCATACACACAAGCTCAGCATCCAAAGGAATCACTCGACAAAAACTACAAACTCGGCACCTAAAGGAAATCACTTGGCACCAATAGGAACTTGGCACCCAAAGGATCACTCAGCACCAACAAGAACTCAACACCCAAAGGATCGCTTAACACCAACAAGAACTCGACACCCAAAGGAAATCACTTGGCACCCAAAGGATCACTCAGCACCAACAGGAACTTCGCTCGGCACCAATAGGAAAAATGAACAAAGAGTTTAGGATTTCAAGGGGAACCTAGGATGCTCCTGCATTAGACAACCGAGGTTGGAGAAAATGATTCTCCTAAATCATGTAAGTGTCACAACTTGAGTTGAATCCAACTTAGATTGAGAAATCCATGTAGCATCTTCAATCGGTTTATTCTTCTTCTTCACCAAATACTCATAGTAATCTCTTCCTCTTATGCTCTTGCCAACTCTCTGATCCAATAACTTTTCAACTTCTTTAATCTATTTCTTAGGGTAACCATTAGGTACAACAACTTCATCATCTAACTCATGATACTTATACAAATTAGCAATATTGAATATAGGAGATATATCCATGTCATCAAGAAACTCAACTTCATAAGCATTACCACTATCAAACTTCTTCAAGATCTTACAAGGTCCAAATTTCTTCATCTTCAACTTACTATATGTTCCAACTAGGAATCTTCCTTTCTTCAGATGAACCATCACCTCATCAAAAACTTGAAAATCATGGTGTCTTCTAGACTAATTAGCATTCGCCTTATACTTCTGATTACTTTGTTCCAACCTCAACTTCACTTCTTTATGCAAAGAATCCATAAAATCAGAAAATTCTTCTCCTGCAACACTTATCTTTTCTTCACTAACAACATCTCTCAAGTCTAATATACCTCTAGGATGCATTCCAGTAACAATATCAAAAGGTGTCTTCCTTGTACTCCTATTCATAGAATTTTTATATGCAAATTCAGCTTGTGCCAATACCATCTCCCAATTACTTGGCTTATTCCTAACTAAACATCTAAGAAAATTATCTAAGCTTCTATTCACAACCTCTGTCTTTCCATCTATCTCTGAATGGAATGTAGAACAAAACATCAACTTAGTACCCATCTTCTTCCACAAAGTCTTCCAACAATAACCAACAAACTTACTATCTCTATTAGAAATAATACTTCTTGGTAATCTATGCAATCTCACAATCTCTTTAAAGAAAAGTTCAGCAACATGCTCAGCATCTGATGTCTTCTTACATGGTATGAAGTGAGAAATCTTAGAAAATCTATCCACTACAACAAATATTGAATCCTACCCTTTCACTATCTTAGGCAATCCAGGAACAAATTCCATATTGATGTTAGTCCAAGGTTTCTCATGAATAGTAATAGGCATATACAAACAAGTATTTTGGCTCACCCCTTTTTCAACTTGACAATCTTCATAACTCTTTACAAATTTTTGAACATCCTTATACATTTGTGGCCAATAATACTTATCTTTCAGCAAACTCAATTTCTTATCAATTCCAAAATGTCTAGCTAATCCACCACTATGCTTTTTCTTAATTAGATTCAACCTCATAGAACTTCTATGAATACACAACTAAATACTTTTTAACAACATACCTTCTTGAATGAAATACTCATGATACTTACTTATGTGATCTATTAGATTTGGTGCTCTACACTCTCTCCACACCTTAATAAAATCAGGATCAACATTATACAACTCTTTCATTTCATCAAAACCAAGAACTTCAACCATTATTTTAGTCAATAAAGAACATCTTTTACTTAATGCACAAACAACTTTGTTATTAATGCCACTCTTATGCAAATGTAAAACTCCACAAGTACTCAACCCACTTCATATGTCTTTGATTCAATTTATGTTGACTTCCCAAGTATTGTAAAGCTTAATGATTAGTATATAGTATAAACTCTTTAGGAATCAAATAATTTATCCACTTTCTCAATGCTTGAACAATGGCATAAAATTCTTGATCATACATAGGATACTTCCTTTTAGCATCATTCAAATTTTTACTAAAGAAACCAACAGGTTTACCTTCTTGACTTAATATAACTCCTATTACATTACCACTTGCATCACATTCAATTTGAAATACTTTGTTGAAATTAGGTAAATCTAATATAGGTAATTTAGCAACCCTCTATTTCAAAGTCTCAAAACTCTTATCAGCTCCATGTGTCCACTTGAAGTACTTTTTATCTCCCCTCATTGTCTCAATCATATCATTACAAATAGAACTGAAATTCTTTATAAAATTTCTATAAAAACTAGCCAAACCATAAAATGATCTTACCTCACCCACATTCTCATGTGTAGGCCATTCCAAAATTACTTTAACTTTCTTAGGATCCATCTTCAAACCATCAGCTGAAATCACAAATCCTAAATACACAATTTTCTTTTGCGCGGAAGAACACTTTTTTAGATTAATCAGCAACTTTTCCTCTTTCAACCTCGGCAATACTTGTCTAATATGCTCAAGATGTTCTTCCTTAGTCTTACTAAATATCAAAATGTCATCCAAATAAACAATCACCAACTTACCCAAAAATCTTTTTAGAACTTCATTCATCAACTTCATGAAAGTACTAGGTGCATTAGTCAAACAAAAAGGCATAACCAACCATTCATACAAACCATCCTTTGTCTTGAAAGTAGTCTTCCATCCATCACCTTCTCTAATTCTGATCTAATGATAGCCACTCTTCAAATCAATCTTGGTAAAATTCTTTTCTCCACTCAAACAATCCATTATGTCATCCATCCTTGGCATAGGAAATCTATATTTCACTGTGATTTTGTTAATAGCTCTAGAATCAGTACACATTCTCCATTCTCCATTCTTTTTAGGTGCTAAAATAGTAGGTATAGCACATGGACTCAAGCTTTCTCTAATCAAACCTTTCTACAACAACTCATGCACTTGTTTGTTAAGTTCTTCATTCTCTGTAGGTGTCAATCTATATGGTGCTTTGTTTGGAAAACTAGCTCCAAGAATCAGATCCATACAATGACTTATACTTCTTAATGGAGGTAAACCATCAGGAATATCATAAACAATAACATCTTTATACTCATTCAACAATTCTATAATTTCTACTAGTACTCAGTTATCACTATCTATTATCACTTAGTCATTACTAGCTTCTGCTACTTGGTTATTACTCCCAACACTCGGTCCTCTAGGAACTATGGCAAAATAGACTTGATTCTTTTTTCATTTCCTTTTCAAATTGTTTCCCATTAACCATGCAAACTTTTATTGTAGTGCAACTAACCTCATCTAGACTTTCAATCAAAGGCAACAATGTTTATTTCTTCCCATTTACCCAAAGAGTATATTGATTCAATCTTCCATCATGTACAACATATCTATCATATTACCAAGGTATACCCAACAAAATATGATAGCAATCCATGGGCATAATATCACACAAACTTCATCAAAGTAATGTCCAATTATGAACTTCACAAGGCATTGTTCACTTACTAGTATCTTATGCTCAACTTTGATCCATGAAACATGATAGGGTTTAGGATGCTTTAGCCTCTATAATTTCAACTTTGTAACCAACTCTTTTGATGCCAAATTTATAGAACTTCCACTGTCAATGATCGCTTTGTAGAATTTTCTAGCCATCTTACATCTTGTCTTGAAAAGACTCCTCCTTAAAATAGTTTCCTTATCACTTCCCTTATTACATAAGGTTCTTCTCACTAGTATATTTTCTCTAGCCTTAGGTCCACTTGGTGAACCCTCATCATCTCCTTGAATCACAACATTTCTATTACCTTGTCCACTTTTAGAGGATCTACATTCAAAAGATCTATGTCCCTCCTTACCACATCTAAAACAATTACCATGAAATCCACCTCTAGAATAAGAATTACCTCTTCCTCGGTAGGAATTAGTACCTCCTTGGTAATAATTACCACTTTTCCATTTGTTCTTGCCCTTGTCATCATTCTTCCATTTAGAATTTCTTTTATCCTATACAATTTTTTTAGATCTGCTGCCTTCACCATAAGATCTACCTATGCCTCTCTGGAATCTACCACCTCTACCTCTTTTTCTTTGTTCATGCTTCTTTGTCAAGATTTTCTCAGCTTTCAAGGAATATGTACATTGCAATTTTCTCAACATCATCAGCCACATGTCTAGATTTGATGTCCAATCTATAAAATTCCTTGGTATATTGTTTATAGTCATTTTCTTTCGTTTCAAATTTTGCATCTTTCTCAACAAGCTAACTTGGTAATCAACAGGGAGGAATTTTTTCTTTACCTTGTTCACCATCTTTGGCCAAGTTTTGATCTTCTCCTTTCCTCTCCTTTATCTTTCAGTTTGCAAATATTCCCACCATAGTGATGCATGACCTATCAACCTAGTGACTACAATCTTCACATTTCTATTATCAGGAGTGTTTTCATACTCAAAGAACTTCTCCATATTAGAGATCCAATCCAACACAATATTGGTATCCAATTTTCCATCATAAGGAACAATTTCTACAACAAGCTTTCAATTTACCATAGACAACACTTGCAATGATATTTCCTCATCTTGATCTTCTTTAGGTTCTAGATTATGATTTGGTGATGCTACTTCATCATCACTTACATCATCAAGATGTGCTCCTCTCCTTTGAGCTATCTCTATAACATCTATTATGGTTGAAATTTTCCTCAACTGATCCAATATAGCATCATCAGCCTACCATGAACCATCTTTACAAATCAATTTTCTATAAGATCATAACCCTCTACAAGTTATAGGCCAAATCTACAGATTTTCCACCCTACAACTAAATCCAAATCATGGTTCTATATTATCCAATCTCCACAAGGATGAACCTCAAGCTCTAATGCCAACTGATGGAGGCAAAGGAGTGATAATTAAGGCCAAAGCCTCACCTAGCTATCCAAACCACCCTACAAGAGTTAACACAATGGAAGAAAACACAAAGAACAACCAAAGGAGGAAGGAGAGAAAAATACTTTTATTGATTCATCAAAACATCTTCATACATGGCTAGCTATAAGGCCTTCTAGGTTATGACCAATTACAAATATTTTCGTATTTAAAATCCAACTGCAAATTCACACTCTTAGTTCTGCTCTCTAATCCTTCTTCCCTAAAAACTTACCTAACTCTAAGCCTAAACACTCTATATATACTTGCCAAAACAGATTACAAAAGATTCTAAAACATAGGAAGGCCATAAGTCAACTATTTATAAATATTAGCTACCTAATAGAAATTAAATGCAAGCAAAGTTGACCCAAAATAGAACCAGACACAAAAAACTCAGCAAATAAAAATTGGTACTTGACATCTATACGAGCTTGGCATCCAAAGGAATCACTTAGCAATAACTAAAAACTCAACACCTAAAGGAAATCACTTGGCATCAACAAGAACTCAACACCCAAAGGATCACTCAGCACCAACAAGAACTCAACACCAAAAGAAACTTGACACCCAAAGGAAATCACTCAACACCAATAGGAACTTGGCACCCAAAGGTCCACTTAGCACCAACAAGAACTTGACACCCAAAGGAAATCACTTGGTACCAATAGGAAAAATGAACAAAGAGTGTAGGATTGCAAGGGGAACTGAGGATGCTCCTAGATCAAGTGTGATCACCTAACCCATTGGGTGAATTGATTCCTTCTCCATTTGATGTGCTGTAAACACCTTTTTTTTTCCATGTCTTATTCATTTCATCTTTGATGTGTTCAACATTTTCCTTACCTTTACTTTTATCAAATTCACAACTTGGTGCTTTTGACCTAGTTGGATAATATTTACTAATATTACTAGTCCTTAGATAGTTGAAACATGTAGTTTGACTTAACCATCTTTTGTAACTACCACTGAGGTGTGTCCTAATACAATTCTTAGGAACATGTCCATATTCTTGACAATAATTATAACTATATCTTGTATAATAATCCCAATTGTAAGAATTCCCATTGTTTCTTACCTTTGTTTGCTTGTTTGATGACCACATAGATTTGGATCTACTTTCAAAAGCTCTATGTCCATACTTCTGACAATTGTAGCAGTATCTTTCAAATATTTGTATATGCATGATCCTAGTTTTTCATTCATGTGCTTGATGACCTTGCTTATTGCACTTAGGACAATGAGTCATGTTCTTAGGCTTGTCATTCTAATTTGTAATCTTCCTTCTACACATATTAGCCATTTTTCCTTTGTTACCACAATTATGAAAAGTAGGTTTGGAGTTCTTACCTTTGATGTTCCTTTCTTTTTCAACATTAGATGATTCTCCTTCTTCAGTGCTTGTATAGCCCTGTCCTGATGTATCATTGTTGGATCTAGGTGATCTCAATAATTGCTCAAAGTATTTGATGACTTCATTTGGCTTGTTGAAACTTTCAATAAATTCCTTTTAAGGTCACTTTGCAATTGTTCATTCTACAACTTCAATGTAGTTATCTCAATGTCCTTGACATTCAATTCATAGCTAGCATTTATCATTTGACTTAGAGTATCCAATTGCATGTTGGAAAGTTTGTTTAACTCTATTGACTTCTCTTCTAATCTATTGGTCAGAATTTTTTTGTCTTCTTCAATCATGGCTTTGTCTTCTATAACTTTCTTCTTTTGTCCAATCATCTCACATAGTAATATAGCTTGTGATTCTTGCTCTAACTTGAGATTTCTAATTTCCTCAGTTTGGACTCTATTCCTTTTCATTAGATCTACAACTACTACATCAAATTCATTGGAGTCACCATCTGCAAATAGCTTGGTAGTGTCTATCTCTTTGTATAGTGTGTCATTCTCTACAATAGCAATCTATTTCCTTCTCTTGAAGGATTTCTTTAGTTCCTCTCTTGTTTCATTTAGTTGATGTAGTATGATGTATTTTAATCTCTTGGTTTTCAATAGTCTTTCCCAACTTGTAGACTACCATTTCAAGATCTTTCCTCAAAGCTGCAAAGCTTACCTTTTAGAGAACAAGGCTTTGATACCAATTGTTGGAATTACAAGGGGAAAAGAGTAAACTTCTAGGGGGGCATGAATTAGTAGTTTAAGCTTGGACCCATACAACTTTAACCATTCATTCATTACATGCATAAGTAAGCTAAAATAACATGTAAAGTATATGCATCTAGAACATATAACCCTATAACCATGTAAGTATTTACACACATAACACTAGATATGATTACCTAGAAACCCCCCTAGTGAGAAGGTAAAACTAGGGCATAGATGACACCCACAAATCTTCACTACTCTAGCAATAAAGTGTATCCAATGAAGGTTACAATGTTTTTACCATGAAACATGATCTACCTTGTGAAAGGTCTACTATTTTAAAGGCTTACAAAGACTATTAGGTCTCACCTTGTTAGAGGATTTCAACACCTTGTTAGAAGTGTGTCTTGTTAGAGGACTTCAACTTAAAACTAAGTAAGAACCCTATTAAAGGATTTCATACATCTTGTTAGGACTATTCTGCTTAAGAGATTTAACTGAAATCGTGTATTAAAATGTCTCAACATAGATCCTATGGTTAGAACTTGCTTTCTTGATAAAAGATCACCTCTAAACAATGTCTTATTGATCCTTCATGATTAGATGTCTTAATGTTGTATCATTTTCTCTATCCTCCATTCTTCTCTAATTGATTCTACAATTCACTCTTTCAACATAACTTCTAAGTCACCTTGAATGCTTTGCAAACTTTCTTGTTCACTCCTTCAATTCATTCTCCAAACATAATATCTCCATAAATAGTTTAGGGCTTCATCCTCCTTAAGAATACTTTGCTGGCTTAGGGTTAGGTATGAATCTACAGCTGAGATTCATCCATTTTATCACTTAATCTTTCTCATTTTATGATTGGCTACATGTAATTACATAGGGAATCCAAATAGAGATTCGTCCTTATCTCCAAAATATCAAAATATAATCCTAGGTCAGCTCAAAAATGGTTTACATAGTTGTTTGTGCCATTAAAAATAAATATGTCAAAATTGTGTTACTTGACATATGAAGTCTCTGATGCTTGGCATGCATTATTCTGTATACTATGACTTGACACCTAAATTATTTGGCATCCAATGTTTACTCAGCTCTTGAATCACTTGGCATGGTCTATCTACTTGACACTTGAGTGACTGAATACTCATTGCAACTCAGCATGGTCTAATATTTACATGTTGTGCTTGGCATGTATTACTAATTTGGCATGAACTAAATAAATGGCTTAAGTGTGTTGACACTCACTTGTGAAAACCAATTTGAGATCAACAAAAATATATCCCTCAACGAACCCCATTTAGTCACATCCTTAGTCATTTCATTAGTATTAGTGGCCATTTTCTCTAATGTATTAGCTAGGGTTGAGTGGTGGAAAATATTAGAAGACCTCAACCTACCTATCAAAATAGTTATCCTGGCACTATTTTATGTGAGACATTGAACAAGCTCTTCTTTACTAGAGTTCACATGATCTAATAGGATTTTTGGAGGCCCTAGATGTGGTGGTGGTTGTTGAAGATTTTTCTTGTTTAGGTGTAGCCTTTGAGGATTTTGTGGTTCATTTTGAGTTATTTATTATAGATTAATATTTACTTCTTCAGCAGGAGGCATCCTTTGGTATCATTTGTGTTTATTGGCCCTATACATATCTAATTATCAAATTATTATAAAAAACATAAATCAATACAAAAAAACTTAAATAATACAACATACAATTAAAAAAAAATGAAGATAATTAACCTTTTTATGGAGGTGCCATCAAATATTGCCAACAAACAAGATAACTTTAAGGTTGAGGGAGCCAAACCCAATTGTTTGCATGGTTTTTTTTGCACTTTGACTTCTGATGTCTACAAACTTTAGCATAAAAAATGGCACAACCCGTGAGCAAACAAAAATTATTTTTCATTAGTAAAAACATAATTGCATTTTTGGTAAGTAAAAATGCAATGGCACTATGTTTAGTTTGATGTTTTTTCAATATTATTTGCTTGGCTTGGTAATGAGCCGAGGCCAATTTTGAATTTTATGAAATATGCATGTAATGCAGTTCCATTATGTGCACTTTCCACTTTTTTTTCTGTGTTGTACAATTTTTTGCATACCATCTTGGTGCAGTTACCCAGTAATAACATTCCTCCATGTATGCCAATAAAGAGGGAGCACATCATATTGGTAATGATTGTTCTAGGCATTCTTTTCATTTAGTAGTTATGTACATGTAATTATAAACTTTGTAGGGACATAGTCACAATAATTATGTAATGTTGTTGCTTTTTCAAATAGGTAAGTACCAAGTTAAAGACCTGAATGTATATATTGAGCCTCTTATTGACAAGTTGCTAGAGTTATTGAATGTTGTCACTATGCATGTTGTCTCTAGACCAATAGGAAAAAGGAAATTTCAATTCCATGAGATGATTTTATGGACAATACATGATGCTCAAAGACTAACACATTTTAGAGGTATGCTAATGTGTTCTATTTGTGCATGATAAATATAATTATGAAAATTAACATATTTAACCTATTTAATCCAATTATATCACTATCTTAGGATTTCAAACAAATGGAAAAATTTCATGTCCAATTTGTGGTCCAAAGATGAATTATCATCATTAAAAACCTTTAGGAAAATATGTGTTTGATAAGTATAGGCACTTCCTCCATAGGAATCATAAATATCAAAGTGCCAAAAAATGTTGTTTCAATGAGAAGGAAGAGACTACATCAAATCCATGAGGAATGAAACCTTGCCTATAGAAGTTGGAATATAATATAATTAATGTTCAAGGTAATGTCATTCCACCTAATGGTTTATGCTTGTATTTTATCTCTTTCTAATGGGTTTTATTTATTGATAACATAACTGATGATCATGAAGGTCATCAAGGCATCAATGACCACCATCCAAATAGACTAAAAATTTATCTTAGAAAATTGTATAGATTACCCTATTACAAGCATCTACAAGTTGTGCATTTATTTGATACAATGCTTATTAGAAAGATGTAACAAAGACATTATGGAAAGTATTGGATAGAAAACATGACAAAGATAAATTTGTCAAAATTTATACTGGCATTCATGAATTCACTCATGTGGTGAAATATATCATTCAATAGAATACCCATAGAGACTAGATCAATTTAGGTGCCCTTCCTTAGTTATTAACAAAATAACAACATAATGCTATAAATTAAGTTGTCCAAAAAATGTGATTTCCCATAGAATCCACTATGAACTTAAGAAATTTCTTATAAAAGAAAAGTGAATTTGGCCCAAAGTTGAAAATGCATGATTGGAATAGCTTAATCAAGGTAATTCATGTTGCTATGTATTTACTATATATTTTTAAATTGCATGCATTTTTCAATTATATCATGTTTTTGATTAAGGAAAATAGGTTTTACAAGGACTTGAAACCTGAAAGTTTTACAGTATAAAAGATAAGACAATAAAGTCCAGAAAAATATGAAATAGCAACCAATAGCCAAAAAGAAACAAAAGGCCAAAGGCTAGGAGGCAAAATCAAACCACCATATTGACAAGGAAAATCAAACCTAATGGTTCTCCTTATCTAGATCCTGTAGAGTTTCTGTAGCTTCATTATCCTTCTGGTTGTGCACTCCTTCCTACAAGTTGATGTTCTGAGCTTCCTCCTAGTCCAAATGATCCACCTGGTCCCTGCCTACATTCAGATTGGCCTCTTGGTCGTTCATCCTTCCAGTGTTCTCCTGGACTCTGTGGGGGCTCTAGCTACTATCCTGGATAATCTTTTCCTTTAGAGCCTTGATTTTCTAAAACAACCATTTGATAGATCAGAAGTTATCTATCAAGCCATTCTTTGGGTTATTCAAAAGGTCAAAGCCAGATTCTTGCATGTTATCAGACAAGACTAGAAGAGCGAGGTTGATGAGCTCATCATAATGGGTTGTGCTGTCGAGGTCTTCCATCACTTGGATGTTCATTGGCTCTTTGACAATTCCCAACCTAGCAGTATCCATGTTAAAATTCCTCCAAGCCCTCCTCCTATCCTTAGTTATCATCTCCCCACTTTTAATCACAGTCTTTTCCTTAGGTAGGGAAGAGAGTGAGACAAGACTACGAGTCTTAGAGGTCAGGGCAATGGGGTCTTCCTGAAGTAGAGCTTGTTCTAATTTTCTTTTTTTAGGGTTATTTGGGGGAGCAAAAAAGGGTATTGAGGGCCTCCTTATCTCTCCCCCACCCCTTTTCCTCATCCTTCACAGTGTCCTTCCCCTTTGCCTTGTCCTCATCCTCCAACTCAGTCTCAGTCTCCTCTTCTTCTTCACTATCATCTTTCACCTCCTGGGGCTTAGGCTTGGGAAGAATGGGGGGGAGACTTCTAGGGCTCTTTCTGCTAGGAAATTAGGGGTTGAGGGCAGTAGAGATGGCTTTGGTGGAAAAGTCCCTATCCTTTAAATTAACAACTTGAACATCCTCAGAGTTCGAACTGGTCGTGTCCTCCAAAGCATTCCTAGGGTCACCAAGGGTTTTTCCCTTGGTTTGAGCTTTTAGAAACTCATAAACCAAGAGGAGAAGGCCTTTGTGGAGGGTAGGATTAGTGATGGGTTTTCTCTTGAAACCCTCAATATTCTTAGACATGGAGGTGAAAAGAAAGAAAGGAAAATAAATTTTAACAGCATGCCTAAAGTGGTTAAGCAACACAAAATGGTGCGTTCTTATCCTATCAAACCTGGTTAAGCAACACAAAATTATGGAGAACACACCTCCATAATTTTTTGATAGATTCCATCTCATAGTAAGTGTCTATCTTGATAAGTTTTTTCCTTTTGGCATCATCCTTGACAAATTTGCTAATAGCATTGGCTGACATCTTTTTATCCCTGAAGAAGTTTAAGCCAACCTGAGGGATTTTTGTCACCTTTTCTATCAATCCCTTAGTGATTTGGTGGCTGAAACCATCTATTTTAACTTTCTTATTGTTCCATGTTTCCACCATCCCCTTACTAACCCCAACGTTGAAGCCATGAAGCTTCTCCATGAATCTAGTTATACCTCCTTTTTCAAGCTTGTGCCAAACCTTCCCCTTCCCCTTCCACTTCTCCATTTCCCCCCAAGGCTCTCTTCTAATCCTTTCCCCAACCATGGAAGACTTCGGCTCCATAAACTCTATTCCTCTAGCAAAAATGTTGAGCTCAATTTTCCTTGAGATGTTGAAAACAAAAACGTAATTACAATTTTTGGTGGTTCTGTTCATGCCAACCCTTAAAGCATGCCATCCATATGTGTGATTATGACTTGTAATTACTCCCCTTTCGATGTGAGATTTGGTGTATCTTTCCATAATTAAAAAGGGGTGATATTAGTACCCTAGATTTGATCTTGTCAGAGTAACTCAATCACCGCTATTGATATTTTGACTCCGTTCATCCATGCCATCACCAAGTTTCTGGTAACAACATCATTGGCAAACTAGTCAACAACCGAGTTGGCTTCATGGTATGTGTGGCTGATGAAAGTCCTTTTGAACTTTTCCAAGTCAGATCTAAGGTCCTCAATGATGTTAGCAATCGTCCAAGAGGGCGAGGCATGTCCTTTGATACAATTGATAATGTTCAAGGAGTCCCCCTCAAGCCATAGGCTCTCGATCCTTGATGCCAGGGCTAGCTTAATAATCTATCCAGCCCCATTGGCTTTAGGGAAGTGATTGGTCTAGTAACCAAGAGGGAAAGAAACAACTACAATTCCTCCTCCTGAACAATTTCTGATGATGCCACCACTACCGACCCATCCAGGATTCCCCTTAGCTGCCCCATCGAAGTTGGCTTTGTACCAGTCCTCAGGAGGGAAGGACCATCTTGCTTTCTATCTTCTCTTGTCCCTATCTTTCTTCTTGGCTTTATTGTTCCCTCCTTCCTTGATGTTTTCTCCCTTTGTGATGTAAAAGTTCTCCATAGTTAGACCTTCAATTTTCTCAGCAATTATGATCTTAGGAGCCTGTCTATCTCTGAAGATTCAATTGTTGAGCTCTTTCCAGATTCCCCAACAAAAGTGTGGGAGAATCTAGGAGCTAAAAATTTGAGTATCCAAAATAGAGTAGTGGCTTCTCCACTAGCAGAAGAAGTCCTAGATGTTGTCAGGGGTGCACTAGCTAGAACCAAGATCCCTGGTCAGAAGATTCCACACCTTAGTAGAATAGGGGTAGAGGATATCAATTATATCATGTTAGAAAATAATGAAATAATCAATTTATAATTGTTGTCGTACATGCTACCTCTATGGCTCCCATGCCACTTTGAAATTAATGTCAAGAAAGTCATATATGATCTAAGAAAACACATGAGGTAAGTAGTGATATTTATTTAATTTATTGTATAAATATAAATATAAATATATATATATATATATATATATATATATATATATATGTTGGTCCCAACTGTACTTGAGATATAGGGGGAGAATTAGTCTCATCTACTAAACTGGTTAGATTCTTCATCACTTTGAATATACTAATCAATAGTCACTTGAGAGATAGTGTGATTATGAATGTGATGAAACAAAAACATATAAACTTATACATGAAAAAATTCATAAATGAACACATAGATCTTGTACATGGAAACCCTCAACATGAGGATGAAAACCATGGTGAGGATAATATACCCACTAGCCTTTTACTCTAGATAAAAGGTTGCCCTTTTAAGAGCTAAAATTTGTTCCTTTTGAGAACGCATCCTGTTAGGAATGTCTTTTATCTATTAAGATTATAATCAAGCTATTAAGGCTACCTTGTGAAAGGATCTAGCACTCTTTCTGAGAGGAACCTAGTTAAAGGATTTAATATATACTTACAACTAAAGCACACTCTATTACGAGCTTACAAGTTTATCATATTGGTTAGAGACAAATAAAACATGATCTAAATATGTAGTAATTTCTTTCTTAAAATATCTCCATTGAATACCTTTGAGATGTTGTGATCTCCCTTTATCTAATAGGTGTACTCAGTTATTACACTCATACCACTCTACCTTTCTCTCCTCTACTTTCCCTCACAATGTACTCTACTACCTCTAGTTTAGTATGGCTCTTCATTATTCAAATCTCTCCTTAACAATGTTCATCTATCATTCAACATTTTCTTCTCCATGATCATAGTATGACATTCTTTTCTTTCTTCTCCAACTCTTAATCTCTTTTACTCAATAACCTCCCTTTCTGTATTCTTGTCCAAACTCACTCTCTCTCTCTCTCTCTCTCTCTCTCTCTCTCTCTCTCTCTCTCTCTCTCTCTCTCTCTCTCTCTCTCTCTCTCTCTCTCTCTCTCTCTCTCTCTCTCTCCCTCCTACATTTTAGAATGCTTGAAGTCACCTCTTATCTATGGATGTCAAAGCCCTTGGATAATATCCTACTCAAAAATTGAATTCAAATTTTGAATTTGAACTATTTAGTAGTGCACGAGCGATGCATGACACCTACACTATAGGGTGTAAAATGGTAGTATTTCTTTTTTAATGTGGGTCTCATCTCAACTTGTTTGTCCTTTCTTTGTTCCACTAGTCTTTTCCAAAAAAAAAATTTATTTGAATAATTTCCATATATGTTCTTCCATATCACTATGATGACTCCTTATTCTGATTGGATTAGTCTTAGCCTAGTATTGTTCTTCCAAGTAACTAGTGAAGATATCTACTAGTACTCAAAAGGTGCACATTCCTTGATCAATTTCCAATCAATGATAACATACCTATGCCAAGTATATTTCATAATAACAATCTAACTGATTGGTTCAGCAACATATCCCTTTGGCATTGATGGAAAACTATATACCTTGGTGGGTTAGATACTAGTATAATCTTTATTGATGATTGAACTCAACCATTTTTTTGTGCCTCTTTGTAATTTCCTTTGTTGTGATCCCTCCATTGTGTATTTATTTCATCTCTCAACTATGTTTAGGGCCAACTTCCCCTTTCATTATATTTTCTATTAGTTCTTCATATCTCCCTTTGTTCTTCACATTGTTTGTCTCCCCCTTTCTTTAGTCTCACCCTTTTGGTGTATCACCCTTCACTTCTCATCACCCCCTTTTTCCTTTTCATTTATCTTATCATCTCCCACAATTTTCTTTTATTTCATCATCTCCCCCCTTTTCTCATTAATGAAAAAGGGTATGTTGCCTTTGTAGTTTCCAACTATATTTTCTATGCAACTAGAATTTTATAGAGTGCATGAGTGAGGATAATAATTTTTGGTAAGTTTTGTTCCATTTTTTCAATTGTGTCTCTAGGATTTGAGGACATCAGTGCATCTTCCTCACTGATATGTTCTTGGATAATTCCAATTATGGGAAATAAGAAACATTATATTTGAATTTAATCAGTGTATGTTCTTACTAAACTATTCAATTTATCAAATTATGTTGAGTGACCTTGATGAAGAGTCCTCCCCTTAATACCATAGACCCATAATAGAAACAAAGAAACAACATCAAATGTGAGAACAAAATATGGACTTATTATTGCCATAAATGCAAAATTACATAATTCACAAATACAATATGCTAGCCCACATGGACACCTTCATTATAGTAATCTTCAAGATAGTGTTGTGGACTACCACCTAGAGCTGTTCTAGACCATGTTTGAGCCTTTCTTAAATAGGAAATTTTATGTTTCCCAGGAAGGTTCTAAACATTCAAACTTATACCTAGGGCCAAAAGACCCTAACATTACATATAGAGTTGGCCAAATACATCTGTGACATTTCTTTTAGGAATTTTGGGTAGCCCAACTTCAAAAGGCCATAACTCTCAAACCATTGCTCTAATTGGCTATTATAACCACTTTTTAGAAATGCCAGCTCCTAATCTATAGGCACTCTAAGGCCTCCAATAGTGAGCTTGAATATTTTTCTCCTAATTTTTCTACCAAAATGTTGCAATAACTTCTCTGATAAGTAAGCTGGAGCAATAAGATTTTTATGGTAAGCTTGTAATTCTAAAATGAACCTTCATTTAGAAAATAAGAACATTCTAAGCTCATATGACAAACATACTAAAAATAGTAAGCTCCCAAAAATAACAGCCCCCTTGCACCCAGGATGCTCTTGCATCAGACCTATAGTTCTGATGGTCTATTTTTAATGATCCATTCGGATCTATCAAAAACCTCTATGAATCTGATATCTTATGAAGGATTAAAGATATGCCCCTCAACAATTCAATTTTAGTGTTCTTGGTTTCTACAAGTTGTTGTAAGTGATGCTTAATGAATTTATTGAGCTTGTCTTTCTCCTTTCTTTTGTTGAGTGAGCTTGTTATATCATTGATGTTTGCATGCTTTAAGATGTGTCTTATTTGATCAACAAGATAAGTAGTAGTATAATTTTGCACATCACTATGTATTCCTTGTGATTAGCCTCTTTTCTTTGATTAGAATATGTGCACATTCCTTATGCAAATATTATTTCTTTGTCTTAGTGAGCTTCCTACGTAAAAAAATATGATGTTTGAACTCTTCATTACTTAATTCCTTCATTCTTTTGGCATACATGTCCAATTCTCTTTAAATTATCTGAAGATTCTCCACTTTCTAAGTATGTCATTTGAATAGTTCTCTGTCATCTTTAGAACTTGAAGATGAAGATGATGAGGATGGTGTTCCTCTCCTTGTCATCTTTTTCCTTTAGATTATTCAGACTATGTGGTTCCCACTCGTAGCTTTCCTTTTTTTTATTTGGGGATTAATAGTGCTCTTTGATTTATCGAGTGTTTGAGGTTGTAATAGTTGGTCATCACCCTTCTATGTAGCTTATTTATTTTATGAAGATTTTACAACTTTATCCCCTTTTGGAATTCCTTTTCCTATTCCTCCTTTTTTGACCTCAGATGATGAACTTTTCTCCTTGTATTCAGTTTCTATTCATTTACTTGGATGAGTGTCTCCTTCTTCTTTCCTTTCCTTGTGCTGATTTGTGTGAGATTATGATGAAGAGAGATTTTGAGGGTACCCCTACTGGAGGTAATCTAGACCCCTACAAATTACCACATAGCAGAAACACAATAACAAGATATACAATATAATACCAAACAAAAATCTTTATCCATAAAATAATTATTTACATGCAATGTGCCTGGTTGCAAGGCCTTCTGAGTTTTGGCCAAATACAATAGCAATTACAAAATTAGTTCTGCAAGATCGCTCAAGATATGATCCCAACACTAGCTAGCCTAGATCAACACTCTAGTAGAAACCCCCAAGGAAGATATTGACTAGTCCTCAGAAGCCCACTAAGCAATCTCCTTGTTTTTTCAAGCCTCAGCTACTAGCCCTTCACAAAATTTTCCCTTCTTCCACATCGTCTTCTCCATGTTGGATGATTAATCACTTAAGACTCCATAAAACACCCCTGCTTATACCCAACTATACCATAGTTCAGCCTAACCAATTAAAAATTAAAATAACCCTTACATTAATTACATACATAAGCCACAAGTCGGCTCACAATAGAATTAAATACATATAACCCAAATTAAATGCATAACTTAGTTGAACCCAAAGAACTTGGTTAACACAAAACCAATACAACACTAAGCATCTGATGCAAGAGAATCCTAGGTGTAAGAGAAATCTTGCATCACCCAAAAATATTTTATTTTTGGTCTTTTCTATTTTAATAAGGACTAGTAGACATGGTGGTTACTATTTATGGAAGCTTCCTATTTTTATTAAGTTTATCATACAAGCTTGGAATGTTCTCATTTTCTATAGGAAGTTTCATTTTA
This sequence comes from Cupressus sempervirens, assembly GCA_028749045.1. NCBI lineage: Eukaryota > Viridiplantae > Streptophyta > Pinopsida > Cupressales > Cupressaceae > Cupressus > Cupressus sempervirens. The sequence goes on from CM053783.1 coordinate 68,135,872, forward strand.
GATTTGTAAGCCTACCATAAAAATCTCATTGCTCTAGCTTAAGTATTGAAGAATTTATTACAAATTTTTGGTGGAAAAATTTGCATAAAAATCTTCAGGCTCACTATTGGAGGCCTTAAAGTGCCTAGATGAGGTCCAAAAACTCAATGAAAGGGCACTTGAGCAATTTTGAACCTATAGATCATGAGTTGGCATTTCTAAAAAGTGGTTATAAAAGCCAATCAGAGTAATGGTTTGAGAGTTATGGCCTTCTAAAGTTGGGCTACCCAAAATATCTAAGATAAATGTCAAAAATGTATTTGGCCAACTCTATATGTATTCTTAGGGTCTGTCGGCCCTAAGTATTAAGGTTGAGCATCTAGAACCTTTCGAGGTAGCATAAAATTGCCTATTTAAGAAAGGCTCGAACATTGTCTATGACAGCTCTGGGTCATAGTTCGTACCTTGTTTAGTAGATTACTATAATGAAGGCACCCTTGTGCGTTAGCATAATGTACTTGTGAATTTTGAATTTCTACATTTGTGGTGCAAATAAAAGTCCATATTTTATTCTTGCATTTGCTATTATTTCTTTTGTATGTTATGGTTTATAGTAATAAGGGGAGCAACCTTCATCAAGTAGTATTAGAGCTAGAATTCTTGAGTGTGTGGACAAATCACTGACTGTGAGGCAGTTCACACTAGGACTGTGGTTTGGGCTGAGCATGTAGATAGATTGCTGATTATGAGGCAATTTGCAGTAGGGTTTCAATGGAAGCATGAAAATGCCTCCACAAAGAGAGCATGGTGGAAGAGCTATAGGTGTTACACCTGAGGGTTTCCAAGCCCTACAAAGAAAATGCAAGTATTGGAAGAACAAATGCATAGAGGAATGAATCTTCCCATAAGAGATGAAAGCGATGATGAGGACGAAGCTAAGGAAAATATCAAAGTAGAGGCAGTTCTAAACCCATAGGAAGAGAGACATTTTAGGGCCATCTCCAAGATTAGAAAAAGACCTACATTTCAAGTTCCCACATTTTTGAGAAATCTTAACCCAAAGGAGCTGATCAATTAGATCAATGAATTTGAGGAATACTTTGAGTATGAAGATATTGAGGATTCTAATAGGGTCAAGTTTGCCAAAGCAAAACTAAATGGACATGCAAAGATCTAGTGGTAGGAGGTTTAGTTGGAGCAAAATAGAATGGGAAAGGACAAAATCACTAGATGGGATTAGATAATAGCTAAATTGAAGTGACAATTCATTCCCATAGATTATGAGCTTGATTTGTTGAAGAAAATGCAAGGGATCAAACAAGCAAGAAATTCTGTTCAAGAGTATACAGAAGAGTCCTACCGAGTTCTCATCATAACCAACCATGTAGAAGTTGATAACGAGAAAGTCACTTGTTATCTTAATGGGTTGATGCCAAGCATTCAAAACAAGTTGAGTCTATTTCGAATAAATATTATTGAGGATGCATACCAATTTTCCCTAAAATTTTAGGAGAAACTGAGCAAGAAGTTTGACAATAAGAATAGCGAAAGAGGTGATGGTGGAAGATTTGGAAAACAATCTTATGGAGGTTTTAATGATGATTAGAAGAACAAGGATAAGGCTAGAAGTAGTAGTCAGAACCAAAGGGGAAATAATTTCAATCATTTTCATGATTAGAACAATAGAGATTAAAGACGTAGAGGTGAAGGACAAGGATTTGGAAGAGGGGGCTTCTATGGGAAATGTTTTCACTGTGAAGAAGAAGGGCATAGAGAATTTGAATGTACCCAGCACCAAGGAAGGACAAATCAAAGAATAGAAGGCCAGGCCAAAGTTGTACATGTTGATGAAGATTCTAGATCATCACATTCTGAAGATGCAGAAAGAGGAGAAGTCCTAGTTAATAGAAGAGTCCTATTGAGTGGTGAGGATGAACTTGATCAAAGGAGTCACACAAGGTGCAAATGTGAAGATAAGTGTTGTGATGTGATCATTGATGGTGGGACAATCTGAACTCACAAATGATGGTCACCAAGCTGAAGTTGAAGAGACAGAAACACCCATGCCCATAGCATATTGCTTGGGTGCAAGATGACCACAAGGTCATGGTCAATGAGCAATGTTCAATGAAGTTCAAGATTGGAAGCTATTAGAATGAGGTACTTTGCGATATCATACCTATGGACATATGTCATATGTTGTTCGATAGGCCATGATAGTTTGATAGGCATGTTGTACATGATGGGTGAGAAAATACCTTCACTTTGACTAAGGATGGAGTGAAACATAAGCTGAAACCATTGAAGGATAAAGAATAAAAGGTATGTAGTGTTTCCAAAATATGTTTTGTTGTGGAAAAGAGTTTCTCAAAGGTATGAAGTGTGAGCATGTGTGTTTTTCTATAATTCAAAAAGATAGTAAAGAAGAAATAGAAGTACCTACAGAAGTTGCAAATATGTTGGGAAATTTTTCTTATATTGTATCAGATAATGTACCTAATGGATTGCCCCCAATGAGGAAGATCAGTCACCAAATGGATTTAGCTCTAGGAGCCAGTTTTTCAAATAAGGCAATGCACAAAATGACACCAGCAGAAAATGAAGAGTTGAATAGGCAAGTTCATGAGTTTTTGAAGAAAGGGTTGATTCAAGAGAGTCTAAGTCCATGTGATGTACCAATAGTATTAGCACCAAAGAAGAATGGATAATGGAGGATGTGTATAGATTCTCATTCTATCAACAAGATCACAATCAAGTATAGATTTCCATTGCCAAGAATGGATGATATTATGGATTTTTTGAGTGGAGCTAAGTATTTCACAAGGATAGATCTAAAGAGTGGGTACCATCATATTCATATCAAAGAAGGTGATGAATGGAAGACTACTTTCAAGATGAGAGAAGGATTGTATGAGTGGTTAGTCATGCCTTTTAGGTTAGCCAATGTACCAAGCACTTTCATGAGGCTCATAAATGAGGTACTGAAGGAATTTCTAGATAAGTTTTTCATTATTTACCTAGATGATATTTTGATCTTTAGTAAGACATTGGAGGAGCACTTAATCGATATTCGCAAGATGTTCAATAAGTTGAGGGAAGAAAAGTTGCTGATAAACCTAAAGAAGTGCAGTTTTGTAAAGGAGTTGGTGTACCTAGGATTTGTAGTCTTAACATAAGGTCTAAAAATGGACCCAAAGAAAGTGAAGGCTATCCTTGAATGGCCTACTCTAAGGACTATAGTAGAGGTAACATCTTTTCCTAGACTAGCTAGTTTTTATAGAAAGTTCATAAGAGGTTTTAGTAGTATTTGTGGACCCCTAATAGAAATAGTGAGAGGAGGTAGGAAAGAATTCAAGTGGACTATAGGAGTAGATAAGAGTTTTAAGCTACTAAAATAGAGAGTTAATGAGTAACCTATTTTTGCACTTCCTAATTTTAACAAGGTGTTTCAAGTAGACTATGATGTTAGTAGTACGACAGTAGGATCTATTTTGAGCCAAGAAGGTAGACCTATTGCTTATTTTAGTGAGAAATTGAATGATGCAAAAAGAAAATATTTTGTTTATGATCAAGAATTTTATGCTATAGTTCAAGCATTGAAGAAGTGGAGACACTATCTTCTTCCTAAGAAGTTTTTTTTGTATACTAATCATCAAGCTTTGAAATATTTGAATAGGTAAGAAAAATTAAACCAAAGGCATTTGAAGTGGGTTGAGCTTTTGCAGAGTTATACATTTTCTTTGAAACATAGGAGAGGGAAGTCTAATAGAGTTGCAGATGCTCTTAGTAGAAGATGAATTTTGCTAACAGAAATGCAGATAGAGATGGTTGGGTTCAAGGACCTTAGCACTTTGTATCTAAATAATCATGAATTTGGTGAAGTGTGTAAGGCTTGTACAGAACTCTAACACTTGACAACACAAAGTGGTTGGATTTCATGATCCAAGATAGTATGTTGTTTAAAGGAAGCCAATTGTGTATTCCCAAAAGTTCAATGAGGGAGAATGTCATTAAGGAGAAGCATAGTGGAGGATTGGTTGAAAATTTTGGTAGAGATAAGACCATTTCTTTGGTTGCTGAGAATTACTACTAGCCATAGTTATAGCAAGATGTGAAAAAGTTTTTACAGAGTTGTAGAGTATGGCAAATGACAAAAGGAGTGAAGCAGAAAGTAGGGTTGTATTAGTCATTACCTATACTAGAGAAGCCATGGGAGGATGATAGCATGGATTTTGTTTTTGAATTACCGAGGACACAATGTAGGCATGATTCTATTTTTGTGGTGGTTGAAAGGTTTTCAAAGATGGCACATTTTATTCCTTGCAAGAAGACTAGTGATGTTGTTCATCTGGTAGAGTTGTTTTTCAAAGAAGTGGTGAGGCTACATGGTCTACCAAAGAGTATAGTTTTAGATTTAGATACCAAATTTTTTGGGTATTTCTAGTGTACATTATAGAAGAAGTCGAAGATAGATTTGAAGTTTAGTTCATCACATCATCCACAAACTAATGGACGGATAGAAGATGTGAATCATAATTTGGGAAACTTGTTGAGTTGTTTGGTGTGAGACAAGCCAAAAGGATGGGATATAATTTTTCCATAGGTGGAATTTGCATATAATAATTCTATCAATAGGAGCACCAATAAATCGCCATTACAAATTGTATATGGGAGTAATCCTAGGAATGCTTCTAAATTGAGGAAATTGGATAAAGGAGAGATAAGTAGTGCTGAAGTAGAAGATTTTGTTGAATATTTGAAGAACATCCATGAGGAGGTAAAGAAGCAAATCATAAAGATTAATACATAGTATAAGGATAAGGTAGATGTGAAAATGAGGTATAAGGAATTCATGTTAGAGATGAAGTCATGGTTAATTTGAGAAAGGAGTGTTTTCCAGTGGGTACATATAATAAGTTGAAGATGAAGAAGTTTGGACCATGCAAGATAGTGAAAAGGAAAGATTCTAAAAATGCTTATGAAGTAGAGTTTCCTATTGACTTGAATATTTCACTAGTATTTAACATTTCAGATTTGATAGAGTATTATGATGGAGGTGATGGAGATGAAGTTACAAAAGCATAGTGGAGTATTCCAGTAGCTAGTTTGACTACAAAGGAGATTGAGGAGATACTGGACAATCATGTTGACAAAAGCACAAGGAAAAAAACTTATGAGGAATACCTATTCAAATGGAAAGGGAGGCCAGTTGAGGATTCATCATGGCTAGCAAAGTAGGGGTTTGACTATCTTGTCTTTCCTTTGAACACTTGAGATGTGATAGGATCACTTCTCAAATTACCCTAGGTGTCTAATGCAAGAGCATCTTGGGAGTAAGAGAAATCTTGCATCACCGAAAAAAATTTATTTTTAGTCTTTCCTATTTTAATAAGGAATAGTAGACAAGGTGGTTATTATTTATGGAAGCTTGCCATTTTTACTAAGTTTGTCATATATTCTTGTAATGTTCTCATTTTATATAGGAAGGTTCATTTTAGAGTTGTAAGCCTACCATAAAAATCTCATTGCTTCAGCTTAAGTATCAAAGAAGTTATTGCAGATTTTTGACAGAAAAATTTACAAAAAAATCTTTAGGCACATTTTTGGAGGCCTTAAAGTTCTTGGATGAGGTCCAAAAAATTGATGGAAGGGCACTTGCATGATTATGAGCCTATAGATCAAGAGTTAGCATTTATGAAAAGTGGTTATAATAGCCAATCAGAGAAATAGTTTTGAGAGTTATGGCCTTCAAAAGTTGGGCTACCCAAAATATCTAAAATAAATATCAAAAATGTGTTTGGCCAACTCTATATGTATTTTTAGGGTCTGTCGACCCTAGGTATTAAGGTTGAACATCTCGAATCTTATTGGGTGACATAAAATTGCCTATTTAAGAAAGGCCCAAACATTGTCTAGGATAGCTCTTGGTGATAGTTTGTAGCTTATCTAGAAGATTACTATAATGAAGGTGCCCATGTGGGTTAGCATATTGTACTTCTAAATTTTGAATTTCTACATTTATGGCACAAATAAGAAGCCCATATTTTATTCTCACATTTGTTGTTCTTTCTTTGTTTATGTTATGGTTTATGGTATTAAGGGGAGTAACCTTCATTAGCATTAGAGATAAAATGTTGAGTGTCAAAATTCCACCAGATATAACTAAACTCCTTTATTGATAGAGAACTAGTATGTGCTAAGTCCTCCAAAAGCAAGTGAGCCCCTTCATTGACTGGGCTTCTTGATCAAAACTACAACCAAGCATACCCAAGCCCCTAGCATGTGCCAAGTTACTACAAGAAATTTTGAGTGCATGCCTTCGATGACCAAGTGGCCCAAAGCTATGCCAAGCTCCTTTGACAACTGACCACCCTCAACATTGCTAAGTCTATCCATCCACTAAATTCTCAACCAAAAATTGTTAAGAGATGGTTGAGTAACCTGTACCAAGCACCTCTTCTTCAACCAAGTATCAGTACAAGAACCCTAAAAAGAAACTATCAGGTCTCCTCCAATGAACTCCAAAGTAGCCACTAAGAAAACCCAAGATGCTCCTGCATCAGATTCTTTTGTGTCTACTACTAGTTGTACCTTAGCTACCTTAGAGATATCAACTACCACATATGTGACTAGAGTTTCTTGTGACCTCTCTACCTTTGGTGACCTTTTTCTTTCTATGAATATTGCACTATGTACTTTTACATATTCTCATTTTCTTGGTAAGGTTGAGGGTTGATGTTGATAGGTTCTTCATCTAATTCCTCAACATATCCTTCAACTTTTACTGCTCCACTATTTCCAATAGATGCAATTGTCATTTTCTTCCACTTGTTGTTTGGATCTAGTTTGGTTAGAGCTTTTACCTATTATGTTGGCTTCCTTTCACATATTATCTTTACTTTCTCAATTATCCATTTCCATTTTTTGGTTTTTTTTTCAAATATTTGTCTTTGCTTTTGCAATGTTAGGTCATGTTAAGTATTATTCAATATATGCATCTATATAGGTTTGTTTATCTACTAGTGCATATTTTGGTCTAGCCTTTTCCAACACATCATCAAGGATTCCTTTCAAATATGGGAATCTAGTATTCCACTCCTTGATTATAATATTTTCCAGTTTCTTTGGTAGATCCTTCTTTAGCATTTTTGGTGTTCAATTGCAAACCCTCATTCTAACTAGTATTGTGGTTATAAGATAGCTTTGATCTTTCTTTCTCATATGAGTATATCTTGATCTTATTGTGTTGTAGTTATTGTTGTTCATAATGTCCCTTAGTAGTGTGGGACCACCTGTTCCTCCACTCTCTAGAGCAGCTCACTCAAGGGCATTCATGCCTAAGAGTCTTTGACAATTTTTACAAGTAGTTTTTTTATTTCAAATAAGCCTACTTGTAAGGCCTAGTCACCATTTGTGTTTTATAAACCATGGGTTTTTTACTATGGTTACTAGGCACATCTTAGTCCTAGGATAGGTGTGTTCTTAGGCTTCTAAACTATGTACTCAATTAACATAAGGAATCCATTTTTTAACTGACACAACTCAATTAGTACAAGGTTTATGTTGGTGTTCCTTTGTTAATTGACCCAACTTAGTTAACACTATCTCTGAACTCAGTTAACATTGAATGCTCAACACATACGAGGAACTATCTTCAATGCCTGAATGAGCTCGGTGAACACTGATTAATCAGTAGAGGATGATAGTTTCTCACTACATTTAACAACTTTCACTTAATCACTCCCCAAAAGTTAGAGCCTTTGAAAATTGGTTGGATTAGTTAGGAAAGGTATTCAAATAGTCCTTTTAGGTGGGTGGAAGAAAAAGAAGATGTACTTTTATAATTTGAATCAATAAAATCTCTCATTTTCCTTGTAAATTGTTGCATTGTATGAGTTTACAAACTGGTATGAATTAGGAGGAAGAAAATGAATTTTTATCCTAAAACTTGAATGTTGTAGAAGAAGAATACAAGTGGTTTGAAGCATTGAAGTGATCAGAATCAAAATATATCTTTCTTCCTAAGGTGTACCAAAACCCTCATTTCATTGACAAGTTTTGGTAAAAAATGCACTAGCTTTTATTTCCACTATGAAAACCTCATACCACTTAGGAAAATTCAATTTAGGAAGCCTTATTATAAGACCTTTGAAGGATGGGAGATGGAAAGCAAGACTTTTAATTTTGCAAGCCAACCCTAGACCAAACATCTCTATTTGTTTGGTGTAGGATAGTATGTATTGAAGTGTCAGAAGAACTTAGGGGATGGATAAAACCTTTCTAATGGTGGAATTTTACCTTTTATAGGTCCCTATAGTTTTTCATTTGGTGGCTAAGTTTGATCATTAGCCCAATTTATACTTCCTTCATGAACCTAGTGGCTAATTGGGACTCTTAGGCCTAAAAACCAGCTTTACTATTTGAAACTATTGGCATAAGTTAGGCAGTTGTAACCCATCAAGTTGAGCTTGCTAGATGTTCCCTTTGAACACATAGGTTCCCATTTCAAGCATATCCCTAGTATATAGTGGTTTTGTTCTTAGTGAATTAGTTGTGTTCTTTTGAGTACCTAGTTCATGTTTGTGAGTAAGGCTTATACAAAGGTGTAGAGCCCTCTCTTTTGACTTCATTTTGGGGTATTTTGAAGTAGTCTAAGGCCACACCACAAGATAGTTTCCTATATAAGGGAGAGCTCTATATCAACTGGTATCAGAGCAACCTAAGATTCATTTTCGATAAAGGGTTTGATAACACCATGGAAGGAGAAGATGATGGAGGGTTATCTACAAGGATGACCAATGCAAAAATTGTGAAATACCTAAGAGACCAAAAACTAAGAAAAGATGAAGAAATGAACAAGGAGATGCAATTGATTAGACAAGAGATGGATAAGCTTAAGGAGGAACATCAATATAGAAGTAGTGAGAACTTTGAAAAAGTAAGAAAAGGGATTGATGAAGAATCCCTTGAACATGAGGAAGAAGAATGGCCTGCTCACCAAAGGCTACTTGTGAAGACTCTAAAATTTGTGGAGAGGAGAACCATAAATGCCAAGATTGATTTTCCTACATACAATGGGAAGATGAACATATGCTGCAATGGATTCGATAGATTCCCTAACTAGTTTCTTTGATTGTGAAGACATCCCTAGGAACCAAAGGGTGAATATTGCCAAGTCTAGACTCAAGGGCTCCCAACTCACATGGTGGAATTTCACTCAAGGTAATAGAGTGAAGAAAAAGAAGAATACAATTACCACATGGAATAAGATGGTGGATCTTCTTAGAAAGACTTGTGTCCCTAAGGACTATTAAGTTCAACTTCATAAGAATAGGATGAGTTTGAAATAGAAAGAGATGGACATCTCTACCTATACTAAATAATTTTAGAAGTTAATCATGAAGTCTAAGCTTGTTGAACCTAAGAGTGTGAAACTTGATAGATACATTCAATGATTACAAATTGTCATTCAAGATGAACTCAATCTAACAAGTCCTACCATAATAAACCAATGATACTAATTGGCACTCAAGGTTGAAGATAAATTCAAAAGGAGAAGTGGAAAAAGTAGTAGAAATAAAGGAAATAATGATAGAGGAAGAGGAAACTATGGAGGCAAAGGAGGAAAAACAACAGAAAACAAGGAGATTCCAATAAGGAGAACACCCAAGGAGAAAGAAGTTGAAGAGGTGAATAAAAAGGAAGGAGAGGTAATGGTAGAGGTAAAAATGATGGAAGAAATAATGGCAGATCAAATGCTATAATTGTAACCAAATGGCCACTATGAAACAAGTATCATGAGAAGAAGAACAATCAAGGATAAATTAGAGAAAATCTTGTTTAGATGATTATGACGAAACTGTAAGAGACTATGTTGGTGAAGAAGGGGCTACTCTCATGATGAAGAGGATATTGATTCAAGATCCCATGCTAGTGGAGCCTTCTTAAATAAAAACTCTCTTCAAGACCAACTACAAAAGCCATGGAAATGTATGCAAGGTGATTATTGGTTTTAGTTCTACTGAAAATCTTGTTTCTAAGAAAATGGTAGAAAAAATAAATCTAGAGAAGATACCTCACCCAAATCCCTCCCATGTATCTTGGTTGACCAAAGGGAAATAGACACTAATAAGTGAACATGCTTGGGTAGAATTTTTGATCAAAGAGTACAAGCATAGAGTCCTTTGTGACATTGTGGACATGGATGTCTATCACTTTTTTCTAGGGCATCCATGGCAATATTACCTTAAAGAAAAGCACAATGGGGTCACAAATAAGTACCAAATAAATTAGAATGGCCACAAGTATAACCTACTCCCTCTCCCTGATCCTCACCAAGAGAAGACTAAAGAATAAGTAGTCATAATGGAAGGAGAACAATAAATGATAGATACAATCAAAGATTCATAAATAGGGTATTCCTTAATTATCAAACCTAAGATGAAAGTAGTCAATAATCACTTCCTAAAGAAGTAGATAGTCTACTACAAAAGTTCAAAAGGATACTTGTGGGAGGTGCACCAAATGAGTTCCCACCATTGAGGGATGTATCACACCATATTGAGTTTATACCCCTTATCAAAATATAGAGGTTTCTAGATAGATCACTGATTTTTTGGAAAATAGGATCATTCAAAAGAGTCTCATCCCTTGTGAAGTCCCTAGTGTATTGGCCCCTAAAAAGGATAGAAAATCAAGACTTTTCTATGAATTTATTTTCTAAAATACATATTAAATCAAGCTATCATCAGATAAGAAGTAGGCCTAGAGATGAGTGGAAAACAACATTTAAAACCACTAAAGGATTATATGAATGGCTTGTCATGCCATTTGTCTTAGCAATGCCCTTAGTACCATTACGAGGCTGATGAATGAAGTGTATCATGACTTCATAGGTAATATTGTGGTGGTCTATCTAGATGACATATTGATATTCAATAGTTCCAAGGAAGAACACATGAGATACTTGGAACTAGTCCTTCAAAGGCTACATAAAATTAAGTTAGCAATCAACCTTGAAAAGTGTGCATTTATGCAGAGATAATTAATATTCTTGGGCTTTTTCATATCAAAGGGTAGTTTGAAAATGGATCTTGAAAAGGTAGAGGCTATCCTCAATTGGCCAACACCTAAGACAAAAAGGGAAGTCAGAATCTTCCATAGGTTGGCAACATTTCATAGGAAATTTGTCAAAAAATTTAGTCATATTTGCGCACCTTTCTTGGGTACTATCAAAGGAGGTAAGAAGACAAAGTTTCAATGGAAAACACAAGAAAATGAAGCTTTTGAATATATAAGTTATATAGTAGCACAATATCAAATCTTGGCACTACTTACCTTCAAAAAATTATTCATAGTGGAGACTGATGATAGAAATATTTCCATAGGTGTAGTCCTTAGTTAAGAGGGAAGACCAATGACCTTCTTCTATGAAAACCTCAATGATGCCAAGAAGAAATAAAATATATATGACCTAGAACTGCATGCTATGGTTCAAGCTCTTAAGAAATGGAGGAAATACTTACTTCTTAAGAAATTGATTTTCTATATAGACAACCATACACTAAGCTTCCCAAACAACCAAGACAAGTTGAGTTGCAACCACATGAAATGGGTAGAGAAACTACAAGCCTTTAGATTCTCTATTAAACATAAGAAAGGCATTGCAAAAAAGGTAGTAGATACTCTTAGCAAGAGAGTCACTTTAGTGGAAGAAGTCCAAGTGCAACATATGGGGATTGATGCCCTTAAGTGACTATATAAAGATGATCAAGACTTTGGAGAAATACATAAGGTTTTCCCTACATTATCATATGCTTATAACAATATATACTTTGAATATTTATTGCAAAAGTGTCTCTTATTCAAAGGAGGACAACTTTGCATTCTAAGATGCTCCATGAGCAAAAATTTCATTAGAGAGAAACATTATGGTACATTAGGAGGTCACTTTGGGTTTGAAAAAACTCTTGAGCTCCTAAGGAGAAACTATCATTGAGCAAAGTTACCCACTGATGTTAGAAAGTTTGTTGAAACTTGTACCATTTGCCAAAGATCCAAGGGAGTAAGGAAAAAATAAGGTCTTTATCATCCCTTACCTATTCCAAAAAAGCCATGGGATAGTGTGAGCATAGATTTTGTCTTGGGTCTTCCAAGGACTAGATAAGGTTTTGAAAGAATTTTTGTTATTGTGGACAGATTTAGTAAAATGACTCATTTTCTTCCTTGGAAAATCTCTAATGATGCTTCACATATTGCTAACCTATTTTTCAAGGAAGTAGTTAATATTCGTGGATTACCAACATCCATTATCTTAGACAGAGATGTAAAATTCCAAGGTCATTTTTGGAGGACCCTATAGCAAAAGTTGGGTTCAAATCTATCCTTTAGTTCTACCATCCACAAATAGATGGGTAGACTAAAGTAGTAAATTGATCTTTAGGAAACCTTCTAATATTGTAGCCCTAAATTTCAAAAAAAAATCATTAAGAAATGTTAAAATACATGTCTTATTATTCTAAGTTAGCAATATATATATATAAATCTGCATCCAACTATCATAATTAGTGTTTATTGGAGGAAGTTCATCGTGGACCCATTATTTCTATAGATGTTTGTACCCAAAGGGCACTTTGGAGTTTTCTTCACTCTCATCATCATAAGAACATGACCCCCTTGAGAAAGGAAAAATTTCATGCACTTTTTGAATTTCTTTCTGATATTTTGACCTCAAGTCGATCTCATCTATTTAGACATGCTAAATGTCTCACTTTCTTCTTCCATTCCTACATTTTCCTCACTCAATAAAGAAAAAATTGACAAATACATATTCACTAGTACTTGCACTCCATGAAATATGAGAGATAGGTGGTAATGAGAGAGATATTTCACAAATGGTAAAAGACATTAATCTCTATGTGGTGTACATACTTATACCTAATGATCCATGAGATTGTGTGGATGCTCATAAAAGTGCTTCAGATTTCTACAATATTAAATCAATTTTCTTATGTTAGCTAAAAAAATAATGATACATATACTCAAAATTACATAAAACATTAGCATCACATATGAATTATAAATGGTAAAAGGTACATGATAAGTTAATCAAATTAATCATTGATCTATCAAGAACTAAATATTGAATAGCATAGGCATTAATCACATAATTGTACATTTCCTTCTTCTCATTGATAATCAAAACATACCTCCAATTTTATCTAATCAACCCCCCATTCATTTATATTATTATACATCCATCTCATCATCAATATCATCATCATCGTCGACATCATCACCACCACTATTATGATCATCATCATCATTGTCATCATCATCATCATCATCATGATCATCAACACCACCATCATCATCATCATCACCATCATCATCATCATCATCATCATCATCATTGTGATCAATATCATCATCATTTCCATGATGAGCATCATCAACTAACTCTCGATGATGATCCACTTCTTCCTCTTCCTTGGTATCTTCTTCTTCCATCACATTATACTTTATCAATCTTCCTCCTAGATCATGTCTAATAAAAAATGACCAACCTAATTTATGTATAACCTCTGAGTAAAATACTTGATCACATTGGATTGGAAGCACATAGGGCTAATCCCCAACTGGCTCAAACAACATTGTATTAATCATTGGAAATCCATTATCATGCTCAATAATAATTCTATCATGATCATTTTGATTAAGTTTTAGTCTATACCATTTGACAATGAAGAGAACTAATTTGAAGGAATTAAAGTCATAGTCAAGTATATCAACCAAAATTCCATAGTATTAATTTTGAGATTTTCTAGGATGTTAGTCATTTCTAGATGAAAAATTGGTCACCTGGAATACTATAATTATCCTAGAATCACAAGTTCTCTTCTTTCAAAAGATTTGATGTTGAATTTATAACCATTATATAAAATAACCTTGTGGTGTTTCCCCTAAAAGAATGTCAAACATGTATAAATTATTACATCATGAGTTCAAAAATATATGATTGATTAACAAATTTATAAGTACCTAGAGATCTATTAAATCATATGCTAAATCTATTTCCTTTTGTCTAACATTGGGATCTCCATTACAATGAGATTGTTTATGTTGAGAGTTTGTTGGAAGCATGAATGTTGATGATATTACTATGGGGGATTATTGTAGATATTTTACATTCATGACTAATTTTGTCATTGATGTCAACATAGCAATTCTTTGTGGTATCTAATAGAAGAACAATGGAAAGATCAAGTTGGTATGGATGGCTAGTTGAGTATTCTAAAAATCCAAGGTTATCAGAGATATTGCTAAGTATCTTGTATATGTAGTTAATGTTGGAAGAATAAATGATAAGTCTAAAAGAAGTTCTATAAATTTTGGTGATGTATGTTCTAAGATAGAGTTTACAGAGACATGTTCTGATAAACTGTTTATATCTCTTAGCAGAGTTGTTATTTTTAGAATCAAGGCTAAAAATGTGTAGAAGACATTTTGGTGATGATATGGCTAAGTTCACTCATCATAATATTTCATGTATGGAAAGTTATTCAAGTCTCAAGGTAGAAGATTGATGTTATCACTAAGTGTAACATGTTCCTAATGTGGAACTATAATAATTAATTCAGAAGGTCTAATAGCCAACTTAGGAAATTGTTTGATGTACTCGATATAAAGAAATGACATTTTCCTTTATCATGATATGGATTTGTATAGATGAGGATAATATTTGTAAGCAACACAAGAGTGGAATGTGAAATTGAGAAAATAAAATTAGAAGTGAAGGAAACTTCCTTGTCGAGGTTTTATTGAGTGATCAAAGGTTTTATATTTTGATCCAAGGTTCATGACCTAGTTTACAAGGTCTAATAGTGATTAGTTCAGCTAATAGAATGAAGGAAAGAAGAACATAATAGTAAATTGCATGTTTGAGTAGTGAGCTGTTCTTGTAGTTGAAATTGCATGTTTGGGTAGTGGGCTCTTCTTGCATACATTATACTACAACTCCTAACAAGGTTGGCAAAACTCCTAATAGGGTTGGAATCTCCTAACAATGATTCAAAGTCTCCTAATAGGGAATCTATGTACTAAATGTTGTAATAGACTCCTAAGAGGGTCCATCCTCTAACAAGGAACATTTATAGTAGTACATCTTGTGAGCATCATTCCCACTAGGGTTTTCCCTCTAATCAAGGGGTTCCCTATTTAACATATCTAGTGTAATTATCTATGCGCATCGTATTATGGTTGCTATCTATTTTGGTTGAATTCTTAAGTTTTTTTAAATAAGATAATTTTTTTTATTATTGGATAACTGATTCACCCCTCCCCCTCTCAGTTATCTTGGTGGACTATTGTTTCTAACTATTAGTATCAGAGCATCAAGTCCTTGAAGATAAAGTTTAAAAACTTTGGGAGATCTATGGTGGGCATGTTCATGAAAGATTATCTTAAGTCTAGTAGAGGAAATTTCAACACCCAAAAGATGGAGCTTCTTGGTATAGAATTGAGCATTGAGTTTCTGGATAGAGGCATAAGTAAAGATAGATCAAGATCCAAAGATATAGAGATCAAAGAAGGTATTGACCTACTTATGAAAAGAGAGAAAGAAGGTATGAAACTTTTTCTTGTTGGACATGTAAAGAGTTTGGTAATTTTTCATCCATTTTACCTAACAGAGTAAGAAAATATAGAAAATGTTTTCTTTCTAATGAAGATGAAGAATTTAAAGCAAGTATGGAAAGATTCTTGAAGGATTGTGATAAGGATGATTTGGATAAGAGAGAGGATGTATTAGAAGAGATAGCTTTGGTAACTATTGTTTATCCAAAGACTGACCATGAAAATGTGGAGGTTATCCTTAACAATAATTTACAGAATGAAGTAGAGCTAAGGTAGGAACAAAGCTAGGAACCTTCAGTAGAGCCAAGTGTTGAGATAGCAACTCCTACTTTAGGAAATAATATGATAAAGAATCACCCATCTAAGTAGATCATCAAAAGAAAAGGTAAAGGTGTGATGATAAGAACCATAGTCAATTAAGAACTATGTTTGATATCTCAAGTTGAACCTAAGAATGTAGATGAAGCACGTAAAGATGATTATTCAAAACAAGATATGAAAGAGAAATTGGATTAGATAGTAAATAATGAGACACAAGAATTGGTATCTAGGCCAACAGACAAGAATTTGATAGGAACTAAATGGCTATTTAGGAACAAGATGAATGAACAAGGAGAAGTTGTAAGGAACAAGGAAAGATTGGTATGGAAAGGTTACTCATAACAATAAGGAATAGACTATGATAAGAACTATGCTCCAGTGGATAGAATAGAAGTAGTAAGATTATTCGTATCCTATGTAGCACAAAATAAATTCAAAGTATATCAGATGGATGTCAAGTAAGTATTTTCTAATGGAGAACTTGAAGAAGAGGTATACATTGAATAGCCTAAAGACAAATAATAAGGATATAATATGCAGACTAAAGAAAGCATTGTATGGCTTGAAGCAAGCACTGAGAACCTGGTATGCGAGGTTGGAAAAGCATTTGACAAAGCTTGGATATAGCAAAGGCATGGTAGATAGTAATTTATACTATTAATAAAATTGATGATAGTTTGATGATTTTGGTAATATTTGTTGATGACATCATATTTGGAGAAAATTATGAGGAAAGTGAGAAGTTTGTAGAAGAGATGAAGAAAAAATTTGAGATGAGTATGATAGGAGAAATGAAATATTTTCTAGGATTGCAAATTGTACAAAATAAAGAAGGAATCTTTATTTCTCAGACTAAGTACTTGAAGGATTTACTAAAAATGTTTGGTTTGAAAGTATGTAAACCCATTGGAACACCTATGGTAACTAGACACAGTTATCTACAAAGGATGAGACACCTATTGTTGAGTAGAAGAAGTATAGATCTATGATTGGAGATTTGCAATATCTGACTCACACAAGGCCATATATAGCAAATGTAGTTGGAATTGTTGTGAGATTTCAAGATGATCCCAAAGAAGCACATTATGCATTGGTCAAAAGGATATTTAGATATCTAAAATGAACATCATAGTTCAGATTGTGGTATGATAGATCTAATGATTTTACTCTAAATGCTTATACTGATGTTGATTGGGTAGGCAGTATGGATAATAGAAAGAGAATCAATGGTGGAGCCTTTTTTCTTGTAGGAAGATTGCTTTCTTGGCTAAGTAAGAAGCAGGATTGTACATCATAAAGTAAAATGGAAGCAAAATATGTTGCATCAACAACCAATTGTAATCAAGTTGGTTGGATGAGGAAAATGCTAAGGAATATAAGGATAGAAATCAATGAGCCTATTGTCATACATTGTGACAACTCAAGCACAAAAAATATGTCTAAGAATTCAATATTGAATTTGAAGACTAAGCACATTTCTATTAAGTATCACATGTTGAGAGAGAAAGTTTCAAATAAGGAAATTAGATTGGAATATGTGAGCATTAAAGAGAAGATTGTAGACATATTCACTAAGCCTCTTCCAAAAGAGACTTTTGAGTATTTGTGAGGTATGCTAGGGTTTGGGTCCCTTCCTACATCAGAGTATAAGATGAAAGAGTACATTATTCTAGTGTAATAGAGCACCATTATTGTCTAGATTGAATGTCGATGCTTCCTATATGGGGGAGTATCTATGAAGGACAAAGTCATCTAGGACTATTAGATGTTGTTTTTTAATAGTGTCCTTTGACTTGAGCTAAGTAAGAATCAATTGTTGTAAAGTTTAATGTAGTAAATTTTTTTGTTGAAACCTTTGACATTGATGTCAATGGAGAGAAGTTAGGCATGAAAAATAGCATGTTTAGAAATGTACAACACAAGAGTTGGGAGAAGTTTGGCATGAGTAAAATATGTTTAGAAGTACATCATGGAATGTCAATTTGAAAAAAATCATATTGAGGTATATCAATAGGGGAGAATGATTGATGAAGAGTATTTGAAAAGAAAGGTGAACAATCTTTAGTTGGTATTCTTGGAACTAGATGTTTCTCATCTATGTTGCCATCAATGCCAAAGGGGGATATTGTTGAGAGATTGTTGGAAGCATTAATGTTGATGATATTCCTATGGGGGAGTATTGTAGATATGCTACTATGATGATATGTTACATTCATGATTGAGTTTGTCATTGATGTCAACATAGCAATTTTATGTGGTATTCGATAGACGAACAATAGAAAGATCAATTTAGTTTGGACAGCTAGTTGAGTATTCTAACTATTTGAGGTTATAAGAGATAATTCTAAGTATCTAGTATATGTAGTTAACATTGGAAGAAGAAATGATAAGTATGGAAGAAGTTATGTAAGTTTTGGTGATGTTTGTTCTAAGATAGAATTTATAGAGGCATGCTCTAGTAAACTTGTTATATCTCTTAGCAGATTTGTTATTTTGAGAATCAAGGTTAAGGATGTGTAGAAGAAATGTTAGTAATGACATGGCTAAGTTTTTTTGTCATAATATTGTGTGTATGGAAAGTTATTCAAGTTTCAAGGTGGAAGATTGATGCTATCACTAAGTGTAACATGTTCCTAATCTGGTCCTATAATGATTAATTGAGATGGTCTAACAACTAACTCAAGAAATTGTTTTATGGACTTATTATAAAAGAAGGACATTTTCATTTATCATGATATGAATGTGTATGGATGAGGATGATATTTGTAAGCAATACAAGATTGGAATGTGAAGTTGAGTAGATAAGAGTGTAAGTGAATTAAACTTCATTGCTAAGGTTTTGTTGAGTGATTTGAGGTTTGATATTTGGATCTGAGGTTCGTGACCTAGTCTACAAGGTCTAATAGTGATTGGTTCAGTTGATAGAATGAAGGAAAGAAGAACATAATAGTAAATTGTATGTTTGAGCAGTGAGTTCTTCTTGTAGTTGAAATTTGCATGTTTGGGCAATGGGCTCTTCTCACATACATTTTACTACAACTCATAATAGGGTTGAAAGAACTCCTAATAGGGTTGGAATCTCCTAACATGGATTCAAAGTCTCCTAACAAGGACTTTATGTACTAAATGTTGTAATAGACTCCTACCAGGGTCCATCCTCTAACAAAGAACATTTATGTTAGTACATCATTTTGTGGGCATCATTACCACTGAAGTTTTCCCTTTTGTCAAAGGTTTCCCTAGTTAACATATCTAGTGTAATAGTCTATGTGCATCTTACTATGATTGTTGTCTATTTCAGTTGAATGGTTAAGTTTCTTTAAAGAAGATAATTGATTTAATTGTTGGATAATTTATTCACCACCCCCTCCCCACTCTTAGTTATCTTGGTGGCCTATTGTTTCTAATAGTTTAACCAATGAAGACATGGATTCCTATTTTAATTTATGACTAGAATGTTGACATCATTCAATCCATACCATCATCCAATCTTATTCGGTTGCAATAAACAAATGTATGGCATCCCACTCTTTAGTAGTTGTTAAAAAGTAAATAGATGACTTACAACATATTTATTTTGAATATTAAGAATTAATTAACTACAATAATATCTCATGCTTTATTACCTTTCATTTTTTTAAATCTACCATTCTCCACCAAGTACTCCCCTTCAAATTTTTTAATGGAATCAAGATCCCAAATGCAATCTATATGGGTTTTTGCTAAAAGATTAGGAAGGTATTGAGTAACATACACCATCATCTGGTATACCATATATCCCTTAATCATATAACCCTTGGGACATGCTCTTTGTTGAACCAAACCCTTAAAAAATTTCAAGTGTCTCTCAATCATCCACATTGACCTAGGCTATACGGGTCTACACAATTCAATCTCCTTAGCTTGGTGTATAAGGTAGTGTTTTTACACATTGAAAAAAGTTGAAAGTAAACACTTTTTCATTTCACACATTAGTACATGAATTCCTTTCTTCCAATATTTCTCTTCTTTATGGATTTCTTTAGATGAATACCACCTACAAATATCATTGCTTACCTCATGTATTTTCCAAGATGATATATCACTTGCTTGATATTATTGTCAAAGTTGTTTGGGAGTGATAGTGGTAACACATATTGCAAAAATTATCAACTAATCATTTCATTCTTTTCTAACGTAATAGAATGAAAATTGAATGCAATTTCACAAATATATTGTAAATACAAAAGACCATGACTGATGTAGGAGCATCCTAGGTTTCCTTGTAATCCTCCACTTCTATTCATTTTTTCAGTTGCTATAGAGTTCTTAAGTTGATGTTGAGTCTTGGGTTTCTGACTAATCCTTTAGGTGTCAAGTGATTCCTTTAGTTGCCAAACTTCTTTGGTTGTTGAGTGATTTCTTTGGGTGCTAAGAAATTCCTTTGGTTGCCAAGCTTCTTTGGTTGTTGAGTGATTTCTTTTGGTGCTAAGTCTACAATTTTTGTCGATTGATTCCTTTGGACATTGAGTTTATATGGATGTTGAGTGCTAGTTTTTTAGAAGCTTTTTTTTGTCGAGTTATTTGTGTTTGGTTCTTATTTGAGCCAACTTTTCCTGCATTTAATTTGGTATAGGTAGTTAATATTTTTTGTGATCCAACTTGTGGCTTTCCTATGTTCTAGAATGATCTATAAGTCATTTTGTCAAGTATAAATAAAGTGTTGAGGCTTAGAGTTAGATAGATTTTTAATGGAGATGATAGGGGAGAAGAACTAGAAAGTGTGAATTTGTTGTTGGTCCTTGGATTTGAATATATTTGTATCTGGCTATAACCCAAAATGCCTTACTATTGGGCATGTATATTGAATATTTGAAGAATCAATAAAAGTATTTTACTCTTCTTCCTCCATTAGTTGTTGTTCTTTGTGTTTTCTTTTGTTGTGTTAACTCTTGTAGGGTGGTTTGGAGAGATAGGTGTGCCATTGGCCCTAGTTATCCCTGTCCCACCTTACATTAGGTGGTATTAGAGCCTAAGGTTCATCCTTGTGGTAATTGGATTGTGTAGAACCCTAAGTGAATCTAGTTGTAGGGTGGTAGATCTAAGGATTTGACCTATAACTTGTAGAGGGTTATGATCTTAGGAATTGGATTTGCAAAGATGGTTCATGGTAGAGGAAATATTTATAATGCTATATTGGATAAATTGAGGTAAATTATAGCTAGATTAGATGTTATGGAGACAAGCCAGAGGAGAGGAGTACATCTTGATGATGTAAGTGATGATGAAGTTCTTAGATATGATGGAAAATTGGATACCAATGGTATGTTGTATTGGATCTTAGATATGGAGAAGTTCTTTGAGTATGAAAGCACTCGTAATAATAGGAGGGTGAAGATTGTAGTTACTAGGTTGAAAGGTCATGCATCACTATGGTGGGAGCATTTGCAAATTGATAGACAAAGGAGAGGAAAGGAAAAAACTAGAACTTGGGAAAAGATGGTGAACAAGGTAAAGAAAAAATTCTTTCTTGTTGATTACCAAGTTAGCTTGTTGAGAGAGATGCCAAATTTGAAACAAAAGGACATGACTGTGCAAGAGTATACCGAGGAATTTTATAGATTGGACATCAAATCTAGACATGTGGATGATGATGAGAAAATTGCAAAGTACATAAATGGATTAAGATCTGGTATTCAAGATGAGATAAGTTTTGTGAAGTTGGAAAGTATGGAAGAAGCATACCAATATGCCTTGAAGGCTGAGGAGATCTTGACAAAGAAGCATGACAAAAGACAAAGAGGTAGAGGTGGTAGACTCCAAAGAGGCAGAGGTAGATCTTATGGTGAAGGTGGCATATTTGAAAGTTTTGTGTAGGATAAAGAAAAATCTAAGTGGAAGAATGATGACAAAGACAAGGTCAAATGGATATGTGGTAGTTCATACTGAGGGGGTACTAGATCTTACTGACGAAGAGGTAATTCTTATCCTAGAGGTGGTTTTCATGGTAAGTGTTTCAAATGTGATAAAGAACGGCATAGATCTTTTGAATGTAGATCTTCTAAATGTAGATCTTCTAAAATTGGAAAGAATAATAAAAATGTTGTGATTCAAGAAGACATTGAGAGTTCACCAAGTGGACCTAAGGCTGGAGAAAATTTGATGGTGAGAAGAACATTATGTAATAAGGGAAATGATGAGGAACCTATTTTAAAGAGAAGCCTTTTCAAGACAAGATGTAAGAATGTAGGAAAATGTTACAAAGTAATCATTGATAGTAGAAGTTCTACAAATTTGGCATTACAAGAGCTGGTTACAAAGTTTTAGTTGCAAAGGTTAAAACATCCCAAACCCTATCATGTTTCATGGATCAAATATGAGCATAAAATATTGGTAAGTGAGCAATGCCTTGTGAAGTTAAAGATTGGGCATTACTTTGATGAAGTTTTGTGTGATATTATGCCTATGGATTGTTGTCATATTTTGATGGTTATACCTTTGCAATATGATAGACATGTTGTGCATGATGGAAGATTGAATCAATACACTTTTTGGGTAAATGAGAAGAAACAAATATTGTTGCCTTTGATTGAAAGTCCGGATGAGGTCTGTTGTACTACAATAAAAGTTTATAAGATTAATGGAAAGAAATTTGAAAAGGAAATGAAAAAGAATCAAGGCTATTTTGTTATAATTCCAAGGAGACCAAGTTGTGCCAATAGTAGTCAACTACTATAAAATAGTGCTAATGGAGTGCCAATCAGTGGTGACCTAGTGATAGATGGTAGTAAAGACTACCTATCAAAAGAAATTGTCGAATTGCTGAATGAATATAAAGAGGTTGTTGTAGAGTATGTACCTAATGGTTTACCTCCAATGAGAAGTATAAGTAACTATATGGATTTGATACCTAGAGCTAGTTTTCCAAACAAAGCACCATATAGATATTCACCTATGGAGAATGAAGAACTTAACAGGCAAGTGCATGAGTTGTTGCAAAAAGGTTTAATTAGAGAAAGTTTAAGCCCTTGTGTTGTACCTACTATATTAGCACCTAAAAAGAATGGAGAATGGAGAATGTGTATTAATTCCAGAGCTATTAACAAAATCATAGTGAAATATAGGTTTCCTTTGCTGAGGATGGATGACATAATGGATTGTTTGAGTGGAGCAAAGTATTTTACAAAGATTCATTTGAAGAGTGACAATCATCAGATCAGAATCAAAGAAAGTAATGAATGGAAGACTAATTTCAATACAAAAGATGGTTTGTATGAATGGTTGGTTAAGCCTTTTGGTTTGACTAATGCACCTAGTACTTTCATGCAATTGATGAATGAAGTTTTGAAAAGATTTTTGGCTAAGTTTGTGATTGTTTATTTGGATGATATTTTGATATTTAGTAAGACTAAGGAAGAACATCTTGAGCATATTAGACAAGTATTGTAGAGGTTGAAAGAGGAAAAGTTTTTGATTAATCTAAAAAAGTGTTCTTTCATACAAGAGGAGATTGTATATTTTGGATTTGTGATTTCATCTGATGGTTTGAGAATGGATCCTGAGAAGGTTAAAGCAATTTTGGAGTGGTCTGTACCTAGACATGAGGGTGAGGTAAGATCATTTCATGATTTGGCTAGTTTTTACAGGAAGTTTATAAGGAATTTCAATTTTGTTTGTAATGCTATGACTGAGACAATAAGAGGAGATAAAAAGGAATTCAAGTGGACACATGGAGTTGATAAGAGTTTTGAGACTTTGGAATAAAACATTGTTGAATTACCTATATTGGCTCTACCTAATTTCAATAAGGTATTTCAAGTTGAATGTGATGCAAGTGGTAATGTAATAGGAACTGTATTAAGTCAAGAAGGTAAACCTATTGCTTTCTTTGGTGAAAAGTTGAATGATGCTAAAAAAAAGTATTATGTGTATGATCAAGAATTTTATGCTATTGTTCAAGCATTGAAGAAGTGGAGACATTATTTGATTCTTAAGGAGTTTGTGTTGTATACTGATCATAAAGCTTTACAATGCTAGGGAAGTCAACATAAACTGAATCAAAGACATATGAAGTGGGTTGAGTATTTGCTGAATTTTACATTTGTAATTAAGCATAAGAGAGGAGTTACTAATAAAGTGGCTGATGCATTGAGTAGAAGACATTCTTTTTTGACTAAAATGAAGATTGAATTTCTTGTTTTTGACAAAATGAAAGAGTTGTATGATGTTGATCTTGATTTTTGTTAGGCATGGAGAGAGTGTAGAGCACCAAATCTGATAGATCACATAAGTAAGTATGATAAGTATTTCATTCAAGAAGGTATGTTTTTCAAAGGCATTTAGTTGTGTATTCCTAGAAGTTCTATGAGGTTGAATCTAATTAAGGAAAAACATAGTGGTGGATTGGCTAGACATTTTGAAATGTATAAGACATTGAGTTTGCTGAAGAATAAGTATTACTAGCCACAAATGTATAAGGATGTTAAAAAATTTATAAAGAGTTGTGGGGTTTGTCAAGTTGCAAAAGGAGTAAGTCAAAATATTGGTTTTTATATGCCTATTATTGTTCCTGAGAAACCTTGGAGTGACATTATTATGGATTTTGTTCTTGGATTACCTAAGATAGTGAAGGGGTATGATTCTATATTTGTTGTGGTAGATAGATTCTCCAAGATGACTCATTTTATATCATGTAAGAAGACATTAGATGTTGAACATGTTGTTGAACTTTTCTTTAAAGAGATTGTCAAATTACATGGATTACCAAGAAGTATTATTTCTTAGAGAGATAGTTAGTTTTTTGGTTATTTTTGGAGAACATTGTGGAAGAAGATGGGAATTGAGTTGAAGTTTAGCTCTATATTCCATCCATAGACACATGGATAGACAGGGGTTGTGAATAGAAGCTTGGGTAATTTGCTGAGATGTTTAGTGGGAGATAAGCCAAGTAATTGGGAAGCAGTGTTGTCATAGGCTAAGTTTGCATATAATAATTCTGTGAATAGGAGTACAGGGAAGATACCTTTTGAGATTGCTACTAGAATGTGGCCTAGAGGAGTATCAAATTTGAGAGATGTTGTTGGTGAAGACAAAAGAAGTTCTATAGGGGAAGCATTTGCTAATTTCATGATGTCTTTGCATAAAGCTGATAAGTCTAGAAGACATCATAATTTTGAAGTTGTTAATGAGGTGATGGTTCATTTAAAGAAAGAGAGATTTCCTTTTGGAACATACAGTAAGCTGAAGATGAAGAAATTCAGACCTTGTAAGATTTTGAAAATTTTTGATAGTGGTAATGCTTATGAAGTTGAGTTACCTAATGACATGGATATATCTCCTATATTCAATGTTGTTGATCTATATAAGTATAATGAGTTAGATGATGAAGTTTTTGTACCTAATGATTATCCTAAGAGGCAGATTGAAGAAGTTGAACAAATATTGAATCAAAGAGTTGACAAGAGTACAAGAGGAAAAGATTACTATGAATATTTGGTGAAGTGGAAGAATAGACCAATGGAAGATATTGCATATATTTCTCAATCTAAGTTAGATGCATCTCAGGTTGTGACACTTGCATGATTTAAGAGAATCATTTCCCCAACCCTTGTTGTCTAATGCAAGAGTATCTTGGGTTTCCTAGTAATCTTGCACTTCTATTCATTTTGTTAGTTGCTATCAAGTTCTTAAGTTGACACCGAGTCTTTGGTTGCTGAGTGATCCTTTGGGTGCCGAGTGATTCCTTTGGTTGTTGAGCTTCTTTGGTTGCTAAGTGATTTCTTTGGATGTTGAGAAATTCCTTTGGTTTCTATGCTTCTTTGGTTGTTGAGTGATTTCTTTGGGTGCCAAGTCTAGAGTTGCTACCAATTGATTCCTTTGGATGTTTAGTTCATATGGATGTCAAGTGTTAAGTTTTCTTGCATTTAATATGGTATAGGTAGTTAATGTTTGTTGTGAGCTGACTTGTGGCTTTCCTATATCCTAGAATGATCTGTAAGCCATTTTGGCAAGTATAAATAGAGTGTTTAGGATTAGAGTTAGATTTTTTTTGGAGGAGATGATTGGGGAGTAGAACTAGAAAGTGTCAATTTACTACTGGTCCTTGGATTTGAATATATTTGTATCTAGCCATAACCTAGAAGGCCTTACATCGAGGCATGTATATTGAATATTTGAAGAGTCAATAAAAGTATTTTACCCTTCTTCTTCCTTTGGTTGTTGTTCTTTGTGTATCCTTTCATTGTGTTAACTCTTGCAGGGTGGTTCAAAGAGCTATGTGTGCCATTGGCCCTAGTTATCCCTATCCCTCCTTGCATTAATGACTTACCTTGATGAAGGTATGTCAATCATGCATTTTTAGTCTTGGCCCAAATTTACTTTTCATTGATATGAAATTGCTTATATTAATAGAAAATCCTATAGGAAATTGAATTTCTTGTATGAAATCTTTTATGGCATTACTTTGTTGCTCTATTAATAACTAAGGAAGGAAACTTGCATTAATCTAGTCTCCTTTGCTAATGGATTCAATCATATTTTTCATTGGATGATTGGAATCATAAATGTCACTACAAATTTTTGCAAGTTTTTCTTTGCCACATCTTCCATCCAATATTTTCCATAGTGTGCATGTTACATTCTTTCCAATATACATAGTATCAAACAAATGCATAATTTATAGCTACTCGTAGTAGGGAATCATAATAAATTATCTGGGATAATATTTTAGTCCCTTTGGAAGGTGGTCAATGATGCCTTGATGACCTTGATGGTCATCAATTACATAATTAGCCAACAATATACAATCAAAATATATAATTTTTAGACATAAACCATTAGGTCGAGTCATACCACCTCAAATTATACTACATTCGAACTGCCATAGTGATGTGTCATTCTTTGTGGCTATTATGCAGTCTCTTCTTTCCCATTGAAAAGATTTTTTTTGACACTTTGAAACTTATGATTTTTGTGGAGGAAGTGCCTATTCTTATCAAGTAATTTCTTTCTTAAACTTTTGGAATCATGAGATTTCAACTTTGGACCACGCATTGGATAGGAAAATTTTCACTTTGTTTGAAGACCTACAAGATAATGATACAATTGGATTAAATATGTTCATTTTTGGAATTAGTATTATCATGTACAACTAGATTTCAATATAACATACTATAGAAATGTGTCAATGCTAGGGAATTATGAATTGTCCATAGAAGAATTGCATGGAATTAAAAAAAATAAAATCCAATTGGTCTATAGATATCATACATAGTGAAACTATTCCATAACACCAACAACTCATCAATAAGAGGAACAATATATACATTCATATCTTTCACTTGGTACTTATCTAGTTGAATAAAAAACATCCAATAATTATTATGGTCATTTCACTCAAAGACTTATAATTACATGTAGATAAAAATAAATTAATAAAATACCTAGAGCAATCATTTCCAACATAATGTGCTCCCTCTTTATTGATATCCATGGAGGAAGGTTATTATTGATAACAAAAATAGACCACACTGAGTAAACAACTCTCATCTCTCCAAATGGATTGACATTGTCAGTTGCTAGAGAAAACCTAAGATTTTGAGATTCTTCTTTAAAGTGTGGCCACTTTTTTTCTATGTCCATAAATGTCTTCTCAACTTCTATTGCATGCATGGTAATCCATAAATTATGCCAAGACACTACATTTGAGTAATCATTTAAGAGATGGAATAATGGGGATATAATGAAGAACCTTGCAAGGCATCCTTTTTGTCACTTGATCATTTCAATATTTTCTCATATGGTATTTGGGGCATTCTATTGCATTTTCATGTTCTTTATGATACATTACATGATCTTCAAGATATGCATCTATTGCTTGATACTCGATTCCAATATATTTCATAGTGGCCCATAGTTTTCAGTACGAGTGAGGGAGAACATTTTATGGTGGTAACAAATAGTCACCTATCAATCTACAAAAAAAAATATAAGTCACCAGTATAAACAATATTAATGGTACATATTTCAGCTTTTATAGACTATAATGATGTATATCACAAACCTTATCATACGTGACATTGATATGTTGGATAAACCATTCATAACCTTCAAATTCACCAACAACAATACACCAAAGAGAAGATTTGATTAGGATCCTTTGTAAAGGGTCATTTTTTCCTTCTTAACTAGAGGTATATCATGGATGGCCTCAATGACATCCTCATCATAATCATCATTAGCAGTAACAATAGTACAAAATGTCCCATGGATCAATGCATTCATACCATCATCTTCAAATGTATTTTCTAGCACATTATTGTCATCCTCGATATGATCATGATCTTCTTCTTCAATACTCACACCTCCATGTTCCTTTGAGATGTGTTGGTCCATTTCACATACTATCCTCGGGAGATTGACCTATGTAAAAAATGATGATAATCAAACCCCCATTTGGTGGTTCATATGTATATTAATTACGAAAATAACATAACAAACAACTTACCAATGGATGATAATCAAAACCCCCTTCAGTTTCACCATTCTCCCTACAATGCTTTTTAGTTGTTTTGATTTTGATTCTTCTTGTCTTTAAGTTGTTACAAATCTTTCAAGGACAATAACATTTGTCATCGCCTTCTCTTTGAAAGTTAGACAACAATCTAGTGATTTTCTCCCTATTTTGATCAAATTCCCTTGTATTATCTGATATGATCCTTCTTCATATGAATAACTTATTCTTGTATCATTATTGAGTTGGTTGTACTTAATTTTTATATCTACACATCATTTTGAAAGAAAAATTCATGTAATTAATGTGCATATCTACACATCTGGGTTTGAAAGAAAAAATTGGTGTAGTTAATGTGTATATCTGCAAAAGTATTGGACATGTTGTACTTGATGCAAGAGCATCCCTAGTTAGCTTGCAATCCTACATGTTGGAGGGATTTTGGCTTGAAGACGTGGACTTAGCCACCAAACAAATGGTGCTTGGTCATTGTTGGCCATAGTTTTGGCTGAGGAGTTCAAAAAACACTAGGAGCTCAGCATACTCTATGAAACTCAAAAGAGACTGGGAGCTTGACATACTCTATGGAGCTCAACATACTTTGGGAGCTCGACATGTTCGAGGAGCTCAACATTGCTTATATATTGGTTGATGCCCAACTTGGTTTTTTGTGGCACTCAACTTGATATTGTCTCCTATTTGTGTCGAGTTGTCTATGAGCTAACCTTAGACATTTAATTTATGTATGGTTATTTAATATTTGTTGTAGTCAAATTGTGGCTGAACATATATTTAATGTAAGGGATTTAATTTAATTTGTAATGAACTTGGCTGACTTGTGGCCTAGTTGGGTATAAGTAGCAGGTTTAATGGAATCTTTAGGAATTATTATGATCATCCATCTTAGAAAAGAGTATGAAGGGTAGATGTGAACTTTGAATAGCTAGTAGCTATGGCTTGAGAACTGGAGGATTGCTTAGTGGACCTAAGGATACAAGTGTAGATTCCTTTTGGTACTCTTATCTAGTTGTGAGCCTGAACTAGTTGGGATTGGGATTGTAAGTTGGATCTTATGGGATCTTGTAGAACTGATATTAATATTTTTGTTTGTATTTATCCCTAACCCAAAAGAACTTATAGTCAATCATATTGCATGTAATCAATTATTTTTATGAATAAAGAGTTGTGATTTGGTATCATATCTTGCATTATTGTTGTGTTTCCTTTGTATGGTTATTTTATGGGGGATAGGGAATATCCTTTGGGGATTCTCCTACCTTATACTACATTAGGTGGCATTAGAGTGAAGATTTTCCTAAGTGTTGTTGAAGACATTGAAGCTATTGGATCTAGTGGTGAGGATAGAAATGATTATGTAGAGAGACCTATTGGAACTAAGGCTAGTTAGTTTGCTAGACCTAGATCTCAATTAAAGTTGAAGCATAAGATGGAGGTTTCTAATTTTTTAGGTACTTTGAGCCCGAATACCTGATTGATTGGATTGGAGAATTGGAAGACTACTTTGAGCTTAAGAATATTGAGGACCATCTTAGAGTGAGTTTGGCACAAACTAAGTTTAAGGACACATTGCTCTCTAGTGGAAAGAACTATAAAGAGACAGAGAGGAAGAAGGTGAGGTGAAGATCACTAGATGGAAGTTGATGGTGAGTAAATTGATGGATGAGTTCATTTACTCTAATTATCAACTTAAGTTGTTTAAAAGGTTGCAGGATCTAAAGTAGAAAGATATGACTATGAAGGATTATATCAAGGAGTTCTACAATTTAACTATTTAGTCTAGGCATAAAGAATTGTCAAAGGATGAGGTTGGTATGTTGAATATTTCTTTAGTTCAGGATACTTATCAGTATGCTCTAAAGGAAGAAGATAAGTTGAAGAGGAAAATTCAAGGTAATGTTGGAGGGAAGAAGAAGTAGGATAGCTTGGCACAAGCTAAACTGGGTGTAGAAGGTGAACCAAAACCTATTCATCAAAAAAGGAGGATAGGTGGAGGTGTGTACAGAGATAATTGTTATTGATGTGGTCAAGAAGGGCATAGATATTTTTGAATGTCTACATGGTAGGATAACTTCTATTGTGAATGAGGTTGCAGTCCAAGATAGTCAACTCAAGAAAGGAGAGTTTTTGTTAGCTTGATGAGTACTAGTTGGTCAAAGGAAATTGGATTCTTGTCAAGGCACTAGTTTGTTTAGGACTTATTGTAAGTTTGTTGTTAAAGTCTACAATATGATTGCGGACGGTAGTAGTACTAATAACCTTGTTACTAAGGAGATGGTTTAGAAACTTGGTTTGAAGAGAGTGGGGCATGCTTATCCTTATAGGATTGGTTGGTTACAATGTAAGAATTCTTTGGAAGTGATGGAGAAATTCCTTGTTGATTTCCAGATTAGATAGTATAAGGATCAAGTGTTGAGTGATATTGTAAACTATTGATATATCAGTCAAGTTTGTTATTAGTGATACACACTTATTCAAATTGTGTATAGCTACTGAGATTATTGGATAGTTTATAGCATTTTCCATGTATTTTAGTTGTCACTGAGTTCTATAGTTGCTACCAAGTCCTTTTGAAAAATCCTAGTTTTTACCAAGAAGATTCAGTCAATGTAAAGTCCAGTAGTTTAAACCATGCATTTTAGTATATGCTAAGTTTTGTCACTGGTTACCAAGAATTGTAATACTTACTGAGTTCACAGTTCATGTGATGTGAAGCCAGTGTTAACCAAGCTTCTCTATGCTAACCAAGTGATTCAATGTTTGCCGAGTTGTACAATATCTATTGAGTCACCAGTGCAAACTGAGTTCAAGACTACTTGAAAGTGATCAGTATGGATCAAGCTTCTATGTCTATTGAGTGTATGATGATGTTGAGCATTGATAGTGGATACCTAGTATTAGAACCTCACCGAGTCAGTCTTCAAAACTTGAGTGTCTTCATGTGGACCGACTTTGTAATATTTGTGTTAACTTGTATCATGGCTGACTTTGTGACTATATAATTTGGATTGATATATATATGTAATGTATTATACCATATCAATTTAATTTTTAATGTGACTATGGATGCAGCAAAAAAGAGATAATAGCATAAGGAGTAGTAGAGACATATCAATCACAGAAAGGTGATCAGTACACAAAGGAATCTCTTTCAGCGAACCCAATTGCAAATCAGAGATCTACTACTGCTTCATCCTAATAGGTGAACTAGTCAAAATCCTTTAACATGGTAGACATAACAGTCTTTCATAAATATCTTTACCAAGTGCATACTTAATTATATATTTGTAAATCATTTCACAAGGTGGACCTAGCAATCCTTATTGCTCCTAATATGGTAGATCATCATAAGTGATCAATGTAAGCATTAATAGGCTAACTTTATGCTGCAGTACTAAAGTTTGTGGGTATCATCCCCACCCTAGTTTTACTTTCTATTTGAAAGGTTTCTAGGTCACCAAATCTTTGTTTTTCAATGTTATGAATGCTTTCAGTTTCTTATGCATGCAATTAGATCTGAATTTATATGATGGATAAATGCTAATTGAATGAGTAGATTAAAGGTTGAAATTGTTGAAGTTTTGAAAGTTACTGATTCACCCCTCCCCTCTTAGTAACTTAGCTTAGTCTTGAATATTTCCAACAATTGGTATCAGAGCTTTGTGGTTCTCAAGAGAAAGTTTAACAATTTGAGCAAAGATGAAGGATATGAAGATATTCAAACTTGACAAAGCTATTGATAATAAAAAGTTGGATCTAGAAATGGCCATTGCCCAATTCAAGAAAGCTAAGGAGAAACATTCCTAATCCCTAAAAGGAAGAAAGGAACTTGAAAATAAAATAAATGATCATCTTTACATTGAAGAAAGAACTGAAGACATTCACCCTTCAAGCAACTCAAATGAAGCAATCAAAGAACTTCTAGAAAAGAGTGGTTCGCTACAAGAAGAAGTAAGAAAGCTAAGAAGAGAATAAGAGATTCAGCCATTAAGGTTATGTGAAGTCTTGGAATAGAGAAATAAGATAAAAGAAAGCATAGATGGAAGGAACAATGAAATCTAGAACCACTCCCTTCAACAAGTAGATCTTATTGATCAACTCTCCAATGCAAATGAGGAAATCACGAGCCTAAGATTTGAAAATGAAAGAATAAGGAATGATCTAAATTCTAAAAGGAAAAGCAATGAAAGAATAAAAAATGATGTAAAATCTAAAAGACAAATCAATGAATGATTGAGGAATGATCTAAACTCTGAGAAGAAAATCAATGAAAGGATGACGAAACCTCAAGCAGATATGAATCAATTAAATGAGCAAAATTTCTATAGAAAAAAAGGGAAAGCAAGAATCGGATATAAAGAAGAAGGTCAATCCTCCAAACAAGGTGCTCAAAAGAATCAAAGACCTAGTTGCAATCACTATGGTAAGATAGGTCATACACCAAACAAATGTTGGAGCAATGGAAAAGAAAAAATCAATGGAAAATGCTACAATTGCAATCAACATGGTCATACGGCTAATCAATGCAAAGAGAAATCAAGATTTGAAGGCAATTGTCATAAATGTAAGAAACATAGACATAAGACATCAGAATGCAAAGCCAAGACATGAAATCCTATAGAGAAAATTGTGAAAGCAATATTTGGTTGGGACTACAATACCTGGTGTAGATGTCATTACTCTGGAGAATTTGGACACATTGGTATGAATTTTTTTAAACATCATATGAGGAAAAGAGATAATACCAAAAGATGTTTCATTTGTACAAAAATTGGTCATCTTACCAAGAATTGTATGAATACTAGTAGAATTGAAGATGAAAAGAAAGAAAAGGTTGATAGCATCTGAAAGAAAATG
Organism: Cupressus sempervirens; assembly: GCA_028749045.1. NCBI lineage: Eukaryota > Viridiplantae > Streptophyta > Pinopsida > Cupressales > Cupressaceae > Cupressus > Cupressus sempervirens. The sequence goes on from CM053783.1 coordinate 68,169,170, forward strand.
AGATAGCAATGGATTCCTAAGTCTATCAAGGATATTGGTCCAAGAAATGATGATCAAGTCACTCAAGAATTGGGTGACTCTACCATTTCTAATTAAGTTCTCAAGGGAGAACTGGAAGTAGGCTATCAAAGAAGACATTTGAGTTAGTTCCAGTTGAAAGGTGACAAAGACCCAAATCTATATAAAAGATAGAAAGGGATCATTAAGCAAGATAGATATCAATTATTACCAAGTTACCTTCTCTACCGAGTGAGGTCGGGTCATGGACTCTATCGAGCAAGGTCAGAAGAAATAAAGATAGCTATGGTTACTGAGTCATAAAGATGTCATCGAGTAATCAATGCCATTTAATGGATGATAGTCTGTCAACACATCTACTTTTGAACTAAGCATTAATGGAAATTTTTTATCAAAAGACATGGAATCCAATTCATTTCTTACCATGAAATTTCATGTGCTATTGTGAAGAGCGATTTTCAATGTGATCAAAGCAACTTGAGTGAATTTCTAGTGAATTTTTTTTGAAGTTCTCTCAATCTACTAAGCAAAAATGGCATCCAGCAATAGCAAGGTTAAGTGAGGATTTGACATGTAGGTTTGTAGAGTTTGATGGAAGGTGCAGATTTAAATCTCACTCGTGTGGTTATTGAAACCTTAGATCCAAATGGAGCTCAATCCCCCTCCTAAGGTACTTCTTATCAATGACATTTGTACTCATTTCAAATGTGCTATTCAATAAATTGGTACACTAGAAATGGATGATGCCCTATGTCAAATATGTGTAAATAGAGCCTTAAAACTTGAGCATCAACATCTAGAAACCAAAGGGTTGACACATATCACTCATATGCCTTGAGAATTTCAAATCAAATGGATTAGGTTTATCCTTATCTAGGTGCATAATGGGTAGCTATGGTTAGAACAAACAATTCTAATAACAAAGAATATGATTCATTGAATCACTAGCCTCCCTATGCTAGCCAAAGCCAAACCTACAAAAACCCTAGGTCGAGCGGAGTTGGAGAAGAAAACCCTAGCTGAATGGGATGGAAGAGGAATGAAAATCAATAGTGTTGAACTAATGCAAAATTAAAATTTGGAATTCATGTTATTGCACACAAGATATATAGTTCAAGCCAAATAAATTGTGTGTCATGTGAAGCCATGGATTTGGCATATAAGGTGGTTAAGGACAACTTGTCATATGACCTTGCTGACCTATTATTGAGATAGTTCAACAAAAACATGGAAATTATAAGAACATCAAACAACAACTGGTGCAAGTTTGGTTCATTGTTAATCTACCTATTCTTTTATGTATTGAAGTTCTTCCCTTCTAAAGGAACTATAGTTTGGAGAAAAGATGTGCCTATGATCTATGAAATAAATGAGTATATTGCCGAGATGGGTGAGAACTACAATAGCATGATGGACAACTACTTCAATTTATTCAAGGAGAAAATGAATAATAGGTTCAAGATTTTGAAGAAGTTAGTTGAAGACTATAAGGATTAAGTGCTTCATGGTGGACAGTGACAAGGTGTATATCTAGGTAGTTAAGCCTAGAATTACATGGGCAAAACCTCTTGGCTACGAGGTGAATATTGATGAGACAAAGGATATCACTAAAGCTCTTGTCAATGAACTAGTTAATCCTAAGGCCTCTTACTTTGGAATGTATGATGAAGCCAAGGCTAGGAATAAACTTGAAATAAAGCTTCCTCAAGCAGTCAACAAAGGAAAGAGAAGGATAACAAAGTTGAAATCAAGTGCACCTATCTTGTTAACCAAGGGAAAAGATAAGGATGAGCAAGGTGAAGAAGTAGATGATGAGGAAGAATATAAGAAAGAAGAACCTTTCAAGAGGAAGGGCAAAGTGATCATCACCAAGCCAACAAAGTCATCCATTGCAATCTTTACAAGAAGGTCATGAAAGCAAGCTGACAAGGAAGGAGGTGACATTATATTTAGTAGACCTCCACCCACATTCAAGGAAATGTTAAAGAAATTGCAAGAAGGAGTAGCAATAAATTTTTTTAAATCATTAAAATATGAGATTAGGACATTAGAAGAGTAGAAGCAAGTTGAAGACCTGGTGTTGAATAAAATGGGTAAGTGGAAATACTCACTAGATCAGCTCACTTCTCAAGTTCCTAGTGAATTATTGGAAATGATAAAGCCAAGATGGGATTTTTCTATGCAAACTATCAAGGATATATATAGACAAACCCTAAGGTAGTTATTAGTGAGCATATTAGATGCTAAGGTGAAAGTCATTGAAGAAAAATTGACTCTAAAGTTAAATACTTGTCTGGTTTTGATCAAGGACATTGAGCATGTTGTTAGGAATGCTACAAATACTTGGAAAAATGTCTATCATCTTCACAAATAAAGTGAATTTCCAATTAAAGTAAAGGATGATGATGAAGAAGAAGAAGATAAGGAGAAAGATGAGAAAGAGAATGTTGAAGAAGTGACTCACTTTGATAATAAAGAAGATGAAGAGGATCAAGGAATAGAGGTTGCTAAGGAAGAAAAGAAAGATGATGAGGAGACTGACCTAGTCAAGATAGCTATAGTATTCATTACCTCACTTTCTCACTCTCTAAGCAAGCTAGTGTTAACATCAGCAAGTTTGATTATGACCACTAGTGATACATCAAATGTCCAATCACTCTATTGGCTCCTAATTTAATAGTTTTGAAAATGACCAACAAACCAAACCAAAGCATCTAAGGTTAGCAAATTTCTATGATAGATACACTCGACTATAGTCTCGAGCCAACTATAAGGCTTGACCCTTCTTCACTTCAAGCTCTACAAGACCTAGGCAGGTTAACCTTGAGGTTCTGATATATGCTATTAGTACAATTAAAACATAAATCTAAACTTATTTACTGTAGATGAAAACCCCTTTATCTCCTAATAACTCATGCAATAACATAGACCTACAGTAGCTCGATGCAAATCTATGAACTTCATAAGCTGAGTGAGGGTTAGACTTTTTAGCTCTTCAACATGAAAGGGGAAAAGCATTTGATTAATAATGTTGATTTCACAAAAACTCCTAATATGCAATAGCATGAACAAGTGATCTTGTAACTAATCAGTGCCTTATCTATTGGGAAATTCCATGAATCAAACACATACATATGGATATCTGATACTTATTCATCTATTCAGATATATGATCTATACATTCACCTTGTAAATAGACATCTGTGTTCAATTTAAATCTCATTCTTACCTGATATCCTCCTCAATGAACTTGCAACCCTATTGATTTCTCTGAAGCATTTACATAACCCCTTGAGTTATAGGAAATAATGAAACAACATACAACCATAAGGGATTGCAACTATGACCTAGACTCTTTGTTCAAAGATCATAAAACATTAAAAATTCACTAAGAAAGGAGACACGATCTAGAATTAAAAATCAAACACTTTTTGTTCTTTGTATTAATTTCCTTAAAATAATACATTCATATGCATGAAATCAACACATAAAACACTTAATAGATCTGAACTTATTGTATAATCTATGCTACTAATATTCATACAAGAGAATTATGCTGAAAGAATGTGGTGTCACAGTATGGGAACACATCAAAACTGGAAACAAAACCTGGTATCACAATAGTGAGTGGTTTTTATCCAAAGACTGGAACCCTTACAAAGAATGAGAAAAAGAAAGATATAGGAGAGAAAGAATTACCAGATTTATTCTATGTCTGACATCTATCCCCTTGTAATTCCCTCATTTGCAATGAAAAGACTCTCTCTAATCTCTCTCCCCTTTGATCTAATTTGGTTTTCATTAATTTTTTGTTTTTGATTTGAAAATATCTCATGCTAATTGATGAGAGCCTTTTGAGTCACCAAAATCTAAAAGCCTACTGAAATGCTAGTAAAAATTGAGTTTAAACTAATTGAATTTGATCAAAATCAACCCCAACTACATTTTTACCATGTTTTACTGATCCCACGACTGCATTTTATATTTTTACCAATTCTACTAAGAAGGCCCCAAATTTTACATTTCTGGCTATAACTCAAACCAATGAATTCTTGTGCAAAAATGAACTCCATAATCGAAAAGTTTGCCTTCTAATTTTGACGATATATAATATTGCTATATTTTCTTACCAGGAACCTCTAAAATCTTAGTTTGAAAAATATATCCCCTACTAAAAGGCTTAGGTCTTCAACTTTAAATTTTAAATTTTAAAAAAATTAAATTAATCTAAAGTTAAAACTTTAGATTATAACCCTTGATATATTTAAGTGATCATCACAGGGCAGGCTCGATGCCACGTGTTGATCACCAACTTACCTGCACTACTTATCTAGTGAGCATCTTTCTTTTGTGGGGATGCATAGACTGTTAGATGAGGACATGTATCATGATCCTATGCTTCACATATGAACCTATCATCAATTGCCATGTCACTACTAGCCTAGACCCACTACCACATGGTGCACACCCACATACCCACATTATTTAAACCTCACACAACTTACTATTGTGGGCATGCACCAGCCCTTTGATGCAGCCACATGGCACGATCTAAATGCTTCCCACCACATCATCACACCTACATTTTCATTTAAAATTTGTGACATCATCAGCTCCAACTGTTCAGATCTAGGTTGGCTATAAGGGCCCCACACGAGCTTATGGTTTACAAAAGTCATTTTCTTTTAAGACATTACATGATTTGAGTTAAATGGTATTTAAATACCTCAAAATGTTTTCTCATGTCGAATGTGGGATTAAGCTACTAAGCTTGAATCCCTATGTTGAATGAGGATCACTTTGACCAAACCCAAGCATAGCATATGATATGAGCCTAACTCATAATTCTTCAAGCAATGAGGGTTTGATACAAGGAATACGTACTAGACAAGAAGAAATAAAGGAGTGCATAACTAACACTGAATGTCTAGCTATGTCTGTTGAAATGCCTTCTTCTCTATATGCAATGTGCCTTCCTTTTTAACATTGATTCCCCTTGTAAATCATTGCCTCTTTAACGTGGGCTTCCTTGCCCCATTTTTTTTGTGTTCTCTCTTTATGCCAAGGATGTCTCCTCCCATTTTAAAATGTCTTCCCTTGCGTAAGGTCTTCTCTTATAATGCCTCCCTCTACTACTCCAATAGCTGCCCCTAGTCACATGTTTTTTCTCTTGCTTATGCATCGAAATATCACTTAATGGTGGCTTATGGTGTCTTGGACTCCAGATTTCATGGCAATTTCTCCTCTTAAAATGTGGGCATCCTTTTTCCATGGTGTGGATGACCCTTGCAACTTCTTCCTTTAGCATTGGTTGGCTACTCAGAGCTCCCTGTGCCTGTACGTGGAGTACCCTACACTTTGCATGCCATGGGCTACTTTGTTTATTCCCTATGTGAGCTTTGTTTTTGTCTTTTTATGACATCTTGGTTGGGGTTTTTTTATGACTAGCAGTTGTTCCTTAGCTGCTCCAAGTCTTGGTGTGTTAATTTGGCTTAGTGGTGGAGGGCTCCTCTAAAACAATTTCCTTGCCTTTCCCTTTGATGTGGGTGGCTTTTCTTATTTCTGTTGCTGCCTTTGACTCTCTAACATTTGCTTTGTCCTCACGTGGGGCTTCTTCTTCCATTTTTTTGGATCCCCTTCTTATGTGTAGGATCTCTTTCTTTAGGCAGTCGCTAGTTGTTTTGCTATCAACTAAACTTGACTGGCTACATTTTGTGATTTGAGTTCCCATTTTCTCTTTCATGGTCAGCTTCTAAGATACCTCTACTTATATTGAAATCCATGTAGCTTGTTGTGAGTTTCCCTCAATCTTACTCTCTTCATTCCTAAAGCATTATGATTTATTTTTGCTCCCCTATGGCATATATTATATTATCCCTTTTGGGGTTTGATGGTTACATAGCATTCCCGCCATGAGGAAATTTGAGAACAAAAGCATGAGCACGGAGAGAGCAAGGTAAGCTATTCATGTTGGGTATTGGCACACTAATAATGGAATTCAATTCTTATTTCATCTAATTCAACATTTCAATCTTTCTCAATAAAACTGGATGTGTAGGGACTCTACCTTTTATGTAGCAGCTTTGAAATCTCTCTAGCCAAATATTTGTTCTTTTTTTGATTTGTATTCTCTTTACAAAAGTCCATGCTGATTTCTTTCTTCTAGACAAAATTTTCACTTGTACAATTTACAATTCTTCCATGTATGTCCTCCCTATTCAGTTGTTATCTAGTGTTGGTGTGGGTAGACTCCATATTTAAGGTAGCAATCCCTAGCATAGTGTTCTCATGGGAAAGATATGGGAAATTAAAAACTGAATGCACCAATGATAGTCATGAAGAAGAGCTCGGTGGAGGAGGTGGGGAAGGCATGTATGGAGTGGAAGCTTTCTATTGTTTCAATTGATTTCCAATCAAAATTTGTGCCTTGGGAAAGGCTCACAACACCTGCCTCTTCATTATCATTGAAAAGATTTCTCTCCAACTCTTTGAGCTTTTGCCTCATGCATTCATCATCTTAGGTGACCCATTTCAATAGTTCCTTACAAATGACATGTTACTTTCATCTAGAGGCTTTGAGGTAGACATCACATCTACCATTTCACTCTACACTCTTCCATTGAAGAATCTGTAAGTGTTATTAAAATATCCTCTCCTTTCAAAACTTTTTCTCACTCATGCCAGTAAAAAGTTAAAGTTTCAAATTCGTATGCACTTTAGAATAACTATATGATTATAAACAATTATAATACTTTGAAAACCTTCAATGTTTTCTATCCTAATCATTCTGACACAGATTAGTCGGCCCCTGAAGTGAGTCCAGCTAAAAAAAAAAATTGAACCCAAACACCTGAACTTTCAAACTGGTCCATTGATTACCTAATACTAATCAAAGTCAAATTTGAATGTTGAATCAACACTTAAAACTTAATTCACCTCTGTCTACAACTTGTCAACTTTGTGCTAGGAGGTCCTTTGACTGGGCTCTAAAATCTGACCCACTAATTCTTTGTTCTACATACTTTTACCCTTTCAAATCTTATCTCATGATGAATTCTCAATCAAAAGATATTGACCGTCAATGTTGACCTCTCATAACTACCTGCAAGAAAACATGTCAAAAAACACTAAATTGTGTTCGGATTTGACTTTGAAAATAGGACAAACTGATACTTGGGAAAATAAAAACTGGGATGTTATTTCAATGTCATGATGAGAGTATAAATCTACACTTTGGGCTCATGATGAATAACTAAGCACAAATGGTGAGCAGCCAAAGTGGGCTACTCAAATTTTGCAGACTAGGAACAATGGCAGAAAGCAATTTTTTGCAAATGGAATTGACTTGGGAAAGTGTGCAAACAGATTTATCAAGACTTAAAAATTGGCACACTTGAAGTATTTTTAGAGTACAAGACAGTGGTACAATCCATTTGATCTCACCTATCATGGATCTCAGGTTATGACATCACAAATAGGGGTACTGGTCAATTTGGTCCTTTTGACACCAGTAAAAAGTTAGAAATTACATTTGGAATTGGATTTGAAAATTGATCAAGCGGATTTGTTATGAGCTCAAACTTGACACATAACAAGTCTCTGACCTCCAAAATGTAAGACAATATGAATTTTCTCATTTGGGTCAATTGGTCAAAAGTTACAACTCGTCAAATAGGGCTTCTTAGAATTTAAACAAATTGGATCAGCATGACAACATTTAAAGACCAACTTTTAGGGATTCAAAACCTAGTCAAACAGATTCAAAATGATTCAAAATCTAAAACATAGGCTCTTAGATATGGATGCTAAACACTCCCAAAGCAGCAAGTCATGAAATATTACTAGGTGCGAGATATTCAATGACAAATATAGCCTTCTATCACTATTTGACACTAGGGTGAAAATGTAGATTTAGCAATTGCTCAAAACGGGATCTCACGGAATGGCTCAGAATAGTAGTTTAACTTCATGTAACACATAGATGCACTAAATGAAAGGTGTTAGAAACATTAAACACCTCACAAGACTCAAAGGTACAGCCAGGTACAAACTCATTAAATTTACATCCATGGGGCTTGATTTTCTCAATGGTACTCAAAATTGGGACTTCAATTTTGAGTCCCAACACACTCTTTGCCCCAATTTAGCTTAGCACATCATTGATACAAGTAACTTCTACTTCATCTACCAAGTTGTAGATTCCTTCTTTATCTACCTAGTTGAGTACTTCAGTTTTGACTTATCTAATTTTAACTTCTTCAATTTTTAGTACATTAGTGGTAAGGACACTAGCTTTGACTACTTCAGTTTTGGGTACTACAATTTTGTGCACATTAGTTTTGGATTCTTCAAGTATTTCTGTAAATATTCCCTTAGTAAAATATTAGTTTTTACTACAAGCCCAAGTATGTCTACTATTGTTTCCATTCCAAATACAAAAGCAATAAGTGCAAGGACAGTTGAGCCTAAGGTTCAACCGAGCACAAAATTTTTGGGGAAAGGAAAGGGGATAGAAGAAGACATTGATTTAGAAGAGGAAATATTAATCCTTGATTGGGATATCTACAAGCTTACTCTAGACCAAATGTAGACATTTGGTGAACTCCTCCAGAAAAAGGCTAAACAAGAAAGACTAGGAGAGGAGAGAGATAAAGAGTATAAGATAATTGAAGATGCCAAGAACATTTTGTCAGAGGCAATAGGAATGGAGAGTAATTCTTCTCAACCTATTTTATATTAGCTAGTAGAAGTAGTCTATAAATTGAATGAGGACACTGATGGATAAGATAAGCTAGTGGAAAAGGCTAAAAAGAAATTCAATAATAAAGTGTTGGAGAACATTGCTCAACAAATAGCCATTTATCAAGTAGAGCTTTCTACAATTTTGGTCAATCTTGAATCATCTTGTTCAAATGTGTCATCACTATTTGGGAAACTATGTGATGTCTCTAAGTTTGCAAAGGAAATAAAGGACAAATTGTCCAAAATAGATATAGATCTAAAGGCTAGTGCTTAGCAACTACAACTTGACCCTAGTTCAAGCTTTGCACATTTCAAGAAAATCAAATTTTTGTTAGACATGCAAGTTGAATTGCTAAAAGAAGAAGCAAGTATTAGATCAACATTGATTGACATACAAAATATGATCCTTCTAAACATGGATGTAATGCAAAAACATATTGTATATTAATAAACTCTAATCCATGATAATAACTTCTTTATTGCAGACCATATGATTGAACTATCAGCAAAGGTACAAATTGCACTTCATACATGCAAGGTCCTACAAGAAAATTAGAATAAAACCTTGGCAATCATTCTCAAAGTACATTCTAAATTCTTATCACATTTTGGTGTTTCTTTGTAAATAAGTTAGAATAAATCTTTGGCATTACTATAAAAAAGGGGGAGAGACACATAGTATGAGGAGAAAGATAGAAGATAGTATGGTGGAGAAACATGCTATGGGGAAGAGCTTGTAACAATTGTGGAATGATTAGTAAGACATGCTATAATAGCAAAAGATGTATAGTATAGTGTATATAACTTACAAAATCAATTTTAAAAAATCTCAAAAATAGTATACTTTGCCGAGCTAGTATCATTTGGTGATGAATACAAGGCATTCAATTTTGGCTAATAAGTGTTTTTGTCACTAATGCCAAAGGGGGAGATTGTTGACATATTAGTCAAGTTTTTTATTAGTGACACACACTTATTTAGATTGTGTATAGCTACCAAGCTTATTGAATAGTTGATAGTGTTTGCCATGTAATTTAGTTGTCACTGAGTTCTACAATTGCTACCGAGTCCTTTGGACAAATCCCCAAGTTTACTGAGCAGATTCGGTTAGTGTAAAGTCTAGCAATTTAAACCATGCATTTTATTATATGCTAAGTTTATCAGTGGTTACCAAGCATTGCAATACTTACTGAGTTTGCAATTCATGTGATGCAAAGCCAATGTTAACCGAGCTACTCTATGCTAACTAAGTGATTTAGTGTTTGCCAAGTTGCACAATATCTACCAAGTTATTAGTGCAAACTAAGTTCAAGACTACTTGAAAGTGATCAATATAGACCAAGCTTCTACGTCTACCTAGTGCATGACAATGTTGAGCATTGATTGTGGATGTCGAGTATCAAAACCTCATTGAGTCAGTCTTTAGAATTAGAGTGTCTTCATGTGGGCTAACTTTGTAATATTTGTGTTAACTTGTATCATGACCAACATTTTGTAAGGAAACTCGGGTGCAGAAACAACTTCCTACACTAATCTCTTAAGAGAAGTATGATGCAAATCCTATTAAAATCTTTTACACTTATAGATTCAATATCATGTAAACAACAATATTTCAGAAAACCAAGCATAAAGAAAATATATAGAGAAAGAAAAACATAACACAAAGATTTTTTGGTGGGGAAAAACCTTTCGGTAAAACAACCCCACCCCTCCAAAATTTGCACAATGTATTATCTTCAACACAGGGTTACAATACACTTGTAATGCAAGTTCAACAGTGACAACAGAAGACTCTAGTACCAACTTGCAGTACCAACAATACACTTTTTTGCATCCCACCTCTTTGCAACCCTAAAAATGCTTATAACATGCGCTTCACTTTTAGGGCTACTCCCAAAGGTAACTGTATTATGGTTTTACCATTCTCTGAGAAAATAGGAACCCTAAAAAAAAATTTGTGGCGATGCCCTGAACCCCACTATTAGGGTAGAGTGTATGGTACTAGAATTTATTAGTTGCCACATATCTTCCCCTGTCATTGAATCTTCCTAACATAGCTCTTACGTGTCATAGGAATCTGTCATAATCGTTTTAGCTATGATCTCCTTATACACAATTTAAGATGCTGACACATCAACATTATTTGCAAGAAATACATTTTACAAAACAAATAATAATAATAGGAATCATTGAAGGTTGAGACACCTTATTCCTAACATTCTCCCACTTGTCGAACACCTTGTAAGAGCAACAAGGACATAACAGGAACTAATTGCTATAGGCCAAAAGGCCCATAGACTCCAAACACCATCTAAACTTCTCAGTGCCCATTGGTTTCATTAATGCATCTGCAACATTCTTCATAGTATCTACCTTCTCCAAATTTACCTTTACATCTTCCACCATATCTCTAACAAAGTGATACTACACATCAATGTGCTTTGTTCTTGCATGGAAAGTTGGATTCTTTGCAAGGTAAATAGTGCTCTAACTATCACACCAAATAGTAATCTGTTCTGCATCAACACCAACATTAGAACACAATATCTTAAGCCAAATGGATTCCTTACAAGAATGAGTAGCAGCCATGTACTCAGCTTCTGTAGTGGATAAAGCAACCACAGGTTGTTGCTTTCTCATCCAACTGATGGCACTACCAAACATAGTGAACACATAAGCACTGGTGGATCTCCTGTAGTCAATATCACCTACCCAATCTGAATCCACAAACCCATGAATACAAACTGAATGCAGAGATCCAGAAGAGTTACCATGATAACATATGGAGTAATCTGATGTACCCCTCAAATATTTGAATACTCGCTTAACTGTATCCCAATGTACCCATCCAAGATTAGCCATAAAATGACTCAAGACTCCCACTTCTTGGGCAATGTCTGGTCTAGGACAGACCATAGCATACATAAGATTTCCAACTACACTAGCATAAAGTACTCTACACATGTCCTCCATCTCACTAGGATATTTTGGACAATCATCTATAGATAACTTTGTTCCCACAGGAATAGGAACACATAGTGGTCTACAAGTTTCCATGCTGAACTTGTCCAACATAGACTTCACATACTTACTCTGACTCAACCAAATTTTTTTGTTAGACCTGTCTCTACTGATTTCCATACCCAAGATGTACCTAGCTACCCCAAGATCTTTCATCTCAAACTATGCTGACAACTGAGATTTAAAATCATAAATCATACCCTTACCCTTCCCAAACAACAACATATCATCAACATATAATGCGACAATAAGAAGGTGATCATTTTCAACTCTGAAATAAACACAATGATCTAATTTCGATCTTACAAATCCAATTGACAACACAAAGGCATCAAACTTAAGGTAGCACATCCTAGGAGATTGCTTCAAACCATATAGAGATTTCTTTAATCTGCAAACTAAGGATTCTTTAACTTTAACAATGTAGTGCTCAGGTTGTGACATATAAATCTCTTCCTCCAAATCACCATGCAGGAAAGTTGTCTTCACATCCATCTATTCTATCTCTAAATCATATGATGCAGAAAGAGATAAAAAAAGTCTAATAGATGTCAACTTTGCAACAGGAGATAATATTTCACCATAATCTATTCCCTCTACCTGTGAATACCTTTTTGCAACCAATCTAGCTTTATGCCTTTCAACACTGCTATCTGCACAAAATTTATTCTTGAACACCCATTTATAGCCAACATATTTTCTCCCTTTAGGAAAAGGTACAAGGTCCCAAGTTTTGTTTTTCTCTAATGAATCCATCTCATCATCCATAGCCTTAATCTAGGAACCTGCATCTTCCATGCCCAAAGCCTCTTTCATAGATCTAGGCTCATCAATGTTAGTAATCAAAGCAAAAGCAAAATTGGAATCTAACATAGAATAACCAAACCTTTCTGGTTGCTTTCTTTCTCTCATGGATCTCTTCAAGGGCTATGGTTGAGGTTGCTCTTACTCTTCTTCTAAACTATCAGATCTGCTAGAGCTCTCCTCATCATTAGACCCAACACGGTCTCTCTGTTCAGTCTTCTTAGGGGTAGGAGGCAACTGAACAACATCTTTTTCCTTTTCTTTTTCATCTGGTTGTAGCACAATAGGAGAAGATGTTAGCTCTCTAAAAATAAAATTTCTACTATACAACACCTTACTACTCACAGGATCCCAAAGCTTGTATCCTTTCACACTAGCACTTTACCCAATGAAAATACATTTAACAGCTTTGTTTTCCAACTTAGATCTTTTCTCCTTTGGAACATGTGCATAAGCTTCACAACCAAAAACATGAAGATGTCTAATTAAAGGCTTCTTACCAAAACACACCTCCATGTGTGTATTACCAATAAGGGCTGATGTAGGAGATCTGTTAACCAGATAGCAAGCAATGGCCATAGCTTTGACCTAAAATCTTTGTTCTAAACCAGCTCCACTAAGCATACTCCTAGCCTTCTCCATTAGTATCTTGTTCATTCTCTCCATAACTCCATTTTTCTATGGGGTATAAGGAGTTGTCTTATGCCTCTTGATACCTTATTCTTTATAGAACTCTTCAAACTCTATTGAGCAAAACTCACAACCATTGTCAGTTCTCACACACTTAATCTTCTTACTAGTCTGATTCTCTACAAGGGCTTTAAATTCATTGAATCGACTAAAGACTTGTGTCTTACTTTTAAGGAAATAAATCCATGTCCTTCTACTATAATAATCTATGAAAGATACAAAAAATACAGACTTGGAGATTGAAGGAACTTTTACAGGACCAAAGACATCAGAATGAATGAGATCCAAAACATCATAAGATTTGTGAGAACTAGAGTAAAATTGAACATGATTTTGTTTACCATAAACATAGTGTTCACAGAAGTCAAACTCAATATTGCAATCATTTAACCCCTCAATAAGATTTTTATTTTTCAGGGTTCTGAGACCCTTTTCACCAATGTGACCAAATCTCAAATGCCACAACATTGTCTTTTCTGTAGGAAGCTTACCTTCCAAAGTGTTTGCATTTCCATCGAAACTAATAGCCACAGTATTCTTCACTTCTTGTTCAGATGGTGATGATGAAGAACTATTACATAGAGGAATACATGCATCTAGCCGAAATAAGGTACCTCTCCTAGTACCCTTTGCAAGCACTATCAATCCTCTCATCATCTTGCATCCTTCTTTCGAAAAAACAACTTGCACACCTACATCATTTAGCATACTTAAAGATAATAGGTTTCGTGCCAAACTTGGAATGTACATAACTCCATTGATTCCCTTTACTCATCCATCAAGAAATTTGATAGTGACCCTTCTGTGTCCAACTATCTTTAGGTGGGAATCATCACCCAAGTACACCTTTCCATCATCGAAGTCTTCACATTTTGAGAACTAGTTTCGATGAGAGGTCATGTGAAAAGATGCACTCAAGTCAACCAACCACACATCATCAAATGCATGGGCTACCAAAGCTACGATGAATGCATTGCCATCTTCTTGAGATCTTTCTGATGTTGAATTTGAACCTTTCTTCTTCTTCTTTAGCTCTTTGCAATCTTTACAGAAGTACCCAAGTTTATCACAGTTCCAACATTTTGCCTTAGACTTATTGGAAGTCTTTGACTTCCCACAGGATTTGGATCTACCCTTATTGTCAGACTTATTGTCATTTTTCTTCCCTCTTTTCATGGATCTCCCATGAATAGCAAGGGCTTCTTTTTTTGAAACAGAAGCCTTTCTCCGCATCTCCTCTGATAGTAGCAAAGACACCACATAATCCATTTTGAAAGTGACTAATGTACTTTCGAGAGCCATCACAAGATGGTCCCATGAATCCGGTAAAGAATACAAAAGTGTGTAGCAACAATCCTCCTCCTCTAACTTGACACCAGCTGATGTCAACTATGCAGCCAATAGATTAAATGCATTTAAATGATCTGTTAAGGATCCACCTACCTCCATTTGTAGAGAGTACAACTTCTTCCTTAGGAACAACTTGTTCACCAAAGATTTGGCCTGATACATAGCCTCAAGTCTTTCCCACAAACTATATGTGGTATTCTCATCTAGAACATTCAGAAGAACTGCATTAGTTAAACAGAGTCTTATGAGACCCTTAGCTTTACAGTCTTTGATATCCCAATCTGCTTGAGTTATAGTTGCTGGTATTGTAGCATTTGAAGTCACTTCCCATAGGTCATGATCTTCCAACATGTCTTCCTTCTTGAGTTTCCACAACTTGAAATTAGTGCCATTAAATTTCTCCACTTCCATTCTTCCATATGATGAACTCACCATCTCAATCTATAAATAAAATTCAGAATGCTCTGCACAAGACTCCCACTCAACTTGAGATTAGCTCAAAAAACCCTACCCAAAAACTAAGATCAAAATTTGATCAGGCTTTGATACCACTTGTAAGGAAACTCAGGTGCGGAAACAACTTCCTACACTAATCCCTTAAGAGAACTATGGTGCAAATCCTATTAAAATCTTTTACACTTACATATTCAATATCATGTAAACACCAATATCTCAGCAAACCAAGCATAAATAAAATAGATAGAGAAAGAAACACATAACACAAAGATTTTTCAGTGGGGAAAAACCTTTCAGTAAAACAACCCGACCCCTCCAGAAATTGCACAATGTATTATCTTCAACATAGGGTTACAATACACTTGCAATGCAAGTTCAACAGCGACAACAGAAGACTCCAGTAGCAACTTGCAGTACCAACAATACACTTTTTTGCATCCCACCTCTTTACAACCCTAAAAATGCTTATAACTTGCACTTCACTTTTAGGGCTACTCCCAAAGGTAACCGTATTAGGGTTTTACCATTCTTCGAGAAAATAGGTAGAGTGTATAGTACTCGAATTTATCAGTTGCCACATGTCTTCACCTATCATTGAATCTTCCTAACATAGCTCTTACATGTCATAAGAATCCATCATAACCATTTTAGCTATGATTTCCTTATACACAATTCAAGATGCCGACACATCAACATTATTTGCAAGAAATACATTTTACAAAACAAATAATAATAATAGGAATTATCCAAGGTTGAGACACTTTATTCCTAACACATTTTGATTATGCAATTTGGATTGGTATATATATGCAATGTATTGTACCATATCAATGTAATTGGTAATGTGAATGTAGATGCAAACAGTTCAAGTTATGAATGCAACAAAAAAAGAGTGAATTATAAAGGCCATAATAACATAAGGAGCAATAGAGACATATAAATCATAGAAAGGTGATTAGTACACAAAAGAATCTCTTTCAAAAAATTTAGTTACAAATCAGAGATCTACTACTTCTTCATCCTAACAGGTGAACTAGTAAAAATTCTTTAACAAGGTAGACCTAATAGTCTTTCATAAATCTCTTTACCGAGTGTATACTTAATTATATATTTATAAATCCTTTCAAAAGGTTGACCTAGTAGTCCTTATTGCTCCTAATAGGGTAGATCATTAGAAGTGATCAATGTAAGCCTTAACAAGCCAACTTTATCCTATAATACTAAAGTTTGTGGGTATTATCCCCACCCTAGTTTTACTTTCTATTTGGAAGATTTCTAGGTCACCAAATCTTTTTGTTTTAGTGTTATGAATGCTTTTAGTTTCTTATGCATGTAATTAGATCTGAATTTATATGATGGATAAATGCTAATTGAATGATTTGATTAAATGTTGAAATTTTTGAAGTTTTTAAAGTTACTGATTCACCCCTCCCCTCTTAGTAACTTAGCTTAGTCTTGAATATTTTCAATAGTAAACATGAACAATTATAATGTGTTTCTTGTAGACTTTGGTAGTATGATTGTAGGGTTGTGCATGATTGTGTCAAGAATGTGTTTACTATTGAAAAAAGTAGCATGAGATATTTTCTAATTTCTTTATAGAATGAGGAACTCAATAGGAGACACCTAAGTATTGGTAGCCAAGTTGAGTTAAGGGATTCAAAGAAGGTTAGAGATCAACATGAAAAAAATACTTGTAGCACATCAAGGATGGATGAAAAGAATCAGAAGAAGAAAAAGGGAAAGAGTGTACAAGTTGAGGACTTGGAGGATATTTATGTGAAGAATCAATTTGGGATTTATATGTTGAATCTCATAAGATGTTCTTCTAGCTACTGAGAACATCTTTTAAAACCTAGACTATCTAATGTAAGAACATCATTGGTTCACTTATAATACTGCATGTTGGAGGGATTTTGGCTTTAAGATATAGACTCAGTCACCAAAGGAGTGGTGATTAATCATTGTTGGGCATACTTTTGGCT
This sequence comes from Cupressus sempervirens, assembly GCA_028749045.1. Lineage (NCBI taxonomy): Eukaryota > Viridiplantae > Streptophyta > Pinopsida > Cupressales > Cupressaceae > Cupressus > Cupressus sempervirens. Next base: position 68,186,236 of record CM053783.1, read on the forward strand.
AATGAGGTTGATGGACACAAGGAGCTTGGCATACTATATGCAGCTCAATAGACACTAGGAGCTCAACATACTCTGTGGATCTTGGCATGTTAGGGGACCTTGGCATTTCATATGGTTTAGTTGATGCTTGGCTTGGTTTGCTCTAGTACTCAACTTTTTCTTGGTTCTTGGTTCTTAGTTCTTGTTGAATTGTCTTTGAGACAACTTTTAGCATTTAATTTATGTATGGGTATTTAATTTATGTTGTAGATGACTTGTGGCTCAAAATATATTTAATGTAAGGGATTTAATTTAATTTTTAATGAACTAGGCCAACTTGTGGCTTAATTGGGTATAAGTAGGGGTTTTTCTGGAGTCTTTACACATTATTATGATCATCCATCTTGGAGAAGAGGATGAAGGATAGATTCAAACTTTGAAGAGCTAGTAGCTACAACTTGAGAACTAAAGAATTGCTTAGTGGACTTGAGGTTACACATGTGGATTCTTCTTGGTGTTCTTATCCAATTGTGGGCCTAGACTAGTTGGGATTGGGATTGTAAGTTCGATCTTGTGGGATCTTGTAGAACATATATTGTATTGTTTTTTGTATTTGGCCTTAACCTGAAAGGCCTTAAATCCAGGCATATTGCATTTAATCAGTTATTTTTACGAATAAAGAGTTGTGATTTGGTATTACATCTTGCATTATTGTTGCATTGTTGTTGTCTTTCCCCTATCTAGTTATTTTTTGGGGGCTAGGGCATCTTCTTTGGGGATTCTCCCACCTTGCACTACATTGGTCCTTAATGTTTCTATCTACACATGTGGTTTTGAAAGAAAAATTTGGTTTAATTAATGTGTATATCTACAAAAATATTGGGCATGGTGTACTTAATGTTTATATCTACACATATGGTTTTGAAAGAAAAATTAAGTATACTTAATGTGTATATCTATAAAAATATTGGACATGCACTTAATGTGTATATCTACACATATGGTTTTGAAAGAAAAAATTGGTGTATTTATGCCTCATCATTTTGATTTTGTTCAAGGGAAGCCCATCAATGGTAATAGAAAACAAGAATGCATTTTATAAGAGTTTGCAACTGTTCAAAAAAATTAATGTTTTATAAGAAAATAGACCTAAAGAATTGTTAGCTTAGAAGAAAGAACATGGTGTTGAAACAATATAGAAAGTGCCTGACATGAGAGGTCCTCAAGTGAGGGTGTTGATGAATCTTGAAAACTTGAATGTTGAAATTAAAGCTATCAAGGATCAAACACCTATGCCAAAGTTACAACACAATGTGAAGTTTATTTTAGATATGGTAGAGGTTTATATTTAGAACTTTGATCAAAAATTAAGGTATGAGAGAGACTCTGTGGCAATATACCAAAAGGAGAAGGAGTGGCTTTAGAAAGAGATTGCATAGTAGAAACTATAGCTAGGAAACATAGAGGATATTATGGGAGCACTCAATAGAATCTAGGAAGTGTTGTGATAGGTACTATGACATTGGAGTCACTTGCAAGTTTCTTTGAGAATGTATACTCCAAATATTAGGAGGACTATAAGTTGTGCAATTTTCCATGTTAGGGAGGTGATCACACCTAGTTCATCCTGATGACTTTGAATTCCTTAATCATGATCTTGGGTTCTCAAATTAATTTCCAAGTCATTTGTGCCTTAGGGACCTATTTGATCATCATTTTAAAGGGCCTCAATGTCAACCACAAAATTTCTCTCAATATTTTATTCTTTACTTTCATTAGAGGGGAAATTTATCTTTTTTTTACTTGGACAGAAGGGTGAGAACCTTGAACTTGAACTTCTTGTGTTCTCTAATTCAATCACAACTTGTGAAACCATCTTTCTTTTTTACCTTTGCTTATTTTGAGGTGGCCCCTTTTCCTCTATCCCCTTCCTCTTTATTCCTCTTGTTTGTAACTCCTTGGAACTCCCTCCATTCTTCTTCTTGTTTTCTTGAACATTTAGGAAGTTTTTCACATGATTCATGTATGCAAGAAAACCTAACCTATTGGGCACAAGAGTAAACAAGCACACATTAGTTGCAATAGATATATCAAGTATTCAAAATAAAATAAACACAACTAATACTATGCTTGAGTTTTGCAACTCAAAGCAACCAAAAAGCCAAGTCCTCATGCAACCTCAAACAACTCAACAAAGAAACCCATGACAGACCTTGTTGGTATGTTTTAGATTGGAGGGATGTTGGTGTGCTCTCCCAAAAAACAACTATTTGAATCCCAAAGTAAAAAAATGCAATATGAGAATGAACACTATGCTAAATGAGTGGAGAATACTTTAAACAATGGCTATGAGAACAACCATGCTTGAAGCATTCAAATGGATATGGAGGTGGATGCAAAAAAAAAAAAAAACTAATCTAACAATGCAAGATGAGATGAAATCTATCAACTACCAAGAGTTGGAAACAATGCAACTATGAAAATCACTAAAAAGCTCTAATACCAAACTAACATTATAACAATGCATATGAGGGAGATGAAAAATGCTTGAGACAAGGGCTCTATTTATAGGCTTGAGAGAGACCTTGGTGAGGTGGCATCTATGTGGTATCCACATAGGTGTCACAAGGGAGACATGTAAGCAAGTCATGCAATTGGTCAACATTCAAAGTTTGCTCACACATGTGTGAGCAAACTTGAATAAAAGAGTGGGGGAGAAAGGTGAAAGAGGTGTGGAAGGCATGAGGGGTGTGGGAAGTGTGAGGGTTCCTCACACATGTGTGAGCACCCACTTATGATTAAAAGTGGGTTTAGAAAGGTGTTAAGTGGGATTAAGTAGTGGGTAGGCTTAGAAGAATGAAAGTGATGGTTGTAGATTAGGTTTCACGCTAGGTTTAAGATTAAATTAAATAGGATTTAATTTAATCATAGGTTTAGAGAAATTAATGGAGATGGAGGGAATTAAACAAATAAAATTTATTTTAAAAGGGGATTTATGGAAAATCATGTATTAAATAAATTTAACACATTAGGGATGGAAGTATTTAAATTAAATTTAAATACATTAGGAAAATGAACTTAATTAATTTAATAAATTTAATTAAATAAGTAGAAGAATATGATCAATATAATTAATTATAATTTCAAAGGAAATGTTAAATAAATTAATATAGTGTTTGGGACAATTTTAAGCATCTACATTTTTCCCCTCTTTGATGTGATGTCGGGATGACATTATATCAAAGAAAAGAAATATATAGGTTGCCCCAAAAAGGATAGGAGTTCTAGGGGTGGTGTCAAAATGACAACAGAGGAGGAGGGTGTCCCCTTGCAAAAATTGTGCAAAAAATAAAATTTTGGGCAATTTTTGTGAAAAGGTCTTTGGAAGAAAGGAAATGAGAAGAAAAGGGGATAAATGAAGACTTTGTATGACTTGCAGGGAAAAATAAGGGGTTAACACAGCTCGAAAAGGACACGAGCTCAAAAAGGGGCCTTGGAGGGAGTATATAAATCTTCAAGGGCTTAAGGAAGGGTCATTTGCACACCTAGAGAGCAAAAAAGTAGAGTGAAAGATGGACTCTATCGAGTGATTGTAGCTTGGTGAGCACATCTGAGAGCACTAGAGATCGACAAAGATGGGCCCACCAGTGAGTCGACTAACCTGCTTTGTTGCTTTTTTATTTTGGTAGGATAGAGAGCATTTATTATGCTTTAAATAGGCCAAAAATGAAGTTGGGGTAGAGATGACAGTCTCTACATTGTTGTTTGCACAGACAACAAAACAAAGACCACAAGGTCTGCAAAGATGATAGGAACCATACTGTCATCTATGCAAATGATAAAAGGGGAAAAGGGGGTCTACAAATATGATAGTCTACATCCTATCATTAGCACAAATGAAAAAGAGGGCAAAATTGGGGCACAGATGACAATCTCCCATTTGTTGTCTCTACAAATGAAAAAATAGTAGTCGTCGATGGGAAATTAGCATCTGTGTAGCCACTAGAGATAATGAAAAGGTGTCTCCATAAACTATTGTTAGCACTAATTGACGTCTACACCAATCAACATCTCCATGAATTGGAATCTATGAAAATCAACTTCAATTTGAATCAACATTTGTGTTGATTGGGACAAATTGGCAAAGGGTAGGAGAGGATGCCCCATACAAGGGTGGTCATAAAGTAAAGGAAACTGACCATCTGCATGTCTATACTATAGGAGGAGATGGTAGTATTTTAGTTACGGGAGCACTATCCTCTGACCATGGTGCTAGAGGAGAAACTGACAAAGGCTAAGTGGGGACACATTCATCTATGTGTACTAGAGCATGTGCATGAGTGGCCTAACCTTCAAGCTCATTCAACATAGTTTTCAGTGCTAATAGAGCAATGGCATACTTCGACATCTAGCTTTCATCTACCTACTAGCGAGGTGGCAATGATATTTCTTAATGTGTGGCATATTCTACGAGTGCCCATTCAGGGGATGTATCCTATGAATGTGCTAGAGGGTGTAGATCCCTTTCTATGGGAGTGCTTTAGGAGGTGATGATAGAGGCTGCCTATTCAGAGAACTTGGTTCACATGGAGGGAGGCACTAGAGCAAAGATTGCCCCGATTGGCCATATAACTAGCATCACTTATTTGGAGGATGGTGCTAGATCGTGCTAAGAATGGATTTCTTATTGGATGGACATGGGTGCTTAGCACCCTACTACAAGATGATGGTGTAGTGTACTGCTAGGGCTAGACCATTCTGGTGGAGTTATACCATGATCTACACATGTGTGCCTACAAAACACAAAGGACTATGGGGTTAGCATTGACACTACTATGATCATGGGAGCACATCAGCATCACATGGTCGATTACTAGATTGGAGACCAGATAGCCTAGGGAGCCTTTTGCATGCAGGTATAGGCCACCCATCTAGTATACCTCCACAGAGTTAGTAGGATTTTGGTGCAGGTGCCTAGATGAGATCATTATGTTTGAGTAGACCCCTTATGATGGTATAGAGTGATGGGGTAGCATATTGGCAGCTAGCGAAGAGGATGACTTAGAGGATCAGAGGTATCTTTAGTATACATAGACAAACTATTGGCTCATTGGGAGTCCATGCACATCATTATGAGATATATGCCCTCTAGGGTGTGGAGGTTGTTTGGTAGGGTATAGGATGTAGTTCTTGATAGGTTTCTATACCCTATGGTATCATGAGAGCACAATAGGTTATGGGGTCATGGGACCAACCTAAAATTGGTGAGGATCTCCTAGTGATCTATGCAGCTAGTGCCCTAGGTTCATGATTAGGATACAAGTGATGTAGGGATAACAACAGCTTACACCTAGTGGTGGATAGCACACCAACCAGTCCATTTGATAGTACCTAGAGCACCATCACCAGTAGAGTAGACATAGGGAGAAGGTGATGGCATAGGGGATGGGGGATAGACAGTGATGAGTCCACTACTAGCACAGGGGGCGCTAGAGGGGCCACAAGGGTGTAGAGCCCATGCAAGGAGGGCACCAACACAAGGGCCATCATAGGGGTAACAAGTACAGGTGTTGCCAGGACCACATGTATAGGTGCTACTAGGACCACAAGTATATGGGCCACCAAGGATAGAGGATGAAAATACGATCAAGAAAAAGTGGGATAGCCTCCAGATGGAGGTTGCCTGACTCTAGGGTGAGACACAAGTAGAGCAAGCATGGGTAGATAGTGCACAATAGGCCCTGGCGGCATTACAAGCAGAAGTGTAGGCATAGAGGGCTAGGACAAATAGTGTATAGGAGCCTTTGGTATCCATATAGGCATAGATTGATGTTAGTGAATTTTTTGACTTTAGGATAGAGGAGGACATTGAGGAGCGCATAGACATAGAGGTCCTCTAGCAAGAGGTGGTGACACTATGGGCAAAGCAGGACACCCATCAAGCCCACCTGGATGAGTATCATAGGCAGTGAGACATAGCCAAGTAGGTGGTGTAGCCTAGGGCAACTGTGATGATTATGCAGGAGGTGATGGTAGCTCGTCAAGTAGAGACACAAGCAGTTTGAGAGGAAGCCTATTGCAGGTCCTTATATCATGATGTTGTGCCTACTGACTAGTGGTAGCCATATTTTAGGCAACCTCTAGCTCATGGACTACAGGAGGTAGGGACAGATTAGAGTAGTCTATGGGATAGCACTGACCTCCATGAGGCGAGGTTATAGGGGAGACTGGGCCCTCATAGCTTTGCTTCTAGATTTTGTACAATGAGTAATTTTGATAGAGGTACAAATCTAATGGGTTTTTGATGATGCATATGTACACGATGATACTACATTATTTTTTTGTATATGGACTATACAGACATTTATTCTTTGATATATATGACATGATTCAATGGGCCTATGTGTACATGTATGATTATGATTATGCATATGATATCTATGATGTGGATACTAACATTTGTGATGCAGGATGTCTATGATGTGATGTTGCCCATGATTTATATATGATGCCTAATGTGTGTATGATGCAGGTTCGATGGTGACTATGAAATGTATGCATTATGTTATTTTTACATTTATGGATGCACTATATGCATTGTGAGATGATTTTATGATGTATATGCCACTAGATATAATGATATTTAGAATGGATTAATGTAATGAACTAATGATGCAATCTAATAATGAATAAAATGCCTAATGTAAGATGAATGTATCCTAAAATAAATGCAAAGTGAAATTTTCAAACATACAATGAAATTATGAAAATGTAACATGAATGAACCTAATGAATGTTCATGTGTCAAAACTCCTCACATGTAAGAACCAAGTAGCGTAGAATAGGAGGGGGGAAATAAATAGGACCCTTGTCTCAAGCAAGGCTCAATGAAGCCCTATACTACATGAAACCTAACTACATGATACCAAGGGATTCAATTGTGTTTATATGAAAGAGCACACCTTAGTTTGATTTTGCAAAAGAGTTTATGCATTATATGCTATAGAAGCATAAATGACATAGCTCTTTTGCGTGGACTAGAGACTTTAGAACAATATGTGTAGGTTGCATAATTATGATGGAAAAAATGTCATATATGCCCTGAAGAGGTCTTGGTACACCCAAAGTCTTTTTAGGGATCATTGGTGGAAAGTGTACTAACCCATTGCCCCCATTGTACAACACATAAACAAACCTGAAGCTAAAACATATGTATTAAAGACTCAAAAATAGATCATACCCAAAAAAACATGTGTAGTCAATGAGAGTGATTCAAGTACAACCAAAATATGGAAGATCAAGGTGTACCATAAAAGGCTTCCACTAACACACAAAGTGAAATCAACCAAAAAGAGACCTCGTGACCAAGTAGTCATTCAGTCCATAGTTCCTGCCAAGAACCTTAAAGCCTAAAGGTGAATGTCATGATGACACATATAGGAAGGATCCATCCTATGCAAGTTTGTTTTATTTGATGTTGGTTATCAAAATTTGTTTGGTGGCAAGGGCTATGAAAAGAACAAGTTTCCTAGATCATTAAGTCTCAAAGGTGATGTTGTTTAAGTCCTGTTGTAGTCACTATTGTGGGAAAAGCTCAGTGTAATGGGATTTGAACAAGCACTCAATGGAAAAATGCCTTATAGACTGGAGGTCTTTGGAAAAAATGCAAGTGAAATGAAGCCTTGTAGACAAGAGGTCTTTGTATTAGATGCACAAAAAGCATAAGCTAGATAGAACTTTGCACAAACAAGAAGGTGAAATAGTGGAATGGAGTGAAGTGAAATAAGCCTAATAGATAATGAACCAAAATGCTTTTTTCAAGAACTTTTGCTTCATTTTAGTATTTTTTTAGGAACATTTTTTTTTTTTTTTCTAATTTTTTTGATATTTTTGTATTTTTGTGGGACTATAACAATATTATATAGGAACTACAAGACTCGAGCATAGAACCGCTTGAGATGTTGGATATTTATAGGCTTAGGGAGTTGATCTCCCTTTAGAGTGGCAATCTGATATGCCCCAGAACCATATTTGGCTGTAATGATAAACAGACCAAACCAATTAGCTTCAAATTTTCCTTTCCTTTCACAGTTCTAGAGATTCTTCATATTATGCTACAAAACTAAGTCACCCACCTCAAATTCCCATGGCTTGACCTTTTTGTGATACTAAAGCTGAAGGTGATTTTGATACACATTTAGGTGGTTTAGGGAATTGGGGCATCTCTCATCGAGGAGTTGCAACTTGTGCAAGCGAGAAATTAGTATTCTTCTTCACACATCAAATTCTTGAGAGAGATTCTGAGGGAAGGGAGCTCAAATGTATGCAAGAAAACCTAACCTATTTGGCACAAGAGTAAAAAATAACACATTAGTTGCAATAGATATATCAAGCATTCAAAATAAAATAAACACAACTAATACTATGCTTGAGTTTTGCAACTCAAAGAAACCAAAAAGCCAAGTTCTCATGCAACCACAAATAGCTCAACAAAAGCACCCATGTGAGTCCTTGTTGGTGTGTTTTAGATTGGAGGGACGTTGGTGTGCTCTCCCAAAACATAACTATTTGAATCTTAGAGTAAGAAATGCAATATGAGAATGAATACTATGCTAAATGAGTGGAGAATACTTCAAACAATGGCTATGGGAATAGCCATGCTTGACAACATTAAAATGGATATGGAGATGGATGCAAAAAAAAAATCTAATCTAACAATGCAAGATGAAATAAAATCTATCAACTACCAAGAGTTGGCAACAATGCAACTATGAAAATCACTAGAAAGCTCTAATACCAAACTAACATGATAACAATGCATATGAGGGAGCTAGAAAATGCTTGAGACAAGGGCTCTATTTATAAGCTTGAGAGAGGCCTTGGTGAGGTGGCATCTATTGGAATCCACATAGGTTCCACAAGGGATACATGTAAGCAAGTCATGCAAGTGGTCAACATTCAAAGTTTTCTCACACGTGTGAGCACAGACTTAGGATTAAAAGGGGGTTTAGCAAGGTGTTAAGTGGGATTAAGTATTGGGTAGGCTTAGAAGAATGAAAATGATGGTTGTAGACTAGGTTTTAGGCTAGGTTTAAGATTAAATTAAATAGGATTTAATTTAATTATAGGTTTAGAGAAATTAATGGAGATGGATGGAATTAAACAAATAAGATTTATTTAAAAAAGGGATTTATGGAAGATTACGTATTAAATAAATTTAACGCATTAGGGATGGAAGTATTTAAATTTAATTTAATTACATTAGGAAAGTGAACTTATTTAATTAAATAAGTAGAAGAATATGATCAATATAATTAATTATAATGTCAAGGAAAATATTCAATAAATTAATATAGTGTTTGGGACAATTTTAAGCATCTAGAATTCCTTATTTGATTCTTCTAATTCTTTCAGTAGTTCATATTTCAAGGGAATTCTTTTTTTCCCTTCAACTTAGCCATCTATTGGTTTATGCATGTGCAAGTGAATGGTGTTAAACATGAATCATTGTTGTGTCAAAACTTCATCTTTGTTTGACCAATCTATAGTATGAATTGTATCCTTTCTTGTTGTGTCATGATCACCTTAGAAATAGTTTCGATCCTCCTCAAACAACTCTTGAATAAGTTATAACCTTTTTACTATCAATTTCATTGATATTTAAGTTTAAAGGTCTTTACCTTATAGTAAAAAATGGGGTTAATCCAATGATCTTCAATGTGCGATATTTCAATATGACAATTAAACCTAATCAAGGGATGACATCAATTGATGTTCAATAGAAACCAAGGCATCCTATAACACTCGAAATGGGAACATTCACAAAAATTAACTAAGTAATAGGATTTTATATTGCAACCATTGAACTGAAGAAAATGACATCACAAAAAGTAGGATATATAGAAATACTAAATAGCAAATAAAAACACTTAAAACTACCATATACATTTAGAAATTAACACGTCTATATAGGGCCATTGCTACACAATAAAAATATCTAATGTTTATGGTATACCTTGGTCTATTCAAGACATAAGATTATCATATTATTAGTGGAGACTAGATCTGAAAAGTTATCTGAAAGTAATCATTATGATTAGACTAAAATAGAGGGCTTCCTTAGAATAATCATACCATAGAAACTGATGAATCCTAAAACAATAAATAGGAAAGTTTGGAACATAACTAGGAAATAAAACTTCATAATATCATCATAAAATAGATGTAGATGGCTGGAGGAACATATCATTAACGAAAAATAGGAAAGTTTATAATATAACTAGGAATTAGAATTTTATAATATAAAATAAATGTAGATGACTGGAGAAATGTAACATTAAACCAAAGTAGTGCCAAAGAGCATATAACTCTAAATCTTCATTGTAAGTTTAACCATAAGATTTATGTTCAATTATATATTGAATAGGTGAGAAAATAAATTAATAGAAATGATTAGTTTATTCACATAAAACAAATTATGACACCAAAGAAAATTTTGTGCTAAGTTCTAACCAAACCACTTTATATTTATACATTCCATATCATACTAGTTATACTTTATATCATATTTTATTTAGAAAAAATCATACAATAATCTCATGAATGTCAATTGATGTCATCCCCTAATGTTGCATTTTCTAGGGCCATGGGAGCTTTAGTACTTCATAAGATTTTGCATCATATGGTGATGCCCAAATTAACAACAACAATAGATACTTAGGATCCTTGCATGGAAAGTATGCCAATACATGCATGGTTACATCCTTGGCTTCCATTGTTGGGCCAACATATGGAGCCTTTTTTAGCATGAATACTAATGATACTATATTGGGGGTATCCTAAGAATTGAAAGGTATTGATATGTTGTAGTCATGACTGTATTTGTCATTGATGTCAACATAGCAGTAATTTTGTTAAGATTGAGAGAATAGCAGACATTAATCTTAGGATGCACAAAAATTGAGAAAGCTTTAGGAGATTCATAGTGGATGACATGTTCTTGAGGTTGTCCTAATGACATGGTTTAAAGGACTAAGTCTTATTTGATGTTATACAAAAGTTACACTTATTTTACTAGAAGCAGTGTAGAAATAGAGCATTGCAAAATAGAGTTGTGATGATCTATAACTATCTTTCATATGAGATGTAATGAAGGTGATGCACAAATAATAGTGATATAGGATGATTGTGAGGTGATTCTAGCATGTGTTCAAGACATGGTTTAACATGTGTAAATTTTTGTATAGTTTGTGAGCCAACAGTGTTGTTGTAATTGTGAATTAAGTAATTATCTTATTTTAATTAATTAGAAATGTCTCAAGGCTGACTCAAGGAATTATTATGAAGATATAGTACAAAGGAAAGTTTTTTTCCTTATTTTTAATAGAATTGGACTTAGAGGATCAAGTAGAATGTGAATTATTAATGCATAGTGCAAGAAGCAACATAATGCTTATTGAATGTGTAAGTAATCCAAGGGATCATTGGATGCACAGTATGAGATCTGAAGGAGTAGAATTATGGTTGATAATATAGAGACAAAGGAAGGAATTACATTTTAGTTCTATTATTCTACAAGGAATAATATAGAGATATTTTGGACAGTGGATTCTTTGATCTTAACCATGAAGTTTTTTGGCCAGTGGGTCGGACTATCTTCCACAATTCCTAACAAGGACTCATATGTATCGAATGTTGTAAAAAACTCCTCCTAATAAGGTCTATCCTCTAAGAAGGAATATTTATATTAGTACATCATCTTGTGGGTACCATCCCCATTGGGGTTTTCCCTCTGATCAAGGGTTTCCCTAGTTAACATATCTGATGTTAATTATGTATGAGTATCTTTTTGTGGTTTCAATAGATATTACTCACATGGTTAAATTTGTATAAGGTTAATGTTTGTGATAATAGTTGGATAACTAATTCACACCCCCCCCCCCCCCGCACCCCTTTCTTAGTTATATTAGTGGACTATATATTCTAACAATTGGTATCAAAGCATCAGGTCCTTGAAGATAAGGACCTCTTTGGGAGATCAATGGTGAATATGTTTAGGAAGGATAGTCCAAGATTTGATGGGGCCAACTTTGATTGTTGGAAGGAAAAAATGAAGACTTATCTATTATGCAAGGGTATGAGTTATTAGATCTTGAAAAAGAGTGAGAAGACAATTGTGGAAGAAGGAAAGCTTGAAGAATTTAGTAAAGTAGAGAGATCTATTAATAATAACATGAGAGCCAGAGAAGCCCTACTATTAGCTCTTCCAAAAAATGAATACAATTAGGTAAAGACATTTTAAACTTCTCATGAAATTTGGAAAGCATTAAAAGTTACTTTTGAAGGTGATGATCATGCAAAAAAAATGAAATTGCAAAGTTGGATTTGTAGATTTCAAGATTCTAAGATGATGGAAGATGAATCTATCAAAAATTATGTAGGAAGAATATCTAAAATTGTTACAAGTATTTGATCTCTTAGTGGAACCAAACAAGATGATGAGATTATATGGAAGATATTGTAAATTTTATCACCACCATCCAAGAAAGTAGCTCAGATGATTTAGCTAGTAATGCCCTACACCAAGGATTTCACAAAGGAAACTTTTCTTGGAAGATTAGAATTTGTAGAAATAGAAATGAGACAATCTAGAGAATTAGCTAGAGTTGAGACAACTTTCAGTGCTATGAACATTCAACCTAATCTACCAATAGGTAAAATCAAAAGAGGGGACTTTTTTAGTAATAGTAGATCTAAAGAAGATAAAAAGATTAAAGAAGGAATAGCCCTTTTGGAAAGAAGAGAAAAAGATGGTAATAAAATCTTTAAATGTTGGACTTGTGATGAATATGGTCATTATGCATCTAAATGTCCTAAAAGAGAGAAAAAAATTAGAGAAAAATTTAAGCCTATAAGAGATAAGGATAGAAATTATTTATATGCTAATGAGGATGAAGAATTTGATGAAAATGATCAATGTGAAAGTAATGATGAATTAGGATTTGTGTCTATTAAGGAAGATAACCTTGATAGAGAAATTAGAGAAGAGAGAGCTCTAGTTACCCAAGTTGAGAAGAAATCAGATTGGATAATTGATAATGGATGTTCAAATCACATGACTGGTGATATGAAAAAAATTGTTAAGTTCAGAAATTATAATGGAGGTATTGTTAGAGTTGGGAACAATGTAGCCTATCATATTACATGGATTAGATCTATTGCTCTTGATGGTAAAACTAACACTGATGATGTTTACTTTTTTCATGGTTTGAAACATAACTTGTTAAGTGTTGGATAGTTGGTAGACAAAGGATATCTATTGCAATTCATAGAAAAGACTTGCATTATCAAAGGAAAAGATGGTAAGTTTATTGGTACTAGAACCAAATCCAAAGGTAATGTATTCTAGTTGAATCCTATTGAAATAACATGTTTGGTTGCAAAGGTTGACAATAGTTGGTTTTGGCATAGAAAACTTTTTCATTTAAACTTTGATAATATTGTGAAAGTTAGCAGTACATTTGCAGTGAGAGATCTTCATAATATAATTAAGCCTACTAATATTGTCTACAAGGAATGTATTTTGACTAAGAAGAGGAAATTATCTTTTCCTAGCAACAAATTCCCTACTACAAAGAAATTGGAGATTGTTCACACAGATCTGAGTGGTCCTGTAAGAACCGATGTATTCTATGCTAAAAGGTACTTTATGATTTTTATTGTTGATTTCACTAGGATGATGTGGGTATTAGTACTTAAAGAAAGATATGAAGCATTTAAGAAATTTAAGATATTCAATAATAGAGTTGAAAATGAATATGGTGTCAAGATAAAATATTTAAGATCAGACAAAATAGGAGAGTTCACCTCTAGAGAATTCAATATGTTTTTTGAAGAGAATGGAATCATGTTGTGGTTACATAATACATGTCCCATTTCCTAATAGAAATGGGGACCCCCTACTTTATTTTTAGCTTTTGGGGCCCTAGTCTAGGCTTCTAGTCATTTTTTAGGTCTCACCTAACCCCATAGTTCATGTTCTAGGCCATTATAGAGAAACCCTATTGACAAAAATCCAATTATCATAGGGGATAAGTTTAGAAGTTGCAAAATTTAAAAGGTGCACCAACACATCTATTCTAGTATGCTAGTGTGCCAAAGGAAATGTTTTATATGTGTGTGCACTGGCATGGCTATGCACCTTCGCACCTACATAGCCAAAAAAGAACCTCCACCAGGCTATATATACCATATCTCCCCTTCATTCTTCACTTCTTTCTTGTTTCCATTTTTACCTCTACCAATTCTTCAAAGCACACCTACACAACACACAAAGTCTGCTCCATCTCCTTGCCCACACTAGTCTCCAAGAATAACATCGCACTAGGTGAGGTGTGGCTCCTTCCATCCTCCAACCTACAAAACACAAGCAATGAAGTCAAAAATCCCAAGTTGGGTGCGCATTAATGCACCTTCCTAGGAATGTTGATGTGCACCCAACTTCCTTCGTAAAATGAAGGAAAGAATGAAATCAAATTTAAAACAAAACAAGACTAAAAGGAATTTTTGCAAAACCACAAAACACATAACAAAAATGTTTCAAATCCTAAGTTTAGGTGCACTGATGTGCACTCCAAACTTATCAAAAGACTAATAACTTGAAATGTTTTGCATCATGTGCAACTGTCAGGTGCACTTGTTGTGCATTTTTAAAAATACATTCTAGGTCAAAATTTGGTTTTCTCATGTTTTCAAGTAGTCTAGTTTTTAGGGTTTCTTGAATCAGTTTTAAGGCTTGATTTAATCATTGATCAGGTCTTAATTAATTCATTTTTCTTTAGTTCCAAAATAATGGGTTTCCCTTTGTGAAAATATAATGACATCTTCTTCAACTCCTTTAGGAAAGAAAATGGCACTAAAACCTATTGTGTTCAAGTTCCAAGGAGTTCTAGAAAAATTGAGCTTTCAAGATGATTAATTGGAGATAAAAGACATAGATTTGGGACACACAAATTTGAGGGAATTTCTTAAGATTTGCAACAAACCCACTGAGAGGTCTGCTATGGTCTCAACACTTATCCTATCAGGATCGATCAATGTCACATCACACCTAGTATCAATGCAATATTTGGAGCTTGTAATGACACCTGCAGAACACTTTGTCCTAGAGAAAAGGGTGGTGAAGAGTGTGACTCAAGAAATTGTACTTGATTTTTACCCCAAGAATATCAAAAAAGAATTTGACCTACCACAGGCATACTAGTTTATTAAACTTATCTATGAACAAGTAAAAAGATGGTACCGAGAACACATTGAGGAGGCATCAAAGATCATTCGATCCTCATACCTCATTGAGAAGACTCCTTTGGGCATGAAAATGGGAAAGGTTGATATGACTAGGGGATATATGGTTGAAGGCATCAAATATTCTATTATCCTATTAAGCAAAGTTATGGGTTTATCTACAATTAGGCATTTGAACAATTTTATGGTGCATTTCATTGAAATAATCAAGAAGTTTACAATGCCACTGGATATGGCCTCTACTCTAAGCCTAAATTTGTGTGAGCTGCTAGAAGTGGTGAAGAACAAAAGGAAGTTTTATATGACTTCATATTTGGTGTACTTGTTAGTTGCAAGGGCAACAAACTATCCAAGATTGTACAAGAAGGGTAGCATGCAAGATCTAAACACATGGCCTTACATTGTGTACCCTAAGTTGGTAAGGAATAAGCTCTTAGAGAAAAAGTAAAGAATGTAGAATTATGAATGATTCATTCATATTTTCCATCATCTAATTCATAGAAGGAGATTATGCAAATAGGTTATCAGAGGATGCAATAGCGCAAATAATGGTACTCAAAGCATATTACATTAAGTTCAGAACATATCTAAGGGTAGTTGGTACCACTATCAACCTGAAGAAGCATCCAAGGTACCCTTGTGATAGATTCATCCTCTTGGAGATTGCACAACAAATTGAGTCTGCATATGAGAGGGTCAGAAAACAACACAAACATTGTTGGACATGGCCTCTGACCATAGGACCTTTTCAAGTGAAACAGAAGTAGGATATTCTTTCCTTTGAGTGTGAATGGGATAAATATCCCTTGGAAGAATACAACTCTCCACAACCATGTTTTAATAACATTGGGAGCACAATATCTAATAGGTAAAGCATTCACACATGAGGAGGCCATTGAAGACCATTGGATGAATGCTACAAATGACTACAACATCTGAATAAGGGACTATTGTAGGAGGACTTTGTACTTGGTAGACAAGGCCCTAAAAATGATAATTCCCTTGAAGATATGGCAGCAAAATTTTGACAATTTGTTAGATCCCCTATTTAATAGGGATAGAATTAGCGACAAGCCTATAATGAGTGTTGAGGTTGACAGGGAAGAAAACTTAAATATCAACCATCAGGGTAGGTATGTCATTAAAATGACATAGGATTGGGTTAAGAAGCCATTTGATCTTGATCCAATACCTAAAATAGTAATCTTCCATGCACAATCCCACTCGGTTAAAGGTAGAGGGAAAAAAGTTACCATTCCTACCTTTGCAGCTTAATCTCTTGTAAGGCCTAAAACCATGCATCAACTTGATAGGCTGATAGGTTATTATAGAGCATAGAAGAGCGGAGGCCAAGGGAAGAGGAAAAGAAATTTTCCTCAAGGAGCTAAGCTAGAAGAGGGAAAAATCCATGTGCCTCAACAATAAGAAGTAAATGTACAACGACCGCAGGATATTGAGGCCACAAGATCAGATTAACCCCCAACTTCCACTAGCTATTACACCAAGCCAAATGGAGATGGAAGTTGAGATTCAAGAGGTTTATCCACCTTGGTAGATAGAAAAGGAATCCCCTTCTATGCCCCAAAAAGGAAGAAAAATCAAGACTTCAATAAAGAAAAGGCAAAGGGTGATTAGGAGGGTAGAGCCTTTCTAATTTGTCCAAGAACCAATTCCTAAAATGGAAGAAGAGGAGGATGATGAGGATAATTTACCCTTGAATAAGAGAACCTAGCTACCAAGAGCCATGAAGCAAGAAACAAGGAGAAGTTCTACTATTACACTATCATCAATCCCAAAAGAACTTCTACAAACAACTACACCAGAGGATGAAATGCATCAATTGATTGATGAGAGAGATGTGGAGGGTACTGATGTATTTAAGATGTCAAATTTTGATTTTATGCCCATAGGGAAAAAATTAATTAAGGACAAGATCAAGGATACACTGAAAAATAAGCCCCAATAGGAAGACTGGACTCAAATGCCACCAGGGTCACAAGAACTTGAAATAACTCCTTTATCCCAACCACAAGTTTCAATTATTGATAAAGGATCATCTAGCCACCTATCTCCAAGTACTAAAGAAGAGAAAATTCAAAAGGAATAGGAGGAAGAACCATAGAAAATATCAACCAATGAAGTGTTTGGGGAAGGGAAAATGGTTCAATATCCTCAGCAAGCTCCCCAAGACACTGAGGTAAGAATTGTGGGATCCACTGAAACAAAGACTACAGAAGGAGAGCCATCATAGAGGGAGAGAACCCCAGAGAGGAGTGAAAAGGGAAAAGGGATAGTAGAGTAGACTCCTTCATTCTTAAGAGGTAGGCCTTCAGTGGAACGACTCCCAAGGTGGTCATGCAAAGAAGTGATAAGAAATAAAAATCTACAATTCAACGTCGATGAAGAGGACACGATTGAGTTGATTGAGGTTCTGAGGAAACCTAAGTCCCCATCAAGAGAGGATAGAACTTTAACATTCACCAATGATGATCAAAATCAAGATTTTTTTAAGCAAGTGGTTATCCCTCCTCCTAATTTAGAAATAGAAGATTTGGGTCCACAAGATTATCAGATCAGAGAGGTTATGCTCGAGAAGCCCACATTGGATACAGCCAAGTTGATGGTTACAATGGGGATGAAGGAAGTGTTTAGAAGTTTAGAATAGGAAGGGGTAGAACTAATGACACTTTGTAGGTAGAATGAAATCCTAAGAGAATATTTAGCTAAATTTGTTGCTCCTTTAGATCCTGAACACCCTAAGGAGACTCTGAATGAAACAATTCAAAACAAAGATAGGGAGGAGTACAATTGGATCCATTTTGAATACTTGTTAGCAATGGTAGGAAATTTTTGAGGAAAAGGGCATGCTTATCATCCAAGTAAATCTAAAGCTACTTCATGCTATGTAGGAAAATGTAGAAAAAATGGTAGCAATTTTGAAGCATGATTTCAATCTTTTGGATAAAGTACATGCATGAGGTAAAGATTTATAGGTACTATAGGCTATAAAGGAGCAGAGGTACAGAATGTTTGTAGATGTATATATAATAGAGGAGTTAGATTTATTTGATGATTGGATTTAAAAGATAGCAAATAGTAATAAAGTAATGGAAACATTACATACATAGATCTATCAGCTCAAGGACCAAGCCTAAGAGAAGATTTTGCAAGCAGAGAAACATTATAGTGATGCATGTCTTGACATTTTTGAAGAAAATACATGGGAGAAGCTAATTGCAACTAAGGTAGTAGTGAAAAGATTTAGGAAGATTTTTGAAGAAGCTTCTAGTGATGAGGATATCCACCAAGCATTTAGAATAGAAGAATCCTTGCTAGAGTTGGATACAAAACTCAGGGATTTTGCTGAGACTCGTATTGAAGTAGAAAACTACAAACAAAAGGTCAAGGATAAGTGTGATGCCTTAGATTTATTGAATGTAGTGAAAATCACTGAGATTATTGACAAATTTAAGGGTAAGCATCCAGACATAACTCTAGTATGAAGGGTGACAAAACCTAGAAACCAAAATTTTGATTTTGACACTTGGTGAAAATTTTGCATTTTTGGAAATTTCAAGTGCGTTGGTCCACTACTGGACTAGTGCATTGGTGCACTTTTTGGTTACAAATTATTGAAATATTTTAGGAGAAGTCAGAGGTGCATAGGTGCACTAATGTTCTTCTTTTGAGGTGTGCTTTTTAGGAGGTGCGCTGACAGTTAACTGCTAGTTCCAAAATTAGAGCTTTCCATGCATTGGAAACACATTCTAACAGCAGTTTAACTCTGAAAAACTCCTAGTAAAGGAGAAACTTATATTTTTGATACTTCTAGACACTTCTACTTCAATTGAATGCTTTCTTCTTCTTCTTCTCTCATAATTTTTTAATTTTATGACATGTAAAGGCTTATGCATCTAATTAATAAATATAAAAATGGATGGAGTCCTACTAAGCACCGGTTAGATTTTTAGTTTGTACATAATTGGTTTGTTTTATTAAATTAAAAGCATATTATTATATAAAGATATCTCTCATTCTCAACACACATTGAGGAGATGATTTCTTATAAATACAGGATTGTAATATGTATTTGGGGCCACCATTATTTTGCAATAATATATGTTTTTGGTGCTCGCATTTGGAGTGTACTAATTCTTGCCTAAATGTATCATTGTTTTGTGAATGTATGTTCATGAATTATGATTGAGCCAAAGGTTTATTGTGTTATTTTGTACTTGTGCGATCTTTTAATTTTTGTGTTTGCTACAGTTTTATGAATTCTGCTGGCGTATCTAGTTCGAGAAGAAATCACCAAATTAGTCTTGCATGAGCACACTTTCCATGGCCTTGTAATTTGATGAAGAGTGAAACATTATACTATTATTAAGTTTCCAATCTACCATTGCATCAGTGGAATCAAGGAAGCACTGCTCCTATTTTCATTAGCTACCTACCGATTTCTTTGAAAGCTTAACTCACAAATGTGTTGTTTCCATGGCTTATGATCATTAGGATTCTACGTTCATGTTAGTTTCTTTAAAGTATTTGTTATTTTTATTTAATAACCCCTTGTTAAATTAGGAATTCATATTAGTTTCATTGTTAGATTGTATTCATTGAAAAACATTAAAAATACAAAAAACATAGTTCTTTTTTTGCATGTTTTATTTTGAAGTAGTGAACATATTCTACATCTCATTTGAAATCATTCAAACTAGAAAAGGCCTCCTCATGAACAAAAACATTTATCTTCAAATGAGTAGATTCCAGTAGGTCGCAAGATTACCCAGAACCTTGGAGTTTATTCACAAGATTAACTTTTCAAGAGAGGTGTTTAGAAGAATTCTTGTCATTTAGCATTGTGCATAATGATAGTTCAACAGAAGTGGAGCTAGTAGTAAGGCCTAATTTTGATTCTTGGAATGGAAGAAAATTTTGTCAAAGTTTTGAAATTTTGCACATTTTACAAGTTCAAAACTTTTTTTGAGTTTTTGAGAAATTTTGGTGCATTGTTGCGCTGGTGCACTAAATTCTATGAAGCACCTCATTTTTTGAGGAAGTGTACTTTTGTAGAGGTGTTCTTTTTCTAGAGTTGATAGAAACTAAAAGATTTTGATTTAGAATCCCCATTTCAGTGAGCTTTAAGGTCGTCACTAAGTGCACACAAGTTTCTTGAGCTTACCCATTTTTGCAAACCACATAGTGACAAAGGAATATCTCAAATTCAACCACTTCCATTCAACATTTCATCATCTTCTTTAAATCCCCCTCCACTTCAACCACCTAGTGGACCACCAAATATTCCAATAGTTCCACCTATGCAACAACCACCTTTAGGTCCACCAAATCCTCCAATGGCCTTTTTTGAAAACATTGTAGATTCACCAATAAACTTGAGAGGTGCACTCAATGACCTTCCCAGGAATTTAGAGAAATTATTCCCCAGGTTCATTTATGGAGAAACACAAACTATGGATGATCACATCAAAGTATTTAAAGAAATTTGCAACTGAAAATAGATTGTCAATGAGGATGTGGTTCTTCGTTTATTCCCCTTCTCTTTGGGGGAAATTGCCTTTAATTGGTACATTAATTTTCTGCCTAGATGTATTGAAGATTGGGATACTTTCCAAAAATTGTTCCTAGAATAATTCAAAACTTTCATCAACCTCTTGATACATGAATAATTCATATCAATCAAAAGGGACCCAACTAAGACAGTTTCACACTTCAATCATTGCTTTTATATGGCATATTGCAAGCTAGAAGTGCCATACACTATACCAGTTGAAGCTACTAGTCAGATTTATTTGAATGTTGTGGACCATCTTACTTCTATTTTCCTAAGAAGGGTTCCTATAGAAAATATCAACACATTGGATAAAGTCTTCACAAAATAAATTACCTTCACTAAGCAAGCTAATCCTAATGGACGAGGATTAATTCTCCCAACTCAAACTGTCACAACAATGCCAACATACCTTGTTGAAGTACCCATGATGCCCAGTCAATTCATACCTATGAATCTAGTTCCATTATAATAGGCACCTACTATACAAAACCCCACTCTAACATATCTAGGATATAAACCTTTGAAAGTTGTATTCTTAACATATCTAGGGTATGAACCTCTAAAAGTTTCACTCTTTGAAAAAAAGACAGCAATTCCCACAGAAGCAAATAATAGTTTTGTTTCCAAATTTGGTTAGATGAAAAAGGCTACGTCACAAATGAACAATGAACTGACTCATCTAAGATTGTCACAAGGATAAAATAACAACTTCTAAAGGAAAAATTTCCATCCTTACAACAACAAGTATGGCCAAAATTATAATAGGAATTTTAGTGGAAACAACAACAACAGTGGGAACAACAATGTAGGCAACAATGATGGAGAGAACAATTTCAATCCTCCTGATCGTAATATTGGCTTCCAAAGATAGAACCAATAGTGGAACACCCTTTCGAATAATGGAAGAATTCTTGGAGACAACAAAAATAACAATGTTCAGTATGTAGATGTTAATTAGTATGACGAACGTCAAAATGCATCTAACAATGATGGTTTATACTATAATGGAAATCAAGAGTTAACTCAAAGTTCACAAGTAAATGAAAATGCTCCTCCTATACAATTTAATGTTATGCTATTAGAATCCAACGATTCTACACAGAATGCATAGGTAGAACAACCAACCAATGAAGAGTTCTCATTCCCATTTAGCTAGGAACCTGACCTTTAGCCTAAAGAGATGCTTGCTTTTTGTAACGACGATTGAAATACATACAATCTAAGAAGTAGAAAAGAACCTACGATAGATAGAATTCCTCCAGCTTTACAACTAACTCCTCCCAATCTGAGAGCATGTAACAATTCGGCACCAATTAGGCCACCATACAGAGGACAAAAAATCATAACCAAGCAAATGTACCAACAAAATTAAAAAATCTTGCTTGGTCTACTTAAAATTATAGTGTAGTAGAGGACTTGAAATGAACCAAGGCCAATATGTCCATATTTGACATGTTGCAAAATTTTCCACAACAATGAGAAGCACTCATGAAGACTCTAGATCATTCAAAGACTCCCTATAATACAAACACTATTCCTTAGAAGATAGTACCTCAATAGGTAATTAATGTTGTGGAAGCAATGGCCACTATGTTTAAAGACAAGGTGGAGGTACCCCCATTTTTTATCAATATCAAGATATATGGAAAGAATCTTCACAATTGCTTAATTGATTCAGGAGACTAATATAATGTAATGCTACTATCAATAGTGCAAATGTTAGGGGTCAGTCCTCAACCTTCAAATTGGATAGTGATACAGTTGGACAAAATAGAGGTAAAAGTCATCTACGTGTTGAAAGATGTTTAGATATAGTTGATAGTCGATCCCCAAATTTAGGATGTCATTGATATACATGTGGTTGATATTCTAGAGACATATGGGTTACTCCTAAGTAGAGAATGGATGAAATGCCTAAGAAGATGGTTTTCTACAGATTTCACTCAATTACAGTTACCATGGAAGGGATTGAGCAATCAAATCAAGATAGATGCAGAACCCAAATTAAAAACAATGATTATAGAAATGCTCTAAATGATGTGGCATTCCTACAATCAAATTTGGGCTCATACAAAGTGATGGCATTTGATATGATTCCCACCAAAATATCAAGTGATCTAGATAAAGAATACAAGATACCAATCTCAAAGGACAAGATCGTGACACAATTCATAGATAGTATGGTGGCTAATTTATATTGTTTAGGAGAGGAAGTTGAACCTTGTATCCTACTTCTTCAAAGATTTTTTCAATTGCATAAAGTTAATCACTCTGAATTTGAATGCTCATCATGTTAAGAAGCAATCACAAAGGTGTTAACACACATGATGCAAGACAAGGATAATAAAATTCCAAAAAATGGACCCATGGAAAATCAAAGTCATAAAAAATCATCTAAATCTATGGAGAATATTGAAGAGGAAATTGAATATCTAGATTTTTCATATAGTGATACCTCTTCAGATGGTGGAGGTTTTTCTTCTCCTCCCCTGGGAATGATCAAAGTTTAGAGAAGAAGATGATACATGAAAGGTCAAGGGTGGACTTCGGTAGTTGTTCATCCTGAACTTTAAGTTGATGAAATCAAAGAACTAATAGGGAAACTTCAAGGCAAACAAGAAAAACATACACTCCCTCTATCAAGAAGTTATAAAGGAGAATCATCAAGTCTAGCCTATGAGAAGTTGCAATGGGTTCCTAAGAAATAATCATTTAATGCTCAAGTAAAAAAGAAACTAAGGACAAACAAGCGCAAAATTATAAAACCCAAGGAAGATCTAATTTGGACACTTCACTTCAATAGATCTAAATGAAAATTAGGGGTTGACACAAGTATCAAATTGGGAAACCCATGTAAGAATTTTCCTAAGGGAAAAATTCACCCAAGAACTAAGAACTCAAACACAAGCACACAGTAGACCAAAGAGAGAGAGTATGATCAGAATGACAATGTATTCAATATGTGTGTAGAAGATCCCTATGTTATGCAATGATTAAGAGTACACTAGGATTGCCCGTATATAAAGGCCTCTCAGGAAGCACCTAGAATGTCTCTAGAAACAACCAAAAGATAAGACAATTAAGCACCTTATCCAACATTCTAGATGAATGGATAAGAATGAAAAAGTGTCATATGTGTGTAGAAGATTCTAGTGTTGTAGACAACATGTCCTTAAAAGAGGTGTAGACCTCTATGATGTCATTGTGACAACTCACAAGAATGCACAAACTCCTATGTGTCTCACAAATAAAATAATGAAAAATAATAAACTAATGCATTAACCTAAGTAAACTTAAGTAAGTGTAATAAGTAAATACTTGTTTACACCAACACCCCCCCTTAAGTGCAACTTAAGGGAATACCCTTAAGCTTATGAACTGGGATGAAGATGCATAATAGGTCCCAGCTATTAGGCCATATTAGGTACCCATGTACATAATGAAGATGCAATCTCTCATAAAGCAGGGAAAGAGGGAAAACCTCATGGGAAAAACCCTCCTCCAAAAAGAGAGATAAATAGGGATGCATCAATGGATGGAGTAATCAAGACCCCCCCCCATTACAACATACATCCAATATATACAAAAGAGAATGAGAGAAGGAAGAGAGACAAAATAGGCTCCCCCCCAAAAAGATGAATTCCAACAAGTGAAAGCTACTTTGATGAAGAAGTTGGTCCAAGAATGCAGGATGGTGTTCCTCCCCTTAGGAAGAAACAAAGGAAAAGGTACACTCCTAAAGATGTATGGTGGCCCTAAAACCTACTCAAGTATCCCTGTACTAACACTGATGTTCACCCCTTCCAACTTTTCCAAAAAGAATGAATGTAGATCTGTCAAGGATGTCTGTTGAACCTATTCCACTAAACCATTTATCTCCTCAACTAACAAAGAGATCTCCACTAATTATTGTTCATAAGGATCCACAATCATGCCAACTTGTGAAGATTGATCATGTAGAGAATGGAAATGAGGGTCAGAGTGAGCCCTTACAGAAACTGTAGAAGGATCAGCTTCATCAATGAGAAGATGTAAGTCCTCAAGTCTGTCTCCCAAGTCAACTAAAGTTGGAGCTAGAAGACAAGATGTACCATGTTGTGATGGACCTTTCACTATGGAAATGTAAGCATGTGGACTAGACTGATGTGACCTCTCATTACATCTGTCAATAGAACCCCATGTGTCTAAACCTATTGAAGCACTATTGTTGATCTTACTATTAGTTTCCACTATGTATGATGTGTGGAGAGGAGTAGAGGATAAGCTTGGTGAATTTTCCTCAAAGTGAACATCCTTCTCCACAAAGATCTCATGTGTCTCTCATACCATGTAAGAATTTTCCTAAGGGAAAAATTCACCCAGGAACAAAGAACTCAAACACAAGCACATAGTAGACCAAAGAGAGAGAGTATGATCAGAATGACAATGTATTCAATATGCCATGATTAAGAGTACACTAGGTGTGCCTCTATATAAAGGCCTCTCAAGAAGCACCTAGAATGTCTCTAGAAACAACCAGAAGATAAGACAACTAAGCACCTTATTCAACATTCAAGATGAATGGATAAGAACGACAAAGTGACATATGTCTATAGAAGATTCCTGTGTTGTAGACAACATGTACTTAAAAGAGGTGCGAACCCCTGTGATGTCATCATGACAACTCACAAGAGTGCACAAACTCCTACGTGTATCAAAAATAAAATAATGCAAAATAATAAACTAATGCATTAACCTAAGTAAACTTAAGTAAGTGTAATAAGTAAATACTTATTTACACCAACAACCCAAAAGGTAAGTCTTTCTATGTAGCATACCAATTATAGCTTAGATGTACTAATAATGTTGTAGAATATGAAGCATTGATCCAAGGACTTCTCTTTGCACTAGGGAAGGAATTATAGCTCTCATAATAAAGGGAGATTCTTAGTTGATTATACGACAAGTGAAATTGTTATACTCTTGCAATGACAAAAGGTTACTTGCCTATAGGAAAAGAGTGTGGGATTTACTAAATGATTTTAAAGCTTTAAACATAAGGTTTATTCCAAGAAGGAAAAACATGGTAGTAGATGCTCTTGGTATTTCAGCAAGTGAATTACAACTAGTCAAGAAAATAAAATTGAAATGATTTTTAGTAGAATTGGCTGCTACTCCATCTATTCCAAATAATATTACAAACTTTCAAGTCTTTCAGGATGATCAAAACATACTTGATTTTATCATGTGCAATATCCACTTTAAAGGGCAAGAAATTGATGACACTCTAGATAAAAAACCTGAGGATGAGGAACTTGAAGATGAAGATGGGATCCTAAACTTAAAAACCAATACTATTCCTAAGGGAATGGTTGAGTTAGAGAACTTTTTTATTGTGATGAATTGACACTTAATAAAAGAATGACCTAATAAAAAGGGATTTAGGAATGTGATGCATATAGATTGGGGACTGATGAAGATCTGAGAATGTGATGCATATAGCGTACAATGCATAAGAAAGGGAAGATATGCTCAAACTACTTACTAAGTATAAAGATGTTATTTCTTGGAGCTATGAAAAGCTAAAGACATATGACCTTGAGATTATAACCCATGATATCCCCTTGAAACTAGATGCCAAGCCTTTCTGGAAAAGACAAAGACCTGTTAATCCTATCATTGAACCTCTAATAATAAAAGAAGTTAAGAAGTTACTAGATGCTAAGATCATCTTCCCCATTTTTCATTCCAAATGGGTGGCCAATTTGGTTCCTATATAGAAGTAAACTAGAGATATTCATCTTTTTGTTGATTTTCATAACTTGAAACTAGCATCTTAAAAGGGAAATTATCCTTTACCCTCACTAGATGAGGTTCTACAAATTGTGAATGGTTCAAAGATGATGCCTTTCTTAGATGGATATCAAGGTATAATCAAGTAATGGTTGATGAAGAAGATAAACTAAAGACAACTTTTACAACTAAATGAGGAATTTTTTCCTACAGAAGAATGCCTTTTGGACTGATTAATGCAGGTGCTACATTTTAGTGAGCCACGGATAAAGCTTTAAAGGGATTGGTCAATAAGTGTATAGTTATCTACATGGATGACTTAACTATCTTTCCAAATGGTCAAAGCACTTACATTGCTGATTTAAGGTAGTTATTCAATAGATGTCATAAATACGGCATATCTCTCAATCCCAAGAAATGTTCATTTGGGATCACTAAAGGAAAGCTCCTAGGTCATATCATTTATGAAGCAAGAATCTCCATCGATCCTGATAGAGTTGAGGCCATTCTAAAGTTATTACCTCACCATTCTAAAGTTTCTTCGGGAAGATAAATTTTGTATGAAAATTCATAAGCAGATTTGCAAAAATAGTTCATCCCCTTAATGATTTACTCAAAAAGGGAGCTAAGACAAAATGGGTTCCAAAAATTAAAAAATCATTTGAGGATATCAAAGTGACCATTTCCACAGCCCCAGTGGTAAGTCTAACTATGAGCTACCTTTCAAGATATATTCCTTTCCTTCAAAATATTCATGCACTGGGATTGTAACACAAAAGAAAGAAAAGGAAGATGAAAGACCTATTGCTTTAATGAGTTGTCCCCTAAGAAATGCCAAGTTGAATTATTCCAACCTCAACAAAAAGTCTTTTTCTTTGATCAAGGTGGTAAAGAAATTTTGTCATTACATACTAAGAAGTAAGGTTTATGCGATCATACCTGATCCAGTAGTAAAAAAATTATTGATGAAAAAAGAACTCGACGAAAGACAAGGAAAATGGATGGCAATACTTCAAGAATTTGATTCAGAAATCCAACCCATGAGGTTAGTCAGAGGTCAAGGGTTATCAAAAATGATAGCTAATAACTAGGCTAGGGATGACAAGGAATTCAGATTTAACAATGAGACCGATATGGACAATCAAAAGAAAATGATTGTATCCCAAGTTGATATTGGTCAAGGTATAATAATAGATATCTAGTACCAGGATATTATTTATTATCTTCTGCAAAATCAGTGCCCTAGTTTGATGAATAGTTCACAATGTAGGGTACTCAAAATGAAGTGTGAATCCTACATGTTGCACGACAGAAAGTTGTAGAAAAGGAATTATGAAGGAATCTACATGAAATGTTTGGTACATGAGGAAGAAAAGGATGTTTTAGAATAGTTTCAAGATAAGTATGGTATGGGGCATGGTTCTATAGAGGCAATTGCTCATATGATTTTAAGATCAATTTATTTTTGGCCCACGATATTTAAAGACACTTTGAGCATGTGCGTACCTATCATATTTTTAAAACTAGTGTCAACAGAGAAAGATGCCTGGTAATGCCATTACAACTAGTCTACGAGGTATGCCCCTTTGCAAAGTGGGGGCTAGATTTCATTGGTCCAGTCAACCCACCACCATCTACTAGACACACTTTTATTCTCACAGCCACTGGTTATTGTACAAGGTGTACAAAAGTAGAAACATTTAGAAATTGCCCAACTAAGGTGGTAACTAACTTCTTAGAGGAACACATTGTTACTAGATTTGGGATGCCATTCACCCTTGTGTGCAATAATGGATCAGCTTTCACATCAGTATTTTTGACTCAATGGGCATTTGAAAATCATGTTATTATGAAGTTCTCTTCAAATTATCATCTACAAGGAAATGGGGTAGCTGAGTCTACAAACAAGAACTTGATCATAGTAATAAGGAATTTATTGAAGGAGAATCCTAAAGATTGGCATACACAACTCAAATATGCTCTATGGATAGATCAAGTAAGGGTCAAGAACACTTTGGGGACATCCTCATATTTGCTTTTCTACAAACAAGACCCAATATTCCCACTTAATCTAAGAATTCTTGTTTTGAAATTCAGGAGTGGGTATGTTGAAGATGTTGACAAAGTACAAATCAGATTGATAAATCTTTTAGAGATGGATAAAAAATGGATAGTTTCATTAGAGCACATGGCTAAACACCAAGATGTCATGAATAGATGATTCAGCAAGAGGGCAATGATAAAATCCTTTAGAATTTTTGACCTTGTTCTTCTTTGGGATAAGGCGAAAGAAAAGTCAAGCAGCCACACTAAGTTCCAATGCTTGTGGATTGGTCCTTATCAGATTGTGGAAATTATTAGAGAAAATACTTTTAAGTTCAATTCATTACAGGGGGGATTAGTTCTATTTCTAGTCAATAGGTAATTTTTGAAACATTATTTTGAAGCCTAGAAGACCCAAAAATAAAATTACATTTTATTTCTGCCAGTGTGTTTATTTTCTGCAAGTGTGTTTTCTTTCAATTATGAGTTTACTTTTACTTGCATATTTTCTTTCAAAATTGTGTCAGTCTAGGGGGTAGGTACACTCAAGATTTTATCTTGACATATCTCACTAACTACTCTTTTGGTTCTGATTTCAAGAAGAGGTCATATTTCTTTGTCAAAACATTTTGATGATTATGTGTCTTATACCGACTGAGGAATAGATGTTTCTTGAAATAATAAGGGGACTTTCAGTCTTGAATTTAGGATTCTAGACCAATGAGTTCTCAACACTTTGAAAATTTAAAGATCAATTGCCTTAGGTGTTGTCAACCCAAGGTTGAAAGTAGCAAGAGATGGTCCAAACCCCAATTGGTTCAAACAGAGGGGTCTTCCTAAAGGATTGCTAAGATCATTTTTAGGTATGAGAATTTCTAAAAAGTTCTAAAAGAGGAATGCAATGGATATTCACCAAAAATTGAATCCAAGAAATGACACTGATGTCCTAGCTACATAGTCTGAGCATAGTCAGGATACAAAAAGAAAGAAAAAAGGAAAGAAAGAATGGTGTTAAGACTTAAGGATTCTAAAAGATCTAAAAGGGGTAATCTAATAGATAGATACAAATGAAAACATTGCTTCATCCAAGGATCAAATGGTGAAATTATGAACTACATAGAGCAATTATTCGAAGGATTTTGAAGAAATTCAAAAGAAAAGTGATAGCTTTCTAAGAGCCCTCAAATTGATTATGTCAATTGGTTAGACAAAGGATCAACATGAAACCCTCATAAGGACTCCTAATGAATGAGACAGGAGGGGTGGAAGATTGTTTCCAAGTTGTCAAGAGATTTTGATTAGCCACATCCTAAGATGTCAAAGGAAATAAATACACAGAGCACACACTAAGCTTGGAGGTTTTAGATATTGAAATTTTGACTATGAAGTCAATTTAAATATGCTTGGAATGTTTGAAATTTAGTTGGTGTTTGACGCACATTGAAAGAATGTTTGCTGATGAAGAAATGCCTTTATCATTTCTTCATTTTGTTGGGGCTATTTGTTTTGGTTATACAATGCACACCCCATTTCCTAATAGAAATGGGGACCCCCTACTTTATTTTAGGCTTATAGGGCCTCAGTATAGGCTTTAAGTCATTTTTGAGGTCTCACCTAACCCCCTAGTTCACATTCTAGGCCTTGGTAGAGAAACCCTATTGACAAAAATCTAATTATCAAAGGAGATAAGTTTAGAAGTTGAAAAATTTAAAAGGTGCACCAGCGCACCTATTTTAGTGTGCTTGTATGCCAAAGGAAAGGTTTTATGTGTGTGTGCACTAGCGCGACTGCACAACTACGCACCTGAGCAACCACAAAAGAACCTCCACCAGGCTATATAAACCCCCTCTCCCCTTCATTCTTCACTTCTTTCTTGTTTCCATTCTTACCTCTACCAAGTGTTCAAAGTGCACCTGTGCAACACATGGAGTCTGCTCCCTCTCCTTACCTACACCACTCTCCAACTGCAACACAACACCAGGTGAGGTGTGGCTCCTTTTTTCCTTCGACCTACAAAACACAAACAATGAAGTCAAAAACCCCAATTTAGGGGCACATTAGTGCACCTTCCTGGGTGTCCTAATACACACCCACCTTCCTCTACCAAATGAAGGAAAGAACAAAATCAAACCTAAAACAAGACAAGCCTAAAAGGAATTTGGGTGGGCATTAGCGCACCTAACTAGGTGTGCTACTATGTACCATCAAAAACACAAAACACATAATAAAAATGTTTCAAAACCTAAGTTTAGGTGTGCATTAGTGCACCTAATTAGGTGTGTTAATGCACACTTCAAACTTATCAAAAGACTAGTAACTTCAATTTTTGTGTAGCATGCGCACCTATTAGGTGCACCTATCCATTTTTTTTAATGTATTCTAGGTCAAAATTGGGTTTTCTTTTGTTTTCAAGTGGCCTAGTTTTTAGGGTTTCTTGAATCAGTTTTAAGGTTTGATTTAATCATTGATAAGGTCTTAATTAATTCATTTTTCTTCAATTCCAAACTAATGGGTGTCCCTTTGTGTGGATATAATGGCATCTTCTTCAACTCCTTCAGGCAAGAAAATGGCACTAAAACCCATTGTCTTCAAGTTCCAAGGAGTTCCAATAAAATTGAGGTTTCAAGATGATTACTCAAAGATAAAAGACATAGATTTGGGACATAGAGATTTGGGGAAATTCCTTAAGATTTGCAACAAACCCATTGAGAGGTCTGCTATGGTCTCAACACTTATCCGATCAAGACTGGTCAATGCAATGTCACATCTATTATCGGTGCAATTTTCAAAGCTTGTAATGACACTTGTAGAACACTTGGTCCCAGAGGAAAGGGTGGTGAAGAGTGTGACTAGAGAAATTGTACTTGATTTGTGCCCCAATAATATCGAGAAAGTATTTCACCTCCCACAAGTAGACCAGTTTATTAGACTCACTAATGAACAAGCAAAAAGATGGTACCATGAACACATTAAGGAGGAATCAGAGATCATTCAATCCTCATACCTCATTGAGAAGACTCCTTTGGGAAAGAAAATGGGCAAGGCTAACATGACTAGGGGATATTTGGTTGAAGACATCAAATATTCTATTATCCTATTAAGTAGAGTTATGGGTTTACCTACAGCTAGGCATTTGAACATTTTTATGGTGTGTTTCATTGAAACAATCAAGAATGTGACAATGCCACTGAATTAGGCCTCTACTCTGAGCAAAAATTTGTGTGAGCAGTTGGAAGTGGTGAAGAAGAAAAGGAAGTTTTATATGATGTCATATTTGGTGTACTTGTTAGCTGCAAGGGCAGCCAACTATCCAAGATTGTACAGGAAGGGTAGCATGTAGGTGTAGACACCGAAAAACCTTTAGAAAATAAAGTATTTCACATCATTTATTAATTAAATATTTATTTAATTTATTTATTTATTTTTATGCCATTAAATCCATTTATCTTAATTAAAAATATTTAATTAAGGAATCCCTCCCAAAAATGTTTAAATCTTATTTAAACATTATTTCCTTATTTATTAATTATTTAATTAATAAATTGACCAAAAAACCCAAAATAAATAAAAAAATTATTTTTTGCCCAAAACTTGGCCAATTTCCTTAAGACCACTAACCTCTTCCAAAATCTTCTAATCCTTCTTTAATTTTGATTAAAGGCTAATCCCATCATTTCCTACCCCTAATCCCAACTCAAAATATTTAATTAAGATTAAATATTAATCCTCATGTTTATTAAAAAAGTTTTGATAAATATCTCCTCAACCCAAACCCTTGAAATAAATAAAACTTTATTTATTTCCTAAAAATTTAATTTATCCTCATCCTAAGAAGTTCTAGACTCTTCTAGAAAGTCTTCATCCTCATCCTAGGAAATTCTAGACTATTCTAGAAAGTCTTTATCCTCATCCAAAGTCTAGACTCTTCTAGAAGATGTCTTTAAACCTAATCCTAATACCCTCCTAACCTTGTCACATTCCCTAAACATGGGTTAAAACTTACTAACCCAAGCCAAAGTTAACAAATATCTCCTCCTTCACCCACCCTCATTAAATGCCATCCACTTGCCTATCCCTAAGCTAATCCTAAACCATCCTAATCCATCCTCTAATAATTTGCACAATCCTAAGCAAGCTTAAAACCTTCATAATCAAGCCCAAGTTGAAATTCCTTTCATTTTCTTCAAATTATCCCAACCATAAAACTTTATGAAGCCCACTAGGCCATAAATGACTCTTCCAAGCCCTTTTATTGCTTTTACAAGCCATTATGAGGGTCTTTATGAAGATTTTATCCCTTGAGCCTCATTTGTTGACTCATCCTTCCCCTTTCCTCCATCCTCTCACCCTGTGACATGTGTCACTCCCTGATTGAATGTAAGGAAGCACAATCCATGTGCTCTCCTCTCATGCAATTTGAGCCCTCCATGAGCTTTTTCCCATCCTTGCATCTTAGCGCTCAAACCCTCAAGCCTCTTGCCTATAAATTGGATCCTTCCCCTTTGTAAAACAACACAATCCATGAAGTAAAGTCATAATGCCATTTTAAGAATCCATTTTACATCAAAACCATACACTCACACCCAAATTCCAACTCCATTTGAAGCCCTTTTTGAAGCATAAGCTTGAGCATACATCCTATCTATTTAGACAAAGCCACTCAACAAGAGAGCTTCTTATTGAGAGAGTCCATTAATGGCTCATATTCTCAATTGAGAGCTCATCTTAGTCTATCTTGAAGTTTATGAATTTTTTTTAGTTTGTAGAAGCTTTATTTAAATTTGGTTTCTATTAGAATACTAACATTGCTCATATACAGTAGGATCCAAATGCATGGCCTTACATTGTGTACCCATAGTTGGTAGGGAAGAATCTTTTAGAGCAAAGTAAACAATACAGAATCATGAATGATGCATTCATATTTTCCATCATCTGATTCATAGAAGGAGATTATGCAAAGAGGTTATTAGAGGATGCAATTCCATAGATAACAATACTTGGAGTATACCACATGTAGTTCAAAACATTTACATATCTTAGGGTAGTTGGTATCATTATTAACCTGAAGAAGCTTCCAAGGTACACTTGTGATAGACTCGTCCTCTTGGAGATTGCTCAGAAAATTGAGTCTACATACGAGAAGATCAAAAACAATAGAAACATTGTTGGACATGGCCTCTAACCATAGGACCCTTTCAAGTGAAACAAAAGCAATATATTCCTTCCTTTGAGTATGAATGGTATCAGTATCCCTTGGAAGAATACAACTCTATGTGGCCATATTTTGATAACATCGGGAGAGTGTAATATCCAGCAGGTAAAGCATTCAAACATGAGGAGGCCATTGAAGATCATTCGATGAATGCTACAAATGACTACAACATCCAAATAAGGGACTATTGTAGGATGACTTTGTTCTTGGAAAAGAAGGCCCTAAAAATGATAATTCTCTTGAATATATGGCAGCCAGATTCTGACAAGTTGTTAGACCCCCTATTTCACAAGGATAGAATTAGCAACATGCCTATAATGAGTGTTGAGGTTGATAGGGAAGAAAACTCAAATATCAAACATTGGGCTAGGCACATCATTAAAATGATGTAGGATTGGATTAAGAAGCCATTTGATCTTGATCTATTACCTAAAATAGTAATCTTCCATGCATAAGCCTACCCAGTTAAATGTAGAGGGAAGAAAGTTACTACTCCTACCTTTGCAGTTCAATCTCTAGTAAGGCCTAAAATTATGCATCAACTTGATAGGTTGGTAGGTTATTATAGAGCTCAGAAGAGTAGAGGCTAATGGAAGAGGAAAAGAAATTCCCCTTAGAGAGTTGAGCCAAAAGAGGGTGAAATCCTGACACCTCAACAACAACAAGTAAATGTACAGCGTGTTGGAAATATTCAGGACTAACAAGGTTATTGAAAGGGGAGGGGTGAATTAGTAAACTTTAAAAATTTAAACCAAATCAGCATAATAACAAATTCACCATTCATTCATCTACTTTATTGTACGCATGAAAAGATAAACACACTGATTTGGTGACCCAGAAACCTTTCAATTTGAAAGTAAAACTGGGGTGGGGATGATGCCCATGAAACTTCAATACTGCAGTATAAAGTTGGCCGGTTAAGGCTTACAATGATCACTTTTGGTGATCTACCCTGTTAGGAGCAAGTACGACTGCTAGATCCACCTTGTTAAAGGATTTACAAACATACAATGAAGTATGCACTCTGTTAGGAGATTTAGAAAAGACTTTTAAGTCTACCCTATTAAAGGATTTACAAACTGATTCACCTGCTAAGATGAAGCAGTGGATCTACTTGCAACTGGTTTGCTAATTAGATCTTATGTACTGATCACTTGATGTGATGGATATATCTTTGCTGCTCTTTGATAACCTTGTTGAATACTCTGCTGCTAATTCTCTTTCAATTCACTCAATTACATTCTTACTTCTCTCTATTGCAAATGGCACAATACATTACATATATACCATTCTAATATTTATAGCAACAAGGTCAGCTAAACACAAGTGGACAAAACATTACTGAGTCAGCCAGATAGTAGAAAACTTAGGTTCCTCAAACTCACTCGGTGACCTTCTGACACTCAGCATCCACTATATTACACGGCATTGTCATGCACTCGGTAGAGGTAGGGACTCGGTCCATACTAATCACTCTAAGTAGCTTGGAACTTGGTAACCACTGGTGACTCGGTAAACATTGTGTCACTCGGTAGAAACTAACTCCTTCGATTCACTTGGTAAGCACTGAATACTTCTTTTACCTTTCTGTCTTGGTGATCACTGAAACCTTCATTTACCTTCCTGACTTGGTAAACACTAGATCCTTCATTTACCTTCCTGACTCGGTAAATACTAAATCCTTCGTTTACCTTCCTGACTCGGTAAACACTAAATCCTTCATTTACCTTCCTGACTCGGTAAACACTAAATCCTTTGTTTACCTTCCTGACTCGGTAAAAACTAAATTCTTCATTTACCTTCCTAACTCGGTAAACACTAAATCCTTTGTTTACGTTCC
Organism: Cupressus sempervirens; assembly: GCA_028749045.1. Classification (NCBI taxonomy): domain Eukaryota; kingdom Viridiplantae; phylum Streptophyta; class Pinopsida; order Cupressales; family Cupressaceae; genus Cupressus; species Cupressus sempervirens. Next base: position 68,221,957 of record CM053783.1, read on the forward strand.
TAACTCGGTAAACACTATAGAACATACTTGGTAACCAACTAATGCTCGATATGAACTATAAACTGAGTGATGAACTCGATAAGCATTCAGAATTGAATAAGTGTTGTAAATAATGACAAATGTATCATTATTCCAACAATCTCCCCCTTTGGCATTAGTGACAAAAACACTTATGAGCCAAAATTTATATACAAGATCTGACAAAACTGACTTGATTCTGTTGTGCTGAATATACATAGGCTACCTTACATATAACTCCCTCATACATTATACACAAGGTTTTTACATGAGTTATATGTCTTTATTCATATTATCAGCACTATCATTATTTCTTTATTACTTTATTACCTTCTCCCCTTTTGTGTCTGATTCTCCTCTATATATTACTTTCTCCCCCTTTTTGACAATAATGCCAAAGAATAAAGAATGTATTTACATGGAGACACCAAAATGTGTAATAAACTTAGAATGTACCTGAAGAATTAGTTGCAGAGTTTTATCCCAATTGTCTTGCAAGATTTTACATGTGGAGAGAGCTACTTGAACTTCTATAGAAAGTTCAATCACATGGTCTGCAACAGAGAAGTTATTGTCATGGATCAATGTTTTTGAATATGCAATGTGTTTCTTCATTGTGTTCATGATGGGAAGGATCATGTTCTAGATTTCCAGTAGTGTAGACCTTATCCTTCCTTCCTCTTTGAGTAGCTCTGTCTGCTTCTTTGCCAAAAATTTGATCTTGAGGTGATGAGATGAGCTTGAGCTAGGGTCAAGCTTCAGCGATTGGGCACTTATCTTGAGATCCTTATCTATCTTATTTAACTTTTCTCTTATTTCCTTTGTATACTTGGTAACATCACAAAGTTTTGCAAAAAGTGAGGTTACGTTATTAAAAGAATTTTCAATGTTAGACAAAATTGAGGTTAATTCATCCTGTTTTATTGCTAAGTGCTGAGCAATGTGCTCAAGCACCTTATTTTAAAATTTCCTTTCTGCTTTCTCCATTAACTTTTCATGTCCTGAGATATCCTCATTAAATTTATTCATCGCTTCTTCTAGCTGCAACAAAATGTGTTGAGATGAATCCACATCAACACTTATAGCCTCAGTTATTATGTTTTTAGCACTCTCAATTATGTTGAATTCTCTGTCCCTTTCATTCCTTAGCTGCATTTGTTGTTCCTTTTTCTCTAGTCACTGACTAGCCAATCTTAGTTCATTAACTGTAGCAGTTTCTAGATTTATCTTTGGAATGACAATTTCTTCATCCAAATCTATATCTCCATCTAATACTTTTCCGGTAAGTAGCAGTTTCAATGGTGTCTTTGGTTTATTTGCAGTACTTACTTTTTTTCCTTTTGAAGTAGATACAATGGTTGATGATGCAGAACTAGCAGTCAAGACTAGAATGGGACCAAATAAAGGTAAACTAAGAGAAGTGCTGGTTGTATCAAAACTTGATATACTTCCCAAAAATGATGTACTACTCAAAAATGATGTACATACTAATATATTTTCAATTGGAGAACTGACTGGAGCAAAAATTGGGGCCAATGTGGCTGAGGAAGACAAAATTGATAAGAAACTTGGAAGACTTACTGTACAAGCTACAGGTGGAAGAGATATACTTGGTGAAGTAACTGTTGTAGTGGATGACTCGGTGGTTGATGATGTTCTTTGAAGCTTAGTAACTGAAGAAGTTACTACCAGCTCGGTAGATGAAGTGCTTGGCACTTGCATTGCAGAAACCTGGAGCTGAGAGGAGACTAGAGGAATTTGAGCAATGGATGTCTCTGTTGTGCTCACAATCTTGCTTGAAGATCCTATCTCCATAGTAGATTTTACAGTCTTTGTGGAGAGTGAGGAAGGGAGGCAATGACAGATGCTGCAATTTTGACTGCATCATCCTCTTCCTTAACATTTTCTTCCTCCTTTTCTTCTTCTTCCTTCTTTTTCATTACCTGTTCAAGGTCTTCATCAATTACTTCCATGGAAATGGTGTTGCCACCATCCATATCCTCTTCATCATCACCATTTTCATCATCATCCTTGATCTCTATGGGTTCCTCAGTTGTCTTATGTAGTTTATATGAATCACTCCAGATATTAGTTGCATTTTTAACAACTGGCTCAATGCTTTTTAGCAATATGAGACATGTATTAAATCTCATATTCATTATGCCTTCATGATCCTTCAATGCCCTTTTGATTTCTGCATCTGTTAGGCTGGGGACCAATTCTCTTAATCTTTGCTCAAAAATGTCTTTAACTGTTTGCTCAGTGTTCTCCCATCTCACCTTTATTTTATCAAATAGTTTAGCAAGAATTTGGGAAAAAAATTGGTCTGGGGAGAATTTCCAGGTTCCCAACTTCTCCATTATCAGATCTTCAATTTCTTTTTGCTCAGCAGGAGTTCTGGTTTCATATTTCAATGCCTTGAAATTGTTGATTCCTGCACCAATCCTTAGTTGTTTCATCCTTTCTTCAAATGTTAGAGGAGGTTTTCTGAACACAACTTCTTTCTTGCCTCTCCTGGTTCTCCTTGTGAACACCGCTTGAGGTTTGGTAATGATTACCCTACCCTTTTTATTTGTTGGCTCTGCTTCCTTTTTTGGCTCCTCTTCTTCTTCTTCCTTTTCTTCATCCTCACCGTTGCCCTCGGTAGGCATAAGAGATCCAGTATCAGCTTTCAGCTTTTCTATCTTTCTCTTGCCTTTAGAGATTGCTTGAGGAAGCTTGATTTCAAGCTCTATTCTAACCTTTGCCTCTTCGTAGGTTCCAAATGCAGGCAACTTGGGATCCACTGGTTCATTTACCAGTGCCTCAATGATATCTCTGGCATCATCAATATTTAGCTCATAGGGCAATGGTTTTACCCATGCCACTCGGGGTTTGACTGCCTGGATGTAGACTCTATCACAGTCAACCATGAAACAGACATCATCCTTATAATCTTCAACAAGTTTCGGAGGTATCCTGAACCTGTTGTCCATCCTTTCCTTGAAATCTCCAAAATAATTATCCATTACCTTGTCAAAATTGATACCCATTTCTGCTATGAACTCATTAATATGATACAAAATTGGAGTATCTTTCCTCCATACAACTGCACCTTTAGATGGAAAGAATTTTTGTACATAGAAAAATAAACAAACTAGCAAAGAACCAAATTTACAGGGGTTTGTCTTTGCAATCCTTATGCTATCCATGTTTTTATTCAATTGTCTTAATAGCACATCAGCTAGGTCAAACTCCATGTTTTTCTTCACAATCTTATATGCCAAATCTACAGCCTCACAGGGTACACTATTCAGCCTACTGGAACTATACAGTTTGTATGCAATAACACAAATACCAAATTTCAGTTCTATATCTAAAACATTGTTAAGCTTTAAACCTCTACCATCCCATACAGCTTGGGTTAATTTCTGAAGTTCATCTTGACCTAGGGTTTTGGTGGTTTTGGCTTTGGTCAACAATCTTGTGGATCATCTTCTTCGTTATGAGGATGGGTTGCTCTAACCACAATTGTCCATCATGCACACGGCTTAAGATATACCTTACCCATTTCACTTGGAAACTCCTTGGCAGATGCGGGATATGGGTTAAACCTTTGGTTTCCAAATGTTTAAACTCGGGTTTTAGGGTTCCATCCACGCATAACTTGGCTAGGGTACTATCCATATCTAGTGTCCCTATTTCTTACACAGTACACTTGAAATGAGTATGAATGTCATTGATAAGAAGTACCTTTGGAGGGATCTGCGATTGAGCTCCATGCGGGTCGAGTGATTCAGCGATGGTAGGAACGATTTTGAAATTGGGCGCCTTCCATTCGACTCCCTTCACAAGCATTTCAGAACCTTTCTTCGCCTTGCTACCACTAGTGCTTGCGGATTCCATTGCTACTCGGTGAGAGAATGATTTCATAACACAAATTCTTCGCTGGAAAATCGCTTCACATTACTTGAACTCACTTGGATGCACTTGAAAATGTATTTTCTCTGTGAACTCTAAATTCGCGATGAAAAATGAGATCAAATTCTGCCTTTTTGATCAAAATCTTGTCATTAATGCTCAGGTATGAAGGTAGCTGAGAATTAGGGTTTTACAAATAGTCACCGACTTACTCGGTAAACCTTGAAACTCGGTGAACACACAAAACCTTTCTTATTTTCTCGACCAAGCTTAAAGCCAACCTTACTCGGTAGATGCAACACTGTGAATTATGACTTGTATCTGCAATATTGATTTATCATTTCCACTCCTTCTTTCTGGAACTGCTTAGGATATGGCTTGAAGATGCAGTCCCTTATCCTTCTTGATAAGTCTAATTAGGAATGGTGGAGTCACCCACTTCTAGAGTGACATTTCCATCATTTGAATTTTCTTGCTCGGTAGACTTAGGAATCCATTGTTGTTTCATTTGCTTTTGAATATTATTAGCTCTAGTTTTCTTTTCATCTTCAATTTTTCCTATATTCATGCAATTCTTGGCTATATGACCAAGTTCAGTACAAGTATAGCATCTTATGGTTGTATCTTTCTTCCTTAGGTTATGCCTTCTACAGTTTGTTCCTATGTGTCCATATTCTCCACAATAGTGACATCTGCACCAAGTATTGTAATCCCAACCAAATATTGCTTTGAAAATTTGTTCTACTGGATTGAATGATTTTGATCTACATTTAGATGCCTTGTGTCCTTGTTTCTTGCATTTGTGACATTCGCCTTCAAACTTTGGTTTCTCCTTGCATTCATTGGCTTTGTGACCATGGTGATTGCAATTGAAACATTTGCCATTGAATTTACCTTTACCATTACTCCAACATTTGTTAGATGTATGACCTATCTTGCCATAATGATTACAAGTGGGTCTTTGATTCCTTTGGGTACCTTGTTCAGAAGATTCACCTTCTTCCTTGTATCCAAGACCAGCTTTACCTTTTTGCTTATAAAAATTATGCTCATTTTGTTGATTCAATTGATTCATGTCTTCTTGAGATTTCATCATCTTTTCATTGACTTGTTTTTCAACATTTAGATCATTTTCCAAGCTTTCATTGATTTGTCTTTCAGATCTTAGGTCTCTTCTTAGACTTTCATTAATTTGTCTTTCAATATTCAATTCATTTCTCATTCTTTCACTTTGTGCTTTGAGAATCCTGATTTCTTCATTTGCATTGGATAGTTGACTTGCTAGATCTTCATGTTCAAGGGATTGATTTTGAGTTTCATTGTCCCTTCCTTCTATTTCTTCTTGCATCATGTTTCTTTGTTCCATAATTTCACAAAATCTTATTGATTGAGTTTCTTGTTCCAATCTTACCATCCTTACTTCTTCTTGCAAAGATCCATTCTTTTGTAGAAGTTCTTTGATTGCCTTGTCTGCCAAATTAGCTTCATTTGAACTACTTGATGGGATGAGATCTTCAATTTTTGTTTCAGTATACTAATGATCATTCATTTCTTTTGCAAGATATTTCCTTCTTTTTAGGGATAGAGAAAGATGCTCTTTTGCTTTTTTGAGTTGTATCATGGCCATTTCCAAATCTAGCTTCTCATTCTCAATAGTTTTGTCAAGTCTGAATATCTCCATTGTCCTTGATCTTTGCTCAAGTTGTTTAAACTTTATCCTGAGAACCAAAATGCTTTGATACCAATTGTTGGAAATATTCAGGACTAACAAGGTTACTGAGAGGGGAGGGGTGAATCAATAAACTTTAAAAATTTAAACCAGTTCAGTATAATAAAAAATTCACCATTCATTCATCTACTTTACTGTACGCATGAAAAGATTAACACACTGATTTGGTGACCCAGAAACCTTTCAATTTGAAAGTAAAATTGGGGTGGGGATGATGCCCACGAAACTTCAATACTGCAGTATAAAGTTGGCCGGTTAAGGCTTACAATGATCACTTCTGGTGATCTGCCCTGTTAGGAGCAAGTAGGACTGCTAGATCCACCTTGTTAGAGGATTTACAAACATACAATAAAGTATGCACTCTGTTAGGAGATTTACAAAAGAATTTTAAGTCTACCCTATTAAAGGATTTACAAACTGATTCACCTATTAAGATGAAGCAGTGGATCTGCTTGCAACTTGTTTGCTGATTAGATCTTATGTACTGATCACTTGATGTGATGGATATATCTTTGTTGCTCCTTGATAACCTTGTTGAATACTCTGTTGTTGATTCTCTTTCAATTCGCTCAATTACATTCTTACTTCTCTCTATTGCAAATGGCACAATACATTACATATATACCATTCCAATATTTACAGCAACAAGGTCAGCTGAACACAAGTGGACAAAACATTACTGAGTCGGCCAGATAGTAGAAAACTCAGGTTCCTTAAACTCACTCGGTGACCTTCTGACACTCGACATCCACTATATTACATGGCATCATCATGCACTCGGTAGAGGTAGGGACTCGGTCCATACTAATCACTCTGAGTAGCTTGGAACTTGGTAACCACTGGTGACTCGGTAAACATTGTGTCACTTGGTAGAAACTAAGTCCTTCGATTCACTTGGTAAGCACTGAATACTTCTTTTGCCTTTCTGTCTTGGTAATCACTGAAACCTTCATTTACCTTCCTCACTCAGTAAACATTAGATCCTTCATTTACCTTCTTGACTCTGTAAATACTAAATCCTTCGTTTGCCTTCCTGACTTGATAAACACTAAATCCTTTGTTTACCTTCCTAACTCGGTAAACACTAAATCCTTCGTTTACCTTCCTGACTCGGTAAACACTAAATCCTTGGTTTACCTTCCTGACTCGGTAAATACTAAATCCTTCGTTTATCTTCCTGACTCGGTAAACACTACTGAACATACTTGCTAACCAACGAATGCTTGGTATGAACTGTAAACTGAGTGATGAACTCGGTAAGCATTCAGAATCGAATAAGTATTGTAACTAATGACAAATGTATAATTATTCTAACACAACGGCCAGAGGATACTGCAGCACCACAAGTTTAGATTGACCCCCAACTTCCATCAACTACTACATCAAGCAAAATAGAGACAAAATTTGAGATTTAAGAGGTTTCTCCACCTCAGCAGATAGGACAAGCATCCCCTTCTACACCTAACAAAGGAAGAAAAATCAAGACTTCGGTAAAGAAATGGAAAAGGGTGATTAGGAGGGTAGTGCCTTTCCCATCTATCCCAAAAAACATTCCTAAAGAGAAAGAAGAGGAGGAATGATGAGGATAATGTACCCTTAAATAGGAGAACCTAACTAGCAAGAGCTATAAAACAAGCAAAAGGAGAAGTTCTACTATTACATCACAATCAATCCTAGAAGAACCTCTGCAAACAAGTACATCAAAGGATAAAATGCAAAAATGGATTGATGAGAAAGATGTGGAGGGTACTGACATATTTAAGATGTTAGATTTTGATTTTATGCCCTTAGGGACATAATTGATTGGGGACAAGATTAGGGATACACCAACAAATGAGCCCCAATAGGATGACTAGACTCAAATGCCACTAGAGTCACAAGGTCTTGAAATAACTCCTTCATCCCCCTTACAAGTTTCGATTATTGATAAAGGCTTAGCTACTCCCTTTCCTCCAAGTATCAAAGAAGAGAAAACTAAAAAGGAACAAGAGGAAAAACTATAGAAAATATCAACCGATGAAGTGTCTAGGGAGGAGCAAATGGTTTAATATTCTCAACAAACTCCTTAGGACACCAAGGTAAGAACTATGGGCTCCAATAAAATAGAGACTATAGAGGGACAACCATCATAGAGGGAGGGAACCTCGTAGAGGAGTGTTAAGGGAAAAGGGATAGAAAAGAAAACTCCTTCATCCTCAAGAGGCAATCCTTTGGTGGAATAGGTCCCAAGGTGGTTGTGCAAAGAAGTGATAAGAAATAAAAAGCCACAATTCAACACCGATGAAGAGGACATGATTGAGTTGATTGAAGTTTTGAGGAAACCTAAGTCCCCCTCAAGAGAGGTAAGATTTTTAACATTCATCAACAATGTTCAAAATCAAGATTTTTTCATGCAAGTGGCTATCCCTCCTCTTGATTTAGAAATAGAAGATTGAGGTCCACAAGATTATCAAGTTAGAGAGGTTATGCTCAAGAAGCCCGCATTGGATATAGCCAAGGTGATGGTTACAATGGGGATGAAGGAGGTGTTTAAAAGTTTAGAATAGGAAAGGGTAGAACCAATGACACTTTGTAGGTAGAATGAAATCCTAAGTGGATATTTAGCCAAAGTTGTTGGTCCCTTGAATCCTAAACACCCTAAGAAGACTCTGAATGCAGCAATTCAAAGCAAAGATAGGGGAGGAGTACAATTGGATCCATTTTTTAATGCTTGTCAGCAATGGCAGGAAATTTTTGAGGAAAAGGGCATGCTTATTATCCAAGGAAATCTAAAGCTATTTCATGCTATGCAAGAAAATGTAGATAAAATGGTAGCAATTTTGAAGCAAGATTTTAGTAGTATGGATGAAGTACATGCATGGGGTAAATATTTATAGGTACTATAGGTCATAAAGGGGCAGAGGTAAAAAATACTTGTAGATGTATATATAGTAGAGGAGTTAAATTTAATTGATGATTGGATTGAAGAGATAACAAATATTAATAAAGTAATGGAAGCATTACATGCAGATATCCATCGGCTCAAGGACCAAGCCCAAAAGCAAATTTTGCAAGCAAAGAAACATTATAGTGATGCATGTCCTAAAATTTTTGAAGATGATGTATAGGAGAAGCTAATTCTATTTGAGGTAGTACTACAGAGATTTAGGAAGATTTTTGAAGAAGCTTCTGGTGACAAGGATATTTGGCAAGTGTTTAGAACAAAAGAAGCCTTGCTAGAGTTGGATACCAAACTCAAGGATTTTGCTAAGACTCGTATTGAAGTAGACAACTACAAAAAAAAGGTCAAGGATAAGTATGATGCCTTAGATTTACTGGATGCAACAAAAATCATTGAGATTATTGAGAAATTTAAGGGCAAGCATCCAAACATAGCTATGGTATGAAGGGCGACAAAACCTAGAAGCTGGAATTTTGGTTTTAACACTTGGTTGAATTTTTGCATTTTTGGACCTTTGAGGTGTGTTGGTGCACTAATGTGCTAGTACACTAGTGCACTTTTTGGTTACAAAGTGTTGGAATATTTTTGGAGAAGTTAGAGGTGCACTAATGCACTTCTTCCAAGGTGCACTTTTCCATAGGTGCACTGACAATTAATTGCTAGTTCCAAAATTAGAGCTTTCCATAGATTGGAAATGCATTCTGACAATAGTTTAACTACGAAAAATGCCTAGTGAAGGAGGAACTTCTATTTTTTAAACTTCTAGACACTTCTACTTCAATTGAAGGCTTTCTTCTTCTCCTATCATAATTTCTCTATTCTATGACATGTAAAGGCTCATGCATCCAATTAATAAATATAAAAATGGATGGAGTCCTACTAAGCACTAGTTAGATTATTAGTTTGTACATAATTAGTTTTTTTAAATCAAATTAAAAGCATATTATTACATGAAGTTATCTCTCACTCTCAACACAAATTGAGGAGATGATTTCATATAAATATAGGATTGTAACATGTATATGGGGCCGCCATTACTTTGCAATAATATATGCTTTTGGTGCTCGCATTTGGAGTGTACTGATTCTTTCCTAAAAGTGTCATTGTTTTGTGAATGTATGTTCATGAATTGTGATTGAGCCAAAGTTTTATTGCATTATTTCTCTACTTGTGTGATCTTTTAATTTTGATATTTGCTATAGTTTTACAAATTCCATGATGTATCTAGTTCGAGAAGAAATCACCAAATTGTTCTTGCATAAATTTTCATCTCGCATGAGCACACTTTTCATCGCCTTGTGATTTCATGAAAAGTGAAACATCATATGATTATTAAATTTTCCTTTGAGGATTGCATTAGTTTAATTGAGGAAGTGTTGCTCCTATTTTCATTAGTTACCTATCAATTTCTTTGAAATCTTAACTTGCAGATGTGTTGTTTCTGTAGCTTATGTCCATTAGGATTTTATGTTCATATTATTAGCTTTAAAGTATTTATTATTTTTCTTTACTAACCCCTTACTAAATTATGAATTCATATTAGCTACATCGTTAGATTGCATTCATTAAAAAACATAAAAAACACAAAAAGCATAGTTCTTTTTTTGCATGTTTTATTTTGGAGTAGCGAACGGATTCTACATCTCATTTGAAATCATTCAAACCAGAAAAGGCCTCCTCATGAACAAAAAAATTTATCTTCAATTGAGAAAATTCCAATAGGTTGCAAGATCACCTGGAAACTTGGAGTTGATTCACAAGATTGACTATTCAAGAGAGGAGTTTGAAAGAATTCTTGTCATTTAGTATCATGCATAATGACAGCTCAACAAATCAAAACATAGTTATCTTCACCAGAACTCTTGAATAAAATGGGATTGTTGAAAGAAGAAACAACTTAGTAGTGAAAGCAACAAAAGAGATGTTATTCAAGAATGATGTCTCAAGAAAATTTTGGAGAGAAACAGTTAGCACTGCAGTATATACTCTGAATAAAGCATAGATCAGGAAAGGTATGAGCAAGACACCCTATGAGTTACGATTTGGTCATTCACCATTAGTCAAGTATTTCAGAATATTTGGAAGTAAGTATTACATAAAGAGAGATGATGATATTGTTAAGTTTGATCCTAGAAGAAATGAAGGTATGGTTCTTAGTTACTCATTGAAAAGCAAGGCATATGGATGTTTCAACTATAGAACTAAGACAATATTTGAGTGTGCAAATGTAAGGATTGATGAAAAGTTTGGTACTAAAGAGAAGATGATAGATTATAATTCATGATTTTTTAGATGAAATTTTGAATTTCTTTTTGAGACTAACAATTACTTCTAGAATGATGTATCTATTGAGCATAGCGAAGAATAGAGATTTGAAACTAGGGAAGAGATCAAAGTTGTGATGTCAACTCCTACTCCAGCAGAAACATGACAAAGAATCACCCTCTAGAGAAGATAATTGAGAGCATGGATAAACATGTAATGAAAATAAATAGAGTGAATGAGGAATTGTGTCTAATTTCTCAAGTGGAACCTAAGGTCATAGATGGGGCATTTAAGGATGATCATTGGATGCAAGCTATGAAAGAAGAGCTAGATTAGATAGTTAAAAATGAGAGATGGGAATTAGTTCTTAGACCTAAAGATAAGAAAGTGATAGGAATCAAATGGGTATTCATAAATAAGATGAATGGGTGAGTAGAAGTTAAAAGGCCAGACTTGTTTGCAAAGGTTACTCATAGCAAGAAGACATAGATTATGAAGAAACCTATGCACTCATAGCAAGAATGGAAGTAGTAAGGATGTTCTTGGCTTATGCAACAAGAAAGAATTTCAAGGTTTATTAGATGGATGTCAAGAAATCTTTTCTAAATGGATAACTTGAAGAAGAAGTCTAAATTGAGCAACTTGATAGATTCTATCTGACAGAAGATAAAGATTTTGTATGCAGACTAAAGAAAGAACTGTATGGTCTAAAGCAAGCACCTAGAACTTGGTATGCAAGGTTGGACAGGTATTTATCAAAGCTTTGATTTATCAAAGGTACAAAAGATGGTAATTTGTAATTGCAAAAAACTGATGATGGACTATTTATCATTGCAATAATTGTGGATGACATAATATTTGGAGGAAATGATGAAGAAAGTGACAAGTTTGTTGAAGAAATGCAAAATGAATTTCAAATGAGCATGATAGGAGAAATGAAGTTTTTCCTAAGATTGTAGATCACAAACTAAGTATCTAAAATATTTGTTAAAAATATTTTGTTTAGAAAGTTGTAAGAATGTTGGTACACCCATGATAATTGGTCAAAAGTTATCCAATAAAGATAAGACACCTACAATTGAGTAGAAGTATAGATCTATTATTGGAGGATTATAATATTTGGTATACAATAGATTAGATATAGAAAATGTAGTTGGGATTGTAGCAAGATTTCGAGCCGATCCAAAAGAGTATCATTATGTAGCAGTAAAAAGGATATTTAGATATTTGAAGGGTACATCTGATTATGGAATATGGTATGATAGATCAAGTGATTTCACCTTGTGCTATGCTGATGTAGATTGGGTAGGAAGTATCGATGATGGAAAGAGAACAAGTGGTGAAGAATTCTTTCTTGGAGGAAGATTATTTTCTTGGTTGAGCAAGAAATAGGATTGTATATCTTAGAGTACAATTGAGGTAGAGTATGTCACAACAATAAATGACCATAATCAATATGTGGATGAAACAAATGTTGAAGGATATTGGAATTTAGTTTACAAAACCTATTGTCATTTACTATGATAACACAAGTATAGTAAGTTGTTGACATTCCAACCATGTTTTTTATTAGTGACATACACTTATTTAAATTATGAATTCATACTAAGCTTATTGTATAGTTAATAGTGTTAACCAAGCATTTTAGTTGTTACTGAGTTCAACAATTGCTATCGAGTCCTTTGGAAAAGTTCTAGTATATGTCGAGTAGTTACAACTATTGTGAAGATCAGCAATGTAAACCAAGCATCTTAGTGTATAACAAGTTTACCAATGCAAACCAAGTTGTATAGTGGTTATTGAGTTTGCAATTGATGTGATGTGAGTCAAGTGTTGATTGACCTACTCAATGTTAATTAAGAGATTGAGTATATACTGAGCTCGAGGTGATATTGTTTACCAAGCTATGTAGTGGTAACCAAGTGAATCAATTTATATGACAAGTTTCATAGTATTCGTTGAATCACTAATGTAGACCGAGTTCAAGACTACTTGGAAGTGATCAGTATAGAGCAAGCTTCTATGTCTATTGAGTGCATGATGATGCCAAGCATTGATAGTGGATTTCAAGTATCATAACTTCACCAAATCAATCTTCAGAGCCCAAGTTTCTACACTTTGGCTGACTTTGTAATATTTTGTGTAAACTAGTATTGTGGTCGACTTTGTAATTATGTAATTGGATTGATATATATGTAATGTGTTGTATCACATCCAATATATATGCATGTGGAATCAAAAAAGAAGTAATATAATTATTAGAGAAGAGTAGAAGTGTGAATTTTAAAGGCTAAAGTAGTATAAGGAGCAGAAAAGATTCATTTATCACATAAGGGTGATTTTTACACTTAGAACTAATACTCTTATGTAAATCTCTTTACCGAGTGCATACTTCATTGTATGTTTTTAAATCCTTTCACAAGTTGGACCTAGTAGTCCTTATTGCTCCTAACAGGGCAGATCATCAGAAGTGATCAATGTAAGCCTTAATAGGCCAACTTTATACTCAAGTACTAAAGCTTGTGGGTATCATCCCCACCCTAGTTTTACTTTCTATTTGGAAGATTTCTGGGTCACCAAATCTATTTTCAAAGTGTTATGTATGCTTTCATGTTTTCTAAATTTCTCATGCATGAAGTTAGATCAAAATTCATATAAAGGATTAATTGCTAATTCGGTTGAAAGTTTTAGAAGTTACTGATTCACCCCTCCGCTCTCAATAACTTAGCATATCATAATATTTCCAACATAAGTATGTCTAAGAATCTAGTATTGCATTCTCAGACAAAACACATATCCATAAAGTATCATGTTTTGAGAGGCAAGGTACTAGAGAAAGAAATAACGTTGGAGTATGTAAGCACTAAAGATCATATTGCATATATCTTTATGAAGCCTTTTCCTAAAGATACTTTTCAGTACTTAAGAGGTGTGCTAGGGGTTATGCCCCTACCTACTTCGGAGTAGTTGATGCAAGGAATGTAGTAGTCCAATGGTATAGAGCACTATGGTTAGACTAGACTGAATTTTAATGCTGTTGGAAATATAGATGAAGTAACTAAGAGGGGAGGGGTGAATCAATTACCAACAAAACTATTCCAAAAATCCCTGAGATGTCTATAATACTTACTTACTAGTGATACTTGGTAAATAGTGCAAGAATACTGTAACTCGATAGGTTGATCATCTATCTTTCATTGTTATTGATGTGCATGCAAAGGTTAAATAAATGAACACAAGAGACACCAGATTTAACGTGGAAATCCAATATGGGAGAAACCACCAAGTAACTAGTCACCAATTTTCACTCTTCTGAAGTGAGCCCTGTTAGGAGCCAACCCTGTTAAAGGTTACAATACACATTGTTAGGTGTGACCTTGTTAGAGGATTTAATCACCCTGTTAGGAGTGGCCTGGTTAGAGGTCTTTAGAACAATTCAATTGAACTATCACTTTATTAGAGGATTTACAAAATGGTTGTTAAACCAACTCTATTAATAGATTCTGAATTCATTGTTACAATGATTAGAAAGAAACAATGAGGTGACCTAAATGATATGCAACTTATCTTGTGCTGATTACAGATCTCTATTTGGCTTCACTGGATCCTTATTGATCGAATACAACTTTGCAGCTCCTCCAGGATATCTAATCCTTCATCAAAATTTTCTTAGTATTTGCTTATTCCATCCTCATCCATATACTTACACACACACTTTTTTAATTCACAACTTGAACATCTAAATATATACCTTTCAGATTATCAAGTTGGCTCAAATATAAGTTACAACAACTAAAAAAAATCATTACATTAGTCGGCTGCATGAAAAAATTGAACTTAATATCAAAATAATAAAATCCTTTGCTGACCGACCTAGCTCGATGACCACTGCTCCAGAATGGTTTTCTAGTGTTAACCAAGTGAGGCTCGGTAAACACTGCAAACCCTACAAAAATCCTTTAGAGACTGGGTGAATTTGGTTAGCACTGACCTTCCTTTGCTGACCTTGTGAGCTCGATAGAAGTTAACTCTCTACAGCATTTCTTTTGATAACCGAGTGAGCTCAGTAGACGTTAACTTTTCTTTATTAACCTTGGGAGCTCGATTAAAACTAACTTTTTGTTACAAAATCCTTTGATGCCTGAGTGAGCTTGGTAAATATTAACTTTTCTTTGTTAACCTTGGAAGCTCGATTAATCCTAACTTTCTGTTACAAAATCCTTTGATGCCCAAGTGGGATTGATAAACATTAACTTTTCTTCGTTAACCATGGGAGCTCGATTAACAATGTAAATTTCTTTATTGATCACCTAAGCTCGATAGATTCTGTCTGATGAATGGTATGACATTTGTGTAACATCAAAGACAATACAAAACTAACAATTGTATCCAACAATCTCCTTCTTTGGCATTGATGGCAAAACAACATGTCATAGAAGAATAAAATTTGAAAACAAGTCTAACAAGCCTTTTTCTGTCAGAACAATTTTCTCTATTAGATAGCAAACTCTCCTTCTTTCAGTAATCTCCCTCTGTGAAGGAATTCCATAGCAAAATTTTCTTCTCAAACAAATTTTAGAAAGATATGACAGTAAAACTCTACCTCTTTGACAAGACATGCCAAAGACAACACAACTTAAATGAATTTTAATGTACCTTTAGTACTGATTCATATGCAATATTTCCTGATTATGATGGATCAACTGATAGATCTTCAACTTGGTATGTGTTGTTGCATCACTAAAACTTTATTTTGGTGAACTTTAGATAGGGGAGTGACCCCTAACTTACCTCTTAGATACAAGAATGCATCCTTACGTAATGGCTTTGTGAATATGTCAGCAATTTGTTCCTTTGTATGAACATATTCCAATCTGATCTCTTTATCTTGCACCAATTCTTTGACAAAATGATATTTTATTGCAATGTGCTTGGTTTTGGAATGCATCACTAGATTCTTAGATATGTTTATTGCACTTGTATTATCACAGAACATAATAGCTAGTTCTTTGATTTCCACCTTCATGATATCCAACAACTGTTTAAACCAAACAATATTAGAACAGTTTACTGCTGTAGCAATATACTCTGCCTCTGCTATAGATTGGGATGTACAATTCTGCTTTTTGCTTGTCCAAGAAACCAACCTCTTTCCAAGAAAGAATGCTCCTCCACTTGTACTTTTTCTGTCATCAAGGTTTCCTGCCCAATCAGCATCAGTAAACACTTTCAAATCTAGATTACCTCCAAATTTGTACCATAAACCATAATCTTTATTTCCTTTCAAATATCTCATTATTCTTTTGATTGCCATCATGTGATTTTCTCTTGGTTTTGCTGAAAATCTTGCTACAATACCAATTGCAAGGGCAATATCTGGCCTAGTATGAACTACATACTGCAACTTTCCAATCATAGATCTATACAATATTTGATCTACTTCTTTTGATTCATCTTCCTTGGTAAGTTTTAATCCAGTACACATGGGAGTCCCAATTGGTTTACAATCTTCCATACCAAAGTTTTTCAATATCTCCTTGATGTATTTTGATTGAGTGATGTAGATACCATTTTTATTCTACTGAATTTGAAGACCAACAAAGAATTTGATCTCTCCAAACATAGACATTTCAAATTCCTTGTTCATTTGTTCTGAAAATTCTTTGCAAAGATCATCATTCCCTATGAAAATGGTATCATCTACAAATATTTCTGCCAAGACAATCTTATTATCTCATCCTTCCTTTATATACAAGCTACTATTATCATTAGTTCTTTGAAAACCAATCTGAATAAGATAGTTATGCAATCTTTCATACCATGCTCTAGGGGCTTGTTTCAGACCATACAATGCCTTGTGTAATTTGTAGACCATGTTCTTCTTATTTGGATCAACAAAACCTTCAGGTTGTTCAATGTAAACCTCTTCATCCAGTATACCATTGAGGAATGCTGACTTGACATCCATCTGATAAATTTTGAATCCTTTGTGAGCAGCATATGCTAGTAAAGTTCTAACTCCTTCCAATCTTGCAACAGGAGCAAAAGTTTCTCCATAGTCTATTCCTTCTTCTTGAGCATATCCTTTGCATACTAGTCTAGCTTTGTTTCTTGATACCTTACCATCTCCATCCAACTTGTTTATGAATACCCACTTAGTTCCAATCACATTTTTATCTTTAGGCCTGGGTACAAAAGTCCATGTCTTGGTTTTCTCGATCTGCTCTATTTCTTCATTCATAGCCTCAATCCAACTATCATTTCCTAATGCATCTTTGATATTTCTAGGTTCAAAATCAGCAAGTAAACAAGTACCTTTCAACTTACTTCTTGTCATGGTTCCTTCAGATTTGTCTAAAATGATCTGATCTACTAAATGATGTCTCCTGACATATTTTGCTAATACAGATTCCTTGCCTTTTGAATGAATTTCATTGTTATCCTCTTGCACTTCAACTTCAGGTTCTGGCTGTTCTGGTTTAGTAGATATTGGCTTGGGTCCTTCAGACTTGGTAGACACTTGCTGGATAGCATCAGAATGTAACTCGGGTTGTTGTAGCTTGGTTTGAACTTCCTGTAACTCGGTTACTGATGACTCAAGAGTAGAAGATTCCTAATTGACTAGTACTGTAGTGAAAAAAAATGTTCTATAATCTTTTGGTTCCCTTTTGCTTTCTTCTTCAGTCCTTTCTGCAAACTCATCAACTTTCACATGTGCAATTTTTATGACTTTGTAAGTAGACAAGTTCAAACATCTATATGCTCTACTTTTGCAAAAGTATCCCAAAAATATTCTTTCATTACCTTTTACATCAAATTTTCCTTTTTTAGATTCTTTCAAAATGTAACATTTACTTCCAAATACTTTTAGATAACTTACATTAGGTTTATAGCCATACCATAGCTCATAGGGAGTTTTGAATGAGTCCTTTTTAAGCTGTACTTGGTTCAAGGTATGAACTACAGTGCTGATAGCTTCCTTCCAGTATTTGATAGCAATGTTCTTTTCAATCATTAAGGTTCTTGCACAATCCATGATAGATCTGTTCCTCCTTTCAGCTATTCCATTTTGTTTAAGAGTTCTAGGGGCTGATACCTATCTTTTGATTCCTCTTTCAATGCAAAATTTATTGAACTAATGTGAAATGAATTCTCCTCCTCTATCTGACCTCAAGCATTTCAATCTTTTTCCTGTTTCCTTTTCTACTCTTGCCAAATACCATTTGAATTTCTCAAATGCTTCTAATTTGTTCCTTAGATACATAAAAGTCATCATTCTTGAGTAATCATCAACAAAAAGAATGAAGAACTTTTCTCCAGTATAGCTTTCAATTCCAATGGGTCCACATAAATCAGTATGTACAATTTCTAATACATCTTCAGACTGATAGTTTTTACTTTTAAAACTAGTCTTTCCCATTTTACCAATCTAGCAATTCTTGCATAGACCAACCTCAGGTTTCTTTATATTAGGAATGCCTCTTACTTTCTTGAATTTTCTTATCTTCACCAGGTTATCGAAATTGACATGACACAATCTTTTATGCCATAACCAACTTTCTTCAACTTGAGCAATAAAACATGAACATTCACCAAGTTCAAGATAAAATAAGTTACTTTTTGTTTGAGTGCCTGATCCAATTAGTTTTCCTTTGCCATCTAGCAGTCTTGCTTTTCCATGCATGAATTCTACTTTGAATCCATTATTGAGTAGCTATGCCACACTTAACAAATTATGCTTTAGTTCTTCTACCCAATAGGGATTACCACATATAAGTTCTTTGGTTAGAGAGATTCTTCCTCTTCCTTTTATAAATCAAGGTTCATTGTTACCAAATCTTACACTGCCACCATCATAGTCTTCAAAGTGTTCAAACTTAGTCTTATCACTAGTCATGTGATGAGAACAACCGCTATCTATGATCCATGTATCATTTTTTCTCATATGAGAAATGAGTGTCATTTCCTCATCATTATCAGACTCATCTTTCACAACAATGTAGACAATTTCATCTTCTTCTTCATCATTAGAATCATTAGAATCTTTAGCCATAAAACATGTTTTCTTACCTTTATCCTTGAATGATTTGAAGTCTTTCTTTCCATTATACTTGTAACCTTTCTTCTCATCTTTTTTCTTCTTGTTTGGGCACCTAGCAGCAATATGACCAATTTTTTCACATTAAAAACAAATTAGAGGAACTTTACGTTTATATTTTCCTCTGCCTCTAGAATATTTTCTTGCTAGTAGACTTCCAACCACCTCAAGATCACTGTCTGAACTTTGGTCTAATTCATCTTCACTTCTTGACTGAGATTCCTTTTTCTTTTTACTTTTCTCCTTGAGTGAAAGATTGGCTTCAAATGCTGATTCAATGTTTTTGGAAGCTAGAACATAGTTGTCAAAGTTGTCTAGTTCAAATGCAGTTAATCTTCCAACTATGGCCTCTAGATTTATCTTATGATTTGCTTCACATCTTCTTTCTTGAATTGCAGAAACTCTGATTGCATAAATGGGAAGTAGAGTTCTAAGAACTTTACTTATGACTGTCTCCTCCTTGATATCTCCTCCAGAAGCTTTGATTGCACTAACACATGCTTTGACTCTTTCAACATATTTTGCAATGTTTTCATCCTCTCTCATCCTTATCTGATCAAATTGTCCTCTCAAACTTTTTGCTTTGGATCTTCTTACATTATCATCTCCTCCATAGATTTCTTTCAACTTTTCCCACATTTCAAAATTAGATTTACAGTCCTTGATGTCATCAAATTCTTCATAACTCAGAGCAGATGCTATATCTATCATCATGATGTTGTGGGTCTTCTTTTCAGCAATATCATTAACAGATATTGTACCAGTTGGTTCTACATATTTTTTGTCAAGGTATTTTAGTCTTGTATCTGTAATAGAAGCTAGATGAAGTCTCATCAACCCTTGCTATGCTAAGAAGTTGTCCCTGTTAAGTCTTGGAATTTCCCTCTTATAAGACATCCTGATCTTTGGCTTAGATCTTTGAAATCTTGTCTTGCAAGCACCAAAGGCTCTGATACCAATTGTTGGAAATATAGATGAAGCAACTGAGAGGGGAGGGGTGAATCAGTTACCACAAAAACTATTCCAAAAATCCCTTAGATGTCTATAATACTTATTTACTACTGATACTCGGTAAATACTGCAGGAATACTGTAACATGGTAGGTTGATCATCTATCTTTCATTTTTAGTGATGTGCATGCAAAGTTTAAATAAATGAACACAAGAGACACGAGATTTAATGTGGAAACTCAATATGGGAAAAACCACCAAGTAACTAGTCGCCAATTTTCACTCTTCTGAAGTGAGCCCTGTTAGGAGCCAACCTTGTTAAAGGTTACAATACACACTATTAGGTGTGACCTTGTTAGAAGATTTAATCACCCTATTAGGAGTGGCCTAGTTAGAGGTCTTTAGAACAATTCAACTAAATTTTCACCTTATTAGAGGATTTACAAAATGGTTGTTAAACCAACTCTATTAAGAGATTCTAGATTCACTGTTACAATGATTAGAAAGAAACAATGAGGTGACTTGAATGATATGCAACTTATCTTTTGATAATTACAGATCTTTTTTCGACTTCACTGGATCCTTACTGATCAAATACAACTTTGTAGCTCCTCCAGGATATCTAATCCTTCATTAGAATTTGCTCAATATTTGCTTATTCCATCCTCATCCATATACTTACACACACACTTTTTTAATTCACAACTTGAACATCTAAATATATACCTTTCAGATTATCAAGTCGGCTCAAATATAAGTTACAACAACTAAAAAAAATCATTACATCAGTCAGCTGCATGAAACAATTGAACTTAATATCAAAATAATAAAATCCTTTTCTGACCGATCTAGCTCGATGACCACTTCTCTAGAATGGTTTCTAGTGTTAGCCAAGTGAGGCTCGGTAAACACTGCAAACCCTGCAAAAATTCTTTGGAGATCGAGTGAACTCGATTAGCACTAACCTTCCTTTTCTAACCTTGTGAGCTCGGTAGAACCTAACTCTCTGCCACATTTCCTTTGATAACCGAGTGAGCTCGGTAGATGTTAACTTTTCTTTGTTAACCTTGGAAGCTCGGTTAACACTAACTTTTTGTTACAAAATCCTTTGATGCCTGAGTGAGCTCAGTAAATATTAACTTTTCTTTGTTAACCTTTGGAGCTCGATTAATACTAACTTTCTGTTACAAAATCCTTTGATGCTCGAGTGGGTTCGGTAAACATTAACTTTTCTTCGTTAACCATGGGACCTTGGTAAACACTGTAAATTTCTTTGTTGATCACCTGAGCTCGGTAGATTCTGTCTGATGACTGATATGACATTTGTGTAACATCAAAGACAATACACAATTAACAATTGTATCCAAAAAATGCTTCATGTATGGGGGAGTATTTGATATGTACTAGTCATGAAGGACTCTTGGTAATTGGTACCTAGTATTAAACAATGTCTTTGGACACTCGAGCTAGTTGATGATAACTAGTATTGTGATTGACACCATTGACATTGATGCCAATGGGGGAGAGAATGTACATGAAAAACATATTGAGTGAATGTACATAGGCAATTAGAAGAGAAGCACTTGTTGAGATGCAAATAGGGGAGAGTTATCTCTTTAAGGAGATTTACAAAGATACATATAAGTGAATTGAAGATTATGTAAGTGTGTAGATAAAGCCCAAAATTATTGGAAGTTCTTTTTGTTAACATCTTCTACCAATCCTAAAATAAGAAGAAGAAGAAGATTACAATGTTCCATAAAATTTTAGAAGATTTGATTGATGAAGAGGATTTGAGAATATGATAGCAATAGAGTACAGTTTGGTATTCTTAGAACTTAGATATTTTTCATCTATGTTGCCATCAATGCCAAAAGGGTAAATTTTCAGCATGAATATTGATGATACTACCTTGGGGGAGTATCCTAAGCATTGAATAATATTGATATGTTGCATTCATGATTGTATTTTTCATTCATGTCAACATAGAAGTAATGTTGTTTAAAACTGGAAGAATAATAGTCAGTAATCTTAGTATGCACAAAAGTTGAGGAAGTTTTAGGTGATGCATAGTGGAGGAAGTGTTCCTAACATTGTCTTGATGATGTGGTTTAAAGGACTAAGTTTTATTTGATGTTGTATGGAAGTTACACTTATTTTACTAGAAGCAATGCAGAAACAAAGCATTGTAAAATAGAGTTATGATGATCTATCACTATCTTTCATCTAAGATGTAATGAAGCTGATGCACAAATAATAGTGATATAGGACAATCATGTGATGATGCTAGCGTATAAACAAGACATGGTTTTACATGTGTAAAGTTTTGTATATACTATAAGCTGAAAGTGTTGTTGTAATTGTGAATTAATTAATTATCTTATTTTAATTAATTAGGAAAGTCTCAGGGCTGACTCAAGGAATTATTATTAAGATACAGTATAAAGCAAAGTTTTTTTCCTTATTTTTAATAGACTTGGACTCAGAGGATCAAGTGGAATATGAAGTATTAGTGCATAGTGCAAGAGGGAGAAAAATTCTTGTTGAATGTGTGTAAGTGATCCAAGGGATCATTGGATGTGTTGTATGAGATCTAGTTACAAGATCTAAAGGAGAAAAAGTTTAGTTGATAGGACAAAGATAGAGGAAGGAAGTACATTTTACTTCTATTATTCTACAAGGACTAATACAGAGATCATTTGGATAGTGGATTCATTGTTCTAAACCTTGAAGTTTTTTGGGTAGTGGGTCTAGTTGTCTTCCATAACTCCTAATAGGGTTGGTACAACTCCTACTAGGGTTGGAATCTCCTAACAGGGAATTCAAAGTCTCCTAATAGGGACTCATATATATTGAATATTGTAATAGACTCCTAATAGGGTCTATCCTCTAACAAGAAATATTTATATTAGTACATCATTTTGTGGGTACCATCCCCATCAATTTTTTCTCTCTAATAAAGGGTTTCCCTAGTTAACATATCTAGTGTTAATTTTGTATGAGTATCTTGTTGTGGTTTCAGTTTATATTACTCACATGGTTAAGTTAGTTTAAGGTTAATGTTTGTCATAATAGTTGGATAACCGATTCACACCACCCCTCCCCAGTTATATTAGTGGACTATTTGTTCTAACAACCTTTTTATCCAACCATTCATTATAATTTGGGGAATACATGTCATGCTTGGCATGCAAGTGATGCATATGCATATGCAATTTTATCGCCTTGAAAAACTATATTTGATCCTACTAACTGGGGACAGACAGTTCAATAGGAGTTTGTAATTGACCTACCTAATTAGAAACTAGACCAATTTTACTAGGTTATGGCTTGTTTCTTTCTAAAAATATCTTCTATGATATGTTTTTGTAAAATTTCTTGCAAACTCTACCCATTTTTCTTGGTCTACATTATTTTTGTGCAAGATCTTGAGCTAAGTCACTTAGCACAAGATTAGTGAGCTTTATATTTTATTATTTGGATTTTGGAAGCAATTGTATCAAAAAAAAATTGTGTTAATATGTAATAAGCACCTTAAAAATGATCTCTCTCTATATATAAAGACTACAAGTTGTGCAATTTTTCATGTATTACATCTACATTTTCTTTTCCATTTCTTATAAGAGTGTTTCAAGGTTGGGCACCACTTCAACATCCTTTGCATGGTTTAGAGGTAATGTCATTGTAGAAGGGCCTTCTACAAGGGAATGAGCCTCATGATTATGGCATTTACATAGAAGAGAACTTGCTTCTTCAAGTCCTTATACTCAACTCTTCACTGAAGTTATTCTTCTAGCAGTGAGAATAGTTGCTACAAATTCCTAGGAGACAAGGGACCTTGAACCTAGACTACATTTTCTAGAGACATGGGAGAAGTTACTACAGAAATCAATACTTCATAATATTTTGGATCATATAGTGATGCCCAAATTAACAACGATAGATACTTGGGATCCTTACAAGGAGACTATACTAATACATGCATGGTCACATCCTTGGCTTTCATTGTTGGGCTAGTGTATGGAGCCTTTATATCCAACCATTCAATATAATTTGGGGAATGCTTTTCATCCCTAGCATGCAAGTGATGCATCTACATATGCAATTTTATCACCTTGAAAAACTATATTTGATCCTACTAGCTTGAAACAACTGATTGTTCGTTTTATTATACCTAATCTGATGAGAATTCTACAAGAATTTGTAATCAACCCAACTAATCAACAACTACACCATTTTAACTAGGTTATGGCCTATTTCTCTCTAAAAATATCTGCTATGATATGTTTTTGTAAAATTTCTTGTGAACTTTGCCCATTTTTTGTTGTATACATTATTTTTGTTTAGGATCTTGAGGTAAGTCACCTAGAATTGGTTGAGTGAGTTTTATTGTTTTATTATTTGGATTTTGGAATATTTATGGAGTTGGATCAATTTTCTATTGTGAGATAATATGTAATAAGCATCTTAAAAAATATCTCTATATATATAAAGAGATACACATTTAGAAGGAAATATAATGACATAAATGTTTAGAAGGGGAAAAAAGAACATTTACATAGGTACCTCTTCTTTAGAGAAATGAAATTGTAGAGCAAGGGCATGTAGATCATAAGGGCACAACATGGTAAGGAAATCATAAAGTAAGGGAATAGAAATGAAATACAGAGATCACAAAGGTAGAGCAATGAAATACATCAATCATAAGGGCATGACAACTTTTAGAGCTCTCCACCCTTAATCAAAGCTCTCCACCTCTTTTGTGCACAACTCTCCACAATAAAAAAAAATGGGGGATGATTTATGTTGTATTTTCTTCTTTTTTTATACTCACATGGGCGTCACAATTACGATGCCAACATTGGTATTATGGCAAGGTCGGGCTTAATTGCAAAAAAAAAAACAAAATTACCACAAATTACACCATCATTGTAAATTGTCATCACAATTTTGACCCCAAATGTTGTAGTGTGAGGATTAAGCCTTGTTCTAGAGATAATCCTATGACTCATGATTAAGTCCTATTATCTTTTTTATGGACCAATATTCAGGTGTTCTATCAAGACTCTGAAGGATTAAGCTTCATTTTGAAGATAATTCTAAGCTTTCTTTCAATTGATTTTTTATGGAAAGGTGTCAAATAATTCTAACCCTAACTCATAAGAATTAAGCCTCATTTTGGAGACAAGCCTATGAATCATGATTAATCTTTTCATCTTATAATGGATAAGTATCAAGGCATTCTAACCCTAACTCCTAAGTATTGAGTCTCATTATCAAAAAAATCCTATGAATTTTGACAATCTTTGTTCTATTAGATAGGTATCTAGGTGTTCTATCTAGACTCTGTAGGATTAAACTTCATTCTAGAGATAACTCTAAAAAAATCTTATCAATTAGATTTTATGTTATCAAATCTTAGAAATCAATTTCATTTCTTGTTTTATACTTTAAAATTTTGATTTCTTTGAATCAACACATTGCTCACACATTTATTCAAAGAGGGGCAAATGTAATACCCCTTGGCACATTGACATTCTAAACC
This sequence comes from Cupressus sempervirens, assembly GCA_028749045.1. Lineage (NCBI taxonomy): Eukaryota > Viridiplantae > Streptophyta > Pinopsida > Cupressales > Cupressaceae > Cupressus > Cupressus sempervirens. The sequence continues at coordinate 68,247,403 of CM053783.1, forward strand.
AATTTTAGTTCATCAATATTACAACATCTATTTCTTAATCAATTAAGTCCTATTGTACTAGGAATTTATGGTTCTTATCATCTTTACTCAACCTAAGTGTCACATGCAAAAAGTTCCTAATCTGTATAAATAACACACTTTATTTAATTCCTAAATATTGATTGAAATTGGCTAAATTAATCTCCTAAATGAATTAATTTAATCAAAGTCCTAAGTACTTTAATTTAATTTAATCCACCCTCTTTAGCTAATACACATAAAAAGGAATTAAATACATTGGTTTAATTAAATATGATCATCAAAATTGTTGAACATAATTATTTAATTCATTACAAAAATAATTATAAGCCCATATTTAAAAAGATCAATGTTATCCCCTATTTCATCTTATAACTCCATCAAAATAGGAGACCCAATCTCACATTCAATCTAAACCATACACTTTGATTTAATCTTGACCATTGATCAGATCCAAAATTCTATAAAAAGAGACCCTTGACCTCTCATTTGTGAGGATACAAGTGAAGTGTATTGAATCGCTAGTGGATTGATTACTTAAGTATCTTGTATTCAAATTTCTATTGTTTTTGCATGCTCATCATCTAGATTACAATGCACTCATTTAGCTTAATTTTATTTTCATTATCCTTAGATTAATTTGGAAATCATCTAGATTAATTCATATCTTTTCATACAAAATATCAAAAGCATAGAGTGATAGTGCACTTGTACTCATTCAAATCCTTTGCACTAGTTTGGTCTATTACTAAACTCTCAATTTTGAAAGTATATAGTAAAACTTTGTCTAGTTAGAAGGAAATAGATAACCTTGTGTAGACATGTCCAGTGAATAATCTCCTATTTATTCTGGGATGTTACTGACAAATAATGATCATGTTTAAGTGTGTGGATGAATTAGAGGCCCATATTTAACACTTAGAACTATCTCATGCACTTCAATAATGCTACTTTGTAGTTTTTCTTTCAAATGTAGAATCTTATTTGATACACTTTGTTTGTCTTGTCTTTGACTTTACATACAACCTCCTTAGCTAACTAGTCTACAAGATCTTTTTTGTTGGTATATCTAACCATTGTTGTCTATTAGTGTCAACCAATTAGGAATTTACAAGGCAAAGTTAGATAATCAGCACTACGACTAAGCTGCTCTATATAGGCTGAGTCATGTACATAAGTAGGTATGTACTAAGTTCTCTAGGAGCTAAGTAAATTTTTGGTCATAGAGTATTTTGTATATAAGCCAAGATCATCAATGATCGAGTAAATCCCTAGTATACAAGTACCAAGTTATATAGTGTGTGTCAAGCACAACACATGTCAAGCATCAGAAGGGTAATACAGATTGAGCAACATCAATATCAAGCATTAGGAAATAGTAAAGACCGAGCAAAGCATAGTTTACATAAAATTCAAGAATGAAACAAATTTTGAGGAGAAATTATTATCAAGCCAACTTGGAAGGAATATTTAAATTTTTTTGAGGTTGTTAAAGAATATTTAATACCTATAGAGGTTGTTACAACAAATTTACATGACATGGATCATAGATCCCTATGTTGTGTGTTTGATGATCAAGATGAAGAGGCTATTATAGAATCATCTAGAAAACTCTTGACAAAATTCTTTCAATAGTAATGATCTTAACCTATATCATAATGTGTGCAAAGTAAGAGAAAGGAAAGAGAGGTGTACATGCATTTGAACTAGAATTGATATGCAAGAGAAGGACTAAGAATGGATGAGAAGTCACTAAAGGGTTTATTTTTCATCTAATAGAGCAAGTGACCTAGTCATGGAAGTGAAGTGAAAGGGAAATACAAGCATATCATATTAGAGGAGAGGATCAATTAGCAAGGAGAAGACTCAAAACTAGCATTTAGAGAAAATTGAGAGTCAAGTACCAAATAAGTTTTAACCGACTTGAATCAAGGTAAATCTCTTAATAGAGTGGTTTTAACATATCTTTGTAAATCTCCTAACAAATTCCTTACCTTATTATAAGTGTCAAATCCTCTAATGAGGAAATACCTAGTAGTCTCTTAAGTCTTTAATAGGGTAGACTCCTTATAGGGTAGATAATATTTTATGGTCAAACATTATAACCTTAATGAATTTACTTTATTATTGCAGTAGTGAAGATTTGTGGGTGTCATCCCCACCCTAGTTTTACCTTCACCTTGGAGAGTTTCTAGGTAACACATATTTTGTTATGTGTTTTAATTTCATTCATGTGATTGATCAAATTTATATGTTACAACAATTTTACATTATAATTGTTGCATGCACAAGTTATTGATAGATGTGAATGAATTGGTGAAAATTTAGAAAGTGTTATAGATTCTAATTCATCCCCCCTCCCCCCTCAATATCTAGTTTATCTTGTTTATTCCTTCATCAATCAACAATTGGTATCAAAGATAGGTTATCTAAGAGAAGCTTAACATCTTGGAGATGGAGGCATTCAAACTTGATAAGGTTATTCACAATCAGGTGATTGACATCCAACTCACACTACATAAACTTGAGAAGGCAAGACAAGATTTGAATGATTCCGTAAAAAGGAGAAAGGAATTTGTGATTCAGATAAAATAGTTTTCCTATGAAGAAGTTGGGACTAAAGGAATTTTTGAACCAATTAATCTAAATGACAAAGCATCTGATGACCTACTTGACAAAAAGAAACTCTTGAATGAAGAAATAAGAGGACTGAAAAGAGATCATGAAATCCAATAAGTAAGAAAATATGAAGTGATTGAACAAAAAAAGAAAGCTAAAGAAGATAGGACTATGCTTTAAGAAGACAAAAGGGTAATGGCTACCAGACTTGAAAAAAGGATATCATATATACAGAAGCTTAGAAACACTCAACTGGATATGATGAATCAACTAATGCTTACAAATCAATAATTGAATCACAAGGATGTGGAAATCGCAAATCTAAAATCATAGAAGGACATAATAAAGAATGAACTAAAAAATGAGAAATAGTCCATTCAAAGATTCAACAAACCAAAGGAAACAATGAAGTACTTCGAAGAATTTATGAAGTCATCAAGTTGTTCTAATGGGTTGGGACATTCATGTATTGAGAATGGAGAATCGAGGAATGCAAAGTCAAAGGACAAACCAACATGTTAGCACTATGGGAAACTTGGTCATATTACAAATATTTGTAGAAGAAAACATGGTATGCAAAATTCTAAACCTAAGTTTACTAGTTATTGTCTCTACTACAAGAAACAAGGGCATCAAATACATGAGTGTTGGTCAAGAATGAGGAATACATCTACTACACCTAAATTTGAAGGATAAATCTATAACTATCAGAAATATGGGCATAGAGAATTTGAATGAAGATCAAAGAGGAAACCCTACTCGAAAATAAAAGAAATAATGATGCACCTAACACTAAATGTTCCAAATGTCACAAGTTTGGACATCAATGAAAGAATTGCAGGACTCAAGTACATTTACCAAATTAGACAAAAGATAAAGGAAAATACAAAGTAGACATTGAGAAATTTAGGGAAAAAATGAAACAAAAATAGAGAAGGAAAAAAAAAGATGGAAATAGTGGAGCTAATGGAGATGAGGTCACCCAATCCAATGGAGAAGGTGATCATGTCATCAAACTAAGAAAGATAGTTATGTATGGAATTGTATACTTATTTGATATATCACACATCAATTCCTTACATGAATATATGCCAAAACTTCATATCTTCATATGTAAGATGCATAAGAACAAATTTGTGAACAATTTTTGAGTGTCAATAAAATTGTCTCTATTGACCAAGCATTGCAGCATAGACTAAGCACTTAAGGAATGATGTGGTAGAGATTGAATGAAATGGAAGAGACTAAGATGTAGAATAAAGACCTAACTAAATGGCATTAATATCAACTAAGATAGTTGGCTTCTACCTACCTAAGTACACAACATTAATGGATATCCTAAATCAATCAAAAGAAGGTATGGAATGAATTTTCAAGACATTATCACATACCTTGCACACATAATTTTGAGAGTATAAAGTAATTTGGAAATTTTAACAACTACAAAAAAGTTCAAGAGCAATTTGGATGAAGAAACTTGAACGAGTGAAGATTTGATTTGTGTCGAGTATCCTAAGAAGAAAGAACTTCAAACCCTAACTATTACCATGGCAGATTCATCAAGCATTGAAAAAATTAAAGAGGTTAACAAAATCCAATTGGTGAAGAGTGACATTTGTCCTCTACCTAATTTTTTTTCTATTCCAAAGATATCTATGAAAGGAAACTCTATGGATGCACTATCTCATATTAGAATTCTTTAGAATAATTGAGAGGGGGAGTGAATCAATTATCCAATATCCATATGTATAAATAAAACTTTTCAATGCTTAGTAGACCCATATCCATAAAACCTAATTATTCATGCATCCATTAGATCATACAATACTTAAACTTTGTAGGTTACTATCCTAGCTCAAAACAACTTTGCAAAAATGTAAACATGAAACAACATAAGAAAATTCATACAATTTGACACAAGTATTTTATGTAGAAACCCAAATTGGGAAAAACCACTAGTAACATGCTACTAATTCTCACTCTTATGAAGTGATGCCCTATGAAAGGAAAACCTTGTTAAAGGTTACAACCTTGTTAAATGTTACAATACACACTATTAAATGTGACCTAGTTAAATTATTTCAATCACTCTATTAGGAGTGAGCCTTACTAGAGGACTTTAGATTGGTCCATTAGAATGTCACCTGGTTAAAGGATTTACAAAGTGATGCAGAGCCACACCTTGGAAAACTTAGGAGAAATCAGTCACTCAAACTGAGTTGCTTCAAGGGGCATCTACAACCTTTAGGATCACACACTAAAATCAGATTCAATAAACAAAACTTTGAAAATAAAATCCCCCAAAATATCTTCTTTCTTCCTTCGGATAGACCCGCACTCAGACATGAATAACTTTTGAACCAGAAAATATTTACTCCATCCAACCATTGATATTTGGTGTAACTAGGTTTCAAACAACATATAAAAATTTGAGAGAAATCCAACGGTTGAAACTGGAGATATTGACCCCGCAGCAGAGTACATTTTTCTGCAATTTTTATTCCCTAAACTGATTGCCATGAGAAATATATGAAGCATAACAGTAGAACCATAATCTTGAAAAAAAACACAGGAGACCAAAGGAGACATAAAAATTCCCATTCCTCCCCAAGTTTGAATCATTTTTTACATAAAAGATTGGCTTTTTAATAACCAAAGTCTGATTGGCCTTGCTGTCCAGAAGTAACAAAAACATTTTCTTTTCCATCTAAGAATAGGAATCTAAAAGATGTTTTACCATCAATACCATGCAGCAATCATGGATATTCTTGTAACTGCTAAGAATAGGAATCTAAAAGATGCTTTACCATCAATACCATGCAGCAATCATGGATATTCTTGTAACTGCTAAGAATAGGAATCTGAAAGATGCTTTACCGTCAATACCATGCAGCAATCATGGATATTCTTGTAACTGCTAAGAATAGGATTGGCTTTTTAAAGAAAACCGACTTTCCTCCAAATAGAAGGAATATGAAATGGTTTCTTTTATTCCATAGCCATTTTTTCGTCATTATGAACACTCTTAAAATTGCCACCAACTTTCTGATGAGATATTTCAACCTAGGGCATAGGCACTTTACTTTTCCCTCTGCAAAAATTTTAGTATGGATGAGCAAGATCATATCCAAGGATCCCTAGTATTCATTATTGCTCAAATGTTGCAGAATGGTATAAATTCTATCTTTGATTTTGCTTCATATATTATAGAAGAAATCCATAATGGATTATTTGGCATCGGTAAGGCCAAGGTTGAGAAGCCATTTTGTTGGTATTATTTGTTGATGTATATGTGTTGTATAAAGGATACTTTTCTCTCTCTAAGGAGATGGAGTTGGAATTGAAGAAGGATGGGGAGAAGCTACTTGTTCAGCTATAGAGTGTTGACATGATCTAGGAGGTTAGGGATAGCCAAATTTTTTTTGTTTTGATAGATATTTTACCTCAAAGTTGAGGATTTTACTAACTAGGGACAATCCTAGAATACCTTGGCCCTTATTAGAGCTAATCAGGCCTAAAGATCATGCTAAGGGTTTGAAAGCAAGCCATGATTGGGGGGATATTATCCCATACTTTGTATCTACTATTTTTAGAGTATATGGTTTCTAGGGGAAACCACTTGTTATTCCTTATCAAGTGCCTTTGAAGGTTGGGATTGTAGAATTCTTATGGAAGATAGGAGGAGTAGAAGAAAAGGATATGGTAGGAAGATCTAGAGGCACAATTTTCCCAAACTTCACAGTCATCCATAATTTTGTGCTCACTGAGGATGGAGACATCTAGGTAATTTTTTGGATAAGTACCAAATGGCTTAATCTCATCCACATCTTATTGACCCTAAAGATTTTTATGATATGTTTAAAGATAGAATTAAAGAAAAATCATATGAGCATATTGTTTACTTTCCTGAGGATATTATTAGAAATGAATTTTCCTTACAAGAGCAAGAAGTAAAAACGGAAAATTGGAAAGTGTATAGTAGAATTCTAGAGTTTTTTTATGCTTTAGATAAGAAGTGTGATCCATTAGGTGATATTGAATATTGGGGAGATAAAATTAATAAGCTTATGGCCAATTTTTTTGGGGTCATGCAAATTTTTAATGAGGAGAAGACAATTTTGATACAATCCTACCTAGACCAGGACATAAAGATTGAGAAAAGGCTAGCAAACAAACAATTACAAGCCCAAGTTAGTACACCTTGCAAAGGAAGGTAGGATATGTCATGGATAGGAGTGTAAACATACAACCCATTCCTTTGTATAAGAGTGTTAGTGGATAGATTGTTCTCCAAAAATTAAATACAAATTAACCCCAAGCCCAAGTAGGAAGACTGAATATGCACTAACAGTTGGATAGGTTATCATTGGATTGATAACCTTCCTCTAAATTTATTCAAGTATAGCTCCCCATGTAGGATATACAATGAATCAACTACACTAAAAATTTGAATGCTTTTAACCTGAAAGCACAAAAGGTTTTACAAACATCTATCTATAAACACGAAATAGATGTGAAAAACTAATCTAATTGAAAGGAAATGAACAGTAAATGACACACAACTCATCTACCCAAATGTTGCATTAAAAAGAGGATGGAAACCTAAGAAAGTGAAGAATCGAAGCTTTAGAGACATCCTGAAATTAAACATATTCAGAAAATAACAACACTAAAATGTGTTTAGAGAAAACTAAAAGTTATACAAAGATAACAATCAATGGAAAGAAAATTGTCCACACTCAAAGTTTTGGTGTGCAATTTCTCCTAAATCTCCCTTCTCTAACATGTATAAAATATCACAAACCTCATTACCTGTTGCATCAAAACCACCATCTGGAATAAAACAAAATTTCCCTCCTTTGCATTACATTTAAAATCAAAATTCTCCCGTTTTACTAACACAAAGTTTAGAAAAATAAAAGATCTACTCTTCTATAGTCCCAAAGTCTACCCTGTCTCTGTTGTTGTAGCATGAAGTTTGTAATCCAAAAAAGAAAGAGTGGAACCCCTACTTTGTCTTTCACTAGATTATTTATCATCTTCTTTCTCCCATAATATTTTAGTTATGCAACCACTTTCCTCATAACCAATTCTCATAAAAGAATCCTTTTTTGATGAGAACATTCATCTCTTTTCCATTTTGTTTACTTTTATAATATCAAGATAAATATTTTATGTCATATATGACATGTAAGTTTGTGATGGTAGGTGGCTTTTTACTGATGTCATGTCCCTTCAAGGGTGCCATGTGCTCTTGACTATTAGTATATTGTTTATCAATCTTGTTTTCACTATGTGGACACATATTCATCCATAACACTTGCTCTAATTCAAAAAATTTCACTCTTCTCATGTGTGCAAATTGACCCCCTAGCCATCAACAATGTGATTGAAGACAAGGTGGAAGACTTTTGTGATGGGGATATGCTTATTGGTATTTTTCCAAGAGGTTCATGTGTTTTGTCTATGTTCTCTCAGCACTTGGGGTTCATGACATTTATGGGGATTAGGACTCTCTCCTTTAATGTTCATGATGAACATTCAAATTTCACCAAATGCTTGATACTCCATTATGAAGATCTTGGACTAGGTGGGTGTGAGTGCTCTGCATGACATATTTGTGACCCATATTCACATATATACTTGTGCCTTCTCATAAGAATACCTAACATTATACATCTTCCTTATGAGGATTATACTCAATGTCTTCCATGGTGGCAACATTACTAATAGAAACACATGTCTCTATCATACAACAAGTCACTAACTATGCTTAGGCAAGCATTTTGTCAAGCAAATTTCATGCATGCTTGTGTTTCCAAGTTGTCCTAACCATAGAACCCATGAGCTAAATCATGACCAAACTCAAGTTCTATCTTTGTGAATGTGTACATGCTCGGTCTTTAATCTTTATGCACTGACAATCTAAACCACCACTCCTGACATGTCTTTTAATCAAGTTCTGAATTACTTGAATTTCCAAAACCAAGTGACATTATATTGCAACCATCACCTATCTCCATCTATTTGGGTGATTTCCTCCATGCTTGAATACAACTCCTCAAACTTTTATGAGCTTGGAGATGTCTTCTATCATATGCACTGCCCAAGCCCATTTTTGTTGAAGCTATATTGGATTCTCCAACACTGTTTGAATGATATTAGATCAACAAGTACAATCTGCACTTTCCTTTCAACCTCGTATTCTCACTTGAAAACATCCATATTGGATAGTTATAGAATGGAAAACATGTATCTTGGGCATTGTATAGTGAGTCAAAGTCTTAATTTATGATTTGTTTGAAACAGATGAGCCCAATTTCCATCCTTGATGACATTTTATCAGCCAAGCACATGAACCTAATGACTTCAAGTACTTGAGTATGATATGTGTTATCTATATGATATGACCATTGTCGAGGCACAGGCCCCTTTATAGATTAGTGTTTGATTGATATTTTAGACTTGTTGAGAACTTTAAATGGATTCAAACATGCAATATTCAGTCAAAAAATATGAACTCAATGTATTTTGATTAATTTCGCATGGAATGAAACATTTTCTCTTTACAACCTATCATATAGGCATTTGGCTGAATGACTTTCTATCTTGGATCTTCGCAAGTTCCTCCTTGTACTCTCCTTGCCACCATAAATAAGATTTCTTTTCATATCTGATAGGATGAGGGTTAGAGCTAGCATATGCCATGGCAAGCATCTATATCCACATGTTCAAGTGATCACTTCCATAACTATGGCTTAAGCCATTATGTCATTCGATAAATGTCTTTGTCTTCCCTTACATCAAGATTCTCCATTGGTGATTCGAATAATAGTCCATTTGTGCACATTTGGTTTAGGCCCTCCCAAGCTAGTATTTCATTAATGTGAGAAATAGAGGGATAATGAATGTCTCAAGCTCAAAACTTATTGAATCATCAACCCGCATTTTGAATTTCCATCTGCAAGCTTGTGATGCATATTTGAATAGTCAATTTTATGCCAACAGGATGCCTTATCATTCTAAACCTAAACCTTGAGCCAAAACTAGATTCTGATGCCTAACTAAAATGGGCTTTGAACTTTGAACCTTTTGAACTAAGCCTTTGAATTTGTCAACTGACAAACTACATCTCTAAACTAGAAATGAATCATCAAACCCAAGCCATTGAATTGCATAAGTGAACCTCTCAGAATAAACCATGAGCCTGCATGATCCAGTCAAGAGTTGGAAAGACATGAACTTTCTATATATGTAAGGAAGCATGGGCACATGACTTCCCAAACAGTTTGAACCATCCATGTCTGAGACTTTGGGTTTATGTAGATGTATCCTCAAATACAAAAAAATTAATTAATCTACCTAGAAATAACTTTGATAAATTTGATGAAACATCTTGTGAAGTCTAAAACCAAACATAATGGTCTTTGCACCTTTGAATTGAATCATGGAATTCCTGAGTCTGCAAATCTACAAATTGAACCACTTCAAACTGCTTCAAACCTTGGTTCAAAGAGGTTCAAAACCATAAATTAAATTTTTTAAATAATGGGTCCATATTGGGTACCAACAAAGAGGCAGCTTTTAGAAAGCCCTCCCACAACACCAACTACTAAAAGGCATAAATTAGAACAAGGTCCTTCATCTAGAGCTAGGGAATACTCCCCCTTATATACAGTTATTCATATTGATAATGAAGATTCCTTGAGCGAACAACTAAAATAAATGGGAGGTCAAAGTGATATTGTGATAAAACTACATCAAAAGTGGAGGAGGGAGCACCTGAAGAGTATCACATGCCACTCCTAGCCCTCATTATAGAATATTTCAAGGGGAAGCATATTGACCCTATTGTGGAGCAGGAAACAAAGGAATTTTTGGATGATGAAATTTTTGTAAAGTCTAGGGATTTTATCTAGCTTTTGTGGAGGAATAACATTGGAACTTTTGAGGCCAAATGCAAGAAAATAAAAGCAGGGCAACCTACTAGACATGACTCTAACATAGAGGAGGAAGTTAAGGATAGCCTAATGCAAGAATTCAATCAAATAGCTCCCTCGAGTGGAAGACAATTACTGAAAGATTTAGGAGTTATGGTACTACCATAATGGGATATTGCTAATGCAATGATTTTTATGCAGTGACGAAGGAGAAGGAAAGAAAATTTAGAATTAAGGAAGAGGTAAAACAGGCCCATAAATGGGTAAAGTATAGTGATAACCACAAACCCTTAATCATGTGGGCCATTCAAAAGAGAGATATGTCAAGTGTCTAGGAAATTTAGGAACTTAATGGTCATCCGAGTGGAGGAAGTAGATAGTGAGTGGGTAGCCTAGATGAACAAGGAAGTAGATGATTTCGGGGTAGTAGTAGCTGTCAAATACAAGAACAAGTTATTGGAGCTGAATGAAAAATTTGAGAAGATGTTGGAGGTTTATAATGAAAGAGGAAGAAAATTTTATCAACTAGAAAATACAATTGAAAATATGGAGAAGCAATTTGGAAAAAGGAAAAAGAGTAGGTAGTCCAGTCAACTTAGAATTGGAGTTTCCCCTATTCCACTACCACCCTTTGGTCCTATTGTGGAAATTCCTAGTACAACTCAAAAACTATAATTTTACATAGTTGATGAGCTCAATGAAGAAAAAGCAAAGATCTAGTCATTGAATGTGGAATTGGAAATCTAGCATGAAGACAGAATAAGGGATACAAATTTGTTTCATTAGACATAGTCAATTTTCCCCTATTTCACATGGACTTATCAAGGTTTGTGGACATTTGGAAAGAGTTAAATAATAAGGAATCCACCTTAAGACCAATCTTGAATAAATGGATCAATAGAGATGATGTAGTCACTACCTTGTTTTTCTCTGTCATTGACAACTTTAATGATCAAGTTGAGAATTTTTTTTATCAAACACATGATTTACTAAATTTTGACCACCAAAGAGATATGTTGCAAAGATAGCCAAAAAAAAAATTTAAGTACTTATTAAAAGTGTTGACCTCTTTCCCCATGCATTAAAAGGTATAAGTTTTATAAAGGACAAAGAAGAATGGGGAAATGAATTAAAAGAGTTGTTAAGCATAAGAATGAATGAAGTGGTAAATAAAGAAAATTATATTTGGTTTGCTAGGACCACAAAAGAAATTGTGCAAGCCCAATTATTTTTTGATTCTTTCAAATAGGATTTTTTTGAAATAAATAAATTGGGGAAATATATTTTGAAGACAAAGAGAGGAATACTGAGCTTCAATTGGCCAGATGACACAATTTTCAACAAGTAGATGGCATATTATTCTTTAGCTACAGAATTGCTACGGGTGGCTTCCCAAGAAGTATTTGTAGATAAAGAAGAAATCACAAATGAAAGGTAGCTAGTTGATCAATTTGTTTAGACTGATGAAAGAGAAAAAGATCAGCCAATTGCAACATTTGATCAAGTTGTTAAAACTAATGACATGGTAGCTAATCAACAACTTGTGACAGACACCCAAGTGTTAGAGATAGGTATAAAAGAAGAAGAGCAAGTGGCACCACAACCTAAGGAACAACAAAAGGAAGAAAATGAATCATCAAGTATAGTGGATGTGCAAGAGACTGCCAAAATAGATTTGGCCCCACCACAAAGTGACCAATAAAGGGAACATGTTGTTACAAAGCAAAAGATCAATAGTTTTGTTTCTTCTCATGCAAAATTTTGATGGTGATAGTTTTGTCCTTTTTAATCCTTTTTTTTAAGGATAGTTGTCCATTTCCTTCTAAGCCTAAAGCTTGTTGCAACTCATACTATATAGATGAGTTCCCAAGGCTAGAGGAGGGTTCGAATTCTTTTAATTACATGAGTTTTGTAAATTCTGAGTTGGTCCATGCATGTTGTAACTTTGTTCCAAATTTGAATATGAAAACTTAATAGTGCATGGTCCACTATGTGTTATTTTCTAGTTGGGATAGACATTCTGATTGTATACAACTTCAAAAAAGTTAATACAAATACAAGGAGTTCATCATTCTTTCCAAATCTTGGCTCTTCATTTATCTCCATTATGTTCTCTGAAGTTTGAGAAAAAAGTTCATTAAATTTTAGTTGTAATTCATTATGAATTATATTTCCTTTTGCTTTTGATGATAATCTAATGGCTTATGTAAATGCTTAGTACAAAATGGGAAGAACTCTTGGTTTTCAATTTAAAGATATGACAAGTATGAGATCTGGAAATGAATATTGATGATCTTTTCATAAAGTGTCAAGATAGGATCCAGAATTAGGATTTAAAACCCTCCAAGTTATAGTCCAATGGATAATACATTGGCCACCTTTACTATTTGGTCTAATAGGAATATTTTTGCATAATGCAGAAAACTTCTATCAATCAATCAATCTTTGAATTTTTATATTGTTCAATTCTAAACTGTCAGCCTACACTTGATTCATGTGACTTAGGGTTTGGTAACTTAGCTAGTTATCATCTCTTTGTTACCACTAAATTATAAGAAAAGGGCTAAATTATCTATTATTTTAGAGTTCACATTGAGAACCATCTTAAAGAAAGCAAGACTAGTGAATTCTTAAGGTAAACCCACTTGAATCTTACAGAATTTAAAGTGGAGAAGACTTTATAGTCTTGTTAGTTGGTCCTTTTATCTTGCCTCTCAGAATACCCATTATGGTCTTTAGCTACTTCCTAGGTTTTTTGACATTATAAAAGGTAGTTGAAATCATGGTAAACTTAGGAGCCAACACAACTTCTACAAATTAGGGCAAAAGTTTCTCTTTGCAAGTTCTTTCTTTAACACTTATACTAAATTTCTTTAAAATTATTTCTCACTTGGTGACTTTTTAGAACAAGGTGTTGAATGAATTACGTTTTCATGTACTTATAGTCTAGAAAGTAAGAAAGTGGTTTATTATGTAGTTAATGCATTTACAATAGTAAATTTTTCTTTGATAGGCATTTCTCAAACTGATAGAATTTATCTTTTCTTGTTTCATTCATTTGCACTTTCTTATTTAACTCACTTATATGTCTTGTAGGAGATTTAATAAGATTTTACAATTGTTACAAAAACTTGAGCAATACCTGTTATCTTAATTTGAGGACACTCCTTCTTGGCTTGGATTCGGTGAAGTATTTTTGGATACACTCTTGTCTTCCTTTTTTATCCATACTTGCTTTTCATTATTTTTTGTTGTTCTGGCTCCCATATTGGTCATGTCCATAGTTTTGTTAGTATATGTAGTCTTGTAATGTATGATCATATTTTTAATAGATGTACCATGATATAAATGTTGATTGTATACCATTATTTGTATTTGCGAACCTGCACTCTCTTACTAAGTGTCCAAGATATCCACAGTTATTATATTATATGTTTATTTATTTTCTTGTCAATGGCATTTTGTTTCTATAATGTTTAGATTTAAAACCAAATATGTTTCAATTATATTAGTAATCCATAAAATTTCTTTCAATTGAAATGTTTGATGCTTGCATTCTACAATCTCCTTTTTTGTGTCCATATTTGTTATAGTTGTAGCACTAACTATTGAAAGATATTTTTGATGAAGTTGTCAGAAATATAAGAGGAGTAACTAAGAGGGGAGGGGTGAATCAGTGACCAAAAAAATAATTCCCAGATCACTTAGATGTCAGTACAAAATAAAATCTAAAAACTAAATATCGTTGATGCTCAACAAACACATAAAATGTTGTAACTCGATAAGTATTGAATATGCTCAGTAAGCACTTAACATGAAAATCTTTAGATGTTATCTATGATTACCATTACTTTAACTTATTTGCAAACACATAAAAGAAAAATAGCATGAACACATTTCACACCAGGATTTAATGTGGAAACACAATTTCGGAAAAGCCACCAATTGCAACTAGTTACTATTTTCACTCTTTTGAAGTGAGCCCTGTTAAGAGCCAACCCTATTAAAGGTTACAAAACACACTATTAGGTGTGACCTTGTTAGAGGATTTAATCACCTTGTTAGGAGTGGCCTTTTTAGAGGTATTTAGAAAATTCAATAGAACTTCCACCTTGTTAGATGATTTACAAATAGTTGTTAAGCCAACTCTATTAAGAGATTTAGATCACTACTACAATGGTTAGAGAGTAACAATGACATGACCTAATTTATGATGTAACTGCATTTCTGATTACAAATCTCTTTTGTAGCTTGTATACTTGATCCTTTCTAATATAATATATCTTTTCAGCTCTACAAGGATATTCTTCTTATCCTTTTAATTCGCTTCCTCTTTCCATTATTAAATCTTCAATACATTCACTACTACTTCACACATTTTAACCCACAACTTGACCTTATATCTTTCATATTGTCAAGTAAGCTAAAATACAACTTAGAATAACTAATATTCATCATCTCAGTCAACTAGAACCAATAGATTAATCAATTAAACTTAATATGTGAAAACAAGATAATCCTTTGTTAGTCAACCCTGTTCAGTAGATACTAACTTAGAAATAAATTTCCAATGTTAACCAAGTGAACTTGGTTAAAACTACACATTCACAGAGTCCCTTTGGTAAGTGAGCTTGGTTAACACTAGTTCTATCCAAAATTTCCTTTATTAACTAAGTGAGCTTAGTTAACACTCATCTTCTACAAACTTTCCTTTAGCACCTGAGTGAACTTAGTGGATACTACCTTCTAAACAAGAATGCTCGATAGACACAAAAAACTATCTTCACTACCCAAGTGAGCTCAGAATACACTAACTGATAATGATATGGCATTTGTGTAAAATCAAAGACAATACACAATTAATCAATTGTATCCAACAATCTCCCTCTTTGGCATTGATGGCAACATGACATGTCATAACACAATTAAAAAAATATATTGGAACAAGAATAAAGTAAGGAACATAGACTTAGTTTCACTCTGATTCATGTCCATGAGAACTTCTTTGTCAATGTGAACTCTTTCTGCATTCAATTTCTCCCTTTTTCAAAAAACTTATGTTTATAATAACTATTAGAAACAATAGTCCACCAAGATAACTAAGAGGAGGGGGTCAATTAGTTATCCAACAATTAAAACATTTATATTCTTTTAAAAAACTTAACCATTCAACCAAAGAAAATAGAAACCATAATAAGATGCACATAGACAATTACACAAAAAAAAATTGACTAGGGAAACCCTTGATCAGAGGGAAAATCTCGGTGGGAATGATGCCCACAAGATGATGTACTAATGTAAATATTCCTTGTTAGAGGATGGACCCTGTTAGGAGTCTATTACCACATGTAGTATAATGAGTGCCTATTAGGAGACTTTGAATCCATGTTAGGAGATTCTAACCCTATTAGGAGTTGTGCCAACCCTATTAGGAGTTGTGGTATAATGTATGCAAGAAGAACCCACTGCCCAAACATGCAATTTTAACTACACGAAGAGCTCACTACTTAAACAAGCAATTTACTAGTATCTTCTTTTATCCTCTGTCCTTTCCTTTTTCCTATTAGACCTTGTAGACTAGGTCATAAACCTTAGATCTAAATACCAAAGCTTGGATCACTCAACAAAACCTCGGCAATGAAGTTTCGTTCACTTTCACACTGTTGTACTCAACTTTGCATTCCACACTCTCTGCTACTTATCATCGATCATTCAATCATATCAACATATTACTTACATCCCATGATAAAGGAAAATGTACTTCCTTTATATTGAGTCCTTAAAAAAATTCCCTAAGTTAGTTGTTAGTCCTTCTCAATTAATTATTATAAGACCACATTAAGAACACATTACACTTAGCGATAACCTTAATCTTTTTCCTTGCAACTTGAATAACTTTTTGTACATGCAATATTATGACAAGTGAGCTTAGCCACATCATCCTCAACATTTCTTATTCACTCCCTCAACCTTGATCATCAAGAGATCAACTCTGCTAAGAGATATAAAAAGTTTACTAGAACATGCCTCTATAAACTCTATCTCAGATTAGACATCACCAAAACTTACATAACTTCTTCTAGACTTATCCTTTCTACTTTTGATGTTAACTTCATATACTAGATACTCAAAAGTATCTCCCATAATCTCAGGTTCTAATCACGATCAACTAGACATCTGTACCAACTTGACCTATTCATTGTTTTTTTGCCAGATACCATAGCAGACATCAAACATGCTATGTTGACATCAATGACAAACTCAGTCATGAATGTAACATACCATCAAACCAATCTTCCAAAAATCTCCCCCTTTGGCATTGATGGTGTTGGCTCCTGATTTAATAGTGATTATTATTAGCAATAGACAAAAAAAATTATTAAACCTAGAGGTAGCTAATGCTCATATTTAGCATAATAAACTATATCTTTGGGCCAACTTCACAAAGCACAAATGCTTCCTTCACTTATGGCTCTACAAGACCAAGGTGAGATTACATTAGGGATTCCAATATTTACTTGACTCTTACCCTTAATCCCTAAAAACTATAGATATGGTCCAATTTCTCTAATAAAATGTAGAACAAAGATGAGCTATAGAAGCTAATGATAACTCATGAATTCTTGTAGATTACATGATGACCACCCTTATGCACTTGATATAATACTTGATTTATTTAAATTTGAATATAATTTGGATATATGTAGAAAAATTAACTTCAATTTGCTTCTAATTTATATGACTAGTGCCTTATCCATTGTTGCACAAAGTCCATTAAAAGCAGGGGATCTAATTCAGATAACTTGTACATAAACTATATTAGCTATGTTCACCAATTCCCATTCTTATGAAGTATCCTTCTTATAAACTCATAGACCCTATAGATTCATTAAAGCACTTCCTCAATTCTTTGAATTAAAAAGCAACAATAGAATTCATATGCAACCTATCCAGATTGCATTCAACCAATTAAACCTTGTTTAACTAATCTCAAAATAAGAAAATTCATAAGATGGAGATAGAGATTGACAACACAAATGTAGTGTAAATTCCCTTTTGTATTATCCTTTTAAAAAATTGATAGAAACTCAATGAAATCATAATATATTACTGATTCTGTCATTGACATCAAAACATTAGAGAATTACAAAGCTAGAACATAAACTTAAAAGACTACAAATAAGATTGGACCGACTATACTTTTGAACAAGGAAATTTTACAAAATGCATGCACCCTTTCTCTGACCTTGGGATCTCACCTTTATAGTGAGATGCAACAAGCTTTAGGTACAAAGAAATGGCATCTGTCTAAAAGATATTTTAATACTAACATAAAAGACAAAGAAAAGGGCAACAAGAAAACTTTAGATTGCAATATTCCTTTATGGGACCACTTTTTTGTTCCACCTATTTTCATGCTTTCTTTGTCTAAAAAGAGCTGATGATTGGCTTTTTTCTATTTTGAATCCTTAGAATATGTAGCCATTAGGTGTGCTAATGATGTGTCTAGCTCTAGTCTCTACAAGTTCACTTCAATTTGGGGATCTCCACTTGCATCATCATGTACTATTAAAATGACAGTTATATCTGGGCTTGCTTCTACCACATCATCGGATGGGACCATAGTGCTTTCTGTAGACACCTAAAAACCTTTAGAAAATAAAGTATTTTTATTTTCTGAAAAAATTTTGATGACATCATCATCTATTAATTTATTTATTTATTTATTTTTATGCCATTAAATCCCTTTATCTTAATTAAAACTATTCAATTAAGGAATCCCTCCCGAAAATGTTTAAATCTTATTTAAACATTATTTCCTTATTTATTAATTATTTAATTAATAAATTGACCAAAAAACCCAAAATAAATAAAAAAAATTATTTTTTGCCCAAAACTTGGCCAATTTCCTTAAGACCACTAACCTCTTCCAAAATCTTTTAATCCTTCTTTAATTTTGATTAAAGGCTAATCCCATCATTTCCTACCCCTAATCCCAACTCAAAATATTTAATTAAGATTAAATATTAATCCTCATGTTTATTAAAAAATTTTTAATAAATATCTCCTCAACCCAAACCCTTGAAATAAATAAAACTTTATTTATTTCTTAAAAATCTAATTTATCCTCATCCTAAGAAGTTCTAGACTCTTCTAGAAAGTCTTCATCCTCATCCTAGGAAATTCTAGACTATTCTAGAAAGTCTTTATCCTTATCCAAAGTCTAGACTCTTCTAGAAGATGTCTTTAAACCTAATCCTAATCCCCTCCTAACCTTGTCACATTCCCTAAACATGGGTTAAAACTTACTAACCCAAGCCAAAGTTAACAAATATCTTCTCCTTCACCCACCCTCATTAAATGTCATCCACTTGCCTATCCCTAAGCTAATCTTAAACCATCATAATCCATCCTCTAATCATTTGCACAAGCCTAAGCAAGCTTAAAACCCTCCTAGTCAAGTCCAAGTCAAAATTGCTCTCATCTCCCTCAAAATATCTCAACCATAAAACTTTATGAAGTCCACTAGGCCATAAATGACTCTTCCAAGCCCTTTTATTGCTCTTACAAGCCATTATGAGGGTCTTTATGAAGATTTTATCCCTTGAGCCTCCTTTGTTGACTCATCCTTCCCCTTTCCTCCATCCTCTCACCCTGTGACATGTGTCACTCCCTGATTGGCTGTAAGGAAGCACAATCCATGTGCTCTCTTCTCATGCAATCTGAGCCCTCCATGAGCTTTTTTCCATCCTTGCATCTTAGCCCTCAATCCCTCAAGCCTCTTGCCTATAAATTGGATCCTTCCCCTTTGCAAAATAACACAATCCATGAAGTAAAGTCATAATGCCATTTTAAGAAGCCATTTTACATCAAAACCATACACTCACACCCAAATTCCAACTCCATTTGAAGCCATTTTTGAAGCATAAGCTTGAGCATACATCCTATCTATTTAGACAAAGCCACTCAACAAGAGAGCTTCTTATTGAGAGAGTCCATTAATGGCTCATATTCTCAATTGAGAGCTCATCTTAGTCTATCTTGAAGTTTATGAATTTTGTTTAGTTTGTAGAAGCTTTATTTAAATTTGGTTTCTATTAGCATACTAACATTGCTCATATACATTTTGGCACGCCCAGTGGGACCCCGCATGGGTCATCTTCATTAACTTTTTTAGTCAAATTTTGTATGTCATTTGCTAATTTTGGATAATTTTGCTTGTTTTTGTGATTGGTAGGATTGTATAAATTGGTTTTGTAGGTCCACATGAGCATGAAGAAGACAAAGGAACTCATAGTCTATCTCATATTATTTGCAGATTTTTCAAGCTTATAGGTGGACAAAGCACTTAGAATTATTCTTCCTCTTCTTGTCTATATTCTTCTTATTCCATCTACTTCTTCTTATTCTTCTTGTGGGAGATCTTGGCCTAAGGAAGCAAAATCATACACACTTCTTTTTAGTGCTTAAAATGAACCCCCAAATCATACTTAAATCCATTAAAAAATTAAAAATTTGCAAAAAAGGAAAAATATTTTAACAAGTGAAACTAAACCAATCCAATCATTTGCATCCTTGCAACATCAAGGTTTTAGATGCATTCATGCAAAGTTAGGAACACTTCATTTTTGGGAATTTA
Organism: Cupressus sempervirens; assembly: GCA_028749045.1. Taxonomy (NCBI): domain Eukaryota; kingdom Viridiplantae; phylum Streptophyta; class Pinopsida; order Cupressales; family Cupressaceae; genus Cupressus; species Cupressus sempervirens. The sequence goes on from CM053783.1 coordinate 68,267,620, forward strand.
AAAAGAACTTCAAGTTTCCATTTCAAAAGGTTCAAAATCAACACTAAGTGCACACTAAAATCTAAATCAAACTCAAAGCATCAATCAAGGATAAAATGAACCTCATTTGCAAATATTTCAAAGTTCTTTTAAAAATCTCATGAAAACTAAGAGTCCTAAATGGTTGCCAAAAATTGTCCTAAAAGCTTTGTTATTTGTTCCAAACAAATGTCTTGTTGCAAAATCTTGAATGTTTCTTAGGTTTTTCATGCATCAAAACAACCTAGGAATATCAATTTTGGGCTTAAAATATGCAAACTAGAACACAAAATCTTGAATGAAGACCAAAGTCCAAAGAGTCATTTTCACTTTTGAGTCCAAAATAATCTTGAATGATCTAAGGTTAAAACAAAGCACTTCAAAATTCTTAAAACAACACACAAAATCTCAATCTTGAATGCTCAAAGGAAAAAACTTGAATGTTTAATCACTTGTCTTTGAATGCATGTTGCTAAAATCACTCTTGAGTGCCATGGATTAAAATCAAGTTTGTTTTTTTTATAAATGCATGATTAAAACAACAAATCCAATCTTGAATGCCATAGATCAAATAATCATCTTTTGGGGCATAAAAAGAATCCACATTTTTGAAATCTTCTAAGTTATAAAAATTAATAAAGACGCTTTGAGTAAGTTTGTAGTTGGACTCACCCTCTTTAATCACCCATCAATTTGACCATTGTTTGCAATCTCAGTGCCATCTATGGGGATGGGTCCACCTAAGAGGGTGTTAAGTGCTCCATGCAAATTAAACTCCACTCACTTGGGTTTTTGGTGGTTTTTCTAAGTTAGAAAATTCCTTGAATGTGCATTAGTCTCGCTAACACTTCATTTGGGCATAAAAATTGAACAACTCTTGACATGGAGGGCCTCCAAGCGCGTGCTTGACAAATTGAGTTTCACATATCTTTGTTTTGGGGCTTAAAACAAACTCACACTCAATTTTGAATGCCTAACAATCAATGAACATCGCATGTTTTTGACACATTTTCAATGACGCTCACATTTCTTATGTTGACGATCTCTCGACTTCCGTTATGCTGACGATGTTGTCAAATTGGAATGAACATTGTATGCCATAATCACAACTGTCTTCAATCGTAGCTTACAAAATCTAAATCATCAATTGGAATAAACGCGTGTCTTTTAAAGCCCAAGATCATGTATGTGGTCTTGTTTTACACTTTTTAGGAGGCCTGCTTAGGGATTTCATCACCTCTTGGAACGACCTAAACTCTAGCGTTCCGGCGGAGTATAAAAATTGGGAGGTGAATCCAAAGACACCTCTTTTGGAATCAAGATTTTGTCACTCGGGCTAAGCCTCAAGGAACTTTATACCCTTGAGAAGTGAAAGAGGAGAAGTGGGTTACCGCTCCTCTCGGCTGTGTGACATCTTTTTGGTTTCATCTACGAATTTGGGCCTCACGTACCTTGTGTATATCGAGGACTCCCTAGCTATAACAAATTTCATCCTTATAGAAAGCTTCCTAGGATGTTGGTGTGTTTGACGTGCTTGCTCCAAAAAAAAAATTTCTTGTTTGTTCATAGCTTTTGAATGAATGTTTGCCAACTTTGGACAAAATCCCAAAAAAAAATAGAAATCTCCTAGCTCAAGGCATACTTAGCGTAGTCACTGTCTCATCAAAAAATCATCCAAGCTCCCCCGCTGCAATCGAATCTATCGAGTTCCTTTCTTTAGAACAATCTCAAATCCAAAGTCTCTCCAAATCATCCCCCCCAGCCAGCTAGCAACCCAAGCCTTTAGAGAGTTGTTGTCATTCTGCTAGAATTTGCTATCCAATCAATCCGACCAATCCACCAGCCTCACCAAGGTTATCCCTTTGACAGAGCTTTGTCTAGGGTAATCTAGCTTTGTCACTTGTTATCCCTCATCACCTTGAGCTAAAGGTTGGGATCCACAAGTGGTCAATCTCGTGTCATGCCCATAGGATCATTAGTCTATCCTTAAGTTGACACAATCTCCACCAATCCAACGCATAGGAAAGAAAAACTCTCACTTTTTGACAGCATGCCCTTGAAGTCTTCCATCCACAGGAAAGCCAAAAATCTCCAGCCAATCCTCCTTAGGTCTGTCATACAGCTTTGACTCTCCCTAGGAAATCCTTCATCAGCCAATCCAAAATCTGCGCTTAATCCAAATCCAACCATGAGCTTTCGTGTTCATCCATATGCAAGACCCCATCCCCATCTGACTCATCATCAAAACATGAAATCCCAAACCTATCATGATGTGTTCAGTCATATTTTCCTTGCTCTCGCCACCTCCTATTCCAATGATGATGAAAATCTTGTTGACTATGATGGGTATATTGAAAGCCTTAGAAACATTCCCCTAAGCATCCCACAAAATCCATGCATTCTTCCAAACTATCTAGTCATGCCATCTGATATCCTAGCTTCTCCTCCATCACCCAATCAACCAAGCTTCCAATCTTCCACCCCCATCACACTAGCTATTCCTGTCAATCCACCACCCCCACCTCTGACACATGAGTCTCCAAGGAATCTCCTAGAGGAAATACAAGAAAAGCCACCTCCAACAGTCGATAAGCAATGTCATCTAATCCAACCATGTGAAGTAGTCAGTGATGAAGCTTCCCCATCTATAATATCACCTCCATCTCCCATAGCTATCATCCCCATGCCACCCGTCGAATCGCTCCAAATCCCATCCACATCTCCTCCTCCAAGCATTATCCAAATCCCATATAATGAACCTCATGCATCCACTCCCATCCATTCCTGTCAAGATCTTGTCCAAAAACATGTTGAAATATCCTCCGACAAAATAGCAGATCCTGCCATCCCACTTATTCCCCTACATGATCCACTTTTACCATCCCCTCCATATCTAAATCCTACCATCTTACTTACTCCATCTCAAGATCCCTTTCCCTCAGCCCACCCAAATCAAGATCCTATCCTCCCATCTCCTCTGCTTCATGATCATACGTCTCCCATAATCCATGATGATAGATCCATCAAAGAAGAAATAATTATCATATCTGAAGCCCCAACTCCTTCAGCTAGTAATGGACTCACATCTTGTGTTCCAAATAATGAACATCATATTGAAAAAAGAAATGAAAATGTATTTCTAGATGTTGGTATCCCCACTATTCTTGCATGGTCCCAAGTCCTTCCATCTCCACCCCAAATTTCCCATCCATCTTATTCCGCATCTATTTTGGGCTCTCATCCTACTCCTTATCTCCAACCCTCCATTTTGGGTCCATATATCCCTTATCTAAATTCCACACCCTTTCCATCCATTTTGGGTCCTTACATACCTAATATGAATCCTTTATCCCCTCCATCTATTTTGGGACCTACACCTTCCCCGTTTCCATCTATTTTGGGCCCATATCCTTCCTTCCCTCCATCCATTTTGGGAAATTATATCCATCCATATCCTATGTTCCAATCTATCCTTCCATCCCCTCAAATCCACCAGCTAGATCATCAAAGGCACTCACCCTTGAATCTCTTCCAACCTTTAAACCCTATCACTCTATCAATTATCCCTCCATCTCCTCCATGCTCTTGTTCCCATCCCATGGCTAATAGAAGCATATTAGATGCCAAAATACAAAAGCATATATTCAAAAATCCACAAAAATCCAAGTCTCAACATGTCCCTTCTAAAATACATGTTCAAAACAAGAAACATTTAATCCCAATCAAAGCAAAAGTCAAGAGGCCACAAAAGCCCAAGCTAAAAAAGTCAAAAATCATGTGGATACCCAAGATGCTCATAAAAGAAATGCATCTCAAATAAAAATCTCAATTGGCATCCATTCATGCCACTCAAAAAGCCACATCCATCCATCCTTCATCCAAATCCCCATATAAGCATCCTTCATCCCCCTAATCCACTTTTAGTCCATATGCTTCTTATCCTAAATTTCCTATCCTCCATCTTCCAACTCTACTTTTAGTCCTTATCTTTCTCTTCCTCCATTTTCTCCTCAACCTCGCTCAAAACCATCTTTCCCACTACTTTATCACCTCTCAAGGTGTGTGCCAATGATGATCTTTCCATTTTCCTCATCCATTTACCCACAAGCCTTATGTCTTTGCATCCATTATCTGTCAAACTCCCACCCACCATTCCACTTGTTCAATCCAATCCTTTTTCATCCATCCTACCAACATCTATGAGCCAAAAATAGCTAAAGAAAGCCAAAATCATTCTAGCTAAGTTGAAAGTCAAAAAAAAAAAAAAGTAAAGAGAAATAAGTGTCCAATGGTGAAAACTTGGCAATTCAAGCGCCTTGGATAGGTACTTTGGTGAAAACTTGGTAATTCAGGCGCCTTGTGTACTAAGACTAATCCATTATCTATCACTATCCTATCCCTCATCCATTCACCCACCATCCCATAAAACACCTACTTGTTCCCTTAGTGTTCCAACCAAATATCCAAAATCTAATGGAGCTTGTAAATACCTCCTGTATAGCTTGTAAAATCTTGTACCTCAGCTTGTAAAATCTTGTACCAAAGCTTGTATTATACCTTGTAAATCTTGTACCATACCTTGTATATCCAAATCTTGTCCAAAGTTTGTACCATATTCCAGCCTATAAATAATCTTGTATCCTAGCTTGTATACTATCATGTGCACACACAAAACCCCATTTTCACTTAACCTTTTCGCAAACCATCTACCTATCCACCTATCACCTATTATAGACATCCCATCCTTCACAAACATTTCCATCTCACAAAAACCAAAACATGAAAAAACTTGTACATTTGTAACATATCTTGGTCCATCAGCTTGTACATCCTCTTTAGCTTAGTACCATTGTATCTATCCAGCTTTCATGTCATTTCCTCCTTGATCAACATCTTGCACACATCACACATCTTGGTTAGCTATTCCAATGCATCCTTTAGCTAGATTTCTTGTCACCAAAGTGTTATCTTTCTTAGCTCAGCTTGCCAGACGCATCACTCATCCAAATCCACCAGCTTAGGTGCTCTCCAATAGGTCCTTGTAGGATATAGCTTTCCTCATGTCTGATCTTGGTCCGTTAGTACCTCGTCCTACCCATCTTGTTGGCAAATGGTTCTCTTTTGGATTTTTGCTTTCTTTTGATTTGGACTCTTCCCTGTTGGGTCTTGAAATATCTTTTCCAAGCAATCTCCTTGTTCCCTCCTCAAGGTTGCCACGATCTTCCATATCATGGTATACTACGAATGGGGAAATCAGAGCGTAAGGTCTTGATCATGTCTTTTACTTGTTTTCTTTTCTGCTTGTGGGTTACCCAGTGTCATTTCCACACTGCTTCCTCTAGGATTCATGTGTGATACTGGGGCAATCCTTGCGTGTCTTTTTTGAGTCAATTTGTCAGTCCTCTGGACAGTTGGTGAAAAGGCCTTGATGTTCTTGGTAACCTTGGCAATTAACCAATAGTCCTATAGAAAATCTAGTGCTCAACTACATGGTGGTACTTCTCTTTGAGGTATCCCCCCGCTCAAAAAGCTTCAATGGTTTTCCTTCATCTCCATTATCCCCCATCCATATCTAGCATCTGTCTCTCCTACCCCAGCTTATGAATCAGTATCTCTTTGAATCACTCCTCACCTTTATCTTTAGGGATCCACAATCCTAGTCTTAGGGATCCACCAATCCAAATCAATCCACCAAGCCTCATCTTTCGAGATCCACAATCCTAGTCCTAGGGATCTCCAAAACCCATCTTCCACCAATCTGACTCTTTGAAATCCTGTTGCATCAGCTTTTTAATCCCTTCATCCATCTCCCCATCCTAGATTCCTTTTATAGCGCTCTACTCCTTCATCCTCTGCAATCCCTGAGATCTTAAGCTTGCTTCCTCTTGTGCCTCTGATTCTCCCTTTATCATTCTCCCATAGTGAGAGTTTGAGCTAACTAAACCTCTTCTCTTAATCCAATCTGAGTCTTCTTTCTCATCTTGAATTCTTGTACTTTTCAAGAAGTCATCGAGCCTCACTTTCTCTCCCCACCACCTTCTTGAGGGAGCATCTTGTAGTCCATTCTCTCCTCTTCTGCTCTAGCCTTGGGCATCTTATTTTCTTATCTTTGATGCCATGCCACTTGCGGCATCACATCAAAGAGGGGCAAAATGTAGACACCTAAAAACCTTTAGAAAAAAAAGTATTTTTATTTTCTGAAAAAAATTTGATGACATCATCATTTATTAATTTATTTATTTATTTTTATGCCATTAAATCCCTTTATCTTAATTAAAAATATTTAATTAAGGAATCCCTCCCAAAAATGTTTAAATCTTATTTAAACATTATTTCCTTATTTATTAATTATTTAATTAATAAATTGACCAAAAAACCCAAAATAAATAAAAAATTTATTTTTTGCCCAAAACTTGGCCAATTTCCTTAAGACCACTAACCTCTTCCAAAATCTTCTAATCCTTCTTTAATTTGATTAAAGGCTAATCCCATCATTTCCTACCCCTAATCCCAACTCAATATATTTAATTAAGATTAATTATTAATCCTCATGTTTATTTAAAAAGTTTTAATAAATATCTCCTCAACCCAAACCCTTGAAATAAATAAAACTTTATTTATTTCCTAAAAATCTAATTTATCCTCATCCTAAGAAGTTCTAGACTCTTCTAGAAAGTCTTCATCCTCATCCTAGGAAATTCTAGACTATTCTAGAAAGTCTTTATCCTTATCCAAAGTCTAGACTCTTCTAGAAGATGTCTTTAAACCTAATCCTAATCCCCTCCTAACCTTGTCACATTCCCTAAACATGGGTTAAAACTTACTAACCCAAGCCAAAGTTAACAAATATCTCCTCCTTCACCCACCCTCATTAAATGTCATCCACTTGCCTATCGCTAAGCTAATCCTAAACCATCCTAATCCATCCTCTAATCATTTGCGCAAGCCTAAGCAAGCTTAAAACCCTCCTAATCAAGCCCAAGTCAAAATTTCTCTCATCTCCCTCAAAATATCTCAACCATAAAACTTTATGAAGTCCACTAGGCCATAAATGACTCTTCCAAGCCCTTTTATTTCTCTTACAAGCCATTATGAGGGTCTTTATGAAGATTTTATCCCTTGAGCCTCCTTTGTTGACTCATCCTTCCCCTTTCCTCCATCCTCTCACCCTATGACATGTGTCACTCCCTGATTGGCTATAAGGAAGCACAATCCATGTGCTCTCTTCTCATGCAATCTGAGCCCTCCATGAGCTTTTTCCCATCCTCGCATCTTAGCCCTCAATCCCTCAAGCCTCTTGCCTATAAATTGGATTCTTCCCCTTTGCAAAATAACACAATCCATGAAGTAAAGTCATAATGCCATTTTAAGAAGCCATTTTACATCAAAACCATACACTCACACCCAAATTCCAACTCCATTTGAAGCCATTTTTGAAGCATAAGCTTGAGCATACATCCTATCTATTTAGACAAAGCCACTCAAAAAGAGAGCTTCTTATTGAGAGAGTCCATTAATGGCTCATATTCTCAATTGAGAGCTCATCTTAGTCTATCTTGAAGTTTATGAATTTTGTTTAGTTTGTAGAAGCTTTATTTAAATTTGGTTTCTATTAGCATACTAACATTTCTCATATACACTTTCCACTTGGGCTGGTTGTTCTTCTCTATCTTCTTCTACATGCACTAATGTGTCACTTGTTTTTCTTTTATCATGGTTCACATCATCAATTGTTGTCTCTATTTGTTTTGAATGGATAAAATCATCCATCCATTTTTTGAAGATTGTGTCATCAATTCAATCAAAACTCAAGATTTCTCTTTGCTTTTTAACCACCCAATCCCCTAATTCATTTATTTCAACAAATTCTTTTCTGAGGGAATTGTAAAACAGTTGCACTTTAACAAATTCCTCATTTGTCCTTGCCCATAGCACATGTCCTTCTTCATTGATGACTTTGGTTATTCTTTGGCACAATAAATCATTCAATTCTTTTCCCCACTCCTTTCTTTCTTTTATTGAAAAAGATCAAATTTATCACCTAAATACCTAGAGAAGCAATTTTTTACTTTCTTTGCAATGCCTTCTTTTTATTTTTAAAATTAGATAGATCATTAGTTAAATCAAAAGTTTTTTCTATCTGTTCATGGGACGAGTCAATAACTGAAGTACATAAAAGGGTGACATCCTTATCCCTTCTCTCCCATTTACTTATTATAGTTTTTAAGACCTCCTTAACATCTTTAATTTCTCTCCACATATTAAAAATGTTCACTAACTACTCATAGAATGTAGGCCAGTCAATCTTATCTACCAAATATAAGATTTCCTTTCTGAATTTTTTACTATATTGATAGGTCAATTCATCTTGTAAGGCTTTTAGCTTACTCTTTTCTTCCATCAACTCATTAGTAGTATAAAAATCTACCCTTTGTGGAGTATTAGGGATCTCAATGAAAGGAGTAGATATAGGAGATTCCACTAAAAGGCAAGGGTAAGTAATTTGTGGCCTAGTAGATTTTCCCACTACTTTATTTTCAATTTTGATTCTTTTTTGAACTTCTTTATTATATACAATCAAAATTTTCTCATATCTATCCTATAATTCTAACCTTTCTCTCTGATCTCTCTCAACAATGGCTAAAGTCAAGCTAGATACACCAACACCCCAATGTATAGCTTCTACATTAGTTGTATTCTCTACTCTTTTCACAATTATGTTGCCCATAAATCTAGTATCATATAAGTGTGAGGAACCAGTCCTAGATCCTATCCTGATTGACCAAATGACTAATGTAGCCTGGTCCTCATTGAATTTGGAACCTTTTATTTCCTTCTTATTCTGATCCTCTATTCTCAATCTATCTGAATAGAATTAAAAACTAGAGCATCTACTATATCCCAATTGGATAACAATAAAATACCAGATGCTTTTACCATTTGTCTCCCCTCTTCAGGGGTCATACTTTGGAATTCTTGCCTCATTTCTCCTTTGATCTGATTTTGTACATTTGCTTCCTCCATTTCTGGATGCTCTATTTTTAATTTATTGCATCTCTCCTCAAATTTTCCCATGTTGATTCTCTAGGAAAATTGGTGGAATGCTCTTGTTTTAACAAAACTGTCATCAGATAAAAATTCATTACTAGCTTATTCAATAACAAGATCCAATTCTTTTCCTCTATAATTTTCCACTATCAACTCTAAGCTTGACATTGGAGGTTCTTGTAGATCACCCTCTTCTAATTCAGCCTGTGTGATGAAAACTTCCCCTTAGGATCCTAGCTGCTCCATCTGCTCCCTGCTGAGTTGTTCATCTCCAATTTGTAATGGGGATTTTTTGGGTGAATATTCTTCAACTTAGGGTTCCCATTCCCTCATTATCACCTACCTTTTAGGAAAGGGTTCATCAGGTCTTTCTTCTAAGACTACACTATTCAATCCCACTATCTGTTTCCCCTTGTCCATAGTAGCCCTTTTATTTTGAATCTCATCATAGCTAGGCCTTTTCTAGATAATTAGCTACCCTATTCCTACTATGGGAGTGAATGCCAATCTTCTCATGACCTCTCTAGCTCTATCTGAAAAAGAATTGATAAAAAATTGCTTCTTCGCATTCATTTCCTCCATGATTTTAGGAAAAGTAAGCAATCTTGTAATCTTTGCCTCTTATTTTTCATTACCTAGAGGCTTGTAATCTTTATCAAAACAATGAATGAATTCTAGAACTCTAGAGAAAACTCCCCATTTCTCTTTCTTAATCTCCTACTCTTGTAAAGAAAACTCATTCCTTATTATGTCCTCAAGGAAATATGGATCATGTTTTTGGGAACCAACTTTAGCCCTTAATCTAAAAAGATTATTAAAAAATCCCTCAGAATCACAAAAAAAAGGATGAGACACAACCATTTTGTACTGATTTAAGAATTTATACAAAAACAACCATCCACCTTATGTGATTGTAAAATGGTGGGCTATAGTACATGTAGGGAAAATTGAGCCTCTACCTATTCTTACCAAATATGCTTCCTCTAATCCTCCTAGCTTCCATAATATCTCAACTATCCCTACTTTCAAAGGTACCTGGTAGAGCAATACATGGGGAGCCCCTTGAAAGCCATAAACCCTAAAAACTATTGAAATAGGGTATGGTATGGTATCAGCCCAATTATGTGATACCTTTAAATCAAATGAGTTATCCATTGGTCTGATAAAATTCATTAATTCCCTAAGGACTCTAGGATTGTCCCTTAAAAAAAGGCTTCTCAATTTAGAGTAAAAATATCGATTGAACCTAACAAATCTAGCCTTCTCTATATCCCCAGTCATATCTACACTCCATAATTGGGCTAGCAAAGCCTCTCCTTTATGTTCTTTATTCAAAACCATTTCCTTCCCAAAATATGTTGCACTCTTAAACAAGAACATATGCATCAACAAAGAGTAATGACCAAAAGTCTTTTCCACTTTTCCCTTGGCAATTCCAACCAGCCCTACATGGATTTCTTCTACTATATAAGATGCAAAATCAAAAACAATATCCACACCAAAAGAAGAAATTTGAACCATCATATACATGAAGTTGATTAGCATAAAAATATGTTCATCCATACAAAAACTCTACACAAAGTCATATATATTTCTAAGGCTCTAGAGGTGAAGAATTCCTTCTTAAAAGGCTATTTTGTAGAGGCTATGACCAATGACAAATTTCCAATTGAAGAAAAATGTGGTCTCAATGCACCTTACCTGATTGTTTCCTTCTTTGATAGGTATTCCTTCTCCAATCCTGGTGGGTCAATGGGCACATGGTAATCTAACAAGGACTCTAAACCAAACACCTTTTGAATTTCTTTAGCACTAATGCTCATCAAGCACTCACCATCTAATCTTCTTACTACTCTAAAAGAAGAGTCAAAGTTTTGGGCAACGGCCATGAGTAGGTCAACATCCACAAATATAGCACGGACCACTAATTTTCCCAAGTCAAAATTCCAAATGTTCCCATGGGGAGGAAACAAATTTCTCTCTGAGAACCACTTTTTAAAGATAAAAAGCCCTAATTTGGTAGTATTAGCATCCCTAATTGAATTTCCTCTATCATATAAACCATCTACAATCTTGAGCTTAGGGTTTACTAAAATTAACTTCTTCATCTGGGGAGACTCATTTGTAGACTCAGGTAATAACTCAAGGAGGTCATCATGTATGTTCCTATTAGCATAATCTACTTGTCCTAAGAATACTTTCTTTGGAGGCATAATGGATAAAAATTGTAGAATACTAGAAAGCTTTATATATAGTGGACTTAAGAAACTTACTTGGTTCTTCACTACTTTATTAGTGCAATTCTGCAACACACTATGATTACTAGAAATTCTTTCGCATTTTGATAACACCAAGCACAATTTCTTAATGGCTCTGACCTATCTAGAAATCTTTAAAAAAATTCATGTGGAGAATAAATGGCAAAAACTCTACAATATACTTTATTCCTAGTTCACACAGGGAGTCTTCAATCTTCATAAATGAATCATAAGGAAAAAAAGGGTGGTATCACCTTTTGTTTTTAAAACACGCTATTGATAGAAAAAAATCTAACGATCTTGGAATAATATCGTGGATGATTTATTTTCCTGCTTGCTAGGTTGAAAATCAACCTAATAAAAATTCTCCATGTAAGCCTTTCCCTTTGCCACTAGCAATTTTATCTAGACCCACTGGCACTCATAGACAAGTGTTGCATTCTCACTGTGTTGCTATGCCTAAATATTGATCAACTTCTCATAGTGACTTGGTGGCAACCCTTAATGCACTTCTGATCACATAGTGAGGATTCTTTAATAACTTTACTTGAACTTTGGTGGGTCCATATGTTTTCCCTTTGGTCACCATGTCGCATGGGATAAACATCAAGCAGGTGTCCATAGTGATGTGGTGCCTACCATTGATATATCTTCAATCTGATGGCTCTAATTAATCATATGCACCTTTCTTCTAAGTGTGAATCCACGTAGTAGATGACAAGATGTCACTTTGACATGTTGGCAAGGCCTTTGTATTAATCAATCTTTTGGCAATACCTTTTTAGGTTCCACTATGTTTTAACTTAACAGGAAGGCGTTATGTCATTACTAGCGAGAACAATGAATTTCCTAATCATGACATAGTGACTACCTTATTACTTGAAAGAATCTGACACAAATAAGATGCACATTCTCATTACTATTTATTACATTCATTATTTTCTAACATTCCATAAGGGTTACATGGTTCATTAATGATGAAGCATTCATACAACATGTGACACATGTTAATCATATCACTTTTCATTTTTACGGGAAATTGCTATGTTGTTACTAGCAAGAACAATGAATTTCTCCGTCACAACATAGCGACCACTATGATCTTGTAGAAAAATGTCACCATGAAGAATAAAATGGCCGATTCTTACTTTAATCCCTTCTTTACTATGCCTGACACACCTGAAAACCCACCACACTGGCAAAGCTTATTTATGACACGTAAGATCCTAGCACTGTATTTTTTTCTGGTCCCACTATGATTCACTTTTGTACGAAGGAATTATTTCATTACCAGCAAGACCTTTCCATTTTCCATTCATGACATAGCGACCACCATTGATTTTGAAAGATCTTACTATTTGGATGAAACATGAGGAAATTATATTAAACATTAGTCGTGTCCTAGGTGTAACACTAAACGTAGTCGATATGTCACATAAGATAAAGTGACCAAAATCTTTCAATGCAATATAATAACCACTGTAGATCTTAAAAAGATCTGACAATGCGAGAATTTTTGGAATTATAGAGTCCAATGAAAATCTTAAAGGGCTCCTGCCAATTATGACCCCTTCCTTTTAAAAAAAATGATTTTCTCTCACTCAACTAAGAGGTGACAATTTTATGACCTAAAAGGCTTATTTTAGGGCACAAATTTTATTTAGAATAGAATCTTTCTTAGGGTTTAAACAATATTTAGTAAGACTAAACCCTAGCTTGTAGGATGCCTATATACCTATCTGATTTTCATACATTTTTTAGGAAAATCTTTGCATTGTGGAAAATTAGACCATCAGATGGCAACATAGATGAAAAACATCTAGTTCCAATAATACCAAAAAAAGACAAATAGTCTTCAAATCCTCTTCATCAATCATACTCCCCCATTGATATACCTCAATGTGCTCTATACGAAACTGTCATTACAAATATTGTGCTTATGCTGAACATATTCCTCAACATACTGCCAAACTTCTCCTTAGCATAATGTTTTCCTGTAATACTTCTCACCATAGTATGATGCCAAACTTCTTCCCCATAGTATGATATTTTCATGCTAAACTCTCCCTCATTGACATCAATGTCAAAGGTTTATGTAACCAACATATCTACATCAAATTCTGTAACAGCTGATACTTATTCAGCTCAAGTGTCAAGAGATGCTTTTTAAAACAACATCAACAAAAGTCCTAGATGACTCTATCCATCATGGATACTCCCCCATACAGGGAGCATCAACATCCAGTCTAGATAAACAATTGTGTTCTTTACCCTGGACTAATGCACTCTTGCATCTTCTTACTCTAATGTAGGAAGGGGAATAACCCCAAGAATACCTCAAAAATACTCAAAAATTTCTTTGGTAAGAGGCTTAGTGAATATATCTACAATCTATTATTTTGTGCTCACATACTCCAATTTGATTTCCTTTTTTGCAAATTTTTCTCTCAACATATGATACTTAATAGAAATGTGCTTAGTCCTCGAATGCAATACTAGATTCTTAGACATATTTATCGTGCTTGTGTTGTCCCAATGAATAATAAGAGGTTCACTAATTTCTATCCTTATATCCTTCAGCATCTACTTCATCCAAATTAATTGATTGCAATTATTTGCTACTACAACATACTCTGCTTCAGTTGTACTTTGAGATGTACAATCTTACTTCTTGATCAACCAAGAAACCAATCTTCCTCCAAGAAAGAAAGCTCCTCAACTGCTGCTCTTTTTTTCATCCATATTGCATCAATATAAGCACTTAGAGTAAAGTCATTAGATCTATCATACCATAATCTAAACTTAGATGTTCCTTTCAGATTTCTAAATATCCTTTTCACTACTGCATAATGTGCTTCTCTAGGATCAGCCTAGAATCTTGAAACAATTCCAACTACATTTGCTATATTTGGCCTTGTGTAAGTCAGATATTGCGAACCTCTAATCATAGATCTATACTTCTTCTACTCAACAGTAGTGTATCATCCTCTATAACTTGTGTCCAATTACCATAGGTGTTCCAACAAGTTTAGATGTTTCCAAACCAAACCTTTTCAATAAATCCTTCAAGTACTTAGTCTAAGAAATAAAGATTCCTTCTTTATTTTTTGCTATCTACAATCCTAGGAAATATTTCATCTCTTCTATCATACTCATTTCAAATTCTTTCTTCATTTCTTCTATAAAATTCTTACTTTTTTCATCATTTACTCCAAATATAATGTCATCAACAAATAGTACCAAAATCATCAAACCATAATCAATTTCTTCCCAATATAGATTACTATTTGCCATACCTTTGCTATATCCAAACTTTGTCAAATGCTTGTCTAACCTCACATACCAAGTTTTGGATGCTTGCTTCAATCCATATAATGCTTTCCTTAGTCTATGCACTATGTCCTTGTCATCTGTCAAAGGACATCCTTTAGGCTGCTCAATATATACCTCTTCTTTAAGTTCTCAATTCAGAAATGCTGACTTGACATCCATCTGATATACTTTGAATTTCTTCTATGTTGCATAGGCTAATAATAATCTTACAACTTCTATTCTAGCCACTGTATCATAAGTCTCCTCATAATCTATTCCTTCTTGTTGTGAGTAACCTTTATATACCAATCTTGCTTTTTTTCTTACAACTTCTCCTTGCTCATTCATCTTGTTCCTGAATACCCATTTAGTTCCTATCATATTCTTCTCTGCTAGTCTGGGGACCAGTTCCCATGTTCCATTCTTTTTTATCTGATCCAATTCCTCTTTCATAGCTTGTTTCTAGTAATCATCTTTGCATGCTTCATCTACGCTCTTAGGTTCAACTTGAGATATCAAGCATAGTTCTTCATTCACTCTACTTCTTTTCATCACACCTTTGTCTTTGCTTCTGATGATCTATTTGATGGGGGATTCTTTATCATGTTCTTTCCTGAAGTAGGAGTTGTTATTTCAACTCTTGGCTCTACTAAAGGTTCTGAGCTTTGTTCCTTCCTTTACTCTCCTTCATTCTACAAATCATTGTTAGTCTCAAGAAATATCTCATCATTCCTTGGGTTAGTAACAACATCATCATCATCTAAATTGTAATCAACTATTCTTTCTTGTATTATGAATTTCTCATCAATTCTCACATTTGCACTTTTCATAATAGTCTTAGTTCTCTGATTATAACACCTATAAGCTTTTTTTTTCAATGAATAACCAAGAAACATACCTTCATCACTTCTAGCATCAAACTTACCAATGTCATCATCTCTCTTTATGTAACACTTACTTCCAAATATTCTAAAGTACTTAACTGTAGGTGAATGACCAAACCACAATTCATAAGGTGTCTTGTTTGTGTCCTTCCTAATTTGTACTCCATTCATAGTGTAGACTATTGTATTCATAGCTTCTCTCCAAAATTTCTTGGATACATTATTCTTTGCTAACATAGCTCTTGTAGCTTCTATAACAAACTTTTTCTTCTTTCTACAATGTCATTCTGTTTAGAGGTTCTTGGAGCTAATAGCTGTCTCTTAATTCCATATTCCTCACAAAATATGTTAAACTAATTTGAAGTAAATTCTCCTCCTCTATCTAATCTTAAACATTTAATATTTACACTAGATTCTTTCTCAACTCTATTCTTGGATATCTTAAACTTTTCAAATGCCTCAGATTTCTCTTTAAGAAATGCTACCCACATCATTCCATAAAAATCATCAACTAGAATCATAAAATACCTTTCACCATATAAACCTCTAGTCTTTGTAGGACTGCTGAGATGTATGCGTACAATCTTCAACTTCACTATTGTGGTAAACTTCGTTGTAGTGGTAAACTTCTTGCTAGGAAAAGAAGTTCTGTTATGCTTTTCCAAAACACATTCCTTACAATTTGTGTCAGTAGGCTTTACAACCTTTGGCAAATCTCTAGCAGCAAGCATTCTACTTGTCCTCACAATACTATCAAAGTTGATATGATAGAATCTCTTATGCCATAACCAACTATCATCTACCATTGCAACCAAACATGTCATTTCAGTAGGATTCAACTGAAATACATTACCTCTAGATCTAATTCCTATTCCAATTAGCTTTCCATCTTTATCTTTGATCATGCATGTCTTTTCTATGAATTGTAACTGATAACCTTTGTCTACTAGTTGTCCAATACTCAAAATATTATGTTTTAAACCATTAATAAAGCATACATCCTCAGTATTAGTTCTACCATTAAGAATTATAGATCCAATACCTTGTACTTGGCATGCTGCATTGTTTTCAACTCTAAAAATTCCTCTATCCTAACTTTTAAAGTTAACAAAATTATTTATATCACTAATCATATGATGTGAACAACCACTATCAATTATCCAATTAGATTTCTTCTCAACCTATGATACCAAAGCTACCTTCTTTGGAATTTCTTCCTAAATTGCCACAAATCCAATTTCATAATCACTAGCATTTGATTCTTGTTCATCAGAATCATAATCTTCATTTGCATACAAACAATCTCTATCCTTTCTAGGCTTATGATTTCCGTGATACATTTTCTCCATTTTAGGACACTTAGACTCATAATGACCATATTCATCACAAGTCCAACATTTAAATATTTTCTTACAACATTTTTCTCTTCTTACTACAAGGGCTACTACTTCAACAATCTTTCTATCTTCCTCACATCTCCTACTTCTAGAAAAATCTCCTCTAGCACTTGTGCTCCTTGATAGGTTAGGTTGAATATTTAGGGCACTAAAAGCTATCTCTATTCTAGTCAATTCTCTAGACTATCTAAGTTCATTCTCAACTGCTTACAGTCTTCCAAGCAATGTCTCCTTTGTGAAATCTTTGGTACATGATGTCAGTAACTATATCATCTTAACTTCTAGCTTGAATAGTGGTGTTATTCTTCAATATCTTCCATATAACCTCATCATCTTCTTTGTTTCCTCCTTGAGCTTAAATACCTATAGACATTTTTGATATCCTACCTATATATGTTCTTATAGATTCATCTTCCATCATCTTAGCATCTTGAAATGCACAAATCCAAATTTGTAGCCTCAACTTCTTAGAATTTGCATCACCTTCAAAACTATTTTCCAAAGCTTCCAGATTAAATGTGAATTAGCAAGTGATTTTACCTGATTGTACTCAATTTCAGGAAGTGCAGTTAATAGTGCTTCCGTTGCTCTCATGTCACACATGAAAAGATCTCTTTCTACTTTGAAGCAACTTTCCAACTCCTTTTCTTCAATGATTGTCTTCTCTAATTTTTTCACAATCTAATATCCCGAACCCATACACAAAAAATGCGTCTTCATATTTTCCTTCCAGCTATCATAGTTTTTTCCATCAAACTTTGGACTATCTTTCCTGAACATGTTTTCTATGGATCTCCCAAAGCTATTAAACTTTTTCTTCAAGAACCTAATGCTTTGATACCAATTGTTAGAAACGATAGTCCACCAAGTATAAATCAACCATAATAAGATGCACATAGACAATTACACCAAATATGTTGACTAGGGAAACCCTTGATCAAAGGGAAAACCCTAGTGGGAATGATGCTCACAAGATGATGTACTAATCTAAATATTTCTTGTTAGAGGATGGACCCTATTAGGAGTCTATTAAAACATTTACTATAATGAGTCCCTGTTAGGAGACTTTGACTCCCTATTAGGAGATTCCAACCCTGTTAGGAGTTGTGGTATAATGTATGAAAGAAGAGCCCACTACCCAAACATGAAATTAAAACATTTATCTTCTTTAAACAAACTTAACCATTCAACCAAAGTATAACTCAATCATAATAAGATGCACATAGACAATTACACCAAATATGTTGACTAGGGAAACCCTTGATTAGAGGGAAAACCCCAGTGGGAATGATGCTCACAAGATGATGTACTAATCTAAATATTCCTTGTTAGAGGATGGACCCTATTAGGAGTCTATTACAACATTTACTACAATGATTCCCTATTAGGAGACTTTGAATCTCTATTAGGAGATTCCAACCCTATTAGGAATTGTGGTATAATGTATGCAAGAAGAGCCCACTACCCAAACATGCAATTAAAACATTTATCTTCTTTAAGAAAACTTAACCAGTCAACCAAAGTATAAATCAATCATAATAAGATTCACATACCAAAGTATAAATCAGTCATAATAAGATGCACATAGACAATTATACCAAATATGTTGACTAGGGAAACCCTTAATCAAAGGGAAAACCCCAGTGGGAATGATGCTCACAAGATGATGTACTAATCTAAATCTTCCTTGTTAGAGTATGGACCCTATTAGGAGTCTATTACAACATTTAATAAAATGAGTCCCTATTAGGAGATTCCAACCCTATTAGGAGTTGTGGTATAATGTATGCAAGAAGAGCCCACTACCCAAACACGCAATTTCAACTATAGGAAGAGTTCACTACTCAAACAAGTAATTTACTGCTATCTTCTTATTTCCTCTATCCTTTCCTTTATCTTTTCAATTGGACCAATCACTATTAGACTTTATAGACCAAGTCATGAACCTTAGATCCAAATACCAAACCTTGGATCGCTCAGAAAAAATTTGGCAATGAAGTATCCTTCACTTCTGCACTGTTCTGCTCAACTTTGGATTTTGCACTCTCTACTAATTATCATTGATCATTCAATCATATCAACATATCACTTACATCCCATGATAAAGGAAAAATTCCTTCCTTTATACCAAGTCCATAAAACAATTCCCTAAGTTGGCTATTAGTCCTTCTCAATTAATTATTATAGGATCACATTAAGAACATTTTACACTTAATGATAACCTTAATCTTCTACCTTGAAACTTAAATAAATTTATGTAAACGCAATATTATGACAAGTGATCTTAGCCACATCATCCTCAACATGTCTTCTTCATGTCCTCAACCTCAATCATCAAGATATCAACTCTACTAAGAGATATAACAAGTTTACCAAAACATGCCTCTGTAAATTCTGTCTTAGAACAAACATCACCAAAACTTACATAACTTCTTCTAGAGTTATCCTTTCTACTTCTAACATTAAATTCATATACTAGATACTCAAAAGTATTTCACATAACCTCGGGTAGTTACCATGATCAACTAAACATCCATACCAACCTGATCTTTCCATTATTATTTTATCAAATACCATAGAAGACATCAAACACGCTATGTTGACATCAATGAAAAACTCAGTCATGAATGTATCATACCATCAAACCAATATTCTAACAACAACTTCTTCTAATATAAAACTTCTCCCTCTTATAGAAAACTCCCCCTTCATTATAATTCAAATTTCTATGAGATATGATAGTAAACTTCTCCCTCTTTGACAACACATGCCAAAGACAACAATTATATTAATAATAATGTACCTTAAGTACTATCTATTTTTCAATATGCCCTAGTCAATTTTGCACCAATTGATTGATCTTCAACATGATCTAGTTGATGCATCACTAAACTTCATTTATTGAGCTTTAGATAGGAGAATGACACCTAGTTTAGCTTTTAGATGCAAAAATGCATCCTTAAGTAATGGCTTGATGAATATGTCTATAATATGTTCTTTTTTGTTCACATATTCCAATTTTACTTCTTTATCTTGCACCGATTCTCTTAAGAAGTGATATTTTATAGCAATATGCTTTGTTTTGGTATACATCACTAGATTCTTTGATATATTTATTGCAGTGGTGTTATCACAGTATATGACTACTGGATCCTTGATCTCTATCTTCATTCCTTCCAATAGTTGCTTGAACCAAACAATATTAGAATAATTAACTACTATTGCCACATATTATGCCTCTGTTGTGGATTAAGAGATAAAATTTTGTTTCTTGCTTGTCCAAGACACTAGTCTTTTACCAAGAAAGAATGTTGCACTACTAGTGCTTTTTCTATCATCTAGACTTCTTGCTCAATCAGCATCAGTGAATACCTTTATGTCCAAATTACCCCTAAGTTTGTACCATAAGTCATAGTCTGCAGTACCTTTTAGATATCTCATGATTATCTTGATTTCCATAATATGATTTTCTCTAGGATTTACTGAGAATTTTCCACCATACCAACTGCTAGTGCAATATCAGGCCTTGTATGCACTACATACTGCAATTTTCCAATCATTGATCTGTATGTGGTCTGATCTACCTCTTTTGAGTCATCATTTTTGGAAAACTTATGTCTAGTAGACATAGGGGTTCCAACTGGTCTTGAATATTATATTCCAAATTTCTTTAATATTTCCTTGATGTACTTAGATTGATTAATGTATGTACCATTTTTGTTCTGCTAAATTAGCAATCCAATAAAGAATTTTATCTCACTAAACATAAACATCTCAAATTCTTTACTCATTTCTTCTAAAAATGCTTTGCACAAGTCATCATTTCCTATGAATAAGGTATCATTAACAAATATTTCTACTAACATGATTTTCTTGTCTAGTCCTTCTTTGATATATAGGCTATTGTTATCATTTGTTCTTTGAAAACCAATCTATATCAAGTAATTACGAAATCTTTCATACCAAGCTCTAGGAGCTTGCTTGAGACCATATAATGCCTTGTGTAATTTGTAGACCTTGTCTCTTTTGCTAGGATCTACAAAACTTTCTACTTTTTCAATGTAGACTTCCTCATCAAGAATGTAGATTTAGCATCCATTTGATACACTTTAAATCCTTCATTTGTTTCATATGCTAGTAGAGTTCTAACATCTTCTAATCTTGCTATAGGAGAAAAAGTTTCACCATAATCAATGCCTTCTCCTTGAGAATAACCTTTACATACCAATCTTGCTTTGTTTTCAGAAACTTTTCTATCTTCATTCATCTTATTTCTAAACACCCACTTTGTGCCAATTATATTTGTATCCTTAGGTCTAGGAACAAGAGTATAGGTTTTGTTCTTATATATATGTTTTATTTATTCATTCATTACTTCAACTCAACTTTCATTATCCAATGCATCTTTAATATTTCTTGGTTTAAATTCAGCAAGTAAACATGTACCGTTCAATTTGTTTCATGTCATTATTCCATCAGATTTATCCCCAATGATCTGATCAAGTGCATAATGCCTTATAACATATCTTGCTAACATGGGTTCTTTGGATTTGGAATTATTTTCCCTAATTTCATCATGAACTTTAGTATCAAGCTTGGGTCCCATTGCTTGTGACTTGGGTCCTTCAAACTTAGTTTGAACTAGCTTGGTAGCTTATGACTACTACTTGGGTCCTTCAGATTGGTACTCGGATTGCACTATGTGAAACTCAATAACTGTTGAAGATTTTTGGGACTTGGGAGGTGAAGCCTCCTTTCTTCCAAATAGATTGACAGGGTATCAAGTTTATATTAAACAAATATTTTGTAGTCTTTTGGCTCTTTGTTACTTTCTTCTTCACTCTTTTTCATAAACTCGTCAATTCTCACATGTGTACTTTCTATGATTTTATGAGTAGACAAATTCAAACATTTGTATGCTTTACTTTTGTAAGAGTATTATAGAAATATGCCTTCATCATCTTTGACATCAAATTTTCCTTTTCTAGATTCTTTCAAGATACAACATTTGCTACCAAATTCTTTCAAGTAACTTATATTAGGTTTGTAGCCATACCATAGTTGATAAGGAATTTGATTTGAATCTTTCTTCAACTATACTCTATTCAAAGTATGAACTATAGTGCTAATTGATTCCTTCCAGTATTTGATTGCAACATTCTTTTCTATCATCAATGTTCTATGCACAATCCATGATGTATCTATTCCTTCTTTCAACTATACCATTCTATTGAGTTGCACCAAGGGCTGATACTTCTCTCTTAATTCTTCTTTTGTAGAAATTATTATATTCATTGGAGATGAATTCACCACCTCTATCTAATCTCAAACATTTTAATCTCTTTCTAATTTCCTTTTCTACTCTTTCCAAGTACCACTTGAAGTTTTGAAAAGCTTCAAAAAAAATTTAGATACATTACAGTCATCATTCTAGAATAATCAGCAAAAAAGGAATGAAAAAATTGTTTCCACTATAACTCTCTATTCCAATAGGTCCACATAAGTTTGTATGCACAAGTTCTAAGAATTCTTTTGATTGATAGTTCTTGCTTTTCAAACTAGTCTTTCCCATCTTACCACTTTGGCAATTTTTGCATACACCCATATTAGGTTTCTTCAAACTAGGAATAGCTCTTACTCTTCTATGTTTACTTATCTTAACCAAATTATCAAATTTTGCATGACATAGTTTTTTGTACCATAACCATCTTTCTTCTACTTGAGCAATAAAACATGAACTTTCATTGAGATAAAGATAAAATAGATTACCTTTTGTTTGTTTGCTAGATCCAACTAGATATCCTTTTCCACCTAGTAGTTTGGCCTTTCCATCCATGAATTCTACCTTGAATCCAATGTTATTCAACTATGATACACTTAGTAAATTATTCTTTAATCCTTCAACCCAATAAGCATTGTCACATATAAGATCTTTTTTCAAAGAAATACATCCTCTTCCTTTTATGTTACAAGGTTCATTATTTCCAAATCTCACACTACCACCATCATAATATTCCATGTGCTCAAATTTTGTTTTATCTCTAGTCATATGATGTGAATAGCCAATGTCAATAACCCATGGATCATTTTTGCTAACATGAGAGATAAGTGTCATTTTATCTCCTTCATCATCAAATTCATCTTTTACAGAAATATATATCATTTCATCTTTACTGTTATCATAATTTTTAGCCATAAAACAAGATTTCTTACTATTGTCCTTGTAGTTCTTGTAGTTCTTAAAATCCTTCTTTCCTTTGTGCTTATTTCTTTTCTTTTCATCTTTGTTTTCTCTATTTGGACACCTTGCAGCAATGTGACCAACTTCTTGACAAGAAAAACATATCAAAGGAACTTTACCTTTGTACTTTCCTCTTCCTTTGGAATACTTTCTTGCAAGTAAGGCTTCAAAAAATTCAAGATCACTATCTAAGATCTCTTCTATTTCTTCTTCACTTCCTAATTGATTGGCCTTTTATTTCTTACTCTTTTTCTTGAGTGAGAGTTTAGATTCAAATGTGGACTCAATACCTTTTGAACTAGGAATATAGTTATCAAACTTATCCAACTCAAAATCTATCAATCTTCCAACTAAAGCATCCAAAGATATTTTATTATTTGGATCACATCTCATCTCTTGAATAGTAAACACTTTAATTGCATTAATAGGAAGAAGAGTTCTAAGTACCTTGCTTACAACTATTTTGTCATCAATGTCTCCTCTAGATGCTTTGATTGTGCTGACACTTGCTTTGATTCTTTCCACATATTTTAAAATGTTTTCATCTGATCAAAATAACCTCTAAGAATTTCAGCCTTAGCTCTTCTTAGATTTTCGTCTCCACCATAAATTTCTTTTAGTTTAGTCCACATTTCATAAGTTTTTTTGTAGTCTTTTACTTCATCAAATTCAACATAACTAAGAGCTGATGCAATATGAATCGTCATGAAGTTGTGATTCTTCTTTTCAGCAATGTCTTCAATTGATAATGTTCCAATGGGAGTCTTGTATTCTACATCAAGATACTTACAACCTAAATCATTGATGGTTGCTAGATGTAACCTCATAAGTCCTTGCCATACTACAAAATTGTCTCTGTTCAGCCTAGGAATCTCTCTTCTATAAGATATCCTAATCTTTAGCTTAGGTCCTGAAACCTTCTCTACAAGCACCAAAAGCTTTAATACTAACTATTGGAAATATAAGAGGAGTAATTGAGAGGGGAGGGGTGAATTAGTTACCACAAAAATAAATCCCAAATCCCTTAGATGTTAGTACAAAATAAACTTTGAAAACTTAATACTATTGATGCTCAGCAAACACACAAAATGTTGTAACTTAGTAAATATTGAATATGCTTGATAAGCACTTAACATGAAAATCTTTAGATGTTATCCATGATTACCATTACCTTAACTTAGTTTCAAACATATAAAAGAAAAATAGTATGAACACATTTGACACTAGGATTTAATGTGGAAACCCAATTTGGAAAAAACCACCAATTGCAACTAGTTATTATTTTCACTCTTCTAAAGTGAGCCCTATTAAGAGCCAAACCTGTTAAAGGTTACAATACACACTATTAGTTGTGACCCTGTTAGAAGATTTAATCACCATGTTAGGAGTGGCATTGTTAGATGTCTTTAGACAATTCAATAGAACTGCCACCTTGTTAGAGGATTTACAAATAGCTATTAAACCAACTATGTTAAGAGATTTAGATCATTGCTACAATGGTTAGAGAGTAACAATCAGATGACCAAATTTCTGATGCAACTAAATTCCTAATTATAGATCTTTGTTCTAGCTTGTATACTTGATCCTTTCTAATTGAATATATCTTTTTAGCTTCACAAGTATATCATGTTTATCCCTTTAATTCACTTTCTCTTTCCATCATTAAATCTTCAATACATTCACTACTACTTCACACATATTAACCCACAACTTGACCTTATACTTATATATTTCATATTGTCAAGTTAGCTAAAATACAACTTAGAATAACTAATATTCATCATCTTAGTTGGCTAGAACCAATAGATAAATCAATTAAACTTAATATGCCAAAACAAGAAAATTATTTTGTTAGCTAACCTTGCTCGGTAGATACTAACTTAGAAATAATTTTTCTACATTAACCAAGTGAACTTAGTTAACACTGCATATTTGTAGAGTTCCTTTGGTAATTGAGAAAGCTTAGTTAACACTTATTCCATCCAACATTTCCTTTATTAACTTAGTGAGTTCGGTTAATACTCATCTTTTCCAAACTTTCCTTTGGTGCCTAAGTGAACTCGATAGATACTACCTATTGGTGTTTTAAAATGTTATAGATTTTAACTTACCCTGATGAGAATATGATAGGTCTAGGGGTAGATAAATCCCATCTTCAACACATCATTTTAGACACCGGACCAACTAGAAGGCTTGACCCTTCTTCACTTCAGGCTCTGCAAGACCTAGGCAGGTTAACCCTAAGGTTCTAATGTATGGTACTAGTGCAATTTAAACATAAATTTGAACCTATTTATTGAAGATGAAAACCCCTTATATCTCCTAATAACTCATTCAATAACACAAATCTACAGTAGCTAAATGCAAATCTATGAAATTCATAAGCTGAGTGAGGGCATTCTATTGTAGCTCTTCAACACGATAGGGAAAAGCATTTGATTAATAATTTTGAATTCAACAAAAACCCTAATATGTAGTAGTAAAAAATAATGATCATATAGCTGATCAGTGCCTTAACCATTGGGCAATTCCATGAATCAAAATCACACATATGGATACTTGATACCTATTCGTATCTTCAGATATCTGATCTACCCATTCACATTGTAAATAGACATCTGTGTTCAATCTAAATCTCATTCTTACCTGATATCCTCATCAGTAAACTTGCAACCCTGTTGATTTCCCTGAAGCATTTACATAACCCCTTGAGTTATAAGCAACAATGAAACAACATACAGCCTTAAGGGACTGCAACTATGATCTAGGCTCTTTGTTCAAAGATCATAAAACATTGAAGCTCACTTAGAAAGGAGACACAATTTAAAATGAAACTCAATCATATGCTCTTCTTTGTATTTATTTTCTTGAAACAATACATTCATATGCATGAAATCAAAATATGAAACACCTAATAGATCAGAACTAACTATATTATCTTTCCTACTGCTATTCATAGAAGAGAAATTTGTTGAAAAATTTGGTGTCACGGTATGGGAACACATCAAAACTGGAACCAAAACTTGGTATTACAGTAGTGAGTGGTTTTTCTCCAAAGATTGGAACCAACAATGGTCTCACAGTGAAAAAATTTGGAACCCCCACAATGGATGAAAGAAAGTAAGATATAGACAAAGATGAATTCCCAAAACTGACCTCAGAATGACATGTGTCCACTTGGAATTCAATCTCTTGCAATTGAATAACATCTCTCTACCTTCTCCCATCAACTGCTACTCATATCCTTTTTGTTCTACCTTTAAATTTGCAAAATATCTCAGCAAAAGACAAAATCTAATAACTAAACTCGAATATGTGCCAAACAATCAATTTTTAGCCAAAACACCACAGATACTCAAAATAACTTGATACAAGAGTCATTGAATGTGTTTTAGGTGTATTTCCACTAAATTCTACAATTGGTGACTCAAAACACCTAATAAAACACATAAATCAATTTGAAAGAGAAAATCTCTTGTAGCTTGAACTAGTGGCATTCTATGCAAAAACCAACATCATATTCAAAAAAAATAGTTTCTCCCGATTCCAATGATATATAAATCGCTATATTTTCTTACTAGGAACCTCCAAAAAGTCATTTTGAAAATCATCCCTCTGCCAAGGCTCTAGTCTGCAATTGAATTTTTTACAAAAATTTAAAATTTCTAAAGTCTATACTTTAGAAAAATGCTTCTTCAAATTTAAAATCTGAAACTTAGACACTTTTTGAGAAAAAAATTTTAAAAGGCATTTCAAAATTATTTTATTATTTTCACTTATTGCTCCATTCGAGGTCAACCATCCTTTAACTAGGCTTTTTGCCATGTGGTGGCCTTTGATTAGCCTGCCAAGTCACCACATCATTGCTCAGACAACACCTACTTCATCATCACCATGTCATCATTAGGCAAGCCTGCTACCACGTGTCGATCACCTGCATACCCACTTCACTTAACCACCATGCATCTTCGTATTGCGGGCATGCACTAGCCATTGATCTGGGCCATGTGTCATCATCTAGTGTGTTGATCTTGATCTACTCTGTAGCACCACCTCACTACTAGCTAGGACCCACTTCCACTTGTTATCTTCTCTCATTTCTGTATTATTTAACTGTCAAACATCTTGCTTTTGCAGGCATGCGCCAACCCTTCGATGCAGCCACGTGGCACGATCTAAGTGCTTCTTGCCACATCACCAAACTCACATTTTAGTTTAAAATTACTCATTTATTACCTCCAATTAGTCAACCAAGGTGGGTCCCTCCTTACATCACATGGCTTCCAAAAGCTTGTGCCTTTAAGACACAATGTGTTATGTGTTAGATAGTATTTAAACTTTTAAATTTCATGTTGCCTGCCCAATGTGGGATCATTCGTTTTCATGGTTTTCTCAACTTCCTATGCTTATTCCTCTATTTTCTCTTCCTTTTCATGTGGAGCCTCCTTTCTATGATGGCATCTTCTTATTTTTTTCCTTCACTTGATCTTCACAAAGGAAACCTTTCCTATTGTCGCTTCTACTCACAGACAAGGGATAATAAGCATGCAGATTACAAAGGAAACCCTAAAATTCAAGATTAGTGTTCTATTTATTGAAGCTTTAGACATTTACAAGATCTTTTGTGTCATTCAAATTCAATGCCGAGGCTAGGCTTCTCCATTTGCTAAAACCTTACATTATTCCTTCAGCTACGTGCCTCTTTTTTCTAATGTGGGAGTCTACTGTAATGCCATCTCTTGGAACTTGGTACTTGCTTGGACCACATTCGCAGCATACGATACAGCTATTGCAACAACTACCAACAAATGATCAATTCCTTGAGAGACTACAGAAATAGTGTATTTTAGAACATCATTTTGATTTTCCTTAAATGAAGGAGAGCAGTTGTCGGTAGATCCAAAACCAACATACTTCCCACCCTAAGATGGGGGAAGCTCATAAAGCCTAGACTCATTTTCTATCATTTTTCGAGCAAAAAAAATCTTCTTTATTTGCAGCGGAGGCATCCAATACCATCTCACTTTGCTGGTGAAGTGAATAGTTTTGACTTTCTCTTATCTAATTTTCCAACGGATTCCTCCTTCAAACAGCTTCATTTTCTTTGACTGGCATGAGGATTCATTCTTACATGGAGCTGGGACTTTCTCTATGGTTTCTCTTTGAATGCTATGGGTTCCCTATTTCTTGATGTTCCTTCTTGCACATGCATGGGACTATCTATGTCTTTCTTCAAACTATGGGTTTCTTGCCTCCTATCATGCACGTGCATGTTCACTCTTCCTTCCTAGCGCATTTATCCACAAGCTATAGCTTTTTTTTTCTTTATGATGTGTCTTTTCTTTATATCTTCCTTTGCACTAGGTTTTCATTCTGTTCATGCGAATTTGACTTCCAAGCTACGTGGGCTTTCTTTTTTAATGTGCCTCTACTTTGTCTCTCCACTTTAGCATGGAGCTTTCCTTTGTTCCTTTATATAGCTATGTGCTCTTCAATGTGTGAGCTTGCTGATTCAATGATGCCTCCCTCTACTCATGTTGCTTGTATCTCTTCTTGCTATTGTGCGAAATTTTGGATCTCTCTTAACGTGGTCTTCCTTTGACTAACATTACCCTTCATGCATGGAATGCATGGGGAAAACTGTGTGAGTAATGTGAATTTAAATAGTTAGGCTCCTGGTACAACCCAAGGCATAGCACTGACTACTTGAATTTCTATGTATAAAAGTCAATTTAACGATTGGCATGAGCCTGTACAAGATGGGCTATGGAAGAGTGCACATGTCTGATTTCAAAAAATGTAGTAATATTGATCATGCTTTCTAAAAATTCCAAATCAATCTATTTGACATGAATCATTTTATTAATTTGATTTATTTCCATAATGATATTTTCTAAGGCAACTGAATAAGGCTATCAGTTCAAGATATAGCAAAGAAGTCCACTTTTACACAACTTGGTTCCATAGTAATATAATGAATATAGCTCTACAAGCCTTTTATGTCGACCTAATCACATGGTTTGTGCATGTCCAATGTGATACAATTTCTCACACTTGTTTTATTACAAGTTCTTTTGATGAAAGATGCTGCCCCAATATTAAGGTTGGTTTTTTGTGCAAAGATCACATTTTCCAATATCATTCTCATTTATCTTTGGCCCAAGAATTACATATATGTCCACATTTTGATTGCATGAATAAAGGAAGTAACTCAAAATCCAAATCCTATGTCATCATTGTCATCATAATCCTTTGCAATTTAGACATTTAAGAGTGTTTCTTCACTGCATATAATCTCTTGATTTCATAGGCATATCACACTTAGTAAGAAATGTGTTTTTCAATCTTCCCACTAGTTCAACGTTACCAAAGAGGAACCAATTTGAATATAGTAATATTTAGCACTATTTATTGTGGTCTCCTCCAAGTCTGCTATTTGCTCTTCATATTCTTGTCTTGTTTACAGATTTTTGGGTGACACTAGATTGATCTGGTTTGGTTGTTGAACTAGGCAAAGGTGTTGTTCTATTTTATGGATTGTTAACATTAGATGGTACCTATTGGCTCCTGATTTAATAGTGTTTGAACAACCAAGTATGCAAGGCAAGAATGCGTCTATGGGCAGCTATCTCCAATAATGGATACACTTCACCAAGAACCTGGGCCAACTATAAGGCTATACTCCTTCTGCACTTCAGGCTCTACAAAACCTAGGCAGGTGAACCTATAGATCCTTTATATGGTACCAGTTATCAAAGCATACACTAAATCTAATGTAAAGCAGATAAAAACCCCTAAATCTTCTATACTTAACCAGGAATCACAAGCATGAAATAGCTAAGAACATAACTCATAAAACTGGCAAGCTAACTGCAGGTTAACATTGAATAGCTTTCAACATAAAAGGGAAAAATGAGTTAATTATGTTGATGAAAGCAAGACCCAAGTATGAGCAACAAAACTTAATGATCCTATCTCTAACCAGTGCCTTATCCATTGGGAAATTACATGAATTATAACCATGCATCTTCTAGAAATCTGTGACATTATCCCTACATCAAGATTCCTGATCTATCTTTCACCTTGTGAACAGACATCTGCTACAAAATGAATCTCATACTCAGAACATCCTATCATGAAATCTACAAACCCTGTGATAAACACCAAGTAGTTGCATGGCTCTTTGTTCCATAAGAAAGGTACTTCAATCACATACATCACTAAATGAGATACAATCTAAACTATGGTCTTTGATCACAAACTAGAAAAGATTACAAATCCATAATTAGGAGACAAGATTCAAACTGAACTTAAAACTTTTGTTGTGCTTTATTTATTTTCCTTGAAACCAAATACATGAAAGATATACAAAAATTAACTCATGAATCACCTAACAGAATAGAACTATCTGTATAAAAACTCAAAATGTTGTTCAATACAAGAGAGAAATGCTAGGTGTGTGGCTTTCATAGCCTGAGCAGAGCTCCAAGAAGTGGAAATAGAAAACCAACCAACAACCCATTTTGGAGAAGAAGAAAGAATATGTATGGAGAAGGAAATTACTGGATTCAATTTGCAATTGACACTTGTCCCTTTGGAAATCCTTCCCAAGAAGATCAAAGCTTCTTTCTAACTTCTCTCTATAACTGCATATCAGATCCTCTTCATTCCACCTCTCAAAGGCATCAAAATATCTCAAAATCTGATGATGAGAAGAGTAACTGATTTTGGTGTAAAAAAGAACTCAGGGAAAAGTAACCAATCAGTTAAAATGGTCTTAAGAAGGCAAGAAAATAACCTCAAGTTGATTTTCTTCACTTTTAGATTCTAGCAAGCTTTTAAATCTGCCCCCTAACCAATTTAGGTGCTCAATGGTGAAAACTACTTGTTCTGCCACCAATGCCCTAAGTTTTATAAATTGGCCTATCACTTGAACCAGGAAGCACCTATGCAAAAAAAAACTCCAGATTTGGAAATTTCAGGTTCTCCCAATTCCAACGGTATATTGGAGCATCTATTTTGGTTAAAATTTTCTCTAGTTATGGCCTTTTGAAGATCGGCCCTCTGTTCATGACTTCCACATATATTTTGCAAAATTTTAACTTTTATAAAGTTTAAAGTATATAAAGTTTCAAACTTTACTTAAATGAACCTGACGTGGATTTGAGGAAAAATATTAATAAAATATTAAAATTTGAAAAGTCTCAAATTTCCCCTCATTTTCTACTTGGGTCAAACTTCCTTTGACCAGCCTGTGACATGTGTCAACATGAGATTCGTCCACCCTGCCACTTGTCACCTCGCTAACTTGTTATGCTTAATCAGTGAGCAACTTGGTTGGGCAAGATAGCGAGGATGTGCCATGTGGCACAAACTCGCCTACCCTTGCCACCTTGCTATGGTGATTCATCGTGTAGGTCTCATTTGGCGAGTTAGCGACATTCATCCATGTGTCATGTTCCTCCATTTGCAATTGGCTTGTATTTGCCATATTTTTGGATTTCTCGATGACTCGCTACTTCACTAGCCAGAGTTCCAAGAAATTTTTGGCTAATGAGGTAACGACTAGCCAAATTTCTTACTTTTTTGGTATCCTTTCCTGCTGATGTCATTGGCCTTTGAATTGCATTTTCGTTTAAAATTATACCTCTCACCTCCAACAGGGTCGGGTCCCACAATTAACACTTGGCTTTCCAAAAGCTGTGAGTCTTTAAGACATGACTTCATCTGTTTGAAGTTGTATTTAAAACATTTGGGAAGGCGTCATGTCCCCAATGTGGGATTAATCATGTTTTATCCCTATTTTGCTAGCACCTGGCTCCTTCATTGTGCAAGGTCTTTTCTCCTCTATGTTGTGGTTTCAATTTCTCTGATGTCTATGACTGAGCCAGTTGTTCCTTTTAAAATCTCTACTCACGCCTTCCTTCATTATTCATGGGTAGCTTTAGCAAGGTTCTCCTCTATTTGGCAGGATCCTGTGGGTGCTTTGGATCTGCGTGTTCTTCATATGTTATGCCAAATTCTAGTTTCACTGGAGCCATGTTCAAGGAGGATTTTGAGGAATCACTCAACTTGAACTCTATACAGCCAAATCATCATTTTTGTCGCTAGTGGAATGCATATGCAATGCATGGATTTTGTTCTAATTCGGCTGCTCTGCTCCAATTCACTTGTTGCTTTCTTGATTGGCCTTTGCTACTCTATTGGAGGTATCCTCAAACTTGATTTTCTCCCCTATCGCTGATTGTTTTCTATTTCTACATTACTTTCATTTTTGTGGCTTATCTCTTTTATGCCCTCCCCTACTCAAGGCGTGGGCATCTTTGTTTGAAACAACTTCCTTCCAATGCATGGCTTGCTCTATGCATTGACTGTGTGTTTCATTGGTAACATTTTTTTATGCCTGCTCTGTCATTTTATGTGCCAACTACCCTCTCAAAATATGGGAGACTCCTTAGTCTTTTGCATGGGTTTCCTGCATTTTTTACTGCCTATTAACGCCTTTGTTTAACTATTTACTACTTCTTTTTATCCAACTATAGCTTTATCTTCATATTAGTTGACTACTTCATTTGTTTCTTCCTGTGGCTTTCTACTTCAACATGGACCCTGAAGGATGCTATGGCTTTTTATATTTCTGTGGCTCCAAAGTGTGAGTTATCCTGCACATTTTCTCCATGCCGAATGCTTCTTTCTGCTCACATGGACCCTGTAGCTTTGCACTAGCATTTTCTTATGTTGGACGTGAGCTTCCCTTTAGAAGGCATGGATGGCTACTTAATTTGGTGTGAGGACTTCAAAATCTATTGGAAAATTTGATTGGCTGCCCTGCATTTCAAAGTTGGTGACTTTCCCTTTTTAAAACTTGATCTTGCCCTCATTGTGTAAGGCTCCCTTAACATGGGTAACTTCCCTACTCCTTTATATAGCAATTTATATGTCTGTTGCCCTTGTTCTTCTTCATAGTATCTCGCTTGGGCTTGCAACAGACATCATTGCACCTCCAACTTTCTGATGTGCATTACTTGGAGATGAGGGTTATGACTTCTTCCTTTTGCATGGACACTATTCTTCATCTTGCTCAATCATGCATTGGAAGCTACATAATTTGATGGCAAGTTTAATTTAGTTTTGATAGAACAATTTATATTTGAAAATTTGGGCACGAAATTCATACAATCTGCCAGAAGGACTTTCACACCATCCACTTCCTCGGGTTTTGGAATTATCTCCATTGTAAGTCAATACAATGATATTTCTTAATGGCAATATTTTCCCTTTCTATTACTAATTAATCAATTGCCAAGTTGAATGTATTGAATAAGGATCCAATCCCCTAATTGATTCAGAGAAAAGAATGTCATATTGGGGACAAAGTTCAAAACGCTCTCATGATCTCCACTCATAATCTCTTAGCGATTTGATGCAGATCAGTTAGGCCCCAAGTGGGTCTGACTAAAAAAAAATTTTGTTTCTGAACAACTGAACATGCAAACTGATCCATTTAACCTTATTGAACTGATTGGAATCAATTCGATCACAAAATCACCATTAAAAACTTCTTTTGAATCACCTCTGTACCACTGTGAAAATTGTGTCTAGAGGCCTATTGCCTGGCTTTAAAAATTGATCCAAACACCTAACTGGGCTCTGAAAATCGGGATCTCTATTCTCTCTAGCATGTTCAACAAGCCTACAAAAACTTGTTGCATGATGACATCAGGGTCAAAATGTATCGACCTTCGAAGTTGCCAACTTAAATTCACTTGCAGATAAACATGTTAGAAAATTGGAAAGTGCATTTGAAAATGGCCTGGAAAACTAGACAAATAAGCACTTGAGGTTCTGAAAACTAGGACATTGGTACTTTTCCATGAGGAAGGTATGATTCTACAGTTTCGGATCATGACGAATCACAGGGTAAATTTGGCAAGGACGCAAAGTTGACTACCTGGATTTGCAGGACATAGGACATTAGTGAAATATCATTTTTTACAAATTGAATGACCCTGGAAAAGTGTGAAGACGGATTTTTCAGGACTTGAAAACTGACACACTTATAGTATTTTTAGAGGACAACATAGGGGAACAAACCATATTTTCCTACCAATCACAAATACAAAGATATGACACCTCAAATAGGGTACTGAACAATCTGCACTTTTTGACACCAGTAAAACTTTAGAAATTGCGTTTGGAATCACGTTTGAAAACTAATCAAATGGATTCATCAAGACTTAAAAATTGAAACATAACAAGTCTCTGACATCTATAATGCAATGCAATAGGAATTTCAACATTTGGGTCAACTGGTCAAAAGTTATAGTCTGTCAAAAAGGGCTTCCCAAAAATGTGAACAATTTGCAAATGTGTGAAAACAGTAAACTACCAACTTTGAGGGATTCAAAACCTAGTCAAATGGCCTCAAAACGACTCAAAATCTGAAATATAGGTTCTTAGGTATGGACACTAGCTACTCTCAAAGTGGCATGTCATGAAACATTTTTAGGTGTGAGATATTCAATGGCAAACACAACCTCTTATCATTGTTTGACACTTAACATAAAATACAGAAATGACATTGGCCCAAAACAGGACTTTGCCAAACGGCTCAGAATGATGATTTATCTTCATGGAGCAGGTAGATTGGATGAATGGAAAGTGTTAGAAATATTGAACACCTTTTAGGCCTCATATTAACAGCCGAGTACAATCTCATCAAAAGGGCATTCATAGGGCTTGCATTGACTCAAAAATTTGAAATGGGACTAAAAATGAAGCATGCAATTTTTTGTCCCAATAGTACCATTGAATTTATAACACTTCCTAGTCATGCAACTCAACTTGCAGAGCCTTGCTTAGAAAGTGAGGTGTATTTGTGTCTACTAGATGACATGGATTGCTAAGCCTATTGATGTTGTGAATCAATCTGAATTGAACTGGATGAAGTAGCTACATTGGATACAATTGATACTCCAAGTGATTTCTCCTTCTGCTGAGTTCATTATTTTATGATGTCTTGTTCATCTAATGAATTTAACCAAGCTCCAAAGTAGGTTTGGCTAAAAAAAATTGTGTTTCTAAACAATTGAGTGCCAAAGTGATCCATTCACCCTCTCACACTGATTCAGAACAAATTTGACCACTAATCTATTATTAAAAACTCATTTGATCATTTTATGCAAACTATCAACTTGCTGCCAAAAGGTCCTTTGACTAGCCTTAAAAACTGACCAAAACACCTAATCGGGCTCTAAAAACTAGCATATTGATTCTCTACTCTACACTCTTACACCCTATCGAATATTGTCTCATGAAAAATTTGAGGTCAAAAGATATTGACCGTCAAATTTGACCTCTCAGAACTACCTGCAGGAAAACATGTCACTAAACAATAAATTGTGTTCGAATTTGGCTTTGAAAACTAGGTAAACAGACACTTGGGGAAACAAAAACTAGGACATTGGTTCACTGTCATAAGAAGAGTATAAATCTAGGATTTGGACTCATGATGAATAACTGGGCACAAATGGCGAGTAGTCAAATTGGGCTACTCAAAATTTGATGACTAGAAACAATGGCAAAAAAACATTTTTTGGAAATGGAATTGACCTGGGAAAGTGTGCAGATGGATTCATCAAGACCTTAAAATTGGCACACTCAATGTATTTTTAGAGTATGACATAGTGGTACAATCCATTCAACCTCACCTATCATGGATTTTGAGATATGACATCACAAACAAGGGTTCCGATCAATCTGCATTTCTTAACACTAGTAAAAAGTTAGAAATTACATTTGGAATCACGTTTGAAAACTGATCAAATAGATTTTTCATAAGCTCAAACTTGAAACATAACAAGTCTCTAATCCCTAGAATGCAACACAAAAGGAATTTCATCATTTAGGTCAGTTGGTCAAATGTGATAACTCATCAAATAGGGCCTCCCAAAATTCAAAACATTTTGTATCAGCATGACAACATTAAAAGACCAACTTTGAGGGACTCAAAACCTAGTCAAACAGACTCGAAATGACTTGAAATCTGAAACATAGGCTCTCTAGTATGGAAATTAAATACTCCCAAAGTAGCGAGTCATGAAACATTTCTAGGTATAAGATATTCAATAAAAAACACAACCTCCTGTCACTATTTGACATAGGTGAAAATGTAGATTTGATAATTGCTCAAAATAGGACTTCACAAAATGACTCAGAATGACAATTTAACAACATGAAACACATAGATGCACTAAATGAAAGGTGTTAGAAACATTAAATGCCTCATGGGGCTCAAAGGTACAGCCAGGTACATATGCACAAAAAGCATTCATATGGGGCTCAAAGTGATTCAAAATTTGAAATAGACGCTCAAAATGGGAACGCAATTTTGAGCACCAACAGTGGCTCTATCTGGGGATGCATGTCCATTGTAGGCATGGAAAGGATTCAGATCTCTGGAAGAAGTAGACCACACACCTAACAGCAAGAACTTCTCTCGAACAACTTTATTGAAAGCAAAAACAACTACCCCTACTATGTACAAATGATGACCTTGGGCCACCAAACTTCAACAAAACTTCTTACCTCTATCATATACTTAGTTTTCATTCCTTCCATCATGAGGTAAGTTGAAATTATTACTCATGCCAATTTCACTAATTAGATACACATCTTCAATTTCTTCAATTGGCAAAACAAAATCATCACCATTACTTTCATAGTGCATGTAAAAATTTGGCAGAAACTTAACCTCTTGCTCACTATGAAAGAGAACATCAACATGCTCATGAATACCAACATCAAACTAAAACTAATCTTTACAAACTAATTCATGAACATCATCAAATGGAAATACAAAAGCCTTATATTCAACCTCATCAAATGAGTTATATGTATTGCTCATACCTTGACTTTGCATATCCTCAAATGTTGTCAACTGAATTTCAAATGAGCAATTAGATTTGTACTCATGCATAACATTTTCATCAAAATATGAAGTCACTTCACAACCACCCGATGTATCTTCACAATTCAAGTGCTTATTAGTTTTTACTTGATATGAATCATCATAAAACTTACTATGAAGTGTCAGTTTCTCTTCAAAGACCACTCCATCAAACACCTCATTTTCAAGCTCACAAAATGCAACATCATTAGAAAATTCAAGATCATGGATGGAAGAACAATATTCTGATTTGTTATAGCAGTATGATAGTGTATCACCATTTGCATCTAACCCAACTAAATATGAAACTTCCATGTCTTCTTCAAACAATGGATTAATAACTCCATGCAAGGATCCTTTTTGAACATTTGGAAAAAAGATGGATTGTTCGTCATTGGGATCTTCATCATATAAGGCATTAGTATACACTTTAAATTCACTACCCATTTCATCCTCATGGAGTCTTTCAGCATATGAAGAAAAGTTAGAACTATATGAAGACTCGCTATTTCTTCTACCAAACATATAGTGTCCATAATTACACTCTCTTTATTATCTTGTTTAGGATAACCATTATGGATAGACCATGAATCATTCCTAAACCCCTCACTACATGCTAGAAATTTATAGTCTAATGTAAGAACACTTGACAACCCTTCCTTGAAATCTTCATATCCAAATTCATTAACATTATCTGGATTCAACATTTCTTTATCTTCATACCTTTAGGACAAATCACTCTCAAATTTTTCACTGACTACTTGATTTGTATAATATAAAAATTGAGATGCACTTTCCTTTTCAAATTTAGAAAAAGAATTCATACCTTCACCTTTGGATGAATGTTCACTACCATCATTGCTTTCTTCTTCCCAATCAGCATCAGATTCATATGAAGGTGAACATGTAGTGTCATTTTCCTCACTTTGATTTGAGTAACCACTCTCATCATTATCTTCACATGAGGATTCTTCACAATATGTCGGATCAACAACTTCACCTTCATCATTTGAAAGATGACTTTTAGCTTCTTCATACTCATATTGGGATGCATATCTTTCAACTTCAACCTTTATAACATTCTCAACATAATGCAATCTCTCAATAAGAGAATTCATATCTTGCATATCTGACTGGTCAAGTGAATCCACCTTACCATCTATTGCTAAAACATTACAAACATATGCGTTATGTTCTTTTGACTATGACTAAGATAAATGTGATTCGCACTCTACATCTTGTGTCATCTCTCCATGGCATGTCAGATCAGCAACATCAAACTCATGATCAGAGAGGTAACGCTTAGCCTTCTCACTTGCACAAGACTAAGATATAGGTGCAGCAACCTCAAACTTTGAAGCATTAGTTACATCATCATACATATGATTATCATGAGAAGAACTTACTGCTATAACTAAACCTTAATTCATAAAATCAACATAGTTTTGAACCCTATCAAAGTCTAAAATATTTCTTACTGCTATAACATCAGGAACATATGTAGCTTCATTTGCAATAAACACATTCTTCTCTACACACACTCTCTGATTTGGAATTTCAATCTAATTATTCATTACAGTAGGGGTGTTGATATTCTAATTTGAAATTACAATATCAACACTATGTTCAACTTTTCTTTCATAACCATTATACTGGCAATCATTCATAGAAAAATGACCTTTAATCAATCCATACTTCAAATTATTTTCAATATCCCTAGTAGTCATAAAAGCCTAATATAATGTCCGTGGTTCTTTATCCCTTAGTAGATAATTCATTTTCTTGTCAAATGCATCAAAGTAAATAGCTAAACATATTTGATCATTGGGTCTATAACTCTAAGGGATTTTATTCAAAACTCTTGCAAATTTGATGTTAAATTTTCAAGAACTTATCATAAGAATCAAATATGCTTACCCTTTCTCCAAATTTCTCCATGAAAGTGGAATGCAACTCACCCCAAGATAAAATGAAACATGCTGGTAAAAGAGAAAACCAGTCTCTAGCATCACCTTCCAAAGTTTGAACATATAACTTCATATCCATGTCCTCATGAGCAATCTCATAGTCACCCACCAAATCACTGAACAATTCAACATGGTGACTAGTTGAAACAAGATGGTCCCCACTAAACTTAGGCAATTTATTTCTAACATCATTAGTAATGACATTTAGGAAACCATGAATACCATCAAAACATAATGGCATATATCTCTTGGTAGAAATAGATCTAGGAATTCCATTGATAGGCTGCATACTAGATGGATTGAAACTTAACATTCTTCAAAGATACAGAACTCATTCACCAAGAATAAATCTTAGATTTACAATTTGCAGCAGATCTATATCCTTCTACCAAATAAATCTCTTCAAATACACTTCACAAACTAAAATACAACAAGCTGAAACTCAATCCATTGAAGTGTACGAAACTTATCACACTATTCTCCTCCTCCTAGTGCTGAAAATCACTTGATGGAGAACACATACATATACCACTTTCTTTCATGACAAGAATAACATCATGAAAAATAAAAACACCTCAAGATTCGGATGCCTAAAAGTTCTCTATCCACTACTTACAACAGCAGACTCAAAATCTTATCAATTCTTTACTGAACTTTTTGAACTAGCACATCACAAATCTTACCAAGCTTTTGAATGTTTCAACCTCTTCAAATCTACTCTTATCATATAGTAACTAATCACAATTCATGCATAGAACTACAATGGTACAGAGATTAACTTCGAGTCACCACTCACATTAAGTGAGACATGAATTGCATTAGCCCTAAAGATACCACAAACTGATTTGAAACAACAGCAAATTGAAGACACCTCTTCAGTTTTATCTTGAATTTGAAACCTCTACACAAAGTTGAAACATAACTTTTTTTGACTTTGAAACTACAACATCAACTCATAAAATTGAACTAATTGAAGGTATACTCATTTCTCAACACAATTTACATCCAATTTCAGAACTACTATTGTAAGAGAACAAAGCTTATTGGAGAACACAAAATTCAGCAAGGATATGAACAACACCTCACAACCCCACTATTGTAGCAAAAATTTTCTAATATATTGAATCTTCTTTAAATTCTGAAGGTTTTTCCATCACACAAATTCAATACTTTCCCTAGTAGAGTCACCATTTTGTTGGTGTTTTAAAATGTTATAGGTTTTTAATTACCCCAATGAGAATATGATACATTAGGGGTAGCTAACTCCCATCTTTAACACATCATTTTAGACACTGGGCCAACTATAAGGCTTGACCCTTCTTCACTTTAGGCTCTACAAGACCTAGGTGGGTTAACCTTGAGGTTTTGATGTATGCTACTAATGCAATTTAAACATAAATATGAACCTATTTACTACAGATGAAAACCCCTTATATCTCCTAATAACTCATGTAATAACATAGATCTATAGTAGCTAAATGCAAATCTATGAAATTCATAAGCTAAGTGAGGGCATTCTATTATAGCTCTTCAACATGACAGGGAAAAGCATTTGATTAATAATGTTGAATTCGACAAAACCCCTAATATGTAGTAGTTAAAAACTAATGATCCTATAGCTGATCAGTGCCTTAACCATTGGGCAATTCCATGAATCAAAATCACACATATGGATACCTAATACATATTCCTATCTTTAGATATCTAATCTACCCATTCACATTGTAAATAGACACCTGTATTCAATCTAAATCTCATTCTTACCTAATATCCTCATCAATAAACTTGCAACCCTATTGATCTCCCTGAAGCATTTACATAACCCCTTGAGTTATAAGCAATAATGAAACAACATACAGCCTTAAGGGACTGCAACTACAACCTAGGCTCTTTGTTCAGAGATCATAAAATATTGAAGCTCACTAAGAAAGGAAACAAGATTTAAAATGAAACTCAATCATCTGCTCTTCTTTGTATTTATTTTCTTGAAACAATACATTCATATGCATGAAATCAAAACATGAAACACCTAATAGATTAGAACTAACTGTATTATCTTTCCTACTACAGTTCATACAAGAGAAATTTTTTGAAAAATGTGGTGTCACAGTATGGGAACACATCAAAACTAAAACCACAACTTGGTATCATAGTAGTGAGTGGTTTTTCTCCAAAGACTGGAACTGACAATGGTCTTGTAGTGAAAAAAATTGGAACCCCCATAATGGATGAAAGAAAGCAAGATATAGACAAAGATGAATTCCTAGATCTGATCTCAGAATGACATGTGTCCACTTGGAATTTAATCCCTTGCAACTAAATAACCTCTCTCTACCTTCTCCCATCAACTGCTAATCATATCCTTTTTTTTCTACCTTTCAATTTGCAAAATATCTTAGCAAAAGACAAAATCTGATAACTGAACCTGGATATGTGCCAACTAATCAATTTTTAGCCAAAACACCATAGATACTCAAAATATCTTAATATAAGAGTCATTGAATGTGTTTTAGGTGTTTTTCCACTAAATTCTACAATTGGTGACTCCAAACACCTAATAAAATACGTAACTCAATCTAAAAGAGAAAACCTCTTGTAGCTTGAATTAGTGATGTTTTATGCAAAAACCAACTTCATATTCAAAAAATTTAGTTTCTCTCGATTCTGGTGATATATAACATCGCTATATTTTCTTATTAGGAACCTCTAGAAAGCCATTTTGAAAATCATCCCTCTGGTAGGACTCTAGTCTGCAACTGAAATTTTTAGAAAAATTTAAAATTTCTAAAGTCTATACTTTAGAAAAATGCTAATTCAAATTTAAAATCTAAAACTTAGACACTTTTTGAGAAAACATTTTAAAAAGACATTTCAAAATTATTTTATTATTTTCCCTCATGTCTCCATCTGAGGTCAACCCTCCTTTAATTGGGCTTTTTTCCACATGGTGGCCTCTGGTTGGCCTACCAAGTTGCCACAACATCGGTCAGATAGCACCTGCTCCATCATCACCATGTCATCACTAGGAAGGCTCACTACCATGTGTCAATCACCTGCATACCTGCTTTGCTTAACCACCTTGCATCTTCGTATTGTGGGCATGTGTTGGTCGTTGATCTAGGCCACATGTCATCATTTGGTGTGTCAGTCTTGATCTACTCAAGCACCACCTCATTGACAGCCAGAACCTGCTGCCACTTGTCATCTTCCCACAATTCCACATTATATAACTGTCGAGCATCTTTCTTTTGCGGGCATGCACCAGCCCTTCAATGTAGCCACATGGCACGATCTGAGTGCTTACTGCCACATCACCACACTCACTTTTTTATTTAAAATTACTCATTTATTACCTCCACCTGGTCGAAAAAGGTGGGTCCCTCCTTACATCACATGACATCCAAAAGCTCATGCCTTTAAGACACAATGTGTTATGTGTTAGATAGTTTTTAAAATTTTAAATTTCCTCCCGCTTGCCCAATGTGGGATCATTGATTTTCATGGATTTCTCAACTTCCTATGCTTTTTCCTCTGTTTTCTCTTCCTTTTCACATGGAGCCCCCTTTCTCTGATGGTATCTTCTTCTTTTTTTCCTTCACTTGATCTTCACAAAGGAAACTTTTCCTATTGTCACTTTTGCTCATAGAAAAGGGATAATAAGCACATAGATTACAAAAGAAACCCCACAGTCAAAGATTAGTGTTTTGTTTACTGAAGCTTTAGACATTTACAAGATCCTTTGTGTCATTTAGATTCAATGTCGAGGCTGGGCTTCTCCATTTTATATAACCTTAGATTACTCCTTCAGCTGTGTGCCTCCTTTTTATAATGTAGGAGTCTACTGTAATGTCATCTCTTGGAACTTAGTACTTGCTGACCACATTCATAGCATACTATGTACCTGTTGCAGCAACTACAAAAAAATGACCAATTCCCTAAGAGACTATGGAAATAGTGTCTTTTAGAATATCAATTTGATCTACCTTAGATGAAGGAGGGTAGCTACTGGAAGATCCAAAACCAGCATAATTCCCACCCTAAGATGGGGGAAGCTCATCAGGCCGAGACTCATTTTCTACCCTCTTTCGAGCAAAAAAAAAAAATCTTCTTTGTTTGCATTGAAGGCCTCCAATATCATCTCACTTTGCTACTGAAGTGAATAGTTTTGAATTTCTCTTATCTAATTTGCCCATAGATTCCTCCTTCAAACAGCTTCATTTTCTTTGACTAGTGTGAGGATTAATTCTTGTATGGAGGTGGGACTTTCTCTGTGGTTTCTCTTTGAATGCTATGGGTTCCCTATTTCTTTTTGTGCCTTCCTACACATGCATGGGTTTGCCTATATCTTTCTTCAAACTGTGGGTTTCTTGCCTCCTATCATG
Organism: Cupressus sempervirens; assembly: GCA_028749045.1. NCBI lineage: Eukaryota > Viridiplantae > Streptophyta > Pinopsida > Cupressales > Cupressaceae > Cupressus > Cupressus sempervirens. Next base: position 68,311,075 of record CM053783.1, read on the forward strand.
CACGTGCATGTTCACTCTTCCTTCCTAGTGCATTTATCCACAAGCTACGGCTTTTTTTTTCTTTATGACATGTTTTTCATTATATCTTCCTTTGCACTGGGTTTTCATTATGTTCATACGGCTTTGACTTCCAAGTTGTGTGGGCTCTCTTTTTTAATGTGCCTCTGCTTTGTCTCTCCACTTTAGTGTGGAGTTTTCCTCTATTCATTTTTATGGCTACATGCTCTTCAATGCATGATCTTCTTGACTTGATGAAACCTCCCTCTGCTCATGTTGCTTGTATCTCTTCTTACTATTGTGAGAAACATTGGATCTCTCTTAGACTAATGCTACCCTTTATGCATGGAATCCATAGGGAAAACTATGTGAGTAATGTGAATTTCAATAGTTATGCTCCTGGTACAACCCAAAGCATAGCACTGACTGCTTGAATTTCTATGTATAAAAGTCAATTTAACAATTAGCATGAGCCTATACAAGATGGGCTATGGAAGAGTGCACATGTTTGATTCCAAAAATGTGTAGTAATATTGATCATGCTTTCTAAAAATGCCAAATCAATCTATTTGACACGAATCATTTTATTACTTTGATTTATTTCCATAATGATATGGCCCATAATACCATGCTCATTGTATTAAGGCAACTGAATAATGCTATCAATTCAAGATATAGCAGAGAAGTTCACTTTCACACAACTTGGTTCCATATTAATATAATGAATACACCTCTGTGAGCCTTTTGTGTCGACCTAATCACATTGTTTGAGCATGTCCAACTTGATGCAATTTCTCGCACTTGTTTTATTACAAATTCTTTTGATGAAAGATGCTTTACCTCAATATTCAGATTGTTTTTTCATGCAAAGATCATATTTTCCAATATCATTCTTATTTATCTTTGGCCTAAGAATTACATATATGTCCACATTTTGATTGGGTGAATACAGGAAGCAACTAAAAATCCAAATCCTATGTCGTCATTGTCATTGTAATCCTTTGCAATTTAGACATTTAAGAGTGCTTCTTTACTACACAAAATCTCCTGATTTCATAGGCATATCACACTTAGTAAGAAATGTGTTTTTCAATCTTCCCACCAATTCAACATTACCAAAGAGGAACTTATTTGAATATAGTAATATTTGGCACTATTTAGTATGGTCTCCTCCAAGTCTTCTATTTGTTCTTCATATTCTTGTCTTCTTTGTAGATTTTTGGGTGACACTAGATTGATCTGGTTTGGTTATTGAACTAGGAAAAGGTGTTGTGCCATTTGATGAGTTGTTAACATTAGATGGTACCATTGAATTTATAACACTTCCTGGTGATGTAACTCCACTTGTAGAGCCTTTCTTAGAAAGTGAGGTGTATTTGTGTCTACTATATGACATGGATTTTTGAGCCTATTGATGTTGTGAATCAATTTGAATTGAATTGGCCGAAGTAGTTGCATTCAATACAATTGATACTCCAAGCGATTTCTCCTTCTATTGATTTCATTATTTTTTGATTTCTTATTCATCTGATGAATTTAGCTAGGCTCCAAAGTGGGTCTGGCCAAAAAAATAAATTGTTTCTAAACAACTAAAGTGCCTAAGTGATCCATTCACCCTCTTGCACTAATTCAAAACAAATTTGACCACTGATCTATTATTAAAAACTCATATTATCATCTTATGCAAACTATCAACTTGGTGCCAGGAGGTCCTTTGACTGGCCTTAAAAACTAACCAAAACACCTGATCGGGCTGTGAAAATTGGCATATTGATTCTCTACTCTGGACTCTTGCACCCTGTTGAATCTTGTCTCATGACGAATTTGAGGTCAAAAGATATTGACTGTCAAAGTTGACCTCTCAGAACTACCTACAAGGAAACATGTTAATAAACAATAAATTGTGTTTGGATTTGGCTTTGAAATCTAGGTAAACAAACACTTTGGGAAACAAAAATTGGGACATTGGTTCGCTGTCACTAGAAGAGTATAAATCTGGGATTTGGGCTCATGACGAATAACTGGGTGCAAATGGAAAGCAATCAAAATGGGCTACTCAATATTGATGACTGGAAACAATGGAAAAAAAACATTTTTTGCAAATGGAATTGACCTAGGAAAGTGTGCAAACAGATTCATCAAGACCTTAAAATTGGCACACTCAAAGAATTTTTAGAGTAAAACATAGTGATACAATCCATGCGATCTCACCTATCATGGATTTTGAGATATGATGTCACAAACAAGGGTTCTGATCAATCTGCAATTCTTGACACCAGTAAAAAGTTAGAAATTGCATTTGGAATCATGTTTGAAAACTGATCAAACACATTTTTCATAAGCTCAAACTTGAAACATAACAAGTCTCTAACCCCTAGAATCCAATGCAAAATGAATTTCATCATTTGGGTCAACTGGTAAAAAGTTATAACTCATCAAATAGGGCCTCCTAGAATTCAGAACATTTTGTATCAGCATGACAACATTAAAAGACCAACTTTGAGGGACTCAAGACCTAGTCAAACGGACTCGAAATGACTCAAAATCTTAAACATAGGTTCTCTTGTATGGACATTAAATACTCTCAAAGTAGCATGTCATGAAACATTTTTGGGTATGAGATATTCAATGACAAACACAGCCTCCTGTCACTATTTGACACAGGTGAAAATGCAAATTTGACAATTGCTCAAAACATGACTTCACAAAATGACTTAGAATGACAATTTAACATCATGAAACACAAGACACACTAAATGAAATTTGTTAGAAATATTAAACACCTCTTGGGGCTCAAAGGTACAGCTGGGTACATATGCACAAAATCATTCATAGGGGGCTCAAAGTGATTCAAAATTTGAAATAGACACTCAAAATGGGAACGCAATTTTGAGCACCAACAGTACCTTCTGAACAAGAATTCTCTATAGACACAAAAAACTATCTTCACTACCTGAGTGAGCTTGGCATACACTGACTGATAATGATATGAAATTTGTGTAACATCAAATATAATACACAATTAATCAATTATATCCAACATAAGTATTAGATGGTCTACTTCTACATACATTTTTTGTATGTCCTAGTTTTCCATAGCTATAGAAAGTAGGTTTTTTATGTTGATTATTAATTTGTTGTGATGTCTTTTCTATGACAATTTTGAATGATTCACTAATTTCAAATTTGTTGTTATCAATATAGAAAAGTTGAGTTGTATCACTCGACCTCTTTTTCCATTTTAGCTATTCATCAATTTTTTCCATGCTTAGGTCAAACTTAGTAAGTTTTTTATTACCTCTTGTTCTACCTTCATCTTGTTAGTTAGATCTTATATCCTTTCTCAATCTTTCATTTTCAGCAAGGATCTATTTTTCTCCCTTATTTGTATCACTCATGTAACCATTCAGTATATTATTTTCATGTTGCAATTGAAGAATGCCATTATCCTTATCTTTAATTCCCTTTTCCCTATTTCTCTAATCAACTTCAAGTCTTCCTTTTATTTATCTTCAAAATAATTCATTCTTTCTAGCATTTCATTCATTTTTAATGCTTGACTTTCAAGTTCCCTTTTGGCTTGTTGCAAGTTAAACTCTAGAATAGTATTTATGTCTAATAGATCTGCTATTGCTACATCAACTTCCTTAGAACTCGTGCTATTTTTGGGAGAGTTCTTCAAGATCCTCAAGAATTATTTGTAATCTTTTGTATAGTTAATTTCTCTTTGCAAATGAAATTTTCAAATTTTTCTTTAGTTCTTCGTTTTGAGCTATAGCTTCATCTAGGGTTTCTTGAAGTTATTTTTCCTTGTATCTTTTTATTTTCTTAGATCTACTCTCAAGTAGTCTAACTTCCTTCAAGAGAATTAATATTTGATACCAATTGTTAAGTATTAGTTGGGAAGGTTAAGTATTGAGGGGGAGGGGGGGAGTGAATTAGTACTTAATAAACTTCAAATTCTAAATCCTTATTCTTCACATCAACTGATAGTTTGTAATATTTCTAATCTAATAACTCTTTCATGTAACAGACAATGTAATTCATAAATTAACAATTTTTATGCATGAAAGTAAATAATACTAATACATTAAAAAATTGATAAACATAACACGTAAAATTTGGTATCACAAAAAACCCTTAGTTAGAGGGAATAATTATGGTCGGATGGTATACACAACTTTTTCACTATAGTAAAAAAGGTTGTCGATTGTTTCTATGTAGTCAAAAAGGTTTTTTATGAGGCTTACAATAAAGATTCCTTCTAAGAAACTCACCCTATGAGGAGTGATTGATATAGATTTAATTGCATCATTAGTCTATTAAGACTACTTAACTAAGAGATTTCATCCTTCTCATCACCTTGTTAGAGGATTTAACAAAAGTTCATACACAAACTTGTTATTCCTATAAAAGACTACCTTTATGAAAGGATTTTACATAACTTGTAGAAAATTGATTAGGTATTTGTACAAGATAAATTGACTTTATTCTTTCTTTTTCCTTATGTTTGTTAGATCCCTTAGTTCTCTATTCTCTCTCTATGATGATCATTTTTTGTTCTCCATTTTTTTGTATCCCTCTATCTCCATCTCTTTATATATTAATCTATTTGTGTTATCTCTTCTTCTTACCAACCCTAGATACAATCTTCACCATAGTTCTTAGGGTTAATCTCTTATTTCTATTGGAAATATAAGAGGAGTAACTAAGAGGGGTGGGGTGAATCAGTTACTACAAAAATAAATCCCAAATCCCTTAGATGTTAGTACAAATTAATTTTGTTGATGCTTGTCAATCAAAAAAATGTTGTAACTTGGTAAACTCTAAGAATGCTTAGTAACTACTTAACATGAAAATCTTAAGATGTTATCTGTGATTACTTTTTACTTTAACTTAGTTGCAAACATAGAAAAGAAATAGCATGAATACATTTGACACCAAGATTTAACGTGGAAACCCAATTTGGGAAAATTCGCCAATTGCAACTAGTTACTATTTTCACTCTTCTAAAGTGAGCCCTATTAGGAGCCAGCCCTATTAAAGGTTACAACACACATTGTTAGGTATGACCCTATTAGATGATTTAATCACCCTATTAGGAGTGGCCTTGTTAGAGGTCTTTAGACAATTCAATAGAACTACCACCTTGTTAGAGGATTTACAAATAATTGTTAAGCCAACTCTATTAAGAGATTTAGATCACTACTACAATGGTTAGAGAGTGACAATGAGATGACCTTATTTGGATGCAATTGAATTGCTGATTACAGATCTCAATTCTAGCTTGTATACTTGATCCTTCCTAATTGAATATATCTTTTCATATTCACAAGGATATTCTTCTTATCCTTCTAATTTTCTTCCTCTTATCATCATCAAATCTTCAATGTATTCACACACTCTAACCCTCAACTTGACTTTTTACTTATATATTTCATATTATCAAGTTGACTCAAATACAAATTAAAGTAATTAATATTCATCTTCTCAGCCAACTAGAACCAATAGATAAATCAATTGAACTCAATATGCCAAAACAAGAAAATCCTTCATTAGCTGACCTTGGTTGGTAGATACTAACTCAGAAATGATTTTCTTGTATTAACCAAGTGAAATTCAATCAACATTGCATACTAGCAAAGTTCCTTTGGTAATCAAGTTAGCTCAGCTAACACTGGTTCCATCCAGTGATTCCTTCATTAATTGAGTGAGCTTGGTTAACACTCATCTTCTACATACTTTCCTTTGACACCCAAGTGAACTCAATAGACACTACCTTCTGAACTAGGCAAACTCTAGATTGCTCGATAGCCATAGAAAACTATCTTCAATGCTCAAGTGAGCTCGACATATACTGACTAATAATGATATGACATTTTGTGTAACATCAAAGACAATACACAATTAATCAATTATTTCAACATCTTCTTCCTATTGTCAACTTCCAAATAAAGCTTCCTTCATAAGTTGATAACATCCTGATAATGTCATTCATACTTTACTCTAATGTTTAAGATTTATGATAACTATACATATAATTTTATAGTGACTTCACCTTATTAACATCAATAGTTAGTGTGCTTATTGGGTCAATGAATTGTCCTTGGATATTTGACATCAATGAATAAACTTCATTTGTTGGATAGAATTGATTAATTGTGTGTTGTCTTTGATGTGTCACAAATGTCACATCAGTTGATAGTCAATGCATACTGAGCTCACTTGGTCAGTGAAGATAGTTTTTCTAGTATACCGAGCATTCCTAAGTTTACTCTATATAGAAGGCAATATCTATCGAGCTCACTCAGGCATCGAAGGAAGTTATGCAGAAAAGAGTGTTAACCAAGATCACTTGGTTAATGAAGGGAAAGTTGAAAAAAGTTAGTATGAACCATGTTAACTTGGTTACCAAAGGGATTTTGTAAGTTCCCAGTGTTAACTGAGCTTCTATTGGTTAACACAAGAAATCACTTCATAATTAGTTTCTACTAAGTTGGGTTGGCTACCAAAGGATTTTCTTATTTTAGCACGTAAAGCTTAATTATTTTACCTATTGATTCTAGCTAACTGAGGTGGTGAATATTGGTTATTCTAATTTGATTTGAGCTGACTTGACAATCTGGAAGGTATAAGTAAAAGGTCAAGTTGTAATTTCAAAGTATGTGATATGCAAGTTGAATAAGTTGAAAGAGATAAGAAGAGAGGAAGCAAACTTGAAGGATAAGTAGGTATCCTTGTGGAGTAGAAAAGTGTTATTCAAGCAAGAAGGATCAAATATGAACTAGAAAAAAGATCTATAATCAGCAATTCAGTTGCATCACAATCAGGTCATTTCATTGTTACTCTCTAACCATTGTAGCAGTGATCTAAAATCTCTTAATAGAGTTGGTTTAACAACCATTTGTAAATTCTCTAACAAGGTGGCAATTCCATTGAATTGTTTCAAGACCTTTTGCAAGGCCACTCCTAACAGGGTGATTAAATCATTTAATAGGGTCAAACCTAATAGTGTGTCTTGTAAACTTTAATAGGGTTGGCACATTAAATCATGGTGTCTTATGTGTTCATGTTATTTGTTTCATGCTTGCAAGTAAATTACTAAAAAAATCTTAAGATCTTCTAAAGTAATTCACACTCTACATTTACCAAGTTATAGTAATTTTTGTATGCTTACCAAGAATCAGCAACAATCAGTTTTATATCTCTAAATTTTATTTGACATCCAAGGGATCTAGGATTTATTTTAGTAGTAACTGATTCACCCCACCCCTCTCAGTTACTCCTCATATATTTCCAACAATTGGTATCAAAGATTTTGGTGCTTGCAAAGAAGGTTTCAAGGGACCTAAGCTAAAGATTAGGATGTCTTACAAGAGAGAAATTCCAAAGCTGAACAGAGATAACTTTGCAGCATGGCAAGGACTTTTAAGGCTTTATCTAGCTACCATTAGTGATTTAGGATGCAAATATCTTGATGAAGAATACAAAACTCCCACTAGAACATTATTAGTTGAAGATATTGCTAATAAGAAGAACCATAACATTATGATGATTGACATTGCATTTGCTCTTAGTTATGCTGAATTTGATAAGGTCAAAGATTGTAAAATTGCTTTTGATATGTGGAATAAATTAAAAGAAATCTATGGAGGAGATGACAATGTAAGAAGAGACAAAGCAGGAAGCCTTAGAGGAAAATTTGATCAAACGAGGATGGGAGAAGATGAAATGTTGCAAAATATGTGGAAAGAATCAAGGCTAGTGTTAGTGCAATCAAAGCATCTAGACCAAAAATCAAAGAAGAAACTATTGTAAGTAAAATACTCAAAACTTTGCTTCCTGTTTATGTAATTAGAGTATTTGCTATTCAATAAAAGAGATGTGATCCAAATAACAAGATAGGCTTGGATGTCCTAGTAGGAAGATTGACAGCTTTTGTACTAGACAACTTTGACAACTATGTTCCTACTTCCAAGAATATTGAGTCTACATTTGAAGCTAAACTCTCACTCAAAGAAAAAAGGAAAGAAAATAAAAGAAAATCAATCAAAAATTTAGGAGGAAATAGAAGAAAGTTCTGATAGTGATCTTGAAATTGTTGAAGCTCTATTTGCAAAGAAATATTCTACGAGCAAAGGAAAGTATAAAGGTAAAATCCCTCTAATCTATTTTTCTTGTGAAGAAATTAGTCATATTGTTGCTAGGTGTCCAAACAAAGAAAGCAAGGAAGAGAAGAAAAGACACAAGTACAAAAGCAAGAAGGAATTCAAAGGTCACAAATCCTACAAAGACAAAGGTAAGAAAACTTGTTTTCTACCTAAAGATTCTAATAACAATGAAGATGAAATAGTGTATATTGTTGCAAAAGATGAATCTAATGATGAAGGAGATAAGATGGAACTTGTCTCTCATGTTAGCAAAAATGACACATGGATCATAGATAGTGGATGTTCTCACCAAATGACTAGAGACAAAACTAAGTTTGAACATTTTGAATACTATTATGGAGGTAGTGTAAGGTTTGGAAACAATGAACCTTGTTACATAAAAGGAAAAGGTTGTATCTCATTAACCAATGAACTTGTATGTGACAATGCCTATTGGGTTGAAGGACTAAAACATAATTTACTAAGTGTGGCACAGCTGAACAACATTGGATTCAAGGTATAATTCATTAATGGCAAGGCAAGACTACTAGATAACCAAGGAAACCTAATTGGATCAGGTAGGCAAGCAAAAGGTAACCTATTTTATCTTGATCTTGGTGATTGTTCATGTTTTATTGCTCAAAAGAAAGCTAACTATGGCATAGAAGACTATGTCATGTAAACTTTGATAATATGGTCAAGATAAGCAAACTCAAAAGAGTAAGAGGTCTTCCTAGTTTGAAGAAACCTAATGTTAGATTATGCAAGAATTGCCAAATTGGTAAAATGGGAAAGACTAGTTTTAAAAGCAAAAACCATCAATCAAAAGATGTCTTGGAAATTGTGCATACTGATTTATGTGGACCCATTGGAATAGAAACCTATAGTGGAGAAAAGTGTTTCATTCTTTTTGTTGATGATTATCCTAGAATGATGACTGATATGTATCTGAAAGAAAAATTAGAAGCTTTTGAAAAATTCAAATGGTATTTGGCTAGAGTAGAAAAAGAAACTGGAAAAAGATTGAAATGCTTAAGATTAGATAGATGTGGTGAATTCATTGTTGGGATTTACAAGTGGTAAGTATACTACTAGGGGGGGTGAATCAAAATTACTAAAATTTTAACTTTAAAACATTGCATGCATAAATTTATAGAAATAACATGTAAAGCAAATGCATTCACATAAACACTTGACACTAGATATGATTACCCAGAAACCCTCCAATGAGAACATAAAACTGGGGTGGGGATGATACCCACAACTCTTCACTACTATAGCAATAAAGTTCACCTATTAAGGTTACAAGGATTGTTAGATCCTACCCTATTAAAGAATTTTAACACCCTATTAGAAATATGCTTGGCTAAAGGAATTTAGAACACTCACTTGGAATGTCACCATGGTAAAGGCTTTATATAATGGCTATTAAACCAACCTAAATCCATAGGATTTCATTCTACTATAACAATTGTTAGAGAATACAATAGAATGTTTGATCTAATGCACTTACAATCTAATATTGCTGATTTCAAATCCTTGTTCTATCCAATCTGATCCTTACTGATCTGATATGGAAATGATGTAACCTTGATCCTTTTTTCTAACAACTAATTCTACAATTCTATCCCTCTTCTAAGTCAATTCACCCCTTTCACTTTATTGAAAAATTCGCTAGCATTTGCTCCTCATATGCATTCTCTCACACACTCTCTATCTGCCTCTGAATTATGGGGCTTTGCCTCCTTTAAAAAGATTTAGTTACTTAAGGTTAGGTATGAATATATGATTGAGATTTATTTAACTTTCCTACTCAAATCCTTTCATTTTTCTCATTGGTTTCATGTTGATTGCATAGGGAATACAAATAGATTCGATCTTATCTCTAAGCTTCAAGATCTATTCATATGTCGACTCAAAAATGGTTTACATTTAAGTTTGTGAAGGCACAAACTCTTATATTGATTCTATGTTTCTCGGTACTTGCTGATTACTAATGCTCGACACATATTAAATTGTATTTTTCTTGGCACTTGAACCTTCTTGGCATCTATTGTTCACTCGGCACTTGAAACTTTCTCAGCACTATATGTTTGCTTGGCATCTGAATGACTCAACACTTATTGAATTTCTTGCTCAGCACATATTGTAACTCAACATCTATATTATACTCGGCATCAACTTAGAAAATTTCATAGGTGTGTTGACACTCAATTGTAAAAACCAATCTGAGATCAACAATCTCCCCCTTTGACATGAGTGGCAAAAACACTTAACTACACATGATTAAACTAATCTCCTTGAGTATTATATACATTTTTTTCGGCATATATACAAAACTTCAAAGTTTTTCAAAATTTTTTGAAGGACTATATACCTAAAAATTTTGTATCTCCCCTTGAGTTGATGTGCCATTTACTTGTATCCAAAATCTCTCTAAGTAGATTGATTTTCCTCTATTGATAGTTCTTATCTTTATTTTGAATTCTGAATTTTGATTCTCTTTATCTAATGTAACCTGTTATGCCCTATTTCCTATTTTACTATTCTCCTTTCTTTTCTCTATTTATTTTATCACCCCCCTTTTTATTTTAACTCCCCCTTTCACATGTTTCCCCTTGCATATTAAGTGTCCTTTTGGCTTTTTTATTTTTCTCCCCCTTTTACAATTTCTCCCCCTCTTTTTTTAATTTCTCCCCCTTTTTGACACTTACGTCAAAGGGTTTATACACTAACTGAATATTTTTCCAAGACGGTTTTGTTCACTTCCATTATAATTCTCACAGCAGCATCCCAATTTTGTAGTGCAACTTCTAGGGATTTAATTTGTATAGTTGTCTATATTGCAAGGTGAATGAAGCCATCTAACGTTGAAAGATTTGGATCATTCTTTACCACATTTTCTGCATAGGCTAGTTCCTTTTATAAAATTTCCATGTGAGTGGTTAGAGTGAATTGATATAGCTATTAATATAGCTAGTTCCTTTTGTGTGTGAAGTGTTTTGTTAAAGTGCTTCTCACTTTGAGTTGGATCTTTTGGCAATTGCGTGCTAGATATCTTCAAGTTCCTTTCTGAGCTTATTCTCTAGCTAGTTTCCTTTGTGAAAATGGAAGGATCACACAATTTTGAGTATGATGAGAAGATATTCTCAAGTAATTCCTTCACTTTATCTATTTTCTTAGCCAGTTCTACCTATGAAAGTGCTATCTCACTAGATATTCTTTGATTCACCTTTGCTTGAAACTTCTTTTCTAACCATTCCATGAGTTTTACATTTGTCTCTTGGTCTTCATTAGTCAACTACTCAATAATTTCTAATAGTTGTTCCAATATTGGCTTCATTTCATCAAGTGCCTACAAGTTGAATGCATCTAAAATGATGTCTTTAATCTCAATTAGTGCTTGCCTTTTCTTATACTTATTTCTGAGTATCTCTTGCTTCTTCTTCCTTTCTAGTGCCTCTTGCACTTCATTGATCTGATCAATGGTCATGGTTGCATACTCATACTTTGGAATGACTATTTCTTCATCTAATGTAGGGTCTCCATAGTGAAGTACCCTTACAACCTTTGTAGAGCTCATGCCTGGTGCTAAAATTTGGAGTGGTATTGCTTCAGTGCTTGGCTTTTGATGCATTCTTGTAGGAGTCCCAATGGTTGGTAGATTTACTAAGGTTTGAATTGCATATTTCTCCTTTTCTTTTGGGGTCTCCTTCTCCTCCTTTGATCTATCTTTATCAACAATAATTATTTGTGGAGGTGCACCTTGTACTTGTGTACTAGGAACAGAAGTATCCATCTATCCTATTTGATCCTTTGTTGGCTTCTCAGTAGTTGTAGAAACTTTAATTGTGGAGTCAACCTTAGTTGATGTATCTTGTGAAAATTTCTCTTTAGGTTGTCCACTTTTAGCTATAGGGATGACAGAATATGTTTCTTGTGTTGCCATCTTATCCCTAGTCAAGTCAGCTACTACTTTTTATAACTTCTCTACATTGACCAATACTGGATTACTGCATAATTGAGCTTGTAGAGTTGATGGGTCAAGGATCTTTTTAAGATCTTCCATAGTCAATGGATTGATATTCTAACTAGAGTTTTTAGGAACATCCTTCACTTTTTTGTATCTATTGGTGTGGATGTTTCATGTGGAGGACTTGGAGGCAACAATTGTGTGTCTTGCACACTCTATTCTATTTGCTACTCTTCAGCAGTTGCCATATCATATTTTTGACTTTCCTTCTCCACTATATCATCTACCTTTTCTTTTTCACCTTCACCTTCCTTATCATTGTCATATTCTTCTCCATTGTTTCTTCCCTCAAACGGACCTTCCTCTCCTTCTTTGACAATTGCTAGGCCATAAATCAATTTCCACATTTGAGTGGACTTTTTGACAACATCTTCAATCCTATTCTAAAGAATGTTGAAGGCTCTATATTTGGGTGCAAATTTTCTCCTATGCTTCTTCTTAGCCTTGGTTATTTTCCCTTTTGTGAGCTTAGGCATTACTCAAGCCAATGTAGACTCTCTTATTTCTTTTTCCATATTAAGGCAATAATGCTATTTATTTTCAACAATATAATATAACTCTTTGGGCATTGAATTTTCAAGTTTGAGTGGGGTGGTTTTGAACTTGTCCATCATGGTATAAACTAATTCTTCAACCATGCTATGCTCATTCTTACTTAACTTACTAAATTCAATATTCTTCAAGCCATTTAAGTTAACTTTATCTTTAACTGTGTTGCATAAAAATGTAATAAAGGAAATAACACTAAGCAACTAATGCACATTCCTACATTATCATGCAAAACCTCAAAATATGAAAGAAAACAATGTAAAATAAAGATAACATGAACATCAAAATAGAACTATGCAAACCTCATGAAACCATCAAGTCTAGATGATTTCATTGTTCATGGGATGTGGTTGCTCACAAGTCTAGCAGCATAACAATAAGGTAGATAGTGCTTCCTTTGAAAATGAGGAAAGGGCTCTCCATTTATAAGAAAATGGATGCAACAGATGGTTGAGATTGAATGCAAGATGGAGGGCTAGGATCCCTCAGGATTGATGAGGTGTCAATGAGGTGGAGGACAAGTAGACTCCACATGGATTAGGGTTTTGACCATTCAAAGGGGGAAATATGCTCACACATGTGTGAGCAACCTTTGATGGTGACATGATCAATGAGGTGTGAGAAGCATGGCTTCTCACACATGTGTGAGATAACTTGATTCTCATGCAAGAGGACAAGTGTGCAAGAGGTGTGAGAAGGCATGGCTTCTCACACATGTGTGGGACACCTTGACTCTCATGCAAGAGGACAAGTGTGCAAGAGACATGCAAGACATGAGGGATGAGAAAAGTGTGAACATATCTCACACATGTGTGAGAACACACTTAGGATTAAGAGGTGATTAGCTAGGATGATTATGCAAAGCAAACATGATTAGGAAGTGGGTAGGTTTAGCATGATGGGTTAGGTAGGCTAGTGAAGTTAGGTGAGGGTTAAATGTAGGAGCCATGTGCTCAAATAGGATTAAATGCAATATTAATTCCTAGTGGGATTAGGAGGGAATTAATTAAGTAAATGACATACTTAATTAAAGTGAAAGGGGTTAGATGCAAGGGGAATAGGTTAGGATTTAAACGAACCTTAGTTTATTTAAATCAAGGTAAGGCAAACATAATAAATGTAAAATTTATTTAATTAAGGTAGGGGAATTAAATAAATAATAAATATTTATTTAATTAGTCACGAAATGGGTTTTGGACAAATTTAAGTGTCTACATTTTGCCCCTCTTTGATATAGCATTAGTAATGTTATATCAAAGAAGAATAAAATATAGTGGTTGGAAGGATAAGACTAGTAGTGTGATGCCCCAGTCATGGAAGGATGAGGAAGGATAACAAGGGTGAAAGGGTATGCCCCCTCGAGAGGACATGCGGGTTAGGAGAACACGGATGTTCTTTCAAAATGGAAGGAAGATGGAAGGGAGTTATGCTGCAATGGTGTGAACAACCTAAGTTTGATATTGTACTCAACACTATGCACCAAGGTATAAGGAACCAAGATGACAATGTGTCAAGTACGTGAAAATAGGGGTCTAATACAACCATATGCCTTATGAAACCATGATATGGAAGATCATGATTCCTGAGACAATAGGATGAAAAGACCATAATACATGCAAAAAATGCTAATGTATACAAGAAATCAAGAAACCATACACAAAAGACCAAAAGAAAACCACCATTTTGCCCCTAGTCAAGCTGAAAACCCATGAATGGACTGATTGATGATGATTGATTAAGGATGGCAAAGCTAATGCTAAGTGTAATGCACATCCAAGGATTGGGAAGGATTCATCCCATGATAATGATGTTTGAATATAATAACTGGATTATCATCTGATTAGGTCAGATTGATGAATTGATTAAAGATTCATGTTCAAGATTACAAGATTAGATTGATTGGATTAGTATTGATTGCATAGTTGAGATTTTTTTTATTTTTTGATTTTATGGCGGATAGAAGAATGAACATGGATAAGATTGGAAGAATGATGTTGATAGGATGAAGAATGATGATAGTAGGATCGATATGATTGGAAAGGATTAGAAGAATTGAAAATTGATTGAATTAGAGGATGAATGAATTTGATTGAAGTGGAAGAATTAGAACTGAATGTGAGATAGAATGGATAGAAATGAATTGATCAAATGAATGTGATATAGAATGAATAGAATGGAACCAATGACAAGGGAGGGTCAAGGTATAGTAAATGGAGGAAAAACCACGTGAGGTGGTGGATGACAGGAATAGTGAAAGGCTATGAGGGGCCAAATGATATGGTGTTGGAAAGTGCGAAACCAAGGACCATGTTTCGAAGGAGTCCAAATGCCCCATACCAAGGATAGGTATATGGTGGAAAATATGGCGAGAAAGGATGCATGAAAATGGCAGGAGATATGGTGGGAAAGTAGGCATGAAAATGGGAAAATGGTGTGAAGGCTTAGCATATGGAGGAAGAGAAGGCATGTGTTCTTCCAAAGCATGTATGAACGTTTTAGTATTGTGCCTCTAGTATGGATCACGAGCATGGGGATGAAAGGGCAATGAATAAGGAAAATGTGAGGGAGGGTATGAAAAAGGGATGGGTAATGATATGAAGGATGTGGATGAAATGTGGAATATGAAGGGGATGAAATGGAAGGGATAACCAAGATCAAGGACATATGAAAGAAGGATGGAAATATGTAGGAGTATGGATGGAAAATGGATGAATGAACATGACAAGAACTATGGAAGGGAAGATATGGATGGGATGTCAAGATGCAATGCATGAAATGATGATGGAAACATGTAGGAAAATGTATGGATAACGAGAAAGGGACATGGAATGTGCATAGATGGATGGAAGGAAAGTGAAAGTCAAGATCAAAGATGGAAATGTATGAACGGTAGATGGAATTATGGAAGAATGGTATGGATGGAGCTTGCCCCCAGTGTAGAGTGCAAGTGGAAGAAGGAAAAGTGAATGGATGGATGAGTGGAATTGGAAGGCAATGGATACATGATAGGAAAATGAAGGGAGGACTCAAGCATCTATTTTCATGGATGGTATCCCTTGATATTTATTTCCTTTTTATTTTCAAGGAATTTTTACAATTTGCTCCTAGATGTTGGGAGGGTAGTGAATGGAGGAAAATGACTTATGAATGGGTGGGAGGAAGACATGGTTGGTGGATGCTAGGTTGGAACACTTGTGAAGGAAGCGGAAAGATCGTCATTGGCACACACCTTGAAGGGTGATGGAAAGGAGGAAATTGCGGAGGATATGTGGGAGAAAGGGTGAATTTTGGGATATAGGGACCCAAAATGGATGAAGGAGACGATGGATTTGGAATGGTGGATTTGGGTATATAAGGACCCAAAACGGATTTGGAAAATGGAAGCTTAGATGGTTTAGGAATGAGGGAAGCCTTTGGATTAGCAAAATTGGATGTCATTTGGAATCTTTCTTTGAGATTCATTGCTACATTAAGTAGCTTTGGTATCCACAAAATTTTTGCATTTCTAATTTTGAGCCTTTGTGGCTTTTTTATTTTGCTTTGGATCAGATTTTCCTTTTCTTGGACATGTCTTTTAGAAGGGACATGTTGATCCTTGGGCTTTTGTGGATTTTTGGCATTATTTGCTTTTTCTTTAGCATCCAATTTGCTTCCATTGGCTATGGTAGGGGTGCATGAAGGAGATCGTATGGATGGTGAACATTTGGAGGAATTCAAGGATGTGTTCCTTTGTTGATCTTTACTAGGACCATGAAGGAATGAAATGGTAGACATGGATATGGTGGATGGATGTATGTAGGGGCCCAAAATGGAAGGAAGGGATGAAGGGTTTGATGATGGAACATAAGGACCTAGAATGGATGGAAGATAAGGACCTAGAATGGACTTGGAAGAGGAATGATGGGAAGCCTTAGGTTTGGATGGAGGAATTTTGAATTTTGAAGGAGTGGAAGGTGTACCAACATCTTGAGCCATGTTTTCTACAATGGGATATTTATCATTTTCAATACAAGATGCAAGTCTAGGTAGATGGGATTTAGGAGGGGATTGGATAGGTGTGATAGGATCATGTGGAGGATTAGGATCACAAGGGGGATCATGAGGGATAATCGGATCTTGGGATGGGGTGGAATCATGAAAGGAAAATGAAGGGGTGCTTTGATCTTGACTTAGAAGAGGATCATGAAGTGGAATGTGTGGATCATGATATGGAATAGGATCATGAGATGGAGTGATTTGATCTTGACATGGAGGAATATGGGTGGATGGAGTGGAAGGAACTTCAATATGAAGTGGAGGATCTATGGAGGCTAATGCTTGAGATGGCATGGAATTGGTAATGTGTGCAGTACATGAAATGCCTTGATCTTGATTAAGACGGGAAACATGAGAAGGACTAGGGGGGATAAATGGATCTTGAGGGATAGGGGAAGGATGGGATGGAGAAATGCTCGAATCTAGAGGAGAAGAAGCATCTATAATGTCATGCTTTGGAGGAAGGTCATGAGATGGAATTGGGGGTATCACTTTGGGTGATTGGATTGCTTTATCTTGTTCTTTACACTTAGCCAAGAGTGATGTGAAAAAACCCTTACGAGGTGGGGATGATGTGGATTTTGGAGGATTAGGATTATGTGAAGGTGGAACTATGGGTAGGGGATTGCATGGAGGGTTGTTGTTGGATGGGACATGAGGACTAGGATCTTCAAAACATGGGGGAAGAGGACACATGGCATGAAAGGTGGCCTCTTTCTATTGACTTGCTAAAAGATAATTCTTTAGTTGCTCTATTTCCATGGCAAGGGCATTTGTGTTGGAGGAAGTGTGTGGGCTAGGAATGGAATTGTATGTAGTGTAAGGATAATGAGGTGGATTTCCCTTGTCAAAGGTAGAAGAATAATGAACATGATATGGATTAGAGTTGGATATGAAGTGTGAAGGATGGATTTGATATGTAGGTTGAATGGGAGGTATAACTCCATATTGTCTTTGAAGATTGTCAACCATGTGATTAAGCAAATTCAAATCCATAGATGTTAGAAGAAGAGTGATGAAAGATTTGATGATGGATGGAAGATGAACTTAGGACTATGAGCAAGTTTGGACTTTGTGTTGATTTGAATTGATATTGATTTGATCAAATTTGATTGGATTTGATTTGATATTGATTTGATGTTGATTGGATATGATGTGATTGAATTGGATTAGGGTTTGATTTGATTTGATAAAAACCCTATGATATTGCAAATAAGTGAATGTGAAATTTGAATGAAAGTCCAATGTTTATGAAAATGCTCCTATGTCCAAAGTAGAATGATTGGTGAAAGATTGAATTAGAGGAAGACGAATGAAATTAGGAAGATTGATTATGGAGGAATATGTAAATGGATTGAATTAGAAATTGATTAGAGATGCATGAATTTGACAAAGGGGTTGAATTAGAAGAATGATGATGTGGAGGATTGAATTAAGGATGAATGATGAGATTGACAGAGGAAATTGAATCTAGATGATGATGAAGCATGACTAGAATGAAGATTAGGAAGTAGATTGAATGACGAGGAAATGATTTGGATGAATAGAGATGATGAAGGTGTCAAGTAATGATTTGAATGATGAAGACAAGAGATGGATGAGGGTGATGACTTGGATGGAAAGAAGATGTGATGTGGAAGTGATGTGGACAACTTGACTAAGAGGTCTTAAACCAAGACTTGTTTTTTTGTTGTTTTTGAAATTGTTTTGATTTTTTTTTGGATTTTTGAAGTTTTATGATTTTTTTGGATTTTTATGTTTTATGGTGTTTTTGGGTTTTTAGGTTTAAGATGCAAAATATATACAATGAAATATGTACAAGGCAAGTGTGTTTCAAACACTCAAGAACATCAAACACACCAACAAACCTATAAGGTTGCAACTAGGCTGTACAAGGATCAACTAGAGGGTGTCCTCGATATACGTAAGGTACGTGAGGCCCAAATTTGTAGATGAAAGAAAATACTGCCACACAGCCAGGGGGAGATGGTAACCCAAATCTCCTCCTTCACTTCCCAAAAGTATAAAGTTCTTTGGGGCTTAGCCAATAGTGACAATATTTTGCTTCCAAGAGAGGTGTCTTTTGATTCACCTCCCGATTTTTATACTCTGCCAGAACACTGGAGTTGAGGTCATCCCAAGGGGTGATGAAATCCCCAAGTAGGCCTCCTAAAAAAAAGAAAAACAAGACCACTTATTTCTTGTGCACCCAAGATCACCCGAAGGCGTGAGGGGAGAGAATACGTAAGTGGCCTCGAGGTTCAAAAAGACACGTGTTCATTCCCAATGAAACTTTAGGTTTTTTAATCTACTTGAAGACACATGTGTTTAAAGCATAAAATGTTCTTTCCAATTTTAAATAGTGCCAACGTAAATGAAAAGTGTGGATTCGTTAACAAGAAAGTAAATAGAGCATGTGCATAGAAAAATTGCTGAAAATGAAAGATGCTAAAAATAAAATTAATTTACTTTAGGGCATTCAAGATTGTGTGACTTCATTTTAAGCACCAAACCCAAATGTGATCTAGCCTAGGCATACATGCCTATTATCCCTTAATGCATTCCAGATAGTGTGAGTTCTTTTTATGTACCAAATCAAAATATTTGCTATCCTAAACATGTATGTCAATTTTAAACACCAAGTCCAAATGTTTTCTATGCTAATATTCATCCATTCAAATGAAAGTGATTAAGCATTAACTTTTGAGTCCAAGTGATAAAAATCACTACAAATTCCCTTAGTGATGAAAATCACTATTGTTTGTTTTAAGTCTTTCAAGCTTAATTTCCAAGAGTAATAAACATTAAAAAAAACCTCATGAAACCATCAAGTCTAGATGATTGCATTGCTCATGGGATGTGGTTGCTCACAAGTCCAACAACATAACAATAAGGTAGATAGTGCTTCCTTTAAAAATGAGGAAAGGGCTCTCCATTTATAGGAAAATGGATGCAACGGACGGTTGAGATTGAATGCAAGATGGAGGGCTAGGATCCCTCAGGATTGATGAGGTGTCAATGAGGTGGAGGACAAGTAGACTCCACATGGATTAGGGTTTTGACCATTCAAAGGTGGCAATATGCTCACACATGTGTGAGCAACCTTTGATGGTGACATGATCAATGAGGTGTGAGAAGCATGGCTTCTCACACATGTGTGAGACAACTTGATTCTCATGCAAGAGGACAAGTGTACAAGAGGTGTGAGAAGGCATGGCTTCTCACACGTGTGAGACACCTTGACTCTCATACAAGAGGACAAGTGTGCAAGAGACATGCAAGACATGAGGGATGAGGAAAGTGTGAACATCTCTCACACATGTGTGAGGATTCCTCACACACGTGTGAGAACACACTTAGGATTAAGAGGTGGTTAGCTAGGATGATTATGCAAAGCAAGCATGATTAGGAAGTGGGTAGGTTTAGCATGATGGGTTAGTAGGCTAGTGAGGTTAGGTGAGGGTTAAATGTAGGAGCCATGTGCTCAAATAGGATTAAATGCAATATTTAATTCCTAGTGGGATTAGGAGATAATTAATTAAGTAAATGACATACTTAATTAAAGTGAAAGGGGTTAGATGCAAAGGGAATAGGTTAGGATTTAAACGAACCTTAGTTTATTTAAATCAAGGTAAGGCAAACATAATAAATGTAATATTTATTTAATTAAGGTAGGGGAATTAAATAAATAATAAATATTTATTTAATTGGTCATGAAATGGGTTTTGGACAAATTTAAGTGTCTACATTAACATTGTCACAATTTTTTTCTAAATCATATTTTAATGCATGACTTACCACTCTAAATTGGCTTGTGTCTTTTGACTCTATTCTCTCTTCATCTGAGTTAGGTTGAGAAACATATTTTCTTCTTAGTCTTTTCTTTTCTTGACCTTGTTGATAGTTGCCTTCTTTTGTTTGTCCTTCTCCTTGGCCTTTTGAGTGGTAGCCCTTGTGCTTGCTCTTGTAGTGGGCTTTGCAGGGCATGGCTGAGCAATCTTCTGTTTCTTTGACTTTGTTCTTGGCTTTGTGATTGCTTTTTTTTTCCTAGGCTCTGGTTGGTTAGGTGCTTCCTCGACTTGTTCCTCATCAGCACCTTCTTCCTCTTCAACATCTTCTCCAATACCTTGTGTCAAGGCAAGTGGTTCTTGGCCCTATTCTTCTTCTTCTTCATCATCTTCTTCTCCTTTTGTTGTCCCTTCACCAAATTTTTCCTTAAGCTTCTTGACCAATTTTTCCTTTTTCTTTAGGGTTGAAACATTTTTCAACTCCATTTCTACCTTAGACTTTACAACATCAAAAGTGCCAAAAAAATTTGCACTTTTATCAATCTCTTCTACAAGCAATGTTGTGATTTTTGTTGATGCCTCATCAATGTTAATCTCATATCCTACTGGCCTTAGCCATCTCACTCTAGGTACTATTGCTTGGATATAAGTGTAGTCAATGTCAACTAAAAAAAAAATGTCATTGATATGTTAATCCACTAGGGAGACTGGAATCCTTATTCTTTGCTTCATGGACTTCTTAAAGTCCTCAAAATAGTTATCATAAGGGCTTCAAAATTAACTCCCATCTGCTCTATGTACTCATTTACTTGTAATACTATAGACCTATTGGTTTTCCAACTTATCTTACCATAAGAGGGGAATTCATTTTGAACATAGAAAAATATGCATATCAAAATTGATCCAAACTTACACTGAGCACTTTTTGATCTTCTTATTGCTCCTAAGTTCTCCATGATTTGTTGCAATTGCAGTTTTGCTAGATCATATGTATGATCCTTCTTGACAAGTTTGTATCCCACATCAACTACAATGCATGGTACACCATTTAGTCAGCTTGACTAGCAAAATTTATGGGATATGACCCTAACAGCAAATTCTACAAGTGGATCTCTGATTGTGTCAATTGTCATGCCCCTTTTATTCCACTTTGCCCTAGTATTCTTCTCAATGGCTTCTTTTGAATCACTCCTAAGGGTCTTTGGGTATTATGAGTTGGGTATCCTATTACCCTATGTATGATTCTCTTTGACAACTTGATGGGTCCACCTTCCAACCATAGGCATCCATTGTGAATTCTGCTCAAAACTATTCTTATCCACTCTGTCTTGAAAACTATAGGGAAATCTAGGGCATGGGTTAAGCCCTTTCTTTCAACAATCTAAAATTCATCCTCCAATACCCCATTCTCACAAATTTTTTCATAGGCCTAACGAATCTCCATATCACTAATTGCTCCAACTTTATAGTTATAACACTTTCTGACATCTTGTACCATTACAACTTTAGGTGGAATTATAGATAGTACACCAGAAAGGTCATTCTTATATGCAACTTCAGGAATTGTCCTAAAATCTAGTTGTTTAACTTCATTACTAACCAACTAAACCTCAAATGGTTCCTTGTCTAGGGGATTCCTAGAGCTAGAGGCCATTTCTGGAAACTAGGGTTTCAAGATGTAAAAATTGTGTAACTGTGTAGCTTGGCACTTGAGAAATACCTTTAAATTGATGAAACGGTGTTGAATCTTTGCTGGAATCTTTGCAAAAGCTTCAATATCTAATTGCTAATCACTTCTATTCTCTTCTTTCTCTTGCTCTTTGTTCATCATGATGAGAAATGATTGAGAAATTGACCTTATACCCTTCATTACATAGAATTTAATTCTTAGTGCATATACAGTTGTCCACTCAGCTCCTTATGCAATTTTTTGTTTCACCTGGATTCCATTGATTTTCCAACACTTGGCATCCACTGGAGTTTCCCTTACTCGGCCTCAATAATAATTTCCTTTTACTTGGTAGCCACTACACACTCGGCTTCAACTAGCATTGGCAGACAACTCAGTATCTGAAAGAAACTTTCCTTACTTGGTAACAATGTGAAAACTTTAAAGATTTAACCTTGCATCTTTATTCATGTTGATCTATCATTTTTAGTGGTAGTTTATTCTAGGAACTGATGTATGATAAAGCATTTAAATATTAATCCCTCATATCTTCTTTTGCTTAGTTTGATGAAGTATGACCACTTGACCCTTTAGGTGAAGTGATCCCTTCATTTGATGTGCTACATCCATCTTTCTTCTTCCATGTCTTATTTATCTCTCCTCTAATGTGCTCAACATCTACCTTGCCCTTTCTCTTATTTGAGTCTAAGTTAGGTGCCTTTGATCTTGTTGGGCAGTGCTTGCTAATATGATGAGTCTTCAAACAACTAAAACATGTAGTTTGGCTTAACCATCTACTATAGCTTCCACTAAAATGTATTCTTATGCAATTCTCAAAGATATGTCCATACTCTTGACAATAGTGATAGCTATGTCTTGTATTATAGTCCCAATTATAGGAATTCTCATGGCTTCTTCCCTTGTTTGATGACCATGTGGTCTTGGATTTGCATTCAAAGGCTTTGTGTCCAAACTTTTGACAATTATAGCAGCGTCCTTCAAATCTTCGTTCATGCATGGTTCTGGTTCTGCATTCATGTGCCTGATGACCTTGTTTGTTGCACTTCTAACAACATTTCATTTTCTTTGGCTTGGTATTTAGACTACTATTCTTGTTCATGCAAACATTAGTCATATGTCCTTTCTTACCACAAAAATGAAAAATGGGTTTGGAGTTCTTACCTTTTTCATTCCTTTATTCAGTAGTCTTGGATGACTCTCCTTCTTCAGTGCTTGTATAGCCCAAACCTATTGTGTCTTGACTAGATGTAGGGGATTTTAGTAGTTGCTCAAAGTACTTGATGGCTTCATTTGGCTTGTTGAATCCTTTAGAAAACTCCTTCTCTCTTTTTAGGTCATTCTACAATTGCTCATTTTGCAGCTTCAATTTAGTTTTCTCAATGTCCTTAACATTCAACTCATGATGGGCATTCATCATTTGGCTCAAGGTATCCAACTACATGTTTGAGATCCTAGATAGCTCTGCTGATTTTTCTTCCAATTTATTTGACAAGATTCTTTTGTCTTCTTCAATCATGGCCTTATCCTCTATGGATTTCCTCTTTTGTTCAATCACTTCACATAGTAGTATTGCTTGTGATTCTTGCTCCAACTTGAGATTTATGATCTCTTCAACTTGTGCTCAATTCTTGTCCATGAGATCTGCAATTGCTGCATCAAACTCACATGAGTTACCATCTACAAATAACTTTGTGGTGTCAATCTCCTTGTATTAGGTATCATTTTCAGCTATGGCAATCTCTTTCCTTCTCTTTAGTGAACTTCTCAAGCCATTTATGGCTTCATCCAATTGTTACAGTAAGAGGTGTATCTCAATCTCCTAATTCTCAATGGTCTTTCCCAATTTGTAGACTTCCATCTCAAGATCTTTTCTCCAAGCTGTAAGGTTTCTCCTAATGAGAACTTAGCTTTGATACTAATTGTTGGCATTTACAAGTGGGAAGTATACTTATGAGAGGGGGGGATGAATCAGAAGTACTAAAATTTAACAATAAAACTTTTAACTTTAAAACATTGCATGCATAAACATATAGAAATAACATGTAAAGAAAATGCATCCACATAAACACTTGACACCAGATATGATTACCCAGAAACCCTCCAATGAGAACATAAAACTGGGGTGGGGATGACACCCACAACTCTTCAAGACTATAGCAATAAAGTTCACTTGTTAAGGTTACATATTTTGACTATTCCCATGATTTACCCTATGAAAGACTTACCCTGTTAAAGGCTTACAAGGATTATTAGATCCTACCCTGTTAAAGTATTTTAACACCCTATTAGAAGTGTGTCTGGCTAAAGGACTTTAGAACACTCACTTGGAATGTCACCCTATTAAAGGCTTTATACAATGGCTGTTAAACCAACCTAAATCCATAGGATTTTATTTTGTTGTAACAATTGTTAGAGAGTACAATAGAATGTTTGATCTGATGCAATTACAATCTGATATTGTTGATTTTAGATTTGTGTTCTATCCAATATGATCCTTACTAATCTAATGTGAAAATTTTGTAACATTCATCCTTTGTTTTGACAACTAATTTTGCAATTCTGTCCTTCTTCTAAGTCAATTCACCCCTTTCACTTCCTTCAAAACTTTGCTAGCATTACTCCTCGCATGCATTCTCTCACACACTCTCTATCTATATATGAATTATGGGGCTTTTCCTCCTTTAAAAATATCTCATGACTTAGGGTTAGGTATGAATCTATGACTGAGATTCATCCAACTTTATGGCTCAAATCCTTTCATTTTTCTCATTGGTTACATGTTGATTGCATAGGAAATACAAATAGATTCAATCTTATCTCTAAGATTTGAGATCTATTCATATGTTAGCTCAAAAATGGTTTACATCTTAGTTTGTGAAGGCACAAACTCTTATGTTGATTCTGTGTTGCTTGGCACTTGTTGATTACTGATGCTTGGCACATACTAAATTTTTTCTTGCTCAACACTTGAACTTGCTCAGCATCTATTGTTCACTTGGCACTTGAAACTTGCTCGACACATATTGTAACTCAACATTTATATTATACTTGACATCAACTTAGAAAATTTCTTAAGTGTGTTGACACTCAATTGTCAAAACCAATCTAAGATCAACATTCATATCAAATGAATTCAAAAATTTCTCATTGAAACGGGAATTAAAAGACAAGTATCAGCCCCTGGTACTCCTAAGTAGAATGGAATAGCTTAAAGAAGAAACAAATCCATTGTGGATTGTGTAAGGATAGTAATATGAAAAGAATGTTGCTATCAAATACTAGAAGGAAGCTATCAACACTGCAGTTCATACTTTGGAATGAGTTCAGTTGAAGAAGGACTCAAATAAAACTCCCTATGAACCTGAGACATTGCCAAACACATCTAACAAAAAGGAGATCTCATCTCCTAAGCTGTCCAAATCTCCATCAATTACCAAGTTGAAAGAAGTGCAAATCAAGTCATATGGACTCGAGTCACATTTAGAGGCTAACAAGTTAATGCATACTGAGTCTAAAGAACACGAGCCACAGATAGAAGGACTTGAGTTTGAAGTTGAGATTCAAAATGAAGACAATGAAATTCATTCAAAAGTCAAAGAACTTGTATTGGCTAAATATGTTAGAAGGCATCATGCACCTGACTATATC
The DNA here is from genome assembly GCA_028749045.1 of Cupressus sempervirens. Taxonomy (NCBI): domain Eukaryota; kingdom Viridiplantae; phylum Streptophyta; class Pinopsida; order Cupressales; family Cupressaceae; genus Cupressus; species Cupressus sempervirens. The sequence continues at coordinate 68,336,965 of CM053783.1, forward strand.
ATTGGAGATGAATTAGATGGAACAATGACAAGAAGCAAACTAAAAGGGACATGTTTACTTGCTAAATTTGAACCTAGAAATGTTAAAGATGCACTAGAAAATGAAATTTGGATTGAGGCTATGAATGAAGAAATAGAACAAATAAAAAAGAATAAAACTTGGACTCTTGTACCTAGGCCCAAAGATAAAAATGTGATTGGTACAAAATGGGTATTAAGAAATAAGTTGAATGAAGATGGAAAAGTGTCAAGAAACAAAGCAAGGTTGGTATGTAAAGGCTATTCTCAAGAAGAAGGTATTGATTACGGTGAAACATTTGCCCTTGTTGCAAGATTAGAAAGTGTTAGAACTCTACTAGCTTATACGACTCACAGAGGATTCAAAGTATATCAAATGGATGTTAAATCTACATTCTTGAATGGAATTCTTGATGAGGAAGTCTACATTAAATAGCCTGAAGGTTTTGATGATCCAGACAAAAGGGACATGGTCTATGTTAGTTATCCAATGAGTCGTCATATTTAAAAATCTTTCCTTAAATTTTTTCCCATCCAATTACTAAAGTATTTCTTTCATCATTCCATGTATTCGCAATCATTTTAAGTGTTGCACAAAGTTTCCCCTACACTCCCTGTCATTGTTTCTTCATTTGGATCACTTTGAACTACTTTGAACTCCCATTTGAAGCAGTTCCAAGTAGTTCAATCAAAGAATTTTGTACTAAAAATTTTCCTATAGGAAATGTACACCAATACAACGAGGTATTCTTTTGAATCACTTTGAACCTTGGTTCAAAGTAGTTCAAAGCCATTCTATAATAAAGATTTTCCAGCGAGATTAGATCATGTTGTACAAATGGGCCGCCATTTCCCAAAACATTAATTTTCATGTTAGAGGGTATTCATTAAAAAGGGTGCTTTGATTCTAAATGTGAAGAATCATCATTATGATCAAAAGTGGAAACTCTTTCACTGAAAAGAGGATTGGATGTCATTATGAGGCTAATCATTATTGATACAACCACAAAGGGAGTTATTAAATAAGAGGGTCATGTTAGAAGGCTTTTGAACATGTAAACCTTGCCATGAGTTATTTGTCATGAATGCCTCATAATGAGGCTATACTTTTGCACATAAGTACTCTTTCCTTTTTAAATGAGTTTGGCTTTCCCTTTTTATTTACTGTGCGAAAAATCAAGAATTTGAAGGAGAAGCTGTTAAGGAGAAAGGAAAGGAAAACCATTTTTTATTAGTAGGTCATAGATTAGAACATAGAAATCTATCTTTTTATTCTAAAATCTATGTGTTTTCCAAGATAAATCAGTTCGAAGCCTTGCTTTATTTGTTTAAGGATGAAATCTGTGTTACATTTCTTTGGCAAAATTTCAAGTTTGGAATGAAAAGGGTCTGTCATATGTTATACCAACTTAGAAGGTGTTAAATTGAAGAAATTGCAAACAAACTTTCTTGAGCATGTTGATGAATCAAATAGATGTATGGAAATTCTGACCAATGGTCTAGTTGAAGCTGCAGCTTTTTCCATTGGCCTTTTGAGCCCCGAATTGCTTCAAATTTGCATTGATCATTATTATGTAAGGAGAAAAAGTATCATAAACAAGGATGGGGAACCTATTATATCACTTTCAAGAGAAACCATTGCCTATGTACTGCATCTACCAAAAAATACATTTGTCACATTTTCTCCCATTCAATCTGTGGCTGAATACCGAGAAACTCCAAGCCAATACCACAATATTCTAGCTAGGAAATGGATTGAAACTAACTATGGTGGAGGTTCTAGGTTACCTAATATATTCACCAAGGATCATCTTAAGCCTCATATTCATGACCTTGTAGTGTTGTTACATCAATTCAAGGGTTTAGCTAGTGTTTTCCTCTTCAAAAATTGGATGTATCATTATATAGAAATCATTTTGAAAGGAGAACAATGGATGGACTGGGTTGAAATTATTGCTAATTCATTGAGGACGCAACTAAAACATGCCAAATAATCTAGGGAAAGTTTCTACATGGCCTCATACTTGACATACTACATTGCCTACATTATTGATCTTACTCCTCTCCCTTATGCAGTCTAGAATGAAGAAATAATAGTTTATCAGTATTGCCCCCTGTTGTAAAAAGACAAAGTGCTAGAGAATTTTAGGAAGATTCATGATGTATTAATAGAAAATGTGCATGTATCTTTGAACAAAGCACCCATGCCCAAATTATCTTCTAAAGCTCAAAAATTGGTTCAATAATATGGAACCTATTTCATACAATTTCCCAGTTCACCTATTTGAGAATAGGTGGATTCGAAGATGAACCAATAAAACTTCCACTAGATGCATTGGATTGCTTTATTTTAGCTAAAATTTGCAAGCAATTATTTTTTGTTATTAAAGATAACTTACCAAAAGAGACTTGGGAGAAATTTTTCCTTGTCAAACTTGGTTCTTTGGTTTGTAATAGTATGATTAGTGCCTTTGTTATAGGAAGTAATTTTCTCAGATTTAGTTTTGGTTCTTACCAAAGCAGAAGAAATTTTGATAGTAAAGGCTTTGCAGTTCAATTCCTTGGTCTCAAAGGTCACTCACTAACAACTCCACAATTAGAAGATTTATGGCAAGACTATAAAGATAAAGGAGAATTTTTGAGGATAGATCATTCAAGATTGACATTGCAACAAATCAATTTCCTAAAACTGAAATTTCAAATAGAGGGGATAATTGAAGATGGTTTAGACATTGTTGAACTGGGCTGGGAAGAGCCCCATGAATCAAAATCACTGGAAGTAGATTGAAACCAAGAAGAAGAAGAGGATATAAATCAAAGGGCTAGATTTATGCTCACTTATATAGATGATTGGCTAAAGAGATAGAACATGAACGTTGTCAATGAACCCTCTCCAAGGGTAGTTTCTTTTTATGAACCATTGACCTCTGACATCCAACTTTCATCTCCTATTGCAAGTAGTGTGTTGGCTCTAGGTAAGCAGAAAAGGACACCAATTCATATAAAAAATACGACTCCTAGAACTAGGTCTAAAGCTAAATCTAAGGCCCTAAGTAGCAAGAAATTCAAAAGGAAAAGATGTCAACTCAAGCACAAGATTCAGATGATGCTCTCAACTTCTCAAATAGTGTCAATGGTGATGTGCAGTTTATTGAAGCCCCTAAAGTGGATCAGCTTGGGTTCATGACTCCTACCAGGGATGCTCATGAAATCTCTGTCAGCCCTACTATTTTATCTTGGTTATCTAATTCAATTAGTAAGAAAAGAAATATGCAGCCAATTTCAACACTCGTAAAGGATATTGTAACCAAGTATGCTACTCGAGGTTCAAAGGCAAAGAAACTGAAAACTAATACTCATTTGACTAAGGACCCAGTGACTGGGAAAATAATAGTTGAGATAGCCATGTATAAGTAGAAAATAAAGTCTGGAGAGATTGACAGTGAAGGTTTCAAATTCACTTTAGTCAAACTAGGAACTATTAATAGGAGCATTGGTAATCACCTTTTCAAATTTTTTGCTGATCATATGTTAACCCAGTTTGAAAAAGATAGCAAGGAGAAAAAGGATCTCAAGGGTTTAGTGGTGACTATGGCTGCTTATATTTATTCTTTGATGAATCTAGGAGCCTTATCGATTGTTCAAGCTCCTTAATCCTTCGATCTAAATTCTACTGATAGCCAACAACTGGTAAAGTAAATGTAAAGTGGGAAGTTGTTGTTAGATGTAATGCAAGATTGGATGAACACTATTATCAAGGAAGGTAAAAAATTTATCCTAGAATTCACCATTATATATGCCAAAGGAGAAATGCTCTTGGGAGAGATTCAAACCCTGATTCTAGGATGGGAAACTGAATAGAGCCAGTGCTAGGCAATTGTATTCCAGGTAACTACCATTGAAAAGTATGGAGTATTTAAGTTTCTGAATGAAAATCCAATGAAGAATGTAGACCCTTGTATGTTATTCATCTTGAAAAATAACATGGGTTGGAAAGAATCAGTTTATAAAGAAGCAATCAATGAGATGCAAGCCATTGAGAGAAAAATTGTTGGGATGCATGAAGAACTTCTTAAAGACATGAATATAGTAAACCCTACAAGGATTCTACAATTTGATGATGGAAACATGGATTCTAAAACATTGACTAAAATCTTCAATGATGTTGTTGAGAAGATCAGAGATAATGAATCACCTACTGCTAGTGATTTCACTACATTGGCAAATATTGAATCCATGTTATGTCTTAACAAGAACCTCATGCCACTTCAGAGCTTGAAAATCAAGGAGTTTAAATAGAAAAAGGATGCGTGTAGGGCTAGGCTACTAAGTTTGAAAAATCCCCATTCCCATGCAATGCAAGAGTTCATGAACACCTTCAAAAGCTAGAAAGTGGTGCAACAAACCATGGGCAAGGAAGAGAAGATTGGCGATGAAGCTTGAACAAGATAGTTATTTTTGGTCATGTTTTGGCAACTGTTTTTATAACTATTTTTTGTCTGTATCTTAACTATTTGAACCAAAATGGCTAGGTTTTGATGGAGGCCTTTCGGATTTGTAATGAAACTATAAATGTTGGGGCATTGAACTAATTAGGGGTTAGAATAGATAGCTAGAAAGAAATTTTGATATATAGATACTTTAAAATAGCAATTGACTGATAGCATATGTATGTTTGCTGCTTTGAAACTTGGAGTTTGAAGTATTTAAATCATTTTTACTTGGTGAGCTCTGATTTATTGATTCAAGATATCTGTTGATGTTCCTATTGTAAGTTCATTTTAATTAAGATTCTTGAGTGATTAATATCAAGTTGTGGTATTATTAGTTCTTTGAGTAGGTGTTTTTGAAAAGAAGATTATGATGAATTTTCTCTTTATTGTTTTAATGAATTCTCACCTCACTACTTAAGAGTACATAAGAGGACCTTATGCACTTTTTAGTAAAAGTGTGAAGTTGATCTTTTGAATTCATTGAAAATTTTATAAGGAAGTTATACCTTTAAAATACAAAGAGAAAATCAACTAATATGAAGTTTTCTCAACTATTGTGAACATTTTTGTGTTTTCTAACACCTTGGGCATAGAGTAAATTCGTTGTATAATTGACAAGAAAAATCTATTCACTAACAGTCTACAAATTACACAAAGCCCTATATGGTCTAAAACAAGCTTCTAGAGCCTAGTATGAAAGATTACATAACTATTTGATACAAATTGGTTTTTACAGAACAAATGATAACAGTAGTCTATACATCAAGGATCAAATAAGAAGATTGTGTTGGCAAAAATATTTGTGGATGATACTTTATTTATAGGAAATGATGACTTATGCAAAGCATTTTTAGAACAAATAAATAAAGAATTTGAAATGTCCATGTTTGGTGAAATAAAAAAAATTGTTGGATTGCAGATATAGCAAAACAAAAATGGTATTTATATCACTCAATCTATGTATATCAAAGAGATACTCAAGAAATTTGGAATGAAAGATTCAAAACCAATTGGAACCCCCATGTGTACTGGAGTTAAGCTTACAAAAGATGATGACTCCAAAGAAGTAGATTAGACCTTATACAAATCAATGATTGGGAAATTACAGTATGTGGTACACACAAGGCCTGATATTGCCTTAGCAGTTGGAATAGTGGCCAGATTCTCAGTAAAACCCAGAGAAAACAACATGATGGCAATAAAAAGAATATTGAGATATCTAAAAGGTACTGAAGACTATGGTTAATGGTACAAACTTGGAGGAAACCTTGACTTAAAAGTATTTACTAATTTTGCTTAGGAACTAGTGGTGGAGCATTTTTTCTTGGTAAAAAGCTGGTATCTTGGACAAGCAAGAAGCAAAATTGCACATCTCAATCTAGAGCAAAAGAAGAATATGTAGCAGTAGCAATGAATTGCTCTAACATTGTTTGGGTCAAACAACTATTGGAAGGAATGAAGGTTGAAATCAAAGAGCCAATAGTGATGTATTGTGATAACACTAGTACAATCAACATATCAAAGAATCTAGTAATGCATTCCAAAACAAAGCACATTGCTATAAAATATCACTTTGTAAGAGAATTAGTTTACGACAAAGAAATTAGATTGGAATATGTGCATACAAAAGAACAACTTGTAGATATATTCACAAAGCCATTACCTAAGGATGTATTTTTGTATCTAAGAGGTAAGCTAGGGGTCATTCCCCTAGCTAAAGCTCACTAAATAAAGTTTAGTGATGCATCAACGGGAACTAAGTTGAAGATCAATCAGTTGATGCAATATTGACAAGGACATTTGCAAATAAATCTATACTCAAGGTACATTAGCACTAATCAGAATTGTCTTTGGCATGTGTTGTCAAAGAGGGAGAAGTTTACTATCATATCTTTCTGAAATTTTGTAGAGGGAGAAGTTAAGTAGGTCATTCATAGAGGGAGAAACTTTTTGATAGAGGGAGTCTTGTTCTCAAAATTTCATTATGCTATGACATGTTGTGTTGCCATTAATGCCAAAGAGGGAGATTGTTGGATACAATTGATTAATTATGTATTGTCTTTGATGTTACACAAAAATCATATTAGTTGACAATCAGTGCATATTGAGCTCATTTGGTCAGTGAAGAAATTTTTCCTAGTCTACCGAGCATTCCTAAGTTTACTCTATATAGAAGGCAATATCTACCAAGCTCACTCGGGTGTCAAAGGAAGTTATGTAAAAAAGAGTGTTAACCTAGCTCACTCGATTAACAAAAGGAAAGTTGAATAGAGTCGATATTGATTGAGTTAACTCGATTACCAAAGAGATTTTGTAAGTTCATAGTGTTAACTGAGCTTTTGTTGGTTAACATAGGAAATCACTTCAGAATTAGTTTCTATCGAGTTGGGTCAGCTACCAAAAGATTTTCTTATTTTGGCATGTAAAGCTTAATTATTTTACCTATTGATTCTAGCCGATTGAGGTGGTGAATATTGGTTATTCTAATTTGTATTTGAGCCAACTTGACAATCTGGAAGGTATAAGTAAAAGGCCAAGTTGTGATTTCAAAGTATGTAATATGCAAGTTGAATGAGTTGAAAGAGATAAGAAGAGAGGAAGCCAAATTGAAGGATAAGCGAGTATCCTTGTGGAGTAGAAAAGTGTTATTCAATTAGGAAGGATCAAGTATGAACCAGAATAGAGATCTATAATTAGCAATTTAGTTGCATCACAATCAAGTCATTTCATTATTACTCTCTAACCATTGTAGCAGTGATCTAAAAACTCTTAATAGAGTTGGTTTAACAGCCATTTGTAAATCCTCTAAGAAGGTAGCAATTCCATTGAATTTTTTCAAGACCTTTTGCAAGGCCACTCCTAACAGGGTGATAAAATCCATTAATAGGATCACACCTAATAGTGTGTTTTGTAACCTTTAATAGGGTTGGCTCCTAATAGGGCTCACTTTAGAAGAGTAAAAAATAGTAACTAGTTACATTTGATAGTTTTTCCGAAATTGGGTTTCTACGTTAAATCTTGGTGTCTTATGTGTTCATGTTATTTCTTTCATGCTTGCAAGTAAATTATTGATAACATCTTAAGATCTGCTAAAGTAATTCACACTCTGCATTTACTGAGTTACAATAATTTCTATATGCTTAACTGAGTATTAGCAGTAGTCAATTTTATCAGTTTGAATTTCATTTGACATCCAAGGGATCTAAAATTTATTTTAGTAGTAACAAATTCACCCCTCCCGTCTTAGTTACTCCTCTTATATTTCAAGGTGGTTGGAATCCCCTTTCTCCACCACACATATTTTTCCTCTTAAATACTACCATTGATTTTTCCTCTTATAGATTATTTTGCACAAAGTCAACTTTAGATTGATTCTCCAACATATACCTCTTTGCCTCTTATTCCTTATCATCTAATTATATTTAAAAGGAGGCTCTCTCCTCACTCTCTCATATCTCATGTTTGCACTCTACTGTTATGTTGTCAAATGTTTTACTCACACTCTTGAGCAAATTTGTACTCACTTTGATTTACTTTCTTAGTTGTGTTCTTAGCTTAGATTTCTTTTATGCATTAGCTCAAATCATGTTGTCTGAATAGGGATTTTATAACTCTTTCATGCTTATTATCTCAATCTTACACTTGCATCTCTTAGCTTAGATCTTGCATTTCAATTAGCTTTAGATTTCATTTTTCATAGCATACTTGTGATTCTTGGATATTGACACTCTTTCCTCTACTCATTGGAATCTTTTGTTCTATGGTGCACCTTGCAAGGATTTCTTAATGAGGTTCATTTGAGGGATACCATACTATCTTGAATCCATGTACATTAAATATAAGAAGCTATAGGATGTCTTTTGGGATGCTCTTTATCATGAGTTCTCTCAAGAATAAGGGTCTATAGAAATGTGCCTACCTTTTGAACATACACCAAGAACATCATTCCCTAGATAAATTATTTATTGCCTACACAAAAAATTCCTTCATGACATGATTAAGAGTTTAGATTTTATTTATAATCTAATGTTATCATATTTCCATATTCTTAAATTCTTCTTCACCTCACCTTCCTTTTCTCTCTTATATCAGTTTAGCTTTCTATAAAATTTCTCTTAGTTCCACTTTTCTCTTGTCAAATCCTTATCATGTTCATAAATCAATTAATGTAATCCACTGAGTTAACTAGAGACCAAGAAGAAAAATTGTTAAAAAAGCATAATAGTATATCTTCACTTGTGGAGGAAACCAACACAGGAATTTTGAATTGGAACCCTGCACAAATGTTCTAATTATGTCACCAAGTTGTACACTAAAAAAAGCTAATGTTGATGAGGGAATAACTTGTGACACAAATTAACACAATACAAAAGGAAATTATATTATATGAAATAAATGAGAAGCTATTACATTCACTACAATAGAGCTCAAGCAGAAGAAATCAAAACACTCAAGCTTGAACAAGAGTCACAAGCCATAATGCTTTGTGAGGTAACTAAATAGAAGAAAAGAACCATTTAAGACAAGGCTATGCTAGAAGAAGACAAGAGAAACCTTGCCAATAGACTTGAAGAAAAGTCGATTGAGCTTGCAAGAATTTCAAACATGCAACTAGACACCCTAAGTCAAATGATGAATGCACATCATGAACTAAATGTTAAGGATATTGAGATCTCTACACTGAAGATGCAAAATGAACAACTAAAAAATGATTTGAAAAGAGAGAAAGAGATTTTAGAGAGCTTTAACAAACCAAACAAGGCTATCAAGTACTTTGAGCAACTATTGAAATCACCAAGGGCTAGCAATGATACTTTAGGACTAGGTTACATCAACACTGAACAAGGAGAATCATCCAAGACTGCAGAAGAAAGGAGTAACAAAGGTAAGAACACTAAACCTACTTTTCATTTTTGTGGTAAAAAGGGACATACCTCTAATGTATGCAGGAGCAAGAATTCCCATTAGCATGATAGACCTAAGAATGTGAGTCACTATCATAAGTGCAACAAACAAGGACATCAAGTACACAACTGCAGGACTAGGACTATCAGAACACCAAGATTTGAAGGTCACTACTATAATTGCAAGAAGTATGGACATAGAGATTTTGAGTGCAAATCAAAGCCTATGTGGACACCCAATCAGCTAGCAAGGGGAAATAACCATGGACATCACTACAATTGGGACTACAACACCAGGTATAGTTGTCATTACTATCAGGAATATGGACACATTCTTGAAAATTGCATAAGAACACATTTCAAAAGAAACTACAATAGATGGTTGAACCAAGCCACATGTTTTAGTTGCTTGAAGACTAGTCATATTAGTAGGAGTTTCCAAACTAAGTCAAAGGCACCCAACTCAAAGAATGACAAAGGTAAAGGGAAGGTAGATGTTGAACACATCAAAGGAGAAACAAATAAGACATGGAAGAATAAAGATGAGTGTAGCACATCAAATGAAGGGATCACTTCACCTAACAGGTCAAGTGATCACACTTCATCAAACTAAGTACAAGAAGGCATAAGGGACTGATTTACAAAGATTTATCATACATCAGTTCCTAAACAAGTAAGTACTAAAAAGAAGAGATCAACATGAACAAATATGCAAAGTTAAATTTTCAAGATTTCATAAGTTTTGCCAAGTTGACTATCAAAATTAGTAGAAGCCAAATGACTAGTTGGAGCTGAGTTGGTAGAGGAAGTCAAGTAAAGAGGAAATTCAATTGAAGCTGAGTAAGTAATACTTTGTTGACGTCGAGTGTTGAAAAGCTAATGAGAGCTGAGTAATGTAGAATCATTTAGAACCTGAGTGGACAATTGTAACTACACTGAGCATTAAATACAGTGAATAGCAAAGATGAAAAAGAGTGTAGAGCAACCTCACAATAGAGAATCCAGTATTTGAGTAGATCTCAATAGCATTTTAGCATGATTTCATCGATCTTGAGGTATTTACATTTGTGCCAAGCTACACAGTTTCATGTTTTCTTTGTGTGCAAACCCTAGATTGTCTAAAATGGCTTCTAGCTCTAGGAAAACTTAGGAGAAGGAACCATTTGAAGTCTAGCTAGTATCCAATGAGGTCAAACAACTCGATTTCCACCCAATACCTAAAGTTTCATATAAGAAAAACCCAGCTGGAGCCCTATCCATCATGCCCCCTAAGGTAGTTATGGTTCAGGATGTAAGAAGATGTTACAATTGCAAAATTTGAGCTGCAAGTGATATGGAGATGAGGGAGGCATATGATAAATTGTGTGAAAATGGAGTGTTGAAGGAAGAATACCAAATAGTTGAGAAGAAGGGTTCAATGCATGCCCTAGAATTCCCCACAGTGTTCAAGACTGAATGGATTAGGCTAGTGCTAAGCAGAATGCATGATGGAAGCTTATGGTTGGAGGATGGCCCTGTGAAAATCACAAAAAGAATTGTACATAGAGTGACAGGGTACCCAACCCTAAATTGGCCAAAGACCCTAGGAGTGATTCTAAGGAGGCAATTGAGAAGAATACTAGTACCAAATGGAACAAGAGAGGGATGACAATTGATACCATCCAAGACCCTCTTGTTGATTTTGTTGTCAGAGTTTTTACACACAATTTCTACCAATCTAGCAGACTCAATAGTCTACCTTGCATTGCAGTGGATGTAGGCTATAAATTGGTGAAAAAGGATCATACCTATGATCTTACAAAACTACAACTACAATACATTAATGAGAATCTAGCAGCAATCAGGAGAACCAAGGGAGCCCAATGCAAATTTGGTGCTATTTTGATTTGTATTTTCTTTTATGTTCAGAATGAGTTTCCTTCTTTTGGAAAAGTTGCATGGAGAACTAATAGGTCAATAATAGCTCAAGTAAATGAATATATTGAGTAGATGGGAGCTAATTTTGAGACCTTAATGACTAGCTATTTTGAAGATTTCAAGAAGTCAATGAAGCAAAGGCAAAGAATTACGGTTTCCTTAGTAGAGAAACATGTAAAAGATATATGCTTTCTTGTAGATATTGACTATACATACACTCAAGCTTCCATACCAAGAGTGAGATGGTTAAGACTTCTTGGCTATGAAATTAATATAGATGAAGCATTAGCAGTAATAACTACATTATTAGCAGAAGAAGTAGACAAGAATGTACCACATCTTGGAACCTATGACATGGTGAGATCAAAAGTGGATATGGAGTTAAAGACTACCTCCACTCTGAAAAAGAAGGATAAACTTGTTAAGAAGATAAAGGCCAAATTTGGTGAGGGCACTGCAAAAGTAGAAGAAGTAGAAGGTGAAGAAGCTGAGGATGATGAAGAGGAACAAGGTCAGGGGCCACTTGCTATAACCCAAGGTATGGGCGAGGATGTTGAAGAGGAAGAAGGTGTTGAGTAAGAAGCACCCAAGCTAGAGCTAAAGAAAAGAAAATCCCAAAAATAGCCAGCTACATAATCCAAGGGGAAGAAGAAGGCAACAAAGCCAAGCCAACTACAAGGGCAGATACCAGGGCTACAACTCAGGTAGCAAAAGAATAGGAGAAGCAGAAGGCTATAGTGCAAGGAGAACTTGCACAATAGAAGAAAAGAAGAAAGTATGTTGCACCTCCTAAATCAAATGAAGTAAAGGATAGAGTCTAATGAAGAGCAATTCAGATTGGTAAGGCATTCTACCACATCTAAATTGGAAAGTATTTGCAATAATATTAGAGATAATGCAGATCTAACTAGTCTAAAGACCATTGATTTTAATAAGTTTTCAAAGGAACAATAGAACATAGTGAAAGAGTCCATCTATACTATGATGGCTAAGTTCAAGACCACCCCACTTGACAACTCAATGCCTAAGGAGCTAAGCTAATTAGTTGAAAATAAATGTCATTACTATCTCAAAATGGAGAAAGAAATAAGAGAGTCTACATTGGCTCATGTAATGCCAGACCTTACTAAAGGTCAAATAACTAAGGTTAACAAGAAACATGGGAGCAAATTTTCACCCAAATATAGAGCCTTTAGAATTTTGCAAAACCAAATAGAAGATGTTGTGTAAAAGTCCACACAAATGTGGAAACTGATATATGGTTTAACAACTGTAAAGGAAGGATAGGAAGACCCATTTGAAGGAAGAAATGATGAAGAAGAAGAGGAGAATGAGAAAGAGGAAGAGGTAGAGATAGGAAAAGAAGAGGAAACATTGGAGAAGACACAAGGTGAAGAGGCAACAGCTAAAGAGCAGCAGATAGAATAGAGTGTCCAAGACACCCAAATGCCACCACCTAGTCCTCCACATGCAACACCTGTAGAAACAATAATTGTAAAGGATGTTCCTGACACTTCAGGTCAGAACATCAATCTACTTATTGTAGAGGATCTCAAAAAGATCCTTCACCAAAGTACACTGCAATCACAACTATGTACTAATCTGATTTTGGTGAGTGTGGATGAGTTGCAGAAGCTTGTAGCAAAAATCACAATGGAGAAGGAAAATATACAAAAGCCACCTTCACAACCTCCCACAGCTACAGTAGATCAACCTAAAGAGCAAGAAACACAAGATAAAACTGCTAAGGTTGATTCTACAGTCATAATGACAACAACTGTCGAGGAGCCAACAAAGGAACAAATAGGACAAGATGTTCCTACTGCACAAACCCAAGGTGCACCTCCTCAGATTATTATTATTGATCAAGGCAATAGAGAAGAGGAGAAAGAAGAAGAGAAAACCCATAAGGAGTAGGAGGCAATACAGACATTGGTAAACTTGCCTACCTCAGGGACTCCTACTAAGAAGTCGAGCACTAATGCAGTACCATTGCAAATTTTAGCACCAGGCTCGAGCTCCACCAAGGTTGCAAGGGTACTTCATTATGGAGACCCTGCACTTGATGAAGAAATAGTCATACCTAGCTATGACTCTAGGACAATGAATTTAGCATAGATAAATGAAAGAGGCACTTGAGAGAAGGAAGAAACAAGAGATACTCATAAATGAGTATAGATAGAAACAAGCACTTGTGGAAATCAAAGATATATTACTTGATGCATTTAGCTTACCAGTACCTAATGAAACACAACCCATCATGGAGCAATTGTCCAACATAGTGGACCAGGTATAGAATGAAGACCTTTGGACTAATTTTAAATTATTAGAATGGTTTGAAAAGAAGTTTTAAATGAAAGTCAATGAGAAGATATCTAGTGAAATAGCACTTTCACGAGTTGAATTGGCTAAGAAGATTGAGAAGACAAAAATAGTAATTGGGAATGTATTCTTGTTGTACTCCAAATTGTTTGACTCATCATATTTCACACAAGAAACTAGCTAAAGGATACTCAGCTTGGAACAAAATCTCAAGATTTCTAGCACACAACTACCTAAAGATCCAGCTCAAAGTGAGAAGCATTTTGCAACTATGCTTCACACATAGAAAGAGTTAGCTGTATGGACAGTAGAAGAGGCCAATATTAAAGCCAAATTGATACAAATTCAATCCTCCATTACCCCACATTTAGAAGTACTCCATAAAGAAATGGCCTATGCAGAAAATGTACTAAAGAAATATCCTAATCTTTCTACTCTAGAAGGCCTAGTACATCAAGCAGTAGAGATAGCCATCCAACACAAATCATTGGAAATTGCTTTAGACAATTGGGATGCTTCTCTAAAGATGATCATGGAGGTAAATACAAATTTTTTGGCTAAATATTCTATTCATTCTTAGGACCCTTTGACATAAGTGTCAAAAAGGGGGGAGAGATAATAAAGGGGGAGATATGCATTATGTAAATAAACAAGGGTAGATATAAATATTGTGCATAATATAATAAGAATGGATGTGTAAATAAGGGGAGACATACCAAAAGGGGGAGATATAAAATTTTGAATTTTTGAGGAGAAATAAGGAGATATAGCCAAAAGGATACAAAACTACAAGAAGATGTGAAAAGGGAACAAATACAGAGTATAGGGAGTAGAAACAAGGTACAAATAGATACATAGTGCAAACGAGGCAAAGAGTATTAGATACATTATCATGAGAAAAATTCAGCACAAGAGTTTTTGCTTATAGAAATGGCACATCAACTCAGGGGGAGTTACAAAATTTTTGAGGTATACAAAATTTTGAATTTTTTTTTGAAGTTTTGAACAGAATGTGTAGTATACTCATAGAGATTAGATTCATAATGCCTAGTTAAGTGTTTTTTCCACTCATATCAAAGGGGGAGATTGTTGGTCTCAAATTGGTTTTGACATTTGAGTGCCAACATACTTAACCAATTCTTCAGTTAATGTCAAGTATAATACAAAAGTCGATCTATAGTGTGTGCTAAGCCAGAGAATTCAATAGGTGTCGAGTGAACTTCAGGTGTCAAGTGATCATTAGGTGTTGAGTGAAGTTCAAGTGCTAAGTGATAAGTGATGTCGAGTCACCATAGGTGCTGAGCAGAGTATAGATGTTGAGTGAGATAGAATTGCTATATGAGCCGAGTGATACAAAATTCCTATATGTGTCAAGCATCAACAATTAGTAAGTACCGAGTAACATAGAATCAACATATGAGTTTGTATCTTCACAAACTCAGATGAAAACCATTTTTGGAGCCAACATAGGATTAATCTCAAAGGATCTTGAAGATAAGATCGAATCTTTTGCATAACCTATGTAATTAGCATGCAACCAATAAGAAAAATGGAGAAGGCATGCAACCAATAGCAAAAGTGCAAGAATTGAGCGAGAAATGAAGATTTAATATTGATGTAGATTCATACCTAACCCTAAGTCTTCAAAATCTTTAAAAGGAGGAAAATACCCCATTTTATATGTGCGTGTACGAAGTGTATGGGTGAAATATAGCGAAGTTCAGAGGGGTGTTTAAAGACTTAGAACAGAACAAAGCAGCATTGCAGAATTCAGTTGATCAAGAACATAGTATCAAAGTTTCGAAGAGTGACATATTAGATCAAGCAAGGATCAATGTAGTCAGAGCAGAACAAGGATCTAGAATCAGCAATTGAGGATTACAAGTTATTAGGTCAAGACTTTCTAATACTATCTAGCAATTGTATTAGGAATGAAAATTCTATGGACTTAGATTGGCCTAGCAGCCATTTGTAAATCCTTTAACAGGGTAGCATTCCAAGTGAATGTACTAAAGTCCTTTAACCAGGTCCACTTCTAATAGGGTGGTTAAATCCTTTAACCAGGTGTATAGTCTTTAATAGGATAGGCCTTTCACAGGGCAGACCATTGGAAGTGGTCAAACTTTGTAACCTTGAATAGTTACATATTGTTGCAGTGATACTTTGTGGGTGTCATCCCCACCCTAGTTTTACCTTCTCATTTTGGAGGGTTTATGGGTTACCAAATCCATGCTTATTAGATGAATTAGATGCATGTGAATGTAAAACTTTCCATTTAACACAACTTAATAGGAGAAGAGAACTCACTACCTATATTCCAATTTTTCACTAGATTTCAGTAATCAAATCCCTACTGAAAAACCATCTAGTGAGCAAATAACTACCAAATTTTTGGAAAAAATCAAGAAAGTTAGTGATTTGATCAATTGTATAACTTTATTAGTACCAATAGCTCACAATCAATGGGGTATTTGTGCATAAGTATTAGACCAATTATTCAATTTTTTTTGGTTCTCAAAACATATCGATAGCGAGGCAATATGGAACATATTTCACATGACACTTTGAAATGATCAACTTTTGACCCTTTGGTGCATATCAAATCCAATAGCATATGTATTTACTATCCATAAGCCGAAACAACTATTATGAGCAACTAAGCCATATATGAAGACAACAAAAATATCATTGGAATCTAAGATACTATATAGGAACTTAGGGTGCACAAAGTTAGCTATAATAACTACTCATTCTCTTCCCCTAGATGAATCACTCAATTGAATAATAGATGGGTAAATTTTATAATTGAAAACTTGATTAAAAATTGATATCCTAATGTTTAGGAAATAGTTGTTCTCCAAACCAATAGTCTCATAACACAAGTTAACAAATTTGTATGAAAACCTAATTTCACAAAATACGACAGAATTTTCCACAATTCTCTCTTATTTGACTCTTATAATCTACCTCTCCAATTCTATTAAATGTAATTTTTTTAAAATGAAAAAATAAAGTTATATGACAATAGCTTAATCTTTGTAATAATTGTCAGCAAAAAAATTATTGTTGTAATCTTTAGGCCTTGATATAGCAACAAGCTTTCTTGAACCAAGGCATTTATGTAGCCAACCTATTTCGGTCAAATCAAACGTAGTCTGTATATTGAATTCCAAAAGCTACAACATATGTCATCCACTACCTTTTATCTGACCTTTCACCTCACATTAACTACTTCTTGTCGGATTACCATAGAAAAATAAAATCCACGTTCAAGCGGATAATAATTGTGAATGTATCATCGTTGAAAATCCCACCATAATATCTAGTACGATTTATTTGGGTACATACAGAATATATGTAGTATTTTATATTTGTTTTGTAATTCAGTAAACAATAATTTAACTCAAAACTATTTAGTTTAGCTGAATAAATATCTGAAAGGTACAGAAATTGGCAGCTTTTGAAATTAAAATCTTCGCTTGCGTACAAAATAAAACTTTTTGAGCACTTGTCTGTCGTGTAGCGGAGCCGCGTACATTCATTCCACCAATTTATTCGGCTCCCACACTTTTTTGTCTTATTTTTGTTGGCCCCAACACGTTTTTGTCCGGAGAACTTTTATGTTTTGGTCAAGAATTCTCCAAGCATTAGATGCTAAATAGCCGAATATTTGCACCCGGCTAGCCAGTGCCTTTTCAAACCCGTTCCGTTTCCCTCGACGGCATCCACTGCGGTCCCTGTCAGTCATGTCAGGGTGCCGTAAGTCAATTACCTCCCGTACCAACTATGCCTGAAGCCCGCTGTCCGCTGTCTTTATGAATACCTGAATCTGCATTTTTTTGTTCGAAGATATTATTTTGTATTTAAGGAAGATTTTAACTGTATTGATGTGGTAAGTAGGACATGATTTCCACAGCTAGTCAAATTGTGATGTAAATATCAGGATTTAACTGTGTGATTTTGAGTCAAACTCGATGACCCATGTTTCATGAGTAGTGATTCAACATGAATCCATCTCTCATGAGAATAAATGGAACACTTAGCACTCATTGGATCTAGGTGATGCTCACAGGGGTGAAGCACCCGGTGTATTGATGTGTTTATCATCCTTGTTTTTCATTTAGGCTATTTGCTCAATTTTTCAATATTAGAGAACCCACACTACATTAGTATTTTAACTTTTAATAAGAGAGTAAGACTATTGAGCTTGAACAATACTCAAAGTTATTTATTTGTCGTCAATGTGAGAATCACAAAAAAATCATTTAAGTTCATTTTAAAATTTGTTTTATAATTAAAAAATAGGTAGTCGTATAATAATAGATCATAGAGTATAATTTAAAATATTAATGATATTGTATTTATAAACATATGAGTTAGAATACAAGACAATAACTAACATAAATTTAAGTTTTATATAAGAAAACAAAGACAATACACATTGTTTTAAAGAAAATAAAAATATATTATCAAACAAAAGAAATAAAATATTAATTTTGAAAAGAATTTTTTTTTGGATACGAATAAGAAACTCTATTTATAAATTCAAACCTCTCTTTTTATTTTAATACACAATCATTAAAATATTTTAGGCGTCTTTTCTCTTTCCTTTCTATTTTATCATTTTTCTTAATTATTTTAGTAGTTTTCTTCATTATTCTTTTGGTTCTTCCAGTCTCTTAATTAATTTTTTCTTCTTTTTCTTCGTTAGAACCTCTTTTAATTTTTTCAAGTATTTTCTATTCTTTTTAATTTTTTAGTGTTATATTCTCCTTTCTTATCTTTTGGGGTCTTTCGGTTGCTCACCAGGATTTTCTCTTTGGGTCTTGCAACTCTTTTTCCTCTTCAGGTTGGCTTGGTTGTCTTTTGGGTTTCCTTTATTTGGTAGTTGTCCTCGTTTTGTGTGCTTTCTTCCTCCTCTCCCCCCAACCCCCTACCTTTTATTTGAAGTCTGGTTTGCTAACTTTCTCTTTTATCCTTCTCTTCTTTTGCATGCATCCTGATGATGGATCACGGAGTGTGATCCGAAACGTTGATGTAAAAAATTGGTCACACAATCAAATCCAGATAGCAAATCTCAACATCAATTACCTTTCTCCATTGATTTGAACCAAATGGTTATAGGTGAAATACAAGTTACATATGGCAATTATTTTTAATGATCATTATGTTTCTTCAAAACTAACTAAATTAATTTTATTCAATTATAGATGATGCCACTCCACTGGTTGATGAAAGTGATGAAGTTAGAGTGAGTTTTTGTCATGAAAATGAAATCCAAACTAGAAATGGTAATGAAATTACAAAATAACAATAAATAAATTTTGATTCTTTTGTTTGTATATTGATTTTATACGATTCAATGTATTAAATATGCAATTGTGTTGCAATGTTAGATGGTGGACGAAAAAACTCAAGAAGATATCCTATCCAAGACAACAACAATGGATGCAATGCAAGCTATAAATGGTAAATCCATTTTCGTAAGTTTTGTGCCTTTAATGCAAAAGTTAAGTTTTGAGCCTTTGAATGTGAATTCTGTTGCAAATTTAAATGATCAATACAACAACCAAGACCGTGTGTTACCCTTTTATCTTGATCTTAACCAAGCAATAACAATAAGAGACATAATGCAAAGTGGAGATGGTAAGGAATTTATGTATTCAAATTTA
Organism: Cupressus sempervirens; assembly: GCA_028749045.1. Classification (NCBI taxonomy): domain Eukaryota; kingdom Viridiplantae; phylum Streptophyta; class Pinopsida; order Cupressales; family Cupressaceae; genus Cupressus; species Cupressus sempervirens. The sequence goes on from CM053783.1 coordinate 68,356,290, forward strand.
ATCAATTTCACCATTAGTTTAGAGATCAATTTTATAACTAACTCAATTTATTTGCAAGTGTTGATGATATTTATATCGAGGATCATGACCAACATATATTTGGATAATCACATGTTGATGATATTTATATAGAAGATCATGTTAAGACATTTTAAGATAATATTTATAATATATTATATTTTAGATATTAGTTGTTAAGTACTAAACTATCTTTAATAGAAGACATGGAATTCATTTGTTTTCGAAAGTTGACTCATCATGTCATAACTCTTTACTTTAAAAAAAAACTTTGATCAAGAAATTTCTTTTGAGTTTGATGTATGTATAGTGTTTAATCAAATAAAACCACATTCCTTTGAGTTGACAATCCTAATAAAGTCATTTGTTTTTTTCCACTTTGAAGAATCAAAATAGTTTAGTTATTCTTGTTTTTTTTGTTCTTTAGTAAATGCACTAGTGAAAGTCACACATCTTACCATTCTCTTTTAGGTTATGTAAAATTATGATGACTAACTTAGTGATGAATGTATTAAGATGATATTTGTTTTATAAATATTGATACAAAACTAAATAATGCGAATTATTATTCCTTGTATGAAGTTCTTATCCCCCATATAGTACATGATATTCCTTGTTTTATGTCTTGCATGTTATGATTTAAGAGGGTGTATATTTACTTCAAACTATAACTTGACGGTCCTTGACTTTTTTGGTGATAAGGTTGGGCCTCTCATTTTAACAATGATTTCTAGCTTCTAGTCCACATTTTAATTTCAAATATATCATTAGAGATAGATTATCTTCAATTTTATATGCATCAAAGCCATTCTCCATCTTTGGCACTCATGGTTTTTTTCATATTCTTTCATCATTTTCTTGCTTATGGAATATTTTTTCGATACCCGATCTTTCATAAATTAATTTCAATTTAAATAAATATCTAACTTTTAATTTCAAGTAAAATTTTATCACCATTTTTCTTTTTATTGTAAATCTAAATTGACTAAAATTATAAAACAAAGTAAATGTATATTATATTATTATGTTACAAATATAAATAAAAAATTAAACCAAATTATAATTAATAAAGAGAAATCAATCAATTATCTAAGTGTCTACTATGAAAGTCTTATTTGTATCTTATAAATATGGGATAGCTTAAGGACAATAAGGGTGGAATGTGTTACATAAATCTCCATTCAATATAGGATATAAATCTCCATGGGATGGTTTACCCGATTCAAATATTTGAAAATACCAAGAACTATTTTCGATGACTTGTCCATACCCTCATCTAATTTTGATAAGATCAGACATGATAAAAACGATGAGATTTTTCTTAATGGAATGCATAATTTGTGACCAACATATTCATCGACTTTCTCTTTAATTTTGGGAGCAACTACATGTGCAATCGAATCGATTGGGCGATGGTGATTTATTTGAAGCCAAACTAAAACATAAAGGCTACTCGCTGCAAATAGGTATCAATAAAAATAAATTGCAGAATGGGGAAGACAAAATAGTCTCCAATGCTCTTGCGGAAGATGGAAGCTATGGTACTTCAATTGACAGTAGACGACGAGCTTTTGGAATGGTTGGTATGGGAGGTAATTGACTTACGACACCCTGACATGACTGACAAGAATCGTAATGGATGCTGTCGAGGGAAACATAACGGGTTTGGAAAGGCACTAATTAGCCGGGTGCAAATATTCGGCTATTTAGCCAGTGCCAGATCTTTGAACATTGAATTCTGTTTCAAAAAATTAATAAATTATTTAATAATATAATTTACAAGTTTGACAATGATCATTATTTTTGTTAGGTAATTGGGGAAGAGATTACTTGAGGGGTTCAATGATCGATATAGATACTTCTTAATTACAACTTATAAAAAAGTCGCAAAAAAAATAACACTTGTATTAATAGTCGATAACAATGTACTATTAACCCATCATACATGTACGAATAATTGATCATTTTTTAGCTTTCTTGCTCACTGATTGATCCATTTGTGCCAAAAGCACTTTTTTTTTTGGTGAGCGGCTATTGGGGTGTGCCAAAACTTCCCTTTTCCTACTAATTTAATTTGGTTCAAGATACACTAGATGGTGGAGATATGTACATTGAGAATGTATGTATGAGAATATTACATTTCCTTGATTACTATATAAGTATTCTTCAATGAGAATGTTTTGAGTTCATGGACCTTTAATTAACCAATAGACTTCTTTAACTAGGAACAATCCACTAAAAATGTATCTAATGCTAACATTTCACAAGCCCAATGTCAAATTTCCCATCTTGGAAAATGTTTCTTGTCTGTTTTGCATGCAACTTTGTGCACATTCATTGTTGACTACAATTAATGCTAACATATATGACCTCCTACTTTATTCTTATTAGTTCATATCACCACCATATACAAGGCTTAGTCATCATTCAAGAAAATATGAATAAGTTTTTCAACATTACAACACTAGCAAATCATATGACTTTTAGATCGATTTCAATGAAAATCTTGCACCCAACATTGCCAACTTCGATTTTTAAATGATTGGTCTACCAAATTCTTCTTTGGCCAAGAAAAATGTACAATTTAGTCTAGTTAAATTCCTTTGCCAATAGGTAGTAATCATGAATTTTTTTTTTAATGGTTTTTTCTTTTTACCATCTATGTTGATGTGTTTATTTTCTACATGCCAATATATCCTCTACCCTCTTCTGGTCTCACAACACACACCCCAATTTGAGTCACAAAGTGAGGACCCCAATTTCTGGTTAGGCAACATCAAATAGTTCAGGTAGGATCCGAAATAAAATTTAGGCTTCTAAGTGCATAAAGTGTGCACATGCACATGTGCACTAAGTGTGCATATGTGCACTCACCTCTCTCTTAGGATGCGCACTTGTGCATGTGCATACCCTCGGAGGTGCGCACTAAGGCCAACCCATGGCCTATATAAACCATACCATTACCAAACACCCCCCCCCACCCCACCATTTTCTTGTCACTTGTCATCTTCTCATCTACTATTGCCACACCTTCACACCCTCACCAACTGCACTACTCTGCTCCACTGCACGTCTGCATCTCTGCCAAAGACTTCAAACCTTTTCTAAAGGTAAAACATAAAGTATTGAGGATGTGCACATGTACATGGGCACACCTTTAGTAGGTGCATTAGTGCACAAAACAAATCACCAACCCCCTTCCTTTAAAGATGATAAATTTGCATGTGCACACCTAACGCATATGTGCATGTGCACAACTATGCATATTATTTTCTAAGTACAAAATCAAAGCGCACTTGTGCACTTTGTGCACCTATAGGTGCGTTAGTGCATATATCAGGCTCTTTAGGGTTTTTTGATCACTTTTGTCTATTTTCGATCAATTTCTCGTGAGTCTAGGTCTCATCTGAGTGTCATTAGGGTCTCCTGACATTTGAATGCTAACATTTCTTCCTTTTTTGTAGATACAAATGGCGTCATCATCATCCTCTATAGTGACAAAGATAGCACGAAAGCTCATAGCTTTCAAATACTAGGGAGCACTGAAGAAGTCCCGACTTCAAGATGGTGTAGGGCACCAAGGACAATTAGTCAAAACAAAATAGATAGTCAAAACCAACATGAATATCATAAAGGCCAATGAAGATCAATGGATGAAGAAAAACCATAAAGACTCTAAGAAGGTCAATTAGACCATATTGAAGCCTATAATGGCTTTTGATAGTATATAATAAGAAAAAAGCTCTATAAGTTGGCAAAGTGTCCTTCAAAGAGTAAACATGATTTGTAATGGACCAATAGCATCCAATTGATAAATTTGAGTATTTAAAAGGTCTAGGAGTCTTTTGAGAAAGTCAATAGGTTATTAGATCAATAAAATAAAGTAAGAGGTCATTGAATTAATAAATTGTAAGGTTACAAATTCAAATATTTGAAAAGCAATGGTTAGATTATAAATTTGGAATGAATTAGATTTTGTTAGTGTCTAAAGTCTTAAATAAACATTCCAACCATTCAAATATGGTTTTGGAAGTTAGGAATGGTCTATATATTAGAAAATGAAGGATTGTATGGAAAAATGTTGGAGTGTATGGATTGTGCAAGGAAAACATCAATACAGATCACTTTTTCAAGGCATTTGTTTTTGTTTGACTTTTAGAATTGGGAATTTCATTGAGGAGGATTGAAAATGTATTGAGAAGGGTTTGAATCTTATTGTAATATTATCCTAATGCATTGAAGATCTTTTAGTTACTCTTGTTATGTTCATTCATACTATACAATCACAATTTTCTTTGCATTTTAGCAATTATTTTGAAGTTTCAATGAGGGATTGATTGTTACATGGGATCAAAGTCCTAGACCTCATGGAATAATGTTCACTAGCATTTTTTTATACATGTTTAACAAGTGATGTGTAGAAATAATAAGAATGAGTGATCACAGTTTGGAGAAAGGGTAAAAGTTCAGAAATAAAGGTTGTAAAAAATGCAGCCTGGTGCGGGGGCAATATTTTTGGATTGAACTGTTGGATTTTGATATGCTTTAGAAAAAATTAAGATAACCTAATTATGCCCAAGCTCACCAAAGGGATTGAAGAAATTTGATCTGGTTAAAAAGTTACTACGACTGTCCATAGGTCTATCCAGAGGGCAGCAAGGTGGTGTATTTTGTCTTATTTTCTTTCTAAGGTTGAGATAATGAATAAAAAGGGTATGAGAGGTTGTAGGTTCCTGTGGTTGGTTTTTCAAAGGTTAAATTAGATCATTTTTGGGGGATTAAAAGTATTTTTGGTTGTTCTTAGTAAAGAGCAAGAGTTTGAGGAAAAGTGCTCTAGATTGAAGTGTTGGGTGTTGTTGTAAACCCATTAACCATATGAATCTTTTATAATACAATATAAATAGATTTATTTTGTCATTTTTTTCCATTAGGGAGGGTGAAATCATAATTTGAGTTTCTTGCAGCATAGTTGAAGCATTGAGTTTCTTGGGTTGTATCATTCACTTATTGAAAACCTTGTCCACCACACTTACCCTCTGCATCACAAGATAAAACACATGGAGATCTGAGACATTGAATTGGGACACACTAACTAGAACTTCTTCCTCACCCTATGCAACAAACCAAAAGAGACATCAGCTATGGTGTTGGATCTAATTCGAAGTGGGTTAGTGAAGGTTGCTTCTCACCTAACATCAGTCCAATCATTTGAGTTGATCATGACATTGGCCCAACACTATGTACCTAAGGAGAAGGTCATCAAGAGTTTAACAAGGAAGATAGTCCTAGATCTCAAGTTGTGAAACATCAAAAAGGTCTTCCACCTCCCAAGGTCAAATCAATACCTTCATATCACTTATGCAAGTATCGATAGATGGTATAGGAAAAATGAAGTAGAAGCCAAGGAGATGGCATGATCAAAGTACCTAATTGACAAGACATGCTTGGGATGAAGAGTGGGAAAGGTGGATATGAAACATGGATATGTGATTGATGATATTAGCTACTTGGTAGTTCTCTTAAGTAGAGCCATGGGCCTTCCCACAATGAGTCACTTGGAGACCTAGATGGTGCACTTGACTAAAACCATTAGAGCAACCAAGATGCTTATTGATTGAGCCACAATTCTCAATGACAATCTAGATGAGCAATTGATCTTGGTGAAGAATGACCCTTATTATTATATGACTTCATATATGGTGTACCTGTTAACAATAAAGACTATGGATTATCTAAGATTGTTTAGAAAGTGAAGCATGCATGATGCAAATGCTTAGCCCTATGTCGTGTACCCAAAGCTAGTAAAAAAGAAGTTGCCAGTACAAAGTGTGGAATATAGGATGGTCAATGATGGTTTCATATTTTCCATCATCAGATTCATTGAAGGAGATTATGGAAAGAGGATGTTAGTAGAAGCTGCAACACAGATAACACAAGTTGGTGCTTACTACATCTAGTTTAAGAACTACACTTATCTACAGTAGTTGGTACTCTCTTGTGTCCTAAGAAGCTCCTAAGATACCTGTCAGATAGGCTTATACTATTGGAGATAGCCTGAAAAATTGCCTCTACATATGATAGAGTGAGGAAACAACATAAGAAGATGTGGATATGACCAATCACCATTGGAGCCTTCAAGGTGAAGCAAAAATAAGATATTGCTACTTTTGATTTAAAATGGGATCAATATCCTTTCGAGGATTATTAGGTACCTCACCCATATTTTGAGAACATCAGGATGGTGCAACACCTAGTAGGGAAGTAATTTGTACCTAAAGAAGCCCTAGAGGACCATTGGATAATTGTAGTAGATGACTATGATGTTCATATTAGGGACCATTGTAGGATGAGTCTATAGCTCACAAAGAAAGTGTTGAATATGGAGATTCATCTGAAAGCATGGGACAAGGATGTGCCCGAGATAATGGATCCCTTGTACAATAGGGACAAGATTTATGAAAGGCCCATTATGAATGCAGAATTGGGCATGAAGAAAATTATGATATCAAGCATCAAGACTGACATGTAGTCAAGCTAATTAGAGAATGGATTAGGAAACCTTTCCAAATGGATCCAATTCCTCAAGCCTTACCTCTTCAAGCCACAACTCAACCAAAGAAAGGAAAATGATTAGAGGTTACAATACCAACCTACCCTGCCAAATCATTAACTTGAGGCCAGAAATAATACATCAACATAAGTGAGATGTTGAGTACTTTGAAGTACAAAAGGGAAAGGGTAAGAAAAGAAAAGGAGCCTCTAGGGAAAGAGATAAGTGGCAGAGAATCAAGAAGAATCAACTACTTAGGAAGAATGAGCTTAACAAGAGCCAGAACAAGTTCCACAAGAGCAAGAATAGGTCTAGTTGGAGCAAGAAGAAGTTCCACCACCTTAAGCTATAGTAGAGGAAGCCTCCCCATTAGTGCCTAAAAGTGTTAGAAATAGAATGAGGTGGGAGGGGTGTTGAATCAATATTCTACAAATAATTTCCCACAACTGGATATTATTAATTACTTTGCAACATGCATAAGAAAGTAAACCAATAATGTTGAACAATAAATATAACCATACAAAAAGAGAACTCATAACACCATTATTTATTAACTAGGAAAACCTTGACCAAGGGAAAACCCCGGTGGGGATGGTATCCGCAAGATGATCCACTAAACAAAAGAATCTGGTTAAGGATATTGACCCTATTAGGAGTCTATTAAGTATAAATAGTGTCTCAAGTCCTTATTAGAGGACTAGGCCTATAAAAAGCCTCAAAACTTGTAGAACATTTATAATGTATGTAAGATGAGCCCACTGCCCAAACATGTAACATACAATTAAGCTTCTTTACAAAAATAGATATAAATACAATATGATCTCACTGTTGTAATTCATAATTCCTCTGATAATACACTAGATATTGCATCATGCAAGGCTCACAAATCACATATACATCCTTCACATTAGTTTGCATATCATTCTATATCTCACTTAGCTGCACAAGATATGATCTTCACCTATACCTTGCATTTAACTAAACCTATGTCCTGTTAGCCTTGATGCTTTCATATGTTTGGCTAATTAACTTAAGGTTAACATCTAGGATGTCATCCCATCATAGCTAAGTAATTATTTCATTTCAAAAATAATTCCATAAGTTGTAATACTCAATCTTTTATCATACTCTATTCTGCCTTGCTAAATACTCATACTGGTAAATCCTTTGTAACTATCGTCATACTATTTGTACACCTATGCACATTTTCACACATCATCATGACACTATCAACTATCCTTCCTCAACTATGCACAATTCAAATTTGACTCCATCATTCATATTCACAAAATCTATCTATGTTAATGCAAACTGTCTAACACTTAGACAATTTTTTGTCTTTGATCACATAACGAAATACCAAAATATATGTTGCCATAAATGACAAAACCAAATCAACTAAGTACTCAAATGACTTAACCATATTTCCAAAAATCTCCCCATTTTGCATTGATGGAAACATATGGGAAAATTGGCCAAGTCCCAAAATGTTGAATCAAAAACTGTGGCCTTAACAAAACTTCAAAACTTCAAAAAAATTATTCAAAAACTTGGATCATTACATATTACCATCTTCCATTATCTTTCCTATTACAATGATCTCTTATAAACATATATAAGCTCCCCCTTACATATGTATATGCATATTTTACATTCCTTCTTTACATATATCAACTATACACATTTTCTTTACATTCTTTTCCCCCTTTGACATCAATGACAAAGGTGTCCAAAATAAAATGTACAAGACACAATTGTGTTACCTTCCTCCATTATAATTAGATATTTTTGATAGGAAATCTATAAAATCAAGTTCCATCCTCTCAAGCTACTTTCTCGAATTTTCTTGTACTACATCTGATATGCTAATAAGTGCGCATAATGCATATGATGTAACTCCTAATACACTCAAATTTGTATAGGCGAATTTGACATAAGATGCCTTTTTTGTAAGACACTCCTCTAATTGCCTATATAAAATTCTAACCATAGGAGATAAATATTCTCTAAGGATAGAGAATCTCTTTGTTATCTTCTCCTTTTCAAAATCAATGCCTTTGATAGCATTATGAACTACCTCCATTTTTGCTTCAATGTCTTCAATGCTCACATTTGGTTGTTGTAATTTGATAGTGAGTGTTTGAATCTCACTCATTCTTCCTTTGATCTGGTCATCAAATTTTGTTAAGTAATTGTATGATATTATGCATTGTCCATACAATTTATTTCCTTCATCTATGCTCTTCCTTAGTTCCTTGATGCAAACATTCAAGGTCTGCAAATCATTTCTAACATTTCTGCATACTATATCAAGTAGTGTTAGAACATGCTTAGTTTGAGCTTGTACTGAAGCAATATCAAACAAAGTAGAGAACTCCACATCAAATGTTCTCATCATTTCCTTAGACATATTTTGAATGTCTGGCTCAACAATACTTATATGCATTATCTTTTGCATCCTCTCTAAATTTTTTTCCAAAGTTCTTTCTAAAGTCTTGACAAACTTGTTCTTTCCAATAATTTACTCAATGAATTCATCAAATGCTTCTGGTCATCATCATCATCAAATACTATAGGCATGTAGTAACTACTATTGCTGGGGTAACTATTAGAATAGGTGTAATCTCTGGTGCAACATAAGGTATGTCTGCCTCATGTTGGAAGTCTACCTTACTAGATTTTGTCTAGGAAAAAATTTTGATTCTTGCATCACAATTTTCCAAGCATTCTTCAACTTGTCCTCTTCTACCTTTACTATAGCTATCCTTTCTTCTTCTTCCTTCTTTCTATCTTCCTCTTCTTTCTTTCATTTCTCTTCTTCTTTTGCAATCTTCCTTTTTCCTTCATCCATAGCTTTTCTCTTTTCTTCTTCCTCATCATTCTCCTCATCTAAGCTAGAGTACTCAGTTATATTACCAACAATTATTTCCCCAAGATTCTTGAAAGGATCTTCTTCCTTTTCATCAACTTTTATATGAGTGTTATCCACTTGCATGGATTCAATATCAATCACTATATGTGGAGGTGAGTCAATTTTGTGAGTTTCTTCAACCTCTTCTTCACCAATACTAGGTGTACTAGCCTCAACATACACATGGCTTGCTCCCTCTGACTCCACACTCTCCTTAGTTTCTTTAGGCATAGAAGACATGTAACTAACTATGACTTCTTTAGCCTCTTTATTTACTTCTTCATAGTTTCCTCCTATCAAAAGAATGTATCTTCTTTTATTCCTTAGTAGGGGCTTAATTCCTTTCAATATATTATGCAATTCTTCATCATTATTGACTTCACGAAAATTCTTGATGATGTTTTCTCTGATTTTCTTATCTTCTCCAATCACTCTTCTTTTCCTATTTATCAATCTATTGTATAGATCCTTTGGAATGTGTTTTTGAAAATCTTCAAATTTGTTGTTCCTTAATATCATATTTCTTACAACTGCATTTTCTAACTAGATCCTACCTATATTACTATACAACCTATAAAATTTATTCAACTAAATCAAACTGTCATTCACAATGATTTGTACATATAAATTTTCTACTTTGGGTTTCCAAGATTTCTTACCAATTGATGTTTTTCTCTCACCAACTACCTATTATACCATGTTCTCTTTAGTCTCTTCCTTAGACTCATATGATTCACTGATCTGCAATATTTTTCTTATCTTTCCCAAACCATTGGTGGTCTACTTGGTTCTCCTTTTGGGGGATGGTGTAGGTTCTTTCTTAACCTTCACCAATCTTTCCAATTTCCTCTGTGTAGATGATATTACTACCACATCTTCATTAGTTTTATTCTTCTATCCAATGTGTACTATAATAGGTTACACTTGTGCAACTACAACATAGGGTGCACTTGGGATTTGTGCTGATGATCTAGCAACAATAATTTCTTCATCAGGTTTAGCTACAACAAGAGTTTTAGCTACTGACATTTCTATCTCACCTATGGCCCTCATCTCCTTGGCTATACCCAAAACTTCACTGTATTTTTCTATAGTCATGCTAGTTTCTTTAAGTATAGCCTCTACCTTCTTTTGAACATTCTTCTCAATTTCTTGGTTGTGAAGTTCAGAGTGAACTTCCTTTATCTTTTCTTCATAAGTCACCCATCTAGGAGATTTAGAATCTCTTTCTAACTATAGTATTATCTTTTCATATTGCTCAATGAGTTCTTCACTCATTTAATAACCCATGGGTTCTATGAACTTTACCCTGGGTTCTACTGCTTCCATACAAGTTGTGTCTATTTCTACCATAAAACACATCTCATCCTTGTACTTTTCTACCATAGCAGGAGGGATTATGTATCTTTGTTTCATTTCCAACTAAAAATTATTCATCATTCTATCAATATCTTTATCTATGGCATCTTCAAGTTTGGCCCTGTAATATTGAGTGATCATCTTCATGGTGCATTCATTACTATTCCAACTTGTCATACCAAGGGATTATTTGGTTGCATGGAAAAAAAAAGGTCAATAAAGATTCAAATCTAAAAATTGCATTCTTAGATTTCTTCATCTTTGCTATGCTATCCAACAACTACACTCTAACAATCTTGCACATGTTCACCTTTTTCTTTTCAATAGCCATCACATATGTTGCATGTAAAAATCCCGCGGGCACAAAATTTACTCTTGAACTGTGACTAAGTTTGTATCCAATATTTTTTCTCAAAACTCTAACTCTAGTATCCTTGAGTAGGTCAACTTTAATATTTTTTCCATCAAACTTGGTCTTCATATTGGTTTCAACAACTTTCCTGACGAATCTGTCATGGACCAGGTTACAACCTTCATTTCTCAGTCTTTTGACCTCATGAATTAGGTCATTATCAATTATGATAGGTATATCTCCTAGTATAACATCTCTTCATGTACTCTACTCAAGATAATCCTACTCCATTCATGATTATCAAATTCTGTATAGAACATATACTTGATCAAGTTCAACTCATTCAAGTATGCGAACTTGGGTTTCAAGGCTAGGTTTCCATTGCATATAATAGCTAAATCCTTATGAATGTATTCATCTCCACTACTTTTGAATTTATAGTTAATTTATCTCCTAACATCTTCTACATGAAGTACATTTGGTAGAATTAGTGAAAATGCTCCCAAGGGGTCATCTATTAGAGAAACAAATAGGTGCTTCTTGAATTTATACCTTGGTCTCTTATTAACATTACACATAGATTGGCTTGCCATTATGCTAGCTAATTATCCTAAAAAATTTAACTGAAAGCTTTAGAAAAAACCTTAATTATCACATATTAGGGCTTCTTCAACTTCGCACTCTCAAATGCTTCAATCCACTCTTAATTTTCTATCAAATCACTCATAAATGTGTTAGAATGGGGTTGGCATTGTACCAAAATACCAATCTATCAATGCCTGATACAACCACTCAACTTATAGTACATAAGAGGTAGTTAAGCCCTTGTCATGAATCTTGAGGGGAGTGTTGAAAAAAATTCCAGCAATCTCTCCCACAACGTTACCCAAGGGTCTAAGGATTCAAACCTGTGACCAAGCTCTAATACCACTTATTAGAACGGGGTTGTTATTGCACCAAAAGATCGATCAAATAATGCCTAATACAACCATTCAACTTATAGTACATAGGAGGCAGTTGAGCCCTTGTCACATATCCCAAGAGGAGTGTTGAAAAAATTTCTAACAAAATGATTTAGGACTCTTCACATGATCAAATGGTACTCGAAATCTTGTTTACAATCCTTAAATCATTTCAAAATTAACTTTTCATTAAATGCGCATCTACTTCATTAGCAAAAGTTGTTTCTAATTACAAATAAGATTGTTTTCTTCTGTACGACTTACTATGATCATGAAAATTTTTGCACTCTTAACCATAACTTCCTTATTATATCTTCTACCTTTTGGTGACTACACAAATTTTGATTTGACCACTAACTTCATTTTGACCAACAAATGCTTTGTCTTTTCTAGAAATTCTTAATTCAAATATGATGAGTCACAAACAATTGTTGGTTTCAATCTTCCATTAGGTGCATCAAAGAATTCTTCTTCTAATATTGTATGTGAATTTGATAGTTCCTTTGCTTTGACAAATACTTCCTTGAATTCTTGTACATGCTCTTTAAGTGTTTCCTTTTGACTATTATTGCTGCCATTATCATCTGTTTTGTCATTTTTGTTATTGTTTCTTCTATAGTTAGGATTCCTATGAAGATTCCTTCTAGCCATTTTGAAAAATCTTATTGTGTGTCTGAAGTTATTGCATAACTAACATATAGGTGCATTCTTTCTCTGATTGGTTATATTCTAATTATTTAGTGCTTTGCAAGTTCTTGCAATATGTCCAAGGTTATTGCATTTATAACATACAATCTAGTTCCTTTCTCCATTAGGCCTTTTGATACAGGAGCATCCTAGGGTAGTTGGCCATCCTGCATGTTGGAGGGATTTTGATGGAGTTGTGTGGACCTATTTGTGTCTTGGTTAATTTTTTTTGATATATTTAAAAAGTTTTGTAAGCCTTTTAAGGCATTTGGTATTTAATTTCTGTAGGAGGCTAACTTGTGGCTCTACATATAATTAATGTAAAGGTTATTTAATTTTTAGCTTGCTGGGCCAACTTGTGGCTTAGTTGGGTATAAGTAGGGGGTGTGATGAAGTCTTTAGTCATTCATTCATTTGAAGGAGAAGTGAGTATGTAGAGTAGCTGAAGAGCGAGTTTTTCCTGAGTTTGTGGATAAAGTGCCAAATGTGAGGTAGTTTACAATAGGATTGTGAGATTATTCATCCATCTTGGAGAAGAGGATGTGGTAGAGGAGAAAATTTGGAGAAGAGCTAGTAGTTGAGGCTTGGGAAACAAGGAGATTTCTTGGTGGGCTTGTGAGCACAAGTTTTAGATCTTCCTTGGAGGTTTCTACCAAAGTGTGGATCTGGACTAGCTAGGGTTTGGATTGGATCTTGAGGAATCTTGTAGAACTATTACTTTCTTTATATTTTACTGAAATTGGGAAGGGTTTATAGCTTGACACATTTCATGCAATCAATTATTTTATGAATAAAGAGTTATGATTTGATATAAGATCTTGTATCTTGTATTGTGTTTCTGATGTCTGGTTATTTGTTGGGGGATAGGAAATCTCCTTTGGGGATTCTCATTCCTTGCACTGCATCAAGTGTTATTAGAGTGAAGGTTGTTCTTGAGTGTGTAGATAGATCACCGAAGTTGAGGTAGTTTGCACCAGGATCTTGGAAGGACATGCAGATGGATCTATGGTTGTGTAGATGGAAGGTTGATCTTGTATGGGAAGATTGATCTGTTGGTGGTTTTTTGTAGAGCATTTACAAATATCTTGGAAGATGGCTCTAAGATGATTAGACCCTAGGATGATTGTGAATCTCCATGATAGACTAGAGAGGATTTTAGTGAGATAGTATCTGGGGTGGATGTTGTTGTGGATTCTTCTTTTTCTAAAAGAGTTGAGAAATGAAAGAAGGAAGTTGTATGATTTTGGAGTTGGAGTCTACCGATCCAAAAGAGACTTGTTGGTGTAGGAGCACACTCTAAGACATCTCCATCCAAGGAATAGGACATCTCAACCTCTTCTTTTCATTTATGTAATAAGCCCAATTTGCGAGACCAAGAGACATATGGTGCAATTATAAACCTTGTCATCCACCTTGTTTAAAAAGGGCATTTTCTTGCACTTTCATCCTAGGAATAGGAGAATAGGTGTTAGGAGACCTTAATAAGGTTTTAAACATGTTTTAGCATCCTAGAGTCAATTCTTGATCAGCATTTTTCTTTTGACAACTTTTTGGCAAAAGTTGTCAAGTTGCAAATTAGCAACTTTTTGCAAATTTGTAAGTTTTGTTAAACTAATTGAAAAAAATGATCCAAACCACTTTTTGGTTGTAGGAACTACTAATATTTGTCAAATGGATATGGGAATGAAGTGCCAAGATAGATGGAAGGACTAGTTGTAGAGAGGAAACATTTTTGCAATAAAAAAAACTATATTTTTGAAGTATTTTACTAGTTTTTAGTGTTGTATGGATTTGTATGATTTGGTAACTGTAAGGCTCACCTCTCTAATTTTTTTTTTTTGAAGGTCATATCTATTATATTAAGCAAGATACAACCATTTTTGTGTTGGATGTAACATTATAGGCCGCACTTAGGATTTTAGGGGAAATTTGGCTATATATCACAAACCTACCATGGGAGAAATCTAAATCTTGGTGATTTTAAAGATATGAGAATGTACTTAAAGATTCCATTGGTTTCAAACTGTGGCAATTTAGGCCATGGGAGGAATCCAAAAGACCCTAGGACATGCATCCCCATGTGGCTGTCTAAAAGTGTGGGGTGGATTCTAGTGTTGAAAATAGAAACTTATGACTTTTTCATGGTCCTTGACATGTTCCAAGTTTTTTTGGTGTCTAGGAGGTTTTTTTTTGGATACTTCCCTTATTAACGAGCCCTAATTAGGCCTAGTTCCTAATTGAAAATTTAAGCAAAAGTAGTGTTGGAAGATTGATCTTCTTTTGGGGATACCTAAGGGTAGCTGTTAGGATCCTATTGAACTTGGATTTGGGCTTGGTCAAGTCCTTTGGAACCCTAGAGATAAACTTGCTAGTAATTCCCTTATAACCCTCCTAGTAGGACAAAATTTGCCAAATGTGCGAAAACTTGGGAGAAGGATTGTGAAGTTGCAGTATTTGATTTTGTGAATTTTTTGTAGTGAGTGGGGATTGGATTCCACCCTAAAAGGTCCAATAAAGCCTTGAAGGATCATGTTCCTAGTTTGGTCCTTATAACCAAATACAAAGGGAAATTATGGGAATGGTCTACCTTGTAGAGCCTCATCTTGTCTAAATAACCTAACATTGTGATCATTTTACCCATTCTAAGTCTAAAAAGGATGTTTTGAACTAGATAACTTGGGGCTCTACACCACTTGTCTAGCCAATTAGAAGACTTGTTCAAGAGAGAAGATGGCATCACAAGGTCAAGGTGGAGGAGGTTGGTTTTTTTGATCAGATTGTGGAGTCTGATACATAATGTGTAGAGAAACTAGAGGCTATTGCTGAGGATATTGCTAACCTTATTGATGTTGGGATGTAGATTAGCTTTCATGATTAGTTGGTTGAGTCATACATGGAGATTGCAGAGAACTTGGTCGTGGATGAAACAAATGTTGTTGATGGTGAGTTATGTGCTGTAGAGTATCTTGTTGTGAGCAATGAGATGGATGGTATTGTGAGTTTGGAATGTGTTGATGGATATATACATATTTCTACTAATATGGAGTTTTTTTTTTCTAGTGTGGATTCACTAGCTTTTGGTTTGCTAATGAAGCAGTATGTTCAATTTGTTCTTGGGAGTGAGCATGTTGGTTGGATGGTTGAGATTTTGGTGTTTGGCAGAGTGATGTAGATGTGGATGATTTGCATGTTGGTTTTCTTTTCCTTGTTAGAGTGGAAGCCTTTGGTGAAGATGAAGATAGTTGTGAGTTTTTTTCATTGGGCATCAAAATGTGGGACATACTTTTCTTTTCGCATCTAGGTAGTTTGATGCAAGAGCATCCTAGGGTAGTTGGCCATCCTGCATGTTGGAGGGATTTTGGTGGAGTTGTGTGGACCTATTTAGGTCTTGGTTGATTTTTTTGATATATTTAATAAGTTTTGTAATCCTTTTAAGGAATTTGGTATTTAATTTATGTAGGTGGTTGACTTGTGGCTCTAGATGTAATTAATGTAAGGGTTATTGAATTTGTAGCTTACTAGGATGACTTGTGGTTTAGTTGGGTATAAGTAGGGGTGTGGTGAAGCCTATAGTCATTCATTCATTCATTTGGAGGAGTGAGTATGGAGAGTAGTTGAAGAGAAAGTTTTTCTTGAGTTTGTGGATAAAGTGCCAAATTTTAGACAGTTTACATTAGGGTTTTGAGATTATTCATTCATCTTGGAGAAGAGGATGTGGTAGAGGAGAAAATTTTGGAGAAGATCTAGTAGCTGAGGCTTGGGAAACAAGGATATTTCTTGGATTTCTTGGTGGGCTTATGAGCATAATTTTAGATCTTCCTTGGAGATTTCTACCAGAGTGTGATCTTGTCTAGCTAGGGTCTGGATTGGATCTTGAGGGATCTTGCAAAACTATCACTTTCTTTTTAATTGGCCATAACTAGGAAGGCTTTACAACCTGACACATTGCATGTAATCAGTTATTTTATGAATGAAGAGTTGTGATTTGATATCATATCTTGTATTTTTGTTGTGTTTTTCTGTGTGGTTATTTGCTAGGGGTTAGGACATCTCCTTTGGGGGTTCTCCTACCTTGCACTACATCACCTTTCCCCATCATTATATTTTCTTTGTGATCTACTTCTTTCATTTCTAGTAGGGTTAGTATTTTGAAATATTCTTCTATTTCCATTATTACTATCAAACTTAGGTTTCTTATAATCTAGTACTTTATGTCCAAAACCATAACAATTATAACAATAAAAATTAATGATAGGTTTGAAAGACTTACCTGTGCAATCTCTCTTCATATGACCAACTTTATTGCATATGAAACATCTACCTTTGAATTCATGTCTAGCCTCCTTAGATGATTCACTTGCTCTATTTTCTTATGTTCATCATGTTTCTCAGATAGATCAACTTGATCAACTTCTTTAGATACTTCTGAAGATATGATTGTTTCAATTCTACTTTGATTAGTTTCTTTAGGTTTAGGGGTTTTATCAACTGGATCTAGTTCCTTCATAACTTCAATTTTCTTGGTTGATTTCTCTCCAATAGGATATTCAAGACCTATATTATCATAAGAAGATCTCTAAAAAAGTAATTGTTCATCATTTTTATCACTACTAGAATAAAGATTCTCTACTAACTATTGTTTAGCTTGTGTTAATTCTCCTTTCACAATGATATTGTACTTCTCTAATTCTACATGCTCTGTCCTTATTGCATCTAATTTAGATGTTGTGTGAGTCAGATGGGATCTTAGGTTTGCATTCTCAAATTTCAGATCTGTTTCAATCATACTATCATCCTTTGTAAGGCTCAACTTTAGTTCAACAATTTTCAACTCATGTTTCAAGATCTCATTTTCTTTCTTGATGGTTTCTACTTCATCACTATCACTAATTTTCTCTTTTTATTCCTTTCTAGATTTTAGGTGATCAATCTTATCTTTTAGTTTACCAATGTAATCTTTTGCATCTTCATACCTATATTTTGGGTTGTCTCTTTCTTCTGTAAGAAGATTGATTTACTGAATAGCTTCTTCAAGATTTCTCTTTAACTATTCCATATGCATAGGGATCTTACTCAAACTATTAAGCCTCTTTTGAGTAACTGGGATCTAATACCAACTTTTAGAAATAGATAATATTGAAAGTGGTGGGGGGATGAATCAATATTCTAAAAACGTTTTCCCACAACTAGATATTATTAATTAGTTTGCAACATGTAGAAGAAAGTAAATGTATAATTTTAAATAGTAAGGATAACCATACACAAAGAGAAATCATAACACCATTGTTAACTAGGGAAACCCTAGCTAAGGGAAAACCTTGGTGGAGATGGTACCCATAAGATGATCCACTAAACAAAAGAATTTGGTTAACGACATTGACCCTGGTAGGAGTCTATTAAGTACATATAGTGTCTCAAGTCCTTTTTAGAGGACTAGACCCTATTAAAAGCCTCAATCTTGTTAGGAGTTTCCTCAACCCTTTTAGGAGTTGGTAGGATAATTACAATGTATGCAAGATGAGCCCACTGCCCAAACATGCAATATATAATAAATATTATTTACAAAAATAGATATACATACAATACTGTCTCACTACTATAATTCACAATTCCTCTGATCATATAGTAGATCTCACATCATACAAGGATCACAAATTTCATA
Source organism: Cupressus sempervirens (assembly GCA_028749045.1). NCBI lineage: Eukaryota > Viridiplantae > Streptophyta > Pinopsida > Cupressales > Cupressaceae > Cupressus > Cupressus sempervirens. The sequence goes on from CM053783.1 coordinate 68,374,791, forward strand.
TACATCCTTCACATTAGTTCACATATCATTCTATATTTCACTTAGTTGTGCAAGATATGATCTTTACTTATAGCTTGCATTCAGGAAAACCTTTATCCTGTCGACCTTAATGCTTTCACATATTTGGCTAATTAAATGAGGGTTAACACATAGGATGTATTCCTATCATAGTTAAGTAATTATTTTATTACCAACATAATAATAACTCATAATACTCAATCTTTTGCAGTGGTTTGTTTTACCTTCCTAAATACATGTACTGGTAAATCCTTTGTAACTATCAACATACTATCCATACACATATGGGCATTGGCACACATCATCGTGACACTATCAACTATCATTCCTCAACTGTGCACAAGTTGACTATGAATCTATCATCCATACTCACAGAATCTATCTCTATGCTAATTTAAATTGTATAACACTTAGGCAAATTTCTATCTTTGATCACACAATGAAATACCAAAATATATGTTTCCATAAATGACAACACCAAATTGGCTAAGTACTCAAATGACTTAACCATATTTCCAACAAAAAGATTCCAAATAGAGAAAATAATGGTAGGTGTGAAGAGGAGGAGATTAAATATGAAGAACACTCCCTCACTACATGTGCCATAGACTATCATTGAGGTAGAAGACAAGGAGGAAGGGGAAAAAATTAATTTTTCCCCTTTAAATAAAATGATTCATTTGGCTATTGCTACTAAAGAAGAGAGGAGAAGAAGATCAAATCAAACACCTCCATCTATCCCTAGTGTGCCCATCCAAGTTGAGACCTCCAAAGATGAGCAACTGAAATGGATTGTAGAAATGGAGGGCAAGGGAAAAAACATTTGTGACCTCTAAAATTTTTATTTTATGCCCATAGGCATTGAGATGGTAGGGAAGAAAATTAGGGATACTCCCAAGAATGATCCATTAGGAGAGGATAGGAATCAATTATATCATCTACCTCAAGGACCTTTGGGTATTCCTCCTCCACCAGTATAGGACACAATAAGTGTAATGGATCAAGAATTAGTGACTCCACCTCCTCTGAATATTGAAGTAGAACTAGAAACTCAAAATGTAGAGAAAGGAGAATATGTGCAGTTGCATGCCGATCAAATATCCGATTAAGGATAGATATAATAAGAAAGGAAACAAGTTCCTCTAGATACAAAGGCTAGGTCCTTAGCCCAACATGACACATAGTCTATCTAAAGATCTTCCTTAACACAAAAAGACATCCAAAGAGAAGTAATGAGGGAAAAGAGACTACAATAGAAATGACTTCTTCAACACAATACATGTCACCAATGGGGACAACACTATCATGGTTGAAGAAGGAGGTTATGTTTAGATAAAAGATGCAGATGAACTTGATGGATGAGGAGGGAATAACTACATTAATAAAGGTGATCCAGAAACCTTAGCCCCCTAAGGGTGATGCTAGAATACTTGCCTTCATAACGAAGAACCAAGACTAGAAACTTTTGGCACACATCAGAATTCCACCTTCCCATACTGATACCGAAGAATTGACTCTGAAAGACTATTAGATGAATGAGGTCATATTGGGAAATCCCATGATAGATACATCAAAGGTCTTGATTACCATAGGCCTCAAACAAGTATTTTCACACTTGGATAATGATGAGTCAGAGCTTATAATGTTGTAGAAACAAAATGAGCTGATGACAGGATACCTGAATGAGGTAGTGGGGCTAATAGACTTGGCTAATATCAAGATCTCTCTTTGAGCTACATTGGAAAGGAAGGAGTTAGGACCACAAATAGATTCATTTTTAGATGCATGTCAGAAATGGCATCACAGTTTTTAGGAAAGGGGAGTGCAAATAATACAAGGTAATTTGAACCTATTGCACAACATCTAGACAAATGCCAAAAAATTGGTTACTATTATAAACCAATATTTTGGGCTAATGGATGAAGTAAATAGATGGGCCAATGATTTGCAAGCACTCAAATCTATAAAAGGGAAAAGGTATCAGATGTTGATGGAGATATACTCATAAAAGGAGCTAGATACATTAGATGATTGGATATAAAAGATATCTTCAGGGAATAAAGTCAAGGAGGGGTTACATGAAGGTATTCAATGTATTAAGAATAAGGCTCAAGAGAAATTTTTGGAAGTGGATAAATGCTACAATGTCGCTAGCCTTGAGATTTTTGAAGATGGGCCAAAGTAAAATCTTTCCTTAGTGCAAACAGTAGTTTAAAAATTTAAGGATACATTTGAAAATGCTTCATCAGAAAATGATGGAAGACAAGCATTCAAAACTAAAGAAGCATTGTTAGAATTAGATTCTGAGCTTGATGATTTTGTGGATAAAAGAATAGAGTTGAGAAACTATCAATGAGTAGTTAAAAATAAGTACAATTCATTCGATTTATTGAAGACTAGAGAAGTGACATAAATAATAGAGAAATTCAAAAGAAAATATCTAGACATTATTTTGGTATAAAGGGGAAGAAAAACCAAATGCTGGAAATCAAGTTTTGACACTTGAAGATTTTTTGGATTTTTGAGTCTTGCCACCAAGGTGCACTTTTGAAGGTGTTCTTTTTGAAGGAATTCTTTTTCAAAGGTATGCCTTGACCATTTTGAAGAAGAATGCATTTTGCTAATAGTTAACTGCCAGTTTCCATTTAAGAGCATTCCATGCATTGGAAACACATTTTGATGATGGTTCAACTCCTAGACACACCTAAAGAAGGCCAAGCTTCCATTTTTAGAGCTCTTAGTGACTCCAAAATCATCTCATGGATTCTATCTTCTTATCTTCTCATTATTTTACTCTTTTATGTCATGTAATGGCTCATGCACCCATTAATTGATATAAACAAGGATGGAGACCTACTTAACACCTTTTAGAGAGTTAGTTTGGATGTAAATAGCTTTATATTATTAGTTTTTTAGCATGAGTTGCATTGAAAGAGATCTCACTCCTAACACAAAGGGAGGAGAGAATTTCTTTTAAATAGATGGATGTAATATGTACTCCAAGCCATTATTTTAATGCAATAATATATGCAATTTGTGCTCTCATTCTAAGTATAGTAAATCTTGTCGTAGTGTTTTATTTTTTTGAACGCATGTTCATAAATAATAATTTAGAGCTATTGGTTTTATTACATTTTTATAATTGTGTAATCTTTTAATTATGGTGTTTTTGTTATAATAACTAATTCTAATATTGTGACAAATTGGAGAAAGGATCATCTTTGTTATTACATAGTGTTTTGTCTCGTGTGAGCACACTTTTCATGGCCTACCAATTTGATAAAATGTGAAATATCTTTTAGTTTTCTTTAAAGTACCTATTGATGATTGCATCAATGGAGTTGGGGAAGTACAATTCCTAATTTCATTAGTTTCCTACTAGATCCCTTTGATGATTTAATTCATAGACTTATTGTTACTTTGGCTTATGTTCTTTAGTAATTTCCGTTTTAGTAATTTTCTTTAATCTCTTGTTACTCTATCTTTGTTATTTTCTTTTCAAACACTTGGTTAAAATAGGAATTCATATAGTTGCATTGGTAGAAATTGCATTCATTGTAAAATAGAAAATACAAAAATATATCTTTCTTTGTCATTACATTTAAGCAAAGTTGTGCAGATTGGTGGGTACTAGTAAAGGCCTCCTTGTGAACATACACATTTATCTTCAATTGAGTTGCATAATAGGTTGAAAAATAGTCATCCAAAACCTTGGAGTTGGTCATTGATCAAATTTTCAAGAGAGAGATTCGATAGGAATTTTTTCATTAAGCATCATGCAAACTGAGCGCTCAATAGAATTGGTGCTAGAAGGAGGGACAAAAACCATTCTACCACAAAACCCAAGTTGTTGTTTGAAAATTTTGAAGTTTTCAAAATTTGTAATTTTTTTGAAGTTTGTCACTATTAGAAGGTGCTCTTTTCAAAGGTGCACTTTTTCAAGGTGCAATTTGTAAGGAAACTTAGGCACGGAAAGAACTTCCTACACTAATCCCTTGAGGAAAGTATTGTGCAAATTCTTATTAAATCCATACAATTTCATATTCAATATTATGTAAACAATAATACTGCAATCAACCATAGATACAAAAAATAGATAGACAAAGAAAACACATAATCACAAAGATATTATGGTAGGGAAAAACCTTTCGATAAAAAAACCCCACCCCTCGAAAACGTACACAATGTATTATCTTCAACACAAAAGATTACAACACACTTACAATGCAAGTTCTTTTAGGAGAACAATGACACAAAAGACCAATCTAGTAGCAACATACCATACCAACAATAAACTTTTTCACTCTCCAAACTGCAACCCTAAAAACTCTTATATCATGTGCTTTCCCTTTTAGGGCAACTTCCAAAGAACAATTGTATTAGGGTGTGTGAGTTGGAGAATTGAGTGTATATTATTCAATAGTCAATTGCCACATGTCTTTATGTCTTCACCCATCATCGAATCTTCCAGAGATATCTCTTACATGTCATAGGAATCCATCATAACTATTTCAACCATGACTTCCTTACACACAATTCAAGATGTCATCACATACAAGTAGAGTGACACATCAACATGCCAACTAGACATGTAAACTCACACTTAATTACATTATTTTCAAAAAATACATTTAAAAAACAAATAATAAGAATAGGAATTATCCAAGTTTGAGACACCTTATTCCTAATACATTTTTTGAAGGTTGCGCTTTTCAAAAGTGCACTTTTTCAAGGTTCTCTTTTCAAAGGTGCACTTTTTGGAGGTGCACTTTTCTAGGATAAATACAAACTAGAAGATGCTAATCCACCATCTCCATTTTAGCAAGCTTTAAGATCTTCATCTGGTGGACATGAGTTCCTAGAACTTAGTCACTTTTGGAAGCCTCATAGTGATAAGGGGATACCCAAAATTCTACTGCTCCCATTTTGAATTTCATCAGCTTCATTAGTTCCACCTCTGAACCTACCTCCACCTATCATTCTTCCTAATATTCCACCTCTGAATTTCTTTGTAAGTGCAATAGATTCACTAATAAATTTTCAAGGTCCACTAAATGACCTTCCCAAAAACCCTAAGAAATTATGCCCAAGGTTCATCTATGGAGAAACACAAACAACTAAGGATCATATCAACAATTTCAAAGAAGTATCCAATTGAAAATAGATTTAACTAGAGAGTGTGGTCCTTCATTTTTTCCCATATACATTGGGAGAGATTTTATTTAACTAGCTGGTGAATATGCCACCAAGATATATCCAAAACTAGGTAGCTCTTTTGAAAAGTTGTTCTTAGATCAATTCAAAATATTCATCAACCCGATTGTGATACACCACTAGTTTATATCTATCAAATGGGATCCTATGGAGAATATCTCCCACTTTAATCATTGCTTTCACATGGCATACCCCAAGTTGGAAACCCCTTACACCATACTAGTTGGAGGTGTAATTTAGATCTGTCTAAACTTTATAGACCACCTCATTGCTATCTTCCTTAGGAGATTTCCTACTATAGATATTGATACACTAGAAAAGGTCTTCAAAGAATCAGTCACCTTTATTACATAGGCTAACCCTAATGGAGGAGGGATGATGGTTCCAACTAATGCCGGCACCACAATATCACCATACCATCCTAGAGTGCAAGTGATGCCTAGTAAACTTATTCCATTAACTCTAGTGCTAGCTCCAATGATAACTTACCTAGGATTCAAGCCTCCAAAAGTAGACTTCTTTGAGCAAAAGATAGCACCATCTACTGAGACAAAAAATGTCACAATGGAGCTGCATCAAATGAAAAAGACCATGTCTCAGATAAACAATGAGCTAACTCATCTAAGGTTGTCATAGGGATAGAATAATAACTTCCAAAGAATGAATTTGACCTCTTACAACAATAACTATGGTCAAAACTACAACAAGAATTTCAGCAAAAATAATAATGCAGGGAATAATTTTAACCCATCATATCATAAGAATGGTTTCCAAAGACATAATAAATAATAGAATACCCATCCAAATAATGAAAGTATCGCAATAGATAAATGCTCAATTTGTAGATATCAATCAACTAGATACTAGTCAAAACTTACCTAATGATAGTGACTCATATTTAAATGGAATCAAGAAGCAAACCAAAATTCATAGTGTACAATAAGTCCCCTATTTAGTTCAATTCCATGTTGTTAGAATCTTATGATTCTCCAAATAATATTAAAATAGAGGACCAAGTTAATGAAGAATTTGTCTTTCCATTCAATCAAGAGTCAAACCTTGAACCAATAGAGATGTTCAATTTTTGGAATGATAACTAGAAGACTTACAACTTCTATAATCAATGGGAACCCATGACTGATAGAATCCCCTTAGGATTGCAACCAACACCTCTAGACCTAAGAGAAAATAATAATCCAACACTTGCAAGAGCACCCTATGCTAGACAAAAAATTCATAACCAAGGAAATATACCTATAATACTAAAGAATCCTACATGGTTAGCTAAAAAGTATAGTGCCATTGAAGAGTTAAAAAGGACCAAGGCCAATATATCCATGTTTGATATGCTACAAAGTTTCCCTAGTGAAAGAGAAGCACTACTAAAAACTCTTGATGATACAAAGATAACCCTTAGCATGGGCCCTCAGAAAATGGTATCACCATAGGTTAACACCTTTGAGGCTATGCCCACCATGTATAAAGACAAAGCCAAAGTTCCCCCTTTCTTGTTCAGTCTCAAATTTTTTGGAAGGAATCTTCACAATTTTCTCATAGATTCAAGAGCTTCTTGCAACATCATGCCACTTTCAATATCTTATAATTTGGGAGTCATCCCATAACCCTTGAATCATATAGTGGTTCAATTTGACAAAACAAAAGTAAAGGTCATAGGAGTGTTGAAAGAAAGTCACATACAATTGACTATAGACCCCTAGATTTAAGATATCATAGACATACATGTGGTGGAGATTCCAAAAACATATGACCTATTACTAAGAAGAGAATAGAACTAGTGCCTAAGAGGATGATTTTCAACTAATTTCATGTAGTTGTGGCTACCTTGGAAGGGATTGATTAACCAAATTAAAATAGACATTGCATCAAAAACAAAGACAATGATCCAAATGAAGTAGCATTTCTTCAATTAGACGTAGGCTCCTATATGGTAATGGCTCTTGAAATAACTTTTCTTGAATAAAATTAATAACACAGTTGTAGAATCACTAAACCCTACCCCACAAGAAGAGATTGTGACACAATTCATAGCTAGCATGGTTGCAATTTTTCAATGTTTAGGGTAAGAAGCGGATCCAAACATCTTTCTCCTAGGATTTTGTAGGTTGCACAAAGTGAGTTATGCAAAGTTTGGATGTTTAGATTGTCAAGAAGTAGTTTCTTAGGTACTAAAATAGATAACACACTCTATATCTGGTCAAATAACAAGTGAAATACCCAAAGATAATTCAATTCATTTAAGCATGTCTGAGGTCATGAGTAATGAAGAAGGGGTAAAAGAAGATATAAATACATCATATAGTGACACCTCTTTAGATGAGGGAGTTTTGTCTTCTCCTCCACCAAGGATGATTAAAATTCTTAGAAGGAGACACTTTGTGAAAGGACAAGGCTAGACCTTGGTGGTGGTTCACCCTAAACTACAAATTGATAAAATTACCTAGTTGATTGGGGAGATCAAAGCTGAAAAAAGAAACAAACAATCCCTATATCAAAAGCAACTAGGAGTAACTCATCAAGCCCTACATGTGAAATAATGCAATGGGTCCCGAATAAATAATCATTCAAAGTCTAGGTGAAAGAAAAGCTCTAGACAACTAAGCACAAGTCAAGGAAACCAAAAGAACAACTAGTATGGACACATAGGTTTGGTAGTTCCAAATGTAAATTAGGAGCCAAAGTAACTATTAATCTAATTAATTCAAAAGGTAGTTATTTATATGCTACACATCATTTACAATTTATATGTACCAACAATGTTGCAAAATATGAAGCCTTGATACACATAGTTCTCTTCGCATTGGAAAAGGATGTAAAAGATCTCATAATTGAAGGAGACTCTTAGTTGGAAATTCAATAGGTAAAATCAATCTATTTTTACAATGATAGAAGACTACTTTCTTACCAAAAGAAAATTTGGGACTTGATGGAATATTTCAAAGCCCTAAACATAAGATCTATTCCAAGGAGAAGAAATGTAGTAGCTAACGCTCTTTCAATCTCAACTAGTGCATTACAACCTATTGAAAGAAAAAAACTCAAATTTTTTTTCCTAGAACTAGTGGCTTCCCCATCTATTCTAAATAACATTACTAACTTCCATGTCTTCCAAGATGATCAACATATTTTGGAGTTCATTATGTGCAATGGTTTGTTCAAAGGACAAGAGATTGATGACACACTTGATGAAAAACCTAAAGAAGATGAACTAGAAGATGAAGATGGGATTGTAAATTTGAAAAATAATATTATTCCTAAGGGGATGGTGGAGTTGGAGTCTACCTTTGACCAAGATAAGTTAGCATGCAACAAGAGGACCATTGAAGAAAAAGGAATTGAAGAATGTGACTCTTATAATCTAGGCACGAAAGATGACCCTAAGTTGGTGAGAATTGGAAAAGCATGTAATCCCAAAGAATGAGAAAGTATACTTTGTATATGAGAAAATGTTAGTATGCTAATAGAAACCAAATTTAAATAAAGCTTCTACAAACTAAACAAAATTCATAAACTTCAAGATAGACTAAGATGAGCTCTTAATTGAGAATATGAGCCATTAATGAGCTCTCTCAATAAGAAGCTCTCTTGTTGAGTAGCTTTGTCTAAATGGATAGGATGTATGCTCAAGCTTTATGCTTCAAAAAGGGTTTCAATGGATGATTGTGGATTTTTGGTGTGGATAGATGGCTTTAGTATGGATTTGGCTCTCAAAATAGCATTATAACTTTACTTCATGGATTGTGTTATTTTTCAAAGGGGAAGGATCCAATTTATAGGCAAGAGGCTTGAGGGTTTGAGGGCTAAGATGCAAGGATGGGAAAAAGCTTATGGAAGGCTCAGATTGCATGAGAGGAGAGCACATGGATTGTGCTTCCTTATAGCCAATCAAGGAGTGACACATGTCACATGGTGAGAGGATGGAGGAAAGGGCAAGGATGAGTCAACAAAGGAGGCTCAAGAGATAAAATCTTCATAAAGACCCTCATAATGACTTGTAAGAGCAATAAAAGGGCTTGTAAGAGTCATTTATGACCTAGTGGACTTCATAAAGTTTTATGGTTGAGATATTTTGAGGGTGATGAGAAAAAATTCGACTTGGACTTGATTAGGAAGGTTTTAAGCTTGCTTAGGCTTGTGCAAATGATTAGAGGATGGATTAGGATGGTTTAGGATTAGCTTAGGGATAGGCAAGTGGATGGCATTTAATGAGGGTGGGTGAAGGAGGAGATATTTGTTAGCTTTGGCTTGGGTTAGTAAGTCTTAACCCATGTTTAGGGAATGTGACAAGGTTAGGAGGGGATTAGGATTAGGTTTAAAGACATCTTCTAGAAGAGTCTAGATTTTGGAGGAGGATAAAGACTTTCTAGAATAGTCTAGAATTTCCTAGGATGAGGATGGAGACTTTCTAGAAGAGTCTAGAACTTCTTAGGATGAGGATAAATTAGATTTTTAGGAAATAAATAAAGTTTTATTTATTTCAAGGGTTTGGGTTGAGGAGATATTTATTAAAACTTTTTTAATAAACATGAGGATTAATATTTAATTTTAATTAAATATTTTGAGTTGGGATTAGGGGTAGGAAATGATGGGATTAGCCTTTAATCAAAATTAAAGAAGGATTAGAAGATTTTGGAAGAGGTTATTGGTCATAAGGAAATTGGCCAAGTTTTGGGCAAAAAATAAATTTTTTATTTATTTTAGGATTTTTGGTCAATTTATTAATTAAATAATTAATAAATAAGGAAATAATGTTTAAATAAGATTTAAACATTTTTGGGAGGGATTCCTTAATTAAATATTTTTAATTAAGATAAAAGGATTTAATGGCATAAAAATTAATTAATTAATTAATTAAATAATTAATTAATTAATAAATGATGATGTCATCAGGAATTTTTCAAAAAATAAAAATACTTTATTTTCTAAAGGATTTTTAGGTGTCTACATTTTGCCCCTCTTTGATGTGATGCCGCAAGTGGCATGGCATCAAAGATAAGAAAATAAGATGCCCAAGGCTAGAGCAGAAGAGGAGAGAATGGACTGTGAGATGCCCCCTCAAGAAGGTGGTGGGGAGAGAAAGCGAGGCTCAACGACTTCTTAAAAAGTACAAGAATTCGAGATGAGCAAAAAAAGACTCAGATTTGCTTAAGAGAAGAGTTTTGGTTAGCTCAAACTCTCACTACGAGAGAATGATAAAGGGAGAATTAGAGGCACAAGAGGAAGCAAGCTTAAGATCTCAGGGATTGCAGAGGATGAAGGAGCGGAGCACTATAAAAGGAATCCAGGATGGGGAGATGGATGAGGGGATTAAAAAAGTTGATGCAACAGGATTTCAAAGAGTCAGATTGGCGGAAGATGGGTTTTGGAGATCCCTAGGACTAGGATTGTGGATCTCAAAAGATGAGGCTTGGTGGATTGATTTGATTGGTGGATCCCTAAGACTAGGATTGTGGATCCCTAAAGCTAAGCATGAGGAGTGATTCAAAGAGATACTGATGCATAAGCTGAGGTAGGAGCGACAGATGTAGGATATGGATGGGGGATAATGGAGATGAAGGGAATCCATTGAAGCTTTTTGAGCGGGGGGATACTTCAAAGAGAAGTACCACCATGTAGTTGAGCACTAGATTTGCTATAGGACTGTTGGTTAATTACCAGGGTTACCAAGAACATCAAGGCCTTTTTACCAACCGTCCAGAGGACTGACGAACTGACTCAAAAAAAACACACAAGGATTGCCCCAATATCACACATGAATCCTAGAGGAAGCAGCGTGGAAACGACACTAGGTAACCCACAAGCAGAAAAAGAAAACAAGCAAAAGACCTGATCAAGACCTTACGCTCTAATTGCCCCATTTGCAGCATACCATGATATGGAAGATCATGGCAACCTTGAGGAGGGAACAAGGAGATTGCTTGGAAAAGATATTTCAAGACCCAAAAGGGAAGATCCCAAATCAAAAGAAAGCGAAAATCCAAAAGAGAACTGTTTGCCAACGAGATGGGTAGGACAAGGTACTAACAGACCAAGATCAGACATGAGGAAAGCCTGCAAGGACCTATCAGAGAGCACCGAAGCTGGTGGATTTGGATGAGTGATGCGTCTGGCAAGCTGAACTAAGAAAGATAACACTTTGGTGACAGGAAATCTAGCTAAAGGATGCATTGGAATATCTAACCAAAGTGTGCGATGTGTGCAAGATGTTGACCAAGGATGAACTGACACGAACGCTGGATAGATACAATGGTACTAAGCTAAAGAGGATGTACAAGCTGACGAACCAAGATATTTACAAGCGGGCTAATCAAGATATGGTACAAGCTAACAGACCAATGATAGGTATGATACAAATGGATAAAAAGCTCAAGATGAGAGGATAGTGGGATGGTTCGATGTTGTGCAAGATGCTAAAGCTAAGGGTGGGGTGATAGCGAAAAGATATGGATTTTGCAGGATGCATCCAATGATGAGGAGAGATTTTGTGACCAAGGATAGCTAAAGAAGCAGGATGAGATGGATGGATAGGATGGTAGATAGCTAGGATTATGATGGATATAAAGAGATGACATTGGGTTTGCATGAGGATAGCCTAGAGCTAGATACCAATGACAAGGGAGGATGGACAAGACAAGATCTCCAAGGAATATAGTGCCCCCAATCAGAAGATAACATGCAGAAGGAGGTCTTATGATGGATGTAATAGGATTGAAGCTAGGATGAGATGGATGATAGCTGGGATGGTTGGATAAAGCTACAGGAGATAAGTGGATGGTGTGAGATGGAAGATGGAGGGTGGAGGATAGGTGGATAGATTGGAAGATGGAGTTGGATGTCAAGAGATGACCAAAAGCATGAGGGTGATAGGCTAAGCTAGAGATGGCGGGATTACGCATGATGCTTGTTTGCCAAGTTTTCATCATGGTACTTGTCCAAGGCGCTTGAATTGCCAAGTTTTCACCAGTGGACGCTTTATTTTTCTTTACTTTTTTTTTTTGACTTTTTGACTTTGGACTTAGCTGGAATGATTTTGGCTTTCTTCAGCAATTTTGGCTTTTTTGGGATTTTTCACTACCTGTTGGAATGTTCAATTTTGTTGCTAGTTGTTGGTACATCGGATGTGTGATTTATGCAATAGATTGGATTAGATGGGATTGATGGTAAGAGATGGAGGGATGAAAAGGTTGGAAAGGAGCATGAGATGGGGATGCTTGCAAGAGCAACATTGGCACATGTTGGGACGGGTGTGAAAAGAGCATATGGGGGATAGATGGTAGATGCGGGCGTGATGGAGGATTTGTTAAAGCATGCTTGGGGATATAGGCACCCAAGATGGAGTTAGGAGATGGGGGACATGAGTCACTAGATGGGGGATTAGCAATGGTGGATGCCATTATGCATTGGGTTTCAACTTTTTTCTTGGGGATCCACATGGTTTTGGATTTTCTTTTCATAGGCTTTTGCATTGTTTTGCATTCTTTGATTGGATTTTGCCTTTTTGGAGTATGTCTTTTAGAATAGACATATGATTGCCTAAGATGTGGATTTTTAGCTTTATGCATTTTGAAGTTGGCATTCACATTGCTGTGGTAAGCTTTGGGAAGATGGTTAGGAGAAGCTTTGTGAGATGGAGAGGATATGAAAGAGCATGTAGGGGGATGATGATGGATGATGTGCCCTGATATGTGCCTTTGTTGATCTTGCATAGAAATGGATGGAATAGGATTTTTATGATGGTTGATAGGAGGATGGAGGATGGTAGATTTTGGGACATAGGGACCCAAAATGGATTTAGCGGATGAAGGGGGGATATGGTAGGTTGTTTTCGGTTGCAAAGATGGTGGAGGGGGGATGACATAAGATTTCTTGAAGGAGTGATGGGAGGCTGGCATGGTGGGCTTGGAGATAGGCTTGGTTTGGGGGTGTGGTGTACCAACACCTTTAGATGGTGAGCCTTTGGATACATATCCAAGACCATGAAATCCTAGATTTTTTTGTGCAATAATAGGCTCTCTGATTCCTTGCTCTTGTGGTCCTAAACCTTGACCTTGATAATGCCATCGATTGAGCATTTGAACAAGCTGAGGAAACTTTTTGCTTGCAGAAAATGGTAGAAGTGATTTATTAGGTGTATTGAAATGGGGAGATACTGTTCTTAATTCTTCTGCTAAGAGAGGGCCACCATGGATGAATGTAAGTGAACCAAGAGGGTAGATTATAGATGGTGGAATAGCTTGGATAGGTGGTAAGATGGAAGCATGGAGTGGGGGAGATGGAAGGATAGGATCTTGATGTAGCTGGTGGGATGACAAGATATCTTGTAGTGGAGGAGATATGGCTCGAGGTTTTGGAGATGGAGGAGATGGTGACTGCACTATGGATGGAAGACATGGTACGATGATATCTTCATTTATGCTTTGGGGGATGTCAACATGCTTTTGGGCAAGATCTTGATAGGATTGGTTTGGAGTGGATGGTGCGATAGGAGGTGAAGGGATGGATTCTTCAAAGGCAGCGGATGGATAGATGGGAGATTCAGTAGTGGAGATGGGTGAGTAGAAGATGGATGCATAAGGGTCATTACGAGAGATTTGGGAAATGCTTGGAGGCGATGTGGATAGGATTTGGAGGGATTTGACAGGTGGTGGGATTTTGATGCTTGCGGGAAGTGGAAGGATTTTAAGCAATTTGATGGATGGTATGGGGATGATAGCTATGGGAGATGGAGGTGATATTATAGATGGGGAAGCTTCATCACTGACTACTTCACATGGTTGGATTAGATGACATAGCTTATCGACTGTTGGAGGTGACTTTTCTTGTATTTCCTCTAGGAGATTCCTTGGAGACTCGTGTGTCGAAGGTGGAGGTGGATTGACAGGAATAGCTAGTGTGATAGGGGTGGAAGATTGGAAGCTTGGTTGATGAGGTGATGGAGGGGAAGTTGGAATATCGGATGGCATGACTAGATAGTTTGGAATAACTCTTGGATTTTGGGGGATGCTTGGGGGAATATTTCTAAGGCTTTCAATATACCCGTCATAGTCAACAAGATTTTCATCATCATTGGAATAGGAGGTGGCGGGAGCAAGGACAATGCGACCAAACACATCATGATATGATTGGTACTTCATGCTTTGATGATGAGTTTGATGGGGATGGGGTCTTGCATATGGATGAACACGGAAGCTCATGGTTGGATTTGGATTAAGCACAGATTTTGGATTGGCTAATGAAAGATTTCCTAGGGATAGTCAAAGCTGAATGACAGACCTAAGGAGGATTGGCTGGAGATTTTTGGCTTTCTTGTGGATGAAATACTTCAAGGGCATGCTATCAAAAAGTGAGAGTTTTGCTTTCCTATGCACTGGATTGGTGGAGATTGTGTCAACTTAAGGATAGACTAATGATCCTATGGGCATGACACGAGATTGACCACTTGTGGATCCCAACCTTTAGCTCAAGGTGATGAGGGATAACAAGTGACAAAGCTATATTACCCTAGACAAAGCTCTATCAAAGGGATAACCTTGGTGAGGCTGGTGGATTGGTCGGATTGATTGATTGGATAGCAAATTTTGGCAAAGTGAAAACAACTCTTTAAAGGCTTGGGTGATTTTGGATTGGGTTTCTAGCTGGCTAGGGGGATGATTTGGATGGACTTTGGATTTGGGATTGTTCTAAGGCAAAGAACTAGATAGATTCGGTTGCAGCGGGGGAGCTTGGATAATTTTTTGATAAGGCAGTGACTACGCTAAGTATGCCTTGAGTTGGGAGATTTCTGCTTTTCTGGGATTTCGACCAAAATTGGCAAACATTCATTCAAAAGCTATGAACAAACAAGCAGACAAAAGTTTTGAGCAAGCATGTCAAACACACCAACATCCTAGGAAGCTTTCTACAAGGATGAAATTTGGTTTAGCTAGGGAGTCCTCGATATACGCAAGGTACGTGAGGCTCAAATCCATAGATGAAACCAAAAAGATGTCACACAACCGAGAGGAGCGGTAACCCACTTCTCCTCTTTCACTTCTCAAGGGTATAAAGTTCCTTGAGGCTTAGCCTGAGTGACAAAATTTTGATCCCAAGAGAGGTGTCTTTGGATTCACCTCCTGATCCTTATACTCCACCGGAACGCTGGAGTTGAGGTCGTCCCAAGGGGTAATGAAATCCCCAAGCAGGCCTCCTAAAAAGTGTAAAACAAGACCACATACATGATCTTGGGCTTTAAAAGACACGTGTTCATTCCAATTGATGATTTAAATTTTGTAAGCTATGATTGAAGACACTTGTGATTATGGCATACAATGTTCATTCCAATTTGACAGCGTCATTAGCATAATGAAAGTCGAGAAATCGTCAACATAAGAAATGCGAGCGCCATTGAAAATGCGTCAAAACCATGTGATGTTCATTGATTTTAGGCATTCAAGATTGAGTGTGAGTTTATTTTAAGCCCAAAACAAAGATGTGTGAAACTCGATTGCCAAGCACGTGCCCGGAGGCCCTCCACGTCAATAGTTGTTCAATTTTTATGCCCAAATGAAGTGTGAGCGAGATTAATGCGCATTCATGGAATTTTTTAGAAACACCACTAAAAACCCAAGTGATTGGAGTTTGATTTTAGCAACATGCATTCAAAGACAAGTGATTAAAGATTCAAGTTTTTTCCTTTGAGCATTCAAGATTGAGATTTTGTGTGTTGTTTTAAGAACTTTGAAGTGCTTTGTTTTAACCTTAGATCATTCAAGATTATTTTGGACTCAAAAGTGAAAATGAATCTTTGGACTTTGGTTTTCATTCAAGATTTTGTGTTCTAGTTTGCATGTTTTAAGCCCAAAAATGATATTCCTAGATTGTTTTGATGCATGAAAAACCTAAGAAACGTTCAAGATTTTGCAACAAGACATTTGTTTGGAACAAATAACAAAAGTTTTAGGACTCTTAGTTTTCATGAGATTTTTAAAAGAACTTTAAAATATTTTCAAATGAGGTTCATTTTATCCTTGATTGATGCTTTGAGTTTGATTTAGATTTTAGTGTGCACTTAGTGTTGATTTTGAACCTTTTGAAATGGAAATTTGAAGTTCTTTTTAAATTCTCAAAAATGAAGTGTTCCTAACTTTGCATGAATGCATCTAAAACCTTGATGTTGCAAGGATGCAAATGATTAGATTGGTTTAGTTTCACTTGTTAAAAGATTTTTTCTTTTTTGCAAATTTTTAATTTTTCAATGGATTTAAGTATGATTTGGGGGTTCATTTTAAGCACTAAAAAGAAGTGTGTATGATTTTGCTTCCTTAAAAAAAAATGGCCAAGATCTCCCACAAGAAGAAGAAGAAGAAGTAGATGGAATAAGAAGAATATAGACAAGAAGGGGAAGAAGAATTCCAAGTGCTTTGTCCACCTATAAGCTTGAAAAATCTGCAAATACTATGGGATAGACTATGAGTTCCTTTGTCTTCTTCATGCTCATGTGGGCCTACAAAACCAATTTATACAATCCTACCAATCACAAAAACAGGCAAAATTAGCCAAAATCAGCAAATAACATACAAAACTTGACTAAAAAAGCTAATGAAGATTACCCATGCGGGGTCCCACCGGGCATGCCAAAATGTATATGAGAAAATGTTAGTATGCTAATAGAAACCAAATTTAAATAAAGCTTCTACAAACTAAACAAAATTCATAAACTTCAAGATAGACTAAGATGAGCTCTTAATTGAGAATATGAGCCATTAATGGGCTCTCTCAATAAGAAGCTCTCTTGTTGAGTAGCTTTGTCTAAATGGATAGGATGTATGCTCAAGCTTTATGCTTCAAAAAGGGTTTCAATGGATGATTGTGGATTTTTGGTGTGGATAGATGGCTTTAGTATGGATTTAGCTCTCAAAATAGCATTATAACTTTACTTCATGGATTGTGTTATTTTTCAAAGGGGAAGGATCCAATTTATAGGCAAGAGGCTTGAGGGTTTGAGGGCTAAGATGCAAGGATGGGAAAAAGCTTATGGAAGGCTCAGATTGCATGAGAGGAGAGCACATGGATTGTGCTTCCTTATAGCCAATCAAGGAGTGACACATGTCACATGGTGAGAGGATGGAGAAAAGGGCAAGGATGAGTCAACAAAAGAGGCTCAAGAGATAAAATCTTCATAAAGACCCTCATAATGACTTGTAAGAGCAATAAAAGGGCTTGTAAGAGTCATTTATGACCTAGTGGACTTCATAAAGTTTTATGGTTGAGATATTTTGAGGGTGATGAGAGCAAATTCAACTTGGACTTGATTAGGAAGGTTTTAAGCTTGCTTAGGCTTGTGCAAATGATTAGAGGATGGATTAGGATGGTTTAGGATTAGCTTAGGGATAGGCAAGTGGATGGCATTTAATGAGGGTGGGTGAAGGAGGAGATATTTGTTAGCTTTGGCTTGGGTTAGTAAGTCTTAACCCATGTTTAGGGAATGTGACAAGGTTAGGAGGGGATTAGGATTAGGTTTAAAGACATCTTCTAGAAGAGTCTAGATTTTGGAGGAGGATAAAGACTTTCTAGAATAGTCTAGAATTTCCTAGGATGAGGATGGAGACTTTCTAGAAGAGTCTAGAACTTCTTAGGATGAGGATAAATTAGATTTTTAGGAAATAAATAAAATTTTATTTATTTCAAGGGTTTGGGTTGAGGAGATATTTATTAAAACTTTTTTAATAAACATGAGGATTAATATTTAATTTTAATTAAATATTTTGAGTTGGGATTAGGGGTAGGAAATGATGGGATTAGCCTTTAATCAAAATTAAAGAAGGATTAGAAGATTTTGGAAGAGGTTATTGGTCATAAGGAAATTGGCCAAGTTTTGGGCAAAAAATAAATTTTTTTATTTATTTTAGGATTTTTGGTCAATTTATTAATTAAATAATTAATAAATAAGGAAATAATGTTTAAATAAGATTTAAACATTTTTGGGAGGGATTCCTTAATTAAATATTTTTAATTAAGATAAAAGGATTTAATGGCATAAAAATTAATTAATTAATTAATAAATGATGATGTCATCAGGAATTTTTCAGAAAATAAAAATACTTTATTTTCTAAAGGATTTTTAGGTGTCTACATACTTTAGTTACTCATAGAATAAAAAGATGTCATTGCATGAAATTACAAATAATTCAAGACATATTATTTTAACATAATCACTCATGATATTCCATTAAAGCTTGATGCTAAGCCTTTTCATCAAAGATAGAGGCCGGTAAACCCCATTATTGAACCATTGGTAATGAAAGAGCTCTAGAATTTTCTTGATGCAAAGATTATCTTTCCAATCTTACAAATTAAATGGGTTGCTAGTTTGGTATGAGTAAGGAAAAATATTGAAGGGATTTAACTATGCATAGATTTTCAGAATTTGAATCAAGCATCCCTGAAAGATAATTACCCTTTTCCTTCACTTGATGAAGTATTATAGATTGTAAATGGGACTAAGATATATGTTTATGATATAACCAAGTTATGGTAGATGAGGAAGTGATGCAAGGATGGAGGTGGTAATTATTTTTTTACTTACTAATTCTTTCACTAGGGCTTCTTCCCAAGCCTACCAAGCATATCATATGCTATCCCTTAAGACTCTTCAAGGTTAGAGACAAGGTGAATGGCCTATTCCTTGTGCCACTCTCACCTATTCTAGTTGTCTCTATCGAACCCTTCACAATACCCAAAGCATGAACTCACACAAAACCCAACACCTCCAACACCTTACACCCTCCAGGACCTGGTTTTTCAACACCATAGTTCAAACTACTTCCTATTAATGGTCAAACAATATCCAAAAGTCTTTTTACATTCCAAATGATATTTATCAGCATTTTGGAATTTGTATAGACCTCCAAATAGTCATACATAACTTTTGAAATATATAATATTTTCACAATCCCTTCAATCAAAACTTGCATAATTTGGTTTTAAATAAGATATCCAAAATTAATAGAATCCAACAGTTCAATAAAAAGATATGGTCCACGTATTGAGACTATAATGTTTATGACAAAATTCACAAACCTTGTTATAATGCAGTTTCCATTGCTACATATGATAATTACCTCTCTAAATTCCCATATCTCCTTGATTCCATTCTTCAAAATGGTTCTTTTGCACTCCAATAGATTTCCAACATACATACTACCCCAAACAAACTACTACCATAGTTTTATAGAATGATGAATCACAATTCTTTTACATACAACAATAATGCTAATTCACAACATCTTCTAATACAAAGGTGGTTAGTTAACTTGATAAGATGGAAATTAAAAAACAAGAATGAACTTCCAAATCTTTACCAATATTCATATAGAGATCATATGCAATTACTATGGATGATTAATCCTAAAACTACAGTGTTCTTTTGTTTATCCAATGAATGTAGAAAACCATATGACTAACCTGTATTGTTTAGGTAGATAGGAAACAAAAGAAAGGTTCCAACTCTTAAGATGGTCATTTAAAAAAACCAAAAGAAGTCTTTAAGTCTCTCCCAACCTTTAGATAATGGAAGAATGCAGATATTGAGACTAATTAACCAAAACATGTAAGCAATCTACTGCTCAAACTTTGAATATATAGAATAATCCGTACAACCAGTGATGGTGGACATACATGCTGTATCAGTATTGGGTCTAACTTTCCTTATTATATATATGGAATCTCAAAGACCATCACAACCACTAAATAAGAAAAGGAGATATGAGAACTAAAATTTGAATACTAGTATGTTTACATAACTTCCAAATAACTGATTTCTTATTCAATATCAAACACTATCCATTCATTTCTCTCCTCCAAATTTTCAGCTCTCTATATACTATATGAGATTCCATTGTTTTATAACCAAAAACAAGACCTTTCACCTCCTCTAAGAAGTTTGAACAATATGACTGTTCACCTTCTAGACTTTGTCCAGTTTTTTGAAAAGAAAATGCTGGCAACATTTGTTGTCAATTTTTACATTTTGAATTTTATTTACTAATATAATTTCCTAGGTACATTAAATAGTTTTTCATCATATTATGACATCTTAACACTATCATGTATTTCATTTATGCCTTTGCGTGACATTTTCCCACTTTTTACTCACTATGACTCATAATACTTAAAACACGAAATTGGTCAACATGACCTTAATTTGAACACTTAATAATATGAAATGAAATGACTGAATCCCTAAGATAATATGAAATAAAAACCTACTAATCATGACCCATAATTCCATGGGAGATGATCAGGGTGCCCTGCACCATACTCCCCTTGTTGAAAAAACTCAAGTCCCTTGAGTTTGCTACTAGGACTTTATCTGATGATGCTACCTCCTTGTTCATTTTCTTGCCACCTTATCCAATCATTTTACATTACCTTATACATCTTCACCTTCTTCCAAATGATCTTGAAATCTTCCTTCTTTCTTGAAGGCCTAATTGTGATCTTCAATTCTTCAACTATGTCTTAAATTAAATGTACGATCAACATTATGTCAATGTCTGGTGGCTTCTTTATCTAAGGTACTTTGGCTCCACATGAACCAATCTTCTTCATCATCACCCAAGGTTTTCCTTTCCTTGGTGACATAAATGCAATACTTTTATTATACAACCTACTACTTGCAAAAAATAATAGATTCATCAACAACCTTACTATTTTCAGAATTTGCTTCCTCTAACTTCCTGTTATCCTATTTCAATCTTGCTTGCCAAAAACAACTTTGTTCTCTCCAAGGGCTATGTCCCTATGTTATTCATAAATTGATATATTTTCTACCTCTTTTAATTATTCCATCTTCAAATGATCTTCCTCTATACCGTTGTCATCAACATTTTTAGTTATAATGTTGATTATTTGCTCCATTTTTTCTTCATACTATAGGGAGTTTGCTGCCACATCATGTTTTACCTCTTCTTGTATGTATTCTTCACTCTTGCTTTCCTCTATCTCAGACATTCATTCTCCCTTTTTCTCTTTCATTTGGTCTATCTCAGTGACCATTTCTTCTTCATCTGCCTCTATCTTAATAGGTTCCTCCACAATATGTTTAACCTCTTCAATGTCAATTTTCTGCTCCTCTTTTTCCTCTTCTTTCTATTTCAGAAAAACCTCTAGTCTTCTTCCTCTTTCTTCATTCCTTTCTAGTTCCTCCTTCAAATTTCTTATTTCTTCTAACATTCTCTTTTCCTCTTCTCTTTGTTTTCTCTCTCTTTTCATCTTCCCTTTGTCTTCTCAAGTTACCTCTATAGTATACCCATGTCTTCCATATTTATTCTTGCTGTGGTGTCATCCTTATAAAAAAAAACTACCAAACTCTCTTTAGTTGTAACAAATTAAACTTCTATAACCAACAATTAAACAATCAAAATTTTGATCACAATAATCAAAATACTATAACCAACACAACTAAGCTCTCCAATATGGTGTAATCCTACTCTAATACCAAATATGATGCAAGGATGGAGGTGGTAATTATGTTTTTACTTACTAATTCTTTCACTTAAGATTTTTCCCAAGCCTACCAAGAATATCATATGCTATCCCTTAGGACTCTCCAATGTTAGAGAAAAGGTGAATGGCCTATTTGTTGTGCCACTCTCACCTATTCTAGCTATCTTGACCAAACCCTTCACAATACCCAAACCACAAACTCACACAACACCCAACACCTTCATCACCTTACACCCTCTAGGACCTTTTTTTTCAACACCATAGTTCAAACTACTTCCTGTTAATGGTCAAACAATGTCCAAAACTCTTTTTATATTCCAAATGATATTTATTAGCATTCTGGAATTCATATTGACCTCCAAACAGTCATACATAAATTTTGAAATAAATAATATTTTCACAATCCCTTCAGTTAAAACTTGCATAATTTGGTTCTAAATAACATATCCAAACATTAATAGAATCCAATAATTCAATAAAAAGATATGGTCCATGTACCAAGACTATAATATTTATGATAGAATTCACAAACCTTGTTATAATGCAGGTTCCCTTTCTGCATATGATAATTGTCTCTCTAAATTCCCATATCTCCTTGGTTCCATTATTTAAAGCACTTATCCTACACTCTAATATATTTCCAACATATGTACTACCTTAAACAAACTACTGCCCCAAACAAACTACTGCCATGGTTTTATAGAATGATGAATCACAATTCTTTTACAAACAACAAGGATGTCGATTCATGACATCTTGTAATACAAAGGTGGTTAATCAAATTGATAAGATAGAAATTAAAACACATCAATGAACTTCCAAATCTCTACCAATATTCATACAAAGATCATATGTAACTACTATGGATGATTAATTTTGAAACTATAGTGTTCTGTTGTTTATCCAATGAATGCAGAAAACCATATATTCACCAACCCATATTTTTTAGGTAGATAGGAAACAAAAGAAAGGTTCTAACTCTTAAGATGGTCATTTAAAGAAACCAAAATAAGTCTCTCCCAACCTTTTCACAATGGAAGAATGCAAATATTGAGATTAATTAATCCAAAAATGTAAGCAATTTGTTGTTTAAACTTTGAATATATAGAATAGTCCGTACAACTAGTGATGGTGGATATAAATGTTGCATTAGTATTGAGTGTAACCTTCCATATTATATATATGAAATCTCAAAGACCATCACAACCACTAAATAAGGAAAGGAGATATGAGGACTGAAATTTGAATATTAGTATGTCTGCAGAACTTCCCAAATAACTATTTCTTATTCAATATCAAACACTATCCATTCATTTCTCTCCTCCACATTTTAAAATCTCTATCTATTGTATGAGATTAAATTTTTTTATAACACAAAACAATACCTTTCACCTCCTCTAAGAATTTCAAACAATATGATTTTTCACCATCTAGACTTTGTCTAGCTTTTTGCACAGAAAATGCTGACAACATTTCTTGTCAATTTTTACACTTTCTTTCACATTTTGAATTTTATGTACTAATATACTTTCCTAGGTACCTTAAAAGGTTAATCATCATATTATGACATCTTAACACTATCATATATTCCATTTATGTCTTTGCATGGAATTTACCCACTTTTTACTCACTATGACTCATAATACTTAAAACATGAAATTGGTCAACATGACCTTGATGAAAAATATCCTCGCTGTTAGCAAGCTTGAGAGTAAGAAGGTTTAGATGCAAATTACTGAGGTTAGGGATCAGGAATTAGTGAGGAATAAATGGGTGGATATTTGAATTGATTAGAGCCAATAAAGATAGAAAATTTTAAGGATAGAATGCTGACCTAGATCTTGTTAAAAGAAGGGAGATTTCTTCCTTATATGTAGGCAATTGCGGGTTATGATGAAAATCATGCTCTTCAGTTTGTGAATGGGTGGAATGACCATAGAGTTACCATAAATGGTGTCACATTCCAAGTTAGTGAGGAGGTTATTATGATGGCCACTAGTTTATCTCTAAAAGGAAAAAAATGGAAGAAGGTTACGAAAATGGCGGACAAGGCCAACATGAATAACTTTTTAACTAAGGATGAAGAACTTGTTTGCTATAGGGGAGGCTTCTAGAGGGATAAGCTACTAGCTCCTTGGGATTATTTTTTTTTGGTGATCATGAAGTACCTCACACTCGAAGGCAAGTTCAAAGTCTATTATTATTATCACTTCCCTCTACTAAACCATTTTAGAATAGAGAATTCATTTCTATTCCATTCTTTCTGTTACACTCCCTTGAGTACATGATAAATGATGTTAGAGAGAAGAGAAGTAAGGGTAATAATTTTAGTATCATTCACTAGGGTTTAATTTTTAGACTTTACTAGTTTCATCTTGCCCTCTGTCCCCCTAGGGTTGTTGTTGGTGATAATCAATGCCATCTCCAAAATTCCCTTTTGAGTGCCAATACTAGAACCAAAATCCACATGTCGCACCCTTCCCCTAGTAGGGATAATAAGAAAAAAAAAAGCCAAACTCGGTATTTGAACAAAAGAATAGTAAAAAAATCAAAATTGAAAAGCCAGTAGAGGTGGACATTGGGGATTCAGAGGAGGGAGGAAATGGTAGGAGAAGATTAGGAAGGTTAGCTAAAACAAAAAAAAGGTATAAATAAAAGGAAAATAGATTTAGGTTCAAGGAGGCAGAAGAGGAGAATACTAAGAACAATGAAAGAGAGCTAGAGGAGAAGAAACATTCTGATTCCAAGAGAGAAAAGGGGAATGAGGAGAAAGAAAAAGGCGAAAACTTTGTTGATAACACTTGAGTGTTTGCTAGTAATGTCAATACCACTGAGACAACACGTGTCAGCTAGTTTTATCTTGCAGCCTATTACCTTCTATGAGGACAACAATAAAGTGGATACCTCCCCTATCACCATCTCCTCCCTAGGAAAGAAAAAACCAATGAGGCAAAGATTCTAGAGGTGGACATAGAAGAGGTTCTAGTGGAAGGATTAATAAGAATAGAGGCCAAGGAGATTCTTAGTTTGGTGAACAATCCCATGAGATAAGTAGTAGAGGGGGATACAGAGGTGGAAGCTCTTATAGTGGTGGATTATGAAGATTAGGTGGATTTGGAAGAAACTCTCATTTTTCTTTAGTGAAGTGTTACGATTGTGTGCAATTGGGTCACCCTACATATAAGTGTCTTGATAAGCCAACATCTTCACAAGGTGAGAAAAAAATTTCTTATGTCCAAGTGGAGGACTATTCTAAATACTTAGAGGTGAGTCTAGATTCAAAGAAAGGAGAGAGCCTCATGTTGAGGAGGATCTTGATAAAAAAACCTACAAAGGATGAACAAAAGAAGAGGAGGACTATTTTAGGGTCAAGTGAAAGATATTAGGCAATGTGTTTAGGTTCATAATTGATTCAGGATCTAGTGATAATGTTATCTTAGAGGAGGTAGCACAAAAGTTAAAGTTAACCAGGATTCCCCATGAGTGTCCCTAGAAAGTCACCTGGTTGAACAAGGGGCAAATATATTGGTAAATGAGAAAGTATGGATTGAGATCACCATAGGTAAGTATCAAGACATAATAATTTTTGATGTTTTATCAATGGATGCATCCCATATGTAGAGTACACCATGGTAAGGAGAACAAGTACTTGTTCAAGAAGAATGGAGTAACTTACAAGATTTAGTCTTTGATAGAAGAAGATGCAATGGAGAAGGTGGAATCTAATACACTTTTGATGAGTGGGAAGGAATTCCTAAAAGACATGAAGGAGGAAGGTGTTGGCTATGTTATCATGTTGAAGCCAAATGAGGAGTCCTCATCTATGCCAACAAAAGTAAATAAACTATTAGACCAGTTCAAGGACATTATTTGTGAAGGTACACCAACCATAGTACCACCTAAGAGGGAAATCAATCATCAAATAGATTTTGTGCTAGGAGTAACATTGCCTGACAAGATTGCCTACAAAATGACACCAAAGAAGAATAAAGAGATAGAAAGGCAAGTTCAAGATCTTTTGGACCACAAGTTGATTAGAAAGAGCATAAGCCCATGTGTTTTTCCAGTGGCGTTGGATCCTAAGAAGGGAGGTACGTGGAGAATGCGTACTAATTCTATCAAAATAAATAGTATAACTATTAGATATAGGTTTCCTATTCATATAATAGAAGATTTAATGGATTGTTTAGGGGGTTCTTAATACTTCTCCAAGATTGAGCTAAAAAGTGGCTACTATCAAATTAGGATGAAAGAGGGAGATGAATGGAAGTTAGATCTTAAGACCATAGAGGGGTTATATAAGTGGTTGGTAATGCCATTTGGGCTTACAAATGCACCTTGTACTTTTATGAGGGTGATGAATGAGGTACTAAAGGACTATATAGGTGTCTTTTATTGTTGTCTACTTAGATGATATCCTCATCTTTAGAAAAACAAAGGAGGAATACATAAAACACCTATAACTTGTATTGAAGAAACTTCAAGAGGAGAAGCTCACCATAAAATTTTAAAAGAGTGAGTTTATGAAACAAGAACTAGTCTACATAGGGTTTGTAGTATCCCAAGGTGACTTGAAGATGGATAAGAGTAAGGTTGAAGCCATTCTCAGTTGACCTACCCTTAAGACATGGACTGAATTTAGAAGCTTCAATGGGTTAGCCCAATTCTATAGGAAGTTTGTTAGAATATTTAGTGAAATCTATGCATGAGTCCTAGAAACCATCAAAGAAGGACTTAAGACAAAGTTTGTGTGGACCAGAGAAGCCAATGAGGGGTTTTAGATATTGAAGAAGGATGTAGCTACTTAGCCAATACTGGTTTTACCAAGTTTTGACAAACCACTCATAGTGGAATGTAATGCAAGAAACATAGTAGTGGGTGCAATCCTAAGCCAAGAAGGCATGCCAGTGGCATTCTTTAGTGAGAGGATAAATGAAGAAAATTCTAGGTATTCATCATATGACTTAGAGATATATGCTTCAGTACAAGCCCTTAAGAAGTGCAAACACTATTTATTTCCCAAATGATTTGTGGTATACATTGGTAAGTAGGACTTGAGCTACATAAAAACCCAACAGAGGCTTATTTTGAGGCGTATAAAGTGGATGGATTCTTGCACTCATACATTTTTACTATCAAGCACAAGAAGGAGGTCAATAAAAAAGTTGTAGATGCTCTTAGTAGAAGGTTTCTTACCAATAAAGAGATATAGTTGCAAAGTATAAGGGTTGAGGAATTCAAGGATCTTTATGAAGAAGATTCAGATTTCTCAAAGATCTATAAGGTGTGCATTAATTTTGAGAATAACTTTCATAGTGAATATGCACACTATACCTTACAAAATGGTCTTTTGTTTAAAGTTAAGCAGTTATGTGTTTCAAGAGGTTCCATGAGGGAGAACCTCATCGAAGAAAAGCACAATGGGAGTTTTAGTGGAAACTTTAGATTGAACAAGACCCTATAATTAATGGAGAGATTCTATTGGTGGCCTAAAATATAGAGAGATATAAGAAGGTATATTGAGAAATGTAGAGTATGTTAGAACAAAAAGGTGACATCCTTAAATGCAGGCCTATACCAACCATTTCCCATCCCAAATAGACCATGGGAGTGTGTAAGTATGGATTTCATAGTAGGGTTACCTAGGAGACCAACTGGTATGGACAATGTGTTTGTGGTAGTAGACAGATTCAATAAGATGAGTTGCTTTATCCCATGCAAAACAACACATGATGCCAATGACATTGCCAACCTTTTCTTCAAAGAGATATTAAGGATACATGTATTTCCAATGAGCATAGTGGCAAATAGAGATGTGGAGTTCATCAGGCACTTTTGAAAGACCCTTTGGAGGAGGCTAGAAATCAACTTGTCTCATAGCTCTACATATTATCCCCAAACTAATGGATAGACATAGGTAATTATTAGGGTACTTGGTAACTTTCTGATATGTCTAACTAAGGAGTATGGATAAGGATGGGAAAAAGTCATCGCTCAAGAAGAATTTTCCTATAATGACAATACTAATAGGACTACTAGTAGGAGTCAATTTGAAGTGAAGTATGGATTACATCCAAGAGGAGTTCATGAGCTTATAGACTTGAAGGGATATGAAGGAATCAATGGTCATGCTGATAATTTTTCACAATCAAAGAGAGAGGTTCATGAGCAAGTAAAGAAGACACTAATGGAGTCTAATAAGAAGTTGAAAGCTAAGAGAGATGAAGGGAGAAGAGATCTACAATTTGAAGTAGGTGATTTGGTGATGGTATTCTTGAACAAGGCTAAACTATAGAAAGGCATACCAAGTAAGCTATAGATGAAAAGGATTGGGCCATGCAAAGTATTGGCTAAATATGGAGATGTCCATTTCCCCTATCTTCAATTTGAAATACTTGATGAAATATAAAGGACCAGAGATAAATGATGAACAATACAATACTGAGGTGTGTAAGGATGTAGAAGAACTCAAGGTATCTCATTAGATCAAACCATAGGTGGACAAGATTCTAAAATGGAGACACCAACCAAAGTCAGAGGCTACATAGATAGTAGAGAGTGACTCCAAAAAGCATGGTATCAATGAGGATTTCTTAACACCACATGTTCCTTAACTTCCTCCCTAAAAATCCCTAATTCTGATTTTAGGAGGCCTAATTAGGCTAAAAGGGCTACAAGGCCTATAATCTTCAAAACTTAGAACTCGATGGAAACCCAAAAGAAGAATCCAACCAAATGGATTAAAATGGATTGAAGGAAAGAAAGGAATAATATGGACACCTATTCCTAGTCCCAAGAGCAGTTTGGGAGAAAAGTGGTTAAATTGAGCCCATGAATGCATAACTAGATTGTGAAACATAGGTGAGTGTTTGAAGTTGGTGATGAGTTATATAGGGAGATAACAGGTAGTGAGGAATACCCTAATAATATCAAATAATAGGTCTTAGGAAGAGAAAGAGTGATCTTGAGAGTTCATACTCCTCATCAATCCAATTTGATTTTGATTTTAGGGAAGAGGTTTTTCTTTGTCAAAGAATTTAGATAATTTTGTTTCTTGTACCAACTAGAGACTAGGTATTACTTGTATCCATAAAGGACTTCTTTCCTTAAAGTTAGAATCTAAGATTGATCACTTTCAACACTTTGCAAATTTAAAGTATTGTTCATCAGGTTGTCTTCAAATCTAGGTTGATAGTAGCAAGGGATAATTTGAAACTTACCAGTCTAGATAATGGTTCTATTCAAAGACCTATAAAGATCATTTTTTGGCATACAAGTTCCCTAAAGAGGTCATTAAAAGAGGAACACAAGAGTTATTAAACTAAGTATAAATCTAGAAAATAACACCAATGCCTTGGCCACATAATCTAAACATGGTCAGGGTAGAAAAGAAAGAAAATAAATTACAAAGGTGTTACATGCAAAGATTCTAGACAATTGTAGAAGGTAATCAAATATAGGGATACACACTTCTATATTACTACCATATTCTATATAATGAACAAAAAGACTTCAAGGAAGAATCAAGTGGAAACATGCGAGCTCCACAAAGAAAGTTAAAGAAGATTAACAAAGACTAAAAGAAAAGTAACTGATAACTCATCAAGAGAAATCTAAACAAATTTTCTCATCTGGTCATATAGTGGTAGATAAATAGGTTTACAAGGATTTTAAATGTCTGTGCCAATTAAGTGAAAGATTTTTCTGAGTTTCTAGATTCTCATCATAGATGAAACCTTGAGACATCAAAAAGGAATTGGAATACTAATCACACATTGAGCCAGAAGATTCAAGATTATGAAGTTTCGGCTTCCAAGAGACCTAAAAGTTAATTTCTTGTAAAATTTGGAATCTAGTTGTTACTTGACACATGTTAGAAGAATGCTTGCTGATAAAGAAATGTCTGTGTCATTTCTTCCCTTTTGTCAAGGTTATTTTATGTGGTCTCACAATACACACCCTATTTTGAGTCACAAAATGGGGACCCCGTAGTTTCAAAATCCCCTATGAAACACCTAGTTAGGTGCCTTAGTCATCTAGGAGTCTCCTCTAGGTCTAGGTATTTTTCAAACCCTAGTTTTTGGTTGGACAACATCAAATAGTTCAGGTAGGGTTAGAAATCAAATTTAGGCTTCTAAGTACATAGAGTCTCCACATGCACACATGTGCATGTGCACTAAGTCTACATATGCACACTCACCTCTTTTTGAGGATATGCACATGTGCACTTTTGCATCTATACACTTACGAAGGTATGCACTAAGAAAAACCCAAGGCCTATACAAACCCTACCCCACTCCTCTTCTTTTACACTTGTCATCTACTCATCAACTATTTTTGCACCTTCACACTCCCATCAACTATGCTACTTTGCTCCTCCTCACATCCACACATTTTCCAAAGACTTCAAACATTTTCTAAAGGTAAAACATAAAGTACTGAGGATGCAAACATTCACATGGGTGCACCCTCAATAGAAACAAATCACCTACACCCTCCATTAATGACAAAAAATCTACATGCACATAGTTGCACACATGCATAACAAATTCACATGTGCATAGGTGCACAATGTGCACAACTACTCATATTGTTTTCTAAGTGCTAAATCTAAGAGAATTTGTGCACCTTGTGCACCTACAGAAGTGTGCTAGGTGTGCTAGTGTGTATATTAGGCTCTTTAGGATTTTTTGATTAATTTTTGTCTATTTTCTATCAGTTTCTCATCAATCCAAATCTTGTCTAAGTGTCATTATGGTCTTATAACATTAGAATACTAATATTTCTTCATTATTTGGATATACAATAGCATCATCATCATCCTCTATGGTGGAAAGGATATCACTAAAGCCCATATTTTTCAAATACCAAGTAGCACTGAAGAAGTTTTGAATCCAACATAAACATACCAAGATTCAAGATACTGAATTGGGACACATTGAGGGGAATGTCTTCCTCACCCTATGCAACAAATTGAAGGATGGATTATCTATGGCATTGAATCTAATCTTAAGTAGGTTAGTGAACATTGCTTCTCACGTAATATCAATTCAATCATCTTAGCTAATCAGGACATTGGCCCAACACTATGTACCTAAGGAGAAGTTCATCATGAGTGTGACATGGGAGATAGTCATAGATCTTAGGCTGTGAGACATCAAAAAGGTATTCCACCTCCCAAGGGTAGATCAATAATTTCAAATCAATTGTGAAGGTGTAGATAAATGGTATAGGGAAAATGAAGTAGAAGCCAAGGAGTTGGTATAATCAAAGTACCTAATTGATAGGACACCCTTGGGCCAAAGAACAAGAAAGGTGGATATGGTTGGAAGCATAAATGCTAATGATATTCCAATGGGAGAGTATTGTAGAAACATGATTAGATCATTATCATGATGATATGTTACATTCATGACTGTGTTTGTCATTGATGTCAATATAGGAATTTTCTATGGTATATAATAGAAGAACAATAGTAAAGATAATGTTGGTATAGACAAATCATTGAGAATTTTCACTAGTGAGGTTAAAGGGAGATACTAATAAGTCTTAGTATATGAATATAACATCCAGTGCATAAGCTATTAAGTTTGGAAAAAGTTATGCAAGTTTTGGTGAAGACTATTTTGAGATAGAGTTTACAGAAGCATGTTCTGGTAAAATTTGTATATCTCTTAGCAGAGTTATTATTCTGAGAAGCAAGGTTAAAGTTGTGTGATAAAATATTGGCACACTTCTATGAGTCATTATATCCAATATTTCTCAAGATTGAGATCTCAAATGGTGAGTCATAGCTCTCTATTCATGGAGTTCAAGGTTTTTTAATGGAGGCCCTCAGTTTGACCTTATTTGTGCAAATATGCATGCAAATAAAGATGCAAGCTAATCTAAATGATAAAAATGCAAAGAAATGGAAGAAATGAAATCTAATCTATGAAAGGAAAATAATAATGCAAGATTAATCTATGAAAGTAAATATGACTCTAAGATGATATTAAAATTCAAGGATGAATCTTGATGATGGAAGCCATGGATGCATGAGAGAAGAAGACAAGAAGAGAGAAGTTGCAATGAAGCTCCAATGTCCAAACCTAAGGCTTAAACTCCTTCTCCAAAATCACTCTCAAAACCTACAACATAAAAATACTATAGAAACTAGCATCCATCCAAATGAGAAGGAGAGGGCTCCTTATACAGGAAAGTGTGGAGGTGGGAGGCTTCTCACAAGAGAAATGTGGGATAAATCCCTAAAATAACAAGTAAGAGGAAAAGGCCCACCACTTAGAGATATGTAAGGACCTAATATGGATGAAAAATTAGGAGAGTTAGGAGGGGAAAATTAAGGGACATAAGGACCCAAGATGGAAGGAAGACATGAAACGCTTGGTATAAGTGGAGGAAGTCCAATGATGGGCATGGAAGATGAGAAAGGATAATCAATAAGTCCCTCAACATCTATATGGCAACCAAGGAAATCAACATCTGCAGACTAAGCATTAGGATTTTCAATAGGATCATGAGCATCTTGAATAGGAAAAACTTCTTTGATAGGATTATTTGGAGCTTGAAAAGACTTAGGAAGAGTAGAAAGTGGAAATGAACATGAAGTGGTAGAACAAGAAAATGGAATACTTTGATCTTGATAAGTTTCTTTGCATAGAATAGGCATAGAACTTTGTTCACAATTTTTAGTAAGCTCAAGGGAAATAGTGGAAGTATTATCTTCATCATACTTAGGAGGTGGATAAGACATAGGATATGGAAGAGTGACATCTTGAAGGAGATGAAAGGGTGCTTGATCTTGATCACTCTTGACATTTTTATCTTTAGCCTTTTGAGAGTCCTCTTGACATGGAGCCACTTCTAAGGACAAGGGATAATGTGAGGTTTACATGATAGTATCTTGAGGAGATACTGAATAACTAGTTGAAGTGAGCATAGTAGGCATAGGATCACATGAAGGTTGATCATCTTTAGTCTTAGTAGCATGAAAAAGGTTTGTAGCCAAGTGTATATTTGTAATGCCCCGCTCAGGAACCCAAAAGAAATAAACCTAATATGTTACAAATTTTATTGAACTATTTATTTTTTAAAGTTTAAACAACATCAAAGTAACAATAATGTAGAAGTAATATATACATACACATCAAGAAAACATAATCAAATTACAAATACAATTTCAATTCCTCAAGGGTTCCTTCACATTGAGTCACATTTAAGAAAGTTTTATTAATAAGTTTAAGTCTCAATTACAATGTTTGTAGTTATAAAATAAATAAATACATAAATAGTCATATAAAAAAATATGTAAGTATAAATAATAATATGAAAGCACATCTAATGAATAACATCCACTACACATGTCACAAGATATGTGAAAATAGATAAAAGTACATCAATATACAATACAATATCCCATAGGATCTCAAAACACATGATACATAGATACATCAAATGAATAGAAGTCTTCAAGATAAGAGGAAGAATGATAATGGTACCATTGTATGAAAGAGCATCCAACATCTATCAATTTGAGGGGGACCCAAATGGTAAGAATACACTACCTTCCAATTGCATGGTCACCTAATCAAGCTTCCATTCCCAATGTGTAGGAGAGATAATGTACGATCCACACACATATAATCAAATCATAAAATAATACTAAGCAAGAAATCTTGATAGCCAAAACTACCTCAAGGGTAACACAAAAAATCAAAAGGACACTCACTCCAATACTAACATCTCATACCAAGTCAACATACAAATACCAAGACCAAAAATATACAATTAGCTCAAAATCAATGTCAAGTGTCACAAGCACAATGATCAACATATAACAACAATCGTCCATATAAAGTAAACCACCAATGACTAATTCTGACAATAAAAAAACACCAATGAATAACTAATCATTCATTAATAAAAGTCAACTATCAACAATAAATGACATCCAATCAATGAGTAACAACTCACAATAAATACACCATCAAAAGCAATATCCAACAAGTACACCACTAGAGGCAAATATTAAAAAACCATGAAGGAGACTCAAGCTACATATTATGGAGTGCCATCACATGAGCCAACTCTAAGGTTACCTTTGTAGTCTCTTAGGACCTCGGCCCCCTAGTGACTCTATGTAGAACTAGAATACCCTCTCATGATGATGAGGAAGCTAGTCATACCTCTGAAGGTATCATCTCCATCTCATCCTTAGTCTTTACGAGCACTCAAAGCATGAATGAGGGAAAATCTCTAACTTATCATTTTAGTGTATCTCAAGGAAAAGGCCTAGGCAAGATATTTTAATTACTATGGTATCACTTGTTACACAACTTACAATGAGTTACCCTAGTAACCACTTTGGGCCCTAGCCCTTATTACAAGTCACTCCCATAGACATGCACCTGGACTACCTTCCCAAAATCACAAACCACAATAGTATCCCATACCACAAAAGTAATATTGATCAAACTTGGTTCCTTAATAGGAAACTCAAAAAGTAACATTGGTTCTTGAAACCCAGGTTCTCATAAATACTCAATAGCATAAAGCTAAAACATGAATCTCAATTCAAATAAAAAAGCTCATCATGATATCCAGTCAAATAATCATAAAAAAATCTCAAAAAATTCCTTTAGTGCACATCCTAACTTGGGCAACCAAGCAACCCACAAAGAAAAACTATTAAGAAAATAAACATCACAAGACTATAAATAGAATATTAGAAAACACATAGTTTTCAGCCACATGATTTAATTCCACCACTTTCTCTTGTTTTAGTTTGGGTCATAAGGATGTGCTTAGAAATAAAGTAAGAATATATATGTTAATATAAATTGTTATGCTAATATGCTTATTTAAAATAATAAGTATTTAAATATCCAATCTTTTTGTGCATATAAAATGTCATGCAATATTATCATATTATTAATTTAAATAATCTTAAATTATAAATGATTTAATTAATAACATAAATGTATATTATTATATTTAAATACTAATATCAATTAAATTTCTAAAATATTAATTTGACTTCTATTTAAATCCAATATTAACATTTAATTTTCCTTTAATTCATAATGCAACTAGATATAAAATTATAAATTTAATTAAATTATTTATAATTTCTCTCATACAATCAAATAGTTATTAACTAAATGATTAAAAAGTGAACTCTATCACAACTTCTCTTAAAATATATTAAAATTCTAAATATTTATTTATTAACCTCCCACTTGCATTAATAAATATAAAATCATTTATATGCAACTAAGAGTTTAATTAGACTTAAATTATCACTAATACTAACATTCAATTTATAACTAAATGGATAATATTTATTTAATTTTAGAAATTAATAAATTATTATTATTATTTTCAAATCCAAGTACAAACTGACAAGGTCACACTCAAAGTGGCTCACTTACAGGAGCTACTTGCCCATTGGGGAAATGCCCCTTGTATTATTGTCTAAGTACCTTCAGATGTTTTATCCAGTGACTGCACTCCTCCTCATGGTCACTAGAGAGGCCAGAGAAATTCTTCTCACTGCTCCTAGACCCCCAGGTCATAGCCTCATTGCCACTCTCCCAATGGTGGCTTTGGTGGCTATCGCCGCTCGACTTTGCTTCCTTAGAGGGTAGGCTCAAGTTGGTCCCTAGTGGGTCCCCTTGCTGCTACTAATGTGGTTGACAAGCTACTCATCGTGACCCAAAGTGGGCATTCCCCTAGTTGGATCTTGCCATTTCTCCTCTTAGGCCCAAGGAAGATAAAGATAAAGACAAAGAAACTACTACTATGGATAATTGGGCTCCCCCTGAGCCAACCACAAACCCCAAGGACTTCTAAGGTTTTGATGACAAAGACCTTCCTTTGGCTGACACTTCTCTTGTAACCTAAAGTTTTTATTTCTGTATATATATATATATATATATATATATATATATATATATATATATACACACACACACACACACATATATATATATATATATATTGATGAATAGTTGATCTCTGGCCTTGGGCCGTTTGAACTGACAGGGTGATCATGTATCCCTCGACCCTTTTTTTGTGAATATGTATCTTTAAAGTTTTAAATTAATGGAAAAGGTCTATTCATCAAAAAATAAAATCTAAAAATAAAATTATATAGAATAAAAATATACATGCAATTAGTATTTTCGCATGTCTTTGATCTTTCAAATCATGCAACCATACTATACTTAGTTTTTTTTCCTATTTTTAGCATATTTGTTTTCACATGCATGTAACCTTACTATACTTACTTTCTATTTTTAGCATATTTATTTTCTCATGCATGTAATCATACTATACTTAGTTTTTATTTTTAGTATATTTATTTTCACATGCATGTAGCCATACTATATTTAGCTTTCTATTTTTAGCATATTTATTTTCTCATGCATGTAACCATACTATACTTAGTTTCTATTTTAGCATGCATATATAAGTTTGGTTACAACATGATTTCCTCTCAATTAATCTTTTTCCTTTTTCTAGTAAATTTTGCAATTAAATTATTTGAGATATAATAATACTATTTATTTATATTTAGAAAATTCATGGTAATCACAAGATCTTAATGAAAAATTTAAAGTTCAAAACCTAACTATTCAATTTATTATTTTCTTCCAATTTTCTGAAATCGAATTTTTCCTATATTAAAAAGGGGTTTAAAAGAATAGAGTCATAATATTTCTCTACAATTTTTCCACAGTCAAGATATCTTGATTAATAAGTTTTTCTTTTCAAAATCTACAACATAATTCCTTATTCAACAATGACTATAGGAAATTAATACGCAATATGCAAACACCCAAGAAGTCACAAAGTAGATAGATCTTTCAATAAAATTCTACAATGGGTTTTCAAACCCCACCTCAAAACCATGGCTAAAATCTGAGACAATATGTGAATGTACACAAATCCAAACTCTGTGAAACTTTCAACAATTTTTTGATCCAATTCTGAATTTTCATTCCCAAAACTTATGTAATTGCAAAATGAGCTCTAGATCTCTGATAAAGAGTTCTTCACTAAATAGGGCCTCTGATTGTGCAATCATGAGAGGGAACTCACTGATCAATTATTGTTTATTACTTTGTTACCTTTTACCTTTTCATGCACTACTCTTTTAGATATTTAATTACAAATATATCTTAATTTAAATAATTATCTTTCTCTCTTTAATTAATTTTCAACGTGTTTTTAATAATATATTTATTAATTTAATTAATAAAATTATTTAGAGTTTATTATTAAAATAAAACTCTTAAATAATTACCATTAAATTAATAATTATAATAAACAAATATTAAATCTTTAATATTTTAATATTTAAAGTCTCTTTTTATCTAACTTCTTAAATTAGACTTTTAAATTAAATCTTTTAAATTGAAGTACATATTTAATTAATTAATAATTAATCAAATATCATCATATTCTAGTTTCTCTTTAACTAATTTTTTAAATTTAGACTTCTAAATTAAAGTACATATTTAATTAGTTGTTTAATTAATTAAATATTCTCATGCTTTAATATTTTCTTTTTAATCAAATAATATTCAATAATTCTCAATATTATATTATTAATCAAAATATTATAACTAAATCATTTACCAAATAACTCACATAATGAAATCCACGTAAAAACAACATTACCTAAACAAACCAAAATTCAAAATCAAACATAGACAAAGATAAACTCACGAGTTTTAAAAAGGATGGAAAGTTAGTTACAAGTCCTCCTTGCAAGACAAGTATTTAGGCTATGGCTAAGATTGAACCTAAATATTATCTCCCCAATCTTACCATTGAGTTATTGTGATAGAGTACACTCATCTTGGCAATTTAGAAAAGTCGATGTCTAGTAACTACATTTTGCATAAAAGACAAGCATGTGCATGTATATAAATATATCTAAACTAAACAAGCAATGGTAGGGAGTGGTACATCATGTAGATCCCGACTAGTAGGTGACTATGACTCCCTCCCTTAACCACATCAAACATGACAAACAAAAAGATAAAACAAACACATGCACTGTATGGGGTAAGTACCATAATAATTATACGTCAAACATCAAATGCTCAGATAAAATAATGCATCGTTATGAATATGAAGTAATCATCAATAAAGTATCATTTGACATTGCTATGAAAGAAATCAAATTTATTAACTATGAATAATTAAAGTATCATTAATGCACCAGCAACCATAATCATTAAACAACACATGAAATATAGTCAACTAAGTAATCATCATTGATATATCTCTAGTCCAAGTTATGAAATAATATGCTTGAAACTAACACATCCATGAAATAGGCATAAAAGAGTTTGGTAAATATAATGGAAAAACAAGCTATAGGTGGGCACTACAATATTAGCTTGAGTTTCTTTTAGAGGTAGCCCTTGAGGATACACATAATCAGTGCATAAAGTATTAGGCTCTTTGTTTGATGGAAGAATGTTGGATAACTTTGAAGTTTTGGGAGATACATAAGTATTGGAAGAAGTGGAGGTGTTGATAAGACCATCACTAGACATAGGATCATCAACATGATCTTGTTCGAGAGAAGCATCCTCATCATATAAGTCTTTAGGAATTTTAACATCAATGATTCCATCATCAATAATATCTTATATTATACGTTTCAATATAATACAATCTTTAGTTTTATGGCATTTTCTTGTATGGTAGCCACAATAGTGATCATCTTGCCACCATGAGGGTTTTATCTCAAGTTCATAAGGTGTAGAATATATGTATGGTAAAGTAATGATCTTGTTTGTAACTAAGGTCTCAAGCACCATGTCATATGAAAATCCCAAAGGAGTAAAATTTCTCTCAAAAGTATGTCTAGGACCATTTTTTTCATCTCATCTTGGTCAAAGATAGGTCCATTATGAAATATTGGCATATGCTCAAAGGAGTCATTACTCACTTTCTCTCTCAAGAGGTCTTTGGATCTAGAAGATGAAGACAATTGAGGTCTTGGAGTAGAAGATGTAGACCTTGAAAAAGATGACTCACATTTATGTAAATGTCTTAAGGAAAATTCATGTGAAGATAGCATCATTTTCTCTAGCACTTTCTTTGTTTCTATCTTGTGTCTAGGGAGACTAACATATAAGTCTTGAAACTTTTTAATGATAGAGGAGAACTCATGATCATCCAGACTTGATTGAGCTTTGGTAGCACAAGGTTTAAAGCCCATAGTGGTTTGGGTGATAAGATGACCCTAAGAAATGTTGGTACCAAACTAGGATAGTAAAACACTCACTTGTCCAAAAGAGAGATGATAAGATAGAATTTTTGCAATAGGCATAAACCAATTCACTGCCATAAAGGTTTCCACTATTTTGGGTGAATACCTTAGCACATATAGATTAGGAGGATGATTTATCCAAATTATAATTAATTGAAATTGAATTTCAATGAAAGTGAATGGACAAGAGATTACTAAGACTCTCCAAGCATGTTATTAAAGAATCCAAAGGTTTATGTTCTCAACAAGGACGGTTTCTAACTTATTGACTCCAAGCAAGGTCACTCATAAAATTAAAGATTATTAATTCAAGAGGTTAAAACAAAAAAATCCAAAGTGCAAACAAGCTTCTAACAGTAGAGTAAGTGACCTAATCTAATCCAGATCAACCAAGGAGAACTGGAAATGATAGAATAACAAATCAAGAAAGGTTTCAACTCAAGAATTCAATTTTCTTATTCATTTTAATTGACCAACTAGATGCATCAATATATTTTTATCATAAATCAAGCACACAAGACAATACTCAAGGAGTTCAAGAAAATATCTACAAGTAATGGGCAAGAGACAAAGAAACCTTGCGCATAAACAAGAATAGTGTCTTAGTATGAATCTAATCCCTAGAACCACTACTTTGTATGTTCTCAAAATATTTTCCAATCACACACATAGTCCTAGAAAAAAAAATTGGGCTGAACTATGGTTCTTGGTAATGGTCAACTTTGTAACTCTTATAATCTCAAGTGGGTGAAATCCAATCCTGGTGCACTAGGGTTTTGACATATTTTTAGAATTTAAACAATTGAAGATACTGAAAAAATTTGACGACCCAACAAAAGACTACACCCATGGAGATTTCTTCCATAAGGATATTTATATAGTAGGTGTTGCTACCATGGTAAAAATGGCTACTACACTTTGACATTCCATACATGTGGTTTAACCAATAAAGGGAGTTTCTACTATAGTTAACCCTCTCTAATGAAGGAAGACTCACAAAATTGGACCACATGGGGACTTAGTTTGGATTCAAGGGTTCCAAGTTTTTGATGTTCCCAAAAAGGAATAGAGCATACTCCTCTAGCCTCTACACCTCACCAAAATATAGCAAATAGATTCATTGACACACTAATTTGAAATCACTTCACTAAGGTTTGGAAAGTCAACAACAATCACTATCAATCTCAAGAGAGAAAGTACCAGAAAATGTCAAAAACAAACCAAGTCAGATAATGAAATAATATCAAATCCTTCCCTACCTACAAGGGGATCTATTATCAAGAAGAGCTTCACATATAAGGCAAATGAATCAAGACCACTCTCTCAAGATAACCACAAATAGTGTTCATTTGGCCTAATTACTATGTGAAACATGTATGCAAGAAAGAAAATCTAGGTCCAATTTTAGAGCACCAATCGAAATGTGAATTACAAAAATATGTAAAACATTCAAGCCAAACACAAGAGATGTTCACTTTTAATTCCAAAGTCTAAATTTTATAGAGATATATAAGAATACCTCAGATCCAAAGCAATGCTCGTGTATCACTCCATTGGTCTAACAAACCAAACAAGTGCCCCAAGCAAACAACGAGCAAACCAATACAAAATAGATATGTCTTATGCAAACCCTAGGGTTAGATCTCAAAATTTGATTGCTGGGAGTAATAATAACCAACAAATAATCCAAATAAAAACTCACATCATGAATTGAACCATGTGAAAATTAAATGCAAGTTAATCATTAAATGCCCCTTTTTAATTTTAATTTTTGACCTAGTCAACAAGATTAGACATATATGCCATGAATTTGGAGCCAAAACCCTAAATTAAAAAATATTAAAAAAAGTAAAACCTTTCCAAAAATGTTAGAATTCTAGAAAAATATTTTCATTTGTGTCCTAGAGACCCATTTTGTGAAAACAAATTAGTTTTTGTAAATTGAGTGTTTGGACCCTCATATGAGCTCTAAACTCAAAACACAAAGAAACAACCCTATTTAGAATTCAGAGACCTTTGAAAAAATGTAGACTTTTATGGAAAATTTGCTAATTTATGCCCAAAAATGATTTTTCATGAAAAATAAAGAAAAAACTATAAAAAATATGAATTACATTAAAAAAATGTGAATTTCTAACCAAATCTTCTTTGATATTTCTCCAACCTTGAAAATTTTTTTTAGACCAAAATACCATGTCATTTGAGAGATATGATCAAATCTTTATGATCTAAAGTTTTTCATCTTCAAACAAATCCACACAAGGGGGTTAGCTCCAAAAATATCCAAAACCAATATGTAAAGGTGTGTTGCCCCATGGTGGGCACCAAAAAATGTGTGTTAAAATGTTGACACACTTCTATGAGTTATTATATCCAAAATTGCTCAAGAATGGGATCTCAAATTATGACTCATAGCTCTCTATTCATGGAGTGTAAGGGTTTGTAATGGAGGCCCTTAGTTTGACCTAGTTTGTGCCCATGCAAGTACACCATAAAATGAAAGATTCAAAGAGGAAAAGAAAGAGTTCCAGTCTCCATGATCATCAATCTAAATGATAACAATGGAAAGTAATGCAAGAAATGAAGTTTAATCTATGAAAGGAAAATGACAATATAAGATTAATCAATGAAAGAAAACATAACTCTAAGATGATATGCAAATGCAAAGATGAAGCATGATTATGGAATCCATGGATCTATGAGAGAAGAATACAAGAAGAGAGAAGTTGAAATGAAGCTCCAATGTCCAAACCCTAAGGCTCAAACTCCTCCAAAATTGCTCTCCAAACCTGCAATACTATAGCAACTAACATCCATCCAAATGAGAAGGAGAAGAATCCTTATAAATGAAAGTGTGAGGGTGGGAGTCTTCTCACAAGAGCAATGTAAGATAAATCCTTAAAAAAGGCAAGAGAAAAAGGCCCACCACTTAGAGATATGTGCAAAAAAAGGAATCTTTATAAGATTTTATTTAATTTATCTCATTTTTTTTAATAAAAAAGAGAGATTTAAGTGGGGATTTATTTATTTATTTAAAAGAGGGATTTTCTTATAATTAAATAAGATAAGATTGTTTAACTAAAAGGGAGATTTTAATTAAATAAGATAAAACTATTTAATTAAAAGAGCGATTTTCTTTTAATTAAATAAGATTATTTTATTTATTTAAAAGGATATTTTATTTTAATTAAATATGATAAGATTATTTAGTAAAAGAGAGATTTTAATTAAATAAGATAAAACTATTTAATTAAAGAAAGATTTTCTTTTAATTAAATAATATTATTTTATTTATCTAAAAGGATGTTTTATTTTAATTAATAAGATAAGATTATTTAATAAAAGAGAGATTTTAATTAAATAAGATAAAACTATTTAATTAAAAGAGAGATATCCTTTTAAATACATAGGATTAATATTATTGATGAAATGATCAAACCTTAGGAAACATTGAAATAATTAAATTAATTGCAATTTGATCGAGGAAAATGATTTGAATTGATTCAATAAAATATTGTGATGCATTGATTCAGGAAATTGATAAATTGATGAATTTGGGCCCATAGTTTAGGAAACCATTTTAGGGTGCATACAAAAGGCGTGTAGAAGACATGTTGAAGATGATGTGGCTAAGCTTGCTCATCATAATATTACACATGAGGATAGTTATTCAAGTTACAAGGCAATAGATTAATGTTAGCAGTAAGTAAAGGGTGTTCTTAATGAGGTCCTATAATAATTAATTGAGAAGGTGTAACATCCAACTCAAGGGAATTGCTTTATGGACTCGATATAAAGGAAGAAAATTTTCATTTGTTATGTATGGAAGAATGTAATAAGCAAGAAGAGAAAAAAGATGAAGAAAAGATATAATTGCGAAGATAAGTAGAGTAGAGTGAAGTTGGAGAAAACTTCATTACCAATATTTTATTTTGTGATTTGAGGTTTGATATTTGGTTCGATTTTCATGACCTAGTCTACAAGGTATTATAGTGATTGGTTTGGTTGACAATACAAAGGAAAGAGGATAAAGTACAATATAAAAAATTACTCTGCAAGGAATAGTTGAGAGATCAGTTGGACAATGAAGTTCAGTGGTCTTGCCCTAGAAGCTATTTGGACAATGTGTCCTTCTGCATTCTATAACTCCTAACAAGGACTCTTATGTACTAAATGTGTTTATAAACTCCTAACAAGGTCCATCATCTAACAAGGAATATATATATATATCAGTATATCTTTATGGGCATCATTCCCACTAGGGTTTTCCCTCTGATCAAGGGTTTCCCTAGTTAACAAATCTAGTGTAATTATGTATGTGCATCTTGTTATGGTTGTTGTTTACTTTGGTTACTTGTTTAAGATTAATTAAGGTTGATAAATATTTTAGTTAGATAATTGATTCACCCCCTCCCTCCCCACCCTCTCAGTTATCTTGGTGGACTATTATTTCTAACATTTGGTATCAGAGCATCAACTCCTTGAAGATAAATTTTAACAAATTTGGGAGATCTATGACTAACATATTCAGAAAGAATAGTCTAAAGTGTGATGGAACAAATTATGATAGCTAGAAGGAAAAGATGAAGACACATCTACTATGTACAGGTCTAGGATATTATATCTTGACAAAATCAGAGAAGACAATTGTTGCTGAAAGTGATTTGAAAACTTGTACTGAGGATGAGAGAGAACTTTTTATGTGCAACATGAGAAATAGTGAAGCACTATTGTTTGCACTTCCTGAAGAAAAGTATAGCCAAGTAAAAACACTTTATACTTCTCATAAGATTTGGATAGCTTTGGAAAATAGTTTTAAAGGTGATGTACATTCTATGAAAATGAGGCTACAAAACTAGATTTGTGCTTTTCAAGATGCTAAAATGATGGAATATGAATCTATAAAAACATATGTAGGTAGAATATTAGAAATTGTTGTAGGTATCATATCTCAAGGAGGAACCAAGGAAGATGATGAAGTGATCTAAAAGATATTGAAGATTCTGACACCACCATTTAAGAAGGAAACTCAAATGATATAGTTGTTGATCCCTTGTGCCAAAAATATTACCAAGCAAACATTACTTGGGAGACTTGAAGCAGTTGAGAACCAGCTTAGACATTTTGGAGAACTATCTAGAACAGAGACAACTTTTAGTGCCTTGAACATTCAACCTAATCTATCAAGAAGCACAAGTGCTAGAGGAGATTTTGCTAGCAGTAGCAAATCTGATGAGAATAGAAAGATAGGAGTAGCCCTTCTTGTAAGAAGAGAAAAAGATGGTAAGAAAATCTTTAAATGTTGGACTTGTAATGAGTTTCATCATTATGCATCTAAGTGTCCTAAAAGAGAGAAAAAGTATAAAGGTAAGTTTAAACCTAGAAGAGATAGAGATTGTTGGTATGCCAATGAAGAAGATGATTTCGATGAACAAGCAGTAAGTGCCAATGATGATGAAATAGGATTTGTGGCTATTAAAGAAGAAAGTTCAGAGAAAATGGTTTTGATATCATAGGTGAAAAGAAAGTTTATTGGATAATAGATGACGATTGCTCACATCTATAACTCTTGATGGTAAGACTAACACTGAGGATGTATACTTTGTTGATGGTTTGAAACACAATCTTTTGAGTGTTGCACAACTAGTGGATAAAGGTTATCAATTGTAGTTCACATAGAAGACATGCATGATACAAAATAAAGATGGAAAGGTAATTCAAATAGGAACTAGATCTAGAGGTAATTTATTTTAGTTGAATCGCACTGAATGAAACATTTGGTATGTAAAGGTTTCTCACAACAAGAAGGAATAGACTATGATGAAAGATATGATCTTGTGGAAAGAAATGAAGCAATAAGGTTAATCTTAGCCTATGAAGTAAATA
The DNA here is from genome assembly GCA_028749045.1 of Cupressus sempervirens. Taxonomy (NCBI): domain Eukaryota; kingdom Viridiplantae; phylum Streptophyta; class Pinopsida; order Cupressales; family Cupressaceae; genus Cupressus; species Cupressus sempervirens. The sequence goes on from CM053783.1 coordinate 68,419,705, forward strand.
AGAAATTAAAAGTGTATCAGATGGAGATTGAAGAAAGCATTGTATGTCTTAAAACAAGCACATAGTACCTGGTATGCAAGGTTGGACAAGCATTTGACAAAACTTGGATTTAACAAAGGTATGGCAGACAATAATCTATACTTGAAAGACATAGATGATGGATTGATGATTTTTGTAATATTTGTTGATGATATCATTATTGGTCTAATTTTTACATAACTAGCTTCTTTAAAAAAAAAATCATGGTGAAAAAATCAGATTTGTGTTCTTTTGTTAGGTCCTAGGGTTTTAGGTTTTGGTCTTGTATTTTGATATCTTTTCAAAATCTGTAAAACCCTAGGTCATGCCTTTTAAATTTTATCCTGGCACAAAAGTTTTTTAAAAAGGGGGATAAGCAAATATTCTTCCCGCTTGATTTGAGGTCTTTGTTGAGTCCTTTTGAAAAAGGTTTTATCTTGCCGTTGGATCTTTTTTGAATCTACGGTTGTCACATACTCACTATAGCAAGATGCTCAAATAATACACTTAGCGAGGTAGTGACCATCAAAGAACTAATGTGTGATACTAAAAAGTGAAGTCCAACACTAAGAAATGTGTCAACATGAAGACATTATGACCATGTCCTATGTCCCAAGCTTGTCATTTTTAAGAAGAAATACATGTGAAAAAACTCGCAAATGGTGTCACTAGAGTTTAGGTTTCTCTAGCAATTCGCTAAGTCACTATCAGAAAATCCATGCGACATGCCAGTGGAGATGTAGCGAGTGCCCAGATTTTGCAAAAGGCAGTGTTTTTTTAAAGGTTAATGTGACCCCAAAAAATTCCCATGCAGTCTCATAAATGTGCATGACTACCTTATCTGACACTAGTATTAATTGGTAAGTTTGCAATCAATGTGTTTTTGTTCTGTGTCACCAGAATTGAGAATCCATCGAAGGTCGCTATATCACTAGCCGAAATAATACCAATTTTCTACTAGCAATATAGCGAGGGCCCGATCATTGCAAAAGACGACGTTCTTTTATAATAAGGAATGATTTTGAGGATCCTGAGGAAAATATTGTGTAAGCTTTGCTTTTATTTCTATGCAAGCTTTGCTTTTATTTCTGTGCAAGTTGTGTCACTCATAGTTTTATTTCCCGACATTGGTTTTGATGGTTACCAGGAGATCGCTATATTGCTAGTCAGATAGTTGGTAATTTTATCGGTAGTGATGTAGCGACTAGTCGAAAGGTTGGGATGTAACATGCTACTGAGCATCTATAAGCCAAAAATTTTAGATTTATTAGAACTCGCTATATTGCTAGCCAGATAGTTAGTAATTTTTTCGGTAGCGATGTAGCAACCCGCCTGAAAGTAACAAATGCGGCAAGGCCAAGGATGTGTGATGTTATTAAGAGATTAAATAATATATATGTGTGCTAGCATGTTAAGCCAGCTCAGTGATAGTAGTACCTAGACCCACTCCCCATGTATAAAACATATAAAGAATTTTGATCATCAAATTAAACATGGATCAACGATACTTGTTAAATCGCTATGAAAAGATGTGTGAAGGTTATGTATATCAAGTTAGAAAATGAGGGACCCACCATTGTTCTCTTAAAAGCTGTTTCAAATATATGCCACACAATCAAAGTAAAATAAGTGGTTGTCGCATACTCGCTATGGCAAGATGCTCAAAAGTTACACATAGCGAGGTAGCAACTTGATGACACATGCCCCCAATCATCAATGGGCCCAGGGTGAAATGCCAGCATTGAAGGAAAGATATAGATGGAGGCAATTTATTGATTTGATTGTCAGTGTGCTAAGAAGAAAAGTGAGTCAGCCTAGTTTTCATTCCTGGATCGTACGATTTTTCAAGGATCAATGGCACAAATTTAAAAGGAAGTGTGATGCCACTTTATTTTTCTATTCAGTGCATTTATGATGAATGAAAGCTTCACGTTTGGGAGAAATAGAGTATAATACAAGAGATTTTCATTAGTTCTAGTCCCATGCAAACAAAGATTTCACATTTTCTGAGCACAAGAGCTTGTTGATCATATTGTGTTTAGCCTAGTACAAATGTGAACTAACTCTGCATCTGTTCGAGAGCAATTGCAAAAGTTTAGAGAAGAACAAGGTTGGAAAATCAAGTAAGTACTCATATTACAACCTCTATAGCATTCTAGTTCCTTTCATTACTATCAAGATGCCTCCTAAGAAAGCATTTTCTGGGCAAGTTAATTATATGGATAGGAATGTCCACGATGATTTGTTAGAATTACTCCTAGAACCCACTACAAAGCCTGCACAAGTTAAAAGGTTAATTTCCTTAAACCCTAGGCTTAAGATTTTTGGTGGCCTATGTGACAAGGGGAACTGGGTTAGGGATGTAAAAACTACGCAAAATGGTCTTGTCTTGTTTAAAAAGTGGTTTTCAGAAAGGAATTTGTTTGCCCCGCATGCTAATGTCTGGAATTTTGATTTGGGAAAGCTAGTAGTTCCAAGTGTTTTCATGGATTATGATTTACTTGAAGCCATTGGAAAGAATTATGACCAAGCTATTAGGGTGGTGAGAAGAATGATGGCGTGCCTCTGATCTCAATTAGTCTTGGAGAAATTAGAGAGGTTTTTCATCTAGAACCATTGTCAGATTACCATGTGCCAATCAATTTGCCAGAATTAGAGAATGAATACAAAGAAAAGAAGGATGTAATTAGGGGAGGTGCATTGAGGGCACACATTGGTACAATAGGAACTCTACCAGTAATTATTGCAACCTCTAGAGAACCTTTTAAGAAGAGTCTTTTCACTTCCCAGGCTGTAGAGATATATAGGACCCTGTGTCGTGTTTTTGGTGAAGATGAGCAAGATTTCATACCCATTGGCCTTATGCATATGATGGTTCAAATTGCTTCTTTCGGTGTAGATGTTATCTTTGATTTTTCCTCCTTTTCGGCTGAAGAAATTCACATTGGTTTAGTTGGAATTACGAAGGGAAAAGTGGAGAAAACTTTTGGCCACTATTCTCTATTAATGCATATGTTTTTGTTCAAGGGGGTGACATATTTTGGTAATGAAATGGAATTGAAAAAAGAGGAGAATGGGGAAGCACTATCAGTCCAGTTGTGGAGCGCAAATATGACCTGGGATGCAAATAATGCTAGTTTTGTCAGATTTGATATGTATTTTGCTTCTAAATTGAGATGCCTCATATTAAGAGACAATCTCAGAATCCCTAAGGTATTAATGGACCTCCTTAGACCTATGGACAAACCCCATAACTTGAAAGTTTCACACAATTGGGGAGATATCATTCCTTACCCTGTTTTTATCATTTTTAGAATCTATGGTTTTAAAGGGAGTCCACATGTCTTGCCTTACCAAGTACATTTGAAGGTAGGAATGGCTGAAGTTTTGTGGCAATTAGGAGGAGTAGAAGAAATGTTTCTATTGAAGAGGCAACTACAGTCAATTTTCCCTACTTGCACAGTGGCCCATCAGTTTGTAATTACAAAAGGGGGTAGGCTCTATTTGCATAAAATTTTGGATCAGTATATGATGGCTGTCTCCCATCCCCATTTTTGTGATTTTGAGGGATTTTTTAATCAGACCTTGAGGAATAGAATTAAGCTGGGATAGGTCAAACATGATTCATATTATCTAGAGGACATTATAAGGAATTAATTCTCATCATAGGAGCAGGAAACTAAAAAAGAAAAATGGAGAGTTTACTCTCGGGTCCTAGAATTCATTCATTGTTTTGATAAGAAATATAGTCCTTTAGATAATGCTAATATAGAGGCTAGCAAAATAAATAAGCTCATGAGTAAATTCCTTTAAATAATGGAAGCTATGAATGAGAAGAAACAATTTTTTATTGATTCTTATCATGATAAGGCCAAAGAAGTCATGAGGAGGTTGGCTTTCACTCCTAATATAGGAGCTGGTCAAATAATTGTACAAAAGAAGCTTGGTTACACTATAATTCAAAATAAAAGGGATCCTATAGATAAGGGTAAGAAAATAATAGGATCCACTAGTACAACCCAAGAGGAGAGACCCAATGAGCCTAGTCCCAAGAGGCAGAAGGTAATGGAAGAAGAGAGGCCTTAAGTTAAGGAATATTCACCCACTCAATCCCCTTTGAGGATTGGAGAAGAACAGCTCACAGGTGAGCAAATTGAGTAGATGGGATCATAGGGAGGCATCTTTATTACTCAAGCAGAATTGGATGAAGGTAACCCTCCAGAACCTCCCCTCCCAAGTTTAGATCTAACTATAGTAGACTATAGAGGCAAGGAATTGGACCCTGTGTTAGAATAGGCAAGTCATCAATTTTTGGTTGATGACAGTTTTGTGAAATCTAGGGCTTTTCAGTAGTTTGCATGGAGGGCAAACATGAATATTTTTGAGGAGCAATGTAAAAGGTTGAAAACAGAGATCCAAAAATGGATGAAGCTTCCATCCAAAAAAAAAAAAAAGAAGAAATGATAAAAGAATTTTGGGATATAAGCCCTGAGGATGGAAGGAAAATGGTGAAGGCATCTAACATTTTATTATTACTGAATTGGGATATTGTTGATGCCTTAGTTTTTAGTTCTATTTTAAATAAACTAACTTTGCAACACCAAAATAAAGGGGACTTTCAAGGCACTGCATTCATTGAAAATCAAGTTGCATTGGTTACTTGGTCATTGAGAAGAGGATCCAGAGCCACATCATCACACCTAGATGAGTCTGGATTGATGGGAAGCATAATTGTGAGAAGAGTTTCTAATACCTCACATGTGCAGGCAACACACTAGAATGTGGATTCTTCCAAGTTTCTTTTAGCCATTGCTAAGAAGGAGGAACATGCTATGATTGAGTTACAAAATAAATATGAAAAAATTCTTGAGGCTTATAATAAGGAGGTAAAAAGGAGAGTTGAGCTTGAAGACAAGCTAATGGGGAAGTCCACTAAGCCAAGAATAACATACCCTTGTCCTCTAGTGGAACCTTTTAAATCCACCCCCCTTGTAGAAATACAAGACACACCTCAAAGGCCAGAATATTACACAGCTGAGGATTTTGAAGAAGAGAAAAACAAGTTATGGGCCTTACATGTAGAGTTAAATATGTAGTATGAGGATAAGCTTAGAAAGGCTCTAATGTATTTAGTAGATAAAATTGAATGCCCCTTATTCTATGATCAGTTGGCAAGAGTAATAAGTATATGGGAAGAACTAAAAACCCATGATGAAACCCTCAAGCCTATTGTTAATAAGTGGGGAAAGAGGGAGAAATAAATCACCCTTTTATGTTATTCAGTTATAAGGTCTTCCCATGAAAATATTGAAAAAATGTATGATGTTGCTAATGACCTGTCAGATTTTGATAATAGGAGAGCTCCTCTGCAATTGAAAATTGTTTCTTATTTGAGCAAGTACAAGAATAAAAAATTTGATATGTTTCCTTGTGCCTTGGATAGAAAGAATAAATTGAAAAGTAAGGATGAATGGAGTAAAGAATTGGATGACCTTTTCTACATAAGGATAAATAAAGTTGTAAATGAAAAGGGGCATGCCTGGTGAGCCATCATGACAGAAGAATTTGTTAAAGTCTAGTTATTTTTTGATTCTTCCAAACAAGAGTTTGTTGGTCTTGAAAAAGAGGCTAACTATATATTAAAGAAGCAAGATGATATCCTGCAATTCAGCTAGCCTGATGATGCACAGTTTAACACCTAGATGGTAGATATTCCTTTGGATGAGCAGTTAGAAGAAGGTGGTTTAGATGATGATGAGGAACAAAAGGGCGAGGTGCAGATCATTGACACATCAACACCATATCTAAAAAAGGAAGAAGGTGAAAAAGTAATATTGCCTGTTCAAGGTGAAAGTAGTGAAAACTCATAGGAAAAAATTGATTTGGAGGCACCACAGAATAACCCTTTATTGGCTAGTTTGTTAGCCATGTATTATGAAGATCTAAAATAGTGAGGGAAAAATCAAAAGTTGATGATTTGTAGCAGTAACAAAAATGAGCCTACCTAAAGAATGTTTGATGTGCTTGGCATTCTGTTGTGCTCATTTTTGTCTCTTGTATGGTGTTTTGTTTCTTGGACACTTGTTAAATCACAATTGCCCTTTGTTTGTTGCAACTCATGTTATATAAATGAGTTTTTCAGGCATTGTGATGGTCCGAAACTTGTTGAATTTTTTCTTTCTTTCAAGAAAAGTATGTTCAATCGGTCCAATAGTATGCAGGTGTTTTGAGTTTGCTTCCAACTGTACTCTTTGATAACATATTTAAATGACAGAAAAAACAATCTATTATGGGCTTTCAATTGGTTTCTATTGGTCATTGTATTAGTCATCTGAAAGGATAATACAAAGGGGTATTTACATTATATTCGTGTCATCAATTTCTATCTCCTTTTTATGGGTTTGTCTACTTTGAAGTCATTTTAAATAAAGTTTAACTTGGCTAAATGCAATCTGGATGGGTTTTATGCTAGTATCACTGTTGCTTTTAATTAAAGGAATTATAGAAATGCTTTAATGAATCAATAGGGTTTATGAGTTTATAGAAAGGATACTTCATAAGAATGGAAATGGGTGATTACAATTGATTAATTCATTTACAAGTTATTTGAATTAGATCTCCCACCAATAGTTAATTCTCTGCCCAATGGATAAGGCACTGGTCTCATAAGTTAGAAGTGAGCAAGGGTGAATTCTGCTACTGCATATCAAATCATTTTTAAAAAATCAGAAAAATTTCATTCCATTTTGCTTAAAGTCACAAATGCTGGTTACCATTCATTTGCATATAGTTTTCTGAGTCTTAGATAGTCACTTATTCATGGAATACTTGTAAACTACAAGAGATTTACAACCAAATCTTCTTATAGGGGATGCATATAGATTTGAGAAACTTTTAGAGGAAATTGGTAAACTATGTATGTGCTTGAGGGTAAAAGATGAGAATCGGAATGAAACTAAGATAATTTCATACCACATTTTTCATTAGAATCATCCCTAGGTATACCTACCTTGGTTTAGTAGAGCCTAAAGAGTAGAAAACTATTTTTGGTTTTGTTAAAGTTGGGTCAAAGTGGTTTATTCATGTAATTGCTACTAGGAATTGGCAAATCCTTAGATTGTGTGAGTATTTTCACTATGATATTGAGCATTTTGTTGTTCAGTAGTTTCAAACACCAACAATCATATTTGGAGGAGATGATAGTGAAAGTGACAAGTTTGCAAAAGAAATGAAGAATGAATTTGAAATGAGTATGATAGGCGAAATGAAATATTTCCTAGGATTATAGATTGTGTAGGATAAGGAAGGAATCTTTATTTCTCAGAAAAAGTATTTGAAAGATCTATTTAAAATATTTGGCTTGGAAACATGTAAACTAGTTGGAACACCAATGATAATTGGACACAAGTTATCTACAAAGGATGAGACACCCACTCTTGAATAAAAGAAATACAAATCTATGATTGGAGGATTGCAATATCTAAATCACACAAAGCTAGATATAGAAAATGTTGTTGGAATTGTTGCAAGATTTCAAGCTAATCCCAGAGAAGCACAATATGTAGTAGTTAAAAGGATATTTAGATATCTAAAGGGAACACTAGAGTTCAAATTGTGGTATGACAAATCTAATGATTCCAATTTATATGCTTATACTAATGTTGATTAGGTAGGCATTATGGATAACAAAAAGAGAACTATTGGTGGAGCATTCTTTCTAAGAGGAAGATTGGTTTCTTGGTTAAGAAAGAAGTAGGATTATATCTCATAGAGTATGATGGGGACACAACCCAAGCATAGAATGGACACAACAAGAAAGGGAAAATTTTATTAACTTTGTGAATAAGCTAATACATTTAGTATAGAGAAAATAGACTTCAAAACATGCCCTATGGACTTACAATAGTATAAATCTAGAGATAATTTCTCCTTTCAGTACCTCCTCTCAAACTCCACTCCGAACTGCCTTTTACAATGCTAGAAATGTTCTTAAATAGACCCCGAAGGGTTAAGGATTATGAGTAAATTCTAGAAAGTTCTAGTTGGCACCCACTGAACAAATAGAAGGCTCTAAAAGTTGTGTTAGAAGTCAACACAAATCTAGAAGAATCCAGAAATGGTAATCAAACTTTCGAGAGGCATAACTTTTAACCGTAGCTTCGATTGACGAACTGTTTACATTTTTAGAAAGCTCTTAAGCACTCTATAGCCCTATGGACCAGCTTCACTCGTCCCCCATTTTTTGGCCCTTTTCAAGGTCATTTAATGCCCCTAACCTGACTTTGAAGCATTCTTAGGAGGTCTCCAAAAACTAAAAAAATTGCAATAACTTTCAAACCGTGGGGCTGTTTGACCTGATTCTTTTTCTAGAATCCTCTAAATTACAATTACATTCATCTGGCCAATTTACACCTTCTAGTTCACCAAAATGATGGATCAATTACATACTCCTATTTTTTTTGGCATTTACACGTATCCCAAGGTGTTGAAATACTCTATCCTAGAACACTAATAGTGGAACTATGAGAGTTGGAACCTTTATTTGACCCAAATGGGTATCCAAAAATGAAAACACATGAAACAAAAATTGAGTCTAAGTACATTTTTTTTGGTTGACACAAGATTGCCCTTATACCTTTGGATGCTCCTGCATCAGAGTATGATAGAGGTAGAATATGTTATAGCAACAAATAATTGTAATCAAATTATTTGGATGAAGCAGATGCTGAAGGATATAAGGATAGAATTTAGTGAACCTTTTGTCATACATTATGACAACACAAGCACAACGAATATGTCTAAGAATCTAGTGTTGCATTCTAAGACTAAGAACATTTCTATCAAATATCACATGTTAAGAGAGAAAGTTGCAGAAAAGGAAATCAAATTGAAGTATGTAAGAACTAAAGAATAGATTGTAGATATTTTTCTTAAGTCTCTTCCCAAAGAGACATTTGAGTATTTGTGAGGTATGTTAGGGGTTATGCCCCTACCTACATCAAAGTAGATGATGCAAGAGTTCATTGGTCTAGTGGTACAGAGAATTATTATTTGTTTGGAGTAAACATAGAGGCTGCTTGTATGGGGGAGTATTTTTTATGGGTAGAGTCATATAGGACTCTTGATAGATGTTGTTTTGAGTAGTGTCTTTGGACACTTGAGCAGGTCACAGGCAATTATTATAGGATGCAATGATAGATGGGTGATAAAACCTTTAAAATTGATCTCAATGGGGGAGAGATTATAACATGGAAAACATTTTTATATAGAGCACATTGAGGTATATAAATGGGGGAGAAGTGTGTGAACATAGAAGCCAATATGTTTGATGAAGAGGATTTGAAAAGAAAGGATAACAATTTTTAATAGTTGTTATTCTTGGAATAAGATGTTTTTTATCTATGTTGCCATCAATGCCAAAGGGGGAAATTGTTGGAAGCATGAATTCTAATGATATTCCTATGGGGGAGTATTGTAGAAACATGATTAGATCATTATCATGATGTTATGTCACATTCATGACTATGTTTGTCATTGATGTCAACATAGCAATTTCCTGTGGTATCTGGCAGAAGAATAGTGGTAAAGATCAAGATGGTATGGATAGATTGTTGAGAGTTTTCACTAGTGAGGTTAAATGGAGATACTACTAAGTATTTAGTATATGAAGATAACCTTGGGTACACAAGATATTAAGTCTAGAAGAAGTTATGCAAGTTTTGGTGAAGACTATTCTAAGATAGAGTTTATAGAAGCATTTTCTATTAAACTTGTTATATCTCTTAGTAGAGTTGTCATTCTGGGAAGCAAGGTTAAAGGCATGTAGAAGACATGTTGGAGATGACATGGCTAAGATCACTCATCATAATATTATATGTGAGGAAAGTTATTCAAGTTACAAGGTGACAGATTAACATTATCACTAAGTAAAATGTGTTCTTAATGAGGTCCTATAATAATTAATTGAGAAAGTGTAACAACAGACTCAAGGGAATTGTTTTATGGACTCAGTATAAAGGAAGAACATTTTCCTTTGTTATGTATTGAAGAATGTAGTAAGCAAGAAGAGTAAAAAGGAGAAGAGAAGATATAATTGTGAAGATAAGTAAAGCATAGCAAAGTTTGAGAAAACTTCATTGCTGAGGTTTTATTTCGTGATCCAAGGTTTGACACTTGGATCTAAGGTTTGTGACTTGGTCTATAGGTCTAATAGTGATTGGTCCAGTTGATAGGATAGAGGAAAGTAGATAAAGAACAATATGGAAAATTATTCTACAAGGAATAGTTGTGAAATCAGTTGGATAGTGAAGTCTAATGGTCTTGCCCTAGAAGTTGTTTGGACAATGGGTTCTTTTAGCCTTCTACAACTCTTAATAGGGTTGGAATCTACTAATAGGGATTCAAAGTATACTAATAGGGACTTTTATATACTGAATGTGTTTATAAAATTCTAATAGGGTCCATCCTCTAGCAAGGAATATATATATCAGTATATCTTTGTGGGCATCATTTGCACCAGGGTTTTTCCTCTGATCAAGGGTTTCCCTAGTTAGCAAATCTAATGTAATTGTATATGTGCATCTTTTTATGGTTTCTGTTTACTTTGGTTACATGGTTAAGATTAATTAAGGTTGATAAATGTTTTGGTTGAATAATTGATTCATTCCCCCCTCTCAGTTATCTTGACAGACTATTATTTCTAAGAAATATATGTTTGATTATATTGGTGACTTGATTGTTCTTCTGATCAGAGCCATGGGCCTTTCTAGAGGGAGCCATTTGGAGACCTCAATGGTCCACTTTATTAAAAATATTAGAATAACCAAGATTCCTATTGATTGTGCCATAATTCTTAGTGACAATCTAGATGAGCAATTGATCTCAGTGAAGAATAACCCTCATTTTTATATGACTTCATATATGGTATATCTCATGGTAGAAAGGACTATCGGTTATCCAAGATTGTATAGAAAGGGAATCATGTAGGTTGCAATCCTTGGCCCTATGTCATGTATCCATAACTAGTAAAAAAGAAGCTCCCAATACAAAGTTTGGAATATAAGGTGGTCAATAATGGTTTCATATTTGCCATCATTTGATTCATTGAAGGAGATTATGCAAAGAGGATGTCAGTAGAAGTTGTAGCATATATAACATTGGTTAGTGCTTGATACATCTAGTTTAAGAACTTCACTTATCTACTGGTAGCTAGTACTCTCTAGTATCCTAAGAAGCTCCTAAGATATCTACTAGATAGGTTTATACTATTGGAGATAGCTCAACAACTTGCTTCTACATATGACAGAGTGAGGAAACAACATAAGAAGATGTAGGTATGGACAATCACTATTGGAGCCTCTGAGATGAAGAAAAAGAAAGATATTGCTACATTAAATTCAAAATGGGATCAATATCCTGTCAAGGATTATTGAGAACCTCACCCATATTCTAACAACATCGGGATGGTACAACACCAAGTGGGGAAGAAATTTGTACTTGAAGAAGCCCTAGAGGACCACAGGATGAATGTGGGAGATGACTATGATGTTTGTATTAGGAACTTTTGTAGGAAGAGTCTACAACTTGTAGAGAAAGTACTAAATATGGAGATTCCTCTCAAAGAATGGGTTAGGAATATCCTTGAGATAATGGACCCTTGTACAATAGGGACAAGATTTATGAAAGGCCCATTACAAATATAAAATTTGAGCATGAATAAAATGATGATATCAATCACCAGGGTTGACATGTAGTCGAGCTAGCCAGAGAATGGATTAGGAATCCTTTCCAAATGGATCCAATTCCTCAAGCCTTACCTCTTCAAGAGATAGCCCGACCAAAGAAAGGAAAAGGAATGAAGGCTATAATACCAACCTACTAAATCATTGGTGAGGCCAAAAATAGTACGAAAATGTGAGTGAGAGGTTGAGTACTTTGACGAACAAAAGGGAAAGGGTAAGAAAAGAAAATGAGCCTCTAGGTCAAGAGAGTGAGTGGTAGAGGCTCAATTAGAACTGACTACTCAGGAAGAAGGAGCTCAAGAAGAGCTAGAATAAGCTCCACAAGAGACATAATAGGTCCAACTAGACTAGGATGAAGTTCCACCACCTCGAGCTATAGTAGAGAATGTTAGAAATGCTGTAGAATAACTAAGAGGGGTTGTGAATCAATTATTCAAGGTCCAACTGTCCTAATATTTTTGTTTTTTACTAAGTATAGTATTCCCAAGTAAAATAACCATGCATCCAAGCTAAACATACATTTTAGCAAGTTACTAAAAAATCAACATGCATGAATAAGACATAAAAGATCAACACATAACACAATGATTTACATGAAAACCCAATTTTGGAAAAACCGCCAGTAAAATGCTACTCAATTCTCACTCTTCTGAAGTGATGCCCTATGAAAGGCCTACCCTATTAAAGGCTAAAAAGCACTGTTAAATGTGACCTAGTTAAAGGATTTAACCACCCTGTTAGAAGTGGGCCTGGTTAAAGGACTTTAGAACATTCACTTGGAATGTCACCCTATTAAAGGATTTACAAATGGTTGTTAAACCAACCTAAGCCCATAGGATTTTACCCTAACTAATACAATTGTTAGAGAATAACAATAAGGGCTTTTGATCTGATACAACTCACAACATAACTTGCAAATTTTAGATCTCAATTTAGCTCACAAATTTTCCTGGCTTTCAGTCTCTACATCTCTTGAAACCTTGTCCTCCTTTCAAGCTTTCTCTCCTTGAGTCTCCATGCCTATAGCGCTAGTTAAATCTCCTTATGGCCACTTATTAAATTAGAGTCTTTGTACTTTGTTCTTCCCTTATGATGCCTTCTCGTTGACACCGCAACCAACCACTCAAAAACTCTTGCTTCTTGACCTGTAACTCCTTAAATAGAAGTTTTGGAGTACTTTTCCTGCTCTAATATTTCTACGATTAATTTTAGTTTGAATGGATTAGGTAAGATACAATGTACCTACCCCTTATCTTGTTTCTTCTAGAAACACATGAAGAATCCTCATGTATTCACCCAAAAATGGTTTATCTAAAATTCTATGCCACTAGCTCATCATTCTTATCTTCCATCTAGTTCAAAAACTTCAAGGTAACAAACTTGGCAGCTTAGATATGATGAATCTTTGACTTTTCAAATAATGCAGTAGCTTGGCATTATTTAAATTCTAATGCTCGACACACATTGTGTTACTCAGCACCTACTATATTTTACTGATGCTTGACACCTGAACTTGCTCGGCTCCTTTTGTTTCACTTGGCACAAACTAAATTTTGCATTTTCTTAACACTTACTGATAATCTGCTCAACATGAACTAGCTTGCTTGACACCCATTGATGAACCTAGTCAATCTTTGTAGACAAATTTGTTACAACTTATTCTTCTAGAGTTTCTAAGTGTAGCCAACCTCTGTATCTTCAAGTATATTATCAATACATAATTTTATCATTTTCTTAATTGATCCTTGTACTTCATTACAAAACCATAACTCAACCTTTCCCTTAGGTGCTTTTATTACATCTTATTGATTAAATCCTCTTCATCAATCAACTAAGTGATAGTACTTGGATCTTATAAGCAATTGTCATTCCAACAAATAGCAGGTTTGACATTAGTGACAAAATAATGATTGAAAACATTCTTTATCAACAATCTCCCTCTTTGCAAAAATCTTCCTTTTTTAATAATGATCTTTTCAATCAAATTTCAATAGAGGAAGCCTCCCCATTGGTTTTTAAAATATTCCATATAGAGGAACAATGGTAGATGTGAAGAGGAGGATATTAAATAAGAAGAGCACTCCCTCACCACATGTGCAAAAAATTATCATTGAGGTAGAAGATGAGGAGGAATGATAACAAATTGAGTTTGTCCCTTTAAATAAATGGACTCACTTAGCTACTACAAATGAAGAAGAGAGGTGAAGAATCTCAACTTGAACACCTCCATCTATCCCTAGGGATCCCATTTAGGTTGATATCTTCAAAGATGAGAAACATAAATGAATTACAAAAATAGAGGGCAAGGGAGAAGACATTTTTGACCTCTTAGATTTTGATTTTATTCCTATAGGTACAGAGATGGTAGGGGAGAAAATAAGGGACACACTCAAGAATGAGTGATTAGTATAGGATTGGATTCAATTACCTCCTCTACCTCAAGGACCTCTTAGCATTCCTCTTCCACTAGCATAGGACACAAAAATGGTAGTAGATCAAGTATTAGTGGCACCATCTCCTCTGACAATTAAAGAACTAGAAAGTCAAAATGTAGAGGAAGGAGAATATATGTACTTGCATGCCGATGAAGTATGTGGGGAAGGAAATATAGTCAAAGAAAGGCAACAAGTTCCTTTGGATATAGAGGCTAGGTTCTTAGCACAACATGACACAAAAGATCTCTCTGAAGATCTTCCTTGGCACTAGAAGACTCTAAAAAGAAGTAATAAGGGAAAGGATCCTATAGTAGTACTAACTTCTTTAGCACAATACATTTCACTAATGGGGAAAACACCATCATGGTTGAAGAAGGACGTTATGTTTAGAAAAAAGAGGCAGATGGAACTAACAGAAGAGGAGGGAATGATAGAATTAATAAAGGTGATCCAAAAACCTAAGCCACCTAAGGGTGATGCTAGAACACTTTCCTTCATAATGAAGAATCAAGATCATGAACTTTTGGTACACATCACCATTCCACCTCCTCATGTTGACACCAACTAATTGACTCCGAAGGACTATCATATGAAGGAAATTTTATTGGGAAAGCCCACAGTGTATAGGAAAAAGTTCTTGATTACTATGAGCCTCAAACAAGTATTTTCACACTTGGATAAGGATTAGTCAGAGCTTATAATTTTATAGAAATAAAATCAGCTACTAATGGGGTACCTAAATGAGGTAGTAGGGATGATAGACCTGACTAATCTTGAGATTTCTCATGGAGCTTAATTGGAAAGGAAGCAAGCATGACCACAAATACACATGTAAAAAATAGTGTCATAGTTTTAAAAAAAGGGGAGTGACAATAATAAAAGGTAATTTGAACCTGTTGCATAACATCTAGACTAATGCCAAAAAATTAGTTACTATTATAAACAATTATTTTGGGTTAATGGATGAAGTATGTACTTGGGCCAATGATTTACAAGCACTAAAATCTATAAAAGGGAAAAGGTACCAGATGCTAATGGAGATATACTTAGTATAGGAGTTAAATAAATTAGATGATTGGATAGGAAATATATCTTTGGGGAATAAAGTCATGTAGGGGTTACATGAAGGTATTCAATAGATTAAGAATAAGGCTCAAGAGAATTTTTTGCAAGTGGATAAATACAAAAATGTATCTAGCCTTGAGATTTTTGAAGATGAGCCAAAGAACAAGATTTCCTTAGTGCAAATAGTAGTTTAGAAATTTATGGATACATTTGAAAATGCTTCATTGGAAAATGATGTAAAACAAGCATTCAAATCTAAAGAAGCATTGTTAGAACTAGATTATAAGCTTGAGGATTTCAAGATACAAGAATAGAGGTGAGAAACTACTAGCAAGTACTTAGAAATAAGTATGATTCATTATATTACTGAAGGCTAGCAAAGTGGCCAAAATAATAGATAAATTCAAAAGAGAACATCTAGACATTATTCTAGTATAAAGGGGAAGAAAACCCAGATGCTAGAATTCAATTTTTGACACTTAGAAGATTCTTTGGATTTTTGGGTCTTGCCACCAAAGTGCACTTTTTGAAGGTGCACTTCATTGAGGTGTGCTTCACAAGGTGCGCTTCACCAAGATGCACTTTTTTAGAAGTGCATCAACAATTTTGAAGAAATAGTGTGCCAACAATTAACTACTAGTTGTTATTTTAGAGTATTACATGCATCAACAACACATTTTAATGATAGTTTAACTCCTAGAGAAACCTAGAGAAGGACAAGATTCCATTTTTAGAGCTCTCAGTGACTCCTAGATCATCTCATGGTTTCTATCTTCTTATATTCTCATTCTTTGATTCTTTTATGTCATGTAAAGGCTCATCCACCCATTAATTAATATAAACAAGGGTGAAGACCTACTTAGCACCTTTTAGAGAGTCAGTTTGTATGTAAATAGCTTTATTTGATTAGTTTTTTAGCATGAGTTACATTGAAAGAAATCTTACTCATAACACAAAGGGAGGAGAGGATTTGATTAGTTTAATATGTACTCCAAGCCATTATTTTGATGCAATAATATATGCTATTGGTATTCTCATTCTAATGAAGTAAATCTTGCCGGAGTGTATTATCTTTTTGAATGCATGTTCATAAATAATAATGGAGCTAATAGTTTTATTACATTGTTTTAATTGTGTAATCTTTTAATTCTTGTGTTTTCCTTATGCTAACAAATTTCATTATTGTGACAAATTAGAGAAAGGATCATCTTTGTTATTACATAGAGTTTTTTCTTGTGTGAGTGCACTTTTTGTGGCCTTGCAATTTTATGAAATGTGAAGCATCTTTCAATTTTCATTAAAGTACCCATCGACGATTGCATCAATGGAGTTGAGGAAGCATTGCCCCTAATTTCATTAGTTTCCTACTAGATCCTTTCAATGATTTAATTTACAGACCTATTGTTACTTTGGCTTATGTCTGTTAGGAATTTCCCTTTCATTAAATTTCTTTAATATCTCGTTGCTCTATCTTTGTTATTTTCTTTCAAACACTTGGTTAAAATAGGAATTCATATAGTTACATTGGTAGAAATTGCATTAATTATAAAACAAAAAATACAAAAACATATATTTCTTTGTGGTTACATTCAACAAAGTTGTGCAAATTGGTGGGTACCAACAAAGGCCTCCTTGTGAACATACACATTTATCTTCAATTGAGTTACCCAATAGGTTGGAAAATAGCCATCTAAAACCTTGGATTTGGTCATTGATCATCTTTTCAAGAGAGAGATTCGAAAGGATTTATGTCATTAAGCATCATGCAAAATGGCCACTCAACATACCTTATTTTAGAGGACATGTAATGAAGATTGCCATAAAAAAGGAGCTTTTTTTAGTATAGGAAAACCAAATTCTAATATTTTTTGTGTTATTGAAGTTAAATCAAACTAAATTTATATATTTTATTAAGATAATATTTTGAAAATTTTAGTCCAATGTCAATCAAGTTTGCTAGAAAGTTTGCATACCATTTTTTACCATGAATAATCAAGTTTTATATATTTAGTTTACTCGAGCACCAAACTAAGTCATTACAATAGTGCACTGAGAAACAATAGAGAGCCTCCAAGAAACAACCTCACGCATTAACCAAACCATAGACAAAACTACTAGAGCAGAATGTTGAGTTCCAATCAAGCAATGATAATGCTAGAGATCACAGAGTTAAACCCGTCTTAGAAAAGTATGTGAGAATAAATCATTCAAAAGATAAAATAATTGGAGACAAGAGTGTTGGAATCATGATAAGAAGGAAGGTGAAGGAAAATACATGTTTGATTGTTGAATTAGAGATGAGAACTATGAAATTTTTACCTGATAATGATGATTGGACTAATGCCATGAATAAAATATAGATCAAATTGAGAAGAAAAATACATGGGCATTAGTACTTATACCCAAAGACAAAAATGTGATTGGAACCAAGTGAATATTTAGGAACAAATTGAATGAGAAATGAGAATTTATGGGGAACAAAATTAGACTTTTTTGTAAAGGTTATGCCCAAGAAGAAGGAATTTATTATGGAGAGACCTTTATGCTTGTAGCTAGATTGGAAGGAGTCAAAACATTGTTTCCTTATGCTACTTACAAGAGAATTATAGTCTATCAAATGGATGTTACGTTTGCATTTGTAAATGAAATATTGGAAGAAGAGGTCTAAATTGAACAACCTGAAGGATTTATGAAGCCAAATTATAAGCACCTTGTATGTAAACTAAAAAAAGAAATTTATGGATTGAAGCAAGCACCAAGAGCAGGATATAAAATATTGCATTCATATTTGATCAAGATTGGATTTTTTAGAATAAGTGATAACAATAACATGTGCTTGAGAAGTGAAGATGGAAATAAGGTCATAATAGTTGATATATCTATTAAATATTTAGTGGTAATAATTTGTTATGCAAATCATTTTTTGATTAGACGAGAAAAGAATTTGAGATATCTATGTTTGGTGAGATCAAATCTTTCATTGGTTTAAAAGTTCATCGATCAAAAGTTGGTGTATATGTAACCCAATTTAAGTACATAAAGAAGATATTGAAGACATTTAGCATATATTGATGAGTCAAGCATAATTGGAACCCCCATGGTCAATAGAAGCAAATTATCTAAGGAAGACAACACTACTCAACTGAATGAGACACAATATAGAACAATGATTGACAAGTTATAATATATTGAACACAAAAGACCTGATATTGCATACACAATTGAAACATTTGCAATATTTTCATCTATTTCTAAGGAGACACATATGACTACAATTAAGAGGATATTTAGATACTTAAAAGGAACAAAAGACTATGGACTGTGGTATAAGAAAGAAGGTGATTTTGAGCTTAGATTTTATACTAATGCGATTGGGTATGAAATATTGATGATAGAAAGATAACTAGTGGTGGAGATTTTTTTTTAGGAGAAAGGTTGATCACATGGTTGAGGAAGAAATAAAGTCTTATTTCACAATCTACAATTGAATATAAGTATGTTATTGTTGCCATTAATTATTCAAATATTGTATGGGTCAAGAAACTATTGCAAGGTATGCAATAAAAAGTCAGTGAACTTGTTACTATCTATTGTGATAACACAAGTGCTATCAACATATCAAGGAATCTTGTGATGCACATAAAAATCAAGCATTTATCTATCAAGTATCACTACTTGATAGTGTTAGAAATGTTTAGAATAACTAAGAGGAGAGGGGGTGAATCAATTACTCAAGGTCAATATATACCACTTGAACAATTAAATAATAAACACTCCACTATTTTGCCTATCTTATTGTTGCTCGGGCTATACTATAAAACTATTATGAACATAACTTACATTGTATAATGAAAACATTATCAAATGTAAACATACATAAAGCATATATCATAGTTTTGGCACTAGGATTTTAGGTGGAAACTCAATTTTGGAATTTGCATATTGAATTGTTCATTCAATTTGAGTGATGGGAGCATCATCATCCACTTAGATGAATGCAATGTAGTGTTTAGGTTCTTTATTACATGAAGTATCACCTCTTTCTACATACTCATGAAATCTCACATTTGCACTTTCCACAACTTTGTTAGTGTTAGAATTTAAAAACCTATAAGCTTTTCTTTTAGTGGAATAACCTAGGAATATGCCTTAATCACTTTTTGCATCAAGCTTTTTATTCCTATTTGTTATAATTCTTTAGAATAACTGAGAGGGTGGGGGGTGAATCAGTTATCCAAGGTCCAAATGCCCTAATAATACTTTTTCTACAAATCCTTAATGGCACATAACTGAAATTATCATGCATGCAATTGAACATTAAACAACTATGAAAAGTAAACATGCATCAAACCATAACACTAAGAATTTGATAACCCAGAAACCCTCCAAGAATAAGAAGGTAAAACTAGAGTGGGGATTATACCCACAAAATAACTATGCAATTGATTTTAACCACTTCTGATGGTTTGCCCTACTAAAGGCCTACCCTGTTAAAGGCTACAACAAATTGTTAAATGTGACCTTGTTAGAGAATTTCACCATACTGTTAGGAATGAGCCTGGTTAAAGGACTTTGGAATATTCACTTGGAATGTCACCTTGTTAAAGGATTTACACCATGGCTATTAAACCAACCTAATTCCATAGGTTTTATTCTAACTGTTACAATTGCTAGAGAGTAACAATAATGGATTTTGATCTAATACAACTTACAACATATCTTGCAGATTACAGATCACACTTCAGTTCAATCCTTTGCTTGGCTTTAATCACTTCAGCTCTATAAGCTTGTCATCTCAAGCTTCATCACCTTGAGTCTTTTTACTCATCATACTAATGCAATCATATCTATGGTCACCTATCAAAGTAGAGTATCTATGCTCTCTTCTACCTTAGCCCCTTCTTCAACACTTCATGCTTTCATGCTTGACCCTCTCTACTTTGCTTCATGACCTTATGACTCCTTAAATAGAAATCTAGAATACCTTTCCCGCTTGATTCTCCCTCTCCAACTTTAAGGTTTCAATAGATTAGGTAAGATACAATGTATCTATCCCATATCTTGCTCTTATTTAGAAACTTTGTCTATAATCCAATTTTATTTGCCAAAAACATTTTACATAGTGTTTTGTGCCACCAGCTCATCATTCTTATCTTCTATCTGATTCATAGAATTCTAGATAACAACCATGTCAGCTTAGATCTGGAAAATCTTCAATTTTCAAAATAATGCAGCAAAATGACATTATTGGTTTACTGATGCTCAGCACCTGAAGAAATTCTATGAAACTTAGCTCTTGCAATTCACTCGGCACTTTAATATTACTCGACACTTATATCCTGCTCGGCACTTGAAAACTTACTCGACACCTATTATCTTTTCTGCTACTTGGCACCTAAAGACTGCTCGACACCTGAAGACTGCTTGACACCTAAAGACTACTCGACACACACTAAGTTTAACTTTTCTTAGCTTCAACTGAGAATCTATTCGGCACTAACTAGCTTTCTTGGATCTCTCTAATGAACTTAGTTAAGCTTTACAAATGACTTAGCTAAACCTTACATCTTTGATGTGTTTTAGTGTGCCCATTCTCTGTGTCTGATATCAATGCACTATTTCATCAATGGCTTAGTTGATCCTTATACTTCATTACATAATCATAACTTCAACCTTTCTCTAGGTACTCTAGTTACATCTTATTGATTGCCACCTCCTTGTCAATCAACCAACTTATAGTATTTGGATCACTAAAGCAATTATCATTCCTGCAAGTAGCAAGTTTGACATCAATGTCAAAAAAATGATTGAAAATATTCTTTTACCAGTTCCATTATACTCTTCATTCATGATCTTTTCAATCATTTCCAACACTATTATCTTTCAGTATATAGAATCTACTACCAAATATTTTGAAATATTTAACATTAGGAGCATAATCATAACATATGTCAAATTTTTGGAGCATTTGTACCTTTCTTGACTTGTACTCTATTTAGGGTATAAACAACAATACTAACTACTTGTATCCAATATTTTTATGATACATTCTTCTCCATCATTAATATTCTTGCATAGTCCATTATTGATTTGTTTCCCCTTTCAGCTATTCCATTAAGAGGAGGGGTCCTTGGTCCTGACATCTATCCTTTGATTCCTCTATCATTGTAGAATGTATTGAACTCATGTGAAATGAATTCACTACCTCTGTCAGATCATAAACACTTCAAACTCTTCCCTGTTTCTTTTACAACTATGGCTAAAAACCACTTAAATAATTGAAAAGCATCATATTTAGCTTTAAGAAACATCACATACATCATTCTAGATTATTCATCCATAAATAAAATTAAAATTAATCTCCATAGTAACTTTGAATACCAATGGGTCCACATAGGTCAATATGAACCAATTCTAAAATATCATTAGTAGTATATGTTTTTCTCTTAAAACTAGACTTAGTCATCTTTCCCAATTGACAATTTTTACACATAGTATTGTTAGGCTTCTTTAGTTTACGAAACCCTCTTCCTTCCTTCATCTTACTGATATTCACCAAATTTTCAAAGTTAATATGACATAATCTTTTGTGCCATAACCAAACATCTTCTTCTTGTGCAAACAAACATGTCTCATTTGATAGGTCTAGATAGAATAATTTGCCTCTTGTCTTCTCACTACTTCTAATTAGATTACCATCACCATCATGTATCTTGGCCTCTCTATTATGAAATTTAACTCTATAACCTGATTTTTTCAAATGTAAAGTACTCAACAAATTTTAGTTAAATCCTCCAACCCAATAAACATTGTCACATGTTATCTTGTTAGTCAGTTAAATAGTACATTTACCTATTATAACACATGGGATATCATTACCAAATTTAACACATCCACCATTGTATGGACCAATATCTTCAAATTTATCTTTATCACTAGTCATATGATTGGAACATCCACTATCAATTATCCATCTATCACTTTCATCAGAATCTTCTTTCATAGCAACATAGATAACTTCATCATCATTACTCTTAGATTCATTATCAATCTTTTCTTTAGCAATATAACAATATTTCTTACCTTTTTCATCCTTTCTTCTCTTGTAGTCTTTTTCATCTCTTCTTTCTTTGTACTTTCTTTCCTTCCTTTCATCCTTATCATATCTATTAGGACATCTAGCTACAATATGACAAACTTTGTTGCATGAAAAAAAAAAGGTAATATACCTCTGTATTTATCTCTTCCTATTCCAAACCTTTTTGCAACAAGGGCTTCAATTTCATCAATCTCATCATCAGAACTATCACTTTAACTCTTCACATATTTTCCTATCTTCTCACTAAGAACTAGTTGTGACTTGAAAGTAGATTCAATAGTAGTAGGTGTGTACTTATCAAAGTTAGACATCTCAAAAGTAGTAAGTCTACCAATTTCACCGTCTAAGGTCAAATTGTTACCTAGTGTGCATTTTAGTTCTTGGATTGCAGAGAATCTAATGACATAGATTGGGAGTAAAGTCCTCAATACCTTACTTATCATTGTTTCATCTTTGATTTCTCCATTTGCACCTTGAATTAGAGCATTAAAAACCTCTTTAACTCTTGTATAGTATTGTACAATGTTCTCACATTCCATCATTCTCATGTCATCAAATTTATCTCTTGGGAATTTTGATTTTTCTCTTAGAACATTGTCATCACCTCCATATATGCTCTTAAATATGTCCCACATCTTATTTACATTGTTAGAGTCTTTTAGGTCATCAAAATTGGCATAGCTTAGGGCTGAGACAATCTCCAATATTGCTTAGTTTTATTCTTGCTTATGTTTCAGTTGTTGCTACACCCTTAATATTGGTGTATACAGGGTTATGAATACTCAAATTGTGGCTATACTAATCCTTAATTAAGTCATGTTATCATTATATTATTATTATTTAGGTAATTAGGTTATCCTAGGTGTCATGTAAGGTTGTATCTATTCAACCTAAGCATAATTAGGTATGTATAGGAGGTCGTGAGTCTTATTTCAACACCATATTGTGAAGTGTGTTCTCATTGGAGATATTTGGAGGTTTCCCCCTCAAAGTGGCCAATTACTCTTAGTTATTATCAACTATTTATATAATATTTCATATTATTTCTTCTATTATGCAATTTATTTCAGTACAAGTGGTATCAGAGCATGATCTTGACACCATAGAGGCAAGGATTTTTCTCAATATTGGGGCAATTTTGGGAAGAGCATAACTTTCAGATTTTAGCTTATTTTTCAAAGATTTTTAAATGTTTTTTGAAGATCATATTAAATAAGATATAGTACAAAATTTAGAGGAATTGGAGCAAATTTGAGAAAATTATTGTAAAATTACTATTTCTACACAATTTATTGAGATCTTCGTATCTCTCACATCTTGCCAAATTGGAGTATAACGTATTGGGTTTTTTAGAGAAGCCTAAATTTCAAGGCTTGGAGAAGCCAAAAAAAAAAGCAAGATATTGCAAAATTAGGAAAATTCTCTCTCAAGGAAGCAAATTTGCTAATTTTTTTGGTACTTTTTCCATGTAAGGGTATCTTGGCCCTAGTAAGTTACAGTAAAAAATAAATAAATAAATTAGAGAATTTACATTTCATTTGTATGATTTATTTCAAAAATATTGGTTTCCATCATGATGGGGCCTTCAACAAGAGGCAAAAAGAATGCTACCACACTAGAGAAATTCTTTGATCAAGATTGGGAAGCAATAGAGGAAAATAATCCCAATGAAGAACTTAGTAAGTTCAAGGAAGAGGTTTAGAGGGATATGTATGACCTACGAGGAGATATATTAGATATACGAAGCATATTAACCACCTATATGAATGAAACAAGGAAGGACCTCTCAAGAAATCAAGGTGAAACCTTTAAGTTGACTAATAATGACACAAATTTTATTAATCCTATAGGATCTAGGAATTTTTTTTCCAAAGGTGGATATGAAAAATTTTGATGGAAAGGATCCCCTAACATGGATAAATCAAATGCATAATTTTTTTGAAGTACATCAAATCCCATATGGAGAAAAGGTCACAATGGCTCCCTTATGTCTAAAACCAGATCAATTCATTTGGTATTGTACTGATATGTTTCTGGATTCGATTGTGTGAATATTTTTGCCATCAACGTTTCGAATCACACTACGTGATCCATCATCAGGATGAAGAGCAAGAGATGAAAAACAATATCATTTGGTATTGTTGGCTTTTTACTCATAGGAGGAAAAAGGGTCTCACTATATCATGGTCAATTTTTATAGAAGAAATCCAAGCACAATATATCAATAGTGTGACAAAAAAATTCTTTAGCCAACTTGCTATGCTTCAACAAACATGATTAGTAAAGGATTATATTCAAAAATTCTAAAATCTATCCTTAAGAGTGGATATAATTATACAAGAGAACTTAAATGATTTATTCTTGGGTGGTATTAAGGATCACATTCAACATGAGGTATGCATGTTTTGTCCTAGCTCAGTAAATGAATCTTTTATATTGGCACATAGGGGAGAGGAGAAGTTCTTAACTCCTAGAAAGAAAGGGGCTAATGTGACAAGAGAAAAAGGATATTAAACACCTTCTCTTCCTCAACCTACTAGGTTGAATCCACAATAAATTGAGGAGAAAATAGAAAAGGGTTGTGTTTTGATTGTGATAGAAAATGTAGTTGAGGACATAAATGTAGTGAAAAGAAATTGTTCTATATTGAAGGTCCAAGTGAGGAAGAAGAGGATGAGCTCATATCAGAGGAGGATAGGGAGTTAGGTGATGAATCACTTGATCCTCAACCAATCATTTCTTTTCATGCACTTGTAGGTTTCAGTGCACCACAAACTCTCAAGGTAGTGGGTTTCTTAAAGAAATAGAAGGTAATAGTGTTGATTGACTCAGGTAGTACTCATAATTTCATCAACAAACAGTTGGAAACTATTCTAAATTGTTTTATACATCTAGTCCCAAAGTTTTAGGTTTTGATTGTAGATGGGGGCATAGTTAGTTGTTTAGGGAAGTGTCATAGCATCAAATTATCCATGGGAGATTATCAACTTGATACCCTAATGTATGTGATATCCATGGGTGCAATTGATATTTTTTTGGGAGTACAATGTCTTACTACATTGGGAACAATTGAGATGAACTTCCAATAACTATTCATGTGATTTCAATCAAAAGGAAAGGTAGTGGAGCTAGGGGGATTAAAGGAAAAATTCCCATAGATGGTAAGCTCTCATCAAATGCAAAAGTTTCTTAAGAAAGGTGTGGATGGATTTGTGGCCTAGCTATGTTCATTAGAAGCCTCTCAATCTAATGCTCTTACTCATCAAGATTTAAGAGCAATAATTGATCATCACTCAATGATTCTTTGAGATATGCCTAAAGGACTTCCTCCTAAGAGGGATCATGACCATGCCATACTTCTAGGGAGCTAGCCACCAAACATCAAGCCTTATAGGTACCCACACATTAAAAAAAAGTCAGATTAAAAAAGTTGTTAAGGAAATGCTAGAGGCAAGAATTATCAGGCATAGCCAAAGTGCTTATTCCTCACCTGTTGTGATGGTGTGTAAGAAGTATGAAACTTGGCACATGTGGCCAAATTATAAAGTTCTCAATAAGTACACCATTAAAGATAAGTTTCCTATTCTAGCCATCGATGATATTCTAGATGAATTAAATAGAGCTATGTATTTTAACATGTTAGATCTTAGATTGGGTTATCACCAAATTCTGAAAAAGGAAGAAGATATTTTTAAGACAACATTTCAAACAGATGAGGGTCATAATGAATTTTTGGTGATGTCATTTGGTCTTACCAATGCACCATCTACATTCCAAAGTTTGATGAATTCCATTTTTAAGAAGTTCTTGAGAACATTTGTGTTAGTTTTTTTTGATGATATATTAATTTATAGCAAGACTTGAACATTTGCAACATGCAGATTAAGCATTACAATTACTTGAAGATCATCAACTCTATGCTAAGCCATCCAAGTGTGCTTTTGGTCTTAAGGAGGTAGAGTATTTGGGTCACATAGTTTCACATGAAGGAGTAAAGGTAGAACCTAACCAAATTAAGGCTATCATGGAATGACCTATTCCAAAAAACATTAAGAAGCTAAGGGGTTTCTTGGGATTGATAGGATACTATAGAAGATTTATGAAGAATTATGGTTGTATAATAGGACCCCTTATCACTCTACTGAAGAAGGATTATTTTCGTTGGAATGAATATGCTAATGTATCATTTGAGCAATTGAAGAAGGCTATGTGCACAACTCCAGTGCTTGCCACTCCATACTTCACCAAGGAATTCATTATGGAATGTGATGCTTCTTGAAATGGAATAGGAGTAGTGTTGGTAAACAGATCATCCTTCTTCTTTTCCTCTTTTTATGTGCCCAAACTTATAACGAAGAAAAACTTTACACAACAATTGGGAAACCATTTCTAAGAATATCTAGTTTCCCTCTGAATTGAGGTACAAATCCCTATGTAAATGATATTCAATGAATTATGTTTTATCTCTAATTCCTACTGTGGGGTATGTTCTTAACCAGAGAATAGCAAAGGAAAAGCCAAGCTAATCCTATCCAAGACTAACTCAGGCAGATTTAGATTCTAATCCTATCCAATTTTAGGAACTCACACATCCTATGACTTGCCAACATTGGTGATGCAAGAATTCTATTTGTTATGCAAATGAAATGACATGAGATGAAAAATGAAGATTGAACATTCAAACCTTTGCAATAGGATCAGTTGATAGTACTCTGATTTATCTCCTAATCACCATTTGACCAAGAATATAAGAAAGTGCTCAAAACTGATCATAACAATACTCCGATTGAAAGTAATCAGAAAAGTGTTGCCCAAATACTCTGATTCATAAAAAAACCTTTCCTTGTTTTAAACACACAAATACAATACTCTGATTATATTTGCTTGTAGACTATAACCAAACCTATTACAAAAATTGAACATTAATCTCAATACATGAATGAAATTAAAGAAATTAAATGTGCTCGGTTGTGATACTATGGCTATGACATGTCCAATATCTCATTCTATCTGTTGGGATATTGTATTCTTTATAAATGATTAGCATAATATTGTATTAATCATATGAGAAAATCCCATCAGATCCCCCATATAGGCCTAGAGATCACAGCTTCACAATCATCCTTTATCAGAGAAGATCATCAATGAGAACATGATATCCTTGCCGGGCTAGTAGCTATCACCTACCCAACATGAAAACACTTGAACCAACGCACCCAACTTATGAATGAGAGGGCAAGAAAGAGGGAAACTTGACAAGGATGGCCTACCTATGAAGGACTTAGACCTAGAAACAAAATTGACTAGACTGACTTGATATGAACAATATTGCCAAAAAAAAATGGGTGACTTAAAGTTAGGCAACAACTAGCTCCGACTAGGGAATATGTACTGCAAGGTGCATAGAGAATCCAACATCTCTGGTTAAGAAAGTGCCTTAAGCATTGGGTTATAGAGTCTAGAAAAAAGATCAATGAGAAAGTTCATATAGGGAGGGTAGAGGGGAGCAGGGAAAACTAAAACAAAGCGAGAGAAAACAACCACAACAGACTAAGCAAGAAGAAGCTACACTAGACATGCCAAAATTGGAAAGAAAACTTATTTAGAAAAGGTGAGGAGACCTCACTAGTAGGACCAAAAGCAAGGAAAGATTCAAATGTGGCCATTCACGGGAAGAGAAAAATATGAACCTCTTCTAAATAGAGGAAGATACTCCATCAATCTGAAACAACATTGGTAACCTCTAGCCACTCCTTCACTATTGAACTTAAGTCCCAAAGCTATCTGCAACATGATGACCCACAAGACCTTTCTAAATAGCCATGCTTCATTATAGATCTCTGATTCATTTATGTTTCCATGTACATCCTTTCTTTCATACTCAAAATTTTGTGATGGAAAGGAATATTCAACATATTCTAGATGAGTTACTAGAATAGAATTTGTTTCATCTTTTTTAGCGTTATCATTTCTATTTGTTCCATCATCCTCCTTAGTAGAGATATCATCTTTCAAATCAGGATTAGCAAAACCAGAATATTGAAAATATTTGAGGAAAGAAATATCATCATACCTTTTGCAAGTACTGTCAAGAACAACTTCTGATTTCAAATCAGAGCTGAAAAATGTATCCGCATTTTCCACATGCTCTGACTTCTTTTGTGAAGGATAAAGACAATCATCAAATTTAGTAAATGTTCTTGGAAAATAGTCACATATATTTAATTTATTGCCAACAAAATGATCAAGAATACTAGCATCAAAACAATTGCAAGCATCATTAACTTCAGATTTCAAGCCTGGGCCAAAATTGAATGGTTCTTTATTACCCATAGACTCTATCAGAACTGAAACATCGTCTTCATATCTAGCATTTGTTAAATCTGAAAAATGTTCCTCTGAATTCAAAACTTTAATATTTGAATTAACTATAGAAGATCCATATGTTTCTGATACCATGAATTGATCATTCTTTATTTTAAGATTATGAATATCTTCATCTACTTCTTTATCTTCTACATGACATTTTAAAACTTCACCAGTCATTGAAATATTTTCCTCTTCAACATCTACATTCTCAGATTTAATAGGATGACCACTAAAACATAATGTAGCTAGTTCATTAGTTTCAGGAAGATAACAATTGGAAGCATAATCCTCATCTATTTTTCTTTCAATTTTACTTGTAATCTCTTCAACCGTATTTTCAGACTTGGCAAAACATTCATCAAGAGGATTAGTCATTGCATTTTCTTCAAGACAAATGGATTGCAAAATAGGCTCATCATCAACTTTTGCAATTTAAAAATCAATTTTTCCAAAGTCTTCCATGAAATTCAAATTTTCATGATCTAGAGATACATTAACTATTTGATCATCTTCATGCAATAGTTTATTTTTGTCTTCTTCAAATCTGAAACTTTTTAAATTAGAAGTAAATGAAGGTATGAAAGAACAATCTTTTTCTACTGTCCTTACCAATTCTTTATCACTATAGGAGATGCCTTCATCTGCTGAAATTTGTACTTCTATAACCTTTGGATCCAAGTCTGATTCATATTCTAAAAATAAATTTCCAAAGTACATAGGTTTATTACTACATTCACTAGCTTGCTCTGAAAAACTTCTTTGATATGAATTGTTGGAGCTTGAGAGTTGTCCTTTCAAGGCAAGTAATTCATTAGACAATTTCTGAATCAAGTCTTCCTATGAGGTTGATTCATTGATGCTGGCTTCATTATGAATTTCATGATTCCATATACCTGCAGCGATCATGTCATCTTCCAATTCTACAACAATTCTTTGAGCTACCTCCAAATCTACAGGTTTGGATCTTCTCAATTTGAAGCCTATGTCTGGAGGCATAGCATTGATAAAGAAAGTTTTCAAATTATGTGCAGCAGGTCTATTTGCTGCTGGAATTCTATGAATGATCTTATTGAAGTCAGAAAAAAAATCTCTCATACTTATAGAAGATAACTTCTTTGCTGATGCTAGTTGAGTCATCAAATCATATTCATCTTCAACAATCTTGAAATGATCTTCAAATGCTACTCTCATAGTATCCTAATTTGTGATGGATCCATCTACCAAATGATAAAACTAGTCCCCAGCTACCTCAATAAGAGTCTCAACAAATAATTGGACTGCAACATCTTCATGATTAATTCCCAAAATATTCATAGCTGTGAAGAATTTTCTTATGTGTTCATTGGTATTAATCCTTCCATCTCTTGAGAACTTGGGTATATGCTTTCTAGAACTGGAAGGAAGAGGACGATAGGATCAAAAATTAAGTGGACTAGTAGCAACTGCCCAAGGTGCA
The DNA here is from genome assembly GCA_028749045.1 of Cupressus sempervirens. Taxonomy (NCBI): domain Eukaryota; kingdom Viridiplantae; phylum Streptophyta; class Pinopsida; order Cupressales; family Cupressaceae; genus Cupressus; species Cupressus sempervirens. The sequence continues at coordinate 68,449,888 of CM053783.1, forward strand.
GCCATGTCTTATTGCAATAAAGTGATAGAAATCTGAATCAAGTTTATGGAAAGATAATGATGTTACCTTGATCGGTAAGTTCTCCAAAAATTTGTTCTAATAGGCATGGTCTTTTTTACAATAGAGTCGCCAATCTCTGAGTAGCAAAGAAAATGAATATTGTATCTTGAAAAAACCAAAGTATTCTTCCTCTTAGTCACCAAAAACATGAGCTGGGAACCTAAATGATAAGAACTTTCAAATCTTTCAAACTCTGATATAAAATAGGTTCTTTTAAAGACACAGAGTCACCAATCTCAAGAAGAGATAACACTAATAAACTTAAAAAAATAAAAATCTCTAGCACTGATCTTCTTGTCCAACTCCCCAATAGAGTCACCAAAAATCTATTGGTAAATAGATTTTCTTTCTTCTTTTCCTCTTTTTATGTGCCCAAACTTATAATGAAGAACAACTTTACACAACAGTTGGGAAATCATTTCTAAGAATAAAAGTTTCCCTCTGAATTGAGGTACAACTCCCTATGTAAATGATATTCAATGAATTATGTTTTATCTCTAATTCCTATTGTGGGGTATGTTCTTAACCAGAGAACAGCAGAGGCAAAACCAAGCTAATCCTATCCAGGACTAACTCAGGCAGATTTGGATTCTAATCCTATCCAATTTTAGGAACTCACACATCCTATGACTTCCCAACATTTGTGATGCAAGAATGCTATTTGTTATGCAAATGTAATGACATGAGTTGAAAAATGAAGATTGAACATTCAAACCTTTGAAATAGGACCAGTTGACAGTACTCTGATCTATCTCCCAATCACCATTTGACCAAGAATACAAGAAAGTGCTCAAAACTGATCATAACAATACTTCGATTGAAAGTAATCAGAAAAGTGTTGCCCAAATACTCTGATTCATAACAAAACCTTTCCTTGTTTTAAACACACATATACAATACTCTGATCATATTTGCTTGTAGACTATAGCCAAACCTATTACAAAAATTGAACATTAATCTCAATACATGAATGAAATTATAGAAATTAAACATGCTCTCTCCTCCACTCCAACTCTCTCACTGTATGTAGAAAAGGGAAGCACCTGGATAGTAAAGAATTGACACCAAGCGTGATTGTCTCTGCAATCTCCCTTCATACCAACAATTTTTTGACCCTCAATACTGAGTTTCCTACAATATTTATAGAATTTCCTTACAATCCATAGAGTTCCCAAGAACTCATGATCTTCCATCTTCTCTGAATACCAAAAATCAAAAGACAATATATTGTGAAAATGCAAGGAATATGGATCAAGTCGATCCTGTCTTTTCACTTCCTCATAAAGGAAACTAAATAGTCCTTTTACTATTTAAAAATTTGAATTAGGATATGAATATCAAGCTACCATTTATTACAAATATAGACTTTTAATGCCTCTTTGCCTTTGAAAAGTCTCTAAACCAGATTCTATATTATGATCTCTTGGTGTCACTTCAGATCTAGAAAATAATGTCCCATCCTTTAGGGAATGATTAGGAATGAAGCACATTGCAACAAGATGTTTCTTAGCTATCATGATAGAAAGTTCTCGTACTACAAAACTGGAGCATTTGAGTGTGATAACTCACCCAAAAGTTGAGCATGGAAAACATGAATATCAAAAGATCGATATATTACAAGAATATAATCTTGACATATATCCATCACCATAATCCTTCCCAAGAGATCCCTTCGAGAAAGTGAAATGAACAGACTCTCACCAATAGACAAGAACTTGGAGATATCATGCCACATCTTCCCCAGTTACCGCTTCTTCGTGTGACAACTGAAAAATGTTCAAACAAATTATCATCATGCCTATCTTACATCAAATGGGCCAGCATAGAAATCTTCTTTCGTATCATGTCTTCAAAAGCTGTGACCATACCATCAAGATCAATCTCAAACAACTTTTCAACTATTTTAGTATATGCAGTCTCGTGGCACTTCTCATCTGCAGCAATACTTCCACATATTTGAGCTAGTTTGAGATCACCATGATCTTTGGTAGATCTTGCAGTATTACCATGCGATATGAACATTGTCCTCTCCTGGAAAGATGTGTGCCAAAACCCAAAAAAAGGACTATTTTCTATTCGAGGATCTATTCCTGATCCAATGAGATACTGTATGGTCTTTTTAATCTGTCTCATGTCCACACAGCCACACAAGTAAAGATACTTATGGAGAAGATCACCATGTCTATTCTCTTCACCTGTCCACATACGAGTCCACATTGCCCGAGATGTGGGACTAGCATCACTCTCATCTCAGACCCCATCTAAAGTGTTAAGCATAGTCTGATAAGTCAAAGATGCCTCCTCGATAATCATATCTCTTACTAGAAAAACTAAGTAATTATCTAGTAATTCACAAGACCGCTCTCATAACTCTTTCACAACATTGACAAAGGCCTCAGAAGTAGGATCAAGCAAAGAATCTTATGTTTGCCAAGAATTCTCGATGGGTTTATCATGATCTTTGGGATTCACAAACTCTATGACTCCAAAATCTTTAGCAATCACAAACTTCTTGGGATAAATGTCAATGCCAATAACACATGAAGCACTTGTTGTTTTGGCACCCTCGGTCGCCACAAGATCAACTATACCAAGACCAAATATTGCAACAATTGATCTAGCTTCCATTTTTGTTGTATTCCAAACTGCTCTAAGACCTGCATTCTGATATCTTAGAATCATTTCTTAGGATTTCTACAAGCTATCTCCATTCAAGATCTTCGCTGGCCTTGCGAATGTTACCATCTCAAGGATCAAGTCTAGACATATTCTTCAACTATTTTTAAAAAGAATCTATATCATGCATGAAATAGGCTGGCGGGTTTGTTGAAAATCTGGTGTGAAAATGATCTTGGATGGGCTAATTTGGGAATCTTTATGCAAATAGGGCTTGTTGTTGTTCTTCACAACCAATTCCAATTGAATGGGTGACGCCTTTGGGAGAACCCACAATTTCAATTGTCACAGAAAGTGGGTTTACATTTACATTCATGCCTATCGTGAATGGGATATGAGGGTCCTTCAAAATTGGTTCTTTTATCAGTGGCCTTTCTATCAAACAAATTGTGCACATTCCTCATACATTTCCTTTAAGATAACCACTGTCTTGACCACATGGGCATTTCAAAAATGATTCAAATATAACTTCCACTACCGTTGAGTGTCTCTATGAGTCGAGCCATTTAACATGTGTGGCCTGATGGCCATTACCATGAATCCTCTGTGGTATGTTGTTCACCATTGAAAAATCTATTATTATTTACTTAAACTTACTAATAACTAGATTCCTTTAGGAAGGATTCCTATTTAATAATTTGCATGAATTGCCATTCATATCTTGTTGAAACTGAGAAGCTAATCTTGATATCCTTTGATTAATCCTTACATTTAGGAAACTAGGGCAACAAAACCACAATTTTATTTTAATGCCATATTGCACAACAAGCCATGATTGGATATGTTTTGTCAAACATACTACAATTGCCCTCATTCATCAAAATACATTACCCTTGAATTGGGATCACGAACTTGTTGGTGGAGAGATAGACTCGGGTTGATCTCCAACCTTTTGTGGTATATATGGTCTGATCTCAGAACATGTGAATGTGTTGGTTGATTTACATCAAAATCATGTTGATATTTTGTCAAACAGTTCATAGACATTCCTTGCTTAAGATTCATTTATTTTCATATGAGCCTTTCCCTTGCATGCATCAATTGTGATACTTTGGCTATGACATGTCCAAGATCTCATTCCATCTATTGGGATATTGTATTCTTTATAAATGATTAGCATAATATTGTAGTAATCATATGAGAAAATCCCATCAGATCCCCCATATAGGCTTGGAGATCATAGCTTCACAATCATCCTTTATCAGAGAAGATCATCAATGAGAACATGATATCCTTGCCGGGCTAGGTGCTATCACCTACCCAACATGACAACAATTGAACCAACCCACCCAACATATGAATGAGAGCGCAAGAAAGAGGGAAACCCAACAAGGATGGCCTACCTATGAAGGACTTAGACCTAGACACAAAACTAACTAGACTGACTTGATATGACCAATATTACCAAAAAAAAATGGGTGACTTAAAGTCAAGCAAAAAGTAGTTCTAAAGCAAGAAGGTTGACCAATTTCTTTTGAGAGTCATTAATTAAAAGGTAAAAATCAATTCAAACCTATTTACGAGAAGGAAATGCTAGAAATCCTTCATTGAGCTAAAAAATGGAGGCTTTATTTAATGGGTCAACACTTCAAGGTTAAGACATTTCATGATAGTCTAAAATATTTTTTGGAACAAATAGTATCATCAGAAGAGAAACAAAAATGGGTCACTAAGATGTTGGGATATGACTTTGAAATTGTATACAAGAAAGGGAAGGAAAATATTATGGCCGATGCATTTTCTAGGAAGGATGAAAAAGATGAAGCATTATTGTGTGCTCTTCCAATATTACAAAAAAAATGGGTGGTAGAAGCCAAAGAAGAGTGGAAAAATGATGTTGCAACAAGTCATCTCATCTAGTAGATAAAAAGTGATTCTAGTAATTTAGATAAGTTTTGTTTAAAGGGGGATATTCTTTAGTATAAAGAGTGCTTGTATCTCTACAAGAATTCTACTCTTAAACACAAGATTCTCAAAGAACTACATGAGTCCTCAATTGTTGGTCATTCATAATTTTTGAAGACATATCATTGGGTCAAGCAAGATTTTTTTTTGGAAGGGCTAAAAGGTGATGTTCAAAAGTTTGTGGCTAAATGTTTGGTTTGTCAAAGAAATAAGGGAAACAATTGAGACACCAGGTCTCTTGCAACCTTTATCTATTCCTAACCAACGTTGGGAAGAGGTATCAATGGACTTCATCATAGGGCTCCCCAAATCTAAAGGTCATAATGTCATCATGGTAGTAGTTGATTGCCTCACTAAATATGTACATTTTATTGTATTATCACATCCTTTTACAAAAAGTATAGTGGCAAAAGTTTTCTTGAAGAATATCCAAAAGCTACATGGTACACCTAAGGTTATTGTTAGTGATCATGATCCTATATTTACTAGTCATGATATTTATCTTTAAGTATCTTCAAAATTTTCTCTATAAGCACTAAGATCTTATACCAATTGTTAGAAATATTTAAAATAACTAAGAGCGAGGGTTGAATCAATTACTCAAGGTCAATATGTACTACTTGAACAATTAAACAATAAACACTTTATTGTTCTACTTATCCTATTGTTGCTTGGTCTATACTATAAAATTGTCATAAACATAACTTACATTGCATAAGGAAAATATTATCAAATGTAAAAACACAAAGAATTCATCATAATTTTGACACTAGGATTTTATGTGGAAACCCAATATGGAAAAAACCACCAGCAACATGTCACTCTTTATCACTCTTTCTAAGTGATATTTGTTAGAATTCAATCCTATTATAGGTTACAAAGCACACTATCAAATGTGACCTAGTTAGAGGATTTAATCACCATATTAGGAGTGGCCATGTAAGAGGACTTTGATCATTCCATTTAGAATGTTACCTAGGTAAATGATTTACACAGACTATTAAGTCTTCAAATGATTGTTAGGTAAACCTCTATTAAAATGATTTGAATAAAAATTGTTTACAATGATTAGAAAGAAAACAATAGGTTTTGATCTGTGTAATTACAACTCACTTTTGTAGGTTCAGATCTCTATTCGGTCCTTATATTGGTTTATTGATAAGCCTTCCATTGACACCTTTGATCTTGATTTTCTTGGACACTTTTCAAGAAATCAATCCACTCTTCTCAATAATAAAAAAGCCTTCTTCTCTAATGTACTTATCAATAACAACATCATATATGCAACCTTTCTCTACTAGCTTCACATTCACTTTTGAATTTCTTATCAACCTTGCTTTGTTTGCCTCTCTTCACATACAAGTTTAATTTATACACACTCATAAGAACCAAAGACACATGTGCACTCATACAATTTTTTTAACTCTCTACCTCTTTAAATAGGAAATTTTTGCTTTACCACTTTCTACATCCACCATAGATCTTAGGGTTTATGATGAGGTTCAACTTGCTTCACTATATCTGTCTATCTTCTTGATCTTCTTCTAGAAACTTCTCTAGAATTCATTTGTTAGGTCTTTACCTAATCCTTTCCTTGAATCAAATGAGTTGGATTGATTTCATGATTTCCTTGAATTCATTCTTATGTTGTTTCTTGATAATATCTAAATTATGGCAATTGGTCATCACTGAAACACTCAGTCACTATAAATCTCTCTAGCTTAGTATCAACTATCTTTCTTTGTCAATGCTAATGCTTGATCAACACTAGATTTTCTCGGCACTAACTATAGCTCAGTTGACACTAGGATTACTCAACACTAACTATATTTTATACTTCTACTCATCTTGGCTTAACTTTCTTGATATAAACAATCACTTTGCTTTATCAAAATCTATCTAATCAAATGTCCATTGTAACTTCCTTTTCATAACTCAAACTTTATTGTAGGTTCTATTGTTTTGAGAAACTTTTCAAATCCTCTTCATCAATAAAATAGATATGACATTTATATTAGGTAGCAATATGTCTAATCAATATATTTGACATCAATGAAAAAACAACAATTATTCCAATTGTAACTTTCCAACAGAAGGAGAAAGTTCAAGAGAAACAAGTAAGACTAGAGTATGTGAAGTCTAAGGAGAAAAATGCATGTATATTCACAAAGTCATTTCCTAACAATGGTTTTGAGTCCTTCCCCTATCCAAGATTCACTGAGAAAAGATACATGCTACATCAATTTGTGGACTATTATAATATCTTTGTGGAGTTAATGGAAGAGTTCACTCTTGAGAGACTATTTCTTGAAGTTGTGAAAGTGATCATAATGAAGTAGATAAAATCAATGCATGGAAGGTACAATGTATAACTGTAAGATTTTATAGGTTTCTCATTGAAACTAATACTCACCTTTGGCATTTTTATCAAAAGGGGATTGATTGGAAGTATGATTATGGAAAAAAAAAAAAAAAATTGTCAAAGGGGGAGAGAATCTATATACATATATAATACAATAAAGTGTTGTATAGTCAAAGGGAGAGTTCTACAAGTTGTTGACATGGAGTTTATCTTTCTAAAAAAAGTACACCCAAAGGGGGAGTGATTGTCAAACTAGACCAAGCTAGAGCTAAAGAACTTGATGTTAAAAATGTTGCAAAGAAATTGAATGAAGTCAAAGAATTGAAGATAAGCTTTCATTTGATGTTTAATATTTCATAATTTAATGTTATACAATTTCATAATGTCTTATGTGTTACCATCAATGCTAAAGGGGATATTGTTATCCCCAAATATAATGTTGTTAATGCATGTGAATGAGTCATATTAGTTGTTATGTTATCATTGATGTCAAGCCTTAGTTGGTTAGATAGTATGCTAATTTAGTAGAGTGGCATATCATTTGATTTATCAAGAGGATTTGAAGAAATTATAATGATGATGTTAGTGTTGATAAGTTTATGGTACTCAATGGTCACTTGAATCAATCCCATACATTAAATCATGACACAAAATTAAAAACAAAGGTCAGTTCTTAAATAAGAAATAAATAGAAAACTCAGTGAAAGAAGAACAAGACATCACCAAATAACAATTAAAAAAAAGGTCATTAAAGCACTCAATGAACATATAATAGAAATCACCCAATGAAAAAATACCCTAAGGTACTTGGTGAATGAAGAGAGGAAAATATACACTAAGCCAACAATTAAGAAGTTGTCAGTCTCAAATTGGTTTCGACATATGAGTGACAATATAATTAAGTTATTTACTAGTTTATGTAAAACAAGTAATACATGTTGAACATAAATTTTTAGATAATATATATTAAGTGAGAGATATTCAGTATTTATCAAGTAACTAGTAAGTGTTGAATCACTCAAGTGCTAAGCATATAGTAAGTGCTGAGTCATCCAGATGCTAGGTGGTCAATGGATGTCAAGTCATTTAGAGGCCAAGATATAGTATTGAAGTTGTAGTTTATGTAGAGCATCTGGGACTTCAAGTGTCAAATAATATAGTTTTGACATTATTCTTTGTAATGGAAAAAACTACTATGTAAACCATTTGGGAGCCAACTTGAGGATTCTTTTGTGATCCTGGATGATAAGGACAAGTCTTTATTGAGAATCCTTATGTAGTATATGCAGCCAATAATAAAAAAGAAAGGATTAAGTGGTAATATGAGTGAATCAAAATCATTGATTCACCCCTAACCCTAAGTCACCTAGGTCTTCTTAAGGAGGACAAACCCTAAATTTTTTATGAATGTTGAAGGAGAAAAAGAGAAAATTTTGCATGAGAAAATGTTCATGGTGATTGAGGTATTGTGAATTGAGATAGATTATGGAATCAATTAGAGGAGAACAGAGGAAAGAAGGTTAAAGGACAGAAGGGACACATCTAATTAGTGATTATCAAGTACACATCATAAAAGAGGTAAATGTTATCTAGTAGCTAAATGTTAATTATAGGGGCATTCCTGAGACATTCTAATAGTTAAATCAGTTAAATCTCTTGAAAAAGGTATTCTTAAAATGCTATTTTAAATCCTTTAACATGGTGCTTACTTCATTGTAAATTAAAGTCCTTTTACCAGACACACTTCTAATAGGGTGTTGAAATCTTTTAACATGGTAAGATCTAACAATCTTGAAAGCCTTTAATAGGCATACCTTTCACAAGGTAGATCATGTTTCATGATGAAACAAACTAACCTTCATTAGATACACATTATTACTATAGTAGTAGAGATTTATGGGTGTCATCGCCACCCTAGTTTTACCTTCTCCTTGGAGGGTTTTTGGGTAACCAAATATCTTGTGTCATACATGTGTTGAATGTTATTCACTTTCATACTTTGGATAAATATGTTTAGCTAACTATTTTAGTTTACATACATAGATTGTGAGATGAATGCATGGTGAATGATTTTAAGGTTGAAGTTTTAAGTACTGATTCACCCCCCTCCACACTCTTAGATTTTACTTTCCCTATTATATTTTGAACAATTAGTATCAAAGTCTAGTTCTCTAGAAAGGAAAGCATTGCAGGTTTGAGGAAAGATCTTGAAGATGGAAGTCTACAAGTTGGGAAAGACTATTGAGAACTAGAAGATTGAAGTATAGCTTGCCCTACATCAGCTAAATGAAGCAAGAGATGAGTTAAAGTGATCATTGAAAATAAGAAAAGAGATATCTATTGAAGAAAATGACACACATTACCAAGAGATTGAAACTATTGGATTATTTGTAGATGGAAACACAAGTGAATTTGATGTAGTCATTTCAGATCTGATGGAAAAGAATGGAGCTCTAACTAAAGAGGTAAGAAATCTCAAGATAGAACAAGAAGTCCAATTAGTATTACTATGTGAGGTGACCGAGTAGAAAAAGAAAGATGAGGGAGAAAAAGTCATGATTGAAGATGAAAAAAGAATACCAAACAACAGATTGGAAGTGAAGACAGCAAAAGTACAAAGGATTGCTAGCATACACTTGGAAACACTAGATAAAATAATGATTTCCAATCATGAATTGAATGGAAAAGATATTAAGATCACAACACTGAAGTTACATAATGAATAGCTGAGAAATAATATAAAAAGAGAAAAAGAGTTTGTAGAAATTTTCAATAGACCTACTGAAGCTATCAAGTATTTTGAGAAACTAATGAGATCTCCTAGGTCAAATAGTGATACTACTAGATTAGGATACACTAGCACTGAAGAAGGAGAATCATCTAAAAGTGGTGAAGAGAAAAACAACAAAGGTAAGAACTCCAAACCTACTTCTTATAATTATGGTAAGATAGGTCATACTACCAATTTTTGCAAGAGCAAGACTACAAATCATAATCCTAAGAAAAAGTTCACGGGTCACTTCCATAAATTTAATAAGCAAGGACATTAGGCACATGAATTTAGAACCAAGAACTTGAGCAAACAAGGATTTGAAGTATATTTTTATAACTGTCAGAAGTATGGACATAGAGCATATGAGTGTAGATCCAAGCCCAAATGGTCATCAAACAAGCAAAAAAAGGTAAAGCACAATTAAAACTCTTATAATTGGGATTATAATACTAGGTATAGTTGTCACTATTTTCAAGAATATGGACATGTTGCTAAAAATTGCATAAGAACACATTTTAGAAGTGACTACAAAATATGGTTAAGTGAAACTACATGTTTTAGTTGCTTGAAGATAGGTCACAAAAGAATGGATTGTCCAACAAGGTCAAAGGCACCTAGTAGTGACTTCAACAAAGGAAAAAGAAATGCATATGATGATAATGTTAGAAATAAGATTAAACAACCAAATTTCAAGGAAATTCTCAACATTTCTTATAAATAAGACCCATCTAGTGCGTTATCCATGATACCACCACAAGTCTTAATGATTCAAGACATGAGATGTTGTTACGCATGTAAGATGGGTAGCGTAGGTGATATGGAAATCAGATAGCTATATGGAAAACTGTGTGAAAATGGGATAACAAAGGATGAATATAAAATTGTACAAAGAAGAGGGTTAACTTGTGTCCTAAATTTCCCAAACATTTTTAAGATAGAGTGGATAAAGATTGTTTTGAGCAGAATTCATGATAATTCTATATGGTTAGAGAATGGAACTATCAAGATTACTAAGAATATTGTGTAGAGGATAACAAGATATCCAACCCTAGATAGACCCAAAACTATGAGAAGTGATGTAAAAGAGGTTATCAAAAAAAACACAGGGGCAGTGTGGAACAAAAGAGGAATGAAAATTGATACCATTACAAATACCCTAATTGCTTTTGTAGTAAGGATTATTTCACACAAATTATTTCAATCAAGTAGGTTGAATAGTGTACCTTTTATTGTTGTTGACATAGGCTACAAGATAGTGAAGAAGGATCATTCTCATGATCTTGTCAAGCTATAGTTGCAATAATTATTAGAAAACTTGGCAGCCATAAGGAAAACCAATAGTGCACAATGTAAGTTTGGATCAATACTTGTATGTATATTTTTCTATGTGTAGAACAAAGTCCCTTCCTATGGAAAAGTTGCTTGGAAGAAAAATAGATCTATTACAATACAAATAAGTAAGTTCATTGAGCAAATGGGAGAGAATTTTGAGTCTATTATGACTACTTACTTTGAGGACTTTAAGAAGTCTATGAAACATAGACATAGGATTACAGTGTCACTAGTTGAGAAATTTTTTAATGATGTTTTCTTTCTAGTTGATATTGACTTCACATATGTACAAGTTGTAGTTCCAAGGGTAATGTGGTTAAGACCTCTAGGATATGAGATTAATGTGGATGAGGCATTTGCAACAATCACAATTTTTCTTGCAAAAGTAAATAATAAGGCTACTGTCTTTGGCAATTATGATATTACAAAATCAAAGATAACTATGGACTTGAATAAAACATCAATGATAAGAAAGAAGAACAAAATTGTTAAGAAACTTAAAGAAATTTTTTGTGGAGGAGTAGAGGAAGATGAAGAAGAAGATGTTCCTACTCAAGCACCACTAGCCCTAACACAAGGTCAAGGAGAAGATCAAGGTGAAGAGGAAGTTGACCTTCAAATAGGTGTCAAGGGAGAAGAAGCCAGTAAAGCACCTATCACCATAGAAAATAAGAAAAGGAAAGTTTAAATCTCCAATAGTTAGCAAACCAAAGAAGGTTGTAAAACCTAAGCCTATAGTTCTAGCTAACAAAACCAGCACAAGAGCTACTACCAAGAAAGCTCAAGAAGTGGCAAAGCCAAAAGAACATAGGCTAGGAAATCTATTCTAGTTGACAAGTTTGAGAAGAGACAAAGGAGAAAGTACATTGCTCCAACAAAGTTAGAAGAAGAGAGGACAAAATTTGATGATAACAACCAATTCCAAGTGGTAAGTCACAGTCCTTCTAATTTGGATAATTTTGTGAAAATATAAAGAATAATGCAGATTTGAGTGTATTTACACATATTGAATTTGATAAGCTTGGAAAGTTAGATATGGATAAGGTAGAAGAGTCAGTTTATGCGATGATGGCAACATTTAAGATGTCTCCAATTGAGGTTGCCAACTCTCTACCAAAGAATTTATATGATAGAGTTGAGAAAAGATGAAAATATAGTCTCACAATAGAGAGAAATATAAGAGAAACTACACTTGCAAGAGTGATGCCAGACTTAGATAAATCTGAGATTACAAAGGCCATTAAGAAGTATGTAGGAAAATTTTCTCCAAAGTACTAAGCTTTTAACATTTTACAGAATAATATTGAAGATATTTTTCAACATAGTACTCAATTATGGAAGGTAATTTAATGGATGACAACACCTAAGGCAATTGAGTAGACACCTATTGAGGTAGGTGATGAAAAAGGTGAATAAGAATTAATTGAGGTTACTATAGTTGATACTAGGAAAGATGCACATATGGAACACACTAAGACAAATTTAGATACACAAGAAATAGCTAAAGATGAACAACATCCAAAACAAAGTATACCAATTATACATATGTCAAGTGCTAGTCCACAACATGTGACCAAAAAGAAACTTAAATTATAACGATCAAGGATGTTTCTAAAAATATGACTCAAAACATCAATCCCCTAACAGAGGAGGACATGTAGAAAATATTGCAAGATACCACCACCAAGGCACAACTATGTAGTCATCCTATATTGATGAGTGTAGATGAACTTAAGAAGACTAAGAAGACATCTGTAGAGGTGGAAACACAAGACATATCAAAAACTCATCAATTCACTATGATACAACCTACATTACCCATTGTAGTTTCTCAAAGAAAAGAGACATCCATGACAAACATCAACAAATTGGTGAGCACAAGATGGAATACAAGTTCCAATAGGTTAGGTAGATACTCTTGTACCTACAACACAAGTTCAAGGTGTAATTGAAATTAAAAGAGAAGAAGAAAAGTGGACTGAAGAATCAGACGTGACCATAAAGCCTAAGGAGAAATTAGCAATACAAACACTAGTTTCTTTATCAACAATTTATGCTCCTCCAAGTCAAGCACTTCACAGGCCAAGTGAAGAAGCTACACTACTATAGTCATGAAGGCCTAGTCCTAGTACATCCAAGATAGATGAGGTTACATCATTTGGTGAAGTTATTGTTTTACCAAATTTTGACCTTGCAAAAATACTATTGAAAAAATGGGCATACTATAGGATGCACTTGGAAGGAAAAAGAAATAAGAACTAATCAAAAGGGAACTTAGGCAAAATCAAGCATTGCAAGACATCAAGGATATCTTTCTTGATGCATTCATCCTACCAATACCAGAGGAAGATAAACCTATCATGGAGCAATTGGTAAAAATTGTAGAATAGATCAATGATGTAGATCTGGATTCCAATGTAAAATTACTTGAATGGTCTGAAAGAAAATTTATAGGAATAGTCAATGAAAAGATATCAAGTGCTATTTCACTTAGTCAAGTTGAGTTAGCAACCAATATTGAAAGTGTAAAGAAAGTCTTAGAGAATATTTTCTCACTTTACACCAAGTTATGTGATACAACTCTATTCACATAAGAAGTGTAGTGCCATATTGAAAATTTGGAGGGAGATAAGAAGAAAATAGGTACAAATCTACCTCATTCTCTAGCTCAGAGTCAGAAGCACTTTAGGAATCTGATGAATTCCCAAGGTTAGTTGGTAGCTCTGCATGCTCAAGATGAGATTATTCAACCTACACTGATCAACATCCAATCCATGTTGATCCCTCACATGGAAATAATTCACAAGTAACTATCCTTTGTAGAGACATTAATTTAGAAAGGTCCCCTTCTTTCTACACTTGAAGGTTTAGTTCATCTTGTTGCCAAATTAGCCATCAAAATCAAATCATTGGAGGTAGCTTGTGATAACTAGGATGCAACTCTAAAGATAATACTTGAGGTCCATAAAAATTTCTAGGACAAACACAATATAAGTGTACAACCCATGCAATAAATGTCAAAAGGGGGAGAATAAATAAATGGGGAGAATGCATGAACAAAGAGATAAGTTTTTGGGGAGACCAGATGGAGTCGGTGAGTTAGCATATGTAGAATCTACTTAGAAGGAGTACTAAATTTAGAATGGAAAAATCAATGTAAGGGGGGTTATTGAACTTTAAGGTATGACTGATGAGTTAGAAATTTTGTAAAATTTTGAATTTTTGAAATTTTGTATTTAAGACAAATACTAAATGGATATTATCTGAGTTATGCTTGAAAGGCTAAGGTTATTCATGCATGATCAAGTATTTTTCTACTCATGTCAAAGGGGGAGATTTTTACATATTGGTTTTGAAATATGAGTGTCAATAGTCATTTACTTAGTTCATGCCAAACAAGTGATTTATGTCAAGCATAAGTTGCCAGATAATATATGTCGAGCAAGAGATATTCAATCTGTGCCAAGTAACTAGTAAGTACTAAATCGCTGAAGTTCCAAGTAGATGGTAAGTGTCGATTTATTTAGATGCCAAGTGATCAATGGATGCCAAGTTATTCAGAGGCTAAGTTACAACATTAAAGTTGTAGTTGATGCTAAGCATCAAGGACTTCAAGTGTCAAGTAATACAACTTTAACATAGTTGTTTGTAATGACACAAACTACTATGTAATCCCTTTTGGAGCTAGCTATAGGATTGTTTTGCAATCTTAGACTACAAAGATGATTCTTTATTGAGAATTCCTATGCAGTATAATTAAAAAAAGGATAGGATTAAGCAACAATATGGGTGAATCAAAATCGTTGATTCATACCTAACCCTAAGTCACCTAGGTCTTCTTAGAGAGGACAAACCCTAAACATTTTATGAATATTGAAGGGAAAAAAGATAAAAGTTTGCATGCACAAACAAAGTATTCATGGTGACTAAGGTATTGTGAATTGAGATACATTGCAAAATCAATCAGAGGAGAAAAGAGGAAAGAAGGTTAAAGGATAGAAGAGACACATCTAATTAGTGAGGATCAAGTACACATTAGGAAAGTAGTGATATGTTATCCAGTAGAAAAGTGCTAATTTTAGGATCATTTGTGAGACATTCAAACAGGTGAATTAATTAAATCTATTGATAGAGTAGTCTTAACAAGCTATTGCAAATACTTTAATAGTATTCTTACTTCATTGTAAGTTAAATTCCTTTTACTAGGCACACTTCTAACAAGGTGTTGAAATCCTTTAACAAGGTAAGATCTAACAATCTTGTAAGCATTTAATAGGGAAGACCTTTCACGAGGTAGATCATGTTTCATTATCAAACATTGTAACCTTCATTGGATACAATTTATTATTGCAGTAGTGGAGATTTATAGGTATCATCTCCACCCCAGTTTTACCTTCTCCTTGGAGGGTTTCTAGGTAACCAAATATCTTGTGTCATAAATGTGTTGAATGCTATTTGCTTTCATACTTTGGATAAATATGTTTAGCTAACTATTTTAGTTGACATACATAGATTGTGAGATAGATGTATGGTGAATGATTTTAAGGTTGAATTTTTAAGTGTTTATTCACCCACAACACCCCCCATCCCCCCAAAAAAGTTTACTTTCCCTATTATATTTCCAATAGAAGTCACTGAATAGGTTCATAATAATAATCGAGCACATATATATCGAGCAAGATAACAATGCAACCCAAGATGCTCTTGTATGAGATAATTGTGGTTGAAAAGAAATGATTCTCTAGAATCATGGGTGTGCTACAACCTAAGATGAATGCAACTTAGATTGATAAATCCATTCAACATATTCAACCGGCATGTCATTCCACTTTACCAAATACTCAACGCAATCATTTTCTCTTGTACTCTTATCAATTCTCTAATCCAAAACCTATTCTATCTCTTTAGTCTACCTCTTAGGATAATCACTCTGTACTATCAACTCATCATTAGATTCATGATACTTTTACAAATTAGAAACATTAAATATAGGAAATATATCCATGTCATTAGGAAATTTGACCTCATCAGAATTAACCTTGTCGAATTTCCTCAAGATTCTACAAGGACAAAATTTCTTCATCTTCAACTTACTATATGTGCCAATAGGAAATCCACCCTTCTTCAAATCAAACATGATCTCATCACCAACCTAAAACCTCACATATCTTCTTGAATTATTTGTAATCTCCTTGTATCTTTGATTCTATATTCCAACTTATGTTTCACTTCCTCATGCAAAGACTTCATGAATTTTGCAAGTTCATCACCTTCAATACTTCTCTTCATTTCACCTACATTGGTCTTTAATTTTGATATTCCTCTAGGCTACATTTTAGTAATAATCTCAAAAGTTGTCTTTCCAGCATTCCTAGTCATAGAATTATTATTTGCAAACTTTTCTTGTGCTAATACTTAGTTTATCTCCAACTTAACATCTCAATAAATTACCTAAACTTCTTTTCATGAGCTATGCTTATCCATCTATCTATGGATGAAATGTAGAACTAAACTTTAACTCAGTGTCCATCTTCTTCCATAAAATCTTCCAAAAATAAACAACAAACTTATTGTCTCAGCTAGGTATAAAACTCCTTGGTAATCCATGCAATCTAACAATCTCCTTAAAGAAAATCTTAGCAACATGTACTACACCAGATGTTTTCCTACATAGTATGAAATATGTCATCTTAGAATATTTATCAATAATAATTGATGGAAAATCATACCCTCTTGCAATCCTCGGTAAGTGAAGCTCAAAATCCATACTGATATCACTCTAGGCTTTCTCAAGAACTAAAATAGGAGTATACAATCTAGTATTTGATCTTACTCCTTTTGAAACTTGACAAACCCCACAACTTGTAATAGAATTCTAAACATCCTTGAACAATTGGAGCCAAAATACTCATTCTTAAGAAAATGCAAATTCTTATCAATACCAGAAGATCCAACCAACCCACCACTATGTTTCTCCTTAAAAAAAACCATTCTCATAGATCCTCTCAATATATATAATTTATTTCCTTTAATAAACATACCTTTTTAAATGAAATAATCTCCACACTTCCTTGGTTGATCCGATAAATTTGGTTCTTTGCACTCTCTCTACACCTCAACAAAGTTAGGGTCTCATACAAATACTTCATCTCATCAAAGCCAAGACCTTCAATTTTCATCTTAGTCAAAAAATATATTCTTTTTCTTAATGCATCTACAACTCTAACACTTGATGACAAATGTGAAATCCTACTCTGACACTTGATCACAAATGTGAAATCCTACAAATACTCAACCCACTTCATATGTCTTTGATTCAATTTATACTGATTTCCTAAATATATAATGTTGGAAATATAGATGGAGTAACTGAGAGGGGGGGTGAATCAGTTACCACAAAAACAAATCCATAGATCCCTTAGATGTCTTAAATAACTAGTTACTACTATCACTCGGTAGCCATACATAAAAATATTGTAACTCGATAGATGAACTATGTATTAACTTATTATCAATCTTTAAGCATTCACAATCATTAACATGCATGTAAAAAGAAATAAAATGAACACAAGAGACATTAGATTTAATGTGGAAACCTAATATGGGAAAAACCACCAAGTAACTAGCTACCAATTTTCTCTCTTCTAAAGTGAGCCCTATTATGAGCCAACCCTATTAAAGGTTACAAAACACACTATTAGGTGTGACCTTGTTAGAAGGCTTAATCACCCTTCTAGGATTGGCTTTGCTAGAGGACTTTAGAATAATTCAGTAGAACTATCCACCTTGTTAGAGGATTTAGAAAATGGTTGTTAAACCAATTCTATTAAGAGATTTACAAATCATTGCTACAATGATGAAAAACTAACAATGAAGTGACCTAAATGAGATGAAATTGAACTTTGCTAATACAAAGATCTATTCTACTTCAATAGTTCCTCACTAGTTGGATACAACTCTACTGCTTCTCAAGGATATCTGATCCTTCTTCAAACTTTGCTCACACCTTCCTCTTCACACAATCAACTCACTTGCATGCTCTTTCATTACAATTAGAATCCACAACTTGATCTTTTGTTTATACATTAAAAATTGTCAAGTCGGCTTATTGAAAAGTTACATTTACCAATAAAAAATACATTAGTGAGCCACAAATATTAAATGAAACAAATAAACTTTACTTCCCAAAACAAGGAAATCCTTCATTGGTCAACCCTGCTCGATAAACATTGTTCCAAAAATGATTTCTAGTGTTAACCAAGTGAAGCTCGTTAAACACTACAAACTCTACTAAAACCTTTGGAGATCGAGTGAACTCAGTAAGAACTAACTTTCCTTCGTTGACCTTGTGATCTCGATAGAAACTAACTTTTTCCATAAAATCCTTCAGTACCCGAGTGAGCTCAGTAGAAACTATCTTCATAGTGGAACTTCTAGAAATGCTTGGTAGACTCTATAATTCACTTTGCTAACCATCTAAACTTGGTAGACTCTATCTCTTGCTTTGCTCACTAGCTGAGCTCGGTAGACTCTGTCTGATAACTGATATGACATTTATGTAACATCAAAGACAAAACACAAATGAGCAATTGTATCCAATAATGTCCCTCTTTGACATTGATGGAAACACAACATGTCATAGTAGAATGAAATTTGAGAACAAGTTTTTTTCTGACAGAAAATTCCTCCCTCTTAGATTTTATTCCAAAACTTTCTCAAATATAGTAATCTTCCTTTGTGAAGGAATTTCATAGCTTCTTTTTAAACATCAAACTTCCTCACAAACAAATTCAAATTTCAAAAAGATATGATAGTATACTCTCCCTCTTTGACAAAAAATGCCAAAGACAAACCAAATGAATAGAAATATACCTTATGTATTAATTCATATGCAATATTATCATGACTATACTACATCAACTAAAAGATCTTCAAGTTGATAAATGTTGATGCATCACTAAAATTTCATTTTAGTGAGCTTTAGATAGGGGAATGACCCCTAACTTACCTCTTAGATACAAGAATGAATCTTTAGGTAAAGGCTTTGTGAATATGTTAGCAATTTGTTCTTTTGTATGGACATATTCTAATCTAATCTCCTTATCCTGCACCAATTCTCTGACTAAGTGATATTTTATTGCAATGTGCTTGGTTTTTGAATGCATCACTGGATTTTTAGATATTTTTATTGTACTTGTATTGTCACAAAACATAACAATAGGCTCTTTGATTTCCTCCTTCATGCCTTCCAATAATTGTTTGAACCAAACAATATTAGAATAGTTTACTGCTACAACATACTCTATGTCTGCTATGGATTGTGATGTACAATTTTGCTTTTTACTTGTCCAAGAAACCAGCCTTTTTCCAAGAAATAATGCTCCTCCACTTGTACTCTTTCTATCATCAATGTTTCCTACCCAATTTGCATCAGTAAACACTTTTAAATCTAGACTACCTCCAAATTTGTACCATAATCCATAATCTTCAGTGCCTTTCAAGTATCTCATGATCCTTTTGATTGCCATCATGTGATTTTCTCTTGGTTTTATTGAAAATATTACTACAATACCAACTGAAAGAGAAATATCTGGCCTTATATGAACTACATAATACAACTTTTCAATCATAGATCTATACAATGTCTGATCTACCTCCTTTGATTCATCATCCTTGGTAAGTTTTAGTCCAGTGCACATGGGAGTCCCAATTGGTTTACAGTCTTCCATACCAAACTTTTTCAATATCTCCTTGATGTATTTAGATTGAGTGATGTAGATTCCATTCTTACTCTGCTAAATTTGAAGACCAACAAAGAATTTGATCTCACCAAACATTGACATCTCAAATTCCTTGTTCATTTTTTCTAAAAATTCTTTGCATAGTTCATCATTTCCTGTAAACAAAGTATCATCCACAAATATTTCTACCAAAACAATCTTATTATCTGGTCCTTCCTTGATATATAGGCTTCTATTATCATTAGTTCTCTAAAAGCCAATCTAGATAAGATAGTTATGCAATCTTTCATACCATGCTCTAGGGGCTTATTTCAGACCATACAATGCTTTGTGTAATTTGTAGACCATGTCCTTCTTATCTGTATCAACAAAACCTTTAGGCTACTCAATGTAAACTTCTTCATCTAGTATACCATTGAGAAATGTTGACTTGAGATCCATCTGATAAACCTTAAATCCTTTGTATGCAGCATATGCAAGTAGGGTCCTGACACCTTCCAATCTTGCAACAGGAGCAGAAGTCTCTCCATAATCTATTCCTTCTTCTTGAGAATATCCTTTGCATACCAGTCTAGCTTTGTTCCTTGATACCTTACCATCTTCATTCAACTTATTTCTAAATACCAACTTAATTCCAATCACATTTTTATCTTTTACCTTGGGTACAAGAGTCCATGTTTTGTTTTTCTCTATTTGTTGTTCATTCATTTCCTCAATCCAACTTTCATTTCCTAATACATCTTTGACACTTCTAGGTTCAAAATTAGCAAGTAAAAAAGTACCTTTCAACTTACTTCTTCTCATAGTACCTTCAAATTTTTCTTCAATGATCTAATTTGGTGCATGATGTCTCCTGACATATTTGGCTAATACAGGTTCCTTGCCTTTTGAACGCATTGCATTCTCATCCTCTTGTACTTCAACTTTAGATACTAGTTATTTTGTCTACTACTTGGGTCCTTCTAACTTGGTAGCCATTGGCTCAGTAGCATCAAAATGTGACTCAAGTTATTGTGGCTCAGTTTGAACTTCCTGCAACTCAGTTACTAAAGACTTGGGGGTAGAAGATTCCTAATTGACAGATGTATCTGGTAGTATATTAGGTTCAATGAAAACAAATCTCCTGTAGTCTTATGGTTCCTTTTTTCTTTCTTCCTTAGTACTTTATGAAAACTCATCAACTTTAACATGTGCACTTTCTATGACTTTGTGAGTAGACAAATTCAAACATCTGTATGCTTTACTCCCTCAAGAATATCTCAAAAATATTCCTTCATCACCCTTCACATCAAATTTACCTTTTCTAGATTCTTTTAAAATGTAAGATTTTCTTCCAAATACTTTTAGGTAACTTACATTGGGTTTATAGCCATACCATAACTCATAGGGGGTTTTGAATTAGTCCTTCTTCAACTATACTTAGTTCAAAGTATGAACTGCATTGATGATAACTTCCTTCTAGTATTTAATAGCAATGTTCTTTTCAATCATTAGGGTACTTGCATAGTCCATGATAGATCTATTCCTCCTTTTAGCTATTCCATTTTACTTGGGAGTTCTAGGGGTTGATACCTATATTTTGATTCCCCTTTCAATGCAAAAGTTATTGAACTGGGTGATGAATTCACCACCTCTGTCTGACGTCAAACATTTTAGTCTTTTCCCTATTTATTTTTCTACTCTAGACAAATACCATTTGAACTTCTCAAATGCTTCTAATTTCTCTCTTAGGTACATGATAATCATCATTCTTGAATAATCATCAACAAAAATAATGAAAAATTTTTCTCCATTATAGCTTTCAATTCCAATAGGTTCACACAAATCAATATGCACAATTTTTAAAACTTCTTTAGTCTGATAGTTCTTACCTTTAAAGCTAGTCTTTCCCATCTTAATAATATGACAATTCTTGCATAGACCAACATCTAGTTTCTTTTTACTAGGAATGCCTCTTACTTTCTTAAATTTTCTTATTTTCACCAAGTTATCAAAGTTCACATGAAACAAACTTCTATGCCATAACCAACTTTCTTAAACTTGAGCAATAAAGCATGAACATTCACCAAGTTCAAGATAGAACAATTTACCTTTTGTTTGTATGCTTGATCCAATCAGCTTTCCTTTCTCATCCAACACTCTTGCTCTCCCATGCATGAATTCCACATTGAATCCATTATTAAGTAGTTGTGCCACACTCAACAAATTTTGTTTTATTCCTTCTACCCAATATGCATTGTCACATACAAACTTTTTGGTTAGTGATATTCTTCCTCTTCCTTTTATGCAACAACGTTCATTATTACCAAACCTCACACTACCACCATCATAGTCTTCAAAATGTTCAAAATTTGTTTTATCATTGGTCATATGATGAGAGAAACCACTATCTATGATCCATGTATCATTTTTTCTCACATGAGAAATAAGTGTCATTTCCTCATCATTGTCAGATTCATTTTTCACAACAATGTAAACAATTTCATCATTAGAATCATTAGAATCCTTAGCCATGAAACATGTTTTCTTACCTTTATCCTTGAATGATTTGAAGTCTTTCTTTCCATTACACTTGTGAGCTTTCTTCTCATCCTTTTTTTTCTTATTTGGGCACCTAGCAGTAATATGACCAATTTCCTCACATGAAAAATAGATTAGAGGAACCTTACCTTTGTATTTTCCTCTGCCTCTAGAATATTTCTTGGCTAGTAGAGCTTCAACCACCTCTAGATCACTGTCAGAACTTTGTTCTGATTCTTCTTCACTTTCTAACTGAGAATCCTTTATCTTCTTGCCTTTCTCCTTGAGTGAAAGCTTGGCTTCAAATTTTGATTCAATGTTCTTGGAAGTTGGAACATAGTTATTATAGTTATCTAGCTCAAATTTAGTCAATCTTCCTACTATGGCCTCTAAATTTATCTTATGATTTGCTTCACATCTTCTTTCTTGAATTGCAAAAAATCTAATTGCATAAATGGGAAGTAATGTTCTAAGAACTTTACTTGCAACTGTTTCCTCCTTAATGTCTCCTCCAAAAGCCTTGATTGCACTGACAACTGCTTTGACTCTTTCAACATATTTAGCAACATTTTCATCCTCTCTCATTCTCATCTGATCAAATTGTCCTCTTAAACTTTTTTCTTTGGCTCTTCTCACATTATCATCACCTCCATAGATATCTTTTAGCTTGTTCCACATTTAAAAGGTAGTTTTTCAGTCCTTGACATCATCAAATTCTTCATAGCTTAGGGCAGATGCAATGTCTATCATCATAGTGTTACGAGTCTTCTTCTTAGCAATGTCATTAGTAGATAATTTTTCAGGAGTTACATATGCTTCATTTAAATATTTCAATCCTGTGTCTCTAATGAAAGCTAGATGGAGTCTCATGAGACCTTGCCAAGCTGAAAAGTTATCCCTATTAAGCCTTGGAATTTCCCTCTTGTAAGACATCTTGATCTTTAGCTTAGATCCTTGAAATCCTTCCTGCAAGCACCAAAAGCTATGATACCAATTGTTGGAAATATAGATGGAGTAATTAAGAGGGAGGGTGAATCAGTTACCACAAAAATAAATCCACAGATCCCTTAGATGTTTTAAATAACTAGTTACTACTGTCACTCGATAGCCACACAAAAAAATGTTTTAACTCGATAGATGAACTGTGTATTAACCTATTACTAATCTTTAAGCATTCACAATCATTAACATGCATGCAAAAAGAAATAACATGAACACAAGAGACACCAAATTTAATGTGGAAACCCAATATGGGAAAAACCACCAAGTAACTAGCTACCAATTTTCTCTCTTTTGAAGTGAGCCTTGTTAGGAGCCAAACCTGTTAAAGGTTACAAAACACACTATTAGGTGTGAACTTGTTAGAGGATTTAATCACCCTACTAGGAGTGGCCTTGCTAAAGGACTTTAGAAAAATTCAATAGAACTATCTACCTTGTTAGAGGATTTACAAAATGGTTGTTAAACCAACTCTGTTAAGAGATTTACAAATCACTACTACAATGATGAAAAAGTAAAAATGAAGTGACCTAAATGAGATACAACTAAACTTTGCTATTATAGATCCCTGTTCTGCTTCAATAGATCCTCATTGATTGGATACAACTCTGCTGCTCCTCAAGGATATCCGATCCTTCTTGAAAATTTTCTCACACCTTCCTCTTCACACAATCAAATCACTTGCATGCTCATTCATTACAATTGGAATCCCCAACTTGACCTTTTATTTATACATTACCAATTGTCAAGTTGGCTCATTTACAAGTTACATTTACCAATAAACAATACATCAGTCGGCTACAAACATTACATCAAACAAATAAAATTTACTTCCCAAAATAATGAAATCCTTCATTGGATGACCCTACTTGGTAAACACTACTCCAAAAATGATTTCTAGTGTTAACCAAGTGAAGCTCGGTAAACACTGTGAACTCTACTAAAACTTTTTGAGATCAAGTGAACTCGGTAAGAACTAACTTTCCTTCACTAACCTTGTGAACTCGATAGAAACTGACTTCTGCCATAAAATCCTTTAGCACCTGAGTGAGCTTGGTAGAAACTGTCTTCATAGTGGAACTTGTAGAAACACTTGGTAGACTCTGTAATTCACTTTGCTAACCATCTGAGCTTAGTATACTCTATCTTTTACTTTGTTGACTAGTTGAGCTTGGTATACTCTATCTGATAACTGATATGACATTTGTGTAACATCAAACACAACACACAAATTAACAATTGTATCCAACATATAAATCCTAATGATTGTTGTACAACAAAAACTCCTTAGGAATCAGATAATGTCTCCACTTCATCAAGGCTTGAAAAATATCATAGAGCTATTGATAATACACAAAATACTCCCTTTTAACATAATTCAATTTCTTACTAAATAAATCAATAAGTTTATCATTCTAACTCAACACAACTACAATTGAACCACTACACACATCATTTATTTGAAATACTTTATTGAAGTTAGGCAAAGCTAATATAGGTAATTGGACAACCCTTTATTTCAGAGTCTCAAAACTATTATCAACTCCATGTGTCCAATTGAAATCTTTTTTATTTCCTCTCATTGTCTCAGTCATAGCATTAGAAACTGAACTAAAATTCTTGATGAATTTCCTATAGAAACTTGTCAAACCATGAAATGATCTTACCTTGCTCACACTCAAGAATTTCCCTATTCTTCTTAGGGTCTATCTTCAAACCATTAATAGAAATTAGAAATCTCAAAAATGCAATTTCCTCCTTTATGAAAAAAATCAAGGGTAGGTCACTCAAGAATTTCTTTATTCTTCTTAGGGTCTATCTTCAAACCATTAATAGAAATTACAAATCTCAAATATGCAATTTCCTCCTTTATGAAAAAATATTTTTTCAAATTAATTAACAATTAATCCTCTTTCAATCTCTATAACACTTTTCTAATATGCTCAAGATGTTCTTCCTTAGTCTTACTGAATACCATAATATCATTTAAATAGACAATCATAAACTTACACAGTAATTTCTTCAATGCTTCATTCAAAAATCTTATTAATGTTCTTGGGGAATTAGTCAAACCAAAAATCATAAATAATGATTCATAGGAACCTTATTTTGTCTTGAAAGTAGTCTTCTACTCATCACCTTCTTTGATTATGATTTCATGATAACCACTCTTTAAGTCAATCTTTGTAAAATATCATTCTTTACTCAAACAATCCATAATATATATTCATCTATCTTGTTAATAGAAATGGAATTTGTACACATTCTCCACTCACTATTCCTCTTAGGTGTCATTAAAGAAGGTATATCATAGGGACTTAAATTTCTTTGATCAATTTTTTTTGCATAAACTCTTTCATTTTCTTGTTAATTTCTTCATTCTTGGTAGTTGTTAATCTCTATGGTGCTTTGTTAAGAAAACTAGCTCTAGGAACCAAGTCCACATAGTGACTTGTACTCCTTATTGGTGGTAAACCATTAGATAAAATCTCTAAAATATTTTATGATACTCAGTAAGAAATTTTTACACTTCTCCTAAAACTCAATCAATACTGGCATTACTGAGTGCACTAGGAATCAAATCAAAACAAACTTTTTCTTTCTTTGTACCTTTGAAAAATTGATTTCCATTAACCATACAGACTCATTCCATGGTACAATGATTTTAATTAGGTGTCGCTATAAAGGTAACAAGATGTGTGTTTTTCCATTTGCCCAAATAGTATATTGATTCAATTTACCATCATACAATGCTTTTCTATCATACTTGCAAGGTCTACCCAAAATTATATGGCAACAATCCATAGGCATAATATCACATAAAAATTCATCATTATAACTCCTAATCTTGAATTAAACAAGGAATTTTTCACTTACCAATAATTTATGCTTATCCTTAATCCAAGTAACTTGATAGTGTAGACACCTAAATTTGATTACACTGCTTTGGTAATCCTATTTAGTTATCTCTAAAGGCATCATTAATTAAATTTCTATTTAATTAATCCTTTGCCATCCCTTGGCTGATTAATTTAATTAATCATCTATAGTCCTAATTGATAAATCAAATAACCTATTATTTATCAATTAAATCCTATTCTTCTATCTAATTCCAAAATCCTCATTTATTAAATAAATCCATTTGATAAATAGAACCCTCAAATCTAATAAGCCCCTAACTTATCCCTAAACCCTCTTTTTAGCCTAATCCACCCCATCCACCCATACTAACCAAGCTTAGCCACTAACTCACCCACCCTCATGAATGCCATCCACTTGCAAATCTCTAACATCCCTAATCTTATCCTAAACCCAAGCCTAATCCACCCCCTAATGTTGTCACATTCCCTAAGCAAGCTTAAGACTTTCCTAAGCCAAGGAAAGTCAACAATCTCAACTCCCCTCAAAATATCCCAACCACTTAGCAATGAATGCTCTTACAAAAGCCATAAAGACTCTTACAAGCTCTTACAAGCCATAATGAAGGGTCTTTATGAAGATATTATCCCTTGAGCCTCCTTTGTTGACTCCCTGATTGGTGCTAAATAAGAACAATCCATGTGCTCTCCTTTGAGTGCATCCTAGCCCTCCTTAAGCTTTCATCTATCCTTGCATCTTAACCCTCCATCCCTCAAGCCCTTAGCCTATAAATTGAATCCCCTCCCAAGCCATTTCATCACAATCTTGGAGCTAAAGTTATAATGCCCTTTAGAGAGCCAAAAGCCATCAACCATACCCTTATGATGCCAAATTGAGAGCTCACAAAGCTACCAATTTGCCATTTTCATCTCCATTGAAGCTATTTTGAGAACCTTGAGCATACATCCCACATCCACATAATAGACTCATCTCTAAATCTAGTGACCATTCTCATTGGGAGGGCCATTCCATGGTTCATATTCTCATTTGAGGGTTTTCACTTTGTCTCTCATATATGTTATGTTTTTTTTAATGCTAGTTAATGCTTTTTTTCTTTTAATAGATTAGTATTACTTGCTAACATATTTCTCATATACAGATAGGGTTTAGGGTGTCTCATCCTCTGCAACTACAATTTATTAATCATCTCCTCATATGCCAATTTTTTAGAACTTAGACTTTCAATGATTACCTTACAAAATTTTCTTATAATCCTTCATCTTGCATTGAAAATAGATCTCCTTGGGAGAGATTCTTCATCATTTCTCTCATTAAACAAAGTTCTTCTTACCATCAAATTTTCACCTTTTTCAAGTCCATTTGGTGGACTTGTAGATTCTCTTTGGACTACAACATTTTTGCTACTACCTTTAGTTTTCTTACATTCAAAGGCTCTATGTCCCTCTTCACCACATTTGAAATAGATTCCATCAAATATTCCTCTTCCATAGACACCTTGTTAAAAACTACCTCCTCCTTGGTAAAAACTACCACCTTTCCATTTTGTCTTTCCTTTCTCATCACCCTTCTGGTCAATTTTATGTTTACTTTGTATAGTACTATAAGATCTTTTATTTTCTCCATAAGATCTACCTCTTCCTCTTTTAGATATTCCTCCTCTATCTCTTTTTATTTATTCATGATTCTTTGTCAAGATCTCGTCAACTTTCAAGGAAAACTGATATGCTTTTTCCACACTATCCATTTCCAAAAGACTAATATCATCTTGAACTATAATTCTCAAACTATTCAAATACCTAGTTCGTTTCTCTACCTCATTATCCACATGTCCGGATATAATGTCTAATCTGTAAAACTCCTCAATACACTTCTTCACAATCATATCCTTTTGTCTAAATTTTACATCTTCCTTAAGAAACTACCTTGGTTATCAACATGGATGAACTTCTTCTTCAATTTATTCACCATCTTCACCCATTTTTCAATCATTTCTTTTCCTTTCCTTTCTTAATCACTTCAAAAATACTCTAACCAAAGTGAAGCATGTCCCTTCAACTTGGTGACTACTGTGTTTGCCTTTCTTTTATCAAGGGTGCCTTCAAATTTAAATAACTTCTCCATCTTAGCTATTTAATC
Source organism: Cupressus sempervirens (assembly GCA_028749045.1). NCBI lineage: Eukaryota > Viridiplantae > Streptophyta > Pinopsida > Cupressales > Cupressaceae > Cupressus > Cupressus sempervirens. The sequence continues at coordinate 68,478,272 of CM053783.1, forward strand.
CAAATGAGTGTTGGTATCCAACCTTCCATAATATCTAGTAACCCTAATATCTAGCTTAAAATGTTCCCTAAATAAAACTCCCAACAATATTTTCTCATTAGATTTCACCTTAGGTTTAAGGTTAGGGTTTGGTGCTCTAGGTGCTCTTTTATCATCACTACATCATCAAGATGCACTCCTCTGCTCTTGATTGTCTCAAAAACATCTAATTTGGTACTATTTTTTCTCAACATTTCCATAATAGAATTATCAATATTTCCTCTACCACAAACCATTTTGACAAGTTGTTCCTACAATATCATAACCCTCTGCAAGCTATAGGTCAAATCTCATATCTGTCACCATATAACGTATTCCACCCTAGTTCAAGATGATCCATTCTATGCAAGGATAAAAGTTTGTTTTGATACCACCTAACACAAGATAGATTGAGAAATATGTCCAAAATCTCACCCAATTTCCAAGAAACCTCACTAACTTAACACAACATAAGCAAAATCACAAGAGGCAATGCTAGAAAGGAGAGAGAACAAGAATAGTTTCATTTATTTATTAAATTTTCATCATACATTCTTGGTTTTGAGGCCTTCTAAGTTACAAAAAATAAAAATATTTAAATATTCAAAGAAAAAATCTCCAACATGTTAGATCTATGATCCCTTTTCCAGATTATAACCCCAAAACTGTTGACTCCTAAACCTAGACAACGACCCTCTATTTATACTTATCGAACTAGCTTACAGAGGTTTCTAGATCTCCACATTTAAAAAGTTTAACCAAATAATGAAAAAAAAAATCCCTATTATTGATCCCATACATTAAATCATGAACCAAAATTAAATACAAAGGTCAACTCTTAAATAAGAACCAAATAGACAACTCAGTTAAAGAAGAACAAGACGTTAACAAACAACAACCGAAAAAAGGTCACCAAATTACTTAGTGAACAAAAAATTGAAATAAATTAATGGAAAAAGAACTAGAACCACTAGGTGAATGAAGAGAGGAATGTATCCACTAAGTCAATAAAAAATAATTCACTAAAAAGGCTCACAACAACAACTGAGCACATATCTACTAAATAGGATAACAATGCAACCTAAGATGCTCCAAAATCAATTTTTGTTGATTGTATTATTATTGATTATGGTGATGTTTTTAATTAAGTTGAAGAAGTAAGTGATAATCAAGTTGAGGGAGTTAGCTGATTTGTTGCCCTCTTCATTTCATGTTAACTCAAGTTTCCCTTTTTTGAACTCAACTTGTATTTTTTGGAGAATATTTGAGAGTCTTTAATTAAATATTACCTCATACTTAGTGATTTTTTAATTAATGATAATTAAATTCAATAATTGAAATGAGGAAATATTATTTAATTCCTTTTTCATGTATTATTTATATTGGAAGGGGTGATTTAATTCAATTAAATGTACTAGGAGTATTAATTGAATTAGGAGGATTTATTGACTAAATCAAGTGAATATTTAAATTTGTACTTTTTTGATTGATTAGAGGTTAGGAGAAAATTGGTTTATTAGAGAAATTTTCTAGTATTAAATTTGCCCCTCTTTGAATTAATGTGCAGGCAACACATTGATTCAAAGAATACTCTAATTCTAAAGCATAAGATAAGAACCAAGATCATTTCCAAGTTTTGATAAGATCAAAGACCAATTGATGAGACAAAATTAATTTTGAATTTGGTTAGATGAAATTCAATCCTTAGGATTTCAATTGATATGAGATAAGAAACTTAATACTTTTCCTTTGAAAAGAGTCTAGGATTATCTCCAGAATGAAGCTTAATCCTTAGGAGTCTAGATAGAACACCTAGATACTTGTCCATGGAGAGATTAGGATTATCTCTAGAGTGAATCTTTATCCTTAGGAGTCTAGATAGAACACCTAGATACCTATCCATGGAGAGATTAGGTTCATCTCTAGAGTGAAGCTCAATCCTTAGGAGTCTAGATAGAACACCTAGATACTTGTCCATTCGTAAATTAGGATCATCTTCAAAATAAAGATTGATCCTTAGGAATCTAGATAGAACATCAAGATAACTATCCATTGAGAGATTGGAATCAACTCTAGAATGAAGCTTGATCCTTAGGAGTCTACATAGAACACCTGGATACCTATCCATGGAGAGATAAGATCATCTCTAGAATGAAGCTTGATCCTCAAGATTCTAGATAGGACACCTAGATACTTGTCTCTTAAAGTAGAATATCCCCATAATGAGGCTTGATCCTTAAAAATATAGATAGAACATAAAAGATGACAAGAACTATCATGAGCTGACCAAGATAACTAATAGGAAATAAATCCCATTATAATAGATAAAACAATACCATCTTTCATATAAGATATGAGGAGCCAAGATGCCCCTAGTGATGAGGTGATGGGGAGATCAAACTCCTTCTTGAGAGCTCTTGTAGCTCTTCCTAAGACCTATTCCTTGGTCTTGTTAGGGCCTTCTTCCTACCCTACTTAGGGATTACTCCTAGAGTCCCTTACCTTTTTAGAACTCTCTACCAAGTTCAAACTCTATTATACCTTCCACTTTCTTCTATGCGTCCATGGGCTCAATTAGCCACTTTTTTGTCCAAGCTTCTCTTTGGTGTAGGAATTGGTTGCCTCTTTATTCCTTGATTAGGCCTCCTAGAAAATAGGTTTCTTTAATTTCTATAAAAATCTCTTATAAACTCCCTAAAACAACCATGGATTCTTCCTACCACATTTCAAGACTCTATGATTTCTTAGGTCTTAGGGTCTAACACTGTTCCTGCACTAGGTTTCCACCAAACCCCTATTTTCAAGGGTTTCTAGGGCATGTCAACCAGTCTAACTCCTTTTCCTTCAACAAGTGCTTCAAAGGTATTCCCTACATCCCTCCTTAATTTCACATGTTCCAAAAAAATTCCCCTTCACTTTCCACACCTGGATTTCCATTCCCAATCCATTCAATAAGCCCCCTTGTTATTGTTCTGAACAAACACCTAGCCAAAATGCCTTTGCACTCACTTAAGGATTGCCATTAAAAATAACTACTCTATAGCCCATGAATCCAAAAAATTTATTTACATTATATACAAGGTCTCCTACTTGGTTCCAAGAGGCCATGGGATTTCAACAATGAGAACTCAAGTAGGAGTCATTTTTTCTCAACTAGTTATGAACCAAGCAGTGAATCAACAAGACACAAGAGTTTAACAAAAATATAATTAAACTAAAAAAATTCATAAATTCAATGCTATAGAAATTAATTAAACAACAATAATTATATTATTAATGAATTGACTAAGCTTTTTCAATCCATTAATCACTAGATCCAAGCTCTATCATGAAATTTTAGACTTTTCTTGCTCCTTTCAATTCCACAATCTATACAATCCAACTACTAACTATTAGGTTAGGGTTTGGTTAACCTTATATATTCCACTCCCACATATTTTGACCCTTATGTTGGAATTATAAAACCCTAATCTCTATTCCAAATTTTTAGGAAAAGTTGTCATCACAACTTTTGCAAAATTGCAAAGTTGTCATGAACAACTTTTACATCTTTTGCAATTTTTGCAATTTTGTCGCACCACTAGTCTTAAAGGTTCAAATTGACTCCAAATCAATGCATAAGACCTTAAATCACCTAAAAACATTAAAATATAAAAAATGATCCCATCTTGAGGTCTTTGGTTGACTTTCTAGGTCCTCAACACCTAGACCCTAGAAACTACTCAAAACATTTGACTTAATTCAAACCCTACCTAACCATACACACACAGAGACTCTTGGGAATTTAAAAATTAGTCCTTATTATATAGGTTGGCTAAACCTACCTACAAGCCAAAATATATTAAAGACCTTGAGGTTCTTGTGCACCATCACCCCTTGCAACAAATAAGTTAGGGAGCCTATGGTGTTAAAAAATCCTCCCTGATTCCATTCTTCTTGAAGTCACTCCTAGCTAGCTAGGTAGCCTCTGATTTTGGTTGGTGCCTCCACTTTATTTATTTCTCCATGTATATCTTGTACCTAGTCTTCTTGTTCACCCTAGAATCTAGAATCTGCTCAGCTTGTGGCTTGATCTAATTAGGTACCTTGAGTTCCTCCACATCACCATTCATTTCAATACGATATTATTCATTCTCCATCTCTAGTCCTTTGTACTTGATAAAATATTTTACATTAAATAAGGGAGAAATGTATGTCTCCTTAGGTAGTTCCACATTATAGGCATTGGGTCCATATTTGGATAACACCTTGCATGGTCTAGTCCTTTTCATTTGCATCTTTCTTGGTATGCCCTTCTATAATATAGCTTTGTTCAAGAATACCATCACTAAATCACCTACCTCAAACTATAGATCTCTTCTCCCTTCATCTCTCTTAGCTTTCAATTTCTAATTTTTCTCCATTATATTCTTCTTTAGCTTCTCATGTACCTCCCTCATTGATTGAAAAAAGTCATTAGCATGACCATTGATTCCCTCATAACCCTTCAAGTATTTGAGTTCAAGTACACCTCTTGGATGTGACACATATACCACTTCAAATGGACTCCTACCAATAGTCACTTTTGTACAATCACTGTAATAAAAATTTTCTTGAGGAATGACTTGTTTCCATTCTTGTCCATATTTAGTCAAGAACCTCAACAAGTTACCAAGTACCCTATTGACTACTTTTGTTTGACCATCTATTTGGGGATGGTAGGCAGAGCTATGAGAAAATTTGGTTCCTAACCTTTTCCAAAGTGTTTTCCAAAAATAGCCCATGAAATTCACATCTCTATCTACCACTGTCCTCATTAGTAATCCATGTATCCTAACTATTTATTTGAAGAAAAGGCGACCAATGTGACTAGCATCATGTTTTTTTTTTTTGCATGGGATAAAATGACCCATCTTACTGAACCTGTCCACGACCACAAACATAGTGTCTAAACTAGTAGATGTTCTAGGTAGGCCTACTATGAGTCCATGTTGATGCACTCCCAAGTCCTATTTGGGATGGGTAATGATTGATCGAGACCTACATTTGATGATGTCATATTTTCCTTATGACATACTCCACACTATTCCACATATCTCCTTACATCATTCTATATCTTAGGCCAACAGCAGAACCTTTCTACTAAGTCTAGGGTCTTGTTCAACCCAAAGTGCCCTCTCAAACTCCCATTATGTTTTTCCTAAATAAGATTCTCCTGCATAAAGCTTCTTGGGAAATACAACTATTTATCCTTGAATAGTAACCCATTCTACAAAGTATAATCAGCATATTCACTATGAAAATTATTTTCATATTTATTACATACCTTGTGGATCTCTGAGAAGTCTACATCTTGTTTATAGAGGTCTTTTAATTCCTCAAATCTACAACTAGATCTCTTGAATAGTGAGAAAGCTCCCACTAAGTGCATCTAGAACCTTCTCATTAACTCCCTTCTTATGCTTGATGGTGAAGGTGTAATATTATAGTAGCTCCATCCACTTGATATGCCTCAAACTCAACTTATCTTGAGTGTTGATGTAACTTAGGGATGGGTTATCAGTATAAACCACAAACTCTTTAGGAAATATGTAATACCTCCACTTTTTAAGGGCTTTTAATAGAGCATATAGTTCTAAGTAATAGGATGAATGTACAAACTTGGCCTCATTCAACCTTTCACTAGAAAATGCCTTTGGCCTACCTTCTTGTCTTAGGATTGCACCCACTACAATATTACTTGCATCACATTCTATTATGAATGGTTTATCAAAAATTGGCAATACTAATATGGGTTGGGAAGCCACTTACTTCTTTAATCTCTCAAACCTTACATTGGATTCCATGGTCCACACAAACTTTGTTTTGGGTCCTCCTTTTATGGTGTCAAGGACTAGTGCACAAATTTCACTTAATCTTCTTATGAACTTCCAATAAAATTGAGCCAACCTATGAAAAATCCTGACGGCAGTCCCTATCCTAGGAGTAGGCCAACTTAATATGTCTCCAACCTTGCTCTTATCCATCTTCAAGTTGTCTTCTAACACTAAAAATCCTAGGCAAACTAGTTCTTTCTTCATGAACTCACTCTTTTCAAAGTTTATGATGAGCTTTTCCTCTTGAAATTTCTTCAACACAACTTCTATGTGTTTCATGTATTCTTATTTGGTTTTGATAAAAATGAGGATGTCATATAAATAGACTACCATAAAGACTCCTATATAATCCTTTATAAGCTCATTCATTAGCCTCATAAAATTACTATGGGCATTTGTAAGCCTGAATGACATTACTAGCCACTCCAAAGTCTTAAAAGATAACTTGCACTCATCTCCCTTTTTCATTCTAATTTGATAATAGCCACTTTTTAAATCAATCTTAGAGAAGTATTTAAAACTCTCTAAGAAATACATTAATCTTGTATTCTATGAATAGGAAACCTATATCTAATAGTTATCATATTTATTTCCCTCAAATTAGTGCACATTCTCCATTTACCTCCCTTTTTAGGAGCCAGCACCACTAGAAGACCAGTACCAGAACATCACATGGGATTATACTCTTCTTTATTAGTCCCTAATCTAAAATTTCTTTCACTTTCCTTGCTAGCTCCTTATTCTCTTATGGTGTCATCTTGTATGAAACTTTATTAGGAAATGATGCCCCTAGCACAAAATCAATTTGATGGTTGATTTCTCTCTTTGGTGGTAATGTAGATGGTCTACCTTCACAAATGATGTCCTTGAACTGATCTAGTAGTTGCTTCACCTCATCTAGCATAGGTATTTTTTTTAGCATCTCCTCCTCCCTTGGTTTCACTAGTATGGCATATCCAATTCCTTCTTCCTTCTTTATATTATTTAGAAACTCTTTCCCACTCATGAATAATGCATTGGATTTTGCCTTGTCCACTATGTCTTCCTCTATCAAACATTGAATCTTATAAGTTACTCCATTCTTCTTGAATAAGTACTTATTTCCCTTACCATGGTGTACTAACTCCTATCATACTTCCATGGTCTTCCAAGCAATAGATGACATGAATCTATTGGTAAAATAACATAAAGTATCTTGTCCTAATACTTGCCTATGGTGAAATCCACCCAAACTTGTTCATTGACCAAAATGTTTTTCCCCTTATTCAACCAAGTAACTTTGTATGGACATTCATGCAGTATCTTGGTGAAGTTTAACTTTTAAACTGCCTCTTCTAAAATTACATTGTTAGGAGATCCTAAGTTAATGATAAACCTATATAACTTGCCTAGTATCTTACATTTGACCCTAAATAGAGTCTATCTTTGCTTATGCTCATCTTTGGTAGGTTATTTAATAAATATCCTCCTCAAAATGAGACTCTCTCTTCTCTAAATCTAAACTTAGCTCTAAATCTTCTAGACAATCCTCCTCTTCAAGATAAGTAATCTTCTTCTCACCTTGTGAAGATGAGGGTTTGTCAGGACACTTATAAGCTGGTTGACCCAATTGCCCACAATTATAGCATTTCATGGAAGCAAATTGGGAACTCCTTCCAAAACCCCCTGATCTACCTCTACTACCATTATAATAATGTAATCCTCTACCATATCCACTTCTATTATTAGACTCATACCCTTTCTTTGAAAACCTGAAGTCACCTTGACTTATTGTCAGTACCTCTTCCACTTGGACCACCTCTATGACCACCTCTAGAATCTTTGCCTCTCCCTCTACCATTATTATTGGAGTCTTTCTTCTTCTTAACTTTTTGCTCCACCTTAATGACCATTTGATAATAGCTATGGAGGGTAGTCAATGAAAACAAACATGGTTCCTCTTGTATATTGCATCTAAGACCATTCAAGTATCTAGAAACCTTGATGCTTTCATGTTCTTGCACTCTAGACCTAATGCTTAACTTGTGAAACTCCTTAGTAGAGGAACCCACTTCTAAGTCTCTTTGTCAAAGATTTTGCCTCTTCTAATGTATTTGTATGTCATAGTCCTCAAGTAGATAATTTTATTTTGCTTTGGCCACCATGATTTTCCAAATTTTTATTTTTTTCTTGCCTTCCTCCTCTCTTTCTTCTTGCAAGAATTTCCACCAAGTTAATGCTTGTCCTTGTAGCCTTGATTTATCTATATTCAACTTTTGAGAATTTTTTATTCCATCACATTCAAAGTGATTTTCCATACCCTCAATCCACTCCATAACCAACTCTGCATCTACTATTCCAGTAAAAATAGGAATGCCTTCTTATTATTTGCCACTTAGTGCCTTCAATGGTTTTATAAAATTTTCCTCTATGAATGGAGGATCTGGTTCTATCTCCACTTCCTCTTCTACTAGATTCTTTCCTTTTTCTTTATCCGCTTCTAACTACTCTTTCATCTTGCCTATAGTTTCGATAACTTCCTTTAACTTTTTCTTCATCTCTTCCACAACTTCCTCAAGAAGTCTAGTCTTTTCTTATTGTTGATTCAAATCCCTAGCCAAATATGCATTGGTCACCATGGTTCTTTCTCCTATAGATTCACTTACCTCTGACATGTACTCTACTCTACTTAAGCCTTTTAATAGCTCCAATACCACTTTGATAGGGAGATCTAAACCCTTCTCAAGAGCTCTTATAGATCTTCCTAATACCTATTCCTTGGTATTTTTAGGGCCCTCTTCCTACCCTACTCAAGAATTACTCCTAGAATCCCTTCCCTTTTTAGGACTCTCCACCAACTTAAAAACTCTACTATACCTTCCACTTTCTTCTATGCATCCATGGGCTCAATTGGCCACTTTTCTATCTAAGCTTCTCTTCTATGTAGGAATAGGTTCCCTCTCTATTCCTTGATTTCTTTCACTCCATCATTACCCATACTAATGGTTCATATCTTAGGTTTCTTATCAATTTCTTGTTTTTCTATTTAGGCCTTGTAACCTTTTTTCCCCAATTAGGCCTCCTAGAAACTAGGTTTCTTGAATTTCTAAAAAACTCTCTTAATAACCCCCTGAAAAGATCATGGATTCTTCCTACCATATTTAAAGACAAATATTTCTTAGGTCTTAAGATCTAACACTAGATGTGAACCAGTCTAACTCCTTTTCCTTTAGAAAGTGCTTTAAAGGTCTTCCCTACACCCCTCTTTTCTAGCACATGTTCCAAACACATGCCCCTTCACTTCCCCACTCCTATATTTCCATTTCCAATCCATTTAGCAATCCCCCTTGCTATTGCTTTCAACAAGCACCTAGCCAAAATGCCTCAACACTTGCATAGGGATTGGAATTAAAAAAACCACTCTGTAGCCCATGATTCCAATAATTTTATTTAAACTATTTACAAGGTATCCTAATTTTTTCCAAGAGGTCATGAGAGTTCAACCACAAGAACTCAAGTAGGAGTCATTTTTGCTTAACTAGTTATGAACTAGGCAGTAAATCAACAAGACACAAGAATTTAACAAAAAGACAATTAAACTAACAAATACAAAAATCTAGTATTATAGAAAGTAAGTACAAAAAATCACTAGATTCTCAATGCATTAATTGATTTCTCTAAATCAATTAATCACTAGATCCAAGCTCTATCATAGAATTTTAGACTTTTCTTGCTCCTTTAAATTCCACAGTATGTATAATCTACCTACTAACTGTTAGGTTAGGGATTAGGTGACCTTATATATTTCCTTCCTACATGTTTGGACACTTAGTTCAAGATTTTAACACCCCTAAGACCAATTCCAATTTTTTAAGGAAAAATTTTCATGACAACTTTTGTAAAATTGAAAAGTTGTAATGAGCAACTTTTACATCTTTTGCAATTTTAGCAATTTTGTCACCCCATTGGTCCTAAAGGTTAAAATTGATTCTAAATCACCACATAAGACCACTCAAATCACCTTAAAACATAAAAATCTCAAAAACATTCCATCTTGAGGTATTTGGTGAAACTTTGACCTTTGGTTGACTTTCTAGGTCCTCAACACCAAGATCCTAGAAATTGCTCGAAACACTTGACTTAATCCAAACCCTACCTAACCACACACACACACAAACATTCTTGAGGCTTTACAACTTAGTCCTTATTATCTAGTAGTTGGATAAACCAACCTATAATACAAAATTTATTTAAGACCTTGAGGTGCTCTTGCACCATGAGGACTTTGAGATATTGATGAAGTGATATTTGATTGATGTAAAAAATGCGTTCATCTTGCCCCTTAGAAGAGAAATCAAAAGATGACATATCAAGATAGTTACGGAGAGAAATTTATGTATTACAAAGATGTACTTAAGGATTTATAATAATGGAGAAGAGACTAGGATAGGTTTTAGAACAAACTATAGAAGATTTGAGGTCCATGTGTCAAATTTTAGGGTCTTGTTTAACCAAGTTTGACCTTGGTTGACCAAATTTGACTTTTGTTGGAAAGTTGAAATGTCAAGAAAATGTTTATATGGAAATATGCTACGATGATCATTTCATTAGAAATATGGACTGCACAAGTGTTCAATCTCTTTGGTACCAAAATTTTTAAATCAATTTTTTGAGGTGTTTAGCGATGTAAGATTACGATCTCTATTTCAAACCTAAAAATGGATCTAGGACTGTCAAATTAGGTAGGGTTAATTTATTGTCCCAATCAAAGAAATTTATAAAATTAGGTCAAAACCTATATAAGGGCCCAAAAAGGTCTTTTTAAAAATATTTTCCATTTGTCTTTTTGTGAGAAGAGCTCTAAGAATATGGAGAAGATTCATGTAAAAGACCACCTAGTTGAGCTTCAGTGATTGCACAACTGGTTGGCTCACAATATTAAAATCCTTCAAATTTGCAAACTCTTTCTTTAGGGATAGGTCTCCATTTGAAAAAAAATTATAGGCCCTTATGAATGCCATTGTCACCAATGCTTTCAAACTTATAGTGTATGTATGACCTAACATCTTCCACATGCATTACATTTTATGGAACTTGTGAAAATGATCCTAAAGGATCATCTATATGAGATAAAAATGTACACTTCTTGAATTTTTACCTTGGCCTCTTATTCACATCACACACAGTGGGATTTTCCATCTTCACTTGATTCAAAAGACTTCAAAAAACTCCATAAAATACCTAGAAATTGTGTAACTAGGGCTTTCTCACTTTGTATTGAAAATGCTCCAAATTTTCCTTGACTTCATTTTCAATTCAATCACAATTACTTCTTAATTCTTCACACAATTGAATGGTAACTAAAATCTTCTTTGCATCCTTTAATTCTTTACAATTTGAACTTTGCATTGATTGTGCAACTATCCAATCTGTAAAAGTTGTCTATTAACCAGTAAACTTGTTTTCATTTTTCTAGCCTCATACAATCTCCAAATGATTTTCATTCTTAACCAAAGCTTCCTTATGATCTACTTAAGATTTTTTCAACACTCTAAATCAAACTCTAACCTCTATTGCATTTTTCTAATACTCTGTTTGATAGATAAGTGTTTAATTCAAATAAGTCAATAAATCACACACAATGGTTGACTTCAATATTTCATCAAGTGCATCAAAATGTTGTTCTTCTAAAATTACATGTAAACTTGATGGATCATTCTCCTTCACAAATACTTCCTTAAAATCTTCAAAATGCTCTTTAAGTACCTCTTTTTGAGTTTCTTTTACTAATATTATTCATTTTATCATTTCTCTTGTCATTCCTTCTATAGTTTGGCTTCCTATTGATGTTCCTTCTATCCATTCTACAAAACCTCACTATGTGACCAAAGTTGTTTCACAACTAACATATTGGAGTACTCTTTCTCTAATTAGGTCTATTCTGATTGACTGATGCTCTTCAATTCCTTACATTGTGTCCAAAGTTATTAACCTTATAACACACAATGTTTATTTGTATCTCATTAGCTTTTCCATCATTGGATCTACTTGAGGATATCCTTCTTTCATTAACTATAGGGTTAGTATCTGTAAAGATTCTACTATTTCCATTATTACTGTCACACCTAGGTTTTCTACAATCTACTACTTTATATCCAATACCATGAAAATTATAACAATAGAAATTTGTAATAGGTTTGAAAGACTTATCTATACAATTTCTCTTCATATGAACAACTTCATTGGATATAAACATCTACCTCTAAATTCATGTCTTACCTCATTAGGTGGTTCAATTTTCTCTACTTTTTTTGAGTTCATCACATTTCCCAAATTGACTTACTTGCTCAACTTCTTTAGGTACTTCGGTAGATGTGCTTGGTTCAATCCTATTTTAATTAATCTCCTTAGGTTTAGGGGTTTCAATAAAAAAATTTGGTTCTTTACTAGCTTTAGCTTTCTTTGCAAATTTTTATATAATAAGATATTTAAGACCTTATTAAAAATAATTGGTTTATTATGTATTATCTTTGATGTTACACAAAATGACATATGTTTACCAATTAGTTTACGTCAAGCTTACTTGGGCATTGAATATAGTTTAATGTGTTTGCTAAGCATTAGAGAGTTTTCCAAGTTCAGAAGGTATTGTCAATCAAGTTCACTGGAGAGACAAAGAGAAGTTTGCAGAAGTTGAGTGTAAATCAAGCTCACTCAATTAGTGGAGTAAAAGTTGGATGGAACCAATGATAAATAGGCTCACTAAATTACCAAAGTAAGTTTGTAAAGATGTAGTATTAACTGAGTTCACTTGGTTAACACATAAAAATTGTTGTTGAGTTAGTGTCTACCGAGTAGGGTCGGCTAACAAAAGATTTTCTTTTTTGGCATATTGAGTTCAATGAATTTTTTTTTGATTGCAGTTGACTAATGAGAAGTATATTAATTAATCTAAATTGTATTCAAGCCAAGTTGAAAATGTATAAGGTATAAGTATAAGGTCAAGTTGAGGATCGAATAAAAGATGAAGTGAATGGAAGAATAGAAGATTCTTAGAGGAAAATTCAAAGGATAAGCAAAATATCCTTGTAGAGTTGCAAATATACATTTAATCATAAAGGATCAAGTATACAAGCCAAAATTGAGATCTATAATAAACAATTCAATTACATCAAAAATTAGGTCATCTCATTGTTACTCTCTAACCATTATAGCAATGATCTAAATCTCTTAATAGCTATTTGTAAATCCTCTAACAAGGTGACATTTCTAGATTGAAGTGTCTAAAGACCTCTAACAAGGCCACTCCTAATAGGGTGATTAAATCCTTTAATAAGATCACACCTAAGAGTGTGTTTTATAACCTTTAATAGGGGGCTCTTCTAACAGGCTTCACTTCAAAAGAGTAAAAATCAATAACTAGTTGCAATTGGTGGTTTTTCACAAATTGGGTTTCCACATTAAATCTTGGCATCACTTGTGTTCATGTTATGTCTTTTATTTGCATACAACTAAGTTAAGTAAGGTTAATCATAGATAATATGTTAATATTTATACTTTCCAAGTTACAGTTGTTATTTTAGTGTTTTCCAAGTTACAACATTTGCTAGTGTAAACCAAGTGCCTTTGTATTTGCCAAGAATCGGTATTTTTAGTGAAGTTTATATTTTGTGTTCACATCTAAGAGATATGAGATTTATTTTTGTAGTAATCGATTCACCACTCCCCTCTTAGTTACTCTTTTATATTTCCAACAATTGGTATTAGAGCTTCTTGGTACTTACAAAGAAGGTTTCAAGGACCTAAGCTAAAGATGAGGATGTCTTACAGAAGAGAGATCCCCATGCTGAATAGAGATAAATTTGAGGCATGGAAAGGACTTATAAAGTTGAATCTAGTAACCGTCAGTAATTCAGGTTTGAAATATCTAGAAAATGGTTACAAGGCTCCTATTGGAACATTGGTTGTGGAATAGATTGTTTTGAAAAAAAATCATAATATTATGATGATTGACATAGCTTCAACTCTTAACTATGTTGAATTTTATGAGGTCAAAGGATGTGGTAATGCTGATGACATGTGGACCAAACTGAAGGATATCTATGGAGGTGATGATAATGTGAAAAGAGCCAAGGTAGAAATCTTGAGAGGTCAGTTTGATCAGATGAAGATGAGAGAGGATGAAAACATTGTAAAATATGTTGAGAGAATCAAAGCCAGAGTCAGTTCTATCAAGGCCTCTAGAGAAACAATTGAAAATGTGATAGTGGTAAGCAAGGCACATAGAACCCATCTTCCTATCTATGCAAAAAGAAAAATCATATTCAAGAGATGAGATGTGATCCAAATAAAAAGATAAATATGGATGCTCTAGTTGGAAGATTAACTACATTTGAACTAGATAACTATGATAATTATACTCCTGGTTCTAGCAATCTTGAGTCTACATTTGAAGCCAAGGTATCAATCAAGAAGAAAGCTCACAAGTCAAAAAGCAAAAAATCTGAAAGTGAAGAGGAAGACAGTTCTAACAGTGATCTTGAAGCCATTGAAGCATTTCTTGTAAGAAGACATCCCAAAGGAAAAGGAAAGTATAAAGGTAAAATTCCTTTGATCTATTCCTCTTGTGAGGAAGTTGGACACATTATTTCAAGATCTCCAAACAAAGAAGACAAAGATGAAAAGAAGCACAACAAATACAAAGGCAAGAAGGATTTCAAGAACTTCAAGGACAACAAGGACAAAGGTAAGAAATTTTCTTTTATGGCTAAAGATTCAAATAGTAATCTTGTAAAAGATGAATTTGATGATGGAAATAAAATGGCACTTATCTCTCATGTCAACAAAAATAATACATGGATTATTGATAGTGGTTTCCATTGGTCTCAGATTGGTTTTGACAATTGAGTGTCAAAACACTTAACCAATTCTTCTATTGATGCTAGGCATAATATAGAAGTCGAGCTACAATGTATAGCAAGCTAAAAAATTCAATAGATACCGAGTGAATTTCAGGTGACGAGCAATCTTAAGGTGTTGAGCAAAGTTCAAGTGCCAAGCAACGCATAGATGTTGAGTCACTATAAATGCCAAGTGAAATAGAATTACTATAAGAGATGAATGAGATAGTTTTCCTCTATGTGCCAAGCATCAACAACTAGTATGTGTTGAGTAACACAGAATCAACATATGAGTTTTTTCCTTTACAAACTTAGATGTAAACCATTTTGGGAGTTGACATAGGATGAATCTTAAAGGATCTTGAAGATAAGATCAAATATTTTGCATTACCTATGCAATGAACATGCAAGTAATAAGAAAAATGGAGAAGGCATGAAACTAATAGTAAAAGTGTAAGAAATTAGTGGAAAATGAAGATTTAATATTGATCGTAGATTCATACCTAACCCTAAGTCTTTGAAATCTTTAAAAGGAGAACAAAGCCCCATTATGTGAGAGAGAATATATGCAAAAAAGAAGTGTATGGGTGAATTATAATGAAGTGTAGAAGGGTAAAAAGACTTAGTGAAGAACAGAGCAACATAGTAGAATCCAATTGTTGAAGAACAAAGTATCAAAACCTCATAGAGTGACATATCAAATCAAGAAAGGATCAGATTAGTAAGAGTAGAAAAAGGATCTGGAATCAGCAATTGAAGATTGCAAAGCTATCAGAAGTAAATCTTCCCACTTGTTAACTCCAAAAATTGGTATCAGAGCTTAGTTCTCACAAGGAGGAGCCTTACAGCTTGGAGAAAAGATCTAGAAATGGAAGTTTACAAACTTGGGAAGATCACAGAGAATCCAATAATTGATATTCAACTTGCTTTAGATGCATTGGAAGAAGCCAGAGATGAATTGAGAAAATCCTTAAAAAGAAGAAGAGAGATTACCATAGCTAAGAATGACACACAGTACAAGGAGATTGACACCTCAAATCTCTTTTCAAATGGAGATTCCAAGGAGTATGATACAGTGATAACAGACCTAATGGAGAAGAATAGAGCTCAAGTAGAAG
Organism: Cupressus sempervirens; assembly: GCA_028749045.1. Taxonomy (NCBI): domain Eukaryota; kingdom Viridiplantae; phylum Streptophyta; class Pinopsida; order Cupressales; family Cupressaceae; genus Cupressus; species Cupressus sempervirens. Next base: position 68,494,142 of record CM053783.1, read on the forward strand.
AAATCAAAACACTCAAGCTTGAACAAGAATCACAAGCCATGATGCTTTGTGAGGTAATTGAACATAAGAAAAGAGCCATTGAAGACAAGGCTATGCTAGAAGAAGACAAGAGAAATCTTTCCAACATACTAAAAGAAAAGTCAATTGAGCTTGCAAGAATCTCAAACATGCAACTAGACACCCTGAGTCAGATGATGAATGCAGATCATGAACTAAATGTCAAGGACAATAAGAGCTCTACACTAAAGATACAAAATAAACAACTGCAAAATGACCTAGAAAGAGAGAGGGGGATTATTGAAAGCTTCAAAAAACCCAATGAGGCCATCAAGTACTTTGAGTAGCTACTAAATCACCAAGGGCTAGCAACAAAACTTTAGGACTAGGTTACATCAGCACTGAACAAGGAGAGTCATCCAAAACTACAGAAGAAAGGAGTAAAAAAGGTAAGAACACTAAACCTACTTGTCATTTTTGTGGTAAAAAGGGACATACCTCTAATGTATGTAGGAGCAAGAGTATCCATCACCATGACAAGCCTCAGAATGAAAGTTATTGTCATAAGTGCAAAAAGCAAGGACATCAAGCACATAATTGCAGGACTAGGACTATTAGAACACCAAAATTTGAAGGTCACTACTATAATTGCAAGAAGTATGGACATAGAGCTTTTGAGTGCATATTAAAGCCTAAGTGGACATCAAACTAGGTAGCAAGGGAAGGTAACCATGGTCACCACTACAATTGGGACTACAACACCAGGTATAGCTATCATTACTATTAGGAATATGGACACATTTCTAAAAATTGCATAAGGACACATTTCAGAGGGAACTACACTAGATGGTTGAGCCAAACCACATGTTTTAGTTGCTTGAAGACTAGTCATATCAGTAGGAATTTCCCAACAAGGTCAAAAGCATTCAACTCAAAGAATGACAAAGGAAAAGAGAAGGTAGATGTTGAACACATCAAAGGAGAAATGAACAAGACATGGGAGAAGAAAGTTGAGTGTAGCATATCAAATGAAGGGATCACTTCACCTTCAAGTGGTCACACTTCATCAAACTAAGCAAGAAAAGGCATAAGGAACTGATTTATAAAGTTTTATCATACATTAGTTATTAGACAAGTATTGAAAAGAAGAGATCAGCATGAACAAAGATGCAAAGTTGAAAATTCAAGATTTCACAAGTGTTGTCGAGTTGCCCTCAGATGTTGAGTAAAAATCTAGTACAACCCGAGTTGATTGTCAAAACAAAAGGAGCTGAATAATTAGTAGAAGCTGAGTTGGTAGAGGAAGCTAAGTGAAGAATAAATCTTAGTTGAAGATGAGTAAGTAATGCTCCTGTGGAAGCCGAGAAATGTAGAATCCTTCAGAAGCTGAGTGGATAGTTGTAAATGTACTAAGCATTAAATGCAATGGAAATAGGGTATATTATCATATTTTCAATCATTTTTCCTCATCATGAATGAAGAACAAAGACAAGAAAGAGTGCAGAGTGAATCCAAAGTAGAGAATCCAATGTATAAAGTAGAGAATTCAATGTATAAGAAGATTTCAATAGCATTCCAACATGATTCCATCAATTTTAAGGTATTTAGAACTATGCTGAGCTACGCAATCTTGTGTTTTCTTTGTGTTATAGCCCTAGATTGTGTAAAATGGCTTCTAGCTCTAGAAAATCTTAGGAGAAGGAATCATTTGAAGTCCAACTAGTATCTAAAGAGGTCAGACAACTCAATTTCTATCCAATACTTGAAGTTTCATACTAGAACGACCCAGCTAGAGCCCTATCCATCATACCCCCTAAGGTTGTAATGGTTCAAGATGTAAGGAAATGCTCTAATTGCAAGATTGGAGCCATCGGTGACATGGAAATGAGGGAGGTGTTGGGCATTCATTTTGCACAAGGTCAACGACAGGAATCCATAGTGTAATTCCTCTCTTGAAAAGAAAATCTTTTTTAAGGATCTGCTCCAAGGTTTAGTGTTTGTCTTGCAACGTACCAAAATTTGATAAGTAGAAAATAAATTTGAGTGTTCACAAAGAGTCCTTTGCTGGTTCTAAAAACTCTCTTTTCTTGGAATCAAAGTAAAATCTATTCGTTGTCTCAAAATATCACACCAAAAGAACAATATTTTTTGTATTTTCTATTTTTCAATGAATGCAACTATAACAATGCAGCTACTATGAGGTCCTATTCTAACAGGGGGTTAGCAAAGAAAATAGCAAAACTGAAAGCAAATAACATGAAATCAAATAACTTGAAATTGAAATTCCTAAATGGACATAAGCTACAGAACAGAACACGCTATGAGTTAAACCTTCGAAGAAATTGGTAGGAAACCAATGAAAATAGGAGCAATGCTTCCTAGAATCCACTAATGCAATTGTCGGTAAGAATCTTTAAAAAATTAAATGACGTTTCACTCTTTTTCATATCGCAAGGCCACAAAAAGTGCGCTCAGGCTAGACAAAAAGCTATGTAGACACAATCGGGTGATCTCTTCTCAAGCTCGTTACATCAACAGAATTCATATATCTGTAGAAAACACCAAAACTAAAAGATCGCACAACCAGAAACAATGCAATAAACCTTTGGCTCAATCAAAATCTCATGAATAAAATCCACCAAAAAATGACACATTCAGGCAAGAATAACTACACTCCAAATGCTAGCACCAAAAGCATAACTTTATTGCATAATAACGGTGACCCTTGTTACATTTTACAATGGAGTATTTATAAGAAATCATCTCATTAATTTGTATTGAGAGTTAAAGATATCTTAATGCAATAAAATGCTTTTAAAACATTAAAACAAACTAAATATATACAAACTAGTAATCTAACTAGTGCTTTGAGGGACTCCATCCATATTTTATTCATTATTTGGATCCATAAGCCCTTTAAATGTCAAAAATAATGAAAGCATGAGAGAGAAAGTAGGAGGAAGCGATCAGTCGAAGTAGAAGTGCATTGAGACACCAAAAATAGAAGCTGGCCCTTCACTAGGCATGTGTTGGAGTTAACTTGCCATCAGAATGTGCTCTCGATGCATGCAAAGTGCTATTTTTGGAACTGGCAGTTAACTGTCAGAGCACCTCTGAATTGTGGAGCTGTGGACCTATGGAGCTGTAGACCTGCATACCTATGAAGCTACGAACCTGCATAGCTGCAGAGCTATAGACCTGCGGATCTGCGGAGCTCAATTCGCCAAAAAATCAAAGTTCTCAATTTTGAAAATGATTTCTAAGTTTTTCTCAAATGAGGTTATAGATCACTTTTTGTATATGCTCCATGCCCCTTTCTGGTGATTTACACCCTCTTTATAGCCAGTTACTTTCATAAACTTGCACTCTCTTCGCTTCTTCAATCAAAAATCTCAAGGCACCTGCATTGAATCTTGTTCCCAATAGCTGCATAAGATGGGCAACTTGATTTGCTTTATGTGTCCATCCTCTATATCTTTGACCTTTTTCTTCTCTCCACCTGTCCAATCCTTCCCAATGAGAAACCAAGTGATCCATATTATCCAAGACGATCAAATGTCTTCAACTTTTTCATATTTTTTGCAAATTTTTTTAGGCATTTTAAAATGACCTTTTTAGAGGTCTTTTGCTCAAAATTTCAAGTCAGAACCTTCGTCAATCCCTAAAATTGGATAGCCAAAGGCTCACTATTTTAGGGACTAAAATTAGATCTTCAGTTCTTCTTTCCAATGGTGTAAGCGGTTCTAAATTTTGAGGCCCAAGTCAAAAGTTATGACCTCAACAAGTTGAGGATACCATTTTTACCTACAAAAGAAGCAAGCATTAGTCCGTAGAGTTAACAATGCACAGTAAAGACATACTAGCTACTCAAACAAAACTGGAGGTGAATCCTGAAATCTGGCTAAGTCTAAAATCCTAAAGCCCTAAAATTTGGCTAAGTCAGAATTTCTAAAGCCCTAAAATTTTCTAGAATCTTTACCTTATCTCAAGGAGGTCTGAAACCTATCTCAAAAGATTCGTCGCATATATTAAAATATATCTTAAGTATAAGGAATTAAATATATGTCAACTTATACTTCAATGATATATTTTAAACCACTTTTATGGCTACTCAGGCAAATTGGAGGTGAAAGGGCAGATTGGCAAGCACGCACGATGCCTTGGGAGCGTGGCGGCGTGAATGCGCACAAGGCACCTACATTGTGCATGCGCACACACTTATGAACCATAGCAGAGAGCAATGGAGCACACTATGGTGCGCAAGGGCATGAGCATGCACGGTGCCTTGGGAGTGCAACAACACGAATGCGCACAAGGCACCTTCATTGTGCATGCGTGCACACTTATGAACTGCGGCAGAGCGCACGCATGATGACGCAAGTGACGGAGCACGCTGCAGCGTGCTCAGTGGAGTGTGTTGCTATGCACTCATGGCGGCCCATGCTACGGTGCGCTTACGTGGGGTGAAGTGTGCTGCAGTGCACTCGAGGTGGAGCGTGCGGCGCTTTTTCAAGAGTTTTTTTTTTCAATTTTTCAATTTTTTTGTGATTTTTGGACTCAACTTTTAAACAAAAATTCTTCTCCTGACTCTCAAATTGTGAGTTTGGGAGTAAAAAAAAGCAGGGGGTCCCCATTCCTAGTTAGGAATGGGGCATGTGTTGTGGACACCACAACAAATAGCTCCGAAAAAAGGAAGAAATGACCAAGGCATTTCTTCATCAGAAAACATTCCTTTGATGTGTATCGAACACCAACCAAGCTTCAAACATCCCAAGCATCTTTTGGATGACTTCTCAGTCAAAATCTCAAAACTTGAAACCTTCCAGCTCAATGTGTGCATTGTATATTCATTCATTTTGATGTGTTAGGGTGTAGTCAATCAGAGTTTTCTGACAACTCAAAACAATCTTCCACTCCTCCTAGCTTATTCTTTCGAAATATCCACAAAGGCCCTTTATACATCAATTGCTTGACTAGATGAGAGAATTAGTTCGAGGGCTCTTGGCAGGATGTCATGTTCTTTTAATTTTTGGCATTTTGCATAATTACTCCATATCATTTAAAATGTTACTTTTGATGAAGCAATAGTTTGAATTGAAGATACTTTGTTTTGGGAACATATCTTTTGCCATTTTAGATCTTGGAATCCTTCAGTCTTAACACTGTTCTTTTTTTTTTTTTTTTTTTTTGAATTCTATATCCTAACTATGCTTAGACTATGTAGTTAGAACATCAGTTTCATTTCTTAGATTTGATCTCTTATGAACATCCCTTGCGTTCCTCTTTTAGAACTTTTTAGGAAACTCTCATGCCAAACAATGATCTTAGCAACCTTTTGAGGAGACCCCTCTTGTTTGAACTAGTCAGAGTTTGGATCATTTCTCATCATCTTCGACTTGAATTCAACAACACCCAAAATGATCAAATCTTAAAATTTTCAAAGTGTTGAGAGCTTGATTTCCATACTAAAAGTCCCCTAATTCCACAAGGAATGTCTATTGCTTGATTGGTATAAAACACACAATCATCCTAATGTTTTGACAAAGAAATACCTCCTCCTAAAATCGAGACCAAAGAGTATTAGTAAAGTCTTGAGAAAAATCCCAAGTACACCTTACCCCCTAGGACTAACATAACTTAAAAAAAATAAAAATGAACACACGACTAAAAGCAAACACGCAACACCTAACTAGAAAGACTAAAAAAAACTAAGAAAAACAAAAACAAAAACTTATTTACAGAAACACTCGAATAATAATAATGTGGGGTAGTTATTAGTAGATTTCTCATTATGTGCAATAGTAATGAACCACCCCATATAGTTCTCAAAAATCCTGACTTGTCTTTGTACTCAGAAAAATAAAGCCTGGACAATCTTGGTTCAAATTTGGGGCACAAATCACACAAAATTAGAAGTTGTGGTAACTCTTTATGGCCATGATTAATCCACAAACAAGTTCTCTTACCTTTAGCATCATATTCAAATTGAAAATCATCAAACAGAGAGGGATAATAGAAAGATATCACCTGATCTAGCAAGTCCCCTACCATAGGGGTACACTCAGACATTGTAATTTCTCCTTCTGGTGGTCTGATCTCATGGTACACAACTTCACGCACACATGGAAACACTTTCAGTTCCTCTTTAGGCTCCCTTGGACTAGGAAACTCAATTCCCAACCTCCCTTTTGAATTACAGGATTCATTACTATCATCGACCAAGATGTTTTCTGCCTCGTATCTTAGAGAAGTTTGTTCAAAATCATACCTTCCCTCCATTGTGATCTCCCAAGCTAACAAGAAATTGAGGCAACTTTCTTCTGAATGGAACCCAAATGGATAGATCCTACATGACTCAGTTATTGCATGGTTTGATATGTGTGTGGAATACCCACAAATAGACATTTCCTCAATCAAGCTTGAGACCAAATTGAACACTCTATCCATCTCTTCTAATGAAAAATCTTGTTTTGAGGGAGTTATCTTATCTTTATCAAATGGGGAATCAAAATCATAGTAGGAAGAATTGGTATCTTCTTCTTGATGACTTTCTGATTCAAAAATCTCACCAACCTTGGGATCTTTTACATTTTCATCACCTTTTACAACTTCATGGAGTTTTGGAACTTAAAAATTTCCCGTGTCCTCAAGATTTCTTGGCATATCCACACTTATTGCGACATCAACACTTGGAAGAATTTCTTAATTGAATGGGAATGCAAACTCCTCTTGATCATCTTCATCAAGTTTTCCTATAGATTCGTCATATGAATCAAACATCATTGCACTTAACTACAAAGGTTGTTTCTCCATGACTTGGGGAGGCTGATCTGAAACATCATTGTGCCTATACCCATTTTTACTTGGACTCATTCCTATAATATGATTATTCTCATTGTTGATTTTCTTGTAAAGGCCAAAATTTCCACTCTGATTTTGAGAATAATTGTTCTGGGTGTTAGAATCTGATAAGATTAATAACCCAGAAAACTAGTGCAAAGAATAAATATCTAAGCTATGAATGCAAATGATACAAAATCAAAATAGCATCATAGAGTTAGTCTCCAAGAGAGTAATGCAAATGCTAGAAGCAAAATAGCATTAAGAGGATGCAAAAATAAGAGATGCAAATACAAGCTAGGTAGCATGCTTATATAGGCTAGGAAGAGGGAGGAGGTGGCAACACCAACCAATGAGGAGCAACCATCTATTGGAATAAAGATAGCAAAGTATCTTCCCAAGATAGCTAATGGATTCTCACATGTAGGAAGGTGACACCTCAAAACCATTCACCTAATAAGACATGCTTTATTAATGTAAGTGAGATTATTAAAAGTGTAAGAAAAACCTAGCAAAATAGGAAAAATAAAAAATTACACTAACACCCCCCCATAAGCAAAGCTTAGGTGGATGTAGAAATGGGTCCCGACAAGTCAAGCCTAATGAGGTACCCATGTACATAAAATTTCCCCAAAAGAGAGAGAAAATAGACTCCCCAAAGAAAATTAGGACTCCAAGTGAGAGGAAGAGGCCCCCCCAAAAGATGAAGCACCCCGCACCCCCAGCAAAGCTTGCAAATTTTGTCCGGTAGATCCACTTACATCGAACAAGTTTTCTTCCCTTAGAAAAATGGACAAGATCCCAAGTGTGGTTCCTCATCAAGGAACTATACTCTTCTTGCATAGCTTTATCCCACTCAGAAATACCAAAAGCCTCATGAAAGGACTGTTGATTTGAGGTAGTAGCAATGAAGATATGTAGAGCATCCTAGAATTGTGAACGAGTCTGCTTGGTGTCTGATGGATCCCCAACCTAATCACCTGCAAACTGCAAGGTCTTTATAGCCCAAAGTAGACCAGAAGATGGAGAATCTAGAGGAGAATCATCAACCTGTGAATGATGACTAGGAGAGGAAGGAGGTGAATCTTCTGAATCACTCTCTGCATTAGAAGTGGAGGCAGAAGACTGCTCAAGTGAATTTGACCCATTAGAAGATCTATCATGTATTCCAAGTGAGACCCATGTCAAAGTAGAAGGCAACGCTGTGACCATGCTTTTCTGGTTAAGCTAATGATCTTCTCTCCCAACTGCAACTGTAGAATCATTGTGAACCTCACATATCTCCACTGAACTAGGAGTGAACTCAACCTGCTTTCCTAAACTTGTGTGAGTGATCTAGTATACCGATAGGAGATTAGTTGACAATGAGGGTACACAAGGAAGATCATGGAATGTCCCATCCCCCACATCAACAGACCCTCTCCCACACACCTCAACAGGAGTGTTATCACCCATCAACATAGAAGGCATAGTACATGGCTCCAAGGATGCAATTTCTTCTTTAGATGAAGCCATGTGGTGTGAAGTACCCAAATCAAGAACCCAAGTGGATGGTGAGGAAGAAACTACAAAAAGGGCCTTGCCCTTTCCTTTCCCCTTGCTGTTTTCTTTTTCCTTGTTAGACCCTTCATTAGAAATTTTTTTGATAGACTCAGGAACACTGATATTATTCTTCTCAAGAATGTATGTCAAGTGATCAAGTTGTTTCTGCAAACATTTATGTTCATCATGACCAGATCTTTTACAATAGGCACATTTGACCTTTTCTTTCTTAGGCTTATCACCCTTGGAAGATGGTGTATCAATAGTTGCTTTTGAAGAAATTGATATCTCATCCTTCTTCTCCTCGCTATTCTTTTGTTTCTTGTCCTTACTATTGTTGTTACTACTTTGTCCTTGTTGTTCTTTTGTGCCTTGGTTGGCAGCCAAGGCATGTGACTTAGAGGACTTAAGAATGCCTATCTGGATTAGCTTGTCCTGTTCTCGAGTGAGATTGACAGCAAAATCATCTCAAGATGGCATGGTGAATTGAGTACCAAGTGCACCCTTAGTATCATAGACGGTAGAGACAAATACAAAATATTCTAAACTGAGCTTAGAGAGAATACTAAGAATTAGTTGTTCATCTTTCTTTTCAATTCCACATTGTTTTAACTGTAGCCTTAGTGATTTCAATTTGGTGAAAAAATCTTGGATTGTGTTGAAATTGCCTGGACTCAAACTAATTAATTCATTTTCCAACATATGACCCCTCATTGAATCTTATGTGCCAAATAGTGTTTCTAGCTTTGTCCATACTTCATTTGGTGTATCCAAAGACTCAATTTGAAATAGCAGGTCAGGAGAAATAGATAAACACAATGTTCCATATGCCTCATCACATTTGTTAAATCACTTACGCTTATCTTCATCTTTAGCAAGTTCAGTTTCAAGTCCCATAGTTATCCTATTTAATCCAGCTTTCTTTAAGTGAATTGTCATGTGTGATTTCCAATCAAAGTAATTGTATGGAGTTAGGATGGGCATATTTGTTTGATCCATGATGAAGAAATGCTAAAAAAAAGAGAACCTAGTCACGACAATAACCCCCCCTTTTTACTCAATCAAAGAACCCCCCCTCAAAGAAATATGATTTGGCACTTTATTTTAATGCGTTTACAACTACCACTAGAAAGAAATACTTAGTGGTCTTGATTTCAATGCATTACAAATCCTCATGAAGAGCATATGCTAAAAGTGAAACTTAGGCACAATAATCAAGGAAACAAATAGCACCACTGCGATCTACTCCAAAAATCATGCACTTTCAAAAAAAGAATTGCCTCGATACAAGGTCGTATGAGAAAGTTATGATCTTCCGAAGTTTCCAAAACGAGAACTGTGCACAGTCACGGCTGAGAATCTGCAATTTTTGAAGAATTCATGCATGAAAATTAAAAAACAACTCCACTATGGATAAAGCACAAAAAAATAGCCAAGTTCATAACAAGAATCATCAAAATTGGAGTTCGTATGAGCAAGAATGAGACATTTGAAAACTACGTTCAAATCTGCGACTGCCAATGGAGAGGGTTATGGTTGTAGCTTTGCATGCTCGATTCTGAAAAATATATAGCTTGCATGCAAAATCTAAAAGATACCTAGATGTTTTTTCGGGACTGGAAACAAAACCCAGAAAGCGTTTTGCTTGCTGATGTACAAAAGATGTTGCTGTAGTGTAAATAAAATGCCTTTAACAGTAAAAAATGACTCCAAAAATTAAAAAATGACCCCAGCAACTAGAATATGACATGAAAATGCTAGATCAGCTTCCTAAGTCCATCAATGGCATGCTGGAACCTGCAATACTGATTGAAAACTCCAAATATGCAAGTTGGTTGTCAAATTTGAGATTGAAACCCTAGAGAAAAATCATTTTTGTCAAAACTTTTCTGATTCTTAGGATCATCCAAAGATGCAAGAGAAGAGCATACTTCATTTTAAAAAAAACTACAATAAATTTTATTTCCCCCCCACCCGAATCTCTCAAATAAGGAAACTAAAATCTACTCTTGCACATAGAAAAGCTCTGATACCATGTTAGAATCTGATAAGATTAATAACCCAAAAGACTAGTGCAAAATAATAAATATCTAAACTATGAATGCAAATGATACAAAATCAAAATAGCATCATAGAGTTAGTCTCCAAGAGAGTAATGCAAATGTTAGAAGCAAAATAGCATTAAGAGGATGCAAAAATTAGAGATGCAAATACAAGCCACGTAACATGCTTATATAGGCTAGGAAGAGGGAGGAGGTGGCAACACCAACCAATGAGGAACAACCATCTATCGGACTAAAGATAGCAAAGTATCTTCCCAAGATAGCTAATGGATGCTCACATGTAGGAAGGTGACACCTCACAACCATTCACCTAATAAGACATACTTTATTAACCTAAGCGAGATTATTAAAAGTGTAAGAAAAACCTAGCAAAATAGGAAAAATAAAAAACTACACTAACACTGAGTAGCAAGTTGTCTTGGATGATTGCCTTGGTCTCTTGAAGAATTCTACTTTATTTTGATGAGTTCATTGGATAAAAGAGACATCGTCTCCTTCATAGCCTTAAGCTCTCTAGCCATATTATTTTCTGCTTCTACGGATCCAGCTACCTTTTGCTCAAAGAAAGTGGTCTTTTGAGACCCATATCTAGAATATGTAATTGTTGGCATTGGAGCAGCAATAACCTGACTTGTGACTGTAATAGCCTCTTTGAAAACCTTTTCAATGGTATCAATGTCTCTAGGTGGAAGCCTTCTTAGAAAAATAGAAGTTAATGAATCCATTGTTCCAAAATAGATCTGGATGACAACCTCTTGTGGTACAGTATATGGGAACTCCATTCTTTGATACATCATATAGAAGCGATGATTAAACTATGAAATAGTCTCATGGGGATCCCTCTTAATTGAGATGAATTGATGATATAGAAGAGCTGGATCAACATAGATCTTGAATTGTTCTAGAAACTTGATCTCAAAGGAGTTCCAATCCCTTATTGATGATGGTGGCAGATTGAAGTACCAATTGAATGCCATTTACCCCAAAGTGTAAGGAAAAAGGAGGCATACCATGTCCATATGCTGAATCTGGTTTCGATTACAGATCTCATTAAATATTTTGATATGATCTTCTGCTGTTTGTGATTCTCCATTAATGAACCATTGGCAAAACTTTTTAGGATTTTTGGACAAGTAATGTAATGGTCCAATTAGGTTCAAAGGTGAACTTTGGGCATTGAAGAAAGACATGGTGCATAATGACGAAAATGTGTGAAGTGGAATGTAAAGTGAATGATGATGATAAAATGTGTAATGTGAATGGGTCAAGTTCTTAGTATCCCCTTATCATTGTGATGCTTATGAAAGTGACTTAGTTGTAGGAACTTTTGTTTATTCTAGAAAAGTGTACCTCTTGAGGAACACACTTTCTCAAAATAGTGGACCACAAAATTTTACGAATCTGCAGAGCTGCGGATCTGTGGAGCTACTGACTTGTGGATTTATGGAGCTACAGATCTACAGAGCTGTGGATCTGCAGACTTGCAAATCTACGGAGCTGCAGACCTGCAGACCTGCTCACTTGAATTTCTAAAAAATTCAAAAAAAAAAAAAAAATTGAACTCGTGTGAAGTGCAAATTATTGCAAGAGTGCAAAACTATTAGAATTAATAATCTTTCCTTGGTTGTATTTATTTATTTATTGGGATAAACCAAGGTATCCCTTATGTATTATTTATGTGTCCTCTAGTCCACATGTAAAGGACATGTCATTCTTGTCCTATTGTCCACTTGTGAGAACAACTCATTTTTGTATTTTCTTTAATAAGGAAAATAGATATTCCTCCTTAAGAGGAACTTGACACTTTGCACACACCTTTTATGAATGTGACATTCATAGAAATGAGAGTTACACATGCAAAGACATGCAACTCCTTTCTCATCTCTTTAAAAGAGGTGCTTCTCTCTCTCATTTTCATCTAGTCTCTATTATTCACATCAAGTTTTTGATGCTATTGTAAATGAGCTATTTTGCTCCATTTCCTCTCTCTCTCTCTCTCTCTCTCTCTCTCTCTTAGGCTTTTGCCTCATTCATAATACTTAGAAGGAGTTTTCTTTGCTTTCCCCTTATCAAATCCTTGTCTCTTGTGTTGCTTCTTCTTTGGTATTGCTCCATTGATCTTGTATCATTTGTATGGTAAAACTCTTCTTGCTCTCTTGGATTAAATCTATTATTTCATGCTATTTCATTTTATTATATTTTATCATTTCAATAACTTTTTCTTACATGGTGTCAGAGCTTTTTAATCCTTGTTTTGAGCTTTTGTGAAGGTTACCATATTAGAGAACTTTGTTGAGAGGAGAAGTGAAGAAAAAAATTCATTCCTATTTTTTTTGCAGGTTTTTTATTCAATCTTCAAATTTTTTTTTCTGACCCTCTTCGGAAGGTTTACCACCAAAGAGTTCTTCATTTTTTATTTTTTCTAACCTCTTTTGGAAGGCTTGCCGCCAAAGGATTCTTTATTTTTAATTTTTTTATTATATCTAACCCTATTTCTGTTGCAGGCTTTTTAAATTTTTGAAATTCAAGTTTTTTTTTTCTGTTTTTGTTTTAGAAAGGAAAATACAACAGTTCGTATTTTTCTTATATCTCATAATCTATGATCTGGGTTTGGTTGAAATTTTAACAGCATTTAGAAAACATAAAAACAAAAAAACTCTTTAAATTTTATTTGTATCAGAATAGTATTGCAAAAGTTATTGTACTATATGTGCAGTATTATTTATTTTTCAAGTTTTAAGACAATAGTTCGTATTTTTATGATATCTCTCAATCTGTGATCTGGGTTTGGCTGAAATTTAAACAGCATTTAGAAAACATAAAAATGAATTTTTTTTTTTAAATTTTATTGAAAATAGAGTTAAATTAAAAAAATTATCGCTCTCTATGTGTAACATATTTTTCTAATTTTTCAAATTTTTATTTTTCCTGTTTCTTCAATCTGACCAGTGGTTTTGCAGGGAACATTTTAGTTTTTAATTTTGACTCTCTAAATCTCTTAATAATTATTTAACATTATTTTGGATAATAAGTCTCACTTTTTAATTTCAAATCTATTATTTAAATTTTAAACATAATTTTTAAATCATGTCGACTTTAATTCCAGAAATCAAGCTAAATAACTCAAACTATCATGCTTGGAAAACTCATCTTTCATTTATATTTTGTTTAAAGCATATTTTAGATGTTGCTACTGACCCTTCTGTAGTTCCTGGTGCCTCAGCTACACAAGATGAACAAAATGCATGGAATACTAAAAATGAAGAAGCCCTTGGCCTCATTGGTATATCTCTTAACCCAGATTTATAGGTTCTAATTTCTCATTGCACTAATGCCCATGAAGCTTGGGATATTTTAAAGCAAACGTATGACAGGCCATCTGAATCACGCAAGATTCAATTGCAAGACAATTTGGAAGACTTAAGGTATATTGATTTCAAATTCATGGATGAATTTTTACTTAAATTTGATTATATTAAAACTCAACTAATTGGATTAGGCGTTACTCTCACTGATATTAGATTAATTACCATTATTTTAAAGAAATGTCTTCCTAGACAATTTCAACAATTTATTACTAATGTTCATTCTCAACTTGCTATTCCTACTTTGTCTACTCAATTAACTTATAGTATTTTTCAAAATTTGTTGCGTCAAGAGGAAGCTAAGTTGTTACAATTTGGTACTCTTAGATCTAATGACATGCTTTTGTGTTTAAAAGTCAAAATCAAAATTTCAAATCTTCTAATAATGATTCTCCCAATACTTATAATAATAATAATCACAATAATCATCCAAACACTCATCGTGATAATACTCATTCTAATCAATTTAATAAAAAACCCCACTGTACTTATTGTGGAAAAGATGGTCATGTAACTAATAATTGTTTTAAAAAATAAAAAGATAAGAAACCTATCAATAACAATAATCAAAACTCTCATTCATCTCATCACGCTTTTACTGCTAGTTACAATGTTCTTAAAAATTTAGAATAGATTATTGATACTGGTGCATCTCAACATGTTACTTTTCATAAAAAAGTGTTTGATTCTTTAAAACTCGATCCTTCTAATATTTCAATTCAATTAGATGATAATCATAGTTGCAAAGTTGAAGGATTTGGTAATGTTAGTAATCCAAATGGAAAATTACATGATGTCCTTTATGTTCTTGAGTTGAAATACAATCTTCTTTCTGTTGTAAAATTATGTCAAAATTATAAAGTTGAGTTTCATAGGGACATGTGCTCTGTTATTGATCCTAACACTAATGAAGTTGTTGTTAATGCTAAATTAGGCCATGATAACTTATTTAAATTTTTTGGGTTCACCTCTTCTAGACACTCTTTGCACAAAGATATTACTTTTAATATGGAGCATGAAAGGCTTGCTCATTTGAAAAATGAGCATATCTCATCTAATACAGTTGAAAATTTACTTTCTATTACTTCATCTAAGATGGCATGTACAAAGTCCATGAGTGAAAATATGCAAAATACCAAAGGTTATCAAGCTTATAATCCTATTACTAACAAAGTGCACATAGCACGAAATGTTTGTTTTGCAAGAAATGGTGTGCATGATTCTTCTACTCCTCATATATCTACCTTTATTCCTCCTATTCTTTTTTACAATGGTAATAGTAATGATGCATTTATAAATCATGGTAATAATGCTAATATTGATCATGGTAATAATGCTAATGTTGAAACAAATGATGCATTCATACATCATGACTCTTCCTCTAGTGATAAATTTGTTAACAGAAAAAATAAATGGTTTCAAAAAGTACTTAGTAAAAGAGATCAATTTTTAGAATGGGTGCACTTTAACCTAAGAGGATTAATTATTGCAAATATTGTTTGATGTTAATATTTCTCTTTCATCATCTTTGGCATTTCTCTTGAGTATGTTGCCTAGAAATTATGTTCTATATATGATCTTAATTCTATTTGCATGATTTCATACCATGATAGTTTAGGTATATTTATTCATGTGTATATATGGGGACCCACATATATATCCTGATAAATATACAAATTATTGTGTCTCTTGTGACTTATCAAATATGAGCACATTCTTTATTTCACATAAGTAAATTTATTTTATTTATTTTTCTCATTCCTTGGAATTATGAGTTATTATACACTATTCCTTTCAACATTTATTTTGTTCTATTGATTGACACATAAGTGCAGTTTATGCTTTTCTAGCATCATTCTATTGCCATATTGGCACTTTATGGTTAATACCATTTATTATTGGAGTTTCCCTCCAATTTTAGTTAATTGACCCATCTTGAAGGCATTTTACTCTTATTTGAAAGCAGTCAATTGTTAATACTCATACTCCTCCCCTTTGATATCTTTGAAAACATGCTATATAATATTATGTACACTTCTTTGCTTAAATCATGAGTCATGCAGGTTATGGATTGATCACCCATTAACTTGTAGTAAAATGACTTATTAGTGGACTGTCTATATCCATGTGATTGAAGCATTGTTGATGTTGGATTCATTAGCTAGCCTTTTCTATGGTCTTTTCTTGAAATTTTTGATAACATATTTGTTCTTTGCAGGATATGATTTATCTTGATTTCTTTGCGGTACCAAGTTACACTTATATTTACTCTATGATAATTTACTTCTAACTTGAATATAAGATGAAATTATCCTTGTGGATAGTTGCTTTTGTTTCTATGTTTTAGGTAATCCATCAAGGCACATACAAGATATCATTATTTGTTGTTTAGATCTTATGCCACATGAATCTACTTGAAGATGTAACACACTTGAAGAATTATCAACTTCTCTTGGATCTCCAATGATGTACCCATGATAATAAGAGACCTCTTGCACAATGAAGATATTTCAAAAAATTAAATTGTAATATTTTAAATTGGTTTTGACAACATCTCTCCAAGTAAAGATTAAAGGGGGGTGTTAGAATTAATAATCTTTCCTTGGTTGTATTTATTTATTTATTGGGATAAACCAAGGTATCCCTTATGTATTATTTATTTTTCCTCTAGTCCACATGTAAAGGACATGTCATTCTTGTCCTATTGTCCACTTGTGAGGACAACTCATTTTTGTATTTCCTTTAATTAGAAAAATAGATATTCCTCCTTAAGAGGAACTTGACACTTTGCACACACCTTTTATGAATGTGGCATTCATAGAAATGAGAGTTACACATGCAAAGACATGCAACTCCTTTCTCATCTCTTTAAAAGAGGTGCTTCTCTCTCTTATTTTCATCTAGTCTCCATTATTCACATCAAGTTTTTGATGCTATTGTAAATGAGCTATTTTGCTCTATTTCTTCTCTCTCTCTCTCTCTCACTCTCATTCTTAGGCTTTTTCCTCATTCATAATACTCACAAGGGGTTTTCTTTGCTTTCCCCTTATCAAATCCTTGTCTCTTGTGTTGCTTTTTCTTTGGTATTGCTCCATTGATCTTGTATCATTTGTATGGTAAAACTCTTATTGCTCTCTTGGATTAAATCTATTATTTCATGCTATTTTATTTTATTATATTTTATCATTTCAATCACTTTTTCTTACAAAAACTTTTGAAACTTTATCAAATCTTTCTTGTTTCCAAGAGTAGATTCTTTGTTTTGAGTCCCTCCTTCTAGCACCAATTTTGTTGGGTGTTCATTTTGCACAAGGTCAATGATAAAAATCATAGTGTAATTCCTCTCTTGAAAAGAAAATCTTTTTTAAGGATCCGCTCCAAGGTTTAGTGTTTGTCTTGCGACATACCAAAATCTGCTCAGTAGAAGATAAATGTGAGTGTTCACAAGGAGGCCTTTGCTGGTTCTAAAAACTCTCTTTTCTCGGAATCAAAATAAAATCTATTCACTATCTCAAAATATCACACCAAAAGAACAATATTTTTTGTATTTTGTACTTTTCAATGAATGCAACTCTAACAATGCAGCTACTATGAGGTCCTATTCTAACAGGGGGTTAGCAAAGCAAATAACTGAAAGAAAATAACATGAAATCAAATAACTTGAAATTGAAATTCCTAAACGGACATAAGCTACAAAACACAACATGCTGCGAGTTAAACCTTCGAAGAAATTGGTAGGAAACCAATGAAAACAGGAGCAGTGCTTCCTACAATCCACTGATACAATCGTCGGTGAGAATATTTAATAAATCGAATGATGTTTCACTCTTCATCATATCGTAAGGCCATGGAAAGTGCAGTCAAGCAAGACAAAAAACTATGTAGACACAATCGGGTGATCTCTTCTCAAGCTCCTTACATCAGCAGAATTCATATATCTGTAGCAAACATCAAAATTAAAAGATCACATAACCAGAAACAATGCAATAAACCTTTGGCTCAATCATAATCTCATAAATAAAATCTACCAAAAAATGACACATTCAGGCAAGAATAAGTACACTCCAAATGCTAGCACTAAAAGCATAACTTTATTGCATAATAACGGTGACCCTTGTTGCATTTTACAATGGGGTATTTATAAGAAAGCATCTCCTTAATTTGTATTGAGAGTTAAAGATATCTTAATGCAATAAAATGCTTTTAAAATATTAAAACAAACTAAATATATACAAACTGGTAATCTAACTAGTGCTTAGAGGGACTCCATCCATATTTTATTCATTAATTGGATGCATGAGCCCTTTACATTTCAAAAACAATGAAAGGATGAGAGACAAAGTAGGAGGAAGCAATTAGTAAAAGTAGAAGTGCATGGAGACACCAAAAATAGAAGCTGGCCCTTCACTAGGTATGTGTTCGATTTAACTTGCCATCAGAATGCACTCTCAATGCATGGAAAGTGCTATTTTTGGAATTGGCAGTTAACTGTCGGTGCACCTCTGAATTGTGGAGCTACATGAAAATGCAGAGCTATGGACCTATGTACCTACAGAGCTGTGGACTTGCGTAGCTATGGAGCTGCGGAGCTCAATTCACCAAAAAATCAAAGTTCTTAATTTTGAAAATGATTTCTAAGTTTTGCTCAAATGAGGTTTTATATCACTTTTTGTATATGCTCCATGCCCCTTTCTGATGATTTACACCCTCTTTATAGCCAATTACTTTCATAAACTTGCACCCCCTCCTCTTCTTCAATCAAAAATGTCAAGGCACCTACATTGAATCTTGTCCCCAATAGCTACATAAGATGAGGAACCTGATTTGCTTTATGTGTCCAATGTAGTGCCTCTCCCATTTGACTTTTGTAAGTCGTCCTGATGGATGCAACCTTGCTGATCTTTTGTTGTGATGGATCATGATTGTGACCCTAAGTGGTCTACACCATTGAGGTGTTTAGATTTATGTTTCTGTATCAGTTGCTTTGATTATGCTTTTGATTAATCTTTGAGATTATGATGTGATTTTTGGTTCACTGAGGTTTGTGCCAGTGGTTACCAAGATTGATGTGGTATCATGAAGTTGTTCAGTGATTACCCTGAGATGTGTGCAAAGATTGCACTGTGTACTATTACCATGCTACATGGGACTAGGTTCCTGTAGCAGTGGTTAGTCATGTTTATGACTATGGTTGTTTATATGTTTTAAAGGCCTTTTTAATGTAGAGTAATCAATCATTATTAAATGCTTAAGTAATTAGAATGGATTGTTACTCTTTGATTTAAGTATCATAGATATTAGACTACTATGTTGTTTAGTTAATCATATTACATGATGATGCCATTTTGAGATGACAGTGTGTTTTATAATGATATCTGGTTATCTAGTTATCTGGTACTTGGACATACCTCTGATTTTGCTATATGATTGATTTAATGCTATGGTTATTTACTTCATTCCTGCGTTGCTATGCCTTTTGCAAACATGAGTGATGTAAATAGATTATTTTAATATAATTAAATAAATGGTTAAATTAGGTGATTTAATGCATTTATTGCTTTGGCTATGTTATTATATGCAATTGCATTTGATCGTGTTGTTTAGTGTGCAAGATTTATATCCCTAGTAGTGGCACATGGAGTTAGTGATTAAGTCATTCATATTTTACCAATGTCACCTTTGTATGGTCGACGTATCCTTAATTAAAAGTTTAATTTAAACCTTTCGGTGATTATTAAATCCAAACTCATTTTCATTATGTGATTAAACCAGTAAGCGTGTCTGTGCATTTAGAGTTTCTCTTTGTCGCGAAAGTTGTTCAGGAGATTTATGTGTTTTTGAGTTTTCAGGCTTTTTAATTGATTTACTTTAATTTCTAGTAGCTTTGCCATAGATGAATTCCTATTTATAGGAATAGCCTATTTTCATTTGGGTCGATTCGAGGTTTAACTAGTTTGGCCGATTAAATGCCCTAATCGATTATTCACCAAAAAAGTGAATAAGTATCCAAAAACGAATTTAATTCCTCACTTCTCACTTTTGAATTGGAAAGTTGAAGAGTAAAACCCAAAATCCTCTTCATAAGGATTTACTATTTTTTTCGTTGTGGGAGCTACGGGCGTGGGATCGTCGCAAGGTTGGGCTCGTTGGATCCAACTCAAAGAAACCTTGGATTGCCGCAATTTTTAGCCACTTCTGCAAGCATTTTATTTTTTGGTTTAGTTTTCCATTTTTCCCTTTTGGCTGTGAGGTAGGGCTTTCCTATTTTATTATTTCTGCCTCGTTTCTGCTTCTATTTTTGGTAGCCGTTTGTTTGGAGGCTGAGAACTAGTGTTCCCCTTCGTTTTTGTATGTTAGTTCTACCCGGTTGGGCGGGTATGAACATTTCCCTATTTTTCGAGATGAGGGTTTGGGATTTTGCACTATTATGCTGGCCATTTTTGCATACGGTGTCTGATTCCATTTATTTTTGGATTTTTGGGGTTTTTGAACCCAAAGGAAAAATGGGTTTTACTTTTGAAGTTTTCCAAATTTTTGGAGTTTTTACCTCGTTTTGTGTATCGCCCTATTTTCTCGGGTTTCCTTGGCACAATGTGGGTCGTGGACCTTGATGATCTATTTGAATATCAGTCAAACCACTTTTGCACTTTTATGTTGCATTGGGATGTGTGTTGCATCCGTACTCCTGACGTTGTGTTCGGTTGAGTGATTTTACACCTGTTATGGTTTCTTTTGGACCTTTGCTTTTGTATTGTAAACGCTAGGATTTGTGTAGAATCCATACTCTTGGATTTAGGCCGGTTGAGTAAGTTCATGATTTTTGGTCTTGTTACATCATTGGGATTCATGTACAATCCATACTCTCGGATTGAGGCCGGTTGACTATTCTCATGATGTATGATTTTATTGGCTTTAGAATTCGTGTAGAATCCATCCTTTCTGTGTTGCTTTTAGTTGGGTGTTTTCTTTGCATTGTGTTCTCATTCTTGTCCTTGTGTTATGATCTTCATGATGGTGGTGCGCCACACACAAGTACGTGCGCGTACATTTGTTGGGTGACTTGCGAGGCCCGATCTTCCGTGGATTTGCCGAAAGTTATGATCATTGGGGTTGGGATGGGAGTATGCATGCCCACGGGCACTTGTCATAGCATGAGCATGGTAGGGTAGGGTAGCATATGGAGGGGGATTATACCTTGCAGCCTGGTGATCATTGTGCCCAGAGGGTTGGCGAAGGAAGCTTTAATTAAGTGATAATTAAATAAAATGTGTGACTGGTAATGAAACTTAAGATAATAAAATATTCGGGGTGTAAGAGCCTTTCCGTTGAGGGATGTTGAATTTTCGCAAGTCCTAGATTGGGCTTTTTGATGTCAA
This sequence comes from Cupressus sempervirens, assembly GCA_028749045.1. Classification (NCBI taxonomy): domain Eukaryota; kingdom Viridiplantae; phylum Streptophyta; class Pinopsida; order Cupressales; family Cupressaceae; genus Cupressus; species Cupressus sempervirens. Next base: position 68,515,325 of record CM053783.1, read on the forward strand.
GAAACTCTCGATGATGTTAGTCCCTACATAGTAGCCTATTGAGTGTCTGACCAGGACCTGTACTCCTTGCATTGTTATTAGGTTCTTGGTTGTAGCCATCATACTGTCTAGCGTGAGTGTTAGCCATGGATGTTGTATTTTATGTGTGTTTGTGGTTGGATCATTATCTCCATCAGCATGGCGGGTGTGGACCTATGGGTGCCACATGGTTGGGAGGCGTAGCTACCTTTGCCACTGCTAGGGATTGGTGTACAGAGACAATTTTGTCCTAGTGCAACCGTTGCTGGATGTTTTCACTTGGTACTTCGGGTTCTGGAGTATGCTTTCTTGTGATTTATGCTTTCATTGGAATGCTTGAATATCATGTTTAGATGATGTTAGTTTATTTGATGCATTCCCTTATCATGATGGTTAGCATATGAATAGATGATGTTATTTGATTTAGTAGTACATCGGTTGCTTATTGCTATTTAGCATGTAATAGGAGATGTTGTCTACTGTAGGATTATCTTATGCTTTACTACTAGCATGTTAGATTTCCTTATTCTTATATTTTTGCATGTTTTAGTAGTGACATCCCTATTACGACAGTACTGACGAACTGGTTGGTGGCTTGGGATGTTATGCGCAGGGGATGGCTAGGACCCATGATGGTCTTATGATGCTATTGACGGTTGGGAGGAACTGCGCACTTATTTGGTTGTTTAGTTCTGAAATGTATTTTTGCTCATTGTGATGTTTATTTCAGTATGTGCTTTGCTTTTATGTTTTAGATGGTTAGATGTTCCTCTTTCCTTGCTGTTAGTGCTCTCGAGTGGTCATTCTTTGATTTACGTGGATCCAGTAGTTCCCGGTGTGGAGGTTTCCTTGTTTGTTTAGTTTTTTGTTTGCATTTTGTGTCACGCTGATTTGTTTCCTCATGCGAAATTATATTTTCCTCGTGTGAGACTATTTCTTCCTTGCGCGAAAGAATACACTTCCTGCGCGAGAATGTAAATCTTCGCGCAACGCGTTGGGAATCCTCGTGCGAGAATGTGAATCCTCACGCAAATCTCAGTAGTCCTTGCATGAAGTGCATACTTTCTCACACAAAGCGATGAAAGATCTCGCACGAAACTCAAGACTAGTTTTCTTTCTCGCGCGAGAAACAGGGCCTATCTAGGCTTGTCGGATGATAGTTTGGAAGTTGGTTTTGGACACCCTTTTGATTTTTACACCTTCCTGGTTCAAAACAGATTTCCTTCTACTTAAGATATATTTTAATATATGCGACAAATCATTTGAGATAGGTTTCAGACCTCTCAGAGATAAGTTATGGATTCTAAGAAATTTCAGGGCTTCAGAAATCCAGACTTAGCCAATTTTTAGGGCTTCAGGATTTCAGGCTTAGCCAAATTTTGAGATTCTACATTTTACCCCGGCTTGGTGTTTTGTTGATGAGTGGTCATTTCTTGTGCCCTCATCTTGTTGTGGTGGTTGTTGGCTTTTTTTTGGGTGTGTCAGTTGGATAGTGGCGTTCGGAGATTCGTTGGTTGCCGGGATTGTGTTGAAGTCTTCTTTTGTGATCTTTGTGATCCCTATATGATGTTGTCTTGTGCATTCATAATTGTAAAAAAAATATATCTTGGCTTGATTTGAATCCTTGTTTCCAAGGATCTCTGGGTGGGGCATTACAGCTGGTATCAAAGCCCATGTTCAAACATTGGGATCTCTGTGTTTATGTTGCCCATGTAGTTGTTGTTACTTTGGTTGAGTGTGAGTGTCTTGGTGAGAACTCATGATCTTGTTTCTTTGGTATCTACTTGTGATGGACTTGCTTGTCCAGTAGAGGCAACTAGAGTAGTGTGTGGAGAGGGAAGTGAGTCTTCTTGGTTTTGTTAGCGGAATCGATGTGCCTTGGTTGGTTGGTTGCTTGTGTGACCCTTTTTGGATGGAACCACTGATTGGTGTCCATGTGTTGGCTTTGAGAGCCTCTTTGTTTCTCCTTGTGGAGTTAGGTGCTTTGTTCTTTGCTTTCTCCTTGTTGTAAGTAAATGAATGAATCTTATTGTGATTCTTTATTTTGTTGTTATAATGATGAAATGGTTCCTTTCATTGAAAATGAGTGTTTATTGTGAATCATTGCAAAGTAGTAGTTTTGCATTATATCCTTGGGCTAATGACTTAAGTCCCCAATCCAATTTTTCTTAAGCTTATGTAAAACTGTATTAATTTGATGGATATTTAAATGTTGCATTGCATGGAAATTATTGCTTTCTGCATATGCATGAGATTACTGATGGGATATTGCTCGATGTGTGTGAGTGTGTTCTCTAATGATGCTAGGATGATGTATTCCTTAGCATTGTGTGGTGATTTATCCCTCTTGTGTGACTATACTCATTCATCGCCTGTAATGTGATTTGTTTGATGCCTTATTTTATTTGGCTGGAGGTACTTTCCTCATGTTGTTTGGCTAGCATTAGTTTTTAGTAATTCCCTCTCTTGGAGTAGTCATCAAATTTTATCTATCGCTCTCTTTGTGATAGTTGTCACATTTGACTTATTGTTGAAATGAGCTCTTTTTTTTGGTACTTACTTTTGGAATTGATAATTTCCCCATTTGGGCTTTTGATTATGTTTCATGATGACTATTTTGGATGTGTTTTATTGCTGCCCAGTTGTGTGTTGTGACTCTATTATGTTCATCTTGAACCTCTGGTAGTACGTTCAAGGGATAATATCATGGAGAACATGCTAGTGTGTCTTTGTTAGATCTAAAGTTGTTATTGTAACTGAATGGTTTAAATGGTGATTAAACTTAATGTTATTTTTGAAAGAAATTGAAAGGTATGTACTTGTTCTATAGCGACTCTTGGACCCTTGCTTGAAAATCTTTCAGTTCATTATGCATTAGTGCTTATGTTATGCTTAGTTAATGAATTTATGAAAGAAAAGTAATGATGGTTTCAATGTGTGATTTACCTTTCATTCCATGCCTTATGTTGTTTTGGGCATGTGTGCTCTTGTGTGGATTTGGACATTTCGTCCGTTGCTTGTCCTAGTGACCAAGGCTGTTGGTTTTGTCTTTGTTGTTTTGATTTGAGTGGTGGCTCAGATCGTAGGTCTTGGTCTCTCTTAGCTTCTTCTTGTTTTATTCCTTGTCGATATCTTTTCGATGCTTTTCAAATGGATTCAATCCGAGTCTGGCTATGAGGCTTTGGCTTTTGGAGTTGTTGATTGATGTTCTAAGTACCTTTTCGAGTAGAGGACAATTCAATCATGACATATCTTATTTATGGCCATTGAAGAAGTTTAACTCCTCATGTTATTCATAACGGAAGAGTTATCTTGTCTTCATAATCTACTAGGTACTTTTTGGAGTTCGTGCTTGGGTTTTTGTGTTTCCTATTGCACTGACCCACCCTTGTGAGGTGTAGTGTGGTTTGTGAGAGTTCCTTGTTGTGGATGATGTTGCCTTATCATTTGGGAGTGACTCAGTTCTTTGATGAGTCTACATTCTCCTTTTTGGATGTTGATCTTGGCACATCTCCATATTCTTTCTCTCTTGATAGAGTAGGCTAGTGTGATTATGCCACTAGCTCAGTTAGTGTTCTCTTGTGAGTATGTTGATGGTTGGGAGAATTGTGAGTTCCCTAATGCATCTTGAGCTGATTTTGTGCAGAGGTTGAGAGAGACTCCCTCTCAGTCCTAATACTCTATAGTATCCTTCTCCCTAAGCATATATCTTCATGTGGATTGTCTCAGTCAAGCTTTCTCTTAAATTATTGACTTGAGGTTGGAGATTGAGTTTAGTGGTAGTTTGGGTGTAGTTTTCCTAGCATGGTGCTAGAGGGACATGGTATCGCTAGACACATGTTACCATCTCGTGAGTTGGTATGCAGACATTTTGTGATTGTGTCCACTGACGAAAGTCTTTGAACCTTGTGAGAAGGTGATATCTTGTCTGGTTGGGTTGTGTTACCCTAGTTCCCAGTGTTAGTTGAGCTTTTGTACCTTGGAGAGGTGTTGTGCTCCTACACTTGGTGGTGAGTAGTCTTTTGGAGTGTGTCCTTTTTTTTGGTAAACTTTCATCCTCTTTGTTCTAAGGGTGAGTTTACGTGGATTACAAAATGATCATGTGTGACATGGTAGTATTCTTGGAAAGTTTGGGATGGTTATTCCCCATGATTCCAACTTTTTTTGGAAGAGTTAGTGTTTTGACCTGGTTTTGTGGTCATGTGGTTGGTGCATGTTGTGGTTGGGCACCTGTTGACAAGGTAGAGTGGCTTGTTCCTTACCTTGTATTGTTGACTCTATGGCTAGATGGGTTATTCCTAGTGAATAGAAGGTTCCTTGTTGGAGGACCTTGTGTCTGTGTGACACCCATTCTCTTGTGGTTAACCTATTTGTGGCTTAACGTGATGGTTTGAGAATGTTGGAGTGATTTGGGTTTGACTTGTACAGAGTTGTTGAGTCATTCCTATTGCTCGCTTAGGATTTTTTTCTTGGTGTGTTTGGTTTCTATTCTTGGATTGCAGGCTTCCAGGAGTAAGCCTAGTATTTGGGGGAGATGATGTAGTGCCTCTCCCATTTGACTTTTGTAAGTCATCCTGATGGATGCAACCTTGCTGATCTTTTGTTGTGATGGATCATGATTGTGACCCTGAGTGGTCTAAACCGTTGAGGTGTTTAGATTTATGTTTCTGTATCAGTTGCTTTGATTATGCTTTTGACTAATCTTTGAGATTATGATGTGATTTTTGGTTCACTGAGGTTTGTGCCAGTGGTTACCAAGATTGATGTGGTATCATGAGGTTATTCTGTGAGTACCCTGAGATGTGTGCAGAGATTACACTGTGTACTATTACCATGCTACACGGAACTAGGTTCCTGTAGCAGTGGTTAGTCATGTTTATGACTATGGTTGTTTATATGTTTTAAATGCCTTTTTAATGCAGAGTAATCAATCATTATTAAATGCTTAACTAATTAGAATGGATTGTTCATGTTGGATTCTTTGGTTATGTGCTACTGACATTTACCTTGTTATATTTCTGATTAGAGAGATATTTGTTACTCATGTTATGTTTTACATTTGAGATGACCTGAGGGTCAAATGTTACTCTTTGATTTCAATATCATAGATATTAGACTACTATGTTGTTTAGTTAATCATATTGCATGATGATGCCATTTTGAGATGACAGTGTATCTTATGATGATATCTGGTTATCTAGTTATATGGTATTTGGACATACCTCTGATTTCGCTATATGATTCATTTAATGCTATGGTTATTTACTTCATTCCTGCGTTGCTATGCCTTTTGCGAACATGAGTGATGTAAATAGATTATTTTAATATAATTATATAAATGGTTAAATTAGGCAATTTAATGCATTTATTATTGTGGCTATGTTATTATATGCAATTACACTTGATCGTGTTGTTTAGTGTGTAGGATTTATATTCCTAGTAGTGGCACATGGAGTTAGTGATTCAGCCATTCATATTTTACCAATGTTGCCTTTGTATGGTCGACGTATCCTTAATTAAATGTTTAATTTAAACCTTTCGGTGATTACTAAATCTGAACTCATTTGCATTATGTGATTAGACTAGTAAGCATGTCTGTGCATTTAGAGTTTCTCTTTGTCGTGAAAGTTGTTCAAGAGATTTATGTGTTTTTGGGTTTTCGGGCTTTTTAATTGATTTATTTTAATTTCTCGCAGCTTTGCCATAGATGAATTCCTATTTATAGGAATAGTCTATTTTTGTTTGGGTCAATTCGGGGTTTAACTAGTTTGGCCGATTAAATACCCTAATCGATTATTCACCCAAAAAGTGAATAAGTATCAAAAAAGGAATTTAATTCCTCACTTCTCACTTTTGAATTGGAAAGCTGGAGAGTAAAACCCAAAATCCTCTCCATAAGGATTTACTGTTTTGTTCGTTGTAGGAGCTAGAGGCGTGGGATCATCATGAGGTTGGGCTCGTTGGATCCAGCTCGGAGAAACTTTGGATTGCCGCAATTTTCAGCCACTTCTGCGGGCGTTTTATTTTTTGGTTCAGTTTTCCGTTTTGCCCTTTTGGCTGTGAGGTAGGGCTTTCCTGTTTTATTGTTTCTGCCTCGTTTTTACTTCTATTTTTGGTAGTTGTTTTTTTGGAGGCTGATAACTAGTGTTCCCCTCTGTTTTTGTATGTTAGTTCTACCCGGTTGGGCAGGTATGAACATTTCCCTATTTTTTGGGATGAGGGTTTGAGATTTTGAACCGTTATGCTGGCCGTTTTTGCATACGGTGTTCGATTCCATTTATTTTTTGATTTTTGGGTTTTTTGAACTCAAAGGCCAAATGAGTTTTAATTTTGAAGTTTTCCAAATTTTTGGGGTTTTTACCTCGTTTTGTGTGCTGCCCTGTTTTCTCGAGTTTCCTTGGCACAATGTGGGTCGTGGACCTTGATGATCCGTTTGGATATCAGTCAGACCACTTTTGCACTTTTATGTTGCATTGGGATGCGTATTGTATCTATACTCCCGATGTTGTGTTCGGTTGAGTGATTTTACACTTGTTATGGTTTCTTTTGGACCTTTGCTTTTGTTTCGTGAACGCTAGGATTCGTGTAGAATCCATACTCCTGGATTGAGGCCGGTTGAGTGAGTTCATGATGTTTGGTCTTGTTACATCATTGGGATTCATGTAGAATCCATACTCTCGGATTGAGGCCGGTTGAGTAATCTCACGATGTATGATTTTATTGGCTTTGGGATTCGTGTAGAATCCATCCTTCCCGTGTTGCTTTCAGTTGGGTGTTTTCTTTGCATTGTGTTCTCATTCCTATCCTTGTGTTATGATCTTCATGATGGTGGTGCGCCACACACGAGTACGTGCGCGTACATTTTTTTGGTGACTTGCAAGGCCCAATCTTCCGTGGATTTGCCAGAAGTTGTGATCATTGGGGTTGGGATGGGAGTATGCATGCCCACGAGCACTTGTCATAGGATGAGCATGGGTAGGGTAGGGTAGCATATGGAGAGGGCTTCTACCTTGTAGCCTGGTGATCATTGTGCCCAGAGGGTTGGCGAAGGAAGCTTTAATTAAGTGATAATTAAATAAAATGTGTGACTGGTAATAAAACTTAAGATAATAAAATATTCAGGGTGCAAGAGCCTTTCCGTTGAGGGATGTTGAATCTGTGCAAGTCCTAGCTTGGGCTTTTTGATGCCAAGCGACTCTCCATGATGTTAGTCCCTACATAGTAGCCTATTGAGTGTCTGACCATGACCTGTACTCCTTGCATTATCATTAGGTTCTTGGTTGTAGCCATCATACTATCTGGCACGAGTGTTAGCCATGGATGTTGTGTTTTATGTGTGTTTGTGGTTGGATCATTATCTCCATCAGCACGGCAGGTGTAGACCTATGCGTGCCACATGGTTGGGAGGCGTAGCTACCTTCGCCACTGCTAAGGATTGGTGTGCAGAGACAATTTTGTCCTAGTGCAACCATAGCTGGATGTTTTCACTTGGTACTTCGGGTTCTGGAGTATGCTTTCTTGTGATTTATGCTTTTATTGGAATGCTTGGATATCATGTTTAGATGATGTTAGTTTATTTGATGCATTCCCTTATCATGATGGTTAGCATATGATTAGATGATGTTATTTGATTTAGTGGTACATCTGTTGCTTATTGCTGTTTAGCATGTAAAAGGAGATGCTATCTACTGTAGGATTATCTTATGCTTTACTACTGTATATGTGAAAATGCAGTCTATGCTAACACACACACTTCAACACGGTCATTGCATGCGAATTCATCTCAGAATGAACATTGGATTGTTCATCTGAAATTTGCCCTGCAAAGTGGCCTATTGCCTTCTATCTAAAGGGATTTTGCCTGTTAATATCCTCAAAATCGAGGTGCAGGCAACCAGACCCTCTAAGAATGAAGGATTTGACAATGAAATTAGGCTAAGAACAAGTATGCAGATTAATCTAAAATGAAAGATGCAATGTAATCTAAGAACAAATAAAGCAAACTATATTAAGCATATGCATGATTAAACTAAAATGAGATTAAACTAAGAATGAGAATGTATGCAAGAAATGTAAGTAAATATGAGCATGAATTTCAGCAGCGATTCGATGCAAATTCTCCAAATTCATCCTTCTAAAATGAGGAGATGAGGGTCTCTTAAATAGACTCTCCTGGAATCCATCAACGATTGAGATCGATTCATATCAACGGTCAGGATTGAAGATGAGGTTCAGTCATAAAGGGAGATTCCCAAATTAAAGGGAGTTAACAGACTTAATTTGAGTAAAATTAGGAGTTAACTGTTTTAATTTGAGTAGAAAAAGGAGTTAACTGATTTAACTCATTTTTGATCAATAGTGAACTGGAAATTTCCCTTTTTGAACTGAAGAGAGATTTTTTTGAGATATTTAATTTAATAAAATGAGATATGCTCTCATAATTACTTTTTTTATTTAATTAAATAATCTTTAATTAATTAGAGACACTTTTGTTTAATTAAATAACTTCATTTAATTAATTAGGAATAGCTTCCCAATTAATTAAATAACTTTGTTTAATTATTTAGAAGTAAGTACTCTATTTAAATAAATCATTTCTTTTAATTAATTAGAAATACCTTTCTTATTTAATTAAATAATTACATTTAATTAATTAAAATAGGCATATTTATTAAATTAAATAAATTTAATTCCATAGTACATTAGCCTTAGGATATAATTTAATTTAATTAAAGTATAAATACTTAATTATTAAATTAAATATTAATCAATAGGTTTAATGTGACTAATATGAGTAAATACTATAGGAATTAAATAATAAGCATGATGAATGTAGATTTAGGTTTTCTGCATCTGACAATTAAGTCAAGTAGCGAATAGCAGAATGAGAATTGCCTATTAGAATAGCACTTTAAGATTGATTAGAGATAGACCAGAATTGGTTGAGATGGCAATGAGCCAATTTTGGGGTATTACATTTTGCCCCTCTTTGAATGAATGTGCAAGCAGAATGATCAATTCAAAGAAAATCAGAAAGCATGATGCAAAGATGAGATTGGTTTCGAAGGTGATGATACGAAGACCAATTGATAAGCTTTTTAAGGACCATCTCTAGAACATAGCTTAATCTTAAGGGATCCGAGTAGAACACTTAGAACCTAATAGTGATAGCATTTAAAAGACTACCTCCAGAATGAAGCGTAATCTTTAAGGATCCAAACAGAACGTCTAGATACCTAAAATTGATAGCATTTAGAAGATTATCTCCAGAATAGAGCGTAATCTTCAAGGATCTAGATAGAACACCTAGATACCTGAGAATAATAGCATTTAGAAGATTATCTCCAGAATAGAGCTTAACCTTCAAGGATCCAGATAGAACACCTAGATACCCAAAATTGATAAAAGAAAGATAACAAGGTTCAATCATGAGTCATAGAATCATCCTCAGAACGAGGCTTGATCCTCAGGAGAAGGGGTTTAGATTGTCCCAATACCTGTCTATCAAGCTCTGAGAAGAGTTGTTATAAGGTTGATCAATTGATGAAAAGATAAGATAGATGGTAGAGATTCCAGATAGAAGGGAACAAAACCCCCCAAGTGACTAGGATATAAGATGGGAATATTTGACATGCTAAACTAAGATTATCTCTTAAAGATCTATGATATCATCTTCCTGTGATCTATCAACCTCTCTGGAGAAAGGATGCCTTAATCAACAAGTCGAAGATTCATCTATCTACGAGATGCTCAAAGTATCCTCCCCACCCATAAGGAATCCATCTTAGAGAGGAGTTTCACTAGGAACCCACTCCCTCAAGATCCACGAATAGTGTTCATGGGGGCTTAATTACTATGTGTGTACAGATGTTAATTCCTAAAAACAAATCTATCTAAAAGTAATCAAAAAGCACAAGGTGGTACACTTAACACTTTAACTAATGTGAGGTGAGTCCAAAGATGTGGAACATTTAACCCCTCACACAAGCCAAAATGAGTCCACAACTTAGAAATTAGTGAGTTCTAGAAAGCAAAAAAGGGTTTTCTCGTGGAGCCTTTAACGCTTATGTCCTGTAGACCCCTCCCCTATTTAACATGGTGCTGATCTTGCAACCACAGGGTGGAACGAGGGGCCGACGGATTAGCGAGTCCAATAACCCAAGATAGCTAATCAGATCTATCACTAAAGACTAAGCCTGCTAAATGAATACTAACATAGATCACACCCTAGTATCAATACTTCTCGTGCAAAAATGTAAATCTTTGCGCGACGCATAGGGAATCCTCGTGCAAGAATGTGAATCCTCACACGAAGCTCAGTAGTCCTCGTGCAAAGTGCATACTTTCTTGCACGAAGCGGTGAAAGATCTCGGCAAAACTCGAGACCAATTTTCTTTCTTGTACGAGAAATAGGGGCTATCTAGGCTTGTCGAATGAAAGTTTGAAAGTTGGTTTTGGACACCCTTTTGGTTTTTACACCTTCCTGGTTCAAAATAGATTTCCTAAGGGTTTAAAATATATCGTTTAAGTATAAGTACGTTTAATTCCTTATACTTAAGATATATTTTAATATATGCAACAAATCATTTGAGATAGGTTTCAAACCTCTCGGAGATAAGTTATGGAGGTGAATCCTTCTTTCTTCTTTCCAATGGTGTAAGCGGTTCTAAATTTTGAGGCCTGAGTCAAAAATTATGACCTCAAAAAGTTGAGGATACCATTTTTACCTACAAAAGAAGAAAACATTAGTTCATAAGTTAACAATGCATAATAAAGACATACTAGCTACTCAAACAAAATTGGAGGTGAATCCTGAAATCTGGCTGAGTCTAAAATCTTGAAGCCCTAAAATTTGGCTACGTTTGGATTTCTGAAGCCTTAAAATTTCCTAGAATCTTTACCTTATCTCAGGGAGGTCTGAAACCTATCTCAAAAGATTTTTTGCATATATTAAAATATATCTTAAGTGTAAGGAATTAAATATACATCAACTTATACTTTAACGATATATTTTAAAACCCTTTTATGGCTACTCAAGCAAAATTGGAGGTGAAAGGACAACTTGGCAAGCACACACGATGCCTTGGGAGCACGACGGCATGAATGTGCACAAGGCGCCTTCATTGTGCATGCACACACATTTACGAACCACAATAGAGTACACGCGCGATGGCATGCTTGCGCTATGGTGCACGACAACGTCAGCGCGCTAATGCACGACAGCACGAGCGCATTGCTGCACTCACGGAAGCACACTCATGATAGTGCTCATAGTGGTTCTCGTGATGGAGTGAGATGCGGCATGCATGGTGCTCGCAAAAGCACACATGGCAAAGTGCACAGGGCAAAGTGTACTTCTGCTCACTCGTGATGCACTCACGACGACACGCTCACACAGGTCGGAGCATGCTGCGATGCACTCAAGGTGGAGCGTGTGGCACTTTTTCAAGAGATTTTTTTTTTTTGGTTATTTTTTAAATTTTTAAATTTTTTTGTGATTTTTGGACTCAACTTTTAAACAAAAATTCTTCTCCTGACTCTCGAATTGTCAGTCCAGGAGTTGAAAAAAGCAGGGGGTCCCCATTCCTAGTGAGGAATGGGGCGTGTGTTGTGGACACCATAACAAGAGGCCTATGAGAAATTGTGTGAAAATGGAGTGTTGAAAGAAGAGTACAAAATCGTTGAAAACTAGGGTTTAATGTGTGCCCTCGAATTTCCTACAGTGTTCAAGATAGAATGGATTATGTTAATATTGAGCAAAATGCATGATGGAAGCTTATGGTGTTGGAAATGAGAATAGAGTAACGGAGAGGGGGAGGGGGTGAATCAGTTACTCAAAAAAATTTCTACTATCCCTAAGATGCCTAAATATACCCTTGATTTGATTAATATAAAATGCTAGAACTTGATAATGCAGCAAGTGATAAATAGTAAGAACAGATATGTTATCATGCACAAAGTAATTCAGCAATTAAGAACACAAGACACACCAATTTTAACGTGGAAACCCAATATGGAAAAAATCACCAATGTAACTAGATACTATTTTTCACTCTTCTGAAGTGAGCCTTGTTAGGAGCCAATCCTTTAAAAGGTTACAAAAACACACTGTTAGGTGTGAGCCTATTAAAGGATTTAATCACCTGTTAGAAGTGGCATTACTAGAGGTATTTAGAACAATTCAACTGAACTGTCACCTTGTTAGAGGATTTATTGAATGGCTCTTAAACCAACTCTGTTAAGAGATTTTGAATTCACTGTTATAATTGTTAGAAAGCAACAATGAAGTGACCTGATATAAAGTACAACTTATCTTTGCTGATTACAGATCTCTGTTATGATTGACTGGATCCTTACTGATCAAATGCAACTTTGTAGCTCCTTCAACACATTTGATCCTTGATCAAACTTTGCTCAACATTTTCCTATAATTTGCATTCATAACTTCTTTTTCACAAACTCACACTTTAATTCATAACTTGAATGACCATATATACCTTTCAGATTATCTTAGTCAGCTCAAATTACTGACTAAACAAACAATTACAATAGTCGACTAGAAGTAATTAATTTGCAAATCTCTATACTGGTCAACTCTACACGGTAAACTTTGTTCAAAAAATAATTCCTGTATTAATCGACTGAGCTCGATTAATATAGCAAACTTCGTGACAATCCTTCAATTTTTGGGAGAACTCGGTAAGTACTGAGTTTCCTGAGATAACCGAGTGAGCTTGGTGGAAACTATCCTTTGGAGACCGAGTAAAGCTTGGTTAACACTAACTTCTCCATGATTCCTTTGATGACTGAGGGAGCTCGGTGGAAACTCTCTTTGGAGATCGAGTGAAGCTCGGTTACCACTAACTTCCTCATTTCCTTCATTGACCGAGTGAGCTTGGTGATCACTGTCTTTCACCTTTCCTTTGTTAATTGAGTTATCTCGGTTGACATTGTCTACCACATTTCTTTCGATGACCAAGTGAGCTCGGTTAACACTGTAGATTGTATTGCAGATTGTCTGAGCTTGGTGAATTTGAGACTAATGACTAATATGACATTTGTGTGACATCAAGGACAACATTATCAACAATCTCCCTCTTTGGCATTGATGGCAACACAACATGTCATAACAGAATGAAATTTTGAAAAAAAGTCCAACAAGATAATAGACTTCTCCCTCTTTCAATAATCTCCTTCTCTTAAGGGACTTCATGGAAAACTTTTCAAATTTCACAAATTTCATAAGGTTATGACAGTAAATCTCTCCCTCTTTGACAACACATGCCAAAGATGATAGAAGTTAAGTGAATTGTAATGTACCTTTAGTACTGATTCATATGCAATGATTTCTGATTAAACTGCATCAATAGATGGATCTTCAATCTTTCATGTGTTGATGCATCACTATAACTTATTTTAGTGGACTTCAGATAGGGGAATGACCCCTAACTTACCTCTGAGATACAAAAATGCATCCTTAGGTAAAGGCTTTGTGAATATATCAGAAATTTGTTCCTTTGTATGGACATATTCTAGTATGATCTCCTTGTCTTGCACCAATTCTCTGACAAAATGATATTTTATTGCAATATGCTTGGTCTTGGAATGCATCACTGGATTCTTAGATATGTTGATTTCACTAGTATTGTCACAAAACATGACAACTAGTTCTTTGATCTCCATCTTCATTCCTTGCAATAACTGCTTAAACCAAACAATATTTGAACAGTTTATTGCTGCAGCAACATACTCTACCTTTGATGTAGATTGGGATGTACAATTATTCTTTTTGCTTGTCCAAGAAACCAATCTTTTTCCAAGAAAGAATGCTCATCCACTTGTGCTTTTTTTGTCATCAAGGTTTCCTGCCCAATCAACATCATTAAACACTTTCAAATCCAAATTACCTCCAAATTTGTACCATAAGCCATAATCTTTAGTTCCTTTCAAATATCTCATTATTCTTTTGATTGCCATCAGGTGAGTTTCTCTTGGCTTTGCTGAAAATCTTGCAACAATACCAACTGCAAGGGCAATATCTAGCCTGGTATGAACTACGTATTGCAATTTTCCAATCATAGATCTATACAATGTTTGATCTACCTCTTTGGAATCATCATCTTTGGTAAGTTTCAATCTAGTACACATAGGTGTTCCAACAAGTTACAGTCCTCCATACCAAACTTTTTCAATATCTCCTTGATGTATTTAGATTGAGTGATGTAGATGCCATTCTTATTTTGTTGAATTTGAAGACCAACAAAGAATTTTATTTCACCAAACATAGACATTTCAAATTCCTTGTTCATTTGTTCTGAAAATTCTTTGCAAAGATCATCATGCCTTGTGAAGATAGTATCATCTACAAATATTTCTTCCAAGACAATCTTATTATCTGGTCCTTCCTTTATATACAAGTTACTATTATCATTAGTTCTTTGAAAACCAATCTAAATAAGATAGTTATGCAATCTTTCATACCATGCTCTAGGGGCTTGTTTCAGACCATACAGTGCCTTGTGTAATTTGCAGACCATGTTCTTTTTATCTAGATCAACAAAGCCTTCAGGTTGTTCAATGTAAACCTCTTCATCCAGTATTCCATTGAGGAATGCTGACTTGACATCCATCTGATAAAATTTGAATCCTTTGTGAGCAACATATGCAAGTAAGGTTCTGACTCCTTCCAATCTTGCAATAGGAGCAAAGGTTTCTCCATAATCTATGCCTTCTTCTTGAGAGTATCCTTTGCATACCAATCTGACTTTGTTTCTGGATACTTTACCATCTTCAGTCAACTTTTTTTTGAATACCCACTTGGTTCCAATTACATTCTTATTTTTAGGCCTGAGTACTAGATTCCATGCCTTGTTCTTCTTTATCTGTTCTATTTCCTCGTTCATTGCCTCAATCCAACTATCATTTGTCAATGCATCTTTAATGCTTCTAGGTTCAAAATCAGCAAGTAAACAAGTATTTTTCAGCTTTCTTCTTGTCAAGGTTCCTTTAGACTTGTCTCCAATGATCTGATCTGGTGCATGATGTCTTTTGACATATTTAGCTAATACAGGTTCTTTGCCTCTTGAATGAGTTTCATTGCTATCTCCTTGTGCTTCAATTTCATATTCAGGCTATTCTGGCTCAGTAAGAATTGGCTCAAGTGCTTCAGACTTGGTAGATACTTTCTCGGTAATATCTGAATGTTGCTGTGGCTCGGTTTGAACTTTTTGTAACTCGGTTACTGATGACTCAGGAGTTGAGGATTCTTGAGTGAATGGTATGCTTGGTATAGTATCTGGTTCAATGTAAACAAATCTTTTGTAATCTTTAGGTACCTTTTTGCTTTCTTCCTCAGATTTGTCTGCAAACTCATCAACTTTCACATGTGAACTTTCTATGACTTTGTGAGTGGATAGATTTAAACATCTATATGCTTTGCTTTTGCAAGAATATCCTAAAAATATTCCTTCATCACCTTTTACATCAAATTTTCCTTTTCTAGATTCTTTCAAAATATAACATTTGCTTCCAAATACTTTCAGATAACTTACATTGAGTTTGTAGCCATACCATAATTCATAGGGAGTTTTGAATGAGTCCTTCTTCAACTGTACTTGGTTTTAAGGTATGAACTACAGTGTTGATGGCTTCCTTCCAGTATTTGATAGCAATGTTCTTTTCTATCATCAAGGTTCTTGCACAATCCATGATGGATCTGTTTCTTCTTTTAGCTATTCCATTTTGTTCAGGAGTTCCTAGTGCTGAGACTTGTCTTTTAATACCTTTTTCAATGCAGAAGTTGTTGAATTCATGTGAGATGAATTCACCACCTCTATCTGACCTTAAGCATTTTAGTCTTTTTCCTGTTTCTTTTTCTACTCTTGCCAAATACCATTTGAATTTCTCAAATGCTTCTGATTTATTCCTTAGATACATGACAATCATCATTCTTGAGTAGTCATCAACAAAAAGAATGAAAACATTTTCTCCAGTATAGCTTTCTATTCCAATGGGTCCACATAAATCAGTATGCACAATTTCTAATATATCTTCAGACTGATAGTTCATACTTTTAAAACTAGCCTTTCCCATTTTACCAATCTGACAATTATTGCATAGACCAACCTCAGGTTTCTTAATGTTAGGAATGCCTCTCACTTTCTTGAATTTGATTATTTTTACCAGATTACAAAATTGACATGACACAACCTTTTATGCCATAACCAACTTTCTTCAATTTGAGAAATAAAACATGAGCATTCACCAAGTTCTAGATAAAACAAGTTACCTTTAGTTTGGGTGCCAGATCCTATCAACTTTCCTTGCTCATTCAATAGCCTTTCCTTTCCATGCATGAATTCCACCTTGAATCTAGTATTGAGTAACTGTGTCACACTTAGAAAATTATTTTTAACACCTTCAACCCAATAGGCATTATTAAATACAAGTTCTTTGGTTAGACAAATTCTTCCTCTTCCTTTTATGAAACAAGGTTCATTATTACCAAACCTTACACTGCCACCATCATAGTCTTCAAACTGATCAAACTTAGTTTTATCACAAGTCATATGATGTGAGCAACCACTGTCTATAATCCATGTATCATTCTTACTTAGATGAGAAACAAGTGCAATTTTATCTTCCTCATCACTATCAGAATCATCTTTAACGGCAATATAAACAATTTCATCCTCACTATTATCAAAATCTTTAGAATTTTCAGCCATGAAGCATGATTTCTTACCTTTGTTCTTGGATGATTTGAAGTCTTTCTTGCCATTCCATTTCTTTTCATCATGGTTTTTCTTGTTTGGACACCTTGCTGCAATATGACCAATTTCTTCACAACAAAAACAGATTAGAGGAACTTTACCTTTGTATTTTCCTCTGCCTCTAGAATATTTCTATGTTAGTAGAGCTTCAATCACTCCGAGGTCACTGTCTGAACTTTGGCTTGATTCATTTTCACTTTCTGACTGAGATTCCTTTTCCTTTTTGTTTTTCTCCTTGAGTGAGAGCTTGGCTTGAAATGCTGATTCAATATTCTTGGAAGCTGGAACATAGTTGTCAAAGTTATCTAGTTCAAATGTAGTTAGTCTTCCAACTATGGCCTCAAGATTTATCTGATGATTTTCTTCACACCTTCTTTCCTAAATTGCAGAAACTATGATTGCATACATGGGAAGCAAGGTTCTGAGAACTTTTCTTATAACTGTTTCTCCTTTGATATCACCTCTAGATGCTCTGATTGCACTCACACATGCTTTAACTCTTTCAACATACTTTGCAATGTTTTCATCCTCTCTCATCCTCATTTGATCAAATTGTCCTCTTAGACTTTTTGCTTTTGCTCTTCTCACATTATCATCTCCTCCATAGATCTCTTTTAGCTTGTTCCACATCTCAAATGGAGTTTTGCAGTCCTTAATTTCATCAAATTCTTCATAACTGAGAGTGGATGCTATGTCTATCATCATATTATTGTGAGTCTTCTTTTCAGCAATGTCATTGACAGACAATGTGCCAGGAGGTTCTTCATATTTTTCTTCAAGGTATTTTAGTCCAGTATCACCAATAGCAGCCAGATGAAGTCTCATCAATCCTTGCCATGCAAAGAAGTTATCTCTGTTGAGTTTTGGAATTTCTCTTTTGTAAGACATCTTGATCTTTGGCTTAGATCCTTGAAATCTCTTCTTGCAAGCACCAAATGCTCTGATACCAATTGTTAGAAATGAGAATAGAGTAACTGAGAGGGGGAGGGGGTGAATCCGTTACTCAAAAACTTTTCCACTGTCCCTAAGATGTCTGAATATACCCTTGATTTGATTGATATAAAATGCTAAAACTTGATAATGTAGCAAGTGGTAAATAGTAAGAACTGATATGTTATCATGCACAAAGTAATTCAGCAATTAAGAACACAAGACACACCAATTTTAACGTGGAAACTCAATATGGGAAAAACCACCAATGTAACTAGATATTGTTTTTCACTCTTTTGAAGTGAGCCCTGTTAGGAGCCAACCCTATTAAAGGTTACAAAAACACACTGTTAGGTGTGACCCTGTTAAAAGATTTAATCACCCTGTTAGGAGTGGCCTTGCTAGAGGTCTTTAGAACAATTCAACTGAAATGTCACCTTGTTAGAGGATTTATTGAATGGCTGTTAAACCAACTCTGTTAAGAGATTTTGAATTCACCATTACAATGGTTAGAAAGCAAAAATGAAGTGACCTAATATAAAGTACAACTTATCTCTGCTAATTACAGATCTTTGTTATGCTTGACTGGATCCTTACTGATCAAATGCAACTTTGCAGCTCCTTCAACACATTTGATCCTTCATCAGACTTTTCTCAACATTCACCTATAATTCGCATTCATATATTCTTTTTCACAATCTCACACTTTAATTCATAACTTGAATGACCATATATACCTTTCAGATTATCTTAGTCGGCTCAAATCACTGACTAAACAAACAATTACAACAGTCGGCTAGAAGTAATTAATTTGCAAATCTCTATACTGGCTGACCCTACATGGTAAACTTTGTTTAGAAAATAATTCCTGTGTTAACCGACTGAGCTCAGTTAATACAGCAAACTTCATGACAATCCTTCAATCGCTAGGAGAACTTGGTAAATACTAAGTTTCCTGAGATAACCGAGTGAGCTCGGTGGAAACTATCCTTTGGAGACTGAGTGAAGCTTGGGTAACACTGACTTCTTCATGATTCCTTTGATGACCAAGTGAGCTCAGTGGAAACTTCCCTTTTGAGACTGAGTGAAGCTCGGTTAACACTGACTTCCTCATTTCCTTCGTTGATCGAGTGAGCTCAGTGATCACTGTCTTTCACCTTTCCTTTGTTGACCGAGTTAGCTCGGTTAACATTGTCTTCCACATTTCTTTCGATGATTGAGTGAGCTCTGTTGACACTGTAGATTGTATTGCAGACTATCTAAGCTTGGTGAATTTGAGACTAATGATTGATATGAAATTTGTGTGACATCAAGGAAAACATTATCAACATATGGTTGGAGGATGGCCCTATAAAAATCACAAAGAAAATTGTACATAGAGTGATAGGGTATCCAACCTTATATTGACTAAAGACTCTTAGGAGTGATGCCAAGGAAGTAATTGAGAAAAACACAGGTGCTAAATGGAATAAGAGAGGGATGACAATTGACACTATCCAAGACCTTCTAGTTAATTTTTTTGTTAGGGTTATAGCACACAAAATTTACCAATATAGTAGACTCAATAGTGTGCCCTGCATTGTAGTGGATGTAGGATACAAATTGGTGAAGAAGGATCATACATATGATCTTGCATGGTTGCAACTACAAAAAATCAATGAAAATCTAGTAGCAATTAGGAGAACAAAGGGAGCCCAATGCAAATTTGGTGCCATTTTGATATTTATTTTCTTTTATGTTCAAAATGAATTTCCTTCATTTGGTAAAGTTGCATGGAAAACTGATAAGTCAATCATAGCTCAATTCAATGAATACATAGAGCAGATGGGAGCTAATTTTGAGACCTTGATGACTAGTTATTTTCAGGATTTTAAGAAAACAATGAAACAAAGGCTCAGAATTCTAGTTTCCTTAGTAGAGAAACATGTAAATGATGTATGATTTCATTTAGATATTGACTATACATACATACAAGCTACCATACCGAGAGTGAGATGGCTAAGACCTCTTGGGTATGAAATAAACATAGATGAAGCATCACTAGCAATAACTACATTATTGGCAAGGGAAATAGACAAGGATGCACCACATTTTGGAACTTATGACATGGTGAGATCAAAAGTGGATATGAATTTGAAGACTGCCTCCACTTTGAAAAAGAAGGATAAGCTTGTTAAGAAGCTAAAAGTTAAATTTGGAGAAGGCACTATAGAAGAAGCAAAAGAAGAACAAAATCAAGGGCCACTTTTCTTAATCCAAGGTATGGGGGAAGATTCAAATGAGGAGGAAGGTGCCAAGCATGAAGCACCCAAGGCTGAGACAAAGAGAGGGAAAACTCAAAAATAGCTAGTTGCACAGCCCAAGGGAAAGAAGTAGGCTACAAAGCCAAGTCCAACCAAGCAAACTACAAGGGCTGACATCAAGGCTGCAACACAAGGGGCAAAATAATATGGGAAACAAAAGGCAACAAAACAAGAAGGGCCTATAGAGAAAAAGAAAAGGAGAAGATATGTTGCACCTCCAGAATCATACGAGGAAAGGACAGAGTCTGATGAGGATCAATTTAGATTGTTAAATCATTCTACCACATCTAAATTGGAAAGCATTTGCAATAATATTAGAGATAATGCTGATTTAATTGGTTTAAAGACCATAGATTTCAATATGTTGTCAAAGGAACAATAAAACATAGTAGAAGATTCCATCTACACTATGATGACTAAGTTCAAGACCACCCCACTTGAAGTAGACAACTTAGTGCCTAAGGAGCTAAGCTCATTAGTTGAGAATAAATGGCATTACTGTCTCAAAATGGAGAAGGAAATAAGGGAGTCTACATTGGCTCATGTAATGCTAGACCTTACAAAAGGTCAAAAACCTAAGGCTAGTAAGAAGCATGGGGCAAATTTGCACCCAAATACAGAGCCTTTAAAATTTTGCAGAACCAAATAGAAGATGTTGTCCAAAAGTCCACACAAATGTGGAAATTAATATATGGTTTGACAACTATGAAAGAAGGTCAAGAAGACCCATTTGAGGGTAGAAATGATGAAGAAGAAGAAGAGAATGAGAAAGAGGAAGAAAGAGAGAAAGAAAAAGATGTAGGAGAAAAAGAGACAGTGGAGAAGACACATGGTGAAGAGGCAATAGCTGAAGAGCAACAGACTAAACAGAGTGTCCAAGACACCCAATTGCCATCATCAAGTCCTCCACACATTACACTTATAGAAACAATAATTGTAAAGGATGTTCCTAACACCTCAGGTTAGAACATCAATCCTTTAACTACAGAGGATCTCAAAAATATCCTTTACTGATCTCCATTGCAAGCACAACTTTGTACAAATCTAGTTTTGGTGAGTGTTGATGAGCTACAAAAAGCTATAGCAAAGATAACATGGGAGAAGTAAAGCACACAAGAACAATCTACACAACCTCCTAAAACTAGAATAGAAAAACCCAAAGAGCAAGAAGAACAAGAAAAAATTGCTAAGGTTGATTCTTCAATAAAAGTGACAACAACTACTGAGAAGCAAGAAAAGGAACGAATAGAGCAAGATGTTCCTACTACACAAAGTCAAGGTGCACCTCCTCAAATTATCATTATTGATCAAGGAAGTAGAGAAGAGGAGAAAGAAGAAGATAAAACCCCTAAGGAGTAGGAGGCAATACAAACATTGGTGAACTTTCCTACTTCGGGGACTCCTAATAAGAAGCTGAGCTCTGATGTAGTACCATTGTAGATTTCAGCACCAGGCTTGAGCTCCACCAAGGTTACAAGTGTACTTCACTATGGAGACCCTAAACTTGATGAAGAAATAGTCATAGCCAATTATGACTCAAGAACTATGAATTTAGCACAAATAAATCAAGTGCATGAGGCACTTCAGAGAAGGAAAAGACAAGAAATACTCAAAAATAAGTACAGGCAAAAGCAAGCACTGGTGGAAATCAAGGACATATTTCTTGATGCATTTAGCTTGCAAGTACCTGATGAAACCCAACCCATCATGGAAAAATTGTCCAACATTGTGGACTAGGTACAAAATTAGGACCTCGAAACTAATGTTAAATTATTAGAATGGTCAGAAAAGAAGTTTCAGATGAAAGTGAATGACAAAATATCAAGTGAAATAGTGCTTTCACAAGTTGAATTGATGAAGAATATTGAAAAAGTGAAGAAAATACTTAAGAATGTATTCTCATTGTACACCAAGCTGTGTGATTCATCTTATTTCACATAGGAAACCAACCAAAGGATACTGAGCTTGGAATGAAATCTCAAGATTTCCAACACCCAGCTACCAAAGATCTAGCTTAGAGTGAGAAGCATATTGTAACTATGCTTCACACATAGAAAGAGTTAGCCATGTTGATAGTTGAAGAGGCCAATATTAAGGCCAAATTGATGCAAATTCAATCTTCCATTACCCCACATCTAAAAGTACTCCATAAGGAATAGGCCTATATAGAAAATGTTCTAAAGAAGGATCCTAATCTTTCTACTCTAGAAGGCCTTGTACATCTTGCAACAGATACAACCATCCAGCACAAGTCATTGGATATTATTTTAGATAATTGGGATGATTCTCTCAAGATGATTATGGAGGTAAATAAAACATTTTTGGAAAAGTATTCTATTTATCCTTAAGACCCTTTGACATAAGTGTCAAAAAGGGGGAGAAATAATGTTTTGGATATAGATGTGTAAATAAAAAGGGGGACATATGAATAAGAATGGTTACATATGAATAAGAATGGTTACATAATACATTCTTTGATGGAAGAAATAAAGAATATCCAAATGGGGAGATATTCAAAATTCACATTTTGAGGAAGAAATAAATTCAAAAGGATACAAAACTGCAAGACGATGTGATAGGAAACAGATACAGAGTATAGGAAGCAAAAATAGGGTACACAGATATAGATAAAGGTAGATAAGGCAAAGAGTATCAGATATATTAGCATGAGACATATTCAACACTAGAATTTTGGTTACAGGAATGGTAATGGCACATCAGCTTAGGTGGAGTTACAAGATTTTGAGGTATACAAAATTTTGAATAAATTTTTTGAAATCTTGTACATATGCTGAATAGAATATGTAGTATACTCATAGAGATCATATTTATAATATTTAGTTAAGTGTTTTTGTCACTCATGTCAAAGGGGGAGATTGTTGGTCTTAGATTGGTTTGAAAAAAAGAGTGTCAACACACTTAACCAGTTCTTCTATTTATGTCAAGTATAATATAGAAGCTGAGCTACAATGTATACTGAGCCAAAAATTTCAATAGGTACTGAGTGAACTTCAGGTGCTGAGCAAAGTTCAAGTGCCAAGAAAAACAAAGATGCAAAGTCACTATAGATGCCAATTGAAATAGAATTACTATAGGAGTTGAGTGAGCCAGTTTTCCTATGTGTGTCAAGCATTAGCAACTAGTATGTGCCAAGTAACACAAAATCAAGATATGAATTTTTTCCTTCACAAACTTAGATTTAAACTATTTTGGAGCCGACATAGGATGAATCTAGAAGGATTTTGAAGATAAGATTGAATCTTTTGCATTACCTATGCAATCAGCATGCAACCACTAATAAAAATGGAGAAGGCATGCAACCAATAGGAAAAGTGTAAAAAATGAGTGGGAAATGAAGATTTACCTAACCCTAAGTCTAAAAAATCTTTAAAAGGAGAACAAAGCCCCATTATGTGTGAGAGAGGATATGTGAAAAAGAAGTGTATGGATGAATTATAGAAAAGTGTAGAAGGGTAAAAAGACTTAGTAAAGAACATAGCAACATAGTAGAATCTAGTTGTTGAAGAACAAAGTATCAAAACCTCACATAGTGATACATCAAATAAAGCAAGGATCAGATCGATAAGAGTAGAACAAGGATCTGGAATCAACAATTGAAGATTGCAAAGCTATCAGAAGTAAATCTTCCCACTTATTAATTCCAACAATTTCTCACCTCATATGACTAGTAAGAAATAAAGTTTGAACATATGGAACATTATGATGGTGGAAGTGTGAGATATGGAAATAATGAACCATGTTGCATAAAGGAAAAGGTTGTATCTCACTAACCAATGAACTTAGATGTGATAATTCTTATTGGGTTGAAGGACTAAAGTATAATCTACCAAGTGTGGTGTAATTGAACAACATTGGATTCAAGGTAGAATTCATGACTGGGAAGGCAGAGCTACTAGATGGAAAAGTAAATCTAGTTGGGTCTGGTAAACAAACCAAAGGTAATCTAATCTACCTAGATCTCAGTGGAAGTTCATGTTTCACTACTCAAGTTTAAGAAAGCTAGTTGTGGCATAAAAGGTTATGTCATCTAAACTTTGATAATCTGATCAAAATAAGAAGAAAAAAAGAGAGTTAGAGGTATTTCTAGCTTTAGGAAACCTGATATGGGCCTATGCAAAAATTATCAAATTGGTATGATGGTAAAGACACTTTTCAAAAGAAAGAACTATCATTCTGAAGAAGTCTTGGAGCTAGTTCATATAGAATTATGTGGACTTATTAGAATAGAAAGCTATAGTGGAGATAACTATTTTATTCTTTTTGTTGATGATTATTTTAGAATGATGATTGTAATATATCTGAAATAGAAATCAAAATCTTTTCAAAAGTTTAAGTGGTATTTGGCAAGAGTAGAAAGAGAAACTAGAAAGAAGCTGAAGTATTTGAGGTTAGATAGATGTGGTGACTTCATCTCTAATGAGTTTAATGAATTCTATACTGAAAGAGGAATTAAAAGACAAGTATTAGCCCTAGGTACAGCTAAAAGAAGGAACATATCCATCATGTATTATGCAATAACTTTGATAATAGAAAAGAAAACTGCAATCAAATATTGGAAGGAGGAAATCAGTAATGCATTGCACACTTTGAATAGAGTACAATTGAAGAAAGACTCAAAAAACTCTTTACAAATTATGGTATGGCTAAAAACCTAATGTAAGTTACTTGAAAATATTTGGTAGCACATCTTATATCTTGAAGGAACCTAGGAAAGGTAAATTTTGTGTCAAAGGTGATAAAGACATATTCCAAGGATACTCCAATAAAATTAAATCTTAAAAATGTTTAAATTTGTCCACTCATAAGATCATAGAAAGCACACATTTGAGAATTGATGAGTTTGAAGAAAAGAGTGAAGAAGAAAGCAACAAAGAACTTGAGGATTATAGAAGGTTTATTTAATATGAACCTAATACATTTCCAAATCTAATTGGAAGTTAGGAGGCCTTAGATGCACCTGAGTTGCAACCAATGCAACCTAAGTCATAGTTTGAAGGACACAAGTAGCAATCAGAGGTTACTGGGTTGCAACTAGAATAAACTAAGTCTAAATGACCCAAGCCACATACAATGGGACCTATGCTTGATATAGAAGATCATGGCAAGGCTAGTGGAACAAGTTATAAATCCAAATTACCTATGCTGGTAAGATATGTTAGAAGGCACCTTGCACCTTATTAGATTATTGGAGACAAGTTAGATGGTACAATGACAAGAAAAAAATTGAAAGGTACATGTTTGCTTATTGAATTTGAACCTAGATCAATGAAAGATGCTTTGGATAATGAAAGTTGGATTGAAGCTATGAATGAAGACATAGAACAAATAGAGAGGAATAAGACTTGGACTCTTGTTCCTAGACCCGAGGATAAAAATGTAATTAGCACAAAGTAGGTTTTCGGAAATAAGTTGAATAAAGATGGAGAAGTTTCTATAAACAAAGAAAGGTTAGTATGAAAAGGTTATTCTCAAGAAGACATTATTGATTATGGTGAAAAATTTTCTCCTATTGCAAGATTAGAAGGTGTTAGAATTTTAGTTGCTTATACTGCACATAGAGGATTTAAAGTTTATGAAATGGATGTGAAATCTACATTCTTTAATGGAATTCTTGAAGAGGAAGTTTATATAGAACAACCTAAAGGTTTTGTAGATCCTAGCAAAAAGGATATGGTTTGTAAACTACACAAAGAATTATATGGTATTAAGCAAGCTCTGAGAGCTTGGTATGAAATACTTCATAACTACTTGATAAAGATTGTTCTTCAAAAAGAAAATGATAACAATAGCCTATATATCAAAGAAGAACCAGACAAGAAGATTGTATTGGCTGAAATCTTTGTAGATGACACATTGTTTACAGAAAATGATGACTTATGCAAAGCCTTTTCAAAAGAAATGAGTAAAGAATTTGAGATGTCTGTTAGAATTCTTTAGAATAACTGAGAGGGGGGGTGAATTAGTTATTCAAGGTACAAATGCCCTATTAATACTTTTTCACTACTTTTTATGAATCCATACACTTTTCATCCATCCAAACTTTTAAATCAACCATATTAGCAAGTTACAGTAAATCAACATGCAAAGATAAAAAAATGCAAGATCAACACATGACACAATGATTTACGTGGAAACCCAATTTGGGAAAAACCACCAGTAACATGCTACTTGATTCTCACTCTTCTGAAGTGATGCCCTGTTAAAAGCCTGCCCTGTTAAAGGCTTACAACACACTGTTAAATGTGACTTTGTTAGAGGATTTCACCAAACTATTAGGAATGGGCCTGGTTAAAGGACCTTAGAATATTCACTTGGAATGCCACCCTGTGAAAGGATTTATCTCATGGCTATTAAACCAACCTAAGTCCATAGGATTTAAAATTTACTGTTGCAATTTCTAGAAAGTAATGATAATGATCTTTTGATCTGATATAACTTACAACATACTTTGCAGATTTTAGATCACACTTTCAGTTCAATCCTAATGCTTGGCTTCAAACACTTCAGCTTTGACTAGTTGACTTCTTCTCAAGCTTTGTCTCCTTGAGTCTTCTAACTCATTATACCAATGCATCCATATTAGGGGTCTTCTTACTGAAATAGAGTCTCTATGCTCTCTTATCTCCTTAGCACCTCCTTCAACATTTCATGCTTTCATGCTTGACTACCTCTCTCTCTCTCTCTCTCTCTCTCTCTTTTATTAACTTATGACTCCTTAAATAGAAATCTGATTTTCGTTTGCTGCTCATTTCTCCCTTTCCAATTTTAGGGTTTCGAATGGATTAGGTAGGATACAATGTATCTACCTCATATCTTATTCTTATCTTCAAACTTCGTCAGTTGTATTCTTAAAAATATTTTACATGGTGTTCTGTGCCACCAGCTCATCATTCTGATCTTCCATTTTAATTCACAAATTTTTAGATAACAACCTTGTCGGCTTAGATCTGGCGAATCTTTGATTTTCAAAATAATGCAGCAACTCGGCATTATTGATTTACTAGTGTTCCACATCTCTGTGTTACTCGGCACCTATCTCTGCTTGGCACTCGATATCACTCAGCACTTGAACTTGCTCGACACTTGAAGTTTACTTGACACTTGAACTTGCTCGGCATTTGAAGTTTACTCGGCACTTGAACTTTTTCGGCATTTGAAGTTTACTCGGCACTTGAACTTGCTCGGCACTTGAAGTTTACTTAGCACTTGAAGTTTACTCGACACTTACTAGAAATTTTTTCGGCACATACTAGCTTGCTCAACGCCTTCTCTCTAATGAACTTTGTTGAGCTTTACAAATGTCTTAGCTAAAACCTTACATCTTTGATATGTTTCAGTGTGCCAATTCTCTGTGTCTTATAGTATGTCATCAACACACTTTTTCATCAATGGCTTAGCTGATCCTTGTACTTCATTACAACATCATAAGTTCAACCTTTCTCTAAGTGTTCTAGTTACATCTTATTGATTGCCTCCTCCTTGACAATCAACTAATTGATAGTATTTGGATCACTAAAGCAATTGACATTCCTGCAAGTAGCAAGTTTGACATCAATGACAAAAAAATGATTGAGAACATTCTTTACCATTTCCATTTATCATTCCAACAACTTTTCTTATGATCATTTCAATCATTTCCAACAATCTCCCTCTTTGTCATTGATGGCAAACCAAATTGATCAATTGATCAACTTAGTTACCACCAAGATTGTATACATTGTTTGCTATATTTCTTTGCTGTTGTATCTTTTACTATTGATCTTATATATCTCCCTCTTTCATATATATTGATTAGGTTTTTGCACATTTCCCCCTCTTTGACATAAATGCCAAAGATGTAGCATCTTTATTATGCAAAATATGAGCTTTGGCTTCTTGTTGTTTTCTCCCTCTACCACCATGCTTGTGACTAATTTGGAGTTTCTGCTCCTGCTATCATCCTCTGCATCACTCTTATGATATTTCAATGATTTATTTCTGTTGATGCAGGGCAGCATCCTTGTTGTTTTAAACTGCTTGAGTTAGGGGTATTACCCCCAACTTGCCTCTAAGATATTCATAAGCATCCTTTGGCAACGGTTTGGTGAAGATATCTATAGTTTGTTTTGTTGTGTGAATGTATTCCAACTTCACTTGTTTGTCTTCTACTAGTTCTCTAACATAATGATACTTGATTGCAATGTGCTTGGTTTTTGCATGCATTACTAGATTTTTAGATATGTTTATAGCACTTGTGTTATCACAATACAATATCACAGGTTTTCTTACCTCTTCTTTCATTCCTTCTAATAGATGTGTGAGCCACACAATGTTTGTGCAATTTACTGCTACTACCACATATTCTGACTCTGCAGTGGACTGAGATGTGCATGTTTGTTTCTTGCTAGTCCAAGTAACTAGCCTTTTGCCTAGAAATAATGCACCTCCACTTGTGCTTTTTCTATCATCAATGTTGCCTCCCCAATCTGCATCTGTATATGCACTGAGCTCAAATTTTTCATTCTTTTTGTAGTATAGACCAAAGTTATCAATTCCTTTAAGATATCTCATTATCCTTTTTACTGTTATGAGATGATTTTCTTTAGGATTAGCAGAGAATCTGGCCACTAGTCCAACTGCTAATGCTATGTTTGGTCTACTATGTACAACATATTGTAGTTTTCCAATCATGGATCTATGCATTGTTTGATTGACTTCAGTTGATTCATCATTTTTGGATAGCTTATTTCCTGTTGCCATTGGTGTGCTGACTGGTTTGGACTCCTCTAATATGAATGTTTTAAGAATCTCTTTGATGTATTTTGATTGTGTCACAAATATACCATGTTTGAGTTGATGTACTTGCAATCCAAAAAAGAATTTGATTTCTCCAAACATAGACATCTCAAATTCATGTTTCATTTTGTCAGCAAAGCCTTTACAAAGCACTTCCTTTCCACCAAACACTATGTCATCCACAAAGATTTTAGATACAATAATATCTTTACCTTCTTCTGCTTTGATGTACATGTTGCTATTATCATCAATTCTTTCAAATCCAATTTGCACTAGATACTTGTGAAGTCTCTCATACCATGCTCTAGGTGCTTGTTTCAAACCATAGAGTGCTTTATGTAGCGTACACACCATATCCCTATTGTTTCCATCAACAAATCCTTTTGGTTGTTCAATGTAGACTTCTTCTTCTAGTATACCATTTAAGAAAGCAGATTTTACATCCATCTGATAGACTTTAAATCTTTATATGTAGCATATGCAAGTAAAGTTCTTACTCCTTTCATTCTAGCAATAGGGGCAAATGTTTCTCCATAGTCTATTCCTTCTTCTTGAGCATAACCCTTGCATACTAATCTAGCTTTGTTTCTAGTAATCTCACCATTCTCATCTAGCTTGTTTCTAAATACCCACTTGGTGCCAATCACATTCTTGTCAGTTGGTCTGGGAACCAAACTCCAAGTTTTGCTTTTCTATATTTTATCAATTTCTTCTTCCATAACTTTACACTAGTTATCATCGTGTAATGCACCATATACTGTCTTGGGTTCAGATTTGTTGATAAGACATGATTCATGTCTTAGTCTGTTCCTTGCCATTGGTCTTGCATCTTTGTTAGCAATTATCTGTTCAGCAGGGTGATGTCTTTTTACATATTTGGATAATCTTGGCTCTGTCCTTGTTTCCATGTTTGATCTTTCAGATTCAGGATCACTATGCACTTCGTTGTCAGGTTGTTCTTCATCATGTGTACTATCTTCAAAATTAGATTGTGCATTTTCTTCATTCTGCAACTTAGCTTCTGAATGCAAATCGGCATTCACTGGTTATGACTTGGTTGAAACTTATACTTGTTGTTGATTTTCAATTTGATTGACATCATCCTCATCAACAGTCATTCCTTCATAAGAATACACAAAGGTTCTGTACTCTTCCATTTTCTTTGGTACTTCAGCTTGGACTTCTGTGTGCTCATCAAAATTTACATTTGCACTTTCCACAATTTTATTAGTGTTAATATTCAAACACTTGTATGCCTTACTTCTAGTGGAATAACCAAGGAATATGCCTTCATCACTTTTTGCATCAAATTTTCCATTTCTAGAATCTTTAAGGATAAAACATTTACAACCAAACACTTTAAAATGTTTTACATTGGGTGAGTGACCATACCATAATTCAAAAGGTGTAGTATTTGTACCTTTCTTGACTTGTACTCAGTTCAATGTATGTATAGCTACACTTACAGCTTCTCTCCAGTATTTTAGAGCAACAGTCTTTTCCATCATTAGTGTTCTGGTACAGTCAATCACAGATCTATTTCTTCTTTTAAAAATTCCATTCTATGGGGGAGTTCTAGGAGCTGATGTTTGTCTTTTGATTCCTTTATCATTACAAAATATCTTGAATTCATTTGATGTGAATTCACCACCTCTGTCTGATCTTAGGCATTTCAAGCTTTTTCCTGTTTCCTTTTCAACTCTAGCCACATACCACTTAAACATTTGAAAAGCATCAAATTTTTGTTTTAAGAACATAACAATCATCATCCTAGAATAGTCATCAACAAACAACATTATGTATTTATCTCCTCTATAGCTTTGTTCTTCCATTGGACCACATAAGTTAGTATGAACTAATTCAAGTACTTCTTTAGATGTATAGTTTTTGCATTTGAAACTTGA
The DNA here is from genome assembly GCA_028749045.1 of Cupressus sempervirens. Taxonomy (NCBI): domain Eukaryota; kingdom Viridiplantae; phylum Streptophyta; class Pinopsida; order Cupressales; family Cupressaceae; genus Cupressus; species Cupressus sempervirens. The sequence goes on from CM053783.1 coordinate 68,546,048, forward strand.
CTTAGTCATCTTTTCTAGCTAACATTGTTTGCACATGATATTATCAGGCTTCTTCAATTTTGGTAAACCTCTGACTTTCTTCATTTTATTGATGTTGACCAGATTGTCAAAGTTGACATGACATAATATTCTATGCCACAACCATTCATCATCAAATTTTGCAATAAAACAAGAAACATCATCCATATCAAGGTAAAATAGATTACTCCTTATTTGATCTCCATTTCCTATCAGTTTACCATTAGTATCATAGATTTTTGCAATTTTATTTCCAAATTCCACTTTGCATCCTATATTGCCTAACTGTGAGACACTCAACAAATTGTAGTTTAATCCTTCAACATAGTATGCATTATCACATGAAATTTGCTCTGTGAGCTTAATGGAACCTTTTCCTTTGATTTGACATGGAGCATCATTACCAAATCTAACACTATTTCCATCATACTGAGTAAAGTTAACAAACTTACTTTTGTCTCCTGTCATGAGATGTGAGCATCCACCGTCTATGATCCACCTGCCATTCTTGTTCATACATGTTACCAATGTTGTGGGCTCTTCTTCATCAGATTGATCGTTCATGGCTACATAAACAACTTCATCATCATTATCATCAGAATTTTCTTCAACAATGTAACACTTCTTACCTTTTTCTTTGTAATCTCTCTTGTCATCATCTCTTCGGAATTTTTTTTTGTTGCCTTCCTTGTAATCCTTTTTCTGTGGACACCTGGCAGCAATATGGCCTACTTCATTGCAATTGAAACAAATGATAGGCATCTTACCTTTGAATTTTCCTTTACCTCTATGAAATCTTCTAGCAAGCAATCCTTCCAATTGTTCTACATCTTCCTCATAAGTGCTACTGTCACTAGATACATACTTCATTTTTCTTCCTTTCTTTGATTTCACCTGTTCAGCATCTTTTAGTGATAACTTGGCCTTAAAGGCAGATTCAACATTCTCTAGTCTGTAGTTGTCAAAATTAGATAACTCAAATGCAGTGAGTCTACCTATTATTCCTTCAAAACTTAGATTGTTTCCTAGTATACATCTTAGCTCTTGTATTGCTGATACTCTAATAGCATAGATAGGAAGCAAGGTTCTTAAGAACTTACTATTAACAGTATCTTCATCCAATTGACCATTCAAACATCTTATTGCACTTACCACTTCCTTTATTCTTGCACCATACTGACCAGCGTTCTCATTTTCCTCCATTTTCATGTCATCAAACTTTCCTCTAAGACTTTCTCTTTTTACTCTTTGTACATTCTGATCTCCTCCATAGATGTCTAATAGGGCTTTCCACATTTTGAATGCAGTATCACATCCTTTGATATCATCAAATTCAGCATAGCTAAGTGCAGAGGCAATTTTTAGCATTGTTTGATTGTTTTCTTCCTTATTTTTCATATCTTCTGCAGTATGATCACTTGTTGGATCTACATGCTCAGAGACAATTGAATTTTGGGCATAATCTCCTAAGGATCCAAGATGTAGCTTCATCGAGCTTTGCCATGCAACAAAGTTGTCTTTATTGAGCTTGAGAACTTCTCTCTTAGGCATTTTGATCTTTTCTGCTTATAGTTCCTTTAAACTGAGTCAGCAATAAGGCTCTGATACCAATTGTTAGAATTATTTAGAATAACTAAGAGGGGGGGTGAATCAATTATTCAAGGTACAAATGCCCTATTAATACTTTTTCACTACTTTTTATGAATCCATACACTTTTCATCCATCCAAACTTTTAAATCAACCATATTAGCAAGTTATAGTAAATCAACATGCAAAGATAAAATATGCAAAATCAACACATGACACAATGATTTACGTGGAAACCCAATTTGGGAAAAACCACCAGTAATATGCTACTTGATTCTCACTCTTCTGAAGTGATGCCCTGTTAAAAGCCTGCCCTGTTAAAGGCTTACAACACACTATTAAATGTGACCTTGTTAGAGGATTTCACCAAACTGTTAGGAATGGGCCTGGTTAAAGGACTTTAGAACATTCACTTGGAATGTCACCCTATTAAAGGATTTATCTCATGGCTATTAAACCAACCTAAGTCCATAGGATTTAAACTTTACTATTACAATTGCTAGAAAGTAACGATAATGATCTTTTGATCTGATATAACTTACAACATACTTTGTAGATTTTAGATCACAATTTTAGTTCAATCCTAATGCTTGGCTTCAAACACTTCAGCTCTGACTAGTTGACTTCTTCTCAAGCTTCGTCTCCTTGAGTCTTCTAACTCGTTGTACCAATGCATCCATATCAGGGGTCTTCTTACTGAAATAGAGTCTCTATGCTCTCTTATCTCCTTAGCACCTCCTTCAGCATTTCATGCTTTCATGCTTGATTGCCTCTCTCTCTCTCTCTCTCTCTCTCTCTCTCTCTCTCTCTCTCTCTCTCTCTCTTTTATTAACTTATGACTCCTTAAATAGAAATCTGATTTTCCTTTGCTGCTCATTTCTCCCTTTTCAATTTTAGGGTTTCAAATGGATTAGGTAGGATACAATGTATCTACCTCATATCTTGTTCTTATCTTCAAACTTCGTCAGTTGTATTCTTAAAAATGTTTTACATGGTGTTCTATGCCACCAGCTCATCATTCTTATCTTCCATTTTAATTCACAAACTTCTAGATAACAACCTTGTCGCCTTAGATCGGGAGAATCTTCAATTTTCAAAATAATGCAACAACTTGGCATTATTGATTTACTGGTGTTTAGCATCTCTGTGTTACTCAACACCTATCTCTACTCGGCACTTGATATCACTCAGCACTTGAACTTGCTCGGCACTTGAAGTTTACTCAGCACTTGAACTTGCTCGGTATTTGAAGTTTACTCGGTACTTGAACTTGCTCGACATTTGAAGTTTACTTGGCACTTGAACTTGCTCGGCACTTGAAGTTTACTCAGCACTTGAAGTTTACTCGACACTTACTAGGAATTTGCTTGGCACATACTAGCTTGCTTGGCTCCTTCTCTCTAATGAACTTAGTTGAGCTCTACAAATGTCTTAGCTAAAACCTTACATCTTTGATATGTTTTAGTGTGCCAATTCTTTGTTTCTTATAGTATGTCATCAACACACTTTTTCATCAATGGCTTAGCTGATCATTGTACTTCATTACAACATCATAACTTCAACCTTCCTCTAGGTGTTCTAGTTACATCTTATTGATTGCCTCCTCTTTGACAATCAACTAATTGATAGTATTTGGATCACTAAAGCAATTGTCATTCCTGCAAGTAGCAAGTTTGACATCAATGACAAAACAATGATTGAGAACATTCTTTACCATTTCCATATATCATTCCAACAACTTTTCTTATGATCATTTTAATCATTTCCAACAATGTCCATGTTTGGAGAGATAAAATTATTTGTTCGATTGCAAATTCAATAGAAGAATGATGGTATCTACATTACTCAATCCAAATATATCAAAGAGATACTAAAGAAGTTTGGAATGGAGGATTAAAGACCAGCTAGAACACCTATTTCTACTAGACATAAGATTTCCAAAAGTGATGATTCCAAGGTGGTAGATCAAGCCACATACAAATCAATAATTGGAAAACTACAATATGTAGTGCACACAAGGTATGATATTGCATTAGCAGTTGGTATGGTGGTAAAATTCTTAGCAAATCCTAAAGAAAATCATATGATGACAATCAATAGAATCATGACGTATCTAAAGGGTATTGAAGACTATGGATTATGGTACAAGAAAGGAGGCACTTTAGACTTGAAAGGATTCACAAATGTTGATCAGGTAGGAAGTGTTGATGATAGAAAGAGAACCTATAGTGGAGAATTCTTTCTTGGTAAAATACTAGTGTCTTGGAGAAGAAAGAAGTAGAATTGTATTCCATAGTCTACAATAGAAGCGAAGTATGTGCAGTAGTAGTTAATTTCTCCAATGTTGTTTGGTTCAAGCAACTATTGGCAAGTATGAAGGTAGAAATCAAGGATTGAGTGGTTATCATCTTTGATAACACTAGTGCAGTTAATCTATCAAAGAATCTCATAATGAATACCAAGACCAAGCACAATACTATAAGATATAATTTTCTCAGAGAATTAGTACAAGATAAAGAGGTAAGATTAGAATATGTGAAAACTAAAGAACAAATTCTAGACATATTCACTAAGCAATTACCTAAGGTTGTATTTTTGTACCTAAGAGGTAAGTTAGGGGTTAATTCACCTATCTAAAGGTCATGAAATAAAGTTTAGCAGTGCATCAACTAGTGCATGTTGAAGATCAATCAGTTGATGCAGTAGTGAAGAGGTAGAAAATGTATGAGTTAGTACATCAGGTACATTGATATTCATTAAATATTGTCTTTGGCATAAAATGTCAAAGAGGGAGAAGTTTGTGTGTGTGTCATATCATAGAAGTTTTGTTGGAAGATGTCAAAGAGGGAAAAAAGATGTCATAAAGGGAGAATGAAATTGGTCTGATAACAAAGAGGAAGAGTTTCCTATTAGAAGAAGATATTAAAGATAGAGGCAGAAACTAAATATAGAGGGAGTTCACACTAATAGAGGGAGTTCTCAATGTTGAGAATTAAAATGAAACTAAGGATATTTTTTTAAATTTATATTTTCTCTAAAATTTCATTGTATTATGACATGTTGTGTTGCTATCAATGCCAAAGAGCCAGATTATTGAAAATAATTGGTTAATTGTATATTGTCTTTGATGTTATGCAAAATGTCATATCTTTACTAGTCAGTGTATACCAAGCTCACTCAGGCATTAAAGATAATTTTTTGTCTATCAGGCATTCACATGTTTGCCAAGTTCAGAAGGCAGTGTCAACCGAGTTCACAAAAGTTGAGTGTTAGCTGACCTCACTCATTTAATGAAGGAAATGTTGGATGAAACCAATGATAATAGAGCTCACTCAGTTACCAAAGAAAATTTATAAAGATACAATGTTAACCAAGTTCACTTGGTTAATACAATAAAATTGTTTCTAAGTTAGTGTCTACCAAGCAGGGTTGGCTAATGATAGATTTTCTTGTCTTGGCATATTGATTTCAATAGATTTGATTATTGGGTCTATCCAACTAAGGAGATGAATATTAATTAATCTAATTTGTATTCAAGCCTACTTGAAAATGCATAAGGTATAAGTATAAGGTCATGTTGAGGATTGAATAAAAGATGAAGTGAATGGTAGAATAGAAGATGCTTAGAGGAAGTGAATTAGAAGGATAAGAAGAATATCCTTGTGAAGCTACAAAGATACATTCAATTAGAAAGGATCAACTATACAAGCTAGAATTGATATCTTTAATCAAAAATTTAGTTGCATTAGAAATTAGGTCATCTCATTGTTACTCTCTAACCATTTTAGTAGTGATCTAAATCTCTTAACAAAGTTGGCTTAATAACTATTTGTAAATCCTCTAAGAAAGTGGCTTTTCTAGATTGAACTATCTAAAGACCTCTAACAAGGCCACTCCTAATAGGGTGATTAAATCCTCTAACAAGGTCACACCCAATAGTTTCTTTTGTAACCTTTTACAAGGTTGGCTCCTAACAAGGCTCAGTTCAGAAGAGTGAAAATTAGTAACTAGTTGTAATTGATGGTTTTTCCCAAATTAGGTTTCCACATTAAATCATGGTGTCACTTGTGTTCATACTATTTATTTTATGTGTATAAAAATAATTTAAGTAAGGTTAATCACATATAATATCTTAATATTTGCATTTGCCAAGTTACAGTTCTTATTTCAATGTTTGTTGAGTTACATCATTTGCTAGTGTAAACCAAGTTCTTGTGTGTTTTTTGACCATCAATATTCTCATTGAAGTTTATATTCTATGTTGGCATCTAAGGGATTCAAGATTTATTTTTGTAGTAACTAATTCACCCCTACCCTCTCAATTACTCCTCTTCTATTTCCAACAGACCTATTTGATGCAAGATACTCCTGCATTAGATATGATGTAGGAGCATCTTGGTGTAAGAGCAATCTTGCATCACCCAAAAATATTTTATTTTTAGTCTTTTCTATTTTAATAATGACTAGTAGATATGGTGGTTACTATTTATGGGAACTTGCTATTTTTAGTAAGTTTTTCATAGGAGCTCAGAATATTCTCATTTTCTACATGAAGGTTCATTTTAGAGTTTTAAGCCTACCATAAAAATCTTGTTGCTCCAGCTTAAGTATCAAAGATGTTATTATGGATTTTCAGTGGAAAAATTTGTAGAAAAATCTTCAGGCTCACCATTGGAGGCTTTAGAGTTCTTGAATGAGGTATGAAAAAACTTGATAGAAGGGCGCTAGCATAATTCTGAACTTATAGATCAAGAGTCAATGTTTCCAGAAAGTGGTTATAATAGCCAATCGAAGCAACAATTCAAGAGTTATGGACTTGGAAGTTGGGCTATCCAAAATATCTAAAATAATTGGCAAAGATGTATCCACCTAACTCTATATGTTTTTTTAGGGTCTATTGGCCCTAGTTATTAAGTTTCAATGTCTAGAACCTTCTCGGGTGGCATAAAATTGCCTATTTAAGAAAGGCTTGAACATTGTCTAGAACAACTCTGGGTAATAGTTCATAGCTTGTCTTTCAAATGATTGTAATGAAGGCACCCATGTGGGTTAGCATATTTTACTTGTGAATTATATAATACTGCATTTGCAATGCAAATAAAAAGTCCATATTTTGTTATTACATTTACTATTGTTTCTTTGTTTTCGTTATGAGTTTATTGTATTAAGAGAAGCACCTTACATTAAGTGGTATTAGAGAGGGATTTTTTGAATGTGTGGATAGATCACCAAATGTGAGGCAATTTTCACTAGAACCTTATGTTGGGTGAAGTTTGTCGAGGAGTTCTTGATTGTGTAGACCAATCGCTGATTGTGAGGCAGTTTGCATAGGGTGCTTGTGTTGCATGATATTTGTCTTATGAAGAATTGATTAGGGAGATGAGAAAGAATAATATAACCTTTATGATTGGATGGATTTTGAGGATTCCTAGACTTGAGAAAATTAGAGCAAGAAACCAAGAGGCAGTACAAGTTGCTTTCTTTGATTTGTAGAGCAAGTGAATGAGTTAGAAGCAGATTTGCGAAAGAGAAGAGTGTGTCACTATAAAAGAAATGTTGACAATTCTATGGATGCAAAAATGAAAGAAGATATAGTGGATTATCACACATGTGATACAAAAGAAGAGCAAGAGGATAAAGCTGAAAATATTTGTAAACCTGAAGTTGAAGAAGATGAAAAGATTTTTGACCCAAAAGAAGATGAAGAATACAAAAATAGAGGATGCATACAATTCCTTGGTTGGAAGTTGAACAAGTGATGTAGTTACTTTCCTTCTTGAAGACATGGGAGAAGAAATCAAAGATGAAGTTACAAAAGAGGTAAATTTCTATCAATTATGGGATGTTAAATTTTAGATGAATTTAAAAGATTATGATGGTTTTTGTGAGGATCTTTTTAGTGATGTGTGGTATGGAAAGGAAGATTGCTATGGTGTTGTTGAGTGTAATACAAGTTTATTAAATCCTATAAAATTGGAGGAGGATGAGGGTTATACTTGGACAGAGTTCATTGTGGAGGCATATTTTCAGCAGTAGACACTTGTTCTAGCTAGATGTTGGAAAAGAAGAAATAAGGAAATATATAAGTAGAAGATACTTGTTCCAGCTAGGTGTTGGAAGAGAAGAAAAGAAAATGTCAGTAGTGGTTACTTCATTTTTTAAATCCATATTCACAAAATTTTCCTACTATGGGTGTCTAATGTAGGAGCATCTTGCATCACAAAAAAGGGGGTGTGATAAAAAATTATTATTAAAAAAATTAGAGAAGAGGGAAAGTCACAAAAATTAGAGGAAAAATAATAAAAAGAGAAAAAAGAGAAAAAAAAAGAAAAGAAAAGAGGAATTTCTATTTTCAAGGTGCATAGGTGTCATAAATAGAAAAATAAATAAATAAGGTTGTCATTCCATTTATTAAGGGGTGTAGGTAGAATTCTAGAAGTTTGTACACATTTCCTTAAATCATGCATTTAATATTTGTTGGGACATATAATGGTACTTAGTTGTATTTGGATGGAAATTAAATATTTTCTATAAGGTAGTTGCATTTACCTTTTATCCCACATTGGTTGTGTTTGTAACATCTTGGATGGTAAGTGCTTATTTAAGCAAGGCTTATGAGCATTTGTAATCATGCTCTTCAAGTGTAAGCTCTTGTAGTGAAGCTCGCATGGTGTCTCTTGTAAGCAAGCTTGGAGGTGATGTTGGAAATAGATAATACTGAGAGGTGGGGGGGGGGGGGGGGGGGGGGGGGGGGGCGCGGGGTGAGTGTGTATTTTCAATCTTTTTTCCCACAACTAAATATTATTTATTACTTTACCACATGCATAAGAAAGTAAACCAATAATGCTAAACAATATAAACAACCACACAAAGAGAGATAATAACACCATATTTTGTTAACTAGTAAACCCTAGCCGAGGGAAAACCCTGGTGTGGGTGACACCTACAAGATGATTTACTATTTAAAGAATCTGGTTAAGGATATTGACCCTGTTAGGAGTCCATGAAGAATATATAGTGTCTCGAGTCCTGATTAGTAGACTAGGCCTTGTTAGAAGCCTCAACCCTATTAGGAGTTACTTCAACCCTGTTAGGAGTTGGTGTATCTTATACAAATGAGTGCAAGAAGGGCCCACTACCCTAACATGTAACTATAGAATGAGATCTTCAGGAAATAAGTATACATACAATTTTGAGATACTTGTTGTACTTTGCAAATCTTCTAATTGATAATTCTTCATACAAGAGTGACTGTACACAACTTAATCTACATCACATCTAGTATAAAAATTCTTTGCACCATATATCAAAAAGTTACATTCAATTTTTACTCTCATTTCACAACATCATATCAACTTCACAATCATTGATGACATAACATTATCATTATATATTTTCATCTTGTTTAACTTTGCAAATGAAGTTCTTTACTTATATAAAACATGTTAGTAAATTCTTCCTTAGTTGGATCACATAACATCATTATGGTTAGTTCAACAAGAAATTATAACTTAAAACAATAAACAAAGTTGTTTAACACATTTTGCTGATATGCTCTATTATGCACTGTATCAATACTGGATCACTAATTCCTTCATAACTCAAACTTGGTTGACTATATAGACATCTACACTATTATATGTCATCATTATGATGTCATGCATCTCTGGTCAACTATACAAGAGAATATTCAAAGGGAATATTTTTCTATCATCAAATTTGTCCTGTGTTGTAACATTGTTTGATACTTACACAATTTTCCTTCACAAGTGAACATGACTAATCTACAAAACAAATATGTTGCCATAAATGATAACCATAACTTCCCTTATCTGACTGACTAGACATATTGCCAACAATCTTCCCCTTTGGCATTGAAAGCAACATTTTGGGAAAATTGGCCAAGTCCCAAACATGCTATCATACCAATCAAAATAAATAACCATAATATAGAAAGAAAACATTATATTCATGTTATGAAAAGGTTACATCCCTTATAACTCCTATTACAACTTATTTCTCCCCCTTACAATTACTCCCTTTGACATCAATGACAAATATATCAAAAAGAGACTGTCAAAAATCTAGTAGCTACATCAAAACTTGGAAAAGAAATCATTGAAATTAGTCTTCAACTATGCAAAGTGTTTCTTCCAACTATCCTTCGATGCATCAGATACATTGATAAGCACATATAAAGGATATGTTGCCAATTCTACTATGTTCAAGTGTGTAGCCACAAAGTTGTCATATGATGATTTTTCTAACAAGCATTCTTCCAATTGATTTTCCAACAATGTTACTTGTGGGAACAAGTGTTATCTTAGATGAGTGAGTCTCTTCAAAGTTTTCTCTTTTTCTACTTGGATTTCCCTTATACTATCATGAAGTATTTGAAATTGTGTGCTCAATGGTGTTTATCTTCTAATTCTGCTCCAAAAAGTTGTCAATGACCATCTGAAGCTCAGTCACTTTATCCTTGATCTGATCATCAAATTCTTGGAGATGGATATATGCTAAGTTGCACTTAGCATAAGTCTATTTTCCTTCCTTTATACACTACCTCAATGCTTTAATACATATATTCAGAGTTTCTATATCATTTCTTATATTAGTGCACATGTTATTCGGAAGTTTACCATCATGCTCTATTTTTTCTTGAATTGTAGCCACATTAGAGAGTATTGTGAATTCATTATTAAAGGCTTTGCACAAAATTGTTGTGCACTATTGAATGTATGTTGGGGTGTCAACAAGACTTACTACCTTCTGCATTCTGTCCAAAACTGAATTCAAAGTCTTCTCAATTGACTTGATTGATTTCTTCTTCTCAAGAAATTTTTTCAAAGAAGATATAAGATTCCTTGCTTCATCTTCTTCATCAAATTGAATTGTTTTTGTTGCTACTTGGGTAGGAAGTGTGGAAATTGCTACTATTGCTACTGGTACCTCTATTACTTGAGTAGATGGTATTACTAATACTGGTGTTTAGGGTACATTTGAGGTCTCAATCTTCTATACATATTCTTTCATAGGCTCCTAATCCTTTTCTTCATTAGAGCTGTTATAATTTACAATATTGCCAACACTGCTAGTACCAAAATCCTTGAAAAGATCCTCTAATTTGTCAACTGTCACCTTGGTGTTATCTATTTGCATAGATTCACTATCCATAGTAATATGTGCTGAAGAAGTTTGTGTAGTTGCTGGTTCAAAACTATGAGGAGGATTTCATGCTATAGTATTGGCTTCCTTTGTCTACGCACACTCCTTAGGTGTCTTGCTTACTTCCTTTGGCTACGCACTTTATTTGGGCATCAGGGTTTCCTCCTTTGCCTATGCACTTATCTTAGGCATAGTAGACATGTATGAAGTTATAGCATCTTGAGTTTGCTTATTAACTTCTTCATAATTTTCTCCTATGAGAAGGATGGATCTCCTTTTATGTCTTAACAATGGTGCTATACCTATCAAAAAAATTGTTACTTCTTCCTCATTCATTATAGAGCATAACTTTCTCACCATATTCATTCTTTTTTTTTTCTTCTTCTACAACTCTACTCATTCTATTTCTTAATCTATTATATAAATCTTTAGGTATTTGGCCTTTTATACTATCAGACCTCTTATCTTTTAGGATCATATTCCTAACCACAACATTTTCTATATGTCGCCTATCTATATTATTATACAAGTCATAATACTTATTCAATTGTACAAAACTATTTTCATTAATGATTTGCATGTTAATATTTTCTACCTTAGGCTTCCATGCTTTTTGTCCTACTGATATCTTAGCTTCTTGATTAGCTACTTCAACTAGTATGTTACTAGTTTCTTCCTCAAATTTAGATGAGCTAGTCTACAAAGTTCTTCTCTTTTTTCTTGGGCCACTTGTAGTCTACTTCACTCTCCTTTTAGGAGGGATTATGGTCCTTGTAGAATTTCTTATAGCAAGTGCTTCTTCCATCTTTACCAATTTCCTAAGAGGTTGTTTCTGTGCAACTGTTGTATAAGGCATAGTAGGAGTATGTGCACTTGTTTGGGCAACTATGACCTCTTTAGTAGGTCCTACCACTACAATGGGTGTAGGGGTTAGAAGCTTAGATTGGCCACTAGCCTTCATTTCCATAGCTATTCCCTTTACCTCATCAAATTCCTTTATGGACATTCCTGATTCCTTCAAAATGGAATCAATCACTTTATCAACCTTTTTCCTAGAATCATTTATTACCTGACCAGTCTTAACTTCTCTCATCATCTCAATGTAAGCTCCCCATCTAGGAACATTAGAGTCAACTTTAGAATGAAGGATTATCTATGCATATCCTTCAATCGGTTCTTCACTCATCTCATATCCCATTAGTTCAATGAATTTTACCTAAGGAATTACTACCTCCATACATGTGAAATCTGTCTCAACCATAAAACACAATTCGTCCTTATACTTTGCTACTAGTACAGAAGGTATCCTATACCTTTGCTTCATTTTAGCTTGGAAGGACTTCATTACTCTATTAATATCACTGTCCTTGACTGCTTTAGGTCTTGACCTATATGCTGAAGTGATTAGTTGCATTATGCACTCATTTTCATTCCAAACTAAGATTCCAAGGAACTTCTTAGTAGCATAGAAAAATATATGTGTTAATAGGGATTCAAATCTAAAAATTGCACTCCTTAATTTCTTGATTTACGAAATGTTTTCCAACAATTGTGTTCTGATAATGTCACACATATTAACCTCTTCACCTTTTACTACCAAGTAAGCTACATGAAGAAATCCTACAAGGATTGAATCTATCCTAGATCCATGATTGTACTTGTATCCCAAAATCTTGCAGATGAATCTTACTCCATCATCTTGAATTGAGATGAATTTCATGTTTCTCCCATCAAAATATGTGTTGAGATTTTCCTCAACTAGCTTGCGCACATTTTCAATGTTTACTAGATTACTTCCCTCATTGCTCAGACCTATGACCTAGTGAATTAGGTCATTGTCAATACACACAATAGAATATCCCAACCATAGAAAATCATTATGTACTTTACTCAGAATTATCCTTATCCATTTGTTGTTATCAAAATCTGTGTAAAACATATGCTTAACTAAGTTAAGTCATTCTAGGTATCTATGTTCAGGTTTCAATGACAAGTCATTATTGCACATCTTTTCCAATTCCTTAAAAGTCTCTGAGTCACCTATGCCTTCAATTTTACTATGGATATATCCTCTAATATCCTCGACATGAAGAAACAAATGGGTGTTTCTTGAAATTTTACCTAGGCCTATTGCTCACGTTATAAACTTTTCATCTTGTCATTTTTGAAAGATTTTACTCAATAATTTAGAAAATACCTCAATTTCGTGTACTAGGGTTTCTAGTGACTTTTCTTGATTGCATGCCTCTTAAATTTTCCAAATCTTTCTTCAATCTTGACACAAACTTTGCACAAGCAGATGATGTATGAAAGTTAGTTTGTGTCCTTTAAATCTTTCACAAGCTGTACTTTACATTAAATGCATGTCTGCCACTAGTTTAGTGTACTATCTCTATTCAATAGAGAGTTAATCTTCTTATATATCTTCATCCTGACCTTATCAGGCAATGCACACTTCACTAGACTTCTTTCAATGTCTACTACATATTGTCAACTATGCAACCTTTGATACTTCCTCTAGCATTAGTTATCAACAACTAACGCTCTGTTTCATTGAGAATGTTTAATTCTAGTAAGAAGAGTCACAAACAATAAGTGACTTCATTGTCTTATCAAGTACATATTATGGAACTATATGAGAGTTTTATGGTTCCTTTGCCTTTACAAATTATTCCTTTAATTCATTTTTCTAGTCCTTAATTTCTTCTATTATTCCTTCTATAATTTTGATTCTTGTTTAGGTCTCTTCTGTCTATTCTACAAAACCTTGATGTGTGTCCAAAGTTATTACATAACTAACATATAGGTACATCTCTTTTTTGTTCATTCAACTTGTCATTAGGTGATCTACAATTCCTTGCAATGTGTCCAAGATTGTTACATTTGTAGCAAATAATTTGTCTTCTTTCTCCACTTTCATTGCCGTGAGACCTTCTTCTATTTCCTATATGGTTAGTGTTCCTATGCATCCTACTATTTGCATTATCACTATCAAATATAGGTTTCTTACAATCTACTACATAATGACCATATCCATGACAATTATGACAGTAAAATTTTGAAATGGGTTTGAAGGACTTACCTTTTCAATTGTTTTCAATGTCTTCAAGTTCATCACACTAGGAAAAAGATTCCTTTCTTTTCTTGTCCATATCTTGATTAGATTCTTTATCTTTATCAAAATGGGTGAAAATCTCTTTGTCTTTAGATGTATCATCTGTCTTGCTTAGATCCTTATTGACTTTAGGAGTAATAAGTTATTTTCTCCCAATAGATTTCTTGGTGGATTGACTAAGAAAGAATCCAAGTCCAATCTTATCATAACTGGGTCTTTGTGCACATATTTGTACTTCAATCTTATCACTACTGGTATATAATTTTTCAAGTTGCTACTTGGTTTATAGCAACTCACCTTTCATAATGGTATTGTATTTTTCTAATTCTTCATACTCTGACTTAATAGATTCCAATTCAGATGTTACCTTTCTTAATTGGGATCTCAGATCTACATTTTTAGCTTTCACTTTAGAGTCATTCTTTCCTCCATTTTTATTAAGACTCAACTTAAGTTCAACTATTTTTAACTCATGTTTTAGGATCTCATTTTTTCTCTTCAAGTCTTCAATGTCATCATCACTAGTCAAATTATTAGGTCCTTTATTTTTTCCTTTAATTCACCAATGTAAGCTTTTGCATCCCTGTATCTATCTTTCAAGCCATCTCTTTCATCAATAAGAAGATCAATCTGTTCAAGTGCTTCTGCAAGATTCTCCTTCAATTGTTCCATATCCATAGGGATCTTATTCAAGTTGTTAAGCCTTTTCTAAATAACTAAGCTATGATATAATTTTTTAGGAATAGATAATATTGAGAGGAGGAGGGGGAGGGGGTGAATTAGTATTTTCAATCTTTTTGCTCACAACTAAATATTATTAATTACTTTACACATGCATAAGAAAGTAAACCAATAATGTTGAATAGTATAAACAATCATACAAAAAGAGAGATCATAACACCATATTTTGTTAACTAGGGAAACCCTAGCCAAGGGAAAACCCTGGTGGGGATGAAACCCACAAGATGATTCACTATATAAAGAATCTGATTAAGGATATTGACCTTGTTAGGAGTTTATGAAGAATGTATAGTGTCTTGAGTCCCTGTTAGTTGACTAGGCCTTGTTAGAAGCCTCAACCTTATTAGGAGTTGCTTCAACCCTATTATAATTTGGTGGATCGTATAAAAATGTATGCAAGAAGAGCTCACTACCCTAACATGTAACTATATAATGAGATCTTGAGGAAATAGTTATACATATAGAAAACTGGGTCCAAATGTACTAGTGTTTCCTTCACAAGTGAACATGACTAATCTGCAAAACAAATATGTTGCCATAAATGACAACCATAACCTACCTTATATGATTGATTGGACATATTTCCAACAAGTGAAAGTTCTCTTTGTGTGTAAGCTAGTTGGAAGGTCTTGGTTTGGAAGTTTTCTTTCTGGAAGCTCTCTCATATTGTAATAATTTGGAGTTCTCTCATTTGGAGAATATTGTAATGATTTTCAAGTAAAATAAAAGTGTGCTTTATGAAGCATTTTATCTTCTCTTTGGCTCCATATTATTGTGTTATTGGTTGTGACTTGGTAAGGGTGGTGTGGCCCTTCATCATTGTCTTATCATAAGAAGATCTCTAATAGAATAGTTGTTCATCAATTTTATCAATACTGAAATATAACTTCTCTAACTTTTTCTTAGCCTGAGACAATTCTGCTTTCACAGTAGTGTTGTATTCCTCTAATTATGCATGTTCTAATTTGATAGAATCTAATTCAAATGTCACATGAGTTAGATAGGATCTTAGATCTACATTCTCAGATTTCAGATCAAATTCAATCTTGCTATCATCTTTCTTCAAGCTCAACTTTAGTTCAAGAATCTTCAACTCATGTTTAAAAATATCATTTTATTTTTTAAAGTTTTCAATCTCATCACTATTACTAGTATACTCTCTAGATTCTTTTCTAGATTTGAGATAATCAATCTTAGCTTTCATCTTCCCAATGTAATATTTTGCATCTTCATACCTTTCTTTGAGGTTGTCTCTTTCTTCTATAAGAAGATCAATCTGTTCAAGGGATTCTTCAATATTTATCTTTAACTATTCCATATCCATAGGAATCTTACTCAAGTTGGTAAGTCTCTTCTAAGTAACTGGATTCTGATACCAATTGATAAAAATGGATCATACTGGGGGGGGGTGGGTGAATCAGTAGTCTACAAACTTTTTCCCACAACTTGATATTATTAATTACTTTAAAAAATGCATATGAAAGTAAACCAATAATGTTGAATGATAAATAAAATTCATACACAAAGAGAACACATAACACCATATTTTGTTAACTAGGGAAACCCTAGCCAAGGGAAAACCTTGGTGGAGATGGTACCCACAAAATAATACACTAAACAAAAGAATCATGTTAAGGATATTGACCTTTGTTAGGAGTCTATGAAGCACATATAGTGTCTCAATCCTTGTTAGAAAATTGAGCCCTATTAAAAGCCTCAACCCTCTTTAGATTTGCTTCAAGCTTGTTAAGAATTGGTGATATAATTACAAATGTATGCAAGAAGAGCCCACTGCCCAAACATGCAATTATACAATATAATGTCTTTATACAAAAGAGATAGATACAAAAACCTTTTTACTACTAACTTTTGATAGTTGTACTTCACATATGTATGATCTTATATCAAAATTTGCATTACATAGCCTTCAAATAAATTTTATTATCACATACATAGTTCACAACATGACACAACTTTGCAAATTATGATTTCTTACATATACCTCACACTTTATCAAAAGTTTGTCCAATTGACCTTCAAATTTTCAAACACTTGGCTAAATACAAAATTAGCTCATGCTAACCTAGGGTTAACATCTAGGATGTCATTCCTAATTAGTTAAGTAATTATATTTTTCCCAAAATAATTCCTCAACCTATAATTAACTCTTTTTTGTCATACTCTATTATTGTTTGTTCTCTACCTTTACTAACAATTAACCTATAAACTAGTTACACACTGCCTGTAATGATCCACACTCTTGACCATGTCATCATGACTATCCATTCTATCCATACCTAATTACACACATGCCAATTTTTTATGTAGACTTTGCAATATCAAAAACTATCTCTGCTCTGATATTAAAATTATTTAATAATTAGACAATTTTCTATCTATGACTATAGAATCTTTAACTTTACAGTCTATCTTTGATTCCATAATTATATGTTATCATAAATGACATCCCTTAATCATATTTCTTAGACATATTTCCAACAATATCCCCCTTTGGCATTGATGACACTATATGGGAAAATTGGCTAAGTCCCAAAATGTTAGACAAGAAAAAAAAATTCAAAATTTTGAAATTAAAAAAATTGTGGATCATTAAATTTATAACCATCTTTTCCTTATATCTCCTAATATAATAATAGATAACACTACTCCCCCTTAGTATGTAACTATTATTCCCCCTTATATTATATTCTATACAATTTTCATATTCTCTTCTCCCCCTTTGACATCAATGACAAACATGTCAAAAATTTATATACATTTCAAAAAAATTGATTCATTACTTCTTCTTAGGCTACCAAGAGAGAAATATAGTCTACAAAAATGACTATCTATTGGTCCCAGATTGGTTTTGACAATTGAGTGTCAACACACTTAAGAAAATCCTAAGATTGATGCCAAGTATAATATAGATGTTGAGCTACAGTATGTGTCTAGCCAGAAAATCAACAAGTGTCGAGTTATTCAAGTGTTGAGAAAAGTTCAAGTCTCGAGTGAAAATTGATGTTTAGTTAGTATATGTTTTGAGCACGAAATAGTTATTATAGGAGCCGAGAAAGACAGTGTTACTATAGGAGCCAAGCAAGACATAATTCTTTTATGTGTTGAGCATCAACAAATAGTAAGTGCCAAGTAACATAGAATCAACATAAGTGTTTGTGCCTTCACAAACTCAGATGTAAACCATTTTTGAGCTAACTCAAGATGAATCTTGAAGGATCTAAAAGATAAGATTGAATCTATTATATTCCCTATGCAATCAGCATGTAACCAATCAAAAAAATAGAAAGAGCATGCAACCAATTAGAAAATTGGAAATATTTGAGCGGGAAAGATGGATGAATCTCGATCATAGATCAATACCTAACCCTAACTCTCAAAAACTTTATAAGGAGTTCAAAACCCCATAATTTAGTGTTGAAAAAAGGGAATGCATGAGACAATTCTTGTAAAGTTTTGAAGGAAGTTTGAAGGGATGTGAAGACTTAGAAGAAGAGTAGTATTATAGAATCAGGTTATCATAATAGAATATTAACATTTTGAACAGAGTCATATCAAATCAAGAAGAATCATATCAGTTTGGACAAAACAAGGATCTGGAATTAGCAATTAAAGACTGTAAGTTATCAAGTCAACACATTCTACTATACTTTCTAGCCATTACATTAGGAGAATGAAAATCCTATGATGATAGGTTGGTTTAGCAACCATATTGTAAATCCTTAACAGGGTAGTAAATCCTTTAGTAGGGTGACATTCCAAGTAAATGTTTGTAAATCCTTTAGACAGGTCACTTTTAATAGGGTGTAAAGCCTTTAATAGGGTAGACCTTTCATAGGGAAGACCATTGATGGTGGTCAAACTTTATAACCTTAACTAGTTACATATTGTTGTAGTGATAAGTTGTGGGTCTCATCCCCACCCTAGTTTTACCTTCTCAATTTTGGAGGGTTTCTGGGTGACCAAATCTTGTGTTATAATTTTCATGCAATTCTTTACTTTCATGTTTATTAAAGATGTTAGATTCATGTGATTAATTTTAGCTAAAAACTTTAGAGGGTAAAATATTGTTACTTTTGATTCACCCCACTCTCAAAAGTAAATCTTCCTACTTGTAAATTCCAACAATTGGTATCAGAGTTAAGTTCTCACAAGGAGAAGCCTTAAAACTTGGAGAAAGAGATCTAGAAATGGAAGTCTACAAACTTGGGAAGATCATAGAGAACTAGGAAATTGAGATACATCTCATTCTACATCCTTTGGAAGAATTCAGGGAAGAACTGAAGAAATCCCTAAAGAGAAGAAGAGAAATTTCCATAGTTGAGAATGATACATAGTAGAAGGAGATTGACACCTCAAAAGAGTTTTAAAATGGAGATTCCAAGGAGTTTGATGTAGCAATAATAGATCTAATAGAGAAGAATAGAGCTCAAGCAGAAGAGATCAAAACTCTCAAGATTGAACAAGAATCTCAAGACATGATGCTTTATGAAGTGATTGAATAGAAGAAAAGAGCCATTGAAGATAAGGCTATCATAAAAGATATCAAGAGAAACCTTGCCAATAGATTGAAGGAAAAGTCAATTGAGCTTGCAAGAATTTACAACATGCAGCTAGACACCCTAAGTCAGATGATGAATGCACATCATGAGCTGAATGTCAAGAACATTGAGATCTCCACACTGAAGATGCAAAATGAACAAATGCAAAATGACTTAAGAAGAGAAAATAAAATTACAAAAAGCTTCAACAAACCTAATGAAGCCATCAAGTAATTTGAGAAACTTTTGAAATCACCAAGATCCAGTAATAACACTTTAGGATTAGGATACACCAGCACTGAAAAAGGAGAGTCATCCAAGACTGCAGAAGAAAGAAGTGACAAAGGTAAGAATACTAAACCCACTTGACATTTTTGTGGTAAAAAGGGACATACCTCTAATGTGTGTAGGAGCAAGAATGCCAACTAGCATGAAAAACCCAAAAACATGGGTCATTATCACAAGCGCAACAAGCAAGGACATCATACACATGATTGCAGAACTAGAACCATTAGAACACCAAGATTTGAAGGTCACTGCTACAATTGTAAGAAGTATGGACATAGAAACTTTTTGTGCAAATCAAAGCCTATGTGGACACAAAATCAACCAGCAAAGACCAAAAGTCATGGACATCACTATAATTGAGGCTACAACACTAGGAAAAGCTATCACTATTGTCAAGATTATGGACACATCCCTAAAAATTGCATAAGAGCACATTTCAATGGAAACTACGGAAGATGGTTGAGCCAAACTACATGCTTCAGTTGTTTGAAGAATAGTCACATCAGCAATAATTTCCCAACAAGGTCAAAGATACCTAACTCAAAGTTCAACAAAGGAAAAGGGAAGGTAGATGTTGAACACATTAGAGGAGAAATGAATAAAACATGGAAGAAGAAAGATGGAGGTAGCACATCCAATGAAGGGATCATTCACCTAAAAGGTCAAGGGGTCACACTACAACCAACTAAGAAAAAGAAGGTATGTGGAACTAATATACAAAGCTTAATCATACATCAATTCCAAGACAAGTAAGTACTAAAAAGAAGAGATCAGCATAAATAGAGATGTAAAATTAAAGTTTCATGTTTTTACAAGTGTTGCCGAGTTGCCTTTAGAAGCTGAGTAAAAACATAGCATATGCAGATTTGTCTACCAAAATTTGTAAAAGAAAAGTGGTTAGTTGCAACTAAGTTAGTAATTAATGCTAAGTGAAGGGAAACTCTAGTTGAAGCCAAGTGAGTGAAACTCTAGTATATGTCAAGTATTGGAAAGACAATGGAAGCCAAGTAAAGAAGAATTGCTTAAAGAGCTAAGTGGACAGCTATAAATTCACTAAGCATTAAATGCTATGAAACAAAGGTATATGATCACATTTTGAATCCTTTTTTACCATCGGGAGCAAAGAGAAAAAGATGAGAAGAGTGAAAAATAATTTCCAAGTAGATTTTGAAGCATTTGAGCAGATTTCAACAAAGATTTATAATAGTTTCAATGATTCAAGGTATTTATACTTGTGCCAAGCTACATAGTTTCAAAATTTCTTTGTGTTTAAACCCTATTTTGAAGAAATGGCCTCTAGCTTTAGAAAGCCTCAGGATAAAGAGTCATTTGAAGTCAAGCTTGTATGAAATGAAGTTAAGTAGCCCAATTTTTGACCCATCCCTGAAGTTTCCCATAAGAATGACCCTACAAGAGCCCTATTTGTAATTCCTCCTAAGGTTGTAATGAATTAGGATGTTAGGAGATGCTATAATTGTAAGATAGGTGCTATTAGAGACATGGAAATCAAGGAGGCATACAATAAATTACATGAAAATAGAGTCTTGAAAGAAGAGTTTCAAATTGTTGAGAAGAAGGGCTTAACCCATGCCCTAGAGTTTCCTATCCTATTTAAGACCAAGTGTATCAAAATCGTGTTCAGTAGGATTCATAATGGTAGTTTGTGGTTAGAAGATGGGCTAGTTAAAATATTAAAAAGGATTATTCATAGGGTAACAGGGTATCCAACCCTAGATTGGCCTAAAACCCTAAGGAGTGACTCCAAAGAAGCTATTGAGAAGAATACTAGAGCCAAGTGAAACAAGAGAGGCATGACCATTGATACCATTAAGGATCCTTTTGTTGATTTTTCTATTAGAGTCATTTCCCATAAATTCTACCAATCTAGCAGACTCAACAGTGTTTCATATATTGTAGTGGATGTTGGTTATAAACTTGTTAAAAAGGATCATACTTATGATCTAGCAGAACTACAATTACAACAAATCAATAAAAATTTGGGAGCTATAAGAAGAATAAAGGGAGTTCAATGTAAGTTTGGAGCAATTTTGATATGTATATTCTTTTATGTATAGAATGAATTTCCTTCTTTTAGAAAGGTTAGCTAGAAGACAAATAGGTCCATAGTAGCCAAAGTGAATGAATACATTGAACAAATGGGGGAAAATTTTGAGACACTCATGACCAGCTACTTTGAAGATTTCAAGAAATAAATGAAATGGAGACTTAGGATTCTAGTCTCATTTGTGGAGCAACAGATAAATGATATTTGTTTTCTTATTGATATTGACTACATCTACATCCAAGCAGCCATACCAAGGGTCAGGTCCAAAGTGGATATGGAATGAAAGACTATTTCAACACGAAAGAAAAAGGACAAATTAGTAAAGAAGCTTACAAAAAAAATTGGTGAAGGCTCAGCAGAGGTAGAAGAAGAAGAAGAAGAAGAAGAGGAATAGGTGCAAGGACCACTAGCACTAACCCAAGGCATGGGTGAATATGTTGAAGAAGAAGAAGGTGTCGACGAAGAAGAGGAAGCACCTAAGGTAGAGCCTAAGAAGAGGAAAGCACAGAAATAGCCTACTACTCAGCCTAAAGGAAAAAATAAAGCTAAGCCACACCCAACAAAACCTACCACTAGAGAAAATACAAGGGCTAAAATAAAGGTGGCCAAAGAACAAGAAAAGAAGAAAGCCACAAAATAGGGAGGGCTAGCAAAGAAAAAGAGGAGAAAATATGTGGCACCTCTAGAATCAAATGAGGAGAGGATAGAGTCAGATGATAATGGACAATTCAGAGTGGTAAGTCACACCACTAACTCTGATCTAGAGAATATATGTGACAATATAAGAGATAATGCAGACTTCTCTAGATTGAAAAGTATTGACTTTAATAAGTTAAGTAGAGAAGAACAAAACATAGTGGAAGAATCAATGTACACTATGATGGAAAAGTTCAAGAATACTCCATTTGAACTGGATAATACTATGCCTAAGGAGTTATATTCCATTGTAGAAAATAAATGGCATTATTGCCTAAACATGGAAAAAGAAATAAGAGAGTCAACATTGGCTCGTATGATGCTCGAACTCACAAAATATCAAATAAGTAAGGCAAGTAAGAAGCATGGGAGAAAATTTGTACCCAAATATAGAGCATTCAATATTTTGCAAAATAAAATTGGGGATTTTGTGAAGAAGTCCACTCTCATGTGGAAAGTAATTTATGGCCTCCAAATAGTTAAGGAAGGAGAAGAAGATCCCTTTGAGGGAAGGAATGATGAAGATAATGAAGAAAATGACAAGGAAGAAGAAGGAGAAAAAGAAAAGGAAGAAGTTATAGTGAAGGAAACATAAAAGGGTGACATGGAAATAGCTAAGGAGCAACAATAGGAATAGAGTGTACAAGACACACAAATGCCACCACCTAGTCCTTTACATGCAACACCCACACCTATAGAAATAGCAATGGTAACAGATGTTCCTGATACCTCTGGTCAAAACATCAACCCACTAAGTATAGAGGATCTTAGAAAGATCCTTCACCAGACTAGTTTGCAATCATAGCTATGTATCAATCCAGTCTTGGTGAGTGTGGAGGAATTAAAAAATGCAGTAGCTAGGATAAAAAAAAGGAGAAGGTGAATCCAAAAGAACCACCTTCACAAACTCCAACAACTACAAGTGGACAACCACAAGAGTAAGTAGCACAAAATGCATCAGCTAGGGTTGACACCACAGTCACCGTGACTTCAACTACCAAGAAGCAAGAAAAGGAGCAAACAAGATAGAAGGATATCTCTATCATCATAGCACAAGGAAAAGGTGCACCTCCTTAGATCACTATAATTGATCAAGGTAGAAATAAAAAAGACAAGGGAGAGAGCCCTAAGGAAAAAGAACAAGAGGCAATTCAAACATTGATAAATTTTCCTACTACAAGGACTCCCACTAGAACAACACAATAGATGAGCACTAATGTAGTACCTCTGCAAATATTAGCACCAAGCTTGAGCTCTACCAAGGTAGCAAGGGTACTTCACTATGGAGACCCTGCACTTGATGAGGAGATAGTCATTCCAAGATATGACTATAAAACTATGAGTATTGATCAAATTAATGAAGTGCAAGAGGCACTAGAAAAGAATAAGAAACAAGAGATACTTAAGAATGAGTATAGTCAAAGGCAAGCTCTAATTGAAATCAAATAAATCTTTCTTGATGCATTTAGCTTGCAAGTACTTGATGAGACAAAGCCCATAATGGAGCAATTATCCAAAATAGTGGACCAGGTACAAAATGAAGACCTAGAAACTAATGCCAAATTGCTTGAATGGTTTGAAAAGAAATTTTAGATGAAGGTAAATGAGAAAATATCTGGTGAGATAGCACTTTCTTAGGTGGAGCTAGCTAAAAAGGTTGAAAAGGTAAAAGTAGTACTTAAGAATATATTCTCATTATACTCCAAATTGTGTGATTCCTCATACTTCACACAAGAAACTAGCCAAAGGATATTGAGCTTAGAGAGGAACCTTAAAGTATCTAGCATGCAGCTATCCAAGGATCCAACTCAAAGTGGGAAGTATTTTGCTATAATGCTTCACACACAAAAGGAATTAGTTGTACTCATAGTAGATAAAGCAAACACCAAGGCCAAGCTAATACAAATCTAGTCTGCCATAACCCCTCATCAAAAAGTTTTGCACAAAGAAATGGCCTATGTAGAGAATGTCTTGAAGAAAGATCCTAATCTTTCTACATTGGAAGGCCTAGTACACCTTGTAGTAGAGACAACCATCCAGCTTAAAGCAGTGAAAATTGCATTAGACAATTAGGATGCTACTCTAAAGCTCATTATTGAGGTGAACAAATCTTTTTAGGCTAAGTATTCAATTCATTCCTAGAACCCTTTGACATAAGTGTCAAAAAGGAGGAGATAATACATTTTAAGGGAGATAATAATTTAAGAGACCAAAAGGGGGAGATATAATAAATTGGGGGAGTTAATAAAATTTTGAGTTTTGAGGAGATAAGGAGATAAAGCCAAAAGGATATAAAAACTGCAAGGGAAGATATGTAAAAGGAGGAGCAAAAGAAAAAGTAGATAGAAATAGGGAAAACAAGGGAAGTAATGACAAGGCAAAAATAAAAAGTATCGGAATAATCAACATGAGACAAATCCAGCACAAGGAGTTTTGTATATAGAAATGGTACATTAGCTCAAGGGGAGTTGCAAGTTTTTGATCTATATAGTCTTCTACAAAATTTTGAACAAGTTTTTGAAGTTTTTTACATATGTCAAACAAGATGAATATTGTACTCATAGAGATCAAATTCATAATGCTTAGTTAAGTATTTTTGATACTCATGTCAAAGGGGGAGATTGTTGGTCTTAGATTGGTTTTGACTATTGAGTGTCAACACACTTAAGAAAATTCTAAGATTGATGTTGAGTATAATATAGATACTGAGCTACAGTATGTGTTGAGCCAAAAAATCAACAAGTGCTAAGTTGTTCAAGTGCCAAGCAAAGTTCAAGTGTCAAGTGACAATTGATGTTGACTCAGTATATGTGTTGAGCAAGATAGAGTTACTAGAGGAGTCAAGCAAAATAGAGTTACTATAGGAGCCGAGCAAGACATGATTCCTATATGTGCTAAGCATCAACAAAAAGTAAGTTTCAAGTAACAAAAAATTAGCATAAGTGATGTAAACCATTTTTGAGTTGACTCAAGATGAATCTCAAAGGATCTAAAAGATAATATTGAATCTATTATATTCCCTATGCAATCAACATGCAACCAATCAAAAAAATGGAAAGAGCATGCAACCAATCAAAAAATTGGAAAGATTTGAGTGAGAAAGATGGATGAATCTCGATCATAGATTCATACCTAACCCTAATCTGAAAACCTTTATAAGGAGGTCAAAACCCCATAATTTAGTGTTGAAAAAAAGGAATGCATGACAGAATGCTTGCAAAGTTTTGAAGGAAGTTTAAAGGGGTGTGAAGACTTAGAAGAAGAGTAGTATTGCAAAATTAGGTTATCAGAATAGAATATGAGCATTTCAAATAGAGTCATATCAGATCAAGAAGGACTAGATCAGTTTGGATAGAACTAGGATCTAGAATCAACAATTGAAGATTGTAAGTTATCAGGTCAACACATTCTACTATACTTTCTAGCCATTGTATTAGAAGAATGAAAGTCCTATGATGATAGGTTGGTTTAGCAGCCATGTTGTAAATTATTTAGTAGGGTGACATTCCAAGTAAATGTTTGTATATCCTTTAGACAAGTCACTTTTAATAGGGTGTAAAGCCTTTAATAGGGCAGGCCTTTCACAAGGCAAACCATTGATGGTGGTCAAACTTTGTAATGTTAACTAGTTACATATTGTTGTAGTGTTAAGTTGTGGGTGTCATCCCCACCCCAATTTTACCTTCTCATTTTGGATTATTTTTGGGTGACCAAATATTGTGTTATCTATTTTCATGCATGTCTTTACTTTCATGTCTATTAGAGATGTTAGATGCATGTGACTAATTTCAGCTAAAATTTTTAGAAGGTAAAATATTGTTACTTCTGATTCACGCCGCCCCCCCCCCCCCCCCCCCCCCCCCCACTCTTAGAAGTAAATATTCCCACTTGTAAATTTCAACACTATCATATTCTTCATGCTCTTCTCCCATGTGTCATTTACTCCCTCTAAAATGTTGAGTAAAGTGTGCAACCCATAAGATGCAATCTCCACTATATTTAAGTTTGAGTAAATTAACGTGTGAAATGATGCCTTGGCTACAAGGCAATCCTCTAATTGTTGCTCAATTGTGTTTAACTTCACAGAAAAATGTTCTCTCAAAATTAATAACCTTTTTATAATCCTTTCCTTTATGACTTCTACTAGACTTACTTCATCATAAGTCTTACTAACCTGTGTTTCAATTCCTACAATCATCACCACAAGTTGGCTCAATTGATATGCCAATGCTTTCACTTCATCATGCTTTTTCCTCAATTCCTCATCAATGTCCTTGGTGAATATAAAGGACATGGAAAATTTGACATATAATTCCTTGTCTTCAAGTTTGAACCTTCTTAACTCCTTGATGCAAGCATCAAGAGCTACCAAATCATTTTTGATATTTTAACACACATTGTTGCACATCATGTTTGGCTTGTGCTTGAGTTGCTACTATCTCTAATAAATTTGTGAATTAAGCATCAAAAAATTGAATCACAACATTAGCTTCTTCCTCTAGATTAGGGTCTAGAGATTTAACTATTAATGTTCCTTGTAACATTTTAGTTATATCCATAAGAGTCTTCTCCAAACTCTTAACTTTTTTATTCTTTTTGATGATCTTTCTTAGGGATGATATCAACTCATTTTAATCATCATAATCTAATCATGTTAATGCAACTAGGGTGAGAGATGTGTTAGGAACACTTTCCTTCTTATCCTCCTTTTCTTTCTTCTTCCTTTGTTCTTCTTCTCTTCTCTTTTCCTCATCCTATTTCTTCTTCTTATCTTCCTTTCCTTTGATTTCTTCATCCTTTTTTCCTTCTCTCCTCTTATCCTTCCTTCCTTTTCTTCTCTTCTTCTTCTTTCTTCTTCTTCTCTTCTTCTTTTCTTCTTTTTTCTTCTTTTTATTCTCATCTTCCTCTTTCCTCTTCTTGTCCTCCTCTGTCTTATTTTTCTTTTCTTTCTCCTTCTTTTTTCTCTCTTCCTCTAATTTCTTCTTTCTTTTTTCTTCTTCCTCCTTTTTCTTATCTTCTTCTTTATTTTTCTTTCTTTCTTCTTCTTTCTATTTCATTTCATTTTCTTCTATTTTCTTTTTCTTCCTCTCTTATTCTATCTTCTCTTCTTATTTTCTATTTTTCTCTTTTTCTCCATTCTTTCTCTTCTCCTCTTCCTTAGCTAAGCTAGAGTAATCAATGATATTGCCAACAATGTTTGGCCCAAGATCCTTAAAAGGATATTCTAAAAGTTTTGGCACCAACTTTCATGGCATTAGTCCTAATAGATATCTACAAAGATAGATATTTCATCTAACTATGCTTGACTTCTATTGTTGTTGCTACTATTGTACTTTGTACAACAGACATAGGGATTACTCCCCTAACTTCACAATCTGCTCTGCAATTTTGGTTATAGAAGTCATATATTTAACAATGACTTCTTTTGTCTCCTTGTTTACCTCTTTGGAATTACCTCCCATCAAAAGAATAGCTCTTCTTTTATTTCTTAGTAAGGGCTCAATACCCTTCATTATTCCATTCATGTCATCATCACTACTAACTTTGAAAAGTTTCTTTGTTAAATTTTCTCTAATTTTCTTCTCCTCCTATTAATCAGTTTGTTATACAAATCTTGTGGAATATTCCTCTACATACATTCAAATATTTTTTTCTTTAAAATTATATTTCTAACTACAATATTCCCTAATTGTAGTTTTTCCATATTGTTATGCATGCTATAATATTTATTCAATTGAATTATTGTGGTTTCACAACACATGCCCCATTTTGCCTAGAAATGGGGACCCCCTACTTAATTTTTTTAACTTTTTAGATCTTTTTTGGGGTTTTGACTAGTGTCTTTGGCCAAATCTAGGTTCTGACCTAAAAATCTAAATTCTACAAACCAAAATTCTGAGTGAGAAAGTCATTTTTTGCATTTCAAAATGTGCACCTAGCACACCTTGCTAGGTGTGCTAGTGCACTAGGGAAATGAAGAGGAAATCATTTCCCTCTTGGAAATGCATAGTAGCACACCTCCAAGAGGTTCTCTAGGTCTTGGGTCTATAAAACTTAGGACCCCTTCCCTTTTTTCTTCACCTTATTTTCTCCTCCAAACTTTGGCACCCACACCTACACAGCTCCTCAAGTGCACTGCTGCACCAAAACCACCCTTGCATCTGCACATACCACACATTAAAAATAAAAAAAGACAATAAAGTATGCATTTGGTGCACCTCCGAGGTGTGCTAGCTATGCACCTTAATGCCAAAATGTTAAAAACCTAAAAAAAACCTCTAAAAAAGCTAACACCAAAGAGAGGTGCATAGCTATTTACCTAGTGCACCTTTACACTAAAAGCATCCCTTAAAGGATTAAAGGGTGCACATTTAGCACACCCTAGGAGGTGCACTAAATGCATTGCCTTTTTATTCTTACAAGTGTTGATAGGGTGCACACCTAGCGCACTCCATTAGGTGAGCAATGTGTGCACCCTTAATAAACTATTGCATAAGATAGTGCACCTAGTGCACCTCTAAGGTGCACCAAGTGTGCTCTTTTTTGCATATGAGGGTTAAAATAGGTTTTTTAATAGTTTTCATCAATTAGGGTTTCTGAGTTTTCATGTCATCATTAGGTTTTGTATTAATTGATTTTTCTTAAACTCTAGATTAATAGATTTTGATTTTGTGTAGATTTAATGACTTCTTTATCATCCTCCCTTACTAAAAAGAGGATATTAGATATTCTATAATACTCTTGAGTAGAGTTATGGGGTTCCCTATATTAGGACACTTGACCATGTCGTTGGTTCATTTTACTAAAGACTATCAAAAAAATAAAGATGCCAATTGATTGGGCTTCCATTCTTAGTGAGAATTTGGATGAGTAGTTGGTGATGGTTAAGAAAAACCTTAAGTTCTACTTGACATCTTATTTAGTGTACCTATTAGCAACAAGGGAAATGGATTATCTAGGACACTTCATAAAGGAAAGCATGCAAGATGCGGATGCATGACCCTTGTTGAGATAATAGGTGTTGCACACATTAGATAATATTGCTTAAATTTTATTATTTAATTTTATTATGTAATGTTGCATCTAGATGGGCATGCAACATGTAAAGATTCCCATGGGATATACTTGATGAGTTGTATTGTAACATTGTGATAATATTTCATATAATTATTTAATATTCAGGAAAAGAATTAAATTTCAAATAGTAAATGTAGGGTCAATGGGTTAGGTAGCACATAGTTTATGTAATACCACTTGGTGGTTTTGTGGGACTTGCTTCTATATAAGAAACCACAAGGGTAGTTGTTGTAGAGAGTGAGAAGGGAAAAAAAGGCAAGAATTGAGCGGGACAAGGCTTGACAAGTTAGCCAAGGGAGCATTTGTGAAGGTTGGAAGCATGGCATGGCATGTGTGGATTCATGCTTGTTCACATGGATTGTTTGGTGGTGGCTATGGTTTTGAAGGCTTCCATTGTTGTATTGCAATGGTATTTTTACTAAATAATACATGATGATGGATGGCTTTGGAGGCTTGGTTTTTCCCTCAATGAGGATTTCCCAGGGTATATCTTGTGTCACAATTTTGTGGGTATGTTGTCTATTCTCTTGCATGTGGATTTTAATTCCATGTTTATTTTAGATCTATTATGGGTTATGTGGAAACTATTATATTCTTTGTTGCAATTTTCTTTACAAGTGGTATTAGAGCTATGGTTTTTTATAACCCTAGATTGAATCCATGGGAATGCATAAGGCGATAAAATAAAGGGCAAGATATATAAGTTTTTATTGCAGATCTGAGGGTTTTGGGCTTGTTGTTATGATGGAATATTGAAATATTTTGGGCATGTGAAATTATTGGACAAAAGAATTTTTTGGATGTTTCATTTGAATGAAAGGTTTTAGGGAGTATCTTGTAGAAATGACCTTTTGGGTAAATACAGACCTCACCATTGGATCTGAGTTGATGTTTCCATAAATTTTGATATATAATATGCCCTAGTTTGGCCATGCGAAGAGGAAATGAAAGAGTTTTTTAGTTTCAGCCCATGATGGCCATCAAATTTAATCTCGTTAGAATTTTGATCACAAAAAAAAAAAATTTGCAATAAAAATGGAAAAAAGATTGTCTTAGTAAAATGGCCATAAGTTTCGCTCAGGACATCAGATTTCAAACTTTGTACAGGTATTGGAAAGCTAATTCAGAGCACTACAACTTGGTGTAGGTTTAGTTCTATGATTTTGAGATTTGTTCACATTTTAAGAGCCCAAAATTTAGATGTTATTTATTTTTTAGCACAGATTTGGGCATAACTTGGGCATATGGAGTCAAATTTTGGACTTCGAGTAGTCAATGGAAAGCTCTTGAAGAGATCTACACATTGGTTCAAATTTGGTGTAATTTTGGCATGATTTGTTTTGTGATATATTAATCTAAATAGTTTATGGTATAAATTGACTATGGTAGCATTGTGAGTTTATGACATTGTATGTTTGGAGATTTAAGATTTGATGTCATTGTATACTCAATTCATACTTCAGATTGGTCTCATGGTGATATGGTTATCAGTGTTTGATTTGGATATGTATGATGACTTGTTGGGTCTATAAGTTGTGCAGTGTTGTAAGCGGTCTATACTTACAAGTTGCATTTATGGCCGGGATATGGGTTGTCTTTGCCCATTGATCTTTCATTATTTATGCATACTCAGATTGGTGGCTTGGATTTGGGTTGTCTATTCCCTAAGTCACATGATTTGCTATTTTTTTTCTTCATGTAGAAGGGATGAGATGTTATTACCAGGTACAATCATGGTAGAGGATTGTGGTTGACTATTTTATGCTAACAGGTTGGATACTTTGAGAGTTAGATGTTTGGTTCATGGATGTGATCATGGTGCTATGGATTTTGGCATGACATGATTGTATATATAGGTACATCCTTGATGTTTATTGGCTTAGATTCCTTATTTGGTTATTGTGGTATATCAGCTTTGTTGAGGATCATGGTTATTTGGTTTCTTTTGAGGAGCTCATGATATGCACTTTGATTTCTTTGATGGTTTGATGCCTTGGTTGATTCTCATGATTAAAGGATGGTTTTTCATCATGTGTCATGGATAGCTTGGATACATGGTTTAGTGTGAGCTTGTGATAGTGATGGGGTGATAGTGTGAGATTAGTTGCTAGTTTGGATTGTATCTTCTTGGTTTGGAGATCTTGGTTTCACTTGGTATTGACACTTTGGTTGTTTGAGTGTAGGCTTGGAGGATCCTTTTGTAGCAAATGAATTTTATGATGTCATAGGTGACTTGGTACCATATTTTAGTGGGAGTTGTTAGAATTGATATATATTTATTGAGTGTTTCCAAATGTTGGAGGTTTGTCTTAGATCTTGTTGCTGCAAAAGCGTCTTTAACATTTGCATGGTGCACTTGTTATCTTCATGGTGTATGGAGATGGTTCTTCATGGTATGTGGAGATTTTTTTCTTCATGGTGTTTGGAGATGGTTGCATCTTGATGACTTATGGGGTTCTTGGTAAAGGTGTGGTTTATTCTTTTATTTGACATGTTATCCTTAGTGTGAGGATGGTTTCATGTTTATGTCATGATATACTCTTGGTACGCATTTAGAGTTGTGACATGTTCATATGGAGCATGTTATCTCTTTGGTTGAAATGGTTAGATAATTTTGTCATGTTTATGTTCTTGAGGCCATGTTTGGAACTTTGACAATGATCTTGGTTTAGTTTCTTGCTATTGATTACACTAATCATAAGCTAGATACTTCATGATATCACTATGTTGCATTTGGAGTTGGCATGGATTGATTGGTTATAGGTGCTCATGGATACTTAGAGATGGTGGTGATGTCGATTTCTCTTAGATTAAAGAAGTATTTGTTGGGACAATTGTTGGTTTTAGCAGGAAGACTGAGGGGCATTCACCTAACATGGACTTCAGAGGAGATTATTCTTAGACGAGTCTTGGTTGGAGACTTTGATATCTTGATGAGCATTCTCATTCCCCACTCTTGGTCTACTCAATGATTTGCTACTTGAGAGGTATAGCCCATTGTTTCTCTTAGGTGCATTATATTTATGCTTGTCTTTCATGGATATGGATCTTGAGCTATGGTACATGAGTTAATTCTAGAGGGTTCATTTGAGAGATGGTTTACCATAGGTTATCTCCTTTTTCATATGCTATTATGTTGGTTGAGTTTAGGAGATGGTTTTATATTGGGCATATTCTTTGGATTACGAAAGGTTTATGAGTTTGATCTTCTTATGAGAGGCTTACATCCATGATTAGTTTTATGGTATGGTTTGGGTGTTGTTGAGGCTTCTTGGTTGGGGTTTTATGGAGGAGATCATACTTGCACAATTTACATCTAGAGGTATGTGTAGAAGGACATGATACAGGTTATGATTTGTATGGTTTCTTTGGTCTTGGTTATCTTCCTGGATGTTCGGTTTCACTTACATTGGATTTGAGATTGGTTAGAAATTGTGATCACTAGTTTGTGCTCATATATGTCATGTGAGAGATGACATGGTCATTCTTTTATCTCTTTCCTTTGTCGGTTGTGAAGAACTTGGGAGAGTGTTGGAGACTTGTTATGAGATTTTTTTCTTGCAAGTTTTGGTTTATGTGTTATGGATGTCCTTGAGACTACATGGATTCACTTCTTTGAGATGTTGTGAGTGGATTGGTTATAGATTTGACATTATCTTTTGGAGTGGGAGCTTCTTGATATGTATGTGGCAGGTATTATTTTTGAGGCTTATAATTGCAAGTTATAGATTATATATGTTGATGATGTGAGACTCACTTGGTATACCTCTAGAGGTATGGATAGTTGGATGGGGTTGGCACTTGTTGTGGGTACTATTTTAGCTATAGATATTCTGACAACTACAGATACATGTGATTGGATCATGTTTTTTGTGCTTGGCATTTTAGTTGGTATAGGATTTTATGATCTTCTAATGTGATAGGTTCGGTGGCTTTCTCTTTGGATGGCTTCTATGTATGTCCAGTGGTAGTGGCATAATAGGAGGTGAGATCATTCATGTTTGATATGCTAGATATTTTGATTTTGTTGTGGCTACTAGGATGGAGCACTTGGTGTACTTTGATTCATGATGGTGGATGTGCTAGGAGGGATTGTTTCCTTGCTTATTTATGTGGGTACAGATTGACCCTATGTAATGTATACAACAAGTGGGAGATTGTTGAGATAATGGGTGTTGCACACATTACCTAATATTGCATAAATTTTATTATTTTCTTTTATTATGTAATGTTACATCTATATGGGCATGCAACATGTAAATATTCCCATGGGATATACTTGATGAGTTGTATTGTAACATTGTGATAATATTTCATGTAATTATTTAATATCAGGGAAAAGAATTAAATTTCCAAAAGTAGATGTGGGGTCAATGGGTTACCTAGCACATGGTTTATGTAATACCACTGTGTGATTTTCTGGGACTTGCTACTATATAAGAAGCCATAAGGGTAGTTGTTGTAGAGAGTGAGAAGGGAATAAAAGGCAAGAGTTGAGCGAGACAAGGTTTGACAGGTTAGCCAAGAGAGCATTTGTGAAAGTTGGAAGCATGGCATAGGATGTCTGAATTCATGCTTGTTCACATGGATTGCTTGGTGGTGGCTATGGCTTTCAAAGCTTCCATGGTTGTCTTGCAATGGTGTTTTTTCTTAATAATACATGGTGATGGATGGTTTTAGAGGCTTGGTTTTTCCCTCAATGAGGGTTTCCTAGGGTATATCTTGTGTCACAAATTAATGGGTATGTTGTCTATTCTCTTGCATGTGGATTTTAATTTCATGTTTAGTTTAGATCTATTATGGGTTATGTGGAAACTATTATATTCTTTGTTGCAAGTTTCCTTACAGTGCTATATAGTATATCCTTAGTTGGTAGAGAAAAATCTTCTAGAGTATGCCAAGGAATATAGGATAGTGAATGATGATTTTATTTCCAAAATTATCTAGTTCATTGAAGGGGATTATGCAAAGAGGATGTTAGATGAGGTAGTGGCCAAGATTTTAGAAGTTGGCACTTTTTACATCCAATTTTGAACATTCACTTATTTGAGGGTAGTCAATACCACTATCAATCCCAAGAAGCTCCCTATGTATCCAAGTGACAGACTTATATTGTTGGAAATCCCTAGACAACTCTTGCCTGCATATGACAGAGTAATGAAGCAACATAAGATAACCTGGGTATGGCCCATTACTATAGGACCATTTAGTGTGGTCTGGAGATAGGACATTCCATCTTTTGAGCCTGAGTGGGATCAATATCCCTTGGAGAAATATAAATCTCCTCATCCTTGTTTTGATAACATTGGAAGAGTGCAATACTTAGTGGGAAAAACATTCCAACATGAGGATGCAATTAAGGACCACTGCATGAACATAGTAGATGACTATGATATCCCTATAAGGGTTTATTGTAGGATGACTCTCTATTTGGAAAGAAGTGTTTTGAAGATAAAGTTTCCTTTAAAGGTAGTGCAACAAGATGTTGAGAATGTCCTTGATCTATTATATAACAAAGACCCGATTTTTTATTGACCCATTATGAATGGAAAGATCAATAAGGAAGAAAATTTAGATATTAATCATAGGGCTAGGCATGTCATCAAATTGACTAAGGACTAGATTTAAAGACCTTTCAAATTGGATACAATTTCTCAAGCATTAGTCTTCCATGCTATAGCCCACCTAGCAAGAGGTAGAGGAGCTAAGGTAATAGTGCCCACTTTTACAACTCAGTCCCTGGTGAGGCCAAAGATAGTGTACCAACTCGATAGAAAAATTGAATATTATAGGGCTCAAAAAGGTAAAGGAAAGAGGAAGAGAAATTCTCCCCAAAAAGTCAAGCCAAAAGAAGTTCCAACTCAAGCACCACCACAAGGGGCAAAAAAATTACAAGCGTTAGAGAATGTCGAAGCTATGTAGACCTAGGATAATCCTCAAGTGCCATCGCTAGATCAAGGACAAGGTGGGAGTTAAGCAAAAAATACAAGAAGTGTCTCCTCATGAAAAAGAGGTGCAAGCCTTTGCATCAACTCCTAAAAGAAGAAATATTAAAACTTAAGTCAAGAGGAGAGAAAAGGTGATTAGGAGAGTTATTCCTTTTCCATTAGTCCCAAAAGTCATTCTAGAAGAGGAAGAGGAAGATGAAGAAGATGAAGAAGATAACCTTCCTTTGAGTTAGAGGACTTGTCCTCCTAAAGAAATAGAGTTGGAATAGAAAAGAAGCTCTATTATTACACCACCATCCATTCCTAAGTAGTCTATTCAGTATACCACTTCAGAAGATGAGCTAAAAAAATGGATTGATGAGCAAGAGGGTGAACAGACTGATGTCTTTTAGATATCAAATTTTTATTTAATGTCAATTGGTATTGAATTGGAAGGAGATAAGATAATGAATACTCTGACTAATCAACCTAAATAGGAGAATTGGAGTCAATTTCCATCATAGCCACAAGGACCCAAAGTAGCTCCACCATCACCAAACCAAGTTACATTTTGCATGGATAAAGGTTCTGCTATTCCTCTCCCTCCATGAAATGAAGAATAGAAGGTCCAATTGGAACATGAGGAAGAGCCACAAAAAATACCCACTAATGAAGTGTCAAAAGAAGGGAAAATATGTGAGCAGCCTCAGTAAACTTCCCAAGACATAGAGGTGAGAATTGTGGACTCAATGGATACAGAGACTTCTGATGTGGATGTCTCAAATAAAAAAGAGAAGACTTTAGAGAGGAGTGATAAGTGAAAGAGCATAGCAAAACAAACTCCTTCAAAAGGTTAATCTCCAATGGAACATAATTTGAGATGGTTAAGGAAAGAGGTGATTAGAAACAAAAAGTAGTGGTATGACACTAAAGAAGAGAGAATGAAAGAATTGATTGAAGCCCTCCTTCTAGTGCCACTTCTATTGAGCTATCATTTTTCATGATGCTTAATGGTAGGAATCCTTTCAAACTCCTCTCTTGAAAAGCTAATCTGGGGTCAACTCCAAGGTTTTGGGCGATCTTGCAACCTATTGTAATCTGCTTAGTAGAAGATAAATGTGATTGTTCATGAGGATGTATTTTCTAGTTCTTAAACAATTCAGATAAGATTTTGAATATAAAAACCATACAAAAAGAAATATATTTTTCTATTTTTTAATGAATGTAATCTAATAATGAAACTATATGAATTCCTAATTTAACCAAGGGTTAGTAAAGAAAACAATGAAGATAGAGTAACAAGAAATTTATGAAAATAACATCAAAAATAAATTCCTAATGGACATAAGCCATAGAAATAACATGCTTGCAAGTTAAGCCTTTGAAAGGATTAGTAGGGAACCAATGAAAATAGGAGCAGTGCTTCCTTAATTTCACTAATGCAATCGTCAATGGGAATTCACTAACCGTAAGATGTTTCACTTTTCATCAAGTCGCAAGGCCATGGAACTAAGTACATTATTTTGGTTGAAGTTGTATCAAATGCCATCAACTTATAAGAGACCAAATGTAATTTTAATAATGCCACTTCATTCATAGTATTGTACTCTGTAATCATTGTTTTTAACTTTAGCTTGGCATCTATCTTGATTTGATTATTCAACCTCTTCCATGGTAACCATAACTAAGTAAAATCCATAGAAAATCATTCTCTTAGGAATTTTGTCCATTCTCTGCTTAGTAATAGTCTGTATATTTTAGGAATATTAACCAAATATATATTGATGAAGTCTTGAATCTAGGGGTCAACTATCAACTATATACAAACATCTTTCAACACACCAATGACTTTCACCTTTGTTTTATCCAATTGTATCACTATCTAATTAGAGGATTGAGGAGTGACTCTCAACCTTTGTGCTATCAAAAGTGGTATAACATGACAAGAGGCTCCTAAATCAATTAGGACATTATGAATATTCTTTCCATTTATCCTGGCGCTAAGAAAAAATGGGTCACCTCAACCTTGTCTTTAAACATAGTTGGCATTGCCTCTAAACCATTGACTTTTTGAGATATTGTCTTTTGAGGAATAATACTCATATTATGTGGTGCCTTTGTATATTCAAGGGTTTTCATTAGTACCTCTCATTGATGAGGATATTTTTGTAGCATGTCAAACATGAACATGTTAGCCTTTATTCATTTCAAATCTTCCACTGCACTATACTTTTCAGTAGACCATGTAGGATTTTTCAAGATCGTTGGTACATTTCCTTGATTTTGATTTTGTTTTACTCCATATGGGGGCCTAAATGGTATAAATTTTTTACTCACTCTTAGATAAGGAGGAGTTGGTTGTAATGCTAGAGGAATCCTTTCTATCATAGGTTCTTTTCTACTTCACAGATTGTAAGTATTTTGATTGTCATTGTGAAAAACAAGCATCTCTTTTCGTTGAATAACTAGTTCCTGACTAAATAGAAAAGAGAATTCCTCATTGGCTGGTTGTTCCAGCTATGTTTTCCATGTAGAATCATAAGATTCTAATAGCATAGCATTAAATTGCATAGGAGGTGCCATGTTCATTCACTTGTCAATTCTGATTCATGTCTTGATTTCCATTGTAATATGAATCATCATTGT
The DNA here is from genome assembly GCA_028749045.1 of Cupressus sempervirens. NCBI lineage: Eukaryota > Viridiplantae > Streptophyta > Pinopsida > Cupressales > Cupressaceae > Cupressus > Cupressus sempervirens. The sequence continues at coordinate 68,583,933 of CM053783.1, forward strand.
TGGGTGCATTTTGACCATCGTCATACTAATTTATGTCCACATACTAAACATTATTATTACTTTTATCTACAGGAATGCATTCTATTGTTCAAACAAGTGTTCCATTATTGATTCTATCTTTGAATCCATTGTTATGATTAGGACCTGATTGAAATTGTTTCCTCCATTATTGTTTTTGTGTTGTTGTTTCCACTAAAATTCTTGTTGTAGTTCTAACTGTAATTGTTGTTGTTGTATGTACCACCATTATTTGTCTGAAAAAAATTATTCAATCCTTGTGACAACCTCAAGTGAGTCATCTCATTGTTTGTTTGTGACATGGTCTTTTTCAGTGGACCAAACTTGGAGGCAAAACTATTGTTTACTTCAGCAAAAACTACTACCTTTTTCTTGAAGAAAGCAGCTTTTGGAGTCTCATATTTTGGATATGTTCTATTTGGGTTTTGTAGAGTGGGTGCCTATTGTAATAGAATTGGATTCATAAGTATGAACTAGCTAGGCATCATAGGTGGTCTGATAGTATATGTTGGTATCGTTGTAATAGCTTGAGCTGGAAGAATTAATCCTCCTCCATTAGGATTGGCTTGCTTAGTAAAGGTAATTTCTTTCATGAAGACTTTATCCAATCTGTCAATATTTTCTATAAGAAGTCTTCTTAGAAAAATAGTAGTAATATCGTCCATAGCGTTCAAATAAATCTAAATAGCAGATTCAACTAGTATAGTGTATGGTATTTCTAATTTGTAGTATGCCATGTAAAAGCGATGGTTGAAGCATAAAATCATCTCAGCTAGGTCCCTTTTGATTGATATTAATTTTTTATGTATCATAACTGGGTTGATGAAGATTTTGAATTGTTCCAAGAACAATTTTTCAAAATTATCCTAGTCTCTAATACATCCAAGTGGTAAATTAGCATACCAATTAAAGATAACTTCCCCCAAAGAGTAGGATAATAAGAGAAGAACCATATTCTCATTAGAAATCTTCTTTCAATTGCAAATTTCCTATAATAGCAGTTTGTGTCTCTCCATAGATGAACCTTGGGAAAAAAATTCTCAGGATTCTTAGGAAGATCATTAAGTACACCTATCAAGTTGATTGGTGAGTCTACAACATTTGTGATAAAGGCCATTGAAGGATTTTGTGGAATAATAGGTGGTTGTTGCAGAGGTGGAACTTAAAAAAGATGACAAAATGTTGAATGGAAGTGGTAGAATTTAAGGTAGTCCTTTGTCATTGTGAGGCTTACAAAAATGGCTAAGTTCTAGGAACTCGTGTGCACTAGGTGAGGATCTTAAAGCTCACTAAAATGGAGATCATGGATTAGGATCTTACAATTTACATGAATTTTGGAGAAAGCACACCTTTATAAAAGTACACTTTCTCAAAAATATGGCACACCTTGGAAGCTAGCACACCTGGCGCACTTGGCACACCTTGAAAGCTTGAAAGTTTGAAAAAAAATTTGAACTTGTAAAAAAAATGTATAATTTTGAAATTTTCAAGTTTTTTCTTCTATTTTGAATGTTAGGGGGGCAAGAAGTTGTTGCTGAGGTATTAACACAAATGATGGAACTAAAGAGGGATAACATTCCAAAAGATGAACCCATAGAAAATCAACATTCTACAAATATATCCAAACATGTGGATAAGGTTGAAGAGGAAATTAAAGATCTAAATGCATCATACAATGATACCTCTTCAAATGGTGGAGGTTTATCTTCTCCTTCACCTAGAATTATCAAAGTCCAAAGAAGGAGACAATATGTGAATGCTCAAGGATGGACTTTAGTAGTCATCCATGCTAAATCCAAGATGGATGAAATTATAGAATTAATTGGGGAGACTCAAGATAAACAAGAAAGGCATGCACTGCCTATATCAAGGACTAACAATAGAAAATCATCAAGTCCACCCCACGACAGACTATAGTGGATCCCATAAAAAATAATCCTTTTAGGTCCAAGTGAAAGAAAAGCTAAGGATGAATAAGCATAAGGTTAGAAAACCCAAGGAAGATTTGATTTGGAAACTTTGGTTTGACAGTTCCAAATGAAAATTAGGAGCTAGCATAGGTATTGAGTTGATCAACCCAAAAGGTAAGTCTTTCTATGCAACATATCAATTATAGTTTAGATGTACTAATAATGCTATAGAGTATGAAGCATTGATATGAGGACTTCTTTTCACATTGGGGAAAGGAATCATAGCTCTCATAGTTGAGGGAGATTCTTAGTTGGTTATAAGACAAGTGAAATCAATATATTCTTGCAATGATAAGAGGTTTCTTGCCTATGGGAAAAGAGTATGGGATTTAATGGATGATTTTGAAGCTTTGAATATAATTCAATTCTGAGGAGGAAATACATGGTAGCATATGCCCTCGCTATTATAGCTAGTGCATTACAACCTATTGAGAGAACAAAATTGAAAATATTTTTAGTAGAATTGGTTGTTGCTCCATCTATCCCAGACAGTATTATAAAATTCCAAGTCTTTTAGGATGATCAACATATATTCAAATTTATCATGTGCAATGGAAATTTAAAGGGCAACAGATTTATGACACTCTCGATGACAAACCTAAGGATGATGAACTTGAAGATGAAGATGGGATCCTAAACTTAAAAATCAAGACTATTCCTAAGGGAATGGTTGAGTTGGAACACATTTTTTATCATGATGCATCCACACTTAATAGAAGAATAGTCAAGGAAAATGGGATTGAAGAATATGATTCATAAAATTTGGGTACCGATCAAGATCCTAGAATGGTAAGGATCGGAAAGGCCTACAATGCATAGGAAAGGAAAGATATGCTCAAATTACTTATAGAGTATAAGGATGTCATTTCTTGGAGCTATGAAGAGCTCAAAACATATGATCCTAAGATTATTACACATGATATTCCTTTGAAACCTGATGCCAAACCTTTCCATCAAAGGCAAAGACCTATTAATCATATTATTGTACCCTTGATAATGAAGAAAGCTGAGAAATTTTTTGATTCCAAGATCATCTTTTCCATTCACCATTCTATGTGGGTGGCTATTATAGTTCCAATGCAAAAAAATATTAGAGAAATTTTTATTTGTGTGGTTTTTTGTAACTTGAACCTCGTATCTCAAAAGGACAGCTACCCTTTGCTTGCACTACATGAGGTTATGCAGATTGTTAATGGTTCAAAAATGATGTCTTTCTTGGATGGATATTTATGATATAATTAGGTAATGATTGATGAAGATGATTGGCTAAAGATGGCCTTTACAACTAAATGGGGAATTTTTTCCTATAGAAGAATTCCTTTTGAGCTAATTAATTTAGGGGCTACATTTCAACAAGCAATGGATGAAGCTTTTAAAGGATTAATAAACAAGTGTATAGTCATCTATATGGATGAATTAACTATTTTTTCAAAGGATTGAAGCACTCACATTGCTAATCTAAGATAGGTATTCAACAGATGTCATAAATTTGACATATCACTCAATCCTAAGAAATGTTCATTTGGGGTTAATAAAGGAAAGCTCCTAGGTCATGTCATCTCTGAAGCCAAAATCTCCACTGATCTTGATCGAATTGAAGCCATTATGGAGTTATCACCTCCTCACGGTTGAAAAGAACTTAAGTCTTTCTTTGGGAAGATAAATTTTGTGTGAAAATTCATAAGTAGATTTGCAAAGATAGTTCATCCCCTTAATGATTTACTCAAAAAGGGAGCAAAAATAGAATGGGTTTTAGAGATTAAGAAATTATTGGAGGATATCAAGGTGGCCATCTCTGTGGCCCTAGTACTAGTGAGTTTGGATTATGAACTACCTTTTAAAATATAATCTTTTTATTCAAACCATTCATGTGTTGGGATTCTTATGCAGAAGAAGGAAAAAGAAGATGGGAGGCCCACTGCCTTTATGAGTTGCCCTTTAAAAAATTCTAAGTTAAATTATTCCAACCATAATAAATAATCTTTTTCTTTAATCAAAGTGGTAAAGAAGTTCCACCATTATATACTAAGGAGCAAGGTATGTGCGATTGTGTCTAATCCAGTAGTTAAGACAATGTTGATGCAAAATGCACTTGGTGAAAGATGAAGAAAATGGATGAAAATCCTTAAAGAATTTGATTTAGAGATTCAACCCATGAATTTAGTAAGAGGCTAAGGATTATTATGAATAGCCAAATTAAGGATGAAAAGAAATTTAGATTTGATCATGAAACAAATGTGGGAGATTAGAAGAAGATTATATTATCTCAAGTTGATATTGACTATGGTATAATAATAGATGCCCGGTACCAGGATATTGTTTACTGTCTTTTACAAAATTAATACCCCAATCAGGTGAATAGTTCATAGCATAGGGGACTCAAAATGAAGTGTGAATCCTACATGCTACATGATAGAAAATTGTATAAAAGGAACTATGAAGGAATTTACGTAAAGTGCTTGGGATGTGAATATGTAAAAGAATTTTTGGAATAGTTTCACGATAAGTATGGTACAGGGAATGGTTCTACAGAGGCTACTACTCATATGATTTTAAGATTAGGTTATTTATGTCCTATGATATTCAAAGATACTTTTGAACATGTGAATACTTGCCACATTTTTCAAACTAGTGCTAATAGAGAAAGGCATTCTACAATGCCATTATAGCTAGCGTTCAAGGTATGCCCCTTTACAAAGTGGGGGTTGGATTCTATTGGTCCAGTGAACCCACCCCTTGTCAACTGGGGACACTTTTATTCTCACAGCTACAAATTTTTGTATGCATTAGATAGAAACTAAGTCATTCAAAAATTACATGGCTAAGGTGGTTATAAACTTCTTTGAAGAACATATTGTTACTAGATTTGGGATGCCTTTCTCCCTAGCGTGCAATAATGGATCAACTTTTGCATCAATATTTCTTACTCAATGGGCATTGTAAAATTTTCTTATTATCAAGTTCTCTTCAAATTATTATCCACAAGAAAATGGTGTAGTTGAGCTACAAACAAGAACTTGATCATGGTAGTAAGACATTTTTTGAAGGAAAATTTCAGGGATTGGCACACCCAGCTCAAATATGCACTAGAGATAGACCAAGTTAGGGTCAAGAATACTTTAGGGACATCTCCATATCTACTTGTCCACATACAAGAGCTAGTATTCCCACTTAACCTCAAGATTCTTGTTTTAAAATTCATGAGTGGGTATGCTAAAGATGTTGATAGAGTACAAATTAGATTAATGAATCTTTTGGTGATGGATAAAAAGCGAATAGCTGCTTTGGAGCATAAGGTGAAACATCAAGTTGTTGCAAAAAGATGGTTCAACAAGAGAGCCACGATAAAGTCTTTCAGAATATCCAACCTTGTTCTACTTTGGGACAAGGCAAAAGAAAAGTCAAACATCTACACTAAGTTGCAATGCGTGTGCATTGGTCCTTATCAAATCATGAAAATTCTGGGAGAAAATAATTTTATGCTGAGTTCCTTACAAGAGGAATTGATTCTGTTGCCAATTAATGGGTAATTTCTGAAGCATTACTTTGAAGCCTTAAAAAAAATAAAAAAAAATTGTAAGAGTTTTTATTTCTCCAAGTGTGTTTATTTCTATAAGTATGTTTCTTTTAGTTGTGTGTTTTCTTTTAGTTGTGTGTTTATTTTCAAAGTTGTGTTAGTCTAGGGATTAGGTGCATCCAAGATTTTATCTTGATGTATCTTATTAACCACTATTTTGGTTCTAACTTTTGGGAAGAGGTATTTCTTTGTCAAAATATTTTAATGATTTTTTTTCTTATACTCATTGAGGAATGGATGTTACTTGCAGTAATAGGAGACTTCTAGTCTTGAATTTAGAATTGTAGATCAACAAGTTCTCAACACTTTGCAAATTTAAAGATTGATTATCTTAGGTATTTTCGAACCAAGGTTGAAGGCAGCAAGGGATAGTCCAAACCCCACTGGTTCAAATAGAAGGGTCTTCTCAAAGGAATTTCTAAGATCATTGTTTAGCATGAGAGTTTCTAAAAAGTTCTTAAAAGAGGAACGTAAGAGATGTTCACAAAAGATTGAATCTGAAAAATGATGCTAATGTCTTGAACACATAGTCTAAGTGTGGTCAGGGTACAAAAAGATTTTTTTTTTTTTTTTTAAAAATGAAATGGATGTTAGGAATGAAAGGTTATACAAATTCTAAGAAAGGTAATTGGATTATAGGGATTTGCACTCCAAAAAAGATATCCATTATCAAAACAATTGCTTCATCAAAGAATCAAACGGCGACATTGTGAGCTACATGAAGAAAGTATTCAAAAGATTACCCAAGACTTCAAATGACAAGTGAAAACCCATTAAGAGCCTTTAGAACTAATTCTCTCATATGGTTATATAAGGGATTGATGAACAACTTTCATGAAGATTCACAATGAATGGACTGGAAGAGTTGGAAGATTATTTCCAAGTTGTTAGAAATTGTTAATAGACTGCATTCTAAGATGTCAAAGAAAATGGATACATTGAACACACACTAAAATTGGAGATTCAAGATTCTAAGGTTTTGATTGTAAAGTGACTCAAAATATTCTTGGAGTATTCTTGATTGAACTAGTGTTAGACACACATCAGAGGAATGTTTGTTGATGAAGAAATACCTTTGTCATTTCTTCCTTTTTGTTAGGGCTATTTGTTGTGGTTTCATAATGCACGCACCATATTTCCTAGAAATGTAGACCCCCTACTTTATTTTTTTAGCTTTTTAGATCCCTAGTTTGGGGTCTTAGTCTTTTTGAGTGTTTTTCCTGGTGTCTTTTGGCCAAATGTGGGTCCCGGCCTGAAAAATCAATATTTCAAAAACCAAAATTCTAAGTGAAAAATTCATTTTTTACAAGTAAAAATGTGCACCTAGCACACCTTGCCAGGTATGCTAGTGTGCTAGGGAAGTGAAGAAAAAAGCATTTCCTCTTGGAAGTGCACATCAATCTAGTTGCATAGTTGTGCACCTCAAAGAGGTGCACCAGATCTTGAGTCTATAAAACCCAAGACCCCCCTTTCTTCTTCACTTTATTTTATCCTCCAAACTTTGGCACCTGCACCTATGCAACTCCTTAGGTGTGCTACTATGCCAAAACCACCCTTGCCCCTGCACACACCACATGTTAAAAATAAACTGAGGTAACAAAGTGCACATTTGGCACACCTCTGAGGTGTGATAGCTGCACACCTTGTTGTCAAAACATCAAGAACCTAAAAAAACTCTAAAAATGATAACATCAAAGAAAGGTGCATAGCTGTGCACCTTTACATCTAAAGCATTCCTTAAAGGATTAAAGGGTGCACATTTAGCACAACCATGAGGTGTGGTAAATGTGCACCCTTTTTTCACTTACAAGTGTTGATAGGGTTGGCACCTTGCACACCCCATCAGGTGTGCAAGGAACACACCCTTAATAAACTATTACATAAGAGATAGTGCACCTAGGACACCTCTAAGGTGCACCAGGTGAACTCTTTTTTTGCATATCAGGGTTAGAATAGATTTTTTAGTAGTTTTCATCAATTAGGGTTTCTAGGTTTTTTCATGACATCATTACGGTTTGTATTAATTTATTTTTATTTGACTATGGACTAGTAGATTTTGATTTTGTATAGATTCAATGCCTTCTTTATCATCCTCCCTTGCTACAATGATGATCCCAAAACTAGTTATTTTCAATTTTCAAAGTCATTGGAAAAGTCACACTTCCAAGATAACTATTTGGAGATTAGAGACACCAAACTTGGTCATACAAATTAGAACACATTATTGGAAGGAATTGTGCAAAAAACCTATGTAGAGGTCCCCATTGATATCTTCTCTTATCCAATTTGGACTAGTCAATGCAACATCACACCTACTATCATTACAATCCTTGTAGTTGATCACGACAATAGAAAAATCCTATGTCTTTGAAGAAAGGGTCACAAAGAGTATAATTAGAGAGATCATGCTAGATCTCTAACCTAAGAACATAGAAAAGGTATTCCATCTTTCGAGAGTAGGAGGAAAGATGGTACAAAGAACATGGAGAGGAAGCATCTAAAATCATCCAATCCTCATACCTCATTGTGAAAACTCCTCTAGGGCATAAAGTAAGAAAAGTGGACATGACAAGGGGCTATATGAAAGAGGATATTAGATATTCTATAATACTCTTGAGTAGAGTTATGGGGTTACCTACATTGGGATACCTGAACATATGGATGGTGCATTTTATTGAGACTATCAAAACAAAAAAGATGTCAATTGATTGGGATTCCATTATTATTGAGAATATGGATGAGCAACTGGTGATGTTTAAGAGAAACCATAAGTTCTACATGACATCTTATTTGATGTACCTATTAGTGACAAGGGCAATAGATTATCTAAGAGTCTTCAAAAAGGGAAGCATGCAAGTTGAATGCATGGCCCTATATAGTATATCCTCAGTTGGTAAAGAAAAAGCTTCCAAAGCACATTAAGGAATACAGGATAGTGAATGATGCTTTTGTTTTCATGATTATTTGGTTCATTGAAGGGGATTGTGCAAAGAGGATGTCAAATGAGGTAGTGGCCAAGATTTCAAAAGTTGGTACTTATTACACCCAATTTCAAACATTCAATTATTTGAGGATAGTCAGTACCATTGTCAACCCCAAGAAGCTCCCTAGATATCCAAGTGACAAACTTATATTACTGGAAATCGCTCAATAACTCTTGTCTACATATGACAAATTAAGGAAGTAGCATAAGATAACCTAGGTGTGGCCCATTACTATAAGACCCTTTAGTGTGGTATGGAGATATGATATTCCATCTTTTGAGCCTGAGTGGGATCAATATCCCTTGGAGGACTATAACTCTCCTCGTCCTTATTTTGATAACATCGGAAAAGTACAATACTTAGCAGGAAAAGCATTCCAAAATGAAGATGCAATTGAGGACCACTAGATGAACATAGTAGATGACTATGATATTTATATAAGGGAATATTGTAGGATGACTCTCTATTTGGAAAGCAATTCTTTGAAGATAAAATTTATATTAAGGGTAGTGCAACATGTCCTTGATCCATTATATAATAGGGAAAAGATATTTGATCACCTCATTATGAATGCGAAGATTGATAAGGAAGAAAATTCAAATATTAATCAGAGGGCCAAGCATGTCATCAAATTGACTAAGAATTGGATTTAAAGACCTTTCAAATTAGATCCAATTCCTCAAGCAGTAGTCTTCTATGCTACAACCCACCTAGCAAGAGGTAGAGGACCTAAGGTAATAGTCTCCACTTTTACAACTCAATCCCCAGTGAGGTCAGAGACAGTGCACCAACTCAACAAAGAAGTTGGATATCATAGGGCTCAAAAAGGTAAAGGAAAAAGGAAGAGAACTTCTCCCCCACAAGCCGAGCCAGAAGAAGTTCCAACTCAAGAACCACCACAACAAGGGGTAGAAAATGTACAAAGGTAAGAGAATGTAGAAGCTATATAGACCTAGGATAATCCTCAAGTACCACCACTAGATAAAGAGAAAGGACAGACTCAAGAAAAAATACAAGAAGTGTCTCCTCCTCAACAAGAGGTGCAAGCTTCATCATTGACTCCTAAAAGAAGAAAGATTAAAACTCTAGTCAAGAGGAGACAAAAGGTGATTAAGAGAGTTATTACTTTTCCATTAGTGATTAAGACGAAGAAGAGAACCTTCCTTTGAGTTGGAGGACTCAACTTGCTCGAGAAATAGAGTTAGAACAGAGAAGAATCTCCACCATTATACTACCATCCATTCCTAGGTAGCCTATTTAGTCTACCACTTCAAAAGATGAGCTGCAATAATGGATTGATGAGCATGAGGGTGAAGGGATTGATGTCTTTTAAATGTCAAATTTTGATTTTATGTTGGTTGGCACTGAATTAGTAGGAGATAAGATAAGGGATACTCTAACTAATCAACCTCAACATGAGGATTGGAGTCAGTTTCCATCATAGCCACAAGGACCTAAAGTACCTCCACCATCACCAAATCAAGTTATATTTTGCATGGATAAAGGTTCTACTACTCCTCTCCCTCCAACCAATGAAGAAGAATAGGTCCAAGCAGAACAAGAGGAAGAGCCACAAAAAATACATATCGATGAAGCATTAGAGGAAGGGAAAATATGTGAGCACCCTCAGCAAACTTCCCACGTCATGGAGGTGAGAATTTTGGACTCAATGGATATAGAGACTCTCAATGTGGATCTTTCACAAAGGAGAAGACTCTGGAGAGGAGTGATAAGGGAAAGAGAATAACAAAACAAACTCCTTCAAAAGTTAAATCTCCAATGGAACATATTCTAAGATGGTGAGATGGTTAAGGAAAGAGGTTATTAGAAAAAAAAGGTAGTGGTATGACACTAAAGAAGAGGGAATGAGAGAATTTATTGAAGCTCTCAAGAAGCCTAAGTTGCCTCTGAAAGATGCACAAGCACTGGCCTATGTAATGACTAATCAGAATCAAGACTTGTTTGCACATGTTGATATCCCTTCTCCACATGTAGATATTGAGGAATTGACTTTGAGAGATTATCAAATTAGGGAGGTTGTGCTTTAGAAGCCCACATTGGACACTGCTAAGTTAATGATGACAACTAGAATCAAAGAAGTTTTTAGGCACTTAGTTTAGGATAACATGGAATTGATAACAATTTGAAAATAGAATGAGGTCTTAAAAGGATATCTAAAAAAAGTTGGTGGTCCCTTAGGTCCTAAAAATCCTGAGGCGGCTTTGAATATGGCATCAGATAAAAGAGATAAGGAGATGGTACAACTAGATCCATTTTGAAAGCTTGTTAGCAATGGTGAGAAAGTTTTAAAGAGAAAGGTGTGCAAATTATACAAGGAAATCTTAAGTCACCACACCATATGTAGAATAATGTAGATAAGCTAGTGATCATTTTAAATTAGGATTTTGGTTTGATGGATGGAGTACATACCTAGGGCAAGGACCTGCAAGCACTACAACCGATCAAGGGTCAAAGGTATCAGATGTTAATGGAGGTATATATAGTGGAAGAGTTAGATAAAATTAATGCTTGGATAAAGAAGATTGCAGATGGAAATAAAGTAATGAAAACATTACACATAGATATTAATAAGCTCAAGGATCAAACCCAACAGAAAATTTTGGAGGCAGACAAACATTATAGTGATGTGTGCTTAGATATTTTTAAAGATGATTCAAGGGACAAATTGATGAATATAGAGGAAATTGTTGAATAGTTATGAAAATTTTTTGAAAAATGTTCTAATGATGATGATATTAGACAATCATTCAAGACTGGAGAAGCACTACTAGATTTAGATGTGAAACTTGAAGATTTTTTAGACTCCCATCGAGGTGGGAAATTATAGGTAGAAAGTGAAGGAAAAATACAAAGCTTTAGATCTTCCAAATGCAAGTCAAGTCACCAAGATTATTAATAAATTAAAGATAAAATAGCCAAACATAGATCTTGTATAAAGGGGAACAAAACCCAGAAGCTAGAATTTCAATTTTGACACTTGGCAAAACTTTGCAATTTTTTAAACTTGCTTTTGAGGTGCATGTGTGCCAAGTTCTTAGGTGCGGTACTTTTGAGGTGTACTAGAAGTTTTTGAAGAAGTCAAAGGTGTGCCAATAGATAATTGCTAGTTCTAAATTTATAGCTTTCTATGCATCAAAAACATATTTTGACGACAGTTTAACTCCTACAAACACCTAGTGAAGATGCAGCTTCTATTTTTGGAACTTCTAAACACTCCTACATTATCTAATGGCTTTCTTATTCTTATTTTATCATGATTTATTTATTTTAAGACATGTAAAGTCTCATGTATTCATTTAATAATATAAATATGGATGAAGTCCTACTAAACACTAGTTAGAGAGTTAGTTTGTACATAAATAGATTTGTTTTATTAGTTTAGAAGTATATGTTTGCATAAAGATATCTCTCCCTCTCAACAAAAATTGAGGAGAATATTTCTTATAAATTCAAGAATGTAACATGTATTTTAGGCTATTATTTTGATGCAATAATATATGCTATTAGTACTCGCATTTGGAGTGTAGTGATTCTTGCGTAAGCGTGTTATATTTTGTGAATATATGTTAATGGAATTTAATTAAGCTAATAGTTTTAATGTGTTATTTTGATTGTGCAATATTTTAATTCTAGTGTTTGCTATAGGTCTACAAATTCTACTAACATACTTAATTTGAGAAGAAATAATCTATATTGTTCCTACATAGCTTTTTGTCTCACATGAGTACACTTTTCATGGTCTTGCGATTTGATGAAAAGTGAAACATCTTATGGTTATTGAATTCCCATTAATGATTGCATTAGTGGAATTAAGGAAGTGTTACTCCTATTTTCATTGGTTACCTACCAATCTTTTCAAAGGATTAACTCATAGGCATGTTGTTTCCATGGCTTATGTCCATTAGGAATTTAATTTTCATGTTATTTTCTTAAATTTATTGTTACCCTATCTTGATTATTTGCTTTACTAACCCTTGGCTAAATTAGAAATTCATATAGTTTCATTCTTATATTTCATTCATTAAAAATTAGAAAAATGCAAAAATATATTTCTTTTTGTGTGGTTATTATTTTGAGATAGCAAGAAGATTCAAAATGTTATCTAAATTGTTTAAAAACTAGCAAGGGCCTCCTCATGGACACTCACATTTATCTCCTACTAAGAAGATTCTAGTAGGTTGCAAGATCACCCAAAACCTTGGAGTTGATCCCAAATCATCTTTTCAAGAGAGGAGTTTGAAAGGATTCCTGTCATTAAGCATCATGCAAAATGACAACTCAAAATGAATGAAATTGTCCTTATCAATAATTTGTATGTTTAGATTTTCTACCTTGTGTTTCCAAGTCTTCTTTCCAATTGATGTCCTTGCTTCACCACCTACTTGTTTATTTTGTCTATCTTGTGTTTCCTATTCTTCTTCATCTTCTGATTCAAAATCAATCAAATTCATGGTCCTTCTTCTCTTTCCCAGTCCACTTGAAAATTGCTTGGTTCTTTTCTTGTTGGGAAACTCAAACTCGTGTTTCACCTCAGTGAGTCTCTTTGATTTCCTTTTTTCTGGAGGAGTTGATGATTTACCTTCTACTATATGTACCTCCTCTTCATTAGTCTTCTTTAGTAGATGTAGAATAATGGGTTGCATTTGTGCTACTGTGGCATAAGAGACAATAGGTATCTATGAAGTAGATCTTGCTACTATCATTCCTTTGGAGGGCCCCACTATAGAAATAGGTATAGCTTCCAATACTTTTGTTTTCCTACTATCCTTCATCTCTAAGGATATACCCTTTACCTCATTTAATTCTTCTATAGTCATACTAGATTCCTTTAAGATAGTTTCTATCTTCTTATCTAAATTTTTCTTACTATCTTTGATATAAAATTAACTATGAACTTCTTTCATATTTTCCTCATAATTCTCCCATATAAGGAATTCCTTAATCCTAGAAAACTCTAGGATGATCTTCACATAGCCTTCTACAAGATATTCACTTATTTCATAGCCCATAGGGTCTACAAACTTAACTCTAGGTTCAACTTCTTCCATGCATCTAACATTAGTTTTGACTATGAAATATGTATCATCTTTGTATTTTTGGTAGCATGAATTTTGATGATACTACATTAAGGGAGTATCCTAAGCATTGGAGAGTATTGACATGTTGCATTCATGACTATGTTTGTCATTGATGTCAACATAGCATTAAGTCTGTGAAGACTAGCAGAGTAGTAGAGAGAGATCTTAGTTGTATAGAAAAGGTTTTTCTTCTCTGGTGATGCATAGTTATGGACACATTAAAAACTATTTTTTGATTATGAGGTTCAATAGGAAACACATAATTCAAAGATGTATGAAAGTTGTACTTGACTTACTGAAAGCAATATAGAGATAGAGTGCTTTAAAAGTAGTTTCTTATGTTTGTATTATATCTTTCATCTGAGATGTAATAAGATTTATGGTCACTCAATGATAGATGATAATATAATGATGACATCAGTGGATGTACAAGTGCTATTATCACACATGTGAAGTTTTGTATAGATTGTGAGCCAATAGTGCTATTGTAATTATAAATTAATTAATTAACTTATTATAATTAATTGGGAAAGCCTCAAAGATGACTCAAGAAATTATTTTAAGATATGGTATAAAGGAAAGATGTTTTCATTATTTATAAAATGAGAAACTATGTTGTGATCATTGTATGAAGTGTGAAGTGAGAAAAGGATTATAGTGTTTACTAAATGTGAGTAAGTGATCCAAGGGATTATTGGATATGAGTTTTGTGACTCAAGTGGTTATAAGATCAAAAGAAGTAGAGGTCTAGGTGACAAGACAAAGGAAGGAAGTACTATTCATTTCTATTATTCTATAAGGAATAATATAGAGATCATTTGGACAATGGGTTCATTGGTCTTCCCCTTCAAACTTTTTGGGCAATAGGTCTAGCTCTCTTCCACAACTCCTAATAGGGTTGAAATCTCCTAAAAGGGATTCAAATTATCCTAATATGGATTGATATGCATTGAATGTTGTTATAGACTCCTAACAAGGTCTATCCTCTGAAAAAAAAAATTTATATTAGTACATCATCTTGTGGGTACCATCCCCACTAGGATTTTCCCTCTAATCAAAGGTTTCCCTAGTTAACATATATGGTGTTATTGTGCATAAGTATCTTGATATGATTTCTATTTATATTGCTCATATGTTAAAGTTTGTTTAAGGTTGATATTTGTGATAATAGTTGGATAACTGATTCACCCCCCCACCCTCTTAATTATATTGGTGGACTATATATTCTAATAATTGGTATCGGAGAATTAGGTACTTGAAGGATAAACTTAACAACTTTGGGAGATTGATGGAAAATATTTTTAGAAAGGAAAATCCTAGATTTGATGGGGCCTATTATGATAGTTGGAAGGAGAAAATTAAGACTTATTTGTTGTGTATGGTTCCAGGTTATTGGCTCTTGAAAAAGAGTGAGAAGACAATTGTGAAAGAAGAGAAGATTGAAGAATGTAGTAAGGTCAAGAGAGATCTATTCATGTCCAACATGGGAGCTAGAGAAGCTTTACTATTAGTTCTTCAAGAAAATGAATACAGTTAGGTCAAATCACTTAAAACATCTCATGAAACTTGGTAAGCATTAGAATCTATTTTTGAAGGTGATACACATACAAAGAGAGTAATATTAAAAAATTGGATATGTAGATTTCAAGATGCTAAAATGATGGAAGATTCTATAAAAAATTATATGGGTAGAATATCAGAGATTGTTGTAGGAATCAAGTCACATGGTTACTAGGGAAATGTTTCTTAGAAGATTAGAAGCACTAGAAGTGGATCTAGGATAATCCATAGAATTAACAAGAGTGGATACAACTTTCAGTGCCTTGAATGTTCAGCCAAGCCTATCTAGAAGTGCAAGCACGTATGGAGATTTTTCTAGTAGAAACAAAACTAGATCTAATGAAGACAATAATATTGAAGAAGGTATAGTAATTCTTATAAGAAGAGAGAAGGATGGTAAGAATATCTTTAAATGTTGGACATGTAATGGGTTTTGTCATTATGTATCTAAATGTCCTGAAAGAGAGAAAAAATATAAATTAAAGTTCAAACCTAGGAGAGATAGAAATTGTTTGTATATTAATGAATATGAGGAATCTAATGAAAGAGTTCAAAGTGAAATTTATGATGAGCTAGGATTTGTAGCTATTAAGCAAGATGATCTTGATAGAGAAATTAGAGAAGAAAAGGCTCTAGTTTCCCAAGTTGAAAAAAAAATCTAATTGGATAATAGATAGTACTTGTTCACATCACATGACTAGTGATATGAATAAGTTTTGTTAAATTTAAAAACTATGATGGAGGTATTGTTAGAGTTGGTAACAAAACAACCTGTCATATTACAATAATTAGATCTATTACTTTAGGTGGAAGGACTAACACTGATGATGTTTACTTTGTTGATGGCTTGAAGCATAATTTGATTAGTGTTGAATACTTGGTGGACAAATGGAATCAATTGCAATTCATAGAAAATACTTGCACTATCAAGGATAAGGATGGTAAGATGATTGGAAATGGAACTAGGTCTAGAGATAATGTATTGTAGTTGAATCCCACTTAAATAACTTGTTTGGTTGCTAAAGTGGATAATTCTATCATATAAACTTTGATAATACTATAAAAGTTAGTAGCATGTTTGTAGTTAGAGATTTTCCTAAGATAATAAAGCCTACTAATGTGGTTTGCAAAGAATGTGTTTTGGCTAAGTAGAAGAACGTATCTTTTCCCATCAAGAAGTTCACAACAACATAGAAGTTGGAGATTGTTCACATAGATTTGAGTGGTCCCTCTAGAACAAGAGGATTCTATGGTGAAAGGTATTTAATTATTTTTGTTGATGATTTCAATAGAATGATATGGGTAGAATTTCCTAAAAAGAGGTTTGAAGCTTTTGAGAAGTTTAAGATATTTAAGAATAGAGTTGAGAATGAATTTGGTGTTATGATAAAGTGTTTGAGATTAGATAGAGGAGGAGAATTCACCTCTAGAGATTTTAACATGTTTTGTGAAGAGAATGGAATCAAAAGATAGTTATATGAAATGTCCCTTTTCTGATTTTACATGATATTTCAAGCCTCAAATTAGATCTTTAAAATCAAACAACCAATATTACAAAGATCCACCAATTTCTCAATAAAACCCAAATCAAGTATGACCGAAATAGTGCCAAAAGCTTCACAACTTCACAAATTATTAATACATCTGAAAATGGACACTTTTACAAAAATTTCAGCAGCATAACAGCCTACAAAATGACATTTCTAGATCTATATAGCCTTTACACAACAGTTCACAAATGTAGGACAAAAACTATGCTCATCAGCCTCCCGAAATTAACACAAAAATGCCCGAAAACACTACAAAAACACTAATAATCTATCTCAGAAGTTCAATCACATCCCAATACATTTATTCAGCTCTATTTTAACATCTTAAATTCTGAAATACAGCAGCAATCCAAACTGATATGAAATACTCAACTAAAAACACCAAACTCATACAACAAACACACCCAAAAACCCACAAATCTGCACTGTTCAGCACAAAGGCAAACTCTGTATGAGCATGCACATGGAATGGCTTCAAACTTCCATCCTTAGCCTTCCTGAAAACCTAAAAACTCCCATTCTTGGGTCTCCCTAAAAACCTGCAAACTTCCATTCTTGGGTCTCCTTCTCCACAAGTTTGGTAGCCTCTGAAGAATAACAAAGAATGAGCAAAAATCAAGTTCTAGAATCAGCCCAAAATGCCTCCAAACCCCTTAAAAGAGGGAATAACCCTAACTCACATCCAAGAGGGGTTAATAAAACATATTTTAATAATAATCTTCATTTATTATTCCATTAGCTTCCAAAGATTATCCCCTTTTTCCAAAACTTCACCTTTTTGGGCCTGCCTGCCTTAGCAAAGATTATTATTTTTAATTATTTGAAAAGGGGACATGACAAGTCCTCCCCTCCCAAATATTTCTTGTCCTCAAGCAATGGCTGAACAATAAACCAATCAATCCACCTGGATCCCAAATGTAGTCATGAACTATACTACTGCCAATTAACACAGGCTCCTGCAATATCCTCTGCAATATGACAAAGAGGAATCCATAATCAAACTGACAATTACAACTCAACCCAACTCCAAGATCACCACTTCCACAGTCAAAAACCCATGAGATACAAACTCTTAGAACATCAAAACCCAAGTAAAGTGGACAAATAAAACTACCAACACAGTAAATACCATCAACGCATCCCACTAGCCTATACGGAATGTACAATCCAACTCTGCAAAAATGGTGAACGCTCTCGAATGAAACTGTACCAAGTATGGAGAATCCACACACTGTACAACTCTTGCAGTCAACAAAACTCTACAAATCACCAGCCACTATCTCATAACCATAACTCCCATGCACTGCTGATGGTGAAAAGATCTTACAAGATAAAGAGTAAGAAATGGAACCCAAACCAAATTTGCCATGAACAAGTGATATAGCCCATTGTGACTGACTACCAGCTAAGCTAGGAGATGTCATAGCCAAAGGATTAGAATCAATAACAACAACTACTGAAGCACTGCTCCCAAACTCCTGCTCTAAGTCATGTATTATCAAGCTATCAACTACAGAACCTATCACCATGTCATGCCCATCACAACTCTCATCCCAAGATGTCAAACTGACCCATAACTGATGACAAGCACTAGGACCCAAAGTACATCTTTGTATCATCATCTCATCAACATGGTCATCAAAGGTAAATTGATGAGCGTACGTCATTGTGTAATGCCGATAGAATGCGCCAATCTTAGTCAGTGGCTCAGACTGTAATCCAAATGAAACTAACTGCAATTGATCATTAACCATGTTGGAACTGACTACTACCTCTGAAGATATCACCAAGGGAGTAGTATTACTAGCAGGAACCATGCCAACTGCCGACTCACCAACATCACACATGATCTTTGATACATCTCTAGTCTCTGTGCCATCAGTACTAGAGGCCACCACCATGTCAGGCATACAACAATCTGCTACAACACCCAACTCAACTGAACCTGACTCTAGTGGGAATGAACTTGATATGCCAATGTTAGTATCAAGGATGGATGCATCCCCATCTCCACTGTCTCT
This sequence comes from Cupressus sempervirens, assembly GCA_028749045.1. Classification (NCBI taxonomy): domain Eukaryota; kingdom Viridiplantae; phylum Streptophyta; class Pinopsida; order Cupressales; family Cupressaceae; genus Cupressus; species Cupressus sempervirens. The sequence goes on from CM053783.1 coordinate 68,602,712, forward strand.
GACAATCTCGGCCATGGACATCCTCGGATCACCAAACACCACAGCTTGTGACTGTATAGAATCAGGTAAAGACTGTAGCCACTCTAACTCCATAGTCACCTTAGCCAAATGAAACTGTGACACCTTGAAAGCCAACTATGTACTCTCAAGAATCTCAAAAGTCACCTCAAGCTGCTCAGTAAGCTCACTCACCTCATCTTCCTTGGCCAACAATGCATCATATGTTGTACTACCCCACTCCATAAGATAATCTCTCTCGGCTACCAACTGCATATAATTCTGTCTCAAAATCCGAATAGCCTCCCATAAAGAGTGGATCTCTATCAAGGAAAGATAACTGCCTTCCTGCTCATCACTAGTAGGAGAACCCCATCCATAAACTGCTAACAACTAACGAGTAGCATCAAAATGCTAGCAAGTGACAACAATTTCTCAATCACTAACTCTTAATTGATTAGACACATGATGGCACTGGCTTGATTGTCTCCTACAAACCTCCTCTGATGCACTGTCTAAAGGAGTATCCTCAAAGTTACTAGTCTCTAGAGTATTACCATCCATATCCTGTGAATCAAATCTAAAGCTCATATCAACATACGAAGTATCAAAAACATTAGCACTACTGTCCAACTCCTCTATACCCAAGGAAACTAAGTCTTCAAAACTGCCCACTACATCCTCCTGGATGTCATCAATGCCAATATGATCCTGGGACTCATCTGTACACACTGCCAAATATGAAATATCATCAACACATTCCAGCAAGTATGGTCGACTAGATATATTAACAAAGCCCAACACCAGTGTATAAAAACTAATACCAACATCGGACAAGCTACTAGCACAAGAAAAGAAAACACCATGCAATCTGCTAATCAAATCCATAATAGCATCCAAACAAACACTGCTACCAAAATGTGTTAAAGATCTCTAGTCAACTGAATCCCAAATGCCAATATAACAACCTCGAGTCCATATCTGTAAACTAGAATCAGCTGGTAACTCAAGCAAAATCCTCACTTAAGTAATATGACCAATACCAACTAACTCCACATACCTATCATGATGAGATAATGAAGTCACAATATTGTCTCTGTTCACTTTTAGCTGGTTGGAGAAATCATGTGAAGTACTACCAGCCTCAACCTCATGTGATGAAGCATCTAACTGTGCCTGGTACTCTTTCTCAGCAAATTCATGAATGCTCAATGTTTGCTCATCTCTACCAAGTATCTCACCATCATGCACAACAACATCCTCATAATCATCATCTAAACCCACTACGATGTAGTCACTACCTGTTGTAACTATACCATCCTGAATACCTGTGATATCACCCTTTAACGACCTGTATACAATTGTCTCAATTTGAGTATCAAGTTGACCATTACTATCAATCTGTGTAATATCCTTTCTCACTACCTCTTGTGGCAGAGTAGAATCTGAGACCTCTACTTGGCTATAAGCTAGTTTCTCAAACTCCTCATGCAAGTTCTTGGTAATTGTGGCATCTGCCCTGTGAGAAAATCTACCAAATAGAAATCCAGCCAACTTATCCACCTTAGCTGGGTCAGACAACATGTCATTCATTATATGGTGGTTCTCAACCAACTGTTCAGACATGTCATGGCTTATTTTCATAAGTTTATCTCGAATGTCTAAATAACCATCCTTTCTACTGTTTTGACTCTGGATATCAATTGTCCAAGATTGTGTCCTCTGAGACTCTGTACTATACCTGTCCATTCTGGATAAAGTAGAGTGTAACCTCAATAGGATATAACTTCTTCAAACACCAAGAACTAACATGCAAATGATTAGAAGTAGCATGCAACAATAGATTTTGACATGCAATTGATTAGAAGCGACATGCAAGATCTAGGTAGTTATCAAAACTAACATGCAAGATCTGGGTAGTTGTCAAAACTGACATGCAAGATCTAGCTAGTTGTCAAAACTGACATGCAAGATCTAGGTAGTTGTTAAAACTAACATGCAAGATCTGGGTAGTGTCAAAACTAACATGCAAGATCTGGGTAGTGTCAAAACTGACATGCAAGATCTGGGTAGTTGTCAAAACTGACATGCAAGATCTGGGTAGTTGTCAAAACTGACATGCAAACTTCTACAAAACCTCAGGCTGGCAAGATCATAGCTCTGATACCACTGAAATGTCCCTTTTTTTATTTTACATGATATTTCAAGCCTCAAATCAGATCTTTAAAATCAAACAACCAATATTACAAAGATCCACCAATTTCTCAATAAAACCCAAATCAAGTATGACCGAAATAGTGCCAAAAGCTTCACAACTTCACAAATTATTAATAAATCTGAAAATGGACATTTTTACAAAAATTTCAGCAGCATAACAGCCTACAAAATGAAATTTCTAGATCTATATAGCCTTTACACAACAGTTCACAAATGTAGGACAAAAACTATGCTCATCGGGCTCTCGAAATTAACACAAAAATGCCCAAAAACACCACAAAAACACTAATAATCTATCTCAGAAGTTCAATCACATCCCAATACATGTATTCAGCTCTATTTTAACATCTTAAAGTCTGAAATATAGCAGCAACCCAAACTGATATGAAATACTCAATTGAAAACACCAAACTCATACAAAAAACACACCCGAAAACCCACAAATCTGCATTGTTCAGCACAAAGGCAAACTCTGTATGAGCATGCACATGGAATGGATTCAAACTCATATCTTTAGCCTTCCTAGAAATCTACAAAATCCCATTCTTGGGTCTCCCTAAAAACTTGCAAACTCCCATTCTTGGGTCTCCTTCTCCACAGGTTTGCCAGCCTTTGAAGAATAACAAAAAATGAGCAAAAATCAAGTTCTAGAATCAGCCCAAAATGCCTCCAAACCCCTTAAAAGAGGGAATAACCCTAACTCACGTCCAAGAGGGGTTAATAAAACATATTTTAATAATAATCTTCATTTATTAGTCCATTAGCTTCCAAAGATTGTCCCCTTTTTCCAAAACTTCACCTTTTTGAGCCTGCCTACCTTAGCAAAGATTATTATTTTTAATTATTTGAAAAGGGGACATGACATTATCTTAACCTAGAATAGCTGAATATAATGGGATTTCATAAAGAAAAAATACATCAATAGTAGAGGCAGCAAGAGAAATGTTGTTTGAGAATGATGTATCCAATATATTTAGAGAGAAGTAGTCAATACAATAGTGTACACTATGAAAAAAGTATAGATTAGAAAATGTATGACCAAGAAAACTTATGAACTATGGTTTGGTCATTCACCATCAATTAATTATTTCAAAATATAATGTTATATTAAGAGAGATGATGACGTAGGTAGCTTTGATCTAAGAAGTGATGAAGGTATGTTTCTTGGCTATTCATTGAAAAGAAAAGCATACAGATGTTTCAATATTAGAACTAAGACAATAGTTGAGTTCACAAATGAAAATATTGATAAATAGTTTGGAACTAAGGAAAAGATGTTAGATTACAATTCAGATGAAGAAGAAGATAATTCTAGAATTGTTAGACATAACACTGAATTTTTATTTGAGACTAACAATAATTTGCAGAATGATATGTTAACTCATGAGCACAGAGGAGAGCAAAGGTTTGAACCTAGAGATGAGATAATATTTTAAGATGTCAACTCCTAACCCTAATATTAATCTGAAAAAAGAAACACCCTCAAAAGCAGATAATTCTAAGCAAAGACAAAGGTGTAATGACAAGAAACAAAGTTAATGAGGAGATATTCTTGATCTCTTAAGTTGAACCTAAAAGTGTAGATGAAGCATGTAAAGATGATCATTCGATTCAAGAAATGAAGGAAGAAATTGATTAGATTTTTTAAAGTGAAACATGGGAGTTAGCTCCTATATCTAAAGACCAGAATATGATAAGAACTAAATGGGTATTCAAAAACAAGATGAATGAGAAAGGAAAAGTTGTGAGAAACAAGGCCAGACTTGTATGCAAAGGTTACTCACAACAAGAAGGCATAGATTATGAGGAGACTTATGCCTCTATAGCCATAACAAAAGTAGTAAGAATGTTCATGGCTTATGCAATGAATAAGAAGTTCAAAGTATATCAAATGGATGTTAAATTAGCCTTCCTGAATGGAGAACTTGAAGGAGAGGTTTACATTGAGAAGCCTAAATGTTTTCCTCAAATAGAAGAAAAAGATATGATATGCAAACTAAAGAAAGCTCTATATGGTCTAAAGCAATCACCTAAAACTTGGTATGCAAGGTTGGACAACTATTTGGAAAAACTTGGATTTGCTAAAGGTATGATAGATAGTAACTTATATATGAAGGAAATTGAGAATAGATTGTTGAATAGTAATATTTGTTGATGACATCATATTTGGATGAAATGATGAATCAAGTGATAATTTTGCTAAAGAAATGAAGAATAAGTTTGAAATGAGCATGATAGGAGAAATGAAGTTTTTCCTAGGATTGCAGATTGTGTAGAACAGTGATGGTATTTTCATATCACAAGCTAAGTACTTGAATAATTTATTGAAAAGGTTTGGATTCAAAAGTTCTAAGCCTATTGGTACACCTATGATAATTGGTCATAATTTATCTAGTAGGGATCAGACACCTATAGTTGAGCAAAAGAAGTATAGATCCATAATTGGAGTTTTGCAATATCTGACTCACGCCAAGCCAGATATAGAAAATGTAGTTGGGATTGTAGCTAGATTTCAAGATGATCCTAAGGTGTATCATTATACAACAATAAAGAGGATATTTAGATATTTGAAAGAAACATCTAACTATTAAATTTGGTATGATAGATCGAGTGATTTCACTCTATGTGCATAGACTGATGTAGATTGGATAGGCAATATTGATGACAGAAAGAGCACCAATGGTGGAATATTATTTCTTGGAAGCAGATTTTTTTCTTGGCTAAACAAGAAACAAGATTTTATTTCTTAGACTACAAGCAAGGTAGAGTATGTTACAACAATAAATAATTGCAATCAAGTGATGTGAATGAAACAGATGTTAAAGTATATTAAAATTATGTTTACAGAACCTATTATCATTTACTGTGATAACACAAGTACAATGTGTATGTCTAATAATCCCATATTGCATTTTAAGACTACGCATATATCTATTAAGTATATTTGTGTTGAGAGAGAAAGCAATAGAAAAGAGATCAGATTAGAGTATGTGAGTACTAAAGATCATATTGTAGATATCTTTATGAAGCCTTTACCTAAAGATACATTTGAGTACTTGAGAGGTATGCTTGGGGTCATGCCCCTATCTACTTTTGAGTAGATGATGTAGTAAGTGCATTACTCTAGTGGTATAGAGCACTATTGTTAAACTAGACTGAATGTTGATGCTTCCTATATGGGGGAGTATCTATGATGAGCTAAGTCATTGAGGACTCTTGGTATTTGGTCTTGAATAGCGTCTTTGGATACTTGAGCTAGTTGAAGATTTGGAGTAGTAAATTGACATAATGAGGACTTTGTCATTAATGTCAATGGGGAAGAATATGCATGGAAAACATCTCCTAAGTATGTATGGGGAGAGTGCATAGAAATATTTATTTTGTTAGGGAGATTTAGAAAGATTCATGTAAATTATAACGATGAATATCTTTATGGGGGAGATATGCCACATAAGAAATTTTGATGTATGGCGAGTTGTTTACTATGAACAACTGCTACTGATCCAAAAGAAGAAGAATAACAAATTAGTGTTCTAGAGGATTTCAAATTTGATTGATGAAGAGATTTTGAGAAGATAAGAATAGGAGAAAAGAGTACTTTTTTGGTATTTATAGAACTTTGATATTTTTCACCTATGTCATCATCAATGCCAAAGGAGAATATTGTTAGCATGAATGTTGATGATACTATGTTGGGGGAGTATCCTAAGCACTGGAGATTATTAACATATCACATCCATGATTGTATTTGTCATTGATGTCAACATTGAAGTAAGTCTATGAAGATTGGAGAGTAGTAGAGAGAGATCTTAGTTGTATAGATAAGGTTTTTCTTATATGGTGATGCACAATCATGGACACATTCAACACTATGTTCTAATGACAAGGTTCAATGCACAACATGTAAGTCAAAGACATATACAAGTTGTACTTGATTTACTGAAAGTAGTATAGAGAAAAAGTTCTTGGAAAGAAGTTTATGATGTCTATATTATATCTTTCATCTAAGATGTAATATGAAGATGCACAGTTAATCAGTAATAGAGGATAGTCTAATGATGAAAGTACTAGTATCGCACATGTGAAGTTTTGTATACACTATGAGATGACAATGCTATCGTAATTATAAATTAATTAGGAAAGCCTCAAGGAAAACTCAAGGAATTATTTTGAAGATATGGTATGAAGGAAAGATTTTTTCCTTATTTGTAAAATGAGTAAGCATGATGTGATCATTGTATGAAGTGTGAAGTAGGAAAAGGAGAAAAGTGTTTACGAAATGCAAGTAAGTGATCCAAGGGATTTTTGGATGTGAGTTTTGTGATCTAGTTTCAATATCAGAAGGAACAGAGGTCTGGTTGATAGGATAGAGGAAAGAAGTACTATTTATTTCTATTATTCTACAAGGAATAATATAGAGATCATTTGGATACTGGGTTCATTGGTCTTTCCCTTGAAGTTATTTGGGCAATGGGTCTAGTTATATTCCACAACTCCTAACAAGGTTGGAATTTCCTAACAGGGTTTTAAATTCTCCTAACAAGGACTCATATGCATTGAATGTTGTTATAGACTCGTAACAAGGTTCATCCTCTAATAAGGAATATTTATAGTAGTACATCATCTTGTGGGTACCATCCCCACTAGGGTTTTTCCTCTGATCAAGGGTTTTTTTAGTTAACATATATGGTTTTATTTTGCATGAGTATCTTGATATGGTTTATATTTATATTGCTCATATGGTTAAGTTTGTTTTAGGTTGATATTTGTGATAATAGTTGGATAAATGATTCACCCTCACCCCCACCCTCTCAGTTATTTTGGTGAACTATATATTCTAACAACTTCTCCACTACTGATGGAGGGATCTTGAATCTTTTCTTCATCTCAGATTGGAGATTCTTTATCATCTTAGTTATATCAATTGTCACTTTTTCCTCTAACTGCTTCCTATAGCAATGTGTCACCAAACTCATAGTACACTAACTATTGTCCCATTCCCTATTAGGTATGTCAAGGAATTTTCTAATTGCATAGAAGAATAAATGTGTAAATAGGGCTTCAAACCTAAACACCATATTCTTTTTTTTCTTCAATTTTTTAATGTTGTCCAATAGTATCTACTTAACTATCTCACACATATTTACTTTTTCTCTCTTAGTTGTCATTGGGTAAGCTACATGGATAATATAGTACGCACATAATTCAATCTTGGACTATGGTACATCTTGTATCCAATTATCTTTCTAATTACCCTTACATCAGCCTTAACTATAAGATCAATTATCACATTTCTTCCATCAGATTTGGTTCTCAGATTTGTCTACACCAGTTACTTTACATTATTTTCATTTACTGGGTTACATCCTTCATTACATAGACCAATGACCTTATAAATCAAGTTATTGTCAATCATCATAGGAATGTCTCATACCTAGAACATGACTTTATATACTATTCTTAGAACAATTCTACTCCATTCATGATTTTCAAAGTTCATGTGGAACATATAACTCATGATATTCAAATCTTCCAAATGTGCAAAATCTTGCTTTAGGGATAGGCCTCCATTGCAAACAATTTCTAAATCCTTGTTAATTTCGTTGTCTCTAATGCTTTCAAACTTACATTATATGTATGACCTAACATCTTCCAAATGTAATATGTTTTTTGGACCTTGTGAAAATTCCCCTAAAGGATCATCTAAATGAGATAAAAATGGGTGCTTCTTGAATTTTTACCTTGGCCTCTCTATAATGCCCCGCCAAAGGATCCAAAAGAATCAACCTAAAGTTTTACTAAGTTTGCTAAACAATTTTTTTTTATCATGAAAGATAAACCATTCATATCAATCACATAGTAGCGGAAGCAATAACATACATACATAAGCATACATAATAGGTTACATTCCTTAAGGATCCCAAGACGTTGAGTCACATTTAATCTAACTAGTACTAAGTCTAACAACTACCACATCCACATAAAAGGATATTTAAAAACTCCAATGTCCATATTATACATTTGTTCAAAATTCCTTCTGGAAAATTAAATTTGGAATGCTCAATCATCCACTGTACATGCCACAGGGTATGAAAGGCTTAAAAGAATATACATGTGTGAAAATGAAGTACATCATCCTATTCTAATCCATGATGCAAGTGCAATAAAGTAAATGAAACCAAATTCCATACATGATACATCATCATAGAAGATATAAACATCCATCGTAAAAGATAGCCATAAATCATAAACACAACACATAATTATCTAAATGCATGGTTCCTCCCAACTATAAATAGCATCATTAGACCATCATGGGTCTAGCCATCCCTCCATCTGTAACATCCCAAGTTATCGAAGAGATCATCAATATTATGATAGTAGGGACATCACTCCTAAAACATACTACATCATATGCAAAAAGCAATCTAACATGCTACAACATATGCATAAGAAATCTAATCATGTAAATTAAAGCATAAGATAAGAAAATAACATCATCTATCACATGTTAATCATCAATATAAGGATACATGTCCATCATCATAATCCAAGAATAGAATGAAGATAAATACCAATAATGAATGCTCCAACCATGGTGTCTATGGATGGACTTCAAATGGTAAGAGTGGAAAAGCACTACCACCCGATCGTGTAGGACCTAAATGGCCCACTCCCACTGTGCTGGGGAGATAGTCTCAAGTCCCAAACTGGATATCAAATCACATAACACAAGTACCCTCTAAGTCTAGGAAATCCTAAAAGTATGCTAACTCAAAGGTTTCATCATACAGAATAACATATACTTCCCAGAGGCACAACAAAGACATGTAGGAAACCTACTATGTAAGCAAGAAAGTGTCATCACACGGATCACAGTAGAGTTACCCTAGTAGTCTCTCAATAGACCCCGGCCCCCTAGTGATCCCTATGCGGCCACTAGTATCCTCTCATACTGACGAGGCATACTATGGAATGCAAGGTCGCAACCAAGCATTCTCTCTACTCTCATCCTAGTTTGTACTAGACCTTGAGGCATGGGCGAGAACATACAACTATCTTACTAAGTTCATTTTAATCCCCATTTAGTGTAAATGTTTTCACTTATTAAATCAACTTACAATGAGTTACCTTGGCAACCACTTAGGGCCCCGGCCCCCATTGCAAGCCACTTCTCGACACTACAAGTAGATAACCTACCCTAGGCTCATGGAATCATAAATCACAAAATCACCTCAGTCCTATACAAGTGACTGGAAAAATACCAAAAGATAATCCACAATACAAACATCAAATCTCCATGAGCAACTAAAAAGCATCCATTGATAATCATGACCATAACAATTCTCTATTAGCAACTAAAGGTATCAATGATAATCACAATATCCATCAGTCCTCATCGAGCAACTGTATAGTATCTCAAAATAAATCTCAATATTCGTATCAATGATAAATCACCATATCCATTGGTTCTCAACAAGTAACCAAAAAGGCATCACAAAGAAAATAATACTGATCGAAGACTCCAAAATGGTCAAGTCAAAACATGACATAATCAAGATTAGATAAACACTTCAGTCCCATCAAAGCGACTAGAAATTAATCCAAATACAACTGATCGATAACTCATAAATGGTTACATAAACATAGCTTACACAAGAAGACTAGAAACAATATTAATCAGTAAACCACACACACCACAGGGCATGCCATCTCATAACCATGGTTGGGTTTTAAAAGATCGATATCAAAAGACATCATCATGACATCACAAATCATAACCCCTGAGCCTCTGGTAGACGTCCTATAACTGGTCAACAATCTAGTCAACCCCAAAATGCGGATAGCATAGAGATACAAGATACAAACACATATTTTGATTTTCTTTTGCAATCACATGGTTAAGCCAAATATGAGGTTTCAGTTTTCATTTCAAGTATACTTCAAGTGTATAAGATTCTTCAATTAATCTACAACTCAACCCACTTATTTTTTTTAATAAAACATAGAATTATCCCTCTATTATTTTAAAAAAATTCTCTAAAATAATCATAAGGTAATTATTTACTTATTTAAATCATTGAACTAGTTCCCATTGACTTTTAGATAAAATCATTCACATTATTCAAACCATTAGAATAATACTTATCAACTTTCAAATAATTAGTTTACAATTTCTTTTAAACACTTCAAGGGCAATCATTTATTCAAAATAATCCTCATTAATTTTAAGTAAAACCAATCTCATTAATAATTCAATTATTTAATTCCACTTATTAATATCTCTTTTCTTTTAATTTTCCCTCATTTAAAAATCCATTTAGTTAAATTGATTAATAATTAATTACACTTCTTCTACTATTAACTAATCTTAATTTAATTTAATTTAATTATATTAGTTAATAAATCATATAAAACCAATGCATAATAATAAGATTCTATTTTAATTTGAACCCAAACCCGAATCAATTTCTAAATTCCTTATTCTACTAAGGGAAGATTGCAATAATATTTTTAATTCCCATAACTGGATGAAACAATATGCATGCCAAAATTCCAAATTACAACATTAAAGATTCATTCATAGAGAATTATTCAGACACACATAATAGACATGATGAAGATAGGAAAAGAAAGAGCATAATAAAATATGTGAAATAATCATGAGTGCCTACCTGGACACTGATGCTAATTTGCTACACCTCATAAAATTGTAGAGAAGCTCCTCCTCTTAAAACCTTCTCCTTTTCGAAAATTCTTTCCTTCTCTAACATTTGCAATTCCTCCAAGAACCAAACCAATTGAAACCCCCAAGTGACTAGAAGTGCTTGTAGAAGCATATGAGCTTCTTGAATGCATGTAAGCTTGTCCAAACACACTAGGAGAGCCTCTATATAAAGGCCTCTAAGATGCATCTAGAATGTGTCTAGAAAGAACTAGGAGATAAGCATGACAACTAAGCATGTAACTTCCATGACAAGGAGATAGACATGATGAGGTCTCTGGAATGTTGTAGACAACATGTGCTCAAATAATATGCTAACTCCTAAGTGTAGACAACATGTGCATAATTAGAGTGCAAACTCCTATGTTGTCAACATGACAACTTACAAGAGTTCGCATACTCCTATGTGAATAAATAATACATATTAATTTATTTAATAGTCACTTGACTATTTTAAAATTAATTTATTAATTTTAAATCTCATGCACTCACTTTATTAAATCCACTTGTTTTATCTTAATATATTTTAATCACATGCACGCATCACATGATCTAGAATCTTTTAATAATTTTAATATCTTTTCCACTTTTAAATTTATTTTTTGAAACTTAATTGATAAAATATTTATTAACTTAAATAATAATATTATTTAGCATTTATTTTAAAATGTACTCTAAATATATTAGTATTAAATTAAATAAATATTATCACGTTCTAAATATAAACTTATAATTTTTGTCTTCAAATTTAATTATTTTTACTTAATTAATTTCCCAATTAATTAAATAAAAATAAATATTAAAATATAATTTTCATTTTCATTTAATTAAATTATTAATTAAATCTTTTAATTAGACTTAATTAATAGAAAATAACACCAAAAACTCATAAAAATAAAATACAAAAACCCATCATAGCAAAACACATACAAAATCAGGCCAAGGGTTAATATCATGAATTACGTCATCTGACACATTCGAAGGGTACTCAACTTAGATACCGTTAACTTCATAATGGTTTTTGACGCTTGAGTTCCAATACACTTACCTACTTTCTCTATTGGAGCCGAGTACACCATGAATGTCGAGCCGCAACATGAGCTGAGTAAGGAAAGACTTCAGGTGCTGAGTGATCTTCATGTGCCAAGTAGTTTTCAGATGCTGAGTGAAGATCAGGTGTCGAGTAATGTTCAAATGCAGAATGACTTTAAGTGTCAAGCAAAATAAAGTGTCAAGTAACACAAGGTTCCAAATAAGCTAGTTTTGTTTAGGTGCCAAGTTATCCAAGAAACAGCATGTGTTGAGCATCAAGTAATGCTTTAGGAGCCGAGTAACTCAGAATATCAACATAAGAGTTTGTAATTGCACAAACTATGATGAAAATAGTTTTTGTAGTTGACATAAGGTAAATCTCGAAGGATTAAATGATAAGATCAAATCTTTTATCTTTCCTATGCAATCTATAGGCAGCCAATAAGAAAAATGATGAAGGCATGCAACCAATGGAAGAAGCGTAAACAATGAGCAAAGTATAGAGATTGAATATGGATCGAAGATCCATACCTAACCCTAAATTCTCAAATGTCTTTATAAGGAAGACGGAAATTTTATTGTAAAATATATGAGCGGATATATAAGGGTGTATAAGGAAATCTACTTTTAGAACAAGGGTTATCAAATCACAAAGGATCAAGATCAGAGAAAGCAGAACAAGTGCCTACATTCAGCAATCAAGGATTTTAATCTATCAGGTTCATTATACCTAATACCTTCTAGCAATTGTATTAGAATGAAAATCCTATGGTGATAGGTTAGCTTAACAACTATTTCGTAGATCCTTTAAATAGGTGATTAAATCTTTTAATAGGGTGACACTTCATATAAAGTGTTTGTAAATCCTCTAACCAGGTCACTATTGAAACAGTGTAAAGCCTTTAACAGGGCAGACCATCATAAGTGGTTGAACAATACTGCTACAATAATTTTTGTGGTTATCATCCCCACCCTAGTTTTACCTTCTTATTCCTGGAGGGTTTCTGGGTTACCAAATTTTAGTGTTATGTGTTGTTGATGCATGTCTTAGTTTCATGTTTACTTGATGTATTTACATGCATGCAATTTACTTCCACCTAAAAGTTTTATTGGTTAAAAGTGTAATACTTCTGATTCACCACCCCCCCCCCCCCCGCCCCCTCTCATAAGTATTCTTCTTATTTGAATATTCCAACAATTGGTATCAAAGCATCCAGGTTCTCACAAGGAAAAGTTTGATAGCTTGGAGAAAAAGATCTAAGGATGGAAGTTTTCAAACTTCGAAAGATCATTGAAAACTAGGTGATTGATGTGCATCTCGCTCTACAAAAGGTAGAAGAAGCAAGAGTGGAATTAAGAAAATCTTTAAAGAGAACAAAGGAGATAGCCATAGCTGAAAATGATATACACTACAAGGAGATTGATACCACACAAGTGTTTGCCAATGGAGATACTAAAGAATTTGATGCAGCAATAGCAGAACTGATGGAGAAAAAAAAAGTTCAAGCAGAGGAGATAAGATCTCTCAAGATGGAACATGAATCACAGGCCATAATGATATGTTAAATTACTGAACAAAAGAAAAGAGCAGTCGAGGATAGAGTCATGATGGAAAATGACAAAAGAAATCTTGCAAACAGACTTGAAGAAAAATGTACTGAATTGACAAGGATCTCAAAAATGTAGATGGATACACTTGCCCAAATGATGAACCTTCATCATGAACTCAATGTGAAAGATATTGAGATCTCTACTTTGAAGATGCAGAATGAACAAATACAGAATGAATTAAATAGAGAAAAAGAGGTAGTAGAGAATCTCAACAAGTCAAGTGAAGCCATCAGTATTTTGAAAAATTGTCAAAATTCCCAAGATCTGCCCATGATACATCAGGACTTAGATACAATAGCACTGAAGTTGGAGAATCATCAAAGAGTGCTGAACAAAGAAGTGACAAAGGTAAGGATTCAAAACCCACTTGTCATTACTATAATAAGAAGGGGCATACAGCTAATGTTTGCAGGAGTAGAAGATTCAATCAATCAAACACACCCAAGAGTAAGGACTTTTGTCCAAGTGCAACATGCAAGGACATATGATACAAGATTGTAGATCCAATGTCATAAGGACTTAGAGATTTGATGTACATTGTTATAATTGCAAAAAGTATGGACATAGGGCATCCGAATGTATATCAAAACCTATGCGAACATCAAATCAATCGGCAAAATCAAAAGGGAATGGAAGTCATTATCATTGGGATTACAACACTAGGTATAGCTGTCATTATTGTCAAGAATATGGAAATATGCCCTAGAACTACATAAGAACACGTTTCAAAGGGAACTACAAGAGATAGTTGAACCAAACCACATGTTTCAGTTGTCTGAAAACTAGTCATACTAGCAGAAATTGTCCTACAAGGTCAAAGGCTCCCAAGACTGAAGAAAATAAGGGCAAAGAAAAGATTGATGTCAAAAATATAAGAGGGAAAATGAATAAAACTTGGAAAAAGAAAGATGAGTGCAACACATCAAGTGGAGGGATCACTTCACCCAATGGGTCAAATGATCACACTTCATCAAACTAAGCATGAGAAGTATACAGGACTGATATATAAAGCTATATCACACATCAATCCCAAGACAGAGAAGCTATGCAAAGTATAAATCTGCATGAGACAAGATGTCAACATAAAATCTAAATGATGTTGTCAAGCTATTTTTGGATGCCGAGTCAAACTCTAACACATGCCAAGCTCCTAACAACGATCGAGTTGATAACTGATGCTGAGTTAGCTCAAAAAAAATTTCAGAAGCCAAGTTGGCAGCTGAGCATTTAATGCAATGAAAATAGGGTATATTATCGCGATTTTAATCAATTTTACTCATCGCGATCAAGAAGCAAAGATAAGAAAAAAGAGCAGAGCAACTTCACAGCAAAGAATCCATCATTTCAAGTAGATTGCAACCTCTCCCAATGTGTTCTCATCGATCTTGAGGTAATTTTTCATTTGTACCGAGCTACAAAATTTTATATTTCGTAAAAAGGAAACCCTAGTTTGCATAAATGGCATCAAGTTCTAAGAAAACTGAGGACAAAGAGTCATTTGAAGTTCAGTTAGTGTCCAATGAGGTCAAGCAACCTAATTTTTGTCCCATACCTGAAGTAGCATACAAAAATGACCCAGTCAGAGCTCTCTCCCAAATACCACCAAAAGTCGTAATGGTTCAAGACGTTAGGAAATGCTACAATTATAAGATAGGTGCCCTAGGAGATATGGAAATAAGGCAAGCCTGTGAGAAATTGTACGTAGATGGAGTCTTAAGAGATGAATTCAAAATTGTTGAAAGAAAGGGTTTGACCCGAGTTTTGAGCTTTCCCACCATATTCAAGACAGAATGGGTTAGACTTGTGCTAAGCAGAATTCATGGTGGTAGTCTGTGGTTAGAAGATATTCCCATCAAGTTAACCAAAGAAATCATACATAGAGTAATAGGGTACCCAACCCTAGATCAGTTCAAAACCTTAAGCAGTGAATCGAAGGAGGTTATTGAAAAGAATACTAGTGCTTAGTGGAATAAGAGAGGAATGAAAATTCACACCATATAGGATCCTCTTGTTGAATTTGTTGTTAGAGTCATCGCCCATAAGTTCTACCAATCCAGTAGAATCAACAGTGTACCATGTATTGTAGTAGATGTAGGCTACAAATTGGTGAAAAAGGACCATACTTATGATCTTGCAGAACTACAACTACAATAGATTAATGAAAACCTAGTTGCCATAAGAAGGACAAAGGGCACTCAATGCAAATTTGGAGCAATTCTAGTTTGTATATTCTTCTATGTTCAAAATGAGTTTCCCTCTTTTGGCAAAGTGACATGGAGGAATGATAGAAAAATCATTGCCCAAATCAATGAATATATAGAACAAATGGGAGAAAATTTTGATACCTTGATGACAAGCTATGTCGAAGATTTCAAGAAATCCATGAAACAAAAGGTGAGAATACCAGTTACTTTAGTAGAAGAACATGTTAATGATATATGTTTCTTGGTTGATATTGACTTCACATACATCCAAGTAGCAATTCCAAGATTGATATGGCTAAGGCCATTTGGATATGAAATCAATGTTGATGAGGCATCTGCAGCAATAATTGCATTATTTGCAAAAGAAACAGATAAAATTGCTCCACATTTTGGCACTTATGATGTAGTAAGGTCAAAATAAACATGGAATTAAAGACTGCTTCCACATTAAAGAAGAAAGACAAATTGTTAAAGAAGATTAAGAAGAAATTTGGTGAAGAAATTGAGGCTGAAGCAGAAGAAGAAGAAGATGACAATGATGATGAAGATGAGCAAGAACAAGGTCCAATGGAATTAACTCAAGGACTAGGTGAAGACAAGGAGGAAGGTGCAGAAGACAAAGAAGCCAAGGAAGCACCAACTGAAGCTGAGTCAAAGAAAAGAAAGACAATAGAACAACCTCTAGCTCAACATAAACCAAAGAAATATGTCATGCCATCACCTCAAAAGCCTACAACACGAGCTGCAACAAGGGCCTCCACCCAAAAGGCTAAAGAGGAAGTTACAAAGAAGAAACAAAGCAAGGAAATATAGGAAGAGCCAAGGAAAAGAAGAAGATATGTGGCTCAACCTGATATCGATGAAGAAGATCAATCTGAAAAGGTAAGCCATTCTTCAGTTGATATTTTATGTAAAAAGAATGGAAATGGTGATTTAAGCAACTTAAATAAAGTTGATTTCAATAAGTTTACCAAAAAAGAACAGAATAGGATAGAAGAAACAGTCTATGGAATGATGGCATAGTTCAAGTACACTCCACTTGAACTAGATGGACAATTGCCAAAAGAACTGTCTAAAATTGTAGAAGACAGATGGCATTTTTGTTTGAAAATGAAAAAGGAGATGAGGGAATCAACCCTAGCAAGCGTATTGTCAAATTTGACTAAGGAACAAGTAAAGAAAGCAGTCAACAGGCACAATAATAGGTTTACACCTAAATACAGGGCATTCTTCATACTCCAAAACAAGATGGAAGAAATTGTTCAAAGAACAAAGATTTTCTTGAAGAAGAATACAAAGAAGAAGCTGCTACTCCACTAGAAGAAAGGAGAAAAAGGAGAGAAGAGAAGACAACAGTAGAGAAGGGAGAAGAAGAAAAATAAAGTAGAAGAAGAAAAGAAGAGAGAAGAAGAAAAGAAAGTAGAAGAAGAGAAGAAGATAGAAGAAGAGAAGAAGGAAGAAGAAAAGAAAGATGGAAAGGAGGAAGAGACACAAAAACAAGATATAACGGCAACAACTGAGCAAGAGCAGAAACCAGATCAAAGTGTGTAAGACACACAATTGCCACCCCCTAGCCCTCCTCAAATATCCATCACACCTATAGAAACTATAACTAATATTGATGTTCCTGATACTTCTAGTTAGAATATCAATCCATTAATTGCAGAAGATCTCAAAAGAATCCTTGACCAATCTACACAACAAACATTATTATGTGCAGATCCAGTATTGGTCAGTATGGATGAATTGCAAAAACTAGTAGAAAGCATGGTTAGAGATAAGGTGAATCCACAAGAACCACCTTCTATCATCTCTACAGCTACTAGTAGTCAACTTCAAATGCCAATAGTTATCTCAACAAGCATAGTTGATACTACAATAAAGAAGCCGAGTGCAGCTGTAGAAGAAGGAACAGAACAAACAGGACAAACAAAACAAACAAGACAGACTATTACATCTGACCCTACAACACAAATACCAGGTGCACTTCCTAAGATTACTATAATTGATCAAGACAGAAGATAGCAGGAGGAGGAAATAGTGGAAACCATTAAAGAGCAGGAGGCAATACAAACATTGATAAATTTTCCTACCTCAAGAACTCCTTCACACCAGCCATTGCAAATATCTGTACCAACATCTAGCACTACAAAAGTTGCAAGGGTACTTCACTATGGAGACCCTGAATTAGATGAGGAGATAGTCATACTAGGCTATGACTCAAAAACTATAACCATTGATCAAATAAATGAGGTGCAGGAAGCACTGAATAGGAGAAAAAGATAAGAGATACTCAAGAAGGAGTATAAACAAAAGCAAACACTACATAAGATTAAGGACATCTTTATGGATGCCTTCAGTTTGCAATCACCAGATGATTCAAAGCATATCACAGAGCAATTGACAGATATTGTTGACCAGGTGGCAAATGAAGACCAAGAGACAAATGCAAAACTTATGGAATGGTCTGAAAGAAAATTCTAGGGAAAAGTAAATGAGTGAATATCAAGTCAAATTGCACTTTCCCAGGTTGAATTGGCAAAGCTAATTGACAAAGTGAAAAAGGTACTTGAGAATATATTCTAATTGTACAAAAAGTTGTGTGACTTTTCATACTTCACACAGGAGACTAGCCAAAAGACAATGAGCTTGGAAAGAAATTTAAATATTTCTAGCATGCAGCTACCTAAAGATCCAGCTCAAAGTGAGAAGCATTTTACCCAGACGCTTCACACTGAAAAGGAAATAGTTGTATTAATAGTAGAAGAGGCCAATATCAAGGCAAAATTGACACAGCTCTAGTCCTCCATTACCCCACATTTAGAAATTGCTTTGAACAATTGGGATGCAGCTCGCAGGATGATTATGGAGGTAAACAGCACATTTTTGGCTAAATATGGTCTTAACCCTTAAACATTCTTTGACATAAGTGTCAAAAAAGGGGGAGAAGAAAAAGAGATATAATAGGGAGAGATACAGATATTATGAAGATGAATTAATGGGGGAGAAAAGATAAAAGTAGGAGCATGGAAAAGATAAAATTAGGAGCATGATATACAGATAATGGCACAATCAAATCAGGGGGAGTTACAAATTTTTTGTGGTATATATTGTAAGTTAAATTTTGATCAAGTTTTCTTTAAACTCTATATATACCAAAAATATTAATAAGTGTACTCATAAGGTCAGTTAAGTGTTAAGTGTTTTTGTCACTCATACACTTACCTACTTTCTCTATTGGAGTCGAGTACACTATGAATGCCAAACCAAAACATGAGCCGAGTAAGGAAAGACTTCAGGTGCCGAGTGATCTTCATGTGCTGAGTAGTTTTCAGATGACGAGTGAAGATCAGGTGCTGAGTAAAGTTCAAGTGTCGAATGACTTTAAGTGTCGAGCAGAATAAAGTGCCAAGTAAGCTAGTTTTGTTTAGGTGTCGAGTTATCTAGGAAATAGCATGTGCCAAGCATCAAGTAATTCTTCAGGAGCCAAGTAATTTAGAATATCAGCATAAGAGTTTGTAATTGCACAAACTATGATGCAAACAATTTTTGTAGCCAACATAAGGTAAATCTCGAAGGATTAAATGATAAGATCAAATCTTTTATCTTTCCTATTCAATCTACATGAAGCCAATAAGAAAAATGATGAAGGCATGCAACCAATGGAAGAAGTGCAAACAATGAGCGGAAAATAGAGATTGAATATGGATCAAAGATCCATACCTAACCCTAAATTCTCAAATGTCTCTATAAGGAAGACAAAAAATTTATTGTAAAATATACAAGTGGATATACAAGGGTGTATAAGGAAATCTACTTTTAGAACAAGGGTTATCAGATCACAAAGGATCAAGATCAGAGAAAGCAGAACAAGTGCCTGCATTCAGCAATCAAGGATTGTAGTCTATCAAGTTCATTATACCTAATACCTTCTAGCAATTGTATTAGAATGAAAATCCTATGGTGATAGGTTAGCTTAACAACTATTTTGTAGATCCTTTAAATAGGTGATTAAATCCTTTAACAGGGTGACACTTCATGTAAAGTGTTTGTAAATTCTCTAACCAGGTCACTATTGACACAGTGTAAAGCCTTTAATAGGGTAGGCCTTTAACAGGGAAGACCATCATAAGTGGTTGAACAATATTGCTGGAGTAATTTTTGTGGGTATCATCCCCACCCCAGTTTTACCTTCTTATTCCTGGAGGGTTTTTGGGTTACCAAATTTCAGTGTTATGTGTTGTTGATGCATGTCTTAGTTTCATGTTTACTTGATGTATTTACATGCATGCAATTTACTTCCATCTAAAAATTTTATTGGTTAAAAGTTTAATACTTTTGATTCACCAACTCCCCCCCCCCCCATAAGTATTCTTTCTATTTGAATATTCCAACAGATACTTGTCCTCATTTTCAATCAAGACAAATGGCTTAAAGGTCTAGGATTTGGACTTGAGAATTTTATCTCCCCTCTCTTACCATTGAGATAATGCGATACGGTATGCTCATCCTGGCAATTCAGAGAAGTCGATACTCAATACCTACAACCTGCATAAAATCCATGCATGTACAAGCACAATATATACTAAGCTAAATAGGCAATGGAAAGGAGTGGTGCATCGTGTAGATCCCGACTAGCAGGTGACTACGACTCCCTTCCTTAACCACATCAGAAATGCCATACAAAAAGAAAATAAACAAGCACACCATACACATTCAAGTATGGGGTAAGTATCCATGAGAAAACACATATGATAATAAATCATCTTACTAATCATCATTAATAACTGCAAACACTGTAATAATCATCATACATACATGAAATATAAAGTATCAAGTAATCTCATCATATATCAACTAAATCTGAAACAATATCTGATAATCTCAAAATAATGTCACTAATAATCATCAACATAAAACTAGCCCTAAAAGAGTTTGACAATGATAAAAAAAATGGAACCTAGGGGAAGGCACTACACTCTCATTCACATCACACACAGTGGGATTTTCCATCTTAAACTTATTCAAAAGAATTCAAAAAACTTCGTAAAATACCTAGAAATTGCATAACTAGGGCTTTCTCACTTCGCACTAAAAATAATCCAAATCTACCTTTCCTTTGTTGCCAATTCAATCACAATTTCTTCTTAATTCTTCAAACAATTGGATGGTACTCAAAATCTAGTTTGCATCCTTTAAATATTTATAGTTTCAACTTCGCATTGATTGCACAACTGCCAATCTATAAAAGGTGTTGTCTATTAACGAGGTAAACTTTTTTTCATTTTTTGGCCTCATACAATCTCCAAATGCCTTGCGCTCTTAACCAAATCTTCCCTATGATCTCCTTATATATTTTCCAACTTCACAACCTATAACTTGATCTCTTACCTATGTTCTATATTTTTGATATTCTTTCTTTGATAGATAAGTGCTTAATTCAAATAAGATGAATCACACACAATGGTTGACTTCAATCTTTCATTAGGTGCATGAAAATACTATTCTTCTAAAACCACATGTGAACATGATTAATCATTTTCCTTCACAAATGCTTAAATTCATCAACATGCTCTTTAAGTACCTCTCTATGACTATTATTGCTACTATCATTCCTTTTTTCATTTTTTTTGTCATTCCTTTTGTATTTTATATTCCTATTGATGTTCCTTCTATCCATTCAAAACAACCTCTTTATGTGACCAAAGTTAGTACATAACTGACATATTGGTGTACTCTTTCTCTGATTAGGTAATGTATCCAAATTTATTACACTTAATACACATAATGTTTCTTCTTGTTCCATTGGCTCCTTCTCCATCATTGGATCTACTTGAGGATATCCTTCTTTCATTGTCTGCATTGTTAGTATCCCTAAACATTCTACTATTTCCATTATTACTGATATCAAACTTAGGTTTTTCACAATCTACTACTTTTTGTCTAAAACCATGAAAATTATAAAAATAGAAATTAGTAATAGGTTTGAAAAACTTACTTATACAATCTCCCTTCATATGACCAACTACATTGCATATAAAACATCTACCTCTAAATTCATGTCTTACCTTGTTAGTGGTTCAACTTGTTCTATTTGTTTGGGTTTGATGGGGACACAACCCAAGCACAGAATGGACACAAAAAGAAAGGGAAAATTTTATTAACTGTAAAAATATGCAAGTACACTTAGTGTAGAGAAACAGACTCCAAAACATGCCCTATGGGCTTACAATAGCATAAATCTAGACATAAATTCTTCTCCCAGTACCTTCTCTCAAACTCCACTCCTAATTGCCTTTTACATTGCCAGAAATGTTCTTAAATAGACCCTAGAGGGTTAAGGATTAGGAATACATTCTAGAAAGTGCTAGTAGGCATCCACCGACCAAATAGAAGGCTCTAGAAGTCACATTAGAAGCCAGCACAAAATTAGAAGAATCCAGAAACGGTAACTGAACTTCTGGGAGGCATAACTTTTGGACCGTAGCTCTGATTGATGAACTGTTTACATTTCTAGAAAGCTCTCGAAGTGCCCTATAGCCCTATGGATATTCCTATTGATTATTTTTTTGGAATGCTCTAAATTACAATTACATTCATTCAGCCAATTTACACCTTCTAGTTCACCAAATTTATGGCTCAATTACATACCCCTATTTTTTTAGAGTTTACACATATCCCAAGGTGTTCAAATACTCTAACCTAGAACACTGATACTGGAACTGTGAGAGTTGGAACCTTTATTTGATCCAAATGGGTATCTAGAAATGAAAACACATGAAATAGAAACTAAGTCTAAGTACATTTTTTTGGGTGACACAAGATTGCCCTTATACCTCTGGATGCTCCTGCATCAGACACCCAGGGTAGATTGAAAAGTGACCCTTTCACTTTATGAATGGTAGAGGAAATCCCAAATGGGAAACCTCAACTGCTAAAATCCAAGTTGAGTCCTCTATTGGTCGTCCTTTCCACTTGACTAGATACTCTTCATATTGCCTATTTTTGGTACTCCTGCCCACATGATGGTATAGAATGTCTTCTATCTCCTCCTTCTTAGAAGCAAGAATTGGACATGGCTCTAACATCAACTCCTCATTTGCACCATCATCATGATACTCGGTTAAGTCTACAATGTTGATGATAGGAGAAATGTGAATTCCATCTGGTAACTCCACCTCATATGCATTTCATGATTCATGTTTCTTTAGAATTTTGTAGGGGCCAAATTTCTTCATTTTTAGCTTGTTGTAAGTACTGACTGGAAATCTTTCTTTTCGTAACTTTACCATGACTAGATCCCCTACTTGGAATTCCTTATGTCTTCTCCTTTGATCAGCCCTAGCTTTATACTATTGGTTGATCTTGGTAATGTGTGTTTGAACCTCCTCATGTAGGTGCTTGATATGTTCAGCAAACTCTTTTACTTCAGCACTTGTCCTCTCCCCTTGCTCTATCTTCCTCAATTCTGGTGCAGTCCTTGAGCTACTTCCATATACAATTTGGAATGGTGATCTACCTATACTCCTATTTACAGAGTTATTTTAAGCAAACTCTACTTGTGGTAGAATCAAATCCCACCCCTTGGGCTTATCCCCAACTAAACATCTCAGCAAATTGCCCAGACTTCTATTTACCACTTTTGTTTGGCTGTTAGTCTGCGGGTGATGTGTGGAACTGAATTTCAAGTTTGTTCTCAACTTCTACCACAATGTTCTCCAAAAATACAACACAAATTTAGTGTCTCTGTCAAAAACTATAGTGCTTGGAAGACCATGTAGTCTTACTAGCTCTCTAAAAAACAAGTCTGCAATATGGACAGCACCATGAGTTTTATGGCATGGAATGAAATGTGCCATTTTGGAGAACCTATCAACCACCACAAATACTTAGTCATTATCCCTTTGTGTCCTCAGTAATCCAAGAACAAAATCCATACTTATGTCCTCCCATGGCTTTGATGGAATAGGCAATGGTTGATATAGTCCAGTATTAAGACTAAATCCCTTGCCACTTGACAAATCTGACAATTTTGTACAAACTTCTTCACATCCTGTGAAATCTGAGGACAAAAATAATGTTCTCTAAGAATGGCAATGGTCTTATCTTGACCAAAATGTCCTGCCATCCCTCCACTGTGTTTCTCCTTAATCAGATTTTCCCTCATGGAACTCCTTGGAATGCATAATTGACTGCCCTTGAATAACATACCGTCCTGAATCAAATAGTCTAACCACTTAGTTTTGTCTACAGCAACAGGCTCTTTACAAGCTTTCCACACTTCAGCAAAATCAGGATCCTTAGGGTACAAATTCTTGAGTTCATCAAACCCAACTACTTCAACCTGCATTACTGTAAGCAACAACTATCTCCTACTCAGTGCATCTGCAACCCTGTTAGATTTTCCACTTCTATGCTTCAACACAAATGTATAGCTCTACAAGAACTCTACCTATTCATATGCCTCTGATTCAATTTACCTTGGCTATTTAGGTACTGTAATGCCTGATGATCAATATACAAAACAAATTCCTTTGGCAATAAATAATGCCTCCATTTCTTTAAGGCCTGAACTATTGCATAGAACTCTTGATCATAAACAAAATACTTCTTTTTTGCATCATTCAATTTTTCACTAAAATATGCAATAGGCTTACCTTCTTGGCTTAATACAGCCCCAATAGCACTGCCACTAGCATCACAATCCACCTGGAACACCTTTCTAAAATCTGGAAGTGCCAACATAGGTTGTTCTGTCACCTTCTTCTTTAGCAAATCAAAACTTCTCGTAGTTGTCACAATCCATTTGAACTCTTTTCTATCCCCTCTTATTGTGTCAGTTAGGGGTGCACATATGCCACTAAAATTCTTAATAAACTTCCTATAAAAACTAACCAGACCATGAAATGATCTTACCTTAGTAGTAGACCTTGGATTAGGCCATTCCAAGATGGCTTTTACCTTCTCTGGATCCATTTTGAGACCTTCAGGTGATATAACAAACTCCAAGTAGACTAACTCCCTTTTTGCAAAGATACACTTCTTTAGATTAATTAACAGTTTCTCTTCCCTTAACCTTTCAAGGACACTACGAATATGCAATAAATTTTCTTTCAAATTCTTTCTAAAACTTAAAATATAATCCAAATAGACAATAACAATTTTTTCCAAGAACTTCTTAAGTACCTCATTCATAAGCCGCATGAAGGTGCTTGGGGTGTTCATCAATCCAAAGGGCATGACTAACCAATCATAAAGACCCTCCTTGGTCTTGAAGGCTATTTTCCACTCATCTCCTTCTCCAATCTGTATCTGATGATAGCCACTCTTGAGACCTATCTTTGTGAAGTACTGAGCTCCACTCAAGCAATTCATAAGATCATCCATTCTTGGCAAAGGAAACTGATACTTAATGGTTATCCTATTTATAGCTCGAGAGTCTGTACACATCCTCCACTCTCCATCCTTCTTTGGTGCCTATACTATAGGTACTACACATGGACTCAGGCTCTCTTGAATCAAGCCCTTCCTTAGTAGCTCCTGAACCTGTCTATTTAGCTCCTCAGTTTCAGTAGGAGTCATCCTGTGAGCAGCCTTGTTAGGCAAACTAGCTCCTAGGATTAAATCTATCTGATGACTAATTTGCCTTACCGGTGGCAATCCTTCTGGAACATTGTCAAAGATGATATCTCCAAACTCACCTAGTAAATCTAAAACTTCAAGTGGTACTTCACTACTACCTTCTTTATCTTTCCTAGGAATCAAAGCATAGCACATACGCTGATGTTTCATGCCATCTAAAAACTTCATTCCATCAACAAGACAAATCCTAGCACTGCTACATACCTTTTCACCATCCTTTTTCATGGGCTTTAGTTTGTGGTGAACTCCATCCTTTGTTAGAGAGTATGTGTTTGCATGACCATCATGTACTGCATGCCTATCAAACTGCCATGGTCTTCCCAACAATAGATGACAAACATCCATTGGAATAACATCACAGAGAACTTCATCATGGTAACTCCCAATTTTGAATTTCACTGAACATTGTTCACTTACCAAGACCTTATGATCATCTTTCACCCAAGCAATTTGATAGGGCTGGGGGTGTTTCTCCCTCTTGAGCTTCAACTTAGAGACCATCTCCTCTGATACCAAGTTATCAGTACTACCACCATCAATGATCACATCACAAAATTTATCCTCACACTCACACCTAGTATGGAATAAACTCCTCCTTTGTCCTAGTTCAATCTCACCACTTAGTATGACCCTTTCATTCACTAAAGTCTCTCCTCTTTCTGCATCCTCATCCACATGAGCAACCCTAGCTTGACCCTCAGCTCTCCTATCTATCCTTCCTTGCCGTTGAGGGAATTCAAAGGCATGATAAACTTCTTCATTGCAATGGAAATAGGTACCACAGAAGTCTCCTCTTCCTTTTCCATGTCCTCTACCTCTTCCTCTTTGATTTCCAAACTCTTGATCATGGGAGCGGTTGAAACCCTCGTTCCTCTGGTTTCTTCTAGTACCCACATCTTCATTTTTCTTTTGGGTTTCATTTCAGCCTCCAGATGACCTACCACTACCCCTTCCTCCTTGACCATGCCCTCTTTGTCTCCCTTCAAACCTTTTATTTAGCTTTTCTTCAACTCAAAGGGAAAACTGGTATGCCTCTTCAATGGTGGTCATTCTTACCAGACTTAATTCCTCCTGGATGCTAGGTCGCAACCCACTGATATAATTAGAAACCTTCTCCTTATTTGCTTCTACATGCCCCACTCTAATAAGAAGTCGACAAAACTCCTCTGTATATTCCTAGACTAATTTTCCTACTTGTTTTAACCCATGCATCTTCTTAAACAAATCAAGCCCATAGTCAACAGGAATGAACTGCTTCTTCAATTTGTCCACCATACAATCCCACCCTTCTCCTTTCCTCTTTTGTTTCTTTCCAATTGAACCTCTTGCCACCAGATTTTGGCATGGCCTTTTAGTTTGTCCTTTGCAAACATAACCCTATCTGGGTCCCTGATATCCTCATACTCAAAGTATTCTTCTAGTTCATTGATCCAATTGATCAACTCATCTGGTTTCAAATTTCTTGAAAATACACCCACATCAATTGTAGGTCTCTTCCCAAACTTAGTAATGGCCCTAAAAAGCCTTTCCTCTACCTGATTCAGAACTTCCTCGTCAAATTCCCCTTCTCATCCAATTTCTTCTTCTTCATTTTCATCTTCACTTTCGTCACCTGTGACATTATTTGTTCGTCTACAGAGCTCCTCCTGCAATGCTTGTACCTACCTTTGGAGGGCTCTAACCTCCTCAGGATTAATAGCTCTGGCCCTTCCACCACGCTCTCTTCATGGAGGCATCTTCTTAACTTGAACCCACAACCATACAATCTTGGTGCAAACTACCTCACAGTCGGCGCTCTGTCTACACACTCAGGAAAACCTGCTCTGATACCACTGATGGAGGTACACTCTACTACCATTGACAAAGGTATACTCTAATACCACTGATGTAGGTAGGATCTGATACCACTTGATGGGGACACAACCCAAGCACAGAATGGACACAATAGGAAAGGGAAATTTTATTAACTATAAAAATATGCTAGTACACTTAGTGCAGAGAAACAGACTCCAAAACATGCCCTATGGGCTTACAATAACATTAATCTGGAGATAAATTCTTCTCCTAGTACCTTCTCTCAAACTCCACTCCTAATTGCCTTTTACAATGCCAAAAATGTTCTTAAATAGACCTCGGAGGGTTAAGTATTAGGAATACATTCTAGAAAGTGCTAGTAGGCATCCACTGACCAAATAGAAGGCTCTAGAAGTCACATTAGAAGTCAGCACAAAATTAGAAGAATCCAGAAATGGTAACCAAACTTCTGGGAGGCATAACTTTTGAACCATAGCTTCGATTGATGAACCGTTTACATTTCCACAAAGCTCTCAAAGTGCTCTATAGCCCCATGGATAGTCTCCACTCATCCCCCATTTTTTGGCCCTATTTGAGGTCATTTAATGCTCCTAACTTGACTTTGAAGCATTCTTAGGAGGTCTCTAGCAACCAAAAAATTGCGATAACTTTCAAATCGTGCGGCCTTTTGACCTGATTCTTTTTCTAGAATGCTCTAAATTACAATTACATTCATCCAAACAACTTACACCTTCTAGTTCACCAAAATTATGGCTCAATTACACACTCCTATTTTTTTGGCATTTACACGTATTCCAAGGTGTTCAAATACTCTAACCTAGAACACTGATAGTGGAACTATGAGAGTTGGAACCTTTATTTGATCCAAATGGGTATCTAGAAATGAAAACACATGAAATAGAAACTAAGTTTAAGTACATTTTTTTGGGTGACACAGGATTGCCCTTATACCTCTGGATGCTCCTGCATCAAGTTTCATCATATTTCTTAGGTTAATTTACTTGCTCAACTTCTTTAGGTACTTATATATAATTTCTTTGTTCAATCCTATTATGATTAATCTCCTTAGGTTTAGGGGTTTCAATAACATAATATGAATATTTACTAGCTTCATCATTCTTTGCAAATTTTTCTCCAATAAGATATCAAAGACCTATCTTATCATAAGAATATCTCTGGTAGAATAGTTGTTCATCAATTTTTTCACTACTAGAATATATTTTATCTAAATGTTTCTTAGCCTGAGTCAATTCTCCTTTCACAACAGTGTTGTATTTCTTTAATTTTGCATGCTCTAATTTGATAGAATCTAATTCAGATGTCACTTGAGTCAAATGGGATCTTAGATCTACATTCTTAGATTTCAAGTCAGATTCAATCTTGCTATCATATTTCTTCAAGCTCAAATTTAGTTCAACAATCTTCAACTCATATTTCAAAAACTCATTTTTCTTTTTTATCACTGGTCTACTCTTTAGGTTCTTTTTTTAGATTTCAAATGATCAATCTTATCTTTTAGTTTCCCAATGTAATATTTTGCATCTTCATACCTTTTTTTTAGGTTGTTTCTTTCTTATGTAAAAAGATCAATATGTTCAATGGCTTCTTCAAGATTTCTTTTTAACTGCTTCATATCCATACGGATCTTACTCAAGTTTTTAAGCCTCTTTTGAGTAATTGGGTTCTGATACCAATTGCTAGAAATAGATAATATTGATGGGGGGGGGGGGGGGGGGGGGGGGGGGGGTGCGAATCAATATTCTAAAAACTTTCTCCCACAAATGGATATAATAAATTAATTTACAACACGTATATGAAAGTAAACCAATAATTTTAAACATTAAATAAACTCGTAAATAAAGAGAACTCATAACACCATATTTTGTTAACTAGGGAAACCATAACCAAGGGAAAACCTCAATGAGGATGGTACCCAAAAAATGATCCACTAAACAAAAGAAGCATGTTAATAAATATGACCCTACTAGGAGTCTATGAAGTACATTTAGTGTCTTGGTCCTTGTTGGAGGACTAGGCCCTATTAAAAGCCCAACCTTGATAGGAGTTTCTTCAACCCTATTAAGATTTGGTAATATAATTATAAATGTATGGAAGAAGAGACCACTACCCAAACATGCAATTATACAATATAGTGCATTTATACAAAAGAGATAGATACAAAACCCTCTTATGGTTGACTTTTGTACTTTTCATATCTCTGATCTTACATTAGAATTTACATCACATAGACTTCACATAAATTTGAGTAACGCATACATAGTTTGCAACAGTACACACAACTTTCTAAGTTACGATTTCTTACATATACCTTAGACTTTAACAAAGCTCCATCCAATTGGCTTCAAGCTTTCACACACTTGGGCTAAATATAAAATTATCTCATGATAACTTAGGGTTAACATCTAGGATGTCATCCCTAGTTAGTTAAGAAATTATTATTTTTCCCAAAATAATTCCTCAATCCATAATTAACTCTTTTCTATCATACTTCATTCTACTTTTTTCTTTTCCTTTACTAGCAATTAACATGTAAGTACTTTCGTACTGCCTAACTAATTTGCACTCTTGACCATGTCATCATGATTGTTTGTAATATTCGTAGTTAACTATGCATGTGCCAAAAAAAATTTGACTTTTCAATATCAAAAATTGTCTCTGCATTGATATTAAAATTGTCTAATACTTAGACAATTTTCTATCTACAAACATAGAATCTTCAGTTGTACATCTTGCCTTCCATTCTAGAATTATATGTTGCAATAAATGATAACCTTTACTCATCTTACTTAGCCATATTTCCAATAGAGGGACAAGCTTTTTTATGAGGCATAATGCAGATATTACCCAACCTTAGTTGGCCAAGTTGTGTCAATGGAGACATGCATTAGTTATATGGAGACTATGGAGGCGGATGGAGGCATGGGGAGAGGGAAGATCATAGGTTGTTTACATGTTGGTTTTTTTTCATTTTATAGGCTAGGCTCCACAATATTTGGAGAGATTTTTTTTTTGCAGGCATGGGGTTAGTTTGGGCACATGCATGACCTTTCTGAGGATTATATAGGATATGCTTATTTTTAGAATGAGGTAAAAAAGGGATAGTTTCTGTGGCTTAATGATGCTTAGTTAGTTGATGAAATGAGGAGGATAGTCCCTGGCATACAAGAATACTTTCCTAATTTTGAGGATGTGGGAATGATCCCTAAGTATAAATATTGGATTCTTATCCATCCTTATCCTAGATTCACAAATCCAACTAGTATGGAAGTGTCAACATAGGTGGTCCCATATAAGAAATATAATTAGAAACCACAACAAGATACTCATGCACAATAAAACTAGATATGTTAACTAGGGAAACCCTTAATCAAAGAGAAAACCCTAGTGGGGATGGTACCCACAAGCTGATGTACTAATATAAATATTCCTTATTAGAGGATGGACCCTGTTAGGAGTCTATAACAATATTCAGTACATATCAATCCCTATTAGGAGATTCCAACCCTATTAGGAGTTGTGGAAGATAGCTAGACCCACTACCCAAATAGGTTCAAGGGAGAGACCAATGAACACACTATCCAAATGATCTTTGTATTATTCCTTGCAGAATAATAGAAATGAGCTATACTT
This sequence comes from Cupressus sempervirens, assembly GCA_028749045.1. Classification (NCBI taxonomy): domain Eukaryota; kingdom Viridiplantae; phylum Streptophyta; class Pinopsida; order Cupressales; family Cupressaceae; genus Cupressus; species Cupressus sempervirens. Next base: position 68,633,606 of record CM053783.1, read on the forward strand.
CCTTTCTCTTTCTTTGTCCTATCAACTAGAATTTTTCTCCTTTTGATCGTGTAACCAGATCACAAATCTCGCATCTAATAATCCCTTGGATCACTTACATGCATTCAGTAAACACTTTGCTTCTTTTCATACTTTACATACACTTCAATCCTTGATGCTTATCCATACAAATTACAAACAAGGAAAACATATTTCCTTTATTCCATATCTTCAACATAACTCCTTGAGTTAGATTCGAGGCTTTCCCAATTGATTATAATAACATAATTAATTATTTTATAATTATAATAACATTTTTGACTCACAATATATACAAAACTTCACATCTATGACTTTAGGATCTACGTACTTACTAATGTCACCATCAAACTGTCCTATGTCACTAGATGACCGCACATTACTAGATTATATCACTATGAAAGTATATATTGCAAACATCATAAATGGCTTCTCACATACTCTATCTATGTACTCCTCTCTATAAATCATGTACAACTTCTATACATCTTTGACTTATGTGTTGTGCATTAAACCTCATCATCAAGACACTATATTGAACATGTCCATGAACATGCATCATCAGAAACTCAAAACCTTGTCCATACAACTAAGATATTTGTCGACTACTCTACCAATCTTCACAAACTTTTTCTATGCTGACATCAATGATAAACATAGTCATGAATGTAACATGTCAATACTCCAATGCTTAGGATACTCCTTAAAACTAGTATGATCAAAATTCATGCTAAAAATATCCCCCTTTGGCATTGATGGAAACATAGATGAAAAACATCTAAGTTCTAAGAATACCAAATAGTACTTTGTTATTGCTACTTCTATTCTCATCCTCTCAAATCCTCTTCATCAATCAAATCTAAATTCCACTAGAACATTGCTTTTCTTCTTCTTCTTCTTAGGATTGGCAACAATTGTTCACATTAAACAACTTGTCATACATCAAAATTCCTCATGCTACATTCCTCCTTCTTCTTTACATGAATCTTTCTAAATATCACTAATAAAGTAGATATTTCTCATGGATTCTCCCCATACATACTTAGGAGATGCTTTTCATGCATATTCTACCCCGTTGACATCAATGTAAAAGGCCTCATTGTGTCAATTTTTTGATACCAACTCAAGTGTCCAAAGACACTATTCAAGAAGAAATACCAAGAGCCCTTAATGACTTAATTCATCACAAATACTCCCCCATATAGGAAGAATTAGAATTCAGTCTAGTCTAACAATAGTGCTTTGTATCACTAGAGTAATGCAATCACTGCATCATCTACTTAAAAGTAGGTAGGGTCATAACCCCAAGAATACCTCTCAATTACTCAAATGTATCTTTAGGTAAGGGCTTCATAAAGATATCTACAACTTGATCTTTAGTACTCGCATATTCCAATCTAATACCCTTCTCTATTGTCTTTTCTCTCAAGATATGATACATAATAGATATATGCTAAGTCTTAGAATGCAATACATGATTCTTTGATATACTTACTATACTTGTGTTATCATAGTATATGATAAAAAGTTTTGCAAAGTCAATTCTAATATTTTTTACCAGTTCTTTCATCCACATCACTTGATTACAATTATTTGTTGCTACAACATACTCTACCTTAGTTGTACTGTGGGAAATACAATCTTGCTTAGCCAAGAAACCAAACTTCCTCCAATAAAAAATGCTCCACTATTGGTTTTCTTTCTGTCATCCATACTGCCTACCCAATCTACATTAGTATATGCACATAGAGTGAAAGCACTCAATCTATCATACAAAATTCCAAAATTAGATGTTCCTTTCATATACATGATATCCTCTTTACTAATGCATCATGATACTCCTTAGGATCAACTTGAAATCTAGCTACAATCTCAAATACTTTTGACATATCTGGTCTAGTGTGAGTAAGATATTACAAACCTCCAATCATGGATTTGTACTTCTTCCACTATAGGTGTCTCATCTTTTCTAGATAACTTGTGACCAGTTATCATAGGTGTACCAATTGGCTTACAACTTTCCAATCCAAATCTCTTCAATAAGTCTTTCAAACACTAATAAAATATAATGTAAGGGAAAGTAACAATAATACACTACGGAGGAGTAGTTTTATATAGTATTAGGAGATATAAGGAAAGATGGTTACAAATGTAATGATGCACAAATTTTGAATTTTGAAGATTTTGTAAACTTTTGAATGCCAATTTTGAAGGAAATTTTTGTACAATATTTTGAGACTTAGCCAATTTTTTCCATATGTTGTCATCAATGCAAAAGGGGGAGATTTTTGGAAATATGGATAAATAGGATTAGTTAGAGTTATCATTTTTGGCAACATATATCTCATGATGAGAAGGCATAATATAAAGATAAAGATCTCATAGTTCAATGCAACAAATTGTTAAAGTATCAAATAGTTTCATTGGTAGCACAGGAATATTTTTCTAATTTCATATCATAGAGAAATAGTTGACATGTGCATAGTTAAGGAGAGCTATCACGAAGTGTTATGATGATGTATCTAAGTGTGCAAGCCTATAAAAATAGTGCATAAGAAGTTATGTGGTAAACACCAATAAAGGCAATGAACATAGTAGGACAAAGAATATCAATAAATAGAGAATTACACATTAAGGAATTGTTTTGGTTATGAAATAATTACTTAACTAATTAGGGATGACATCCTAGATATTTTTCCTAAGAGGGAAAGATTTATTTTGTGCTATACTAAGCATGTGATTCCTTGAAGGCCGACAGGGAAAGTTTTGTAAAAAGGAAAGGTATAAGTAAAAGATCAAGATATGCAAAGTTGTGAACAAGTATGACATATGATTTGTGAAGTTCTATGCAAAATATAGGATGTAGAATCAGATGTATGATTAAAATATTGTGAAGTACAACACACAATAGTAAGATTTTTTTGTATCTATCTCTTTTGTACATAAGAACTGCATTGTATAGTTGCATGTTTGGGTAGTAGACTCATCTTGTATACATTTTGTAATACCAACTCCTAACATGGTTGACACAACTCCTAATAGGTTTGAGGCTTTTAATAGGGCCAAGTCCTCTAACAAGGACCAAGACATGATATGTACTTCATAGACTCCTAATAGGGTCAACATCCTTAATAAAATATTTTTGTTTAGTGGTTCATTTTGTGGGTACCATCCCCACTGAGGTTTTACCTTGGCTAGGGTTTCCCTAGTTTTAAAAATATGATGTTATGAGTTCTCTTTGTGTGTAGATTTATTTACAAGTGTCCATTTGTAGTTTCCTCTTTATAACTCAACCTTTCCTCTAGGTGATTTTGTTATGATGAACTTCTCAAATCCTCTTCATCAATCAAATAGATATGACACTCAAAGAAGATAACAAACTGTTGGATACAATTGTTTAATTGTGTGTTGTCTTTGATGTTACACAAATATCAAATCAGCTATCTGGAAGTGCTTACTGAGCTTAGTTGGTCAACAAGGGAATTTTTTGTGTCTATCAAGCATTCCTAAAAATAACTCTATGAAGACAATGTCTATCGAGCTTACTCAAGCGTTGAAGGAAATCATGGCAGAATGCAGTGTTAACTGAGCTCTCATGGTTAATGAAGGAATGTTAGTCAAAAGTTAGTGTTCACCGAGTTCACTCAATTTCCAAAGGATTTTGCAAGTTTGTAGTGTTAATTGAGCTTCTATTGGTTAACACAAGAAATCATTTCAGGATTAGTGTTTACTGAGCTAGGTCGGCCAATGAAGGATTTCATTGATTTGGGAAATTAAGTTTAATTATTTCAAGTATTGATTATAGCTGACTGTGGTAATGTTTATTGGTCATTATAACTTTTAATTGAGCTGACTTGATAATCTGAGTGGTATAAATGAAAGGTCAAGTTGAGATTCTAATGTGTATGAGCCAGTATGCAAGTGTATTGATTGTTTGAAGAGGAAAGTGTGAGCGAATTTGAAGGATGGTCAGATATCCTTGAGGAGCAGAAAAGTTATATTCGATTAGGAAGGATCTAGTGTGAAGAAGAATAGAGATCTGTAATCAACAAATTTAGTTGCATCTCATTTAGGTCATTTCATTGTTACTTTCTTACCATTGTAGCAGTGATTCCAAAATCTCTTAGTAGAGTTGGTTTAACAGCCAATTTTAAATCCTCTAACAAGGTGACAATTCCATTTAATTGTTCTAAAGACCTCTTGTAAGGCCACTTCTAATAGGGTGATTAAATCATCTAACAAGGTCACACCTAACAGTGTGTTTTGTAACCTTTAACTAGATTGGCTCCTAACAGGGCTCACTTTAGAAGTGTGAAAATTAGTAGCTAGTTACTTGGTGGTTTATCTCATATTGAGTTTCCACATTAAATTTGGTGTCTCATGTGTTCATGTATTTCTTTCATGCTTGCATGTTAATCACTATGAATGTTTAAGATCTGTTAAAGTATAACATACACTGCATTTACTGAGTTATAACATTTTAAGTATTTTTACCAAGTGACAGTAGTAAATAGTTTTATTAGACATTTAAGGGATCTATGGATTTGTTTTTGTAGTAACTAATTCACCCCCCCTCTCAGTTAATCCATCTATATTTCCAACACAAACTATCTCACCAATAAGGTTTAACATCAATAACAACATAACAATTGTTACAAATATCGTTTCCAACACTAGTAGCATAATCTCCACTTGTACTTGCACTCCTATCAATAAAGGTTTGTCTCTTAGTGCGCTAAAAGTAGTTTAAACTCTAGGTGATTCTCCACTTTGTCTCATCTACATTTCAACTTACTATAATTTTCCAAGAAGAATCTCTCTTGTAAAATTAGATATGTAGAGGATAACTTGTTCAATCATATGTGATGTATGTTCATATGTAGGTGTCAGAGTCTTTGATATCTTCCATATAACTTCATCCTCTAATTTCTCTCCCTCAGAAGTCTCAATTCCTATAACAATGTCTGATATTCTACCAAAATAACTTCTTACAAATTCATCTTCAATCATCTTGGCATCTTGAAATAAGCATATCTAGTTATGTAATCTAACCTTATGAGAAAGCTTATCACCTTCAAATGTACTTTGCAAAGTATTCCAAATTTCATGAGCAAGTCTTTAAGATTTTACCTGACCAAATTCAGTTCTAGAAAGAGATGATAATAGTGCTTCTCTAACAAACATTTTAAACATGAATGTATCTTTCTCTTTTTCTTCACAATCGTCAAGATCATTTTTTTCTTGATCATATTATTTTTCTTCATAGTAATCAACCAGTAATTTGGACCCATGCATAGCAAATGTGTCTTCATCTTTTCTTTCCAACTTTCATAGTTATATCCATCAAACTTTAGACTTTCTTTCCTGACACGTGCCCTAGATCTCCTTAAGCTATTAAGATTTTCCTTCAAGAACTTGATGCTTTGGTACCAATTGTTAGATAGTAAAGTCCACCAAGATAAGTAAGAGGGGGGGTGGTGAATCAATTGCGCAATTAAAACAACTCTTAATATCTTCTTCAACCCTAAAACATGTAAACAATAGATGCAATAACCATAGAAATACAACCATACATAATAACACCATGTACTATCTAGGGAAACCCTTGATTAGAGGCAAAATCCTAGTGGGGACGATACCCAAAAAATTATGTGCTAATATAAAAGTTCCTTGTGAAAGGATGAACCCTATTAGGAGTCAATAAAATACAATCAATACATATGAGTCCATGTTAAGAGACCTTGAATCCCTATTAGGAGATTCCATGTAGTGCCTACCCTCGTTCACATCTTTTCTAGACATTGTTGTTGTTATTATCAGACTATGATAGACTAGTTTTATGTTGATGGATTAGTGGTATTGTTTTGAGACTATCAGACATTATGTTATGGATTCAGTGGTTACATGATGAGATCATTTAGACTTTACATTTCATGTATTAATGATGATCATTATATTGCTTTCAGTTATTGTTGATGATTAGTTAGATGGTTTATTATCTCATGTGTTTTATTATGGATACTTACCCCATACTTGCATGTGTATGGTGTGCGTGTTTTCATATTGTATGGCATTTCTGATATGGTTAAGGAAGGGAGTCGTAGTCACCTGCTTAGTCAGGATCTACACGATGCACCACTTCCTGCCATTGCCTGTTTAGCTTAGCATTATATATATTGTATGTACATGCATGATTTTTTTGCAGGTTGCAGGTACCAGATATCGACTTCCCTGAATTGCCAGGATGAGTGTACCCTATTATACTATCTCAATGATAAGAGAAGGGAGATAAATTCTCAAGTCCAAATCCCAAACCCTTAAACCAATTGTCCTAGTGAGGTAGGACAAGTATCTGGATATTTTACCCACCGAATGTGTCGGATAACATATTTCATGATTTTTAACCCTTTAGACTGATTTTGTGTGAATTGCTCTATGATGGGTTTTTATATTTTATCTTGGAGGTCTATGGTGAATTTTCTATTAATTAAGTCTTAATAAATAGATTTAATTAATAAATTAATTATTTGAGAAGATTAATATAAAATATCATGGTCTTTGATATTTTGATTATAAATAATTAAATGTGAATTAATTGAGGAAAAAGGATTAATTTTTTTTAAAAAATAGAAATTAAAATTAATAATGATTATAAATAATAATAAAAGTAATAAATAAATAATAATAATAAAAGTTATAAAAATTAAAATGAAAATTATAAAAATTTAAATAGAAATTATATAAAAAGTAAATTGGAGTTATAAGCTTGCCTAGGAATTAACACACCTTTCTATTTCTCTTATGTCAACAAAATAGAGGTTAGTGCATCAATTAAGCACATGGTGTCTACAACCTTATGATTCATCTAGAAGGTTGGAAAAGATTGGAAAAGACACATGCTTAGTTGGTGACACCTTCTAGCTGTTTCTAGAAGCATTCTAGGTGTTTCCTGAGAGCTCTTTATATTCAGGCATTCCTAGAAGCTTAGACATAGCATTTGGAGAGCATTTGGAGCATTGGAGGACTCAGGAATTCTGAAGAAGGGAGGAGCTTGCTCTGCGGGTTTTTTGTGGAAGAGCAAATTAGCATCAGAATTCGGGTAGATTCTTATGATTTTACTTATGCTATTTCTGCATCTTGCATTCCTTGTCTTCTTCATGTCTTCCATATCTCTTCTGAGGATTTTCCTATTTTAATTGTATGCATTCTCAATATGGGTAGTTAAAATGTATTTGAGAATCTTTTATGCATAAATCAGAAAAAAAACATGGGGCTAGGGTTTAAATTCATAGCCAAATCCATTAGATTAATATTTGGATAAATTTGAGATTTAAGTCTATAGGAAAATTTTGAAAATTAGAATTTTTAAATAAACTGTTTATATTTTCGAATTTGCATACACATATACATATATATATATATATATATACACAATTATATATATATACATGTTTATGTGTTGTGATATTGATTATCTCTGCTTGTATATATAGATATACACACACACACACACACACATATATATATATATACCTTTATATATATATATATATATATATATATATATATATATATATATATATATATATATATATATATATATATATATATATATATATATATATATATATATATATATATATATATATATATACATACATACATACATATGTATATATACATATATATATTTATTCATTTAAAAATTGAATATCATACCATTGATCGATTATGTTTTAAAAACATTAAACTTTGTTAAAATCGAAATCGCATATAATAATCGAGTTGAAATCGCTTATGCGATTTTAAAAAAGTAATATGCATAAAATGGGGGGGGGATGAGACCTGCACCCCCGTGCCTACTACAGTCGCAGGTACTGTGACGGCAGGGATACACAGTACCTGCTGACATCGTAGGCCCTGCGACCGCAGGGTCTTGCGTACTGCCGACGACATATAATTATATATATGTGTTATAATAGTCGTTTCATATGAAATCGATTTTCATTGTTATTAAATTTTCATATGTTATATTGTATCAATCGAAATTATTAATTCAATTTTATAAAATGTAATAATAATAATTATTTATATATTTATATATGTATGTATATATATATATATATATGTATGTATGTATGTATGTATGTATGTATGTATGTATGTATATGTAATATGTAAATATGTTATTAATAAATTTGAATTATTAATTGATAAATGATTTATATCAAAGGTTCATTTTTATGGTGAACTCTTGTATAATTTTAAACTATTAAGATTTAATTTAATTGTTTTAAATTATTAAATAAAGTATATGAAATTTAATTGATAGTTTGGTGGGGTATGTTTTCAAACAAATCGTATAATTTGAAAATGGATTTTAGACCTATTATGGAAAACTTTTATTCATCCAAAACAGTACATGGAAAAACGAACAAAATTTTCCTTCATTCATTCTCCAAAGTTGGAAACATAAACTGAGACCTCTACATTTAAATTCAAGTATGTAAATTTAGCAAAACCAAAATATGTGTTTGCATTGTGTATTCTTTTTGAGTTTTGGGTTGACTAGTGTTGACCAGTTATAGGACATCTACCAGAGGCTTGGGGGATTATGTGATTGTGATGTCATGATGATGTTTTAATCTCGATCTTTATAAACCCAACCATTGTTATGTGAAGGAATTCTCTATGTAATGTTTGTAATTGCCGATTGTTATAGTTGAGATTCTTATGTATATGAGACACTTGACTTAACCATATTTTTGGTTCATCGATCAGTTATCTTTGGTTATTTTTTTAGTTGCCATGATGGGATTGAAATGTGGATTTATTCTTGATGATGTCATGTTGTGACATGTTTTGACTCAACCATTTTGGAGTCTTCGATCAGTATGATTGAGATATATTTTGGTTATTGAGAACCAATGGATACTTTTGATTATCAATCATACTTCAGTTGCCAATAGAGAGTTGTTGCGATCATGATTTTCTATGGATGTTTGCTCATGGAGATTTGATTCTTTTATGCATATTTGATGATTTTTATTATGAATTATCTTTTGTGATTTTGAGATTTATGATTCCATGAGCTTAGGGTAGGATATCTGCATGTAGTGTTGGGAAGTGGCTTGCAATGGGGGCCGGGGCCCTAAGAGGCTGCTAGGGTAACTCATTGTAAGTTGGATTAATAAGTAAAAACATTCACACCTAATACTAACTGAATGAACCTAAAAAGATAAGTTTTTTGGTTCTCGCCCATGCCTTGAGTGCTTGTACAGACTAGGGTGGGAGTAGAGAGAATGCATGGTTGCAACCTTGCATTCCATAGTATGCCTCGTCAGTATGAGAGGATACTAGTGGCCGCATGAGATTAGTATGGACCCGTGGAGTTTAGCTAACTGCCAGCGTAACTTGTACATGATAAATGCGATGACACTTTCCCACTTGCATAGTAGGTTCCTACATGTCTTTGTGTGCCTCTGGGATTAGATGTCAATTTTGTGTTTGGAACCTTTGAGTTAGCATACTTTTAGGATTCCTAGACTTATAGATATTTATGCTATGTGTTATTGGATAGCCCGTTTGGGACTTGAGATTATCTCCTCAGCATGGTGGGAGTGGACCACTTAGGTACCACGCAGTCGGGTGGTAGTGTTTTTGCACTCTTATCATTTGAGATTTATTGAGACATCATCATTGATGCGTCCTTCATGATGGTAGATATGTATCCTTTCATTGATTATTAGCATATGTTAGATGATGTTATCTTATGCTTTTATTTGCATGTTAGATTACTTTCTATATATGGTGTAGTATATGATAGGAGTGACATTCCTACTATGTTAATACCGATGATCTCTTCAATAATTTGGAATGTTACACATGGAGGGATGGCTAGGGCCCACGATGGTCTAATGATGCTATTTATGGTTGGGAGAAACCGTGCACTTAGTTTATTATGTTTGATCTTTATGATGGATGTATATCTTCTATGATCATGTATCATGTGTATCATGTGATTATCTTTACTTTGATGTGTAGACACCTAAAATCCTTTAGAAAATAAAGTATTTTTATTTTCTAAAAAAGTCCTGATGACATCATCATTTATTAATTAATTAATTATTTAATTAATTAATTAATTTTTATGCCATTAAATCCCTTTATCTTAATTAAAAATATTTAATTAAGGAATCCCTCCCAAAAATTTTTAAATCTTATTTAAACATTATTTCCTTATTTATTAATTATTTAATTAATAAATTGACAAAAATCCTAAAATAAATAAAAAATTTATTTTTTGCCCAAAAACTTGGCCAATTTCCTTATGACCAATAACCTCTTCCAAAATCTTCTAATCCTTCTTTAATTTTGATTAAAGGCTAATCCCATCATTTCCTACCCCTAATCCCAACTCAAAATATTTAATTAAAATTAAATATTAATCCTCATGTTTATTAAAAAAGTTTTAATAAATATCTCCTCCTTCACCCACCCTCATTAAATGCCATCCACTTGCCCATCCCTAATCTAATCCTAAACCCAAGCCTAATCCCTCCCTAACCTTGTCACATTCCTTAAGCAAGCTTAAGACTTTCCTAAGCCAAGCAAAGTCAACAATCTCAACTCCCTCCAAAATATCCCAACCACCCAACCATAAATGCTCTTACAAGGCCATAAAGACTCTTACAAGCCTATTCATTGCTCTTACAAGCCATTTATGAAGGGTCTTTATGAAGATATTATCCCTTGAGCCTCCTTTGTTGACTCATCCTTGCCCTTCCTTCCATCCACTCACCTTGTGACATGTGTCACTCCCTGATTGGTGCTAAACAAGCACAATCCATGTGCTCCCCTTTGAGTGCATCCTAGCCCTCCTTAAGCTTTCATCTCTCCTTGCATCCTAGCCCTCCATCCCTCAAACCCTTTGCCTATTTAAGGAATCCTCTCCCAAGCCATTTTAACACAATCCATGAAGTAAAGTTATAATGCTATTTTGAGAGCCAAATCCATACTAAAGCCATCTATCCACACCAAAAATCCACAATCATCCATTGAAGCCTTTGAAAGCATATTGAGCATACATCCTATCTATTTAGACAAAGCTACTCAACAAGAGAGCTTCTTATTGAGAGAGTCCATTAATGGCTCATATTCTCAATTGAGAGCTCATCTTAGTCTATCTTGAAGTTTATGAATTTTGTTTAGTTTGTAGAAGCTTTATTTAAATTTGGTTTCTATTAGCATACTAACATTTTCTCATATACATTTTGGCACGCCCGGTGGGACCCCGCATGGGTCATCTTCATTAGCTTTTTTAGTCAAAGTTTTGTATGTTATTTGCTGATTTTGGCTAATTTTTCTTGTTTTTGTGATTGGTAGGATTGTATAAATTGGTTTTGTAGGTCCACATGAGCATGAAGAAGACAAAGGAACTCATAATCTATCTCATAGTGTTTGCAGATTTTTCAAGCTTATAGGTAGACAAAGAACTTGAAATTCTTCTTCCTCTTCTTGTCTATATTCTTCTTATTCCATCTACTTCTTCTTCTTCTTCTTGTGGGAGATCTTGGCCATTTTTTTTTTTTTAAGAAAGCAAAATCATACACACTTCTTTTTAGTGCTTAAAATGAACCCCCAAATCATACTTAAATCCATTGAAAAATTAAAAATTTGCAAAAAAGAAAAAATATTTTAACAAGTGAAACTAAACCAATCTAATCATTTGCATCCTTGCAACATCAAGGTTTTAGATGCATTCATGCAAAATTAGGAACACTTCATTTTTGGGAATTTAAAAAGAACTTCAAGTTTCCATTTCAAAAGGTTCAAAATCAACACTAAGTGCACACTAAAGTTCTTTTAAAAAAATCTCATGAAAACTAAGAGTCCTAAATGGTTGCCAAAAATTGTTCTAAAAGCTTTGTTATTTGTTCCAAACAAATGTCTTATTGCAAAATCTTGAATGTTTCTTAGGTTTTTCATGCATCAAAAAAATTTAGGAATATCATTTTTGGGCTTAAAATATGCAAACTAGAACACAAAATCTTGAATGAAAACCAAAGTCCAAAGAGTCATTTTCACTTTTGAGTCCAAAACAATCTTGAATGATCTAAGGTTAAAACAAAGAACTTCAAAGTTCTTAAAACAACACACAAAATCTCAATCTTGAATGCTCAAAGGAAAAAAACTTGAATGTTTAATCACTTGTCTTTGAATGCATGTTGCTAAAATCACTCTTGAATGCCATGGATTAAAATCAAATTTTTCTTGAATGCATGATTAAAAAAACAAATCTCAATCTTGAATGCCTAACAATCAATGAACATTGCATGGTTTGGATGCATTTTCAATGACGCTCGCATTTCTTATGTTGACGATCTCTCGACTTTCATTATGCTGACGACGCTGTCAAATTGGAATGAACATTGTATGCCATAATCACAAGTGTCTTCAATCATAGCTTACAAAATCTAAATCATCAATTGGAATGAATGCGTGTCTTTTAAAGCCCAAGATCATGTATGTGGTCTTGTTTTACACTTTTTAGGAGGCCTTCTTGGGGATTTCATCACCCCTTGGGACGACCTCAACTCCAGCGTTCTGGCGGAGTATAAAGATCGGGAGGTGAATCCAAAGACACCTCTCTTGGGATCAAAATTTTGTCACTCGGGCTAAGCCTCAAGGAACTTTATACCCTTGAGAAGTGAAAGAGGAGAAGTGGGTTACCGCTCCTCTCGGCTGTGTGACATCTTTTTGGTTTCATCTATGGATTTGGGCCTCACGTACCTTGCGTATATCGAGGACTCCCTAGCTATAAAAATTTTCATCCTTGTAGAAAGCTTCCTAGGATGTTGGTGTGTTTGACGTGCTTGCTCAAAACTTTTGTCTGCTTGTTTGTTTATAGCTTTTGAATGAATGTTTGCCAACTTTGGTCAAAATCCCAAAAAAGCAGAAATCTCCCAGCTCAAGGCATACTTAGCGTAGTCACTGCCTCATCAGAAAATCATCCAAGATCCCCTGCTACAACCGAATCTATCTAGTTCCTTGGTTTAGAACAATCCCAAATCCAAATTCCATCCAAATCATCCCCCCAGCCAGCTAGCAACCCAATCCAAAATCACCCAAGCCTTTAAAGAGTTGTCATCACTTTGCCAAAATTTGCTATCCAATCAATCTATCCTACCAATCAACCAATCTCACCAAGGTTATCCCTCTGACAGAGCATTGTCTAGGGTAATCTAGCTTTGTCACTTGCATCCCTCATCACTTTGAGCTAAAGGTTGGGATCCACAAGTGGTCAATCTCGTGTCATGCCCATAGGATCATTAGTCTATCCTCAAGTTGATACAGCCACCACCAAATCTAGTGCATAGGAAAGCAAAACTCTCACCTTTTGACAACATGCCCTTGAATTCTTCCATCCACAGGAAAGCCAAAAATCTCCAGCCAATCCTCCTTAGGTCTATCATGCAACTTTAACTCTCCCTAGGAAATCTTTCATCAACCAATCCAAAATCTGTGCTTAACCCAAATCCAACCATGAGCTTCCATTTTCATCCATACGCAAGACCCCATCCCCATCAAACTCATCATCAAAGCATGAAGTACCAATCCTATCATGATGTGTTTGGTCGCATTGTCCTTGCTTCCGCCACCTCCTATTCCAATGATGATGAAAATCTTGTTGACTATGATGGGTATATTGAAAGCCTTAGAAACATTCCCCCAAGCATCCCCCAAAATCCAAGAGTTATTCCAAACTATCTAGTCATGCCATCTGATATTCCAGCTTCCCCTCCATCACCCCATCAACCAAGCTTCCAATCTTCCACCCCCATCACACTAGCTATTCCTGTCAATCCACCTCCACCTTTGACACACGAGTCTCCAAGGAATCTCCTAGAGGAAATACAAGAAAATTTGCCTCCAACGGTCGAGAAGCCATGTCATCTAATCCAACCATGTGAAGTAGTCAGTGATGAAACTTCCCCATCTATAATATCACCTCCATCTCCCATAGCTATCATCCCCATACCATCCATCAAATTGCTTAAAATCCTTCCACTTGCCGCAAGCATCAAAATCCCACCACCTATCAAATCCCTCCAAATCTTATCCACATTGCCTCCAAGCATTTCCCAAATCTCTCATAATGACCCTTATGCATCCATCTTCTACTCACCCATCTCCACTACTGAATCTCCCATCTATCCATCTGCTGCCTTTGAAGAATCCATCCCTTCACCTCCTATCGCACCATCCACTCCAAACCAATCCTATCAAGATCCTGCCCAAAAGAATGTTGACATCCCCCAAAGCATAAATGAAGATATCATCATACCATATCTTCCATCCATAGTGCAGTCACCATCTCCTCCATCTCCAAAACCTCGAGCCATATCTCCTCCACTACAAGATATCTTGTCATCCCACCAGCTACATCAAGATCCTATCCTTCCATCTCACCCACTCCATGCTTCCATCTTACCACCTATCCAAGCTATTCCACCATCTATAATCTACCCTCTTGGTTCACTTATATTCATCCACGGTGGCCCTCTCTCAGCAGAAGAATTAAGAACAGTATCTCCCCATTGCAATACACCTAATAAATCACTTCTACCATTTTCTGCAAGCAAAAAGTTTCCTCAGCTTGTTCAAATGCTCAATCGATGGCATTATCAAGGTCAAGGTTTAGGACCACAAGAGCAAGGAATCAGAGAGCCTATTATTGCACAAAAAAATCTAGGATTTCATGGTCTTGGATATGTATCCAAAGGCTCACCATCTAAAGGTGTTGGTACACCACACCCCCAAACCAAGCCTATCTCCAAGCCCACCATGCCAGCCTCCCATCACTCCTTCAAGAAATCTTATGTCATCCCCCCTTCACCATCTTTGCAACCCAAAAAAACCTACCATATCCCCCCTTCATCCGCTAAATCCATTTTGGGTCCCTATGTCCCAAAATCTACCATCCTCCATCCTCCTATCAGCCATCATAAAAATCCTATTCCATCCATTCCTATGCAAGATCAGCAAAGGCACATATCAGGGCACATCATCCATCATCATCCCCCTACATTCTCTTTCATATCCTCTCCATCTCACAAAGCTTCTCCTAACCATCTTCCCAAAGCTTACCACAGCAATGTGAATGCCAACTTCAAAATGCATAAAGCTAAAAATCCACATCCTAGGAAATCATATGTCTATTCTAAAAGACATACTCCAAAAAGGCAAAATCCAATAAAAGAATGCAAAACAATGCAAAAGCCTATGAAAAGAAAATCCAAAACCATGTGGATCCCCAAGAAAAAAGTTGAAACCCAATGCATAATGGCATCCACCATTGCTAATCCCCCATCTCCTAACTCCATCTTGGGTGCCTATATCCCCAAGCACGCTTCCACAAATCCTCCATCACGCTCGCATCTACCATCTATCCCCCATATGCTCTTTTCACACCCGTTCCAACATGTGCCAATGTTGCTCTTGCAAGCATCCCCATCTCATGCTCCTTTCCAGCATTTTCATCCCTCCATCTCCTACCATCAATCCCATCTAATCCAATCTATTGCATAAATCACACATCCGGTGTACCAACAGCTAGCAACAAAATTGAACATTCCAATAGCTAGTGAAAAATTCCAAAATAGCCAAAATAGCTGAAGAAAGCCAAAATCATTCCAGCTAAGTCCAAAGTCAAAAAGTCAAAAAAGAAAAGAAAAATAAAGCGTCCACTGGTGAAAACTTGGCAATTCAAGCACCTTGGACAAGTACCATGATGAAAACTTGGCAAACAAGCGTCATGCGTAATCTTGCCATCCCTAGCTTAGCCTATCACCCTCATGCTTTTGGTCATCTCTTGACATCCAACTCCATCTTCCAATCTATCCACCTATCCTCCACCCTCCATCTTCCATCTCACACCATACACTTATCTCCTACAGCTTCAACCAACCATCGCAGCTATCATCCATCTCCCTAGCCCCTTCAGCTTTTTCCATCCTAGCTTCAATCCTTTCACATCCATCATAAGACCTCCTTCCGCATGTTATCTTCTGATTGGGGGCACTATATTCCTTGGAGATCTTGTATTGTCCATCCTCCCTTGTCATTGGTATCTAGCTCTAGGCTATCCTCATGCAAACCCAATGTCATCTCTTTATATCCATCATAATCCTAGCTATCTACCATCCTATCCATCCATCTCATCCTGCTCCTCTAGCTATCCTTGGTCACAAAATCTCTCCTCATCATTGGATGCATCCTGCCAAATCCATATCTATCGCTATCACCCCACCCTTAGCTTTCGCATCTTGCACAACATTGAACCATCTCGCTATCCTATCATCCTGAGCTTTTGCCTGCTTGTAACTATCTTGGTCAGCTTTAGCTTGTAAATATCTTGGTCCGTCAGCTTGTACATCCTCTTTAGCTTAGTACCATTGTATCTATCCAGCGTTCGTGTCAGTTCGTCCTTGATCAGCATCTTGCACCCATCACACATCTTGGTTAGCTATTCCAATGCATCCTTTAGCTAGATTTCCTGTCACCAAAGTGTTATCTTTCTTAGTTTAGCTTGCCAAACGCATCACTCATCCAAATCCACCAGCTTCGGTGCTCTCCGATAGGTCCTTGCAGGATATAGCTTTCCTCATGTCTGATCTTGGTCCGTTAGTACCTCATCCTACCCATCTCATTGGCAAACAGTTCTCTTTTGGATTTTCACTTTCTTTTGATTTGGGATCTTCCCTTTTGGGTCTTGAAGTATCTTTTCCAAGCAATCTCCTTGTTCCCTCCTCAAGGTTTCCATGATCTTCCATATCATGGTATGCTGCGAATGGGGCAATTAGAGCGTAAGGTCTTGATCAGGTCTTTCGTTTGTTTTTCTTTTTTGCTTGTGGGTTCTCCAGTGTCGTTTCCACGCTGCTTCCTCTAGGATTCATGTGTGATGCTGGGGCAATCCTTGCGTGTTTGTTTTGAGTTAGTTTGTCAATCCTCTGGACAGTTGGTGAACAGGCCTTGATGTTCTTGGTAACCTTGGCAATTAACCAATAGTCCTATAGCAAATCTAGTGCTCAACTACATGGTGGTACTTCTCTTTGAAGTATCCCCCCGCTCAAAAAGCTTCAATGGTTTTCCTTCATCTCCATTATCCCCCATCCATATCCAGCATCCGTCTCTCCTACCCCAGCTGATGCATCAGTATCTCTTTGAATCACTCATCACTCTTAGCTTTAGGGATCCAAAATCCTAGTCTTAGGGATCCACCAATCCAAATCAACCCACCAAGCCTCATCTTTCGAGATCCACAATCCTAGTCCTAGGGATCTCTGAAACCCATCTTCCACCAATCTGACTCTTTGAAATCCTGTTGCATCAGCTTTATAATCCCCTCATCCATCTCCCTCTCCTGGATTCCTTTTTATAGCGCTCCGCTCCTTCATCCTCCACCTTCCCTAAAGTCTTAAGCTTGCTTCCTCTTGTGCATCTGATTCTCCTTTATCATTCTCTCATAGTAAGAGTTTGAGCTAACTAAACCTCTTCTCTTAATCCAATTTGAGTCTCCTTGCTCATCCCAGATTCTTGTATTTTTCAAGAAGCCACCAAGCCTCGCTTTCTCTCCCCGCTGCCTTCTTGAGGGGGCATCTCACAGTCCATTCTCTCCTCTTCTGCTCTAGCCTTGGGCATCTTATTTTCTTATCTTTGATGCCATGCCACTTGCGGCATCACATCAAAGAGGGGCAAAATGTAGACACCTAAAATCCTTTAGAAAATAAAGTATTTTTATTTTTTAAAAAAGTCCTGATGACATCATCATTTATTAATTAATTAATTATTTAATTAATTAATTAATTTTTATGCCATTAAATCCCTTTATCTTAATTAAAAATATTTAATTAAGGAATCCCTCCCAAAAATTTTTAAATCTTATTTAAACATTATTTCCTTATTTATTAATTATTTAATTAATAAATTGACAAAAATCCTAAAATAAATAAAAAATTTATTTTTTGCCCAAAAACTTGGCCAATTTCCTTATGACCAATAACCTCTTCCAAAATCTTCTAATCCTTCTTTAATTTTGATTAAAGGCTAATCCCATCATTTCCTACCCCTAATCCCAACTCAAAATATTTAATTAAAATTAAATATTAATCCTCATGTTTATTAAAAAAGTTTTAATAAATATCTCCTCCTTCACCCACCCTCATTAAATGCCATCCACTTGCCCATCCCTAATCTAATCCTAAACCCAAGCCTAATCCCTCCCTAACCTTGTCACATTCCTTAAGCAAGCTTAAGACTTTCCTAAGCCAAGCAAAGTCAACAATCTCAACTCCCTCCAAAATATCCCAACCACCCAACCATAAATGCTCTTACAAGGCCATAAAGACTCTTACAAGCCTATTCATTGCTCTTACAAGCCATTTATGAAGGGTCTTTATGAAGATATTATCCCTTGAGCCTCCTTTGTTGACTCATCTTTGCCCTTCCTTCCATCCACTCACCTTGTGACATGTGTCACTCCCTGATTGGTGCTAAACAAGCACAATCCATGTGCTCCCCTTTGAGTGCATCCTAGCCCTCCTTAAGCTTTCATCTCTCCTTGCATCCTAGCCCTCCATCCCTCAAACCCTTTGCCTATTTAAGGAATCCTCTCCCAAGCCATTTTAACACAATCCATGAAGTAAAGTTATAATGCTATTTTGAGAGCCAAATCCATACTAAAGCCATCTATCCACACCAAAAATCCACAATCATCCATTGAAGCCTTTGAAAGCATATTGAGCATACATCCTATCTATTTAGACAAAGCTACTCAACAAGAGAGCTTCTTATTGAGAGAGTCCATTAATGGCTCATATTCTCAATTGAGAGCTCATCTTAGTCTATCTTGAAGTTTATGAATTTTGTTTAGTTTGTAGAAGCTTTATTTAAATTTGGTTTCTATTAGCATACTAACATTTTCTCATATACATGATGTATCATGGATTAGAATAGGATGATGTATCTTATTTCACATATGTATATTCTTTTAAGCTTTTCATACCCTGTGACATGTACAGTGGATGATTGAGCATTTGGAAATGTAATGTATGAACATTGGACTTATCAATATTATTTCATGTGGTTGTTGTATTAGATGGATTCAATAATGTTAGTTGACTTTAATGTTATTCAACATTAAGGGATCCTTAAAGAATGTAATCTGTGATCAATATTATGTTTACTTTTTGATGGACATTGCTATTGCTTCCGTTATGGTGCATAAATATGTGGTATTTATTTTCATATTTTTTTTTTAAAAAATGCTACCAAACTTAGTGAAATTCTAGGTTAATTATTTGGATACCTTGGCGGGGCATTACATTTGGTATCAAAGCCTAAGTTTCTACATTGGGAGCTTTGGGTATATTTTGGAACAACTAGAAACTTTGAACTTTTAAGTGTATCTTTTCAAACTTGAAACTAGGTGAACCAAAACTGAACTTGAATTGTTACTTGTATATTTTTCATACTTCAACACTTAGTTTCAAAACTAGAAAATCTTACTTAAACCTAAACATAGAATTGAACTTAGTCTAGTGCAAACATGTGTCTTTGATTGTAATAGTACTTTGTACTGTTGTAGGATGGTATCTGGGACTAGGTCTTTTGTTAGAGGCCATGGTAGAGGTCGTGGTTGTGGCAGAGCTATCAGTTTCCATGAGTCTTCCCATGAGGGATCAACTCATGAAGAGAGCAGAGGAGAGCACACTAGTAGGTAGCAGGAAGAGAGCCGTAGAGAGGACCAAGCTGAGTCTGAAGAGGTTGGTTTGAAATAGATGATGCGGACTATTCTGGAACGTCTACCTCCTGTTCAAGAATAGCCCAAAGCACATCAAACAAAACAAGAGCATAGACCTAGATCTAGGAGTCCTCGGAAGGATCATCAAAGATCTATTATGTCCACTCAGATGAAGGATCTTTCAAGATCCAAGGTCAAGCCTTTCAATGGGCAAGGTTCTAGTTATGTGGCCGAGCAGTGGCTTATTTCCCTCAACAGGATTTTTTCCATGCAAGATTTCGACAGCAATGTTAAGGCAAGATTTGCGATCACTAATTTGGAGAATTTTGGGGCCACTTGGTGGATGATTGAGGAGAAGAAGCTGGGAATCAATATGAGCAGTGTTACGTGGGAACTATTCTTGGAAAGTTTTCATGAATGATTCCTACCAGAGGAATGGAAACAGCAAAGGGTAGATGAATTTCATAATCTCAGACAGTACACTATGTCAGTGATTGAGTATGAGCGTAAGTTTTATGAGCTCATGTCTTTTTTAGGATTTAGTAAAAATTTAGCTTAGTTGACACAACACTTTATTAGGGGTTTGAACAATCGTATAATTGGGGGTGTCAAGTATTTGAGCCAAAAACCCTCAAGGATGCGATATGTCAAGCTATCCTTGTTGAGCAAAGTGTCAACCTTGGTCAAGGAGGTTTTGTAGGAGTGCCAGTAGCATCAGGATCTAAAGGCAACTATAATTCAGGTAGTAACAAGAAGTCTTCTTTCTCTAAGGGGAAATAGTATCAGCAATAGTCTCAGCAGACACAACAACAAAAGGGATCGAATTCTTAGTCTCAAGGTGGTGACAAAGGTTCTAATTCCAAGAATAACTGCAATGCTCAATGCAATAAACAAAATCATCCCAATCAGCCAGCTCAGAGTAGCTAGTCTTTTGTTAGTAGGAATAATCGTCAGCAATCAAATGTACCACCTATGGGTAGAGGATCTGGCAGAAATATAGAATGTTTTTCATGTGGTCAGATTGGACATTATGTAGCTCAATGTCCAGAGTGAGCACCTCAGTTTTTAGGACCTATGCCTACAATTTTAGAGCCTACAGTGGGTGATGCAGGTAGAGCCCATAGAGTATTTGCAGCAGTAGATCACTATTAGGCAGATCATCAGGGAACAATGGTTCAGACCACAAGTGCTATTCGAGGTATATCTCTTTCAGTATTGTTTGATTCAGGAGCTACAGATTCATTTATTTCACTATCTATAGTTTCTAAGTGTAAGCTGGATGCAGTGAAGCAAGATCATGGTTGGCAAGTGGAACTAGCCTCAGGCATTAAGGTCTCCATAGATTTTGTAGTTCATAAGTGTGGGCTTAGCTTAGGAAGCTTTGATACTATAGTGGATCTTCAAGTCATACCCCTTGGTTCCTATGATGTGGTTTTAGGCATGGACTAGCTTGGATCTCATAGAGCCAGTATAGATTGCAGGAAGAAGATTATTATGTGCCAATATGACCAAGGGAATGATGTGAAGATAGTTGGGATACCAAGGCCTATATCTCTGTGGATAATTTCTACTATGCAATTGAAGAAAAGTTTCTGTAAGGGATGTCAGATATTTTTTGTTATGGTAAATGATCTTGATGAGGAAGATCCTATGAGAAAGACTTTAGATCACCCAATTTTGCAGGAGTACGTAGATATCTTTCCAAGTGAGGTTCCAGGCATGCCTCCGAAGAGGGACATTGATCTAACTCCTAGAGTGGAGCCTATCTCTAAAGCTCCTTATCACATGACTACACAGGAATTGGGTGAGCTATGTCTTCAACTTGAGGAACTTCTGGCCAAATGGAGCACTCAACCTAGTGTATCACCATGGGGAGCTCTAGTGCTCTTTGTGAAGAAGAAAGATGAATATTTGCACCTTTTTATTGATTACAGACAGTTGAATAAGGTGACTATTAAGAACAGGTATCCTTTTCCCAGGATTGATGACTTATTTGATCAGATCAAGGGAGCTACAATATTCTCCAAGATTGACCTTAAGTTAGGATATCACCAGCTTTGCATTAAGGAAGTCGATATTCACAAGACTGCTTTTCGAATGCACTATGGGCATTATGAGTTCACAATGGTACCTTTTGGCTTGACTAATGCTCCATCGATTTTCATGAGTTTGATGAATGGTGTGTTCCGATCTTATCTGGACATGTTTGTACTTGTGTTTCTTGATGACATATTGATATATTCTAAGACTCAGAAGGAGCATGAGGAACATCTACGGTTGGTATTGCAGTGTTTGAGAGACAATCAGCTTTATGCCAATGCAGCTAAGTGCGAATTCTTCAAATCGAAGATTCATTATTTAGGGCATGTCATTTTAGGTGATGGTATTTTAGTGGATCCTACAAAGGTTTAGGTGATAATAGATTGGCCTACACCGACTAATGTGTCAGAGATTCATAGTTTCATGGGTTTAGCTGGATATTATCGCAGATTTGTCTAGAACTTCTCTAGGATAGCACATCCTATCACTCCTCTTCAGAGGAAAGGAAAGAAGTTCGTATGGACAAAGAAATGTGAGGAAGCTTTCCAAAAGCTCAAGGGGCTTTTGACCAATGCACTAATTTTAGTCGTACCTGATCCAGAGGGTGATTTCATGGTGTGTACAGATGCTTCTCTTGAAGGGATTGGGGTAGTGTTGATGCAGAATGGACGAGTGATTGCGTATGAATCGCGCAAGCTTAAGGATCATGAGTTAAGCTATCCTACGCATGATCTTGAGTTAGCAGTAGTAGTTCATGCTTTGACAAGGTGGAGACATTTCTTGTTTGGGCACAAATTCGAGCTACATAGCGATCATCGTAGTCTTCAATACATTTTCACCTAGCCTAATTTGAATGCTCATGAGAGGTGATGGATGGAATTTCTTTGCGAGTATGATTTTGAGGTTAAGTACATTCAAGGTAAGGAGAATGTGGTGGCAGATGCTTTGAGTCATAGGAGACATGTGGTATCATCTATGACTCTTAGTGTGGATTTGAGGAGTCGGATTCTTCAGGCACTTCCTATAGATTCTTGGTATTAGGATGTGTGCAAAGAGATGGATTCAAGAAGACCTTTGGAAGGTAAGTTTTTAGGTTATGTTCGAGAATCAGATGGTCTTTTGAGACATTTGGGGAGGATTTATGTGCCATTACTGGATGAGCTTCACACCTTGATTCTAGCATAAGCCCATCGTACACCTTACTCAGCACATCCAGGTGTCAAGAAGATGCATGCTGATTTGAGACATTTGTTCTTTTGGTCTAGGATGAAGTGAGATATTGCTGATTTTGTGGCTAGGTGCCTTGAGTGTCAGAGAGTTAAGGCAGAACACCAACACCCAACTAGACTTTTGCAGCCAAATCTCATTCCTTCTTGGAAGTGGGATATCATCTCCATGGACTTCATTGTAGGATTACCTATGACTGTTCGACGTCATGATGCTATCATGGTCATCGTAGATCGGTTGACTAAGGTGGCGCATTTCTCACTGATCAGGTCTTCCTACATAGTAGCTTCTGTAGCTAATATCTTCATGCATTACATTGTGAGATTACATGGTATTCCTAGAAAGATTATTTCTGACAGGGATCTTGTATTCACATCTACATTCTGGACATCACTGCAGCATGAGCTTGGAGCATAACTAAACTTCAGTTTGGCATATCATCCAGAGATTGATGGTCAAACAAAGAGGGTGAATTAGTTTTTGGAGGATATGTTACGAATGTATGTGATGGATAGGCAAACACATTGGGAGGACTATCTCTACCTAGTGGAGTTTGCTTACAACAACGGGTATCATAGTTCTATTGGTATGACACCATTTTAGGCATTATATGGATGTCCTTGTCATACACCCTTGAGTTGGGATAGTCTTGAGGATCGCATCCTTTTGGGTCCTAAGATGCTTCATGATATGGAGCAATAGCTAGTGCGTATCCGTAAGCACTTGACTACGACACAGGATAGGCAGAAGAAGTATGTTGATGCTCATAGGACTAATAAGCAGTTCACTATGGGTGATAAGATTTTTTTGAGAGTGCGTCCGCAAAAGAGTCTGATCTGATATGGAAAGGTTTCTAAGCTAGCACCTCACTTTGTGGGACCATTCAAGATTCTAGAGAGGATTGGCCTGGTTGCTTACCGCCTTGCTCTACCACCCAGCCTAGCTCGCATTCACGATGTTTTCCATGTTTCAGTGCTTCGGCAGTATATTTCTGATATTGTACATGTTCTTGATTGGAATGCATTGTAGGTAGAGGATGGGCATCTGGCTTTGGAGCCAGTTCGTATTCTGGAGTAGTGGGAGTTGACCCTCAGGCGTCGAACCATCGAGCAGGTAAGGGTCCAATGGGACCCTACTGATGATTCCTCAGCTACTTGGGAGGATGCAGCTAGATTACGGGAGTTATATCCCTACCTGTTTGTAGGCTTCCAAGAGTAAGCCTAATCCAACGGGGGGTGGATGTAGTGCCTACCCTCGTTCACATCTTTTCTGGACATTGTTGTTGTTATTATCAGACTATTATAGACTAGTTTTATGTTGATGGATTAGTGGTATTGTTTTGAGACTATCAGACATTATGTTATGGATTCAGTGGTTACATGATGAGATCATTTAGACTTTACATTTCATGAATGCATGATGATCATTATATTGCTTTCAGTTATTGTTGATGATTAGTTAGATGGTTTATTATCTCATGTGTTTTATTATGGATACTTACCCCATACTTGCATGTGTATGGTGTGCGTGTTTTCATATTGTATGGCATTTCTGATATGGTTAAGGAAGGGAGTCGTAGTCACCTACTTAGTTAGGATCTACATGATGCACCACTTCCTGCCATTGCCTGTTTAGCTTAGCATTATATATATTATATGTACATACATGGTTTTTCTACAAGTTGCAGGTACCAGGTATCGACTTCCTTGAATTGCCAAGATGAGCATACCCTATTATACTATCTCAATGATAAGAGAAGGAAGATAAATTCTCGAGTCCAAATCCCAAACCCTTAAACTAATTGTCCTAGTGAGGTAGGACAAGTATCTGGATATTTTACCCACCGAATGTGTCGGATGACATATTTTGTGATTTTTAACCCTTTAGATTGATTTTGTGTGAATTTCTTTATGATGGGTTTTTATATTTTATCTTGGAGGTCTATGGTGAATTTTCTATTAATTAAGTCTTAATAAATGGATTTAATTAATAAATTAATTATTTGAGAAGATTAATATAAAATATCATGGTCTTTGATATTTTGATTATAAATAATTAAATGTGAATTAATTGAGGAAAAAGGATTAAATTTTAAAAAAATTAGAAATTAAAATTAATAATAATTATAAATAATAATAAAAGTAATAAATAAATAATAATAATAAAAGTTATAAAAATTAAAATGAAAGTTATAAAAATTTAAATAGAAATTATATAAAAAGTAAATTGGAGTTATAAGCTTGCCTAGGAGTTAACGCACCTTTCTATTTCTCTTATGTCAACAACACAGAGGTTAGTGCATCAATTAAGCACATGGTGTCTACAACCTTATGATTCATCTAGAAGGTTGGAAAAGATTGGAAAAGACACATGCTTAGTTGGTGACACCTTCTAGCTGTTTCTAGAAGCATTCTAGGTGTTTCCTGAGAGCTCTTTATATTCAGGCATTCCTAGAAGCTTAGACATAGCATTTGGAGAGCATTTGGAGCATTGGAGGACTCATGAATTCTGAAGAAGGGAGGAGCTTGCTCTGCGGGTTTTCTGAGGAAGAGCGAATTAGCATCAGAATCCGGGTAGATTCTTGTGATTTTACTTATGCTATTTCTGCATCTTGCATTCCCTATCTTCTTTGTGTCTTCCTTATGTCTTCTGAGGATTTTCCTATTTTAATTGTATGCATTCTCAATATGGGTAGTTAAAATTTATTTGAGAATCTTTTATGCATAAATCAAAAAAGAACACGGGGCTAGGGTTTAAAGTCATAGCCAAATCCATTAGATTAATATTTGGATAAATTTGAGATTTAAGTCTATAGGAAAATTCTAAAAATTAAAATTTTTAAATAAACTGTTTATATTTTCGAATTTGCATACACATATAGATATATATATATATATATATATATATATATATATATATATATATGTATGTATGTATGTATGTATGTATGTATGTATGTATACATGTTTATGTGTCGTGATATTGATTATCTCTGCTTGTATATATAGATATACACACACCCATATATATATATATACATATATATATATACATATATATATATATACATATATATATACATATATATATATATACATATATATATACATATATATATATATATACATACATACATATGTATATTTATTCATTTAAAAATTGAATATCATACCATTGATCGATTACGTTTTAAAAATGTTAAACTTTGTTAAAATCAAAATCGCATATAATAACTGGCGAGTTGAAATCGCTTATGCGATTTAAAAAAAAGTAATATGCATAAAATGGGGGGGGGGGGGACGAGACCCGCGCCCCCGTGCCCACTACAGTCGCAGTGTACCGACTGTCACAGGTACTGCGATGGTAGGGGTACACAGTACCCGCTGACATTGCAGGCCCTGCGATTGCAGGGTCCTGCATACCGCTAGCAACATATAATTATATATATGTGTTATAATAGTCATTTCATATGAAATCAATTTTCATTGTTATTAAAGTTTCATGTGTTATATTGTATCAATCGAAATTATTAATTCAATTTTATAAAATGTAATAATAATAATTATTTATATATTTATATATGTATGTATGTATATATATATATATATATATATATGTAATATGTAAATATGTTATTAATAAATTTGAATTATTAATTGATAAATGATTTATATCAAAGGTTCATTTTTATGGTGAACTCTTGTATAATTTTCAACTATTAAGATTTAATTTAATTGTTTTAAATTATTAAATAAAGTATATGAAATTTAATTGATAGTTTGGTGGGGGACGTTTTCAAACAAATCTTATAATTTGAAAATGGATTTTAGACCTATTATGGAAAACTTTTATTCATCCAAAACAGTACATGGAAAAACATACAAAATGTTCCTCCATTCATTCTCCAAAGTTGGAAACATAAACTGAGACCTCTACATTTAAATTCAA
Organism: Cupressus sempervirens; assembly: GCA_028749045.1. NCBI lineage: Eukaryota > Viridiplantae > Streptophyta > Pinopsida > Cupressales > Cupressaceae > Cupressus > Cupressus sempervirens. The sequence continues at coordinate 68,660,643 of CM053783.1, forward strand.
GTATGTAAATTTAGCAAAACCAAAACATGTTTTTGCATTGTGTATTCTTTATGCTATTGTTTTGAGTTTTGGGTTGACTACTGTTAACCAGTTATAGGACATCTACCAGAGGCTTGGGGGATTATGTGATTGTGATGTCATGATGATGTTTTAATCTCGATCTTTATAAACCCAACCATGGTTATGTGAAGGAATGCTCTATGTAATGTTTGTAATTGTTGATTGTTATAGTTGAGATTCCTATGTCTATGAGACACTTGACTTAACCATATTTTTGGTTCATCGATCAGTTATGCTTGGTTATTTTTCTAGTCGCCATGATGCGACTGAAATGTGGATTTATTCTTGATGATGTCATGTTGTGACATGTTTTGACTCAACCATTTTGGAGTCTTCAATCAGTATGATTGAGATATATTTTGGTTATTGAGAACCAATGGATACTTTTGATTATCAGTCATACTTCAGTTACCAATAGAGAGCTGTTGTGATCATGATTTTCTATGGATGTTTTCTCATGGAGATTTGATGCTTTTATGCATATTTGATGATTTTTATTATGAATTATCTTTTGTGATTTTGAGATTTATGATTCCATGACCTTAGGGTAGGATATCTGCATGTAGTGTCGGGAAGTGGCTTGCAATGGGGGTCGGGGCCCTAAGAGGCTACCAGGGTAACTTATTGTAAGTTGGATTAATAAGTGAAAACATTCACACCTAATACTAACTGAATGAACCTAAAAAGATAAGTGTTTTGGTTCTCGCCCATGCCTTGAGTGCTTGTATAGACTAGGATGGGAGTAGAGAGAACGCATGGTTGCGACCTTGCATTCCATAGTATGTCTCATCAGTATGAGAGGATACTAGTGGCCGCATGAGATTAGTATGGACCCATGGAGTTTAGCTAACTGCCAAGGTAACTTGTACGTGATAAATGCGATGACACTTTTCCGCTTGCATAGTAGGTTCCTACATGTCTTTGTGTGCCTCTGGGATTAGATGTTGATTTTGTGTTTGGAACCTTTGAGTTAGCATACTTTTAGGATTCCTAGACTTATAGAGATTTATGCTATATGTTATTTGAATAGCCCGTTTGGGACTTGAGATTATCTCCTCAACACGGTGGGAGTGGACCACTTAGGTACCACGCGGTTGGGTGGTAGTGTTTTTCTAATCTTATCATTTGAGATTTATTGAGACAGCGTGACTGATGTGCCCTTCATGATGGTGGACATGTATCCTTTCATTGATGATTAGCATATGTTAGATGATGTTATCTTATGCTTTTATTTGCATGTTAGATTACTTTCTGCATATGGTGTAGTATATGATAGGAGTGACATTCCTACTATGTTAATATCGATGATCTCTTTGGTAATTTGGAATGTTACGCACGGAGGGATGGCTAGGGCCCACGATGGTCTAATGATGCTATTTACGATTGGGAGGAACCGTGCACTTAGTTTATTATGTTTGATCTTTATGATGGATGTATATCTTCTATGATCATGTATCATGTGTATCATGTGATTATCTTTACTTTGATGTATCATGGATTAGAATAGGATGATGTATCTTATTTCACATATGTATATTCTTTTAAGCTTTTCATACCCTGTGACATGTACAGTGGATGATTGAGCATTTGGAAATGTAATGTATGAACATTGGACTTATCAATATTATTTCATGTGATTGTTGTATTAGATGGATTCAATAATGCCAGTTGACTTAGATGTAATTCAACGTTAAGGGATCCTTAAAGAATGTAATCTATGATCAATGTTATGTTTACTTTTTGATGGACATTGCTATTGCTTCCGTTATGGTGCATAAGTTATATGTGGTATTTATTTTCATATTTTAAAAAAAAAAAATGCTACAAAACTTAGTGAAATTCTAGGTTAATTCTTTGGATACCTTGGCGGGGCATTACATTCCAACCCTACTAGGAGTTGTTTAAGCTCTATTAACTATTGAAAGAAAGACAGATGGGTCCATTGTTCAAACAACTTCACTACTATCCTCACTAAATAATACAAGTGCACATCAATAATTGGCCAATAGTAACTTATCTTTCTGAATATAGTTCCCTATAATTTTATTCTTCCTCAACTACACTAATCTTTTCTCTGATCCAAAAGACATTTTTATTCAAGTTCACATGTCACAATATGATCTCATTGATCTACAATATACTCATTATTACAACACTCTTTACAAGGAAATGACCTTTCATTTATACCAAGTCCTAAAAATAATTATTTAGTCATCCTTGAGGATTTTCCAACTTACAATAATAATATAGGACCAACTTAAGATATAGAATATTACATCTTTTTACAATTACAAGCAATTTTTTAGCTCACAACCTTAATAAATTCATACTTTATGATCATATGATTATGCATGGTTAACCAAAGAATATTTATCATGTATGCAACCTATATCTCAAGTCACTCAACAAGATTCAATCTCTCTTCGGAGATAAAATCCAAACATTTGTACCTTCTTTTCAGAAACGATGTCTAAAAACTGCCTTCACCAAATTCCTCATAACTCTGCCCAGTCTTCATATTAATGTATGCAATCTTAGTTGTAGCATCTAGACATACTCTAGAATATAATTACAATTGTGCATAAGTTGATCTTCAATCCTCAAACTGCATAAAGCCAGACTCTATCTATTACTTTTCCAATCTTCACTAGAATAAACAATATGTTGACATCAATGACAAACTCTATTATGAATAGAATACGCAATAATTGAAACACATCTCCAATACTAATAGAATAATCCCCCATAGGAATATCATTAGAATTCATGCAAACAGCTAGTTCACAAAGGATATCTAAGCTAAGAATGCAAGTGAGTGCAAATGTGCTCAAGATTATGAGTGGAAAAAATGACAACATAACCTTACAGTGCAAGCATGAGATATGAGAGAGTGACCTCAGAGAGAACAACATTTTAAAGAGAAATTGATTGTAGAGAATAAGAAGAAAAATCTATGGTGGAGAATCAATCTCTAGTTGACTTTGTGCACATGAAGCTTCACTAGGCAAAAGATGTGTGGAGGAGAAAGGAGATTCTAACCACCTTGAAAAGTGTGCCCCTACATGTGTAGATAAAAATGATTTTTCTTTGATTTATACAATAGGAATAATCATTTTCATGTGCACATTTAGGATAAGAGGGACTTTGGGGACTTTATTTAATTAAAAGAGGACATGATTCTTTTAATTAAATAGGAACTTCGGATAAGGTGGTCAAGTATAAATTATTTCAAATTAAATCAAGATTAGATCAAAGGTAAGTGGTTGATAAAGATGTGGAAATTGATAGATGGGGTGCTCATGTTCTAGATGACCATTTTTGGGTGATTACACCAATGAATTGCATTAAACAAAACAAGTTGACTATATAATGTTTCCCTTTACCAGACTTAGAAAATTTTATAAGTTTCTATAATTTAAACTTTCTTTCTTTTTTTCCATCTCAAAATAGGCTATATGTTTCAATAAATGAAAAAATTAGTACATTACCTCATCCAAATTTCCAACAATATGATCTCTTAGTTTAGTGATAGATGGATTTTTTTCTCTAGGTTCTCCTTCAGATCTTCATTTTTTAATTTTTTATTCACCATGTCACTTGTCATGATTTTCAATTCTTCATTATAATAGTATTCTTTTCTATTTTATCAAACATCAAAGATATCCCTCAAGTAGCTAACTTCTACCTGCAAGTGACCAAAATCTAATACCAGTAGTTGAATAAGATGAATAACTAAGTGGGGTGGGGGTGGGGGTGGATCCATTATTTCATAATGTTTAATAAAACTTTTAATTTTTGGTGTAAACTCATAATTAAAATCAATATCAACCTTTGACTTATTAGTTAACTAATTAAACATTCATCACATTTATAAACATGAACACAAAAGCACCAACACAAAGAGCACTAGAATTTATGTGGAAATGAAAATTAGGAAAAAATTTAGAGAAGCTAGTTCTCATGATATGAATATAGTTAAGTGTTAAACTACAAGTTTCACTAATAAAAGATAAACTAATAGGATTGCATCTAACCATGCATGAACTAGTTCTAAATGATAGCTCTAGGACCACCAATAACATATATCCAATATAGATCCACTACAAGGATATAATAATCTTCTAAAACTCAATATATAAGGTCCTCTTTCTGCAATACTCTGATTAAACCACTTTCATGTTTGATGTAATAAAATAGAGTCTCATATGTTACCTTTAGATCTCTCCTACATATGCTCATATTGTATTCCATACATACCTTCCTTAGATACAAAAGGTCTTCTTTGTTTATATATATATTCAATCATACACATGATAGCCAAACCAAATAGGTCATCACATCAATACAAAAAGATATCACAATTTTATTTAATTCATTACCATTGATCCTAAATCTAGGACCTCCTTAAGAATGATTTACAATATGCTATAACAAGACCCACAAATAGGTCACACTTAAGATGCATAAAATGTATAATACATTTACAAAGATAAATGAAACACCACAACTGCCTTAAGGATGATCCACAACATATATGAACCACTCGATAGATGAATCTTGATCATACCTATCCAAAATATGATATAGTGAATATACCAAAAATAATTGATTAATTACACCATTGGATAGATATTAGAGACATCTAGAAGATCATTGTAATCATAGCAATCATCATCAACCAATACATAACTCCATACAAAACTGATCATCAAAGGAATACAAGTATATCAATATACATAAACCATTAGAATAATAATGTACACCTTCTTAGGGTAGGAAAATTGTCCATACAGAACTTATTTTGTATGTAATCAAAACTCTTGTTGTATAAGTAACAACCAACAAGTACATAACTAAATTTTCCAATAATCAACCAATACCACCAAGATTTTGGAATGAAGGTTTTGACATCCAAAGCCAACAACAACTCAATAATTCTAACATATATGTATGAATGTATGTATGTATCTATATATACACATTTCTATGTATATAGAAATGCATGCATGTGTTCACACACACACACACACACACCTCTACACATGTGCACACGCAATGTAATGTCCCCATCATTTTAGCCACTCTGTGGAGTTTTTAGCCTTTACATTCCCTAAAGGCTAAGTGGAGAAATAAGAAAAATTTGATTAAATTAATTTCTTATAAATTTATTAAATAAATTAAAATTAAAAGATGACTTTATATTTAATTAATTTAATTCTCTAGAAGCACAACTAATTATTGTATTGGAAAGGGGGAAGCTTCTAGAGAGTGCATTTTCTAGAAGTACAACTAATTATTGCTATGAAAAGGGGGAAACTTCTATAGGGTGCAATTAAATAATATTTTATTTCCTTCTAGAATGGTGAAGAAAAAGAATAAATAGAGGTAACAACTTCATTGTCAATCATCAGATTATTGTGAATTGTATTTGATATGAACTTGGGAGAAGAAACTAATAGTTTTTTATTTTAGTTAGCCATTGGGGAGCATCAATTCTTTAGTGTTGCAACCATTTGAGCTGGTGAAATATCCATTGAATTTGGCATTTAGGAGAACTGCATTCTGTAGTTTTTTTTGTGGTTAAATTAGAGAATACATTTATTATTGGCTACTACAGTGTGTCATGCTACAATATTTATGCTTGATTTCGAATGTAACTTTCATCTCCATCCTTGGGCATCACTATTATCAGGTTCCTCTTGCAACTATTAGTAGTTAGCATCGTAATTTTAGGCATATAATTTTTCTGATTCAAATTTTGGCATTGTTGTAGTCATTGTTGTAAGCCCATTTGTCTTGGAAAACTCATAGCAACATTGTACATGGGAATGAATTCAATAATGGAGATGTATGTTACATACCATTTTTTTGATGAAATGTCCATCTAATAGCATATATGATCAACATAATAGTTGTATGCCAATTGTTTTGCAAAATGTCAGTTGGTTGTAGGTATGCATTCCACATCTAGTTTCCATGTATATGCTTTAAAAAAAATACCAAAAAGAACTACACTTTCATATTAGTTCATTGTAAGAGGCATTTTAATATCATTTGTAAACATTCTAAATTTCTTAGCATCATTCAAACTATATCAAACAATCTAAATCACAAAAAAAAAATCAAAAAAGAGAAAGGCAACATACAAGTGTTTAACAATATTCCTTGAGCTAAAATCAATTAGTTTGGGCAAGGGATGTTATAGTGGTATCCAAGCTTTCTTGCAAAGTGTTTAACGAAATGTCAAACAATTGAATTTGAGAAGGATTTGGTGTTTCACAAAGTTATAACTGGTTGAGGTTATTACATTGGTATAAGAGCTTTGATCCTACCATCCTAAAGGGTTGAGGTTTTATATGTAGCCACAATGGCAGCTTTACACTTGAAGGAGATCAAAAAAAGAGCAAAATCAGTTTGAGAATATACCCATAGAAGAAATGGGTGACAAGGGAGGAGAAGAGATGACAAAAAACAAAGAAAAAGATGGTGTAGACAATGAAGAAAGAGAAGCATGAGAGTTCTTTAGACATTTGGCAGTGGAAAAACAACAGATAGTTGAAGCTTTATGAAAACTTACTACAACAATGTAGAAGATGAACCCACCAATCAAAAAAAACCAAGTCTTAGATGTTGATAGGAGTATAGTACAAAGAGCTTCCTCCTAGACCATTAATAGGCCTACACGCCCTACCTTTCTCAGAAATAAACCTAAAGATGATAATGTTGAAGGAGAGGTAACATTTACAGATCATCTTATGGTAGTGAATGTTGAAAGGGAATCATTAACATGAACACTTGAGCTTTGACAGATTTCTAAGTCAAAGGAGAGAGCATTACAAGACAAGGAAAGATCAAAGGCCAAGAGACCAAAACAAATTAGATATGCAGCATGCAACCAATAGTATCACATTACCTATGCTTGATGGAAGTGGGAAAGTTAGAGCTTAGTCTTGGATTCATGAGAACCTTCAACCCATGGTAAAGGAGAATGAGTTTGTGTCTGCTAGTTCCAATAAGGTATGTAAAAAATTATATGATGAATTTGATAGACATGCAAATTTGAATCAGGAAAATAGTATGACAGCCTTGGGTGATGATTTATCTACATCATCCTTAGAAGAGGTTTCACAAGAGGTTATGGAAGTGACTGTGGGTGTTGACACTCAAGATATTCGTACCATGAATGGAGATTTCATAAATACTTCTAATTTTTATGACATCAGTTATGAAACCTTACATCCACAAGGGAAAAATCCTATCCTCAAGATTTCACTTGGGATTACTCAAGAAAGGGGTATTAATGACACAATGTATGATGCAAATTCATGCACTGATGAGTCTAATTCTTTAAATCAGACCTTAGAAAATGAGTTTGAAAATTTAGTTGTTGACATGGAGCCCCAGGATTACAAGCTAGAGGAACATGCAGTTGAGTTGTCTATTGAAGGACATAGCAGCAATACCTTGGATGTTTATGTGTGCATGGATGATAGAACACAACATAATGTGTCTAATTTAGATTCATTTAAGTTAGGGATATTGCTTTGGAATGGGAAATTACAAAGACCTCATTATTTGATTGAGCCACTTAAGGTGGATATGAAAGTTGATCCTTTACATAGTGGACCAGCCTCTAGTATTTTGATTACACATGCTTAAGGTAAAACTTTACAATAGCATGATATCATTACTGATATGTTTGAGGATAATTGTGTTATGCACCACCATTCTCCATATAATGAAAACGTCAACACTATGATAACATATATTGATGGTAGCCTTACACCTATTGGTAAATTGAAAGATATCAAGTATACAAGAGCTAGTTTAACATACTTTTTCATTAAATGGGTGAATAAGTTTAAATAAATGAATGATGAATGGTTGCAAAAAGATAAAAATGCTAAATCATTGGTTGCCAATGCAAGACAATGTCTTCAAGAAGTCAAAGGAAAGGTCAATCTCCTCAACATACAAAGGCAAAAGAGGATGGATAACATTAAAAGACTCTTGTTTCAAAAAGGGAATGAATCTAAAAATGCACCATATTCCAATGACAACAATGAAGCTGATGAGTTTGGACAATTAAAGGATTTGGTAATGATTCCAAACATGAAGAAACAAGAATAGTTTGAGGGTTCTTCATGTGCAGCTAAAGTTGATCATAGCTTGGAGACTCAGTTTAAGGTGAAGAAGGATGAAATTATTGTAGCATTATCTCATCATGACATGATGCACAAACAAATTGAGGATCATATTTGGGTAGTTCAGAAAAAGTTAGATCCAAAGGGGGAATCAATAGCACCCCCAGATAGAGAAATGCTTAATGATTTGAGTAGAAAGAAATTTTGTATTTATTGAAAAGGGGCGCATGATGTAAACTATGATTGTCCATTAAGGTGTAAGGGGAAGATTGATTGTGTTATGTGGGAATATAATGAGAATTCTGAATCTGAAAAATTTAGATCATAAATTTTATCAAGAAGGGTCTGAGCTAGCAGGATCAAAACATGAGGAAGAAAGAGTTGAAAGGGAAGAGTTAGTTCAGTTATAGGAAGCAAATCTCACTAACATACAGTGTGAGGGATCCTTTAGGATGCGTGGAGTTTTAGTTGGGTAGAAGATCATTACCTTGCTTTATACAAGAGCCACACATAACTTCATTGATGCTTGGTTGGTTGAAAGACGCAACATATAGAAATATGTCTTTGAGGGTATAAGAGTAAAGGTTACAAATGGATACACTCTTAGGTGCAATAGGAAGATTTCAAATATGCCCATGCATTTGAATAACTTTGAGTTTAATGCAGATTTTTATGTTTTAAACATGGGAGATGTGGATATAGTATTGTGGATGACATGGCTCAATCACATTGATTGTGTTTTGATGCCAATACATGAGGAGAAACAAAAACATGTTTACCATCTCGACATACAATAGTTGAGGCAATTTATGTAAAACAAATTATGGAGGATTATATCCTGCATCTTGATATAGATTTGGGTATTCTTGGCAAAGAGACCTTACATGTCAAGGAATTCAAGTGCAAGTTAGGCTCTAGAGAGTTGTTGTACTTAGGAAACATCATTAGCACATAGGGAGTATGCATGGATCTAGCCAAGGTCAAGGCAATCGTTGAGTGGCCTACACCTGAGAGTCTCATACAACTTAGAGGAATTTTGGGATCATGTGGTTTTAACTGCAGATTTGTTAATGGATATTCATGACATACAACACCACTTTCTAATCTAACCAAGAAGGGATATCTCAAGAACTATATTCCAGGGAAGCAAAAGGGATGGGTTAAGTGGAAATGTCTTTGTGAATACTACTATAATACTACCTACCATCTTTCTATTCAAAATGACACCATGTATGGTCTTGTATGGTTATGAGGAAGCCAACTTTCTTGATTTAATGTTGAGTGATAGTAGAGTGCTTAGTGTTGGAGCTTTGTTGCAGGGAAATAAAGATATCATGAGGGCTCTCAAAGAGAATATTTAGAGAGCACAAATCCAGTAGAAGAAATATGCAAATCAAGAATGAGTTGAAGATTCATGCCAAGTAGGATATATGATGTACTTGCTGCTACAGTCTTATAGACATTCTACACTAAAGAAGAATGGTACAAGGAAGCTCAAGCCACAATACTATGGACCCTTCATAATCATTAGGTGTGTGGGTGAGGTAGCTTAGGAATTGAATTTACCATCTAACAATAATGTCCATAATGTTTTTCATGTGTCATAGCTCAAGAAGGCATTAGGACATCATGCGGTCCCTTTTACACTTCTACCACCCTTAGATGATGAGGGTAAGTTGATTTTGGTACCTGAGGCTATATTAGATGTTAGAGAGAAATAGTTGAGGAGACAAGTTATCAGAGAATATTTGATCAAATGGAAGGACTTGCTAGTTGATGATGCTACTTGGGAAGGTGAGGAAATTTTGCACCATCTGAAGTTGACATTGCTTGAGGACAAGTAATTTCAGGAGGGGTGGATTTTAATGTCCCCATTGTTTTAGCCTCTTAGTGGAGTTCTTAGCCTTTACATTCTCTGAAGGCTAAGTGGAGAAATAATGATAAATTGATTAAATTAATTTCTTATAAATTCATTAAATAAATTAAAATTAAAAGGTGACTTTATATTTAATTAATTTAATTTTCTAGAAGCACAACTAATTATTGTATTGGAAAGGGGCAAGCTTCTAGAGAGTGCATTTTCTAAAAGTACAACTAATTATTGCCTTGAAAAGGGAGAAGCTTCTAGAGAGTGCAATTAAATAATATTTTATTTCCTTCTAGAATTATGAAGGAAAAGAATAAATAGAGATAAGAGCTTCATTGTTAAGCATCTGATTATTGTGAATTGCATTTGATATGAACTTGGGAGAAGAAACTAAGGGTTTATGATTTTAGTTAGCCATTGGAGAGCATCAATTATTCAATGTTAAAACCATTTGAGGTGGTGAAATATCCACTAAATTTGGCATTCAAGAGAACTTCATTATGGGGTTCTATTTGTGCTTAAATTAGAGAATACACTTATTGTTGGTTGTTACAAGGTGTCGAGCTACAGTATTTATGCTTGATTCTAAATGCAACTTTCATCTCTATCCTTAGGCATCACTATTATCAGGTTCCTTTTGCAACTATTAGTAGTTAGCAATGTAATTTTAGGCATATAATTTTGTTGATTCAAATTTGGCATTGTTGTAGTCATTATTGTAAGCCCATTTGTCTTGGCAAACTCATAGCAACATTGTACATGGGAATGAATTCAATAAAGGAGATATATGTTGCATATCATTTGTTTGACGAAATGTCCATCTAATAGCATATATGATCAAAAAAATAGTTGTATGCCAATTGTTTGTCAAAATGTCAGTTGGTTGTAGGTATGCATTCCATATCTAGTTTTCTTGTATATGCATTTTAAAAAATTACCAAAAAAAATTGCACTTGTATATTAGTTCATTGTAAGAGGCATTGTAATATCATTTGCAAAAATTCTAAATTTCTTAGCATCATTCAAACTATATCAAACAATCTAAAACACACACACACACAAAAAAAACTTAGAAAAGAGAAAGGCAACATACATTTGTTTGACAATATTCCTTGAGCTAAAATCAATCAGTTTGGGCAAGGGATATTATAGTGTTATCATAGCTTGCTTCCAAAGTGTTTGACAAAATGTCAAACAATTGAATTTGAGAAAGATTTGGTGTTTCACAAACTTATAATTGGTTGGAGTTATTACACCCACACACATCCAATTTTATATGTGTTTACAATCGAGGTGAAAAGGTCCTCTCTACAACAAGACACTAACAATTCTTGACCAATGGGAGATGCCTCTCTTAACAAAGCATGACTCAGTTGAAAAATATTAATCTTCTAATATTGTACCAATTTTAAACTCATTCTTTTTTTTGTTTTACAATACTTTCTAACATCCATATAACTCAACCTTAAACACTTTGAAGATCTAGTGGTATATGCAATCATGAAGATAAGAACAAGAAATAAGTGCACATGGTCCATAGCATAGTTAAAGTTGATTTATCTACTATTATTTGAATTTTGGGTTCTTATAATATTGATTACATTGTATGTGTATTAATATGAAGTGTTGAAGTGGTCATAGAAAAAATGACATGTTTACATACCATTTTAAGTTCCTCCATATGGATACCATTTTTAGTTTTCTCTCCATGTGTCCCCACATTTTAATGAACAATTACTACATTCTATATAAAAAAGTTCCTCGTCTTAAAAAGTAATTGACCACTATACCAGTAGAAATTTATTTACTAATTGTAAATATTGAAAAAAAAAATACAATGATTATATATTTACTTTTATATGAAATATCTATCTTAGAAAAATATTAATTATATTTTGAAACAATTATTTAAAATTTTCAAACAAAATTTGATCTACAAAGATTTATTATTTCTAGAAAGTTCATGAACTCAAAAAGTAGTAAAAGTTGAAGTGGAATCAAGTGCTTGGACAATAGTATGTGGGGGCCGAGAGTATATGCAAATGAAGAATTTAATTTCAAAAGTTTTATTTTGTATGACACCAAATCTCTTCCACAATATTTGAATATTTTGAAAATTTTTGTTAAAAATTTAATTTGAAATATTTTCAAAAGTATAATTATTATTAATTTTGCATTCATAAAAGAAAAAATCAATATGGTAATAAAAGAGCATTTCGGGCCTTCATGATTGACATTCGATTTGTTAGTCCCTACTTTATCTATAAGGCATGGTACTAATGTTTTCAATGAGGGCACACAATTAATTTTTTCAAACACATATATCTAACACCCTAAGTTTTGAAATGATTTATTTTAAAATTATATTTATATTCACTAATTCCACAATTCTAATTGGCTATTACCATTTTTGCTGGGGGTAAAAATATTTTTTAAGTTTAGAAAATAGGAAAAAAAGTGCACGATCATTCATGAATCTTCCTAAGGAGCATCTAGGCTTCCATGATCTAATGTGTCATCCACAAATAGTTTAAAAGCACCTTCAAACATTCGCTAAATATTTCATTTGACAGCAATCTTCTCACAAGTAAATGATATTGTCTGTCAAATCTTACTAGAAACTTCTTTCTGTCAGATTGCAATTCTCATGTATTAAAATGTTAGGCTAAAGACGAGTATGAATATATCATGTTCCAAAAGCACAAAATTTAATTTTCCAACAACGGAGTTAGCCATTGGTGGACACTACCTGTCTTATTTGGTGTCTTTGTGATAATCGCAAACTTATGTCCTCGCTACAAAATTATATGATTGTTCATATTGTACTGGATTTTTACTTTCAAATAAAGTTCCACAAGATAAATTTATTGAAAATCAAAATACAAAAACATAGATAAAAAGCAATGTTATAGACAATCTTCAAGTTAAAGAAAGAGCTAACTAAAGAATCCATAGCCGAATCCTTTAGCCAGCCAAAGTGAACACAAAAAACTTTTGATACACACTTATCGCAATCCCCAATATTAGAAAATAGTACATCAAATAGGAATATTTTTAAGGTAAAGGTAGAAAAATATTACATAATATCATAATTAAGAAAGTTGGATATTGTTCAACAATTCTTGATCCCAAATAAAATTATTGATGATTTACTATTATTATGTTATATTATGGACAATTTATAGTTATCATATTTATTTTGTGCTTTTTTATGTTCTCATATCAGAATTATATTAATAAAATAAATTTAGGAGACCACTTACATTAATTAAATTAATTAAATACAAATACACTTAAATTAATTTATTATTTTTAAGAATATTATTTCTTACTAGATTTATTACAGGTATTGAATATAATTCAATTAATAAATTTTTCTAATAATAAAGAGTATTTATGTTGATAATATTACAAATTATAATTTAATATTTATCTTGTATAGTAGTTAAAAGTATAGTCATATATATTTATATTTAAACATATTAATACAAAATTTATTTATATATTGTTCTATATAATTGTAACTAGATTTGTTAATTAAGTATTATGAATACATTTGTAATATTAAAAATAATTTGATTGGTATCATAAATCTCATTCATGAAAGAATATCTATTTCTATATCATCAAATATATGCTAGAGCTATTATTACAAATGTTTGGAATATTCTTGAAATCAATCAGATCCTCATATTTGTATTGCATTATTAAAATCAAACATAGTTAATGTAAATACCATTAAAACTTCAAGAAGTCAAGATATGATCTATGCCCTTGAAGATTGACTCTACCAACCACAATAGCCTAGAAATTTGTCTGAATGTAAATCATATATGATGGAAGAAACATGTAAATCATATATGAAAATCTTACAGATTGGTTTATTAATGAACTAATGAAAACTACATGCACATAACAATAACATGTCACATCTACCTTTTAACCCTTGCAAAAGGCATGGACTAAAGCTCTCTTAGATCTCTTGTTTGATTTATTTTCAAGAGTGATACAAATATGCATTTAGAATGGTGTATAGAGAATGATAGAAATATGTACTTGAGAAATCTTTTCTCTCTAAGTTATAAATAATTATAAATTTTATTGAAGCTATTATGTGTGTGTTGGAAAGCTAGTAAAAATTATTAAAATTGTTCTTATATTTTGTTTGCTTTGTAGGAAATAAATACGAAGCATTGTATTCAATGCAAATTATGAGAAGTGAAGTAATGAAAATGTTGTCATATTTGTTTTTGTTTAGTTTGGGATAATCTTGAATTAAATTCCTCCACAGTATTAAAGTTAAGACTTGAAATTTTAATTGCTAAATATCATTTGACATTTTATAAATTGTAAAGTGTAGAATCTTAGTTCTTAATAGTTGGAGGTACTTGTATGTATCATCTTAGTCATTATGTCTCCACAATAATGAATAGTAATTAATTATCTAGATGTAATTTCCTCATATTATCATGTTTTATTTGTTTTAAAAGTACCTTTATTTCTAGCTCGTGTGTGCTTTTTAGATCTATTGTATCATAGATGTATTTTGGGTAAATTGAATTCAAGTTCCTTGTTTTTTTCAATTGATGAATTTGTACATTGGAAAATTGCTTAGCTAGTTTGTGCTTTTTAGATCTATTGCATCAGAGATGTATTTTGGGTAAATTTATTTCAAGTTCCTCCATCAATTGATGAACTTGTACTTTGAACTTCTCTATAGATTATAATGATTTATTTAATAAAAAAATTAGTTGCATCTATAATTTTTTGTGATTAATTTAACTTTTAAATGAGGTCAATAATTTTATTTATTTATTTAGGTGTATAGATATACAATGGTCAATATGACTTGTGTCTGATAAGATGTGATAAAACAAGTTCAAGTATAAGAAAGGTTGGTAAGGTGTCTATAAACCTACAAGAACTCGTATTGTTTGAATTTGTATTATAGCTACATTATGGGTTTCAAAAATAAATATTATAATAGATATATTTTGTTGAGGTCATCTTCTCCATAATTGTTGTCAGTAACTTATCAATTCTATTTGCTTACATTTTCTATGCATAGAAAGCAATGCAAGACATAGATTGAATTTGTGAGTGAATGAATTCTCCATGGGAGCACACTAGGATGAGGAGACTTCAAGAGAAGTAAAGATCCATTTACTTTGGCTACAATCAAGCATTAGGATTCATAAATAATATTAAGTTTTATTATAAGGTCATTTTTCAACAATGTGTGTTCCACACATGTATACCAAAACACAGGAGGAAATGCAAAATATCTCAAGATAGAAGTGTGTTATTTATTTTAAAAGTTAGATATACTCTAATACATAAATACCAAATAATTGTCATAATAAAAATTCACAAATTATCATTATTGATCATGACATAATAATGTTCTTAAACAACCCCAAATTCTTGCATAATAACCACTTTTTTTTTCAAAGAAGTGTCTCTAGATATTGTGGAGTTGCCAAGTAATCATTTGATGTGGTAAGATTGATACATTTTGGAATGGCAATGCTTTATTTTTGCAATGTTAAATTAATTATCATAGGATTTACATGTGTCCCATTAGTATATCTTTGGGTCTTCTAAGAAATGCTTACAAGTTCACAACACTCCTTTTATTTTCATAACAAATAAAGAAGCATAAAACTCTCATTGATTTTTTTACTTGTTCTTTAATTATTTCTATTGATTTTTAAAACTTTTAATATCGATTAACAAATAAAATGAGGATTTACTCCATCTTCATATGACTTTTGAGAGCATCATTGTTGATGCAATATTTATTTTGATGAAGAAATAATAACAAAATTAAAGCATGTATTTAACTTGGAACTCTCAAGGAAATGTTTTTAAAATGTGCACTTGGAATATAAATCAACAATTTTTATCTTGTAATTAATTTATAGATGTAATTGATTATTTGGAATAGTCTAATGAGTTGTTTGCTTCAATGTTATGCAAGAGTTTTCTAATATATTTGAATGGTATAGTTTAATTATAGAAGATAAATCTAAGATTGGTCAACACATTGTACAAGAATGAAAGAAACAATTCCATATTTATTAGTAAGAAAAAGTGTAATAGGAATTGAAAAAAATAAAAGAAGATATGATAAAATTTAGCTTGACTTGCTTACATTTCAATATATTTAGTTTTCTCATGTCTCTTATTTCCACAATATTATTTAAATAATATATTACATGTTAATTAAAAAAATGTGCATGTGGCAAAAGTTTAGTTAGCAATCAACAATAATTGAGAGGAAGGTTTGTATCAAAGACTAAGAAAATGATGGAAGAAAATAGTGAAAAAGAAAATGATTGCCTATAAGAAAACGTAGATGTCCTATCAACAATCTTGAATACCTAATTAGTTTTAAGTGCTGTTATAGTATACTTGAATTTATATAAAATTAGAATATATCTAAACTTGAAATAATTTTATTATAATTTATATACAATTGGTAAGTATGAATTGGTCATTTGATGACATTTATCTGAAATTAAATTAAATTATTATTAATCGTCATTTCTACGTCATTATATTTTTTTAAATGATATTGAACAAACTCATATGTATAATCAATACAAATTCATAAAAATCAATATTTTCTTGCACGATTTTCCCATACTTTATACTAAGAAAACCCATAAAAGATTTATAATAGTCCTCAAAGACAAATTGGTATATATCTAAACTTGGAATAATTTTATTATAATCTATATATAATTGATAAATGTGAATTGGTCATTTGATGACATTTATCTGTAATTAAGTTAAATTATTATTAATCATCATTTCTACATCATTATAGTTTTTAATGATATTGAACAAACCCATATATATAATCAATACAAATTTATAAAAACCAATATTTTCTCCCACAATTTTCCCATACTTTATACTAAGATAAGCCATAAAAGATTTATAATAGTCCTCAAAGACTATTTAATAATATTGTACATGATATTAAAAAAATTAACTTCAGCTCTCTGGATGGTGCCCTACGTTGAAATCCTCATATAAGACAAGTGACGAAGTGGCCTACCAATAACTAGAATTCATAGCACAAAGATATCTTTATAGATCTCTCGTACGTCACTACTGAAGCACTCAATATCTGTACATAGTTCTTGTAATTTGTCAATCAGAAAAATCCAAATACAGAAATTTGCAATTTGTCTAAAGAGCGATATGAACATGATCGATGCATCAAAATCAAGAGGCTCTTGAGAAACGTAATAAGGAAGGTATACGTGAAGGAACAACAATGGCAATAAGAAGTCAAAGTGATGACAGGGACTTTCCAAACTAGTAATGGAAAGTTTACAATTGAATAGTCCATACGACATGATTGCAAACAATTAACACATATATGGTTTTGAGATAATCAATTAATCAAGGAAAAATAATTTTACTAGTTTTTTTTAACACAAAGGGATGTGATTACAAACTACTGACGAAAATTTGATTCAAACATGTATGTCTTCTACAAAGTCGAGTTTTTTTCTTCTTTTGATTTTTCAAATAATCGAGGACTCCACTTTCTATCATCCTTGTATGAGTTTCTACCTCATCTTCGTAGTCTCGCTTTCATGTCTTCGAATCCATGACCTTTTTTTTCCCTCAAATTTGGACCATTGGCATTGTTTCCTACCCAACGTCCCTAACTACATCTAGAAGGCACTCACATGAAGGAATTGGTTGGATATTAAGAGACAACAAGAAATGTAAAGGATACAAAATTACATTAACTATCTACACTTCGACCGTGTAATGCTTCGCTTGGGAACCCAAATGGAATAAACCTAACAAGTTATAATGTTTACTGAACTATTTTTTTATAAGTTTAATCAACATCAAAGTAACAATGCAAAAGCAATATACACATACACATCAAGTACACATAAGTAATTGCATGTATAGTTTCCACTCCTCAAGGGTTCCTTCTTGTTGAGTCACGTTAAGAAGTTTTATTAATTTATTTAAATTTCAAGTACAATGTGCATGGCTGAAACGAATTAACAAATACACCATCTCATAAGCAAATGCATAAATACAACTAATACAATGAAAGTTCATCTAATGAATAACATCCATTGAGCATATTATAAGGTATACGAGAATAAATACAGTACATCAAATAAAAAATACATGTTAACATATATACATCAATTGAATAAAAGTCTCTAAGATAGGAATAAGATTGATAATAGTACACAATTCAGCAATGAGCATCCAATATCAAGAATCTAAGGGGGACCCAAATGGTAAGAAGGCACTACCTCCCCAACTACGTGGTTACCTAATCAGGCTCCTACTCCCACTGTGTAGGAAAGATAATGAATTATATGTATACACCTAATCAATCATAAAACATTCCTAGGCAAGTAATCTTAATACTTGAAACTACCTCAAGGGTAACACAAACTACTCGAGAAGAAGAGATAATCAAAATCAAAAGACACTCATTCCAACACCAACACCATATACCAAATCAACACACAATACACCAAGTATATATTGAGTATTGAAATCACAAGATAAAGTCAGTGAAAGATATCCACCTCAAGTCAAAAGCCACATGTCAAAGAACAATAATCAGTAGATAACAACTGTCATCAATAAAAGTAAATTACCAACAATAAATACAAAAATATACAATACATCACCAGAGGCAAATACCAAAAATCTATGGGAAGACTCGTGCTACATACTAGGGAGTGTCATCACATGGTCAAATTACTTTAGTTACCCTAAACTAGTTTGTCATTGGACCCCGACCCTCAAGCATTGAGTTACCCTAGAATCGTCGCTCTAGACCTCGGACCCTCAATGTGACTCATGTGAAACTAGAATATCTTCTCATAAAGATGACGAAAACCAATCATTAATCTCACTAGGTATCATCTCATTCCCATCCTTAGTCAATACAAGTACTCAAGGCATGGGTGAGGCAATAACTCTAACTTATCTTTTTAGTGTGTTTCCCAAATATTAATTACTAGATTATCACTTATTACATAACATACAATAGGTTACCCTGGTACTGACCACTTTTAGTCCTAGACCCTACTGTAAGCCACTCTCAAAGACAATGCACCTAGTCAACCTCTCCTAAGGATACAATTCACAGTTGTGCCCCATACCACAACACCCATAATGATTGAACTCAGTTCCTTAATAGGCAACCTAAAAATAAGTTGGTTCTCCCAACCCAAGTAAACATAAATGCACCACAAATCATATCTCATAAATGTAACTTCCAGTTTAAAACATAAGCTCATTACAACATCCAAAACATATAAACATCATAGAAAAATTACAAAAGCCTCTGGTGTACATCCTAGTTGGCCAATTAAACTCCCACAGGAAAAGGACTATCAAGAAAAGAACAACATAGAAGTCCAATTAAAACATCAGGAAGAAATAGACATCCAAATCACACAATTAAAATCACTTGTTTTGTGAAGTCTGGCTCGGCCAACAAAATCTCATTCTTAACTATCAAACTATCCATATGTTTTTTTAACTTAAATGATGTCCCTATCACTAAATATTTATTCCATTCAAAGTCTTATCCATAGACAAAAATCAAACATTACAAGTCAATAAAGTTATCATGCTTAGATCGATGTATAAAATGTCAAATCTCATTAGAAGGATACAGTAGTAAATTTGGACTCAATGTTCAATGAATTTTGGTCAAAATTTTGACCAAGCAGTTCATCACTATTTTTCTTATTGAAATTTTGACCAAATTGCAGGTTGGTCAAAATTTTGATGAATACATTCGTTGAAATATTTTTGTCTCTGTTGACATTGATTTTTCATTTTTGGATGAAATTTTGACCAAATATCGGTTGAAAACTTTCAAGAATCGATCAAAATTTTGACCAATTCTTGGTGGAAAACTTTCAAGAATTGGTCAAAATTTCCACCAATGTTTGGTCAAAAACTTCCAAGAATTGGTCAAAATTTTGACCAATTCTTGGGGGAAAACTTTCAAGAATTGGTTGAAATTTCCACCAATTTTGGGTGGAAAACTTTCAAGAATTGGTCAAAATTTTGATCAATTCTAGCCTAGCCCACGACCATGATGCCATGATCACAACCAAAGGATTGGTCAAAATTTTGACTAATTATTGGTGGAAAATCATGAGGAGATGGTCAAAATTTTGACCAAACTAAGTTGTTTAAAAAGAAATAGAGCAGGTGAATTCCTACCTGTGGACCCTCTCTTAGATCATCTTCTTCAACCAGTGCAATTTCAGAAGAGGCTTGGCAACGGTTGACATTCTATAGTGCAATTGTTCAACAATTTTAAAGTTGATTTAATGGTGAGCCCTTGTCTAGCATTAGGTGGCATCTTGGCACTCAAGAAATTTTTTATGAATCTATCCTAGCTAATGGGAGATTTGATAACAAAAGCTCCCAATAACCCTCCAATAGAATCAATGTTGGTGTTCAAGAAAGACACATTTTCTAGACTTTGAATATTGACATTAGCATCCTTTCTATTGGAGGGTCATGAAGCATCCCAATTGCTATGCAAGGGCTCGCCAAAGCCATCTCTATGCAACTTCATTGGCACAATTTGTGGAATGGTTTGACAGTGGTTGTCGTTGTGGTTTCCTAGAAAGCAATCTAAAGGGTGAGCTATCGTCTAATAGTTGTGTTTCTTATCACGAGTGATGAGGGAGCCATTTCCAAGAATGAGCAAAGGATGAATGTAATATTGGATTCCAAATTAAATCAATGACATCGGATCTATAAGAACAAAATGAAGCAACAACTTGTTTGTTATGTGTAGATCCCTAAAGATGCTTTTATTTCTCACTCCATTGGGACAAATTTAGGAGTGTGGTTTGACAGCAGTTGTTGTTCTAGTGTGTCATTGTAGTGATCTTGAAAGTGATGTTAAGGGTGGAGCTTGCATCTAGCACTTGGGATGTTTTTGCAAGCGAGTAGGGGAGCTTCTATTGTACAAGCTTAGTTAGATGAAGTAGAGCTATTGGCACCATCACCAACCACAGACAAATCATTTAGAGCAAATTCTGAATCCATGAACCATTAGAGGCATCAAGTTTGATATTCTTAGGGAGGCCCTTCAAATAATCAACCACCACAAGGATGCACATGAAGATCTTCCATGACAACAAGGTTTCAGCATAAGTGGAATCATTATTGTGTCAATCACCAAAATTCAAACTCTCATTGGATCACTACATCCATAGGTTAGGTGTCTTCATTGGGCTAACCTATCTACAAGACATGTGTTTTCATGGTACTATTGTGCTCATAGGTTGTAGGCTTTCACTTGATTGCAATAAGAGCTCACCTTGTTGACAAAGGTGTAATAATTTTACATACATAAAAACAAAAAGAGCACTAGCAGGCCTCTTTGGCTTATTTGGGTCCTTGGCTATCTTTTTCTTATCCTACTTTTTACTAGATCTATCCTCTTTGGTACTGAGCTTCTGTTTTCCAATTTTCCTATTAAAAGTAAGAAGAATCAAGGAAATTTATTGAACAATTGAGGACAATAAATAATCTAAAATGCTTCACAAAATTAATTGATAATTATTACTAGAGATTTAGATGAACCTTTCTTTGGAAAATTTTAAACCACCTAATGTATTTTAGCAACTTTATTTTGTTCGATCATGAGTTCATTCTTGTATATTTTATAGAATACTCAACCTATAAAAGAGTAGAACTTCACAAGCTAATGAGAACTATCAAGATCATAAAACCACACATATTTTCTAGACAATGAAGTCAACATGACTTCAATCATTATTGAAGTTTTCAGTCTCAAGGTGAAAACATCAGTTGTTCGTGGCCAACTTGTAGATTCAGAGTACTTCATGGCCTATTCGCACTCTAATTGGTCCAATGCACAATAATCAAACACTATCCCTAGCCCTTTTCTTTATCCTTGGGACTTTTAGCTATCCTATTTTTTTCACAAGTTTTTGTAGGCAGTCCAAGATACCAAGATGTCACCAACATACTAAAAACACAAAAGAACTGGTTCAAAAAGGGCTCCTAAAGAAAAGCACTAGTAAAGAAAAACTCCATTCATTATACCCATCATAATAGAAAGTGCAGAAGAAAGTACTATCTACATCAAAACCTATCTACTACCCACAAAAAAGCACCAGTACATATTTGTGCTAAGCATCTAAAAACCCATGATTGATTCCTATACAGAAATCTCCAAACCCAAATACATAAAGGGCTCATGCATAAAGGAGCCTATCATACATAAGGAGAACCAAAACTTATACATATAAGCCCAAAAACCCATATACATTATATGCACCAAGGATGCTTTCCAAGAGTTAATTACATAGCGAAATAAGGAGCCTGATATTATGAAACAATAGAAAGAAATAGTGACCCATAAGAAGAAAACCATAGAAGTCATGTGGAGTCCAAAAATAAGCTCACAAGAATGTTGAAATGGCATAGATCCACCAAGAGAATTGAGCTAGACTTGAAGAAGTTTTGTGCCAAAAACAAGACCACATAAGCAATAAGGTATTTGTACCCTTTTGTAATCCAAATTGTGCTTTGGTCTTTTCATTCTCTTCCCTTCATTTTTACCAAACTAGGTAGTTTCAAAAGTTATCATTGTCTCTTGATGAGATTGACTGTAGAAACTTTTTCGAACTTATGAAGGTAGTGTTGAGCCACCCTTGAGCCACTTTGTGCCATTTATTCCACTAATGTCAATGAAGTTTTGGTTTTTGGAGAGCACGTATCATAGCACAACTATCCATGTTCAAAAACTTGATGATTTAAAAAAAAATTATCCCAACAACTCTATGATAGCTTCTTTATCATCATAAGAGTTTCGCATTGCAATTGAAAGATATGCTAAAAAACTAGTGATGCTTCTATGTCAAACAAGAATATCAATAATTAATAATAATCAACAAATATTAATGATAATATATGTCAAATAGTATCTAAATGATATTCCAAATAAAATACATTCAGAACATAGAAAGATTGATTAATATGGTAGACGGTACCAAAATTAGGTTGGAAATGGCCAAAAGTGATTGAAGGACAAGTCAACATATGAAGCCCAATAAATTCCCAAGCCATCTCCATTATCACTGTTGATTCTTAGGTAATAATTTGATGATAAAGGTTAAGACATCTAAAAATGTTAGTTTGACACATGTTTTCTGTGTCGTGAATATATTGTTTGGGGTGGGTTACATCATATTTAATAATGGAGCATGAGAGCACTTACATATTTAAACTAGAACATATGGAATATAATTTTTATGGACATATGTTAAAGATAGAACACTTTGGATGGTAGTTGTTGTTTACTAAGAATTGTAATCAGCAATTTAGATAACTGCCATTAAACTTGTTCTTAGTGGGAAATTACTTGAAAACTTAAATACCTAAAGAGATGTCTCTCTTCAGGAAAGTCTCAGTCATAGAAAATAACATCTCTTTGCCCCTCTTAGAGTATTTATATTGATAGACTGTCAATTTTCATAGGGCATCAAAGACAACAAGAACAATCAGCGATAAGCAGTAGACACATATTTGGGATCAGGCTCTCACCAGTCTAATTCAAGCTTGTTATAATCAACATTTAATCATCTGAATAACAAGTCATGTGAAAAAATAGGGTGTAAGGGGTGGAGGAATATTTTCTTCATATCTTATGATAGGAGCCTACTTTATATATTAGAAGAAAGTAACAGTCAGCAAAACATGTCAATTACCTTTTATGTTAAAGGAGAACTATCACCCAAGGACTGGTTATGGTCAGCTAATCCATTGATAAGTTATTCAAGGAAGAGTTTTGATTAACTTAAAGAAAGAAACCATTGCATATAAGTCAATGATTAGTATACATTGGCAATCTTAAATAATAGTTAATGAAGGAAAGGTTTGATTAAATGTAAAATATAAGATATATACATATTAGGTGTTTTTCTTTAATGATCCCAATCTCGAAGTGGCAACTATCTTCATGGGCTATGGCATCACTATTTTCTACCAAGATACTGAGATGTCACCAACATACTAAAAGCATAATTTTTATTTTATATATTAGAAACACCAAATAAGTTACACCTTTTATTTAAACTCATATGAAGCAAAATTGTAAGCAACTCGACCTTCATTTGTTGCCTTTAGCTCCAACTTCTAGAACGGATTGAAATTTTACTAGTCAACATTCTAGCTTAGTATTTCTCAAAAGATGGATTATAAAATGTGACTAAATAGTGGCCAAGAAATGATTTAATCATAAAACCATGAAAGAGTTATGTACCTGTTGTTTGGAACATAATAGAAACCATTAACCAAGCCATCACTATGAGAAAAACATATATAATAGAATCCTACAATAGTGAGGCCACAATCTACACCAAAATTGAAAAAGAACTTCTCTTTCCATCATTGTCAACCATAAACTATGAGTCACTCATCAAAACAATTTTATAGAGAGATAATCACCTAGTAAGAAAGAAAACTTTTGCATATACTTTTTTCAATTTGAAGTGTCCAATCATTGTTCAATTGAAAATTAGACCATCACATGCAAATGCCATATTTGTTGAATTTACTAAAATACTAAAATCTTGTTCAAATTATCTTCATCTTAAAGCTGGTTTGAACCTTTTTTTATATTTTTTAATGGTAGCAACTTCTCAATTATTTTTTTAAAAAAATGATTTATGTATAAGTGCCAAGATTAATCTATTGATCCCCCAACCTATATTGATAGATGTCCCTAACATCATAGTACTTAGTTATGAGTTCCATACTTCTTAAATCATCTTTGAATAGTGTAATATAGGGAAGATGCTCTTAAAAAAAAATTTAGTTCAAAATTTAGTGTCTTACGACAAAAATTGGATGTGCAGTCCACACACTGTTATATTCTAATTCAACCCATCCCAACTTGAAATTCAATTCATTACTCATCTAAGGAAAAAAAATTCTGATGACAAGGTAAACCATTAAAAAGACCATAAATCTACCCACTTCTCATTACCTCCTTTTGCCTAATTATTAATAAATAGATTATTAGAAATAAGAATAGAATGAGAATTTTTTATATTGACTTTTTTAAATTAAAAAAAGAAAAAAATATAAAAAGAAATAAAAAGAAGTAGGCCCTAAGAGCTTGTTTATGGATTCCTATTTAATCACTACGCAGATGTGAAATTTGCATGGAACATTGACATATATAGAGAATTAATATGTGGAAAGGACATAAATAGTCATATAGAAATGAGAGTATGCATTCTCATGGCAAACTTTATGGTATATTATGTTCCTCTTAATCTAATAGGTCTAATCTATCACAAAGGATACCTTGAAGACTGATATCAATTATAAAATACATGATGGTCTCAAGAAGCCATGAATTCAAAGATAAGTGTGTCTAGAGACTCGGCCATATAAGAAGAGCCTTCAACAACAAAAAAAACAATTAAATAATAGTGATAGTTTTGTTGGCAGGTATCAGTTAGGATCAGTCTCATGAAGCATAAAAAAGATGAAGTATGTATATAATACCAAAAATATATCAACTAAAATATAATAAGCATTAGGTCTATTCAAAGTATTCAGAGGAAAATATAATTGTGGTACTACATGATCCTCACTAGACCAAATCATTGAACTTTTGTATGAAGATGCCTTCTACATAAATTAATTCCTTATCAATACATAGCCAATTATCTCTATGAGGATATGATCGAGTATGAAAACGTGAGATGGCATGGTGATATTTCAACCATAGTGATAGCCAAGAAGAAACCAATTCTAGTTCTAATACTATAATCGATGAAGTCCAGAAATTGTCACTTTTTTTAGAGAAATGTGGGAATAGTTATAATGAAACAAATCAATATTTGAAGAGAAGATATTCCAATTAATCAAATTATATACAGTCAACTATAGGTGCCAAGTGAAGTGGTGTGTAGATTTGATGAGAAAATTATGAACAGTAAGTATGAGATGTTTTCATTAGAATTGGTTTTATGTGAAGCACATGCATAGTGGTAAGAATGTTCAAGCTTTGACCTAGATGTCTAACTAGTAACTAAGAATGGAGAAGCAAGAATAATAGAAGTAGATCAAAGTAATAAGTTTTATGTAGTAGCAGCACCTATCGTGGCATTTTCATATGTTCAATATAAAGAACATGTCATTAAAGGCATCAGTATTTACTATTATGAAGTCACTTTGCAAGCAAATCATCTATATCAAAGGATGAAGAGGATAAAACTGACACCTTTGGTGAATAGATTATATTATGTTAGAGTAAATAATTATTTTTTACACTTTTACTTAAGTTTTCTTAGGTTAATGCATTTAGTTAATAGTTGTAGTCTAAGATTTGTTGACAACATGGGAGTTTTTTCCTATCTAAGTCATACTTATCTCCTCACCTTGATCGAGGATATCCCACCTTTTGTGGGTGTATTCTTAGTTGTCATACTTATCTCCTAGAACCTTCTAGCTTGTTGTAGAAGTCTCCTTGAGGCCTTTATATTCAAGCTCTCTCATTGTATTTCTCAACTCATTTTCAAGGCAAATTGTATAGCAATATATTTTTCTTTCTTTGCAATATCTTCTCTCTCAGTTTGTTAAGTTTTTCCTAGCTCCACCTCTTCCTTCTTTGGTTTCCCTTTCATAGGTTATTTGCATGCAAGTGATCTTGGCGAGCTGTGAAGTTGGCTTTCATCAACTTCTACATGGCATCAGAGCCTCCCTGCTACTTCTTGACTAAAGGATTTTTGAAGTTGTGATTCAGAGACACAAACCCTAGTTTGTTTGTGCATCTTTCTTCAATCGGGAGGAGGAGCAACTTTTTTGAGCACTTTAGGCCTAAATGGATATTGCCATTGAGTTTAGAAGGCTTGTTACAATTAGAATTCATATAAAATTTTCCAATTTTGGAGAAAGATTCTTTGGGAGGCAAAAAAAATTTCACCTAGCTAGCCATACAGACTATACGAATGATTTTGTATAAAAAAATTTAAAAATTGATTTGTTGATGCCACCTCCACCAAGTTCTACCACCTCTGCATCGCTTAATAGCCTAGTACAGCCTATGTGGAGCTCTGAGCACCATTTGGCCCATTCTGCAGGTGCCACATGGCCCCTACCACATCACCTGTGACACATCAGCAACTACCATGTGGATGCCATGTGGCACCTTTTTTTGTTGTGATGGCCCCATGGCTGTCAATTTTAAGCCAATGACTTGCTGACATTAGCATGATGTCAGCCCTATGTGAGCACTCCTACAAGCACTCCAAGTCCTTTTTTGACCTACTCATGGGTTTTTGGCCATAACTTGAGCATACAGAGGTATTTTTTGATCTAAAAGAAGCACCAGAAAGGTGGTTTCAAGATGGAGATATTGGTGTAGGTATTTTGTGGTTTTGATGTAGTTTTGTAGCCTATTTTTGTAGTCAAAGTCCAAAGTTTTATTTTTCACTCTAGCAAGCTTATTTTGTGTGTCCCATCTCCATTTTTTGAAAACGTTATATTTTTGCAAAGTTGGTTTTGTCATCTTTTTAGAAATGCTATCATTTCCTTTAGATTCTGCCCCATGCTCTTTCTATCATGTTTTGTCATTTTTTCTCTATGGTAGATATCTTGGGTGTTCTAGGTTTGAGGATCATTTTCATGGCATGGGATCTTTTGTTTTGGGTTGTACTATCTTTTGTATCAACTTTTTTTCCTTTTCTAATCATTGTTGATATCACTTGTAAGCATCTTTATGCAAATGCACTAAGATAAAGTGTCACTCTTATATTTCGGGTTCATGAATGTTGTTTTGAGATAGTTGTACTCACACTATTTTCTAAAGCACCATGGGGGGTTAGTTGTTGCCATTTTTTTACCCTATTCCTTTGTTAATTGAGTGTCCCTTCCATGACATTAGCCCCATGAATGTGTCAGTGGAACGTGCCTTTATAGGTGTTTATACCTCTTCCTCTCTCTCATTGTTCTTGGTTCTTTCCACAAGAGGATTTTCGCCCACTTTCTCAGTTGCATGTCATCTCACCCCATCTACACTGGGGGGGTTACTCTATTGTTCTTGTTGGGACTGAAAATTGCATGCTTCATTTTTAGTCACATTTTGAAAATTTTGGAAAATCATGTCCTCAATTGCCTTTTATGCATGTGGTCAGTTGGTAGCTTGAGGCCTAGGTGGTGTTTGAGTGGCTTAACACCTTTCATTTGACATATGCATATGATCCACAATGTTATTTTTCCATCCCGAATCATTCTGTGAAGTCCCATTTTGAGCTAGTGTCAAAATTTGCAATTCTACCAAGTGTCAGACAGTGATAAGAGGCCTTGTTGGTGAGTGAATATCTCACACCCAAAAATGTGTCATGACTTACCCCTTTGAGAGTGTCTAATATCCATGCCTGAGAATCTATGTTTCAGATTTTGAATCATTTCAAGTCCATTTGAATAGGTTTTGAATCCCTCAAAGTTGGTCAGTTACTGTTTTCATGCTTTTGCACTGTGCACCTAATTCTGGGAAGCCTTGTTTGACATGCAATAACTTTTGACCAGTTGACCCAAATGAGAAAATTCCTTTTGCATTGTATTGTAGACATCAGAGACTTGTTATGTTCCAAGTTTCAGCTTTTGACGAATCCGTTCGGTCAGTTTTCAAGCATGATTCCAAATGCAATTTATAAGTTTTGACTCGTATCAGCATTTGCAGATTGTTTGGTACCCCTGTTCGTGGCATCATATCTCCCGGTTCATGATACGTGAGATCAAATGGATTATACCATTGTATTGCCCTCTAAAAGTACTACAAGTGTGCTAGTTTTTAGAACTTGATGAATCCGTCTTCACACTTTACTACGGTCATTCCATTCACAAAAAATGATATGTTACTGATGTCCTTTGTCCTGCAAATCCAGATAGCCTGCTTTGAACATCCGCCATTTGCGCCCAGTTATTCATCATGAGCCAAAATTGCATAGTCACACTCACCTCATGACAGAGCTCCAATTTCCCAGTTTTCGTCCTTCCAAATTTCAGTTTGCCCAGTTTTTGGAGCCAAATCCGAACCCAGTTTGTTGTTTTCTGACGTGTTTGCTTGTAGGTATTTCTGAGAAGACAACTTTGACAGCTAGTATCTTTTGACTGGGAATTCGTCATGAGACGAGATTCAACTGTTTGCAAGAATGTGGAGCAGAGATTCAGTGGGCCATTTTCCAGAGCTCGATCAGGTGTTTGGATTAGTTTTCAAAGGTAGTCAACGGACCTCCTGGCGCAGGATTGAAAAGTTGTGAAATAATAGATGCAGAAGAACCTTATACGGCAATCAACAGGACTCTTGAGTTTCGAGTAAAACTTTGAGGATGCCAACCACTTAGATGAGAAGTTTTTAGCTATTTCACAAATAGAAGTTTCTCTAGAAAATATTAAATCTTTCCTGCCTTATGTTCGTTGGAAATGCTTGGCATCCACATATGTTGCAGGACACATTGGTGCAGATTGTGAAGCAAGTTGAAGATAGAAAGCTTTTGATGATTGTTCAAAACAATCGACTTCCTTACTGGATACAGATTTCAAACATGTTTGGCATTAATCGAACACTTTCACAGTGCTTGTCAAGATGTCAATGTAGTCTTAATGTTCATATCATGCGGAAAGATTGGACAGATGAAGAAGGTGACAAACTTCAAGCAGTTGTTGAAATTTTTGGGAGAATGATTGGCAGATTGTTGCTGTCAATATGAAAGGATGGACATATTCTCAACGCTTAAACAGATGGTGCAAGTCTATTTTTCCAGATTAGAAAAAAGTGGGAAGATTGAACAAGTGCTCAACAGAGACCACGCAGTGAAAGGAGGAATCCCCACACATAATGCAAAGCAGGATGTACACATAGTAAAGAAAACCCATGCTTTCAAGGCAGAGCTCACGCATAAAAAATAAACAACGCATCCACGTCTTAGAGAAATGAGATCCCAAGCAGTCGTAGGCACACTTGGAATGGCAGGCACTGCAATCCGCAGTCAAGGAATCTGCATGTCAAGGAAGAGGAGAAGACCATGTAGGTGGATAGAAGAAGTGGCTTAGATAAGGGCAGACACGTTAAAGCAAGGTAATCCACGTTTTAAAGTAGTAAATCCACGCTCGAAGATGGTAGTTTAAGGGAATGTTTCAAATAAAAACCCTGGTGTTAAGAGAAGCCGCTACCAGTAAGAAGAAATCCCCAGACTAGTAAAGACAAAAGACAAACATCACGTGAATGGAGAGTAAGCTGCCTGTTAACAAGAAAAGCGCATGGAAAAGCATTTAGAGGTCATTATCCCACATCGTCCATGGGAGACCTTCTTCATTTGTTTAAATGCAACTTTACATCTATAGTGTGATGTCTAAAAGACAACGGCCCTTTTGAAGACAGTGCTTAGGCTTGTGGGGCCCATGGTTGGATTAATGATGTCAAATTTGAAGCCTTAGCCAAATTTTGAACGGATATACAAAGTTGCTGATATGGCGATGAGTGCCGAATTTTTGACACGTGTCTTGATCTTGTGGCAGGTGCTATCTCGCCATGCGAAGATGCACACCGGTTACCATAGCGAGATAGCGACCTCGCGACACGTGGCAGTAGGCTCGGGTCGGGTGATGACATGGTGACTCTATCAGCGTGCTAAAGTGGCAATATAGGCCAATCACAGAGTGACACGTGGCACTTGGTCAACAGAAGTTTGACCCCAGATTCAGAGGATAAGGGAAAATTTCAAAGGAATTAAAAAATATTTTTTATTTTTTATTTTCTAGTGGGTGTGCACGTTTAGAAATTTTTTTAAATTCAAGAGGTCTTTTCTTTACAAAGCCTGAACATTAGAGATTTTAAAATTTTGATTTTTTAAAAAATTTTGAGTTGCAGACCTAAGCATTTTATAGCCAGAGGGGACATTTTTCAAATGGCAATTTCAGGCGCTTCTGGTAACCAAAATATGAAGTGTTATATATCGCCGAAATCGTGAGAAGATGAATTTTCCGATTCTGGAGTTAGTTTTTACACAGGTATCAGTCAGTTTGAGCTACACGAGGTTTTCTATCTGGTACCTAAAGTGTAACCATATTCATTTTAGGAAGTTCAGATTTGTTTTTTGTCAAGATAATGACCTAGATATCAGTAGAAGACAATGGAAATGTAGTTAGGGTCGAATTTGTTCTGATTTACTCAATAAAAACTCATTTTCACTGGCTTTTTCATGGGGCAATCAGATTTTTTGGCAAGTAAAGGGTTTTCATCATTAGGCAAGGATATTTTGCAAGTTTGTTACAGATTAATGATGAAACAAAATCAGATCAGAAGGGATGAAGGAAGAAAGAATTTTTTCAGTTGCACAGGATTGAATTTCAAGTGGACACTTGTCGTCTTCAAAACAGATCCAGGAATTCCTTCTTGCTATATCTATCTTTTTCTTCCACTTTGTAAGGGTTCCAGTTTTTGCACTGAGAAACCATTCTTCAACATTTCTTCTTGTATTGAACAACATTTTAAGTTTTATGCAGATAGTTCTTTTCTGTTAGGTGATCTATGAGTTATTTTCTGTACATTTCATGTATTTGATTTCAAGGAAAACAAATAAAGTGCAGCAAAAGTTTGAAGTTCAGTTTGAATCTTGTCTCTTGATTATGGCTCTGTTATTTCTTCTAATTTGTGATCAAAGAGCATGAATTAGGTTGCATTACATTTTGAAATGTATGTGGTTAAAATGTCTTGCTTATGGAACAAAGAACCATGTAATTGCTTGATATTTGTCATAGGGTTTGCAGATTTCATGATAGAATTTTCTGAGTATGAGATTCATTCTGTAGCAGATGTCTATTCACAAGGTGAAAGATAGATCAGGGCTCTTAATGTAGAGATACATTTGAGGTTTCCAGGAGATGTATGGTTATGATTCATTTAATTGCCCAATAGATAAGGCACTGGTCAGAGATAGGATCATTAAGTTCTGTTGCTCATACTTGGGTCTTGCTGATATCAACATCTTTAATCAAATGAATTTCCCTTTCATGTTGAAGAGCTATAAATAGAATGCCCTCACTCAGCCTATGAATTTCATTGTTTTGCATCTAGCTACTGCAGATATATGTTATTTCATAAGTTATTAGGAGAAATAAGGGTTTCTATCTGCTTTGTTTTTAGATTCAGTGTATGCTTTGATAACTGGTACCATATAAGGAATCTATAGGTTCACCCGCCTAGGTTTTGCTGAGCCTGAAGAAGAAGAAGGGTCATGCCTTATAGTTGGCCTAGTGTCTGAATGGATGTGTTGATAATGGGAGTTAGCTACCCCTAGATGTGTCATATTCTCATCAGGGTAATTGGAAATGGGTAACATTTTCAAACACCAACAGTTCTAATTCTTCCTTGGCTTGATGGTTCAATAGTGTGAGCTATGTATTTAGTATTTGATGCTATATACTAGCCGATTGTAGTGGCTGGCTACCTATACATTTTAGTGAGATGGATCATATACCATATAGACACTCTCGGTCTGTGCCTTCTATTTTCCATGGAGGTTCTTTAGATCAGCAATTTCTTTATGATGATAGAGTTTGCAGCTTCTTCATGCTTCAATGATGCTCTTCATGATCTTCTCTTTGTTCTTGTTTTCTAGGACATTCCTCTAGTTAGAGGCTTCTTCGGTCCTTCACTAGATTTTCTTACCTATTTTTTTGGGAGGGTTTTTCCCATGAGGTTTTCTCTCTTTCCATGTTTTCAAAGGTTGCATTTCTTTGCATTGTACATGGGTACCTAACATGGCCTCGTTGTTGAGACCCATTCTGCATTTCATCTTAGTTGTTGTAAGCTTAAGTGCATTCCCCTAAGTCACACCTGGGGGGGGGGGGCTATTAGAGTATATTATTATTTATGCTTTTAATTAAGTTTACTTAGGTTAATGAATTAATTTTATAGTTCTAGTCTAGGATTTGTTGACAACATGGGAGTTTGTTCCTATCTAAGTCATACTTATCTCCTTACCTTGATCGAGGATATCCCACCTTTTATGGACGTATGCTTAGTTGTCATACTTATCTCCTAGCACCTTCTAGCTTGTTCTAGAAGTATCCTTGAGGCCTTTATATTTAGGCTCTCTCATTTTATTTCTCAACTCATTTTAAAGGTGTATTGTATAGCAATACATTTTTCTTTGTTTGTAATATCTTCTCTCTCAGTTCGTTTAGTTTTTCCAAGCTCTACCTCTTCCTTCTTTGGTTTTCCTTCGATAGGTTATTTGCATGTAGGTGATCTTGGTGATCTGTGAAGTTGGCTTTCATCAACTTCTACATATTATCCTCTCACAAATCAAATCAAATATCATGTTTGGAGGAGTGGAAGGAGCTATTCTAGAAATCACGATGATTTCTAATTATCCAATATGGGTTCGTGTCTTGTTTAGTGACTTGTATCTAATGAATATTTATGTTTTTCTATAGGTATATATATGATGCATTTGGGATGAAAGGAACCTCCACTGGAAAGTTTTGTATCTCTCAAGAGTGTTTAATGATCTATTGTGGTTGATGATGAAGGAAAAAATGTCCAAGACATGCCAGTGAAAGGAGACAAATATTGAAGCCTGCATGTGTGATATTGCAAAAGAAAACATCTCCAATATTAGCATAATATTAATCTTATGAGTAAAACCATGGGAAAGCACAAATTCATGAATCAAATCCCACTTGGGGAGGATTTCTATAATTCTATGCATTGAGAGATCCTTAATTTGAGCAAAGAAACAAGTTCTTGTAAACTAAACATTTTTTTGTTTTTGTTTGGTTTGTAGCTATAAGTTAGAACATAAATACTTCAAGCCTTGTAAGGCTATTAATAAGTCATCCAAATTACCTTCACTAAATTTGTATGGTCTACCTGAGAGGGGTAGGGAAGGTTTGAAGAGGTGATCTCTAGTTTAGTCCCTCAATTGGAAGTTTGTCATTTTTCTTTTTATTGGTAATGCATAGACCACAAAAATAATGCAAAAAGATGTAGATTTTGGTCCAAATTGAAAGCATAAATGACATATGAATACAATTAATATGTTGAACCACATAGAGCAATGCCTGTGGGAGCTGGAGGGTGTTGCTATCACTGTAGGGGAAAATGAGAAGATTGTTGTGGGGCATTTTCCCAAGCAAGCGTGTACTTGTAATGGTTGGTACCAAGTCTAAAGCAAAGAGATAAGGGAAGAAAACAAGAAATATTTCTCAAAGGTCACAAAGAAAGTCATTTTGACAGATTGGGCAAGAGTGATGTAGAAAATCTGATTTTGACAAATTGGGCAAGTCATATCCTACAATGACTGCTATTACATT
Source organism: Cupressus sempervirens (assembly GCA_028749045.1). Classification (NCBI taxonomy): domain Eukaryota; kingdom Viridiplantae; phylum Streptophyta; class Pinopsida; order Cupressales; family Cupressaceae; genus Cupressus; species Cupressus sempervirens. The sequence continues at coordinate 68,695,119 of CM053783.1, forward strand.
TAACTACTATTGAAATTATCTTCATATCCCATTTGGTGGAGATCAAAAAGAGATATAAAATATAATTGTATAAATTAAATGGCATTCAGTGATTTATTATTTAGAAAAGAAGTATGAATTGAATTGAGTGAAGAAAAAAGTGATGAATTGAGTTGTATATGAAGAATGATACATTTTATAAATCATATTTGAATCATACTTACTAATCCATCATTAAAAAGGGTTCATAAATTGAATAGTATACAAGATAGACCAATACAAGGACTAAAGATTTCTATAATCTTATATTTTCCACAAATTTAATGTTATATATTTTTCAATTTTGATCATACTCAATGATTCATCATCCAAAAGAAGAAATAAATTAAATTCTAAATAAGAAAAAGTGAAAGATGTAGCCCTATAATTTTCAATGAAAAGAACACACTAATCTATTATTGAAAAGGATAAGTGATGAATTGAATTGTGGCAGACCCTATAGTTCCCACTACTCTAAAGAATTGATATTTGAATTACACCCAGAGGTCTACAATTGAAAAAAAGCATGATGAATGTACATTGTGTATACAAAGATGACTGATGAGAAAAAGGAGGACCAGGCTTTATAATTCCCATTAAATTAAATGGTATTTCCATCATAGACAATGATCCGTAATTTTAAAAAGGAAATAATAAAAAAGTGATATAATAATTAAAAATAATTAACTTAAAAGGATGTGTATAATGTTGAAGCACCCTTCTAGAGAGAAATGCATGAAGGAAAGTGAGGATATAGTTATTATAATATAACAAATACCTGCTTTATTCTTTCCAAGTGTAGTTCATTTCACAAATTAACACATGTTTGGGTGGGCGGTCTCTATAAAGAGATGTGGCTCAAGAATTTTACATTTTAGCAAACATATTTTAAAAAAAGCAACAAGCAAATATAATGAAAGGTTAGAGTTGAAGTACCTTACAAGCATTAAAACATTAGAGATGATAGTGGAGAAATGAATATCACAAGATGTTGAAATACCCAACAAATGCCTTCTCTATATTTCTTATAACAACATTATAATATTGTTACATTTAACTAGTGTTTAATTGCCATTGAAATTCTCTTCATATTTTATTTAATATTTACGTCTAATCATATATCACTGAAATATAATAAAAAGCAAAGTAAAAACAAAAATAAGAGGGCCGCATACTATCTGTATGATCTGCACCAACAATAATGCTAGTTCCAGCCGCTATGACCATTGTCATTCCAATGATTACAGCAAATAAGTATTCATATTTTTTTTGTCAAATGCCATTTTTGTAAAAGGAAAAGGTGTAAAATCATATCAGCTTATGATGAATTGCTACAGTTTTTAGAGAATAGAAGATTTTGCAAAGGATAGAAATATATGAACATTTTTACCAAATATTATTAAACTTGTTGAACTTTTGTGTTAGATCCTTCTTCTATGATTAGAATAAATTTTCCCACTACATTAATTCAATTCCATGTTAGACACAATGAAAGCTGAATGCATATTGATTCATCTTAAGTTTGATGAGGATCTAAATTTAGACTATCCACACATATTATGACCTTTTTCTACTCATCCAAACATGTAAAAGGTGAATAAACCCCTAAAATGTGATATGATCTTCATTTTCATTCGTTTTATGAGCACATAGAGTGGAAAATACAACGAAAAATGGTTTTTTGGACTAGAGTTTGAGTTGACTGATAATATAATGTCACCTCTCTTAGAAGGATATTAAAGAGTTATTAGTGATGGAACCCTACTTTTTTACAAAAATTAATTGCCTCCATTTAAGAGATGATGTTGAAAATTTGATGAAGTATTATGGCATCTTGTAAATCTAGTTTTAAGAACAACATTAGTAAACATTTTTTCACCCAATTATGAGGTAGTTTTCTTATTGTTCAAATTAAAAGCAACTTAAAATGTTATCAAATGAAGGCTACATTTAAACATTGCATACTGGCATGTTGCTTTCTCTGCTACCATCTTTGAATAGCAATACCATATATGAGCACCAAAAGAGAAAGAGGAGAAATTAGTTTAATGAAGTTGGAATATAGATATAAATTTACAAGTATTTCCATGGTATACAAATACAAATTAAATAGGTTACCTTGGTTTGGATGTAGTAATGAAGGTTGCTCTAGAAGTCTTCATCGACAATGGCTTGCGGATTTCTCAGGGGGTCAAGGTTGTTCAGAGAAACTATCAAATTGTTAGCATGAATGTTGATGCTATGGGGGAGCATTATAGAACATTCATATGATGTATTTATACTTGTGTTTTTCATTGATGAAAACATAGTAATAAGTTTGTAAAAGATTGACAGAGCAGCAGATTGTGATTTTTGTATTGAGAACATTATATTACTTATCTGATGATGCACAATTACCAACACATACTATATTGTGTATTTGTTACAAGGGTAAGTGCTCAGAACCTAAATCAACATTGTACAGAAGATATGGTTGATCTATGTAGAGAACCATATGAAAACAGAGTATTAGGAAAGAAATTCCTATTGTAGCATTGCTTTAGTTCATTACAATTGTAGTGAAGGGTTGTGTAGTCAACTAGAGATAGTAAATTGACCATTGATGACCTCAAAGAGTGTGCATGTATGGAAGTCACGGGCATGAAATTTTGTGTATAACTATGAGCCGATAGCATCAATTAAATGTGTATTTCATTTAATTAACATGTGGAAAGTCAACCTAAGGATTTATTATTGAGCATGGTATAAAGGAAAGATGTTTCCTATGTTTTACAAAATAGTGAGAAGAGAGAAGACTTGTGAATTACTATGCAGTAGAGCATAGTGACTTACTAATGCGTGTAAGTGACCTTAAGAGTTACTGTCACTAAGTTTAGAGTTCTAGATCTGATTGCATGATCTAAACGTGAAGGATTCTAACTTATTGGAAAAAGGAAGAAGTGAAAGCTTGTTATACATCTATTATTCTAAAATGAATAGTACTGAGGTCAATTGGACAATGGGTTCATTGATCTAATCCTAAAGCTATTTGCACAGTGAGTTTAGTTGCCTTCCACAACTCCTAACAGAGATTCAAAGTCTCCTAATAGGGACTCTTGTACTAAATGTTGTAATAGACTCCTAACAAGGTTCATCCTCTAACAAGGAATATTCATATTAGTACATCATTTTGTGGGCATCATTCCCACTAGGGTTTTCCCTCTAATCAAGGGTTTCCCTAGTCAGCATATCTAGTGTAATTGCTTATGTGCATCACTTTTTGGTTGTTACTAACTTTGGTTGAATAGTCAAGATTATTTAAGAGAATAAATGTTTGAAATTATCATATAACTAATTCACTCTCCCCTCTTAGTTATATTGGTGGACTATTGTTTCTAACAATTGGTATCAAATCCTCAGGTCCTTCAAGAAAAAGCTTAACAACTTTGGGAGATCCATGGTGAACATGTTTAGAAAGAAAAGTTTGAGATTTGATAGCACAAATACGATAGCTAGAAGATAAAATGAAGACTCATCTTTTGTGCATGGGTCCAAAATATTGGCTTGTAACCAAGGTACCTAAAAACATTACAAAAGAGGACAATCTTGAAAGCTATACCGAGGAACAAAAAGAAGTATTTATGTGCAACATAAGGGAAAGAGAAGCAATATTGTCAGCTCTACCTAAAAGTGAGTATAGCCAGATAAAACAACTCAAAACATCTCATGAAATTTGAAAAACTTTGGAAGCTAATTATGAGGGTGATTCACATGCAAAAAGAGTTAGATTACAAAATCTGTATGTCACATTCCAAGATGCTAGAATGATGGAAGATAAATCTGTAAGAAGCTATATTGGCAAAATATCTGAGATTGTTGTAGGAATCACATCTCTTGGTGGAAAGAAATCTAATGATGAAGTAATATGGAAGATCTTGAAAAGTCTGACACTACCTTTGGTAGATTGGAAGTTGAAGAATTCAATCTAAAATAGTTTGGAGAATTAGCAAAAGTTGAGACAACATTTAGTGCCTTTGATATTAAACTTGGTCTAGCAAGGAACACAAAAGTGCAAGGAGACATTGCTAGCAGCAACAAGTCTATTGAGGAAAATATCCAAGAAAGAGTGGCTCTTCTTGTGGAAAGAGAAAAAGATGGTAAGAATATGTTTAAATGTTGGACATGTAATGAATATGGTCATTATGCATCTAAGTGTCCTAAAAGTGAAAGAAACTATAAAGGAAAATTCATATCTAGAAAACCTAGAAATTGTTTATATACTAATGATGAAGAAGAAGAATCTGATCAAAATAAAAGTGAAGATGAATTAGGATTCATAGTTATAAAGGAGGATGATCTTGATAGAGAGATTAGAGAAGAAATTACGTTGAATTCACAAGTTGAAAGGAAAGATTGAATCATTAATAGTGGTTGTTCACATCACATGACTAGTGATATGAGAAAATTTGTCAAATTCAGAAGATATGATGGAGGAATTATCAGAGCAGGGAACAATGCAACCTATCACATTATAGGAATTGGATCTATAACACTTGATGGTAAAATAAATATTGATGATGTTTAATTTTTTGATGGACTAAAACACAACTTGTTAAGAGTTGGATAGCTTATGGACAAGGGTTACCAATTGCAGTTTGGTAATGCCACATGCATCATCGAGGAAAAGAAAGGAAAATTACTTGATATTGGCACAAGAACTAGAGGTAATGTATTTTAGTTAAACTACATTGAAATAACATGTTTAGTAGCTAAAGTTGACAAAATTTGGTTATGATACAAAAGATTTTGCCACATTAACTTTGATAACATTGTGAAAGCTAGTAATACACTTGCTATGAGAGATTTACCCAAGATCATTAAGCTCACTAAAATTATTTGTAAGGAATGTATTCTAGCTAAGCAGAAGAAACTTTCATTTCCTAGCAAGCAATTTGGTACTACACAAAAGCTAGAATTGGTCCATATGAGTGGTCTTGCAAGAACAAGAGGATTCTATGGAGAAAGGTATTTTATGATTTTTGTTGATGATTTTACCAAAATGATCTGGGTAGCTTTTCTTAAGGAAAAATTAGAGGCATTTGAGAAATTTAGGATATTCAAGAATAAAGTAGAGAATGAATCTGGAGTTAAAATCAAGAGCTTAAGATTTGATAGAAGATAATTCACTTCTAAAGATTTCAATATCTATTGTAAAGAACATGGAATCAAGAGACAACTATATTCACCTCATTCACTTGAGAAGAATGGGATTACTGAAAGAAGAAACAGATCAATTATTGAAGTAGCAAGAGCTATGTTATTTGAGAATGATGTACCAAAGACCTTTTGGAGAGAAGCAGTCAACACAATAGTATACACACTGTAAGAGTACAAATTAGAAAAGTTATGGAGAAAACACCTTATGAGTTATGGTTTGGTCACTCACCATCAATCAAATATTTCAAAATATTTGGAAGAAAATGCTACATCAAAAGAGATGATGATATTGGTAAGTTCGATCCAAGGAGCAATGAAGGTATGTTTCTTGGCTATTCATTAAAAAGTAAAGCTTACAAATGTTTTAACTATAGAACAAAAACTATAATAGAGTGCACAAATGTGAGAATAGATGAAAAGTTTGGCACCAAAGAGAAACTAATGGGTTATAACTCTAATGGAGATGATTATTCTAGGCTAACCAAAAAATGTAATGAATTATTTCTCAAGACTAATAATGACTTGCAGAATAATGTGCAAACTAAAGAAGTAAGAGACAAATAGAGTGCAATACCTAAAATAAGAGTTGAAGCAGCAACTCCTACCCTAAATAAGAATGTGATGAGAAATCATCCTACTGATCAGATAATAAGTCTAGAAGTTGAGAAAACCAACTTCATAGATCATCAAGAACACATGTATGCAAATATCCTGCAATGAAGAGAAACCAAAAAATGAAAAAAGCAGAGCTTAGAAGTTCTCAAGAATGTGACAGAAAAAATGTATTCTAAGTTATGAAAACAAAATATAAATGTTCAACCTTTTAAGGTGAATGAAACCCTAAAGGAAAGAAAACTAAGTTCGTGTATTATAATTAATATAAAATATTAATTATATGCACCTAAGAGAGCTAAAGAAAATAGAGTAATAAATAACTTACTCTAACACCCCCCCTTAAATGAAGCTTAAAAGGAAGCTAACCTAGCAAAGCTATGAAAGTAGGAAATTGGGTCTCGGCAACAAGGCCTGATTAGGTACCCAATACAAGGAAATCTCTGTGAACCAAAGGCAAAGGAGAAAAGCTAGTGGGAAAAACCCCTCTCCAAAAAGAGATGAAAAAATAGCATAAAGAAAAAATGGCTCAAGAGACTCTCTCAAAACCATAAACAACCCCCCCAACCCCCCCCCCCCCCCCCCCCCCCATGAGAGAGAGAGATAGGAGACATCAAAGCCTTCTTTTGAGATATTATGTGACAGGTTAACTCATGAGCAGTCCAAGCTTTGATACCATGTAGAAGTTGAGAAAACCAACTTCACAGATCCTCAAGAACACCTACATGTAAATATCCTACAATGAAGAGAAACCAAAAAATGGAAAAAGAAAAGCTTAGAAGTTCTCCAGAATGTGAGAGAAAAAATGTATTCTAAGTTATTAAAAAAAAATACAAAAGTTCAAACTTTTAAAGTGAATGAAACCCTAAAGGAAAGAAAACTAGGTTTGCACATTATAATTAATATAAAATATTAATTATATGCACCTAAGAGAGCTAAAGCAACTAGAGTAATAAATAACTTACTCTAATAATAGGAAGTAAAGAAAAAGGAGTAATAACAAAAAGTAGAATCAATGAAGAACTATGCCTAATATCTCAAGTAGAACTAAAAAGTGTAGATGAAGCATTCAAGGATGATCATTGGATGAAAGCAATGGAAGAAGAACTTCAACAAATAATAAAAAATGACACATGGGAATTGGTTCCTAGACCCAAGGACAAAAATGTGATTAGTACAAAATGGATATTCAGAAATAAAATGAATGAACAAGGAGAAGTTATAAGAAACAAAGCAAGACTAGTATGCAAAGGCTACTCTTCGTAAGAAGGAATTGACTATAAGGAAACATATGCACCTATAGCAAGAATGGAAGTAGTTAGAATGTTCTTGGCATATGCAGCAAATAAAAATTTCAAAGTATATCATATGGATGTTAATTCAGCATTCTTGAATGTAGAACTTGAAGAAGAAGTTTACATTGAGTAACCAAGAGGTTTTCCTTTGACAAAAGAGAAGGATATGGTTTATAGATTAAAGAAAGCCTTGTATGGATTAAAACCTAGTATGCAAGGTTAGATAAATACTTAGCAAAGCTTGGATTTTCTAAAGGAACAAAAAATAGCAACTTGTACCTAAAAGATATAGAAAATGGTTTGTTGATAATCATTGTATTTTTCGATGATATCATTTTTGGAGGAAATAATGAAGGCAATAACAAATTCTCAAAAGATATGAAGAATAAATTTGAGATGAGCATGATAGGAGAAATGAAATTTTTCTTGGGATTGCAAATTGTTCAAAATAAAGAAGGAATCTTTGTTTCTCAGACAAAGTATTTGAAAGATTTGCTGAAAAGATTTGGTATAGAAAATTGTAAACCTGTTGCAACTCCTGTGGTAACTAGTCATAAGTTATCAAGCAAGGATGAGACACCTACCATTGAACAAAATAAGTACAAATCTATGCTTGGAAGATTGCATTATCTAACTCATAGTAAACTAGAGATAGCTAATGTAGTTGGACTTGTGGCAAAATTTTAGGCTGATCCTAAAGAATATCACTACACAGCAGTAAAAAGGATATTCAAATATCTAAAAGGGACATATGATTATGGTATTTGGTATGAAAAAAGTAATGATTTTACCCTTTGAACTTATATTAATGCTAATTGGGCTAGAGATATGGATGATAGAAAAAGCACCAGTGGAGGAGCATTCTTTCTTGGTGGAAGATTGGTTTCTTGGCTAAGAAACAAGATTGCACTTCACAAAGTAGTGCAGAAGCAAAATATGTTGCATTAGCTAACAACTATAATCAAGGACATTGGAATTACATTCAAAGAACCTATTATTATTTACTATGATAACACAAGCACAGTTAACATGTCTAAGAATCATGTTTTTCATTCTAAGACTAAGCACATCTCTATAAAGTATCATGTGTTAAAAGAGAAAGTTACAGAAAAATAAATCAGACTAGAGTACATTAATACTAAGGAATAGATTGTAGATATTTTTCATAAAGGCCTTACCAAAAGATACCTTTGAGTACCTAAGAGGTATGCTTGGGGTTATGCAAAAGTGCATTAGTCTAGGGAACAAAGCACCAATGATAGACTAGACTAAATGTTGATGCTTCCTATATGGGAGAGTATCTATGATGGACAGAGTCATCCAGGACTCTTGTTGATATTATTTTAGTGTCTTTTGAAACTTAAGCTAGTAAGCTATTGTAGAGTTTGATGCAAAAATGTTGGTTGCTAAAACCTTTGACATTGATGTCAATAGCGGAGAAGTATGGCATGAAAAACATTGTACTATGGGGGAGAAGTATTGCAATAAAGGATTTACATAAAGAAATATTTAAAAACATTATACTATGGAGGAGAAGTATTGTAATAAAGGATTTTCATAATGCAAGATTTGATGGATAAAAAGGATTTGAGAAGACTTGTTGGTATTCTTGAAACTAGATATTTTTCATCTATGTTGCCATCAATGCCAAAGGGGGAGATTGTTAGCATGAATGTTGATGCTATGGGGGAGCATTGTAGAACATTCATATGATGTGTTTATAACTATATTTTTCATTGATGACAACATAGTAATAAGTTTGTAAAAGATTGATAGAGTATCAGACTATGATTTCTATATTGAGAACATTATATTACTTATCTGATGATGCGCAATTACCAGCACATACTAAATTGTGTATTTGTTACAAGGGTAAGTGCATAGAACCTAAATCAACATTGTATGGAAGATATGGTTGATCTATAGAGAATTATAAAAAAAAAGTATTGGAAAAGAAATTCCTATTGTATGATTGCTACAATTTATTACAATTGTAGTGAAGGGATGCACAATCAACTAGAGATAGTATATGAACCGTTGATAATGTCAGAGAGTGTGCATGTATGAAAGTCACACGTGTGAAAGTTTGTGTATAACTATGAGCCAACAACATAAATTAAATGTGCATTTCATTTAATTAACATGTGAAAACCTAACTCAAGGATTTATTATTGAGCATGGCATAAAGAAAAGATGTTTCCCATGTTTTACAAAATAGTGAGAAGAGAGAAGACTTATGAATTACTAAGTAGTAGAGCAGAGTGACTTACTAATGTGTGTAAGTGACCTTAAGGGTTGTTGTCACTGAGTGCAGAGTTCTAGATCTAATTGCATGATCTAAAGGTGAAGGAATATGATGTACTAGACAAAGGAAGAAGTGAAAGCTCTTTACACATCTATTATTTTGAAAGAAATAGTACCAAGGTCAATTGGATAGTGGATTCGTTGATCTAATCCTTAAGTTTTTTGGACAGTAGATTTAGCTACCTTCCATAACTCCTAATAGGTTTGGAATCTCCTAACAGGGACTCTTGTACTAAATGTTGTAATAGACTCCTAATAGGGTCCATCCTCTAACAAGGAATATTCATATTAGTACATCATTTTTTGGGCATCATTGTTGAAATATTCAAAATGGAAAGAGTACTTATGGGGGGGTGGGGGGGTGAATCAGAAGTATCACGCTTTTAACCTTTTCTAATCCTTTAAATCAAATAACTAAAAATAAGATGCATGCATGTAAACATACTAAGTGAACATAAAGCAAACACATTCAATAACACACATAACTCCAAATTTCTAACACAAAAACCCTCCAAGAATAAGAAGGTAAAACTGGGGTGGGGATGATACCCACAAAAATCATTGTAGCAATAATTGTTTGATCACTTCTGATGGTCTACCCTATGAAAGGTCTACCCTGTCAAAGGCTTTACACTATGTTAATAGTGACCTAGTTAAAGAATTTACAAACACTTTGCATGAAGTGTCACCCTGTTAAAGGATTTAGTCACCTATTCAAAGGATCTACAAAATCGTTGTTAAGCTAACCTATCAACATAAGGTTTTCACTATCTAATACAATGGCTAGAAAGTATTAGAAACCTTTGACATGATTGCTTACAATCTTCAATTGTTGATTTTTGGGCACTTGATCTGCTCATTCTAATCTTGATCCTTTGAGATCTAATATCTAATCATGTCCCTTGTACTATTCTGATCAACTAGATGTATAATTGTTGCTTAATTCACTAAATCCATGATGCTCTTGTTGTTTACTCTATTTTTACAATTTTTCTATACGCTTAGCAACTTCCTTGACTTCCCTTCAACAACTCAAAATCATGGGATCTAAGTCTTCTTATAAAAACTTCATAGACTTAGGGTTAGATATGGATCTACGATCCATATTGAATCTTAAATTCCCACTCATTCCTTGCATTTTTCTCATTGGTTACATGCCTTCTCCATTTTTCTAATTGGTTGCATGTTGATTGCATAGGAAATGTAAAATATTCACTCTTATCCTTGTAACCCTTTGAAATCCTTCTATGTCGGCTCCAAAAATGGTTTACATCTGACTTTTTGAGGGCACAAACTCACATGCTGATTTGTGTGTTACTAGGCACATATTGGACTATTGGTGCTCGACACATATACTATTCTACTTTGCTTGGCACCTATTTCATTGTCTTGCTCGGCTCATGTATGACTCTAGTTCACTCGGCATATATAGTGTTCTGACTTGCTCAACATCAACTGTGACTCGGCACCTATATATCACTCTGTACTTATATAATGCTCACCACTTGTTGGAAATCTGACTCGGCACACATTGTGGCTTGGCATACATAGTGTACTTGACTTCAATATAAAAAGTGGTTAAGTGTGTTGACACTCAAATGTCAAAACTATTCTAAGACCAATAATCTCCCCCTTTGACATGAGTGTCAAAAACACTAAGCTTTAATAATCTGTCCTTATGAGTACCTTATCCACAAAATTTCAAAATTTGTTCAAAATACCTTATAACTCCCCCTGAGCTAATTGTGCCTTGACATGCTTTGCCTTTGCCCTATTTTTGTAATCTGTACCTGTGTGTTGTTTTATTCATATCTCCCCCAAAACATTATTTCTCCCCCATACTATTTACACATTATGACTTATCTCAGCCTTAGTCATATCTTCCATATTATTATTTCTTCCCTTAAACATTATATCTATCTCCCCCTTTTTGATACTTATGTTAAAGGATTCTAAGGAGTAATACCATATTTTTCCAAAAATGTGTTGTTTACATCCATTATATATTCAGAGTTGCATCCCAATTCTCCAAAGCAATGTCTAGTGACTTGTGTTCAATGACAGTCTGTGCAGCAAGATGTACAAGTCTATCTAATGTAGAAAGATTTGGATCTTTCTTTAAGATAGTTTCTGTATAGACTTGCTCTTTTTGGAGGACCTCCAAATGTGGGGTTATGGAGGATTGAATCTGCATTAATTTGGCATTTATATTGGCCTCTTCACTTGCCAATGCAGCTAACTCTCTTTGAGTGTGAAGCAATTGGGAAAAATGCTTCTCACTCTAAGCTAGATCCCTTGGCAGTTGAATGCTAGAAATCTTCAAATTTCTTTCCAAGCTCAATATCCTTTGATTTATCTCTTGTGTGAAGTTGGAAAAATCACATAGCTTCTTGTACAATGAGAAAATGCTCTCAAGTACAGCTTTGACCTTATCAATTTTCTTGGCCAACTCAACCTGTTCAAGTGTTATACCACTTGATATCTTCTCATTCACTTTCCCTTGAAATTTTCTTTCAGACCATTCGATAAGTTTAACATTTGTATCCTGGTCTTCACTGGTCACCTAGTCAACTATATCAGATAGTTGTTCTATTATGGGCTTTGCTTCATCTGGTGACTACAAGCTGAAAGCATCCATAAAGATTTCCTTAATCTCATGTAGTGCTTGCGTGTGTTTATACTATTTTCTAAGTATTTCCTTCCTCTTCCTTCTATCTAATGCATCTTGCATTTCATTGATTTGTGCCATTGCGATAGTCTTGGATTCATAAGCAGGTATTACAATGTCTTCATCTAACTCAGGGTCTCCATAATGAGTTACCCTAGCCACTCTAGTTGAGCTTGAACCTGGAGTTGAGATTTGCAAAGGAATGTCTTTAGTGCTCGGCTTTTGAAGAATCTTTGTAGGAGTGTCTATCTTTGGTAGTTCTACCAATGTTTGAATGGTGGCCTAGTCCTTTTCTTTTGATGTATCCTCCTTCTCATCTAATTTTCCTTCTACTACACTCGGCTTCTGTATGGTGTCACCTACTATTATGGGTGGTGGAAGCATCAAATTTTAGTGCTAGTAGCATCTCTTTGTGGTTCTTCTACTACCTTTTGTAGTTCATCTACACTCACCAATATAGGACTTGTGCATAACTATGCCTATAGAGTGGATTAGTGAAGGATCTTGAAGAGATCCTCTGTAGTTAGGGGATTGATGTTCTAAGTTGAATTGTTAGGAACATCCTTAATGATTATTGTGTCTGTAGGTGTGATGGTTATATGAGGAGGGCTATGAGGTGGCATTTGTGTGTCTTGCACACTCTGTTCCTCTTCTTCCTATTGTTCATTTGTTGCCATATCTTCTCCTTTTTGTGTTTCTTCCTCCTTGCCTTTTCCCTTATCTTCTTCATCCTTCTCTTCTTCTCCTTTCTTTTCCTCATCCTCTTTTGTTTTCTTTCTCTTGCTTCTCTTCCTCTCCTTTCTTCTCTTTTGTTTTCTTTTCTTCTATCTTTTCCTTGGCATTGGTTCCTGCCTTATTTGTTTCCTCTTCTTTGTCATCAGTTATCTTATAAATTGTTTTCCACAATTGTGTGGATTTATTCACTACATCCTCAATCTTGTTATGTAGGATGTTGAAGGCTCTATATTTAGGTGCAAATTTTCCACCATGTTTCTTATTAGCCTTTGTTATTTGACCTTTTGTCATGTCAAGCTTTACTTGAGCTAAGGTAGATTCTCTAATCTCCTTTTCCATTTTTAGACAATAATGCCATTTATTCTCAATTATCTCATATAGCTCTTTAGGCATGGTATTGTCTAGCTCTAGAGGTGTGCTTTTGAATTTAGACGTCATGGCATACATAGATTCCTCTATTCTATTTTGCTCTTCTCTATTTAACTTATTGAAATCAAGATTTTTTAGATCATTCAAATCTGCATTTCTAACATTTTCACAAATTTTGTCTAAGGTAGATTTGGGAAGATGACTTACCACTCTAAATTGGTTGATATCCTCTAACTCTGTTCTTTCTTCATCATCAATTTCTGGTTGTGCCACATACTTTCTTCTCTTCTTTGGCACTTCATCTACTTTTTTAGTGGCCTTCTTCTTCTCTTTCTATTGTTCCTTGGCCTTTTGTGTGGATGCCTTTGTAGTAGCCCTTGTTGCTAGTGTTGGCTTGGCTTGTGTAGGCTTACTTACCTTCTTGGGTTTGGGCTAAGCTAAAAGCTAAGTTTTAGCCTTTCTTTTCTTTTGTTCGGCTGGTGTAGATGCTTCCTTGGTTTCTTCTTCCTTGACACCTTCCTCCTTGTCTTCTCTTAAGCCCTGGGTCAATTCCATTGGATCTTGCCCTTGCTCTTCTTCTTCTTCACTTTCTCCTTCTACTTCTTCTTCTTCTTCTTCTTCTTATTCTTCTTCTTCTTCTTCTTCTTCATCTTCTTCTTCTTCATTACCTGCTTCTCCTTCAATATTTGCTCCAAATTTATTCTTTATCTTCTTTACTAATTTATCTTTCCTCTTAATAATAGAGGTTGTCTTAAGTTTAGTTTCAACTTTGGACTTGACAACATCATATGTTCCAAAGTGAGGAGCTGCCTTATCTATCTCTTCTACAAGCAATTTTGTGATTATTGTTGAGGCTTCATCTATATCAAGCTCATATCTTAATGTCCTTAGCCATATTACTCTTAGTATTACTACTTGGATGTAAGTTTTGTCAATGTCAACCAAGAAGCATATGTCATTGATGTGTTTTTCCACTAGGGAAATTGGTATTCTCACCCTTTGCTTCATGGATTTCTTAAAATCCTCAAAATAGCTTGTCATTTGGGCCTCGAAATTGCTGTCCATCTGATCAATGAACTCATTGATTTGTGTCATTGTAGTTTTGCTAGGGTTCCAATTCACCTTTCCAATAGAAGGAAACTCTTCCATAACATAAAAGAATATACACATAAGAACTTAACCAAATTTGCATTGAGCACCTTTTGATCTCCTTATTGCTTCCAAGTTTTCATTTATTTGTTGCAACATTAGTTCTGACAGATCATATGTGTGATCTTTCTTTACCAGTTTGTAGGCTACATCAACAACTATACATGGCACACTATTCAATCTACTAGATTGATAGAATTTGTGGGATATTATTCTCATAGCAAAATCTAGAAGAGGATCAATTATAGTATCAATAGTCATACCCCTCTTATTCCATTTGGCTCCTATATTCTTTTCAATGATCTCTTTGGAATCACTACATAGGGTCTTAGATTGATCTAGGTTTAGGAAACACGTAACCCTATGCACTATCATTTTGGTAATCTTTACTAGTCCTATTTCCAGCCACAAACATCCATTGTGAATTCTACTTAAAATAATCTGTATCCATTTAGTTTTGAATCCTATAGGGTAAAATAGGGCATTGGTCAAACCCTTTTTCTCAACTATTTGGAATTCATCCTTCAGAATCTTATTTTCACACAGTTTTTTATAGGCCTTGAATAACTCTAGATTACCTACTACACCTATCTTGCAATTATAATGCTTTCTCACATCTTGCACCATGACAACCTTAGGTGGAATGATAGATAGTGTGTCAGTTGGGTCATTTCTATAGGTGACTTTAGGGATTGGCCTAAACTCAGGTTGTTTTACCTCATTGCTAACTAACTTGACCTCATGACCTTCCTTTCCTTTGGGGTTTCTTGAACTAGAAGCCATTATACTGAACTAGGGTTTAAATGTATTAAAAACTTTAACACTGTGTAGCTTGGCACTTGATAAATACCTTAGATTGTTGAAATGTATGCTAAATCACTATTCCAATTGATGCAAATGGCTTCAAAGTTGTTGTATGATCACTCCTACTCTTTTCTCATCTTTGCTATGTGTTCAAATGGCATGAAAATGATTAAAATTTGACCTTATACCTGGAAAAACCTAGCATTAAATGCTTAGTACATACAGCTATAAACTCGGCACTTGAAGGTTTCACCATGACTCAGCTCCCATTGTATTTTGTTTACTCGGCTTCCACTAGTTCTCCACTTCACTTGGCTTCAACTATCCACTCGATCACTATTAGAAAATCAGCATCCATTGGTACTTTACTCGGCATCTAAGGACAATTTGGTAGTATTGCAAAAACTTCAAATTTTGTCTTGGCATCTTTGCTCATGTAGATTTCTTCCTTGCAGTACTTTCTCTTGGAATTGATGTATGATATAACTTTGTATATCAGTCCCATACATCTATTCTTGCTTAGTTGGATGAGATGTGATCACTTGACTTTTTGGGTGAAGTGATCTCTCTATTTGATGTGCTACACTCATCTTTCTTCTTCCAAGTCTTGTTCATTTTTCCTCTTATTTTTTCAACACTGTTGGTGTAAATAGGTATTTACTATTTACACTTTACCTAAGTTAACTTAGGTTAGTGCATTATTTTATTATTTTTCTTTATGAGACACTTAGGAGTTTGTACATCTTCTAAAGTTGTCATGTAGACAACATAGAAGTACGCAACTCTAATTATGCACATGGTGTCTACACCACAGGAATTTGCATCATTCACTGAGTTGTCATGTAGAAAACATAGTTTTTTGCACTCCTAATTTAGCACATGCTATCTACAACACTGATGTGCATGTTTCACCTTTTTAGGCTCATCCTCTCATCATAACACTTACTTTCGTTCATAATGGAGGATAACCCATATCTAGTGGACATGTGCCTGGTTGTTGGACTTATCATGGTGCTGATTTTGAGGCATTCTAGTGCATCTTAGAGGCCTTTATATTGAGGCACTCCTAGTGTACTTTAACATAGAATTGAATACTATACAGTTATTCTGATCATACTCTGGTCTAATTAGTGCTTGTGTTTTTTGAGTTCCTTGGTCTTGGATAAATTCTTCCCTAAGGTAGATTCTTACATGGTATCAGAGCTAAGGGAGATTCTCATCACATAGCCTTTGGAGACCTCATTGCTTCATCTCTTTAAGCGACCCGATTCAGATCCGAAGCATCAACTACAATTGGGAGCGTCTAGAGCTAAAGCGAACCTCGCCATTGCATCCAGAGCAACGATTCGATGAAGATTAACTATAAATTTTTCTATTTTAGGCCATAGTCAACCGAGAGGCAAAAAAACTTTGCAAATTGGAACCCGAAGGCTCAATTTGCAAATCTGGGTAAATCTGGGTATGATCTAATCGATCTGATTATTTAATTGTTTTTCAGATCTGAATTAATTTGCATTTCACATCTCTACAATTTTAGGAATTTTTTTCTGAATTTTATTTTCAAAATTAATAATTTTCCTAGTCAGAGAAAAGATATTTTTGCAGAACTGGGCTATCAAATCCTGGCTCTGTAATTTCAGTATTTTATTAGTGCAGGGTATATAACACTGGCCATACTGCAAACCCATGAACTCCAAGGAAATCTGCCTTGATAGTTCCACCTTTTGGTCAGCCCTACGCACACACTGGCGATGGAGATACTTACACTAGAGGAGACTATTTTTCACAATAACCAACGGCAAACCCCATTTCGTTCGCAGTTGCTTTGTAACTGCGGCTTGGCACTTATAAACAAAGTGCAGGATACCCACATTGCCGATGTGGGATTAAAACCCACGACAAACTTTTAGCTACCGCAATCTTTATCCCACCGGAAGGAGTTCCTCTGGTGACCTATGATCTGCAATAGGGCACCACGTCCTCAGACATGTGGCACTGCCAGATCTG
The DNA here is from genome assembly GCA_028749045.1 of Cupressus sempervirens. Lineage (NCBI taxonomy): Eukaryota > Viridiplantae > Streptophyta > Pinopsida > Cupressales > Cupressaceae > Cupressus > Cupressus sempervirens. The sequence continues at coordinate 68,712,276 of CM053783.1, forward strand.
ACCTATGACATCCACGCCAAAAATGTCAGTGGCACATTCGACAGCCACATCATTATTGTCTGACTCAGCAACTGTACAACCACACAAGCTACCCCATCATCCACCGTACCTAAACAGTCAACAGTACACATCATTTTATTCTAGACAATTACGTACAGTGCCATGTCATCGGTCGTACAAGGTGACATCATTAGAGGCCTGAGTTGATGTTAACTTCAACTATCCAATAGCCTAAATTTGATGACCGTATGATCATCATTCCAGGGCATTTTTGAACTGTTGCGACGCTCATTTGGACATCAAATTTAACAAAGTGTTTTCCTCTACAGACCCCTCTTCAGATGCATTTTTGATTTGGCAGCCCAACTTCAAACAGCCATAACTTGGTCATACGGACTCCAAATCAGGTGCAATTTTTTTTTATTTTGCGTAAAATTTCTTGAATTTTTTAGAGGTGCTATTTTTTTTTTGGTTTTGGTGCTCGAATTGGTCAGAAATTGGAATTTTTCATGACTGTACCTGTCTAATCCTATTTTTTGCAACTTCAAACGCATCGTATGGGCTCATCTGGACTCCTTTTCAGGTTTCATTTTTTTTGAAAGTGCATATTTTTTGTCTAATTTTTAGATCTACAATCAGATTGTAGTCTTATCTGGACAAAAGTATCACTTTCAGAGATAGGTCTTGTTTTGCATTGTAATGCTTCAACAATTCATGTAATTTTTAGCTACATTGCACTAGTCTAGATTTGTACTCTATACAGAGGTTGTAATCAGCAAAATCATAAAGCCCACTTTGTCCATTTTGGCAAGTGGCCAATTGTAAACGCACTACTTATAAAGTGCCCAAATCTTTTATTGGGGGGGGGGTTCTTTGGTATTTTGGTGGTTCATTGATTGATCTCATGGAGTCTTGTAACATTTGTAAGTTCGGTATTAGACCAAAGTTGACACCTAGTAGCTATTACCAATGGAGGACTATGATAATGGACCATCTAAGAGAACATCCAGGGTTGCTTCTTTATCTCTATTCCCTGTCACTCAATGTTGATTAGACATATATTGTTAGCCTTAATCAATTTTTGCATAACAGTATGAGTAGGGAAACCCTTCAATTGTCACATTTTCCAGCTGATATTTGGTGGTCTCTTTGGCTATCATATGGAGATCCATGTGATCCTCCATCTCCAGAAGACTACCTACCTCCAGTCGCTCTAGCTCTAGTTTCTTCAACTCCAGATGAGATCACACCTCTAGCTCTTATTGCTCCTACTGATCCTATTTTAGCCACAAATGCTTCGAATCCAGTGCAGCAGGACACTTCATGTCTTCCTACTCTACCTTCATGCGAAGACTTCCTTTCAGACATCAGACAGTTGTTTGTGGAGTCTCACATTGAAGATGTGTGAGACATCATTGATGACATCCGTCTTCTCTTTGAGGCAGATACTCCATCTTTTTTTGCAGTGACCTATTCATGTACTTCAACACTGCAGGGTACTTATGGTCTTCCAAGTGATAATTTCTTGTCATACATTGTAGCTCTATTCTTGGAGTCACACACAAAAGACATGGATGAATTTCATGATAATTTATCGCTTCTCTTTGCTGAGGCACATTCTCTACATGATCAATCTTTCCAGGTTGGTGTGATTGTGGATTCTTATGTACAACATTTGCAGGAGATCTCTTTCACATTTGAGAAGATTGTTGGTTTCCTGAGACAGGTTCTACATCCTTCCCTTTTTGATATGTTCTTCTCTTCAGCAGTTTTGGAGGAAGACATCTTTAGTATCGACCCAGGGACACTTGGACATGTTTTAGAGACAACGTTTATCATCGAGATTCCTTCTCCATCTAGGGGACACTTCTCATCGGTACCCTTGCCATTGTTTCTTCCAAAGGGGAGGAACATCATTCAGAGGTCATGGATCATTTTCTTCATCGGAGCCTTTCTCACTGCTTGGCACACTTCTTTTGGGGGGGGGGGGGGGGGGGGGGCGAGACAACTTCATCTCCTTCTTCTCCTCTTTAGGGGGGATGATTTCCTTTTTTAGGTCTTCTTCTCTCTCTCTCTTTCTCTATTGTACTTATCTCTCTTTTGGAGGAGGGTTTTTCGCATGAGGTTTTCCCTCTTTCTCTACTTTATGAGAGATTGCATTGCATCATTTTAGCATTGCTTTTGTACATGGGTACCTAACATGGCCTAGTAGTCGGGACCCATTATGTATTAGTCAACTTAAGTGCATTCCCCTAAGTTGCACTTAAGGTGGGGTATTGGTATAAATAGGTATTTACTATTTACACTTTACTTAAGTTAACTTAGGTTAGTGCATTATTTTATTATTTTGCATTATTTTATTATTTTTCTTTATGAGACACTTAGGAGTTTGTGCATCTTCTACAGTTGTCATGTAGACAACATAGAAGTACGCAACTCTAATTATGCACATGGTGTCTACACCATAGGAGTTTGCATCATTCACTGAGTTGTCATGTAGACAACACAGTTTTTTGCACTCCTAATTTATCACATGTTGTCTACAACATTGATGTGTGTGTTTCACCTTTTTAGGCTCATCCTCTCATTATAGCACTTACTTCCGTGCATAATGGAGGATAACCCATATCTAGTGGACATGTGCCTGGTTGTTGGACTTATCATGGTGCTGATTTCGAGGCATTCTAGATGCATCTTAGAGGCCTTTATATTGAGGCACTCCTAGTGTACTTTAACATGGAATTGAATACTATATAGTTATTCTAATCATAATTTGGTCTAATTAGTGCTTGTGTTTTTTGATTTCCTTGGTCTTGGGTAAATTCTACCCTAAGGTAGATTCTTACAAACACCAACCTTTTCTTTTCCTTTTTTGACTTCTATCTTGGGTACTTTTGACTTTGTTCGGCAATTCTTGCTGATATGACCAATCTTCAAGCAACTAAAATATGTAGTCTAACTTAACCATCTACTGTAATTCCCTCTAAAATGTGTTCTTATGCAATTTTCAAGAATGTTTCCATACTCTTGTGTTAGGATTAAATGACGGACAAAAAATAACAATTACATGCAACTATAACCAATAACAAAAAATAATAGATCACACAGAAAAGAACACAAGGCACAAGTTTTAATGTGGTTCACCCAATCCTTGGGCTACGCCCACCAAATAGCAAGTTTGATATTTTTATAATCCAATGATTACAACCTGATTATAATCTATAATCTCTTACAGCTCAATATTGTCACAAGAACTAATTTCACATCACAACTATGAAACAACCCTAACCCTAAGCCCTTTTATACAAGTATTAAATTGCTTTAGGGTTACTAGATGTCGACCATAAATTAGCCATTACTTTAGTGGCAAATCTATGAATAGTACCAAAAAAAAAATTTAGGGCAATGCCTTGAGCCCCAAAGAATTTATGAAGTATGTATAGTACTTTCCTAATCAGTCACCACAAACTAATAATCTCCCACTTAGGCATTGATTAGGCTCCACACTAAACAACAATCTCCCACTTGGAGACTGATCTTGTAGTGATGTTGCTACTCCATGAGGCTCCCACTAGATCAAACCACCCTAAACTCTGTTGTTCTATTATTCATGTTCAATCTAGAAGACCAACCAAAGCTGAAGAGGAGTTTAGCTTCTCTCTTATTACTACCTTTATCAACATATTTACAGGATTTTCATTTGTATGTATCTTCTCTAGCTTTAACTGTCCATCCTCCAAAACTGACCGAATAAAATGGTACCACAACTAGATGTGTTTGGTCTTTGAATGTAGAGATGAATTCATTGCAAGATGAATGGCACTCTAACTATCTATGAACAAATAATTATCCTTTTGAGGATTTCCTTATTCTTCCAAGAAAAACTAAATCCATATCATCTCGTTGGCTACCTCAGTAGTAACTACACACTCTACCTCTATAGTGGATAAAGCATTAACCTTTTGTAACCTAAAAACCTAGATCATGGCTACCCCACCAATATTAAAGACATAACCTATAGTACGCTACCTAGTATCAATATCTCCTGCCAAATAAGAGTCAACATAGCCCTATAAATCAGTACTAGAGCCCCCAAAGTGTAAACACTTATTGGATGTTCTCAAATATTTGAGAATCCATTTGACTACATTCCAATGCTCAATTCTTGGATGACTCATATACCTACTAACAACTCCCACTACATGTGCAATATCTAGCCCAGTACATACCATAGCATACATCAAGCTTCCTATAGCTGAAGCATAGGGTACCTTGGACATCTTATCCTCTTCTTCTTATGTCTTGGGACACATCTCCTTAGTCAACTTCAAACGAGTAGGTAAAGGTGTGCTGACAGCTTTAGCATCCTCCGTAGAGAAAAGTTGCAACACCTTCTCAACATAATCAGCCTAAGATAGAATCAATGTTCTATTCTTCCTATCTCTGCAAATCTTCATACCAAGGATTTGTTTTGCTGCCCCCAAATCCTTCATAGAAAATGCATGTGCTAATTGGTGAATTAGCCCCTTAATGTGATCCATGTTAGACCCAGCTACAAGCATATCATCAACATATAAACATAAAATAATGTAGTTTTCATCATCCAACCTCTTAAAGTAAACATAGTGATCTAAATGACACCTATTGTAACCATGCTCATGCATAAAACTGTCAAATTTTAGATAACATTGTTGAGGTGCTTGCTTCAAGCCATATAAAATTTTCTTCAATTTACACACTAAGTTCTCCTTACCTTTGACTACAAATTCTTATGGCTAAGCCATATATATCTCTTCATCCAAATCACCATGAAGGAAGGTTGTTTTAACATCAAGCTACTCTAAATGCAAATCATTAGTAGCCACAAGACTTAAAATAGTACGGATAGAAGTCATCTTAACAATGGGAAAAAATATCTCATCAAAATCAATTCCCTTTTTTTGTGCAAATCCTTTTACAACTAACCTCACTTTAAATCTTGTCTTACCTCCATCCTCTTCTTTCAACCTGTAAACCCATTGATTTTGTAAAGCTCTTTTACCTATAGGAAACTTAGACAAATCCCATGTCTTATTCTTTAGCAACAAGTCCATTTCATCTTTTATTGTAGACTCCCACTAAATCTTAGTATCCACCTACACAGCTTCATCATAACTTTCAGGTTCACTAGCATCAGTAAGTAAAATAGAATACAAAGAGGGAGAAAATCTTTGTGGAGGTCTAATTTGCCTTTTTGACTGTCTAACATTCACTGGTGTGTGTGGTATTTGTTGTTGCGGTTGTTGCACACCATGAGGAATGGCTAGAACATCATCTTTTGGAGTATCATCCAGCACTACATAATTATCTTCTTTCTTCTCATGTTGCTGCAACAGATCTTTGTACAACACTTTCTCATTGAATATGACATCCATGCTTCTTACAATTTTCTAATTTTCAAAATCACAAAGCCTATAACCAAATTCATTAATGCCATATCCAACAAATACACATTTTTTTGACTTAGCTTCTAGCTTGGTTCTATTTTTAGAATCTATGTGAGCAAATGCTTCACAACCAAAGGTTTTGAGAAAAGAATAACTCACCTTCTTACTAGTCCATGCCTGCTCTAGAATATCACAACCCAAAGGAGTAGAGAGACCTCTATTAATCAAATATACAATAGTATTGATAGCCTCTTCCCACATGTGTAAGGGCAACCAAGCATACAACCTCATGTTGCGCACTCCATTATAGTCATGTTCATATGTTCAGCCACTCCATTTTCTTGTGGAGCCCTTGGAATAGTTTTCTATCTATGAATACCATTAGTGGAGCAATAATCTTCAAATTAATGACTACAATACTCACCACCATTATCAGATCTGAGACAATTTAATTTTTTACCAGTTTCATTTTCAACCAAGCATTTCCATTTCTTAAAAGTTTGAAATACATTAGATTTTTGTCTAAGGAAATAAATGCATAATTTTCTAGTTGCATCATCAATAAATGTAACATAATAATGAGTGCCTCCAAGGGAAGATACCTGACCTAGCCCCCATACATCAGTATGCACAAGCTCTAATTTCTCTTTTTTGTTTTCTTTCCTAGTCTTTACAAAACTCACTCTCTTTTGTTTTCCATACACACAACTTTCACAGAAGTCCATATTAACACATTTTAGACCTGGTAAAACTTTCTTTGAACTAAGTACTTTCATACCTTTCTCACTCATGTGCCCAATTCTATTGTGCCATAACATTGTATCAGAATTTACAGCAGCTATTTTTTCTCCCTACTCAACTATAGCAATTGTTCCTAAACATTCATTTTTCTCTAAAACAATCAAAGTAGAAAGAACAATATGACATGTACAAATATATAAGGTGCCTACTTTCACACCTTTTCTTACTACAAGGGAACCTTTTGAAACCTTCCAATTTTTATCATTAAAAGTAACTACACAACCCTCATCACCGAGTTGCCCTCCTAAAGTTAAATTCCTACTCAACCTTGGAACATGTCTTACCTCATGTAGCAGTCAATAATTCCCATTTTACAACTTAATCTTAATTTTTCCCTTTCCAACAATCTAACAAGGTTCATTATCCCCCAAATAAATAGGTCCAAAATCCCCTTGGACATAATCAATAAAATAACCTCTATGAGGTGTAGCATGAAATGAAGCACCAAAATCTAAAACCCATGAATCATCAACACTTTCTAAAGATAGAAGCAAAGCATTCTCTTTGGATTTGTTACTTACCACGTTTGTCTCCTTGTCTCCATTTGGTTTATCTCCTTCATTTTTCTTTTGATTCCAACAATATTTCTTTTTGTGCCCTGGTTTCCCATAGTACCAATAGTCATTGGATCCTCTCGATTGAGACCTCCAACCCTTTGACTTTCCTCTTGATTTCCCATGATTTTTAGAGTAACTTTCTCTCTCAATCGTTCTACCCCTACTTTGTGCATTCAAAGAACTTCCTAATGCAGATCCACCTAAGGTTTTCCTACGAGTTCCCTCACTCAAAACAACACTGATCACATCTTCACATTTTAGGGTACTAGATCTAAGAACAAAATTACTCACAACCATTACCAAGCCATTCCAGGTTTTAGGCAAAGAACACAAAATCAAGAGAGTCGCAATTTCTTCATCAAAATTGATACCTATAGAAGATAACTTACTAGTAATAGTATTAAACTCATTTAAATGATCTGCAATAGATCCACCTTTTGCCATTTTTATATTAAATAAATACTTCATGAGAAATACCTTGTTTGAAGCGGAGGGCTTTTCATATAGTTTTGCTAGGGTTTGCATCAATTCTTCTACCGTCTTCACTTTTCTAATATTAAATGCCACTGATGGTGCCAAGCATAATCGAATGCTTCCAAGTGCCTTTTTTTCCAAAAGATTCCATTCATCATTTGATGGAGATCCATGATTCTTGGCTTTTCCTTCCAATGGCTTCCATAAATCCTTCTAATAAAGATAGTCTTCCATTTGCATCTTCCACAACTAGAAGTTCTACTTGTTAAACCTATCAACCCTCAACTTACCCTCATCTTCCATTGCTCCCACTTGATCATGAGACTCCCACTCAACCATGAGACTTTCCTACAAAGGATAACTAAAAAAATAACCTCGCTCTAATACCACTTGTTAGGATTAAACCACGGACATAAAATAACAATTACATGCAAATATAACCAATGAAAGAAAATAATTGATCACATAGAAAAGAACACAAGGCACCAAGATTTAACATGGTTAACCCAATCCTTGAGCTATATCCACCAAACAGCAAGTCTAATATTTTTATAATCCAATGATTACAACCTAATTAAAATCTATAATCCCTTACACCTCAATACCATCGCAAGAACCAATTTCACATCACAACTATGAAACAACCCTAACCCTAAGCCCTTTTATACAAGAATTTAACTACTTTAGGGTTACTACATTTCGGCCATAAATTAGCCATTACTTTAGTGGTGAATCTAAGAATGGAAAATCTACGAATAGTATTAAAAAAAAAAATTGGGGTGATGCTCCAAGCCCCAAATAATTTATGAAGTATGTGCAGTACTTTCCTGATCAGTCACCACAAACTAACATCTCGACAATAGTGACAGCTATACTTGGTATTATAATCCTAGTTGTAGTGATGTGCATGGTTGTTCTCTTTTCCAGGCTGATTAGGTGTCCACATAGGCTTTGATATGCATTCAAATGCTCTATGTCCATTATTTTTGCAGTTGTAGTAGTGACCTTCAAATCTTGGTGTCCTCATGGTCTTGGTGCTACATTCATGTGCTTGATGTCCTTGCTTTTTGCACTTGTGACAAAAGTTTGTATTTGTAGGCTTATTATGCTAATGATTTTTCTTGCTCCTGCATACATTAGAAGCATGTCCCTTTTTACCATAGAAATGACAAGTAGGTTTAGTGTTCTTACTGATTTTAGTAGTTGCTCAAAGTACTTGATAGCCTCATTGAGTTTTTTAAAGCTCTCAATTATCTCCTTCTCTCTTTTCAATTCATTCTACAGTTGCTCATTTTGTATTTTCAAGGTGGAGATCTCAATGTCTTTCATGTTTAGCTCATGATGAGCATTCATCATCTGACTTAAGGTGTCTAGCTACATGTTTGAGATTCTTTCAAACTCAATTGTCTTCTCCTCCAATCTATTGGTAAGATTTCTATTTTCATCTTCTATCATGACCTTGTCTTCAATGGCTCTCTTCTTTTGTTCAATCACTTCAAAAAGCATTATGGCTTGTGATTCTTGTTCAAGCTTGAGTATTCTAATTTTTTTTGCTTGTGCTATGTTTCTCTCCATTAGTTCTTCTATTACTACATCAAATTCCTTGGAATCTCCATTGGAAAACACTTGTGTGGTATCAATATGCTTGTGCTCTATTTGTCTCCATTAGTTCTACTATTGTTGCATCAAATTCTTTAGAATCTCCATTGGAAAACACTTGTGTGGTATCAATCTCCTTGTAGTGTATGTTATTTTTAGCTATGGCTATATCCTTCTTTCTTTTTAAGGACTTTCTCAATTCTTCTCTGGCTTCTTCCAATTTGTGTAGAGCAAGGTGCATATCAATCACCTAATTGTCTATGATCTTCCCAAGTTTGAAGACTTCCATCTTCAGACCTTTTTCTCTAAGTTGTTAGGCTTCTCCTTGTGAGAAATATGCTTTGATACCAATTGTTAAAATATTCAAAATGGAAAGAATACTTCTAAGAGGAGGGGGAGGGGGTGAATCAGAAGTATCACACTTTTAACCTTTTCTAATCCTTTAAATCAAATAACTAAAAATAAGATGCATGCATCTAAACATACAAAGTGAACATAAAGAAAACACATGCAATAAGACACATAACTCCAAATTTGGTAACCCAAAAACCCTCCAAGAGTAAGAAGGTAAAACTGGGGTGGGGATGATACCCAAAAAAATCATTACAACAATAATTGTTTGACCACTTCTGATGGTCTCCCTTGTGAAAGGCCTGCTTTGTCAAAGGCTTTACACTGTATCAATAGTGACCCGGTTAAAGGATTTACAAACACTTTACATGAAGTGTCACCCTGTTAAATAATTTAGTCACCTCTTCAAAGGATCTACAAAATAGCTACTAATCTAAACTATCAACATAGGGCTTTCACTATCTAATACAATGGCTAGAAAGTATTAGAAACCTTTGATCTAATTGCTTATAATCTTCAATTGTTGATTGCAAGCACTTGATCTACTCATTCTAATATTGATCCTCTCAGATCCAATATTTGATCGTGTCCCTTGTACTATTTTGATCAACTAGATGTATAATTGTTTCTCAATTCACTAAATCTATGATGCCCCTATTGTTTACTCTGTTTCTATAATTTTTCTATCAGCTTAGCAACCTCCTTGACTTCCCTTCAACAACTCAAAATTGTGGGATCTAATTTTTCTTATAAAGACTTCGTAGACTTAGGGTTAGGTATGGATCTACGATCCATATTGAATCTTAAATTCTCGCTCATTCTTTCATTTTTCTCATTGGTTCCTTGCCTTCTCCTTTTTTCTAATTGTTTTCATGTTGATTGCATAGGAAATGTAAAAGATTCATTCTTATCCTTGTTACCCTTTGAAATCCTTCTATGTCGGCTGCAAAAATGGTTTACATCTGAGTTTGTGAGGGCACAAACTCATATGTTGGTTCTGTGTTACTCAACACATACTGGACTACCAGTGCTCAACACATATATTATTTTACTTTGCTCAACACCTATTGCATTCTATCTTTCTTGGCACATGCATGACTTTGGTTCACTTGGAATATATAGTGTTCTAACTTGCTCAACATCAACTATGACTTGGCACCTATATATCACTCAACACTTATATAATGCTCAGCACATGTTGGAAATTTGACTCATCACACACTGTGGCTCGGCATACATAGTGTACTCGGCTTCAATATAAAAAGTGGTTAAGTGTGTTGACACTCAAATGTCAAAACTATTATAAGACCAATACATCATTCCCATCAAGGTTTTTCCTCTAATCAAGGGTTTCCCTAATCAACATATTTGGTGTAATTGTTTATGTGCATCACTTTATAGTTGTTTACTTTGGTTGAATAGTAAAGATTGTTTAAGAGGATAAATGTTTTAAATTATCATATAATTGATTCAAACCACCCCACCCCTCAATTATATTGGTGGACTATTATTTCTACACAAATGACTAGTGGAAACTAGAAGACTAAGGAGGGCTATAATTACCTAATTAAAAAATAGATAAGACCAAAGATAGACATCTATTTGAAATAAGGACTATTTTTATGGTGGTTTATGGACTGCAACACCATCTATTATCATATGGGAGTTATGGTAGGAGAGAAATAGATGCATTTTAAAAAATAAAAGGATAGGATAGGAACAACTTACTGACAAGAAAGAGGTTGCCATTATCAATATTGTGAATAATAAAATATTGAATATGAAAAAAGTGGCAGAAATGATGACTTACTAGGATGAGAAGATGAGAGGTAGATGGATTGGGTTTAAGATTCCTTGGTATGTTAGTTTGAGCTTCACTTTGTTTTAAGAATACTTTAATATTCTCTACTTAACACAAGGCCAACCATGTGAAGGTAGAAGCTCATTTGGCCTCACCCCTCTCCCCCTAACATCAATCTAAATTACCCATTATCATGTAATTACATACTTCATTCATTCATTCATCCATTTATGAACTATAACATTCAATCAATATAATCACATAATATTCATTAATATGATATAAAATTCATTAATATATAATACTAATGAAGACTTCATTAACACATAACAATATTCATTAACATGAAATAAAAAACAATATTAATACACAACATTCATAGATAATTACTTAAAGCTAAGTTCTTTCATTATCCAACAAGGTTTATCAAAGAGCATTTTTAAAACATCATTTTTTCTTTTTCTTTTTCTTAGCTTTGTTAAGAAAAAGGTTGTAGGAGCATCAATATCTTCCTCATTGTCCTCCTCTTGTGGAAAATGTAATGTCAAATTATGATGCCTCCTCTTGTTTGGGGGAGCAGGAGGTTGCTACATTAAAGGGGGCTCTATTGCATGAACAAGTAAATGGGTTAAGTTGGCATACTCTTTTTATTTGTTTAACTATTACAAGTATTTAATTAAGAGTACAACGTAACATGCATTTTTCTTACCTGACAATGTGATGGCATGTACACTAACATTTTGATTCACCACCATGTCAGCATGTTGAACACTTGGAACATGCTCCACTCTTTCACCATGATGTTCAACCTGCTCCAAAATATTCACTTCATCACGAGCAGGTTCTATGATAGGATATGAAGGCTACAGTGAAATGTTATTCACATTGTTATGCAACCAATTTATGTTCAAAACTAACACCAAAAAAGAAATTTCTCAACTATTGAATTTGATTTACTTTTCATCTAACCAATTTACCTGTGTCTCATTTGGTGCACCAGATTCTTAGGTAAGGCTTTTAGATTCTTGGCATAGGCTTGCAACCATGACTTTATAGCCTTCCTTCAAGGCAATTTTTTATCTTCATCTATGAGCTCCACATTGAATTTTGTGCCCTATATTTTTTGCTTAATATCCTCAGTTTTAGATCTATGGTTTCATTAAACAAAATTGTTTACAACATTAAATAAAAAAATATTATATGAAATTTCATTACTGCTACTTACAAGTTGAGACTAGAGATTCCTATAGCCACTAGAGCCAAGTTTTTGTTGGCCAACCTTTTCTAGTCTCACTTTTGTAGCCACAGATGTGTCCTGCATTCTATGAATACTTTCAAACATGTTAGATTATATATTTACAAAAATCACTAATTAGTGCATGATTACATTATATTTAATACTATCATGACATACCTTCTTTTACTCTGTGCTAGTTCATTTCCTCTATTTTCACTTAGCCTTTTCTCCTTTACATCTTCTATTATTTCATTCCACTCTATCAATGGAATCATAGGAGGATGATCATACTTTGGGTTCTCCTTTAGACCCCTTCTATGTTGATCCCTTATAGTCTATATATGTCTTGATGCTCTTTTCAGAAGTAGGGCAATGTCAAAAATGTTTTTTCCAAAAGGTCCTCAAAAGATGTAATTAGCTAATTTTTTTAATTTAGAACCTTGTTCATTCTACCTTTGTTTTTAAAAAATTGTTAGATCAATAACTTTAATATAGTACAATAAATGGAAGAAAAGAAAAAATTTGTAGCAACGATATGAAACTATATACCTTTTACGTATGGTGGGTCAAAATAGCCTCAATGCCATATCAAAAAGATGACCAAAGAAAAAATTATTACCTACTAAAGCATAAAGGGATTATCAATCCAAAATGAGTTATGTATAAGTAAACTTGTAGTGCCTACCCTCCTTCACATCTTTTCTGGACATTGTTGTTGTTATTATCAGACTATGATGGACTAGTTTTATGTGATGGATTAGTGGTATTGTTTTGACACTATCAGACATTATGTTATGGATTCGATGGTTATGTGATGAGATCATTTAGACTTTACATTTGATGCATACATGATGATCATTATATTGTTTTCAGCTATGGTTGATGATTAGTTGATGGTTATTATCTCATGTGTTTTATTATGGATACTTACCCCATACTTGCATGTGTATGGTGTGTGTGTTTTCTTATGGTATGGCATTTTTGATGTAGTTAAGGAAGGGAGTCGTAGTCACCTACTTAGTCGGGATCTACATGATGCACCACTTCCTGCCATTGTCTGTTTAGCTTAGCATTATATATATTGTATGTACATGCATGGTTTTTTCTGCAGGTTGCAGGTACCGGGTATCGACTTCCCTGAATTGCCAAGATAAGTGTACCCTATTATACTATCTCAATGATAAGAGAAGGGAGATAAATTCTCAAGTCCAAATCCCAAACCTTTAAGCCAATTGTCCTAGTAAGGTAGGACAAGTATCTGGATATTTTACCCACTGAATGTGTCAGATGACATGATTCATGATTTTTAACCCTTTAGACTGATTTTGAGTGATTTTCTCTATGATGGGTTTTCATATTTTATTCTTGGAGGTCTATGGTGAATTTTCTATTAATTAAGTCTTAATAAATAAATTTAATTAATAAATTAATTATTTGAGAAAATTAATATAAAATATCATGTTATTTGATATTTTTATTATAATTAATTAAATGAGAATTAATTGAAGGAAAAGAATTAAATAAAAGAAAATTAGAAATTAAAATTAATAATAATAATAATAAAATAATAATAATAATAAGTAATAAATAAATAATAATAATAAAAGTTATAAAAATTAAAATGAAAGTTATAAATATTTAAATAGAAATTATATAAAAAGTGAATTAGAGTTATAAGCTTGCATGGGAGTTAACGCACTTTTCTATTTCTCATGTGTCAACAACACGGGGCTTAGTGCATCAATTAAGCACATGGTGTCTACAACCCTATGGCTCATCTTGAAGGTTGGAAAAGATCCATGCTTAGTTGGTGACACCTTCCAGCTGTTTCTAGAAGCATTCTAGATGTTTCCTGAAAGCTCTTTATATTTAGGCATTCATAGAGGCTTAGACATAAGCGGTTGGAGTGCAAATTGGAGCATTAGAGGACTCGAGAACTCTGAAGAAGGGAGGAACTTGCTCTGCGGGTTCTGAGGAAGAGCGAATTAGCATCAGAATCTAGGTAGATTCTTGTGATTTTACTTATGCTATTTTCGCATCATGCATTCCCTGTCTTCTTCATGTCTTCCATATGTTTTCTGAAGAAATTCATAAATTATGCATTCTCAATATGGGAAGATTAATTTATTTGAGAATTTTTATATGCATCGATTTAAAAAGAACATGGGGCTAGGGTTGAGATTCATAGTCAAACCCATTAGATTAATTATTGGAAATTTTGGGAGATCAAAGGTTTATGGGGGAATTCTAAAAAATTGAAGTTGTATTGTTATATTGTCAATTTTCTTATACTTATATATATATATATATATATATGTATGTATGTATGTATGTATGTATGTATGTATGTATATATGTATGTATGTATGTATGCTCATATATTGTGATATTATTAATTTTGCATATATTTGTATATATATACATACATACATATATATATATATATACCTTTATATATATGTATATATAATATATAATTGTTAAAAAATGGATAACATACCCGTGGGTGAAAACGTTTTAAACCAAATTGCAAATGGAAATCGCGTTAATGATTTTTTAAAATAATAATATAAACATTTTATAAACATTGAATCAGGGGGAGGACGAGACCCGCACCCCCCACTGTGGTCGCAGTGTACCCTATCGCAGGTACTACGACTGACGTCGCAAGCCCTGCGACCGTAGGGTCCTACGTACCGGCAGTCATATTATATAATGTGTGTTGTTTTTTAAAAATATTTGCCATATTCGAATTTGATTAATTCGATTTTGTTAAATGACAAAATAATTTATATATTCATATATGTATTTATATGTATATATTTTAATAAATATATATATATAAGTATGTATATAATATGTAAATATGATTATATGTTTTATAATTGTAAATTGATAATTGATTTATATCAAAGGCTCATGATTAAAATTAATTGTTCTATTAAGTATATTAAATATTGATTTGGTGGGGGACGTTTGGATTAAAATTATAATTAAAGAATGGATTTGTATTTATGTATAAATGTTCCTTCAAATTCTTTCTCTAAACTTGGAAACGTAAACTGAGACTTTTGCATTTAAATTCTAATTGTAAATTTAGCAAAACCAAAACATGTGTTTACATTGTGTATTCGTTATGTTATTGTTTTGGGTTTTGGGTTGACTAGTGTTGACCAGTTATAGGATGTCTTCTAGAGGCTTGGGAGTTATGTGATTGTGATGTCATGATGATGTTTTAATCTCGATCTTTATAAACCCAACCATGGCTATGTGATGGAATGCTCTTTGTATTGT
The DNA here is from genome assembly GCA_028749045.1 of Cupressus sempervirens. Taxonomy (NCBI): domain Eukaryota; kingdom Viridiplantae; phylum Streptophyta; class Pinopsida; order Cupressales; family Cupressaceae; genus Cupressus; species Cupressus sempervirens. The sequence continues at coordinate 68,727,816 of CM053783.1, forward strand.
TTTTAATTACTTATTGTTATAGTTGATATTCTTATGTATGAGACACTTGACTTAACCATTATTTTTTGTCATCGATCAGTTAACCTTGGTTATTTTTTAGTCGCCATGATGGGACTGTGATGTAGATTTATTCTTGATGATGTCATGATGTGACATGTTTGACTCAACCATTTTTGGAGTCTTCGATCAGTTTGATTGAGATATATTTTGGTTATTGAGAACCATTGGATACTTTGATTATCAGTGACACCTCAGTTGCCAATAGAGAGCTATTGTGATCATGATTTTCTATGGATGTTTGCTCATGGAGATTTGATGCTTTTATGCATATTTGATGATTTTATTATGGATTATCTTTTGTGATTTTGAGATTTATGATTCCATGAGCATTAGGATAGGATATCTGCATGTAGTGATGGGAAGTGGCTTGCAATGGGGGTCGGGACCCTAAGAGGTTGCCACGGTAACTCATTGTAAGTTAGATTAATAAGTGATAATATTCACACCTAATACTAACTAAATGAACCTAAAAAGATAAGAGTTTTGTTCTCGTCCATGCCTTGAGTGCTTGTACAGGCTAGGATGGGAGTAGTGAGACGCATGGTTGCAACCTTGCATTTTGTAGTATGCCTCGTTAGTATGAGAGGATACTAGTGGCCGCATGAAATCAGTATGGACCCGTAGAGTTTAGCTAACTGCCAAGGTAACTTGTACATGATAATTGTGATGACACTTTTCTGCTTGCATAGTAGGTTCCTACATGTCATTGTGTACCTTTGGGATTAGATGTCGGATTTTGTGTTTGGAACCTTTGAGTTAGTATACTTTTAGGATTCCTGGACTTATGGAGATTTGTGTATGTGTTATGGATAGCCTATTTGGGACTTGAGGTTATCTCCTCACCATGGTGGGAGTGGACCACTTTGGTACCATGCGGTCAGGTGGTAGTGTATTTTCCACTCTTATCATTTTGAGATTTATTGAGACATCGTGGCTATTGCATCCTTCATGATGGTGGATATGTATCCTTTTCATTGATGACTAGCATATGTTAGATGATGTTATCTTATGCTTATATTTCCATGTTAGATTACTTTCTACATATGATTTTGTATATATTAGGAGTAACATTCCTATTATGTTAGTACCACTGATCTCTTCGGTGATTTGGAATGTTATGCACGAAGGGATGGCTAGGATCCACGATGGTCTAATGATGCTATTAATGGTTGGGAAGAACCGTGCACTTAGTTTATTATGTTTGATCTTTATGATGGATGTATATATCTTCTATGATTATGTATCATGTATATTACGTGATTATCTTTACTTTGATGTATCATGGATTAGAATAGGATGATGTACATTATTCTATGTATGTATGTATTTTCTTTTGAGCTTGTCATAACCTGTGACATGTACAGTGGATGATTGAGTATTTGGAATGTAATGTATAAACATTGGATTTATCATTATTATTTCATGTGGATGGCGTACTAGATGGATTCATGTATGATAGATGTTTCTAGATGTAATCCAATGTAAAGGGATCTTTAAGAATGTAATCTATTATGTATGTTATGTTTACTTTCAAATGGACATTACTATTGCTTCCGTTATTGTGCATAAGTTTTACGTGGTATTTACTTTCATGGAAAAAGAAAAAAAAAATGCTACCAAACTTAGTGAAATTCTAGGTTAATTCTTTGGTTCCCTTGGTGGGGCATTACACTTGGTATCAGAGCCCAAGTTTCTACATTGGGAGCTCTAGGTATTTTGGAACAACTAGAACTTTGAACTATTAATTGTATTTTTGCGAACTTGATTAGGTGAACTGAAGCAGAACTTGAACTGTTACTTGAATATTTTTCATACTTCAACACTTAGTTTTGAAACTGGAAATTTTAACTTAAACCTAAACATAGAACTAAACTTAGTACCTTGTACTATTGTAGGATGGTATCTGGGACTAGGTCTTCTATTAGAGGCCATGGTAGAGGTTGTGATAGAGGTTGTGGTCATGGAAGAGCTATCAGTGTCCATGAGTCTGCCCATGAGGGATTGGCTCATGTAGAGAGCAGGGAAGAGCACTCTAGTAGGCAGCAGGAAGAGAGCCATAGAGAGGACCAAGCTAAGTCTGAAGAGGTTGGTTTGAGGCAGATGATGCAGACTATTCTAGAACATTTACCTCCTATTCAAGAATAGCCCAAAGTGCATCAGACAGAACAAGAGCATAGACCCAGATCTAGAAGTCCTCGAAAGGATCGTCAGAGGTCCATTGTGTCCACTTAGATGAAGGATCTTTCAAGATCCAAGGTCAAGCCTTTCAATGGGCAAGGTTCTAGTTATGTGGTCGAGCAGTGGCTTATTTCTCTTGATAGGATTTTTGCCATGCAGGAGTTCGATAGCAATGTTAAGGCAAGATTTGTGATCACTAATCTAGAGAATTTTGGGGCCACTTGGTGGATGATAGAGGAGAAGTTTGGAATCGATATGAGCAGTGTTACATGGGAGTTATTCCTAGAGATTTTTCATGAACAATTCCTACCAGAGGAATGGAAATAGCAAAGGGTTGATGAATTTCATAATCTTAGACAACACACTTTGATAGTGACTGAGTATGAGTGTAAGTTTTATGAGCTCATGTCTTTTTCAGGGTTCAATGAAAATTCAGCTCAATTGACACAACATTTTATTAGGGGTTTGAATAACCATATTATTTGGGGAGTCAAGGTATTTGAGCCAAAAACCCTCAAGGATGTGGTACATCGAGCTCTCCTTGTTGAGCAAAGTGTCAACCTTGGTCAAGGTGGTTTTGTAGGAGTGCCAGCAGCATCAAGATCTAAAAGCAACTACAATTCAAGTGGTAACAAGAAGTTTTCTTTCTCTAAGGGGAAACAATATCAGCAGTAATCTCAGCAGACACAGCAACAGAATGGCTCAAATTCTCAAGCTCAAGGTGGTGGCAAAGGTTCTAACACCAAGAACAACCACAATGCTCAATGCAATAAATAGAATCAGTCCAATCAGCTAGCTTAGCGTAGCCAGTCTTTTGTGAGCAGGAACAGTCGTTAGCAATCAAATGTACCACCTATGGGAAGAGGTTCTGGTAGAAATACGGAATATTTTTCATGTGGTCAGATTGGACATTATGCAGCTCAGTGTCCTCAATGAGCACCTCAATTTTTAGGACCTAGACCTACTGTTTCAGAGCCTATAGTTGGTGATGCAGGTAGAGCTCATAGAATTTTTGCAGCAGTTGATCAGCATCAGGCAGATCATCAGGGAACAGTGGTTAAGACCACAGGTGCTATTAGAGGTATATCTCTTTCAGTATTATTTGATTCAGGAGCTACAGATTCATTTATTTCACCATCTATAGTTTCTAAGTGTAATTTGGATGTGGTGAAGCAAGATCATAGTTGGCAAGTGGAACTAGCCTCAGGCATTAAGGTCTCCACAGATTCTGTAGTTCATAAGTGTGGGCTTAGCTTAGGAAGCTTTGATACGGCAGTGGATCTTTGAGTCATACCCCTTGGTTCCTATGATGTGGTTCTAGGCATGGACTGGCTTGGATCTCATAGAGCCAGTATAGATTGTAGGAAGAAGATTATTATGTGCCAGGACGACCAAGGGAATGATGTGCAGATAGTTGGGATACCAAGGCCTATATCTCTGCGAATGATTTCTGCTATGCAATTGAAGCAAAGTTTCCATAAGGGATGTTAGATATTTTTTGTAATGGTAAATGATCTTGATGAGGAATATTCCATGAGGAAAACTTTGGATCACCCGATTTTGCAAGAGTACGCAGATGTTTTTCCAAGTGAGATTCTAGGCATGCCTCCGAAGAGGGACATTGACTTTAGTATTGATCTGATTCCTGGAGCGAAGCCTATCTCTAAAGCCCCTTATCACATGATGACATAGGAATTGGGTGAGCTACGTCTTCAGCTAGAGGAACTTTTGGCCAAACGGAGCATTTGACCTAGTGTATCACCATGGGGAGCTCCAGTGCTCTTTGTGAAGAAGAAAGATGGTTCTTTGCGCCTTTGTATTGACTACAGACAGTTGAATAAGGTGCTATTAAGAACAAGTATCCTTTACCTAGGATTGATGACTTATTCGATTAGATCAAGGGAGCTACAGTATTCTCTGAGATTGATCTTAAGTCAAGATACCACGAGCTTCACATTAAGGAAGAAAATATTCACAAGACCACATTTCAAACGCACTATGGGCATTATGAGTTCATAGTGTTACCTTTTGGGTTGACTAATGCTCCATCGATTTTCATGAGTTTGATGAATGGTGTGTTTCAATCTTATTTGGATAGGTTTGTACTCATGTTTCTTGATGACATATTGATATATTCTAAGACTCAAAAGGAGCATGAGGAACACCTGCAGTTGGTTTTGCAATGTTTGAGGGACAATCAGCTTTATGCCAATGCAACTAAGTGTGAATTCTTCAAATTGGAGATTCGGTATTTAGGGCATGTTATTTCAGCTGATGGTATTTCAGTAGATCCTACAAAGATTCAAGCGATAATAGATTGGCCTACACCGACTAATGTGTCAGAGATTCATAGTTTAATGGATTTAGCCAGTTATTATCGCAGATTTGTCCAGAACTTCTCTAGGATAGCACATCCTATCACTTCTCTTCAAAGGAAAGCAAAGAAGTTTGTATGGACAGAGAAATGTGAGGAATCTTTTCAGAAGCTCAAGGAGCTTTTGACTAGTGCACCGATTCTAGTTGTACCTGATCCAGAAGGTAATTTCATGGTATGTGCAGATGCTTCGCTTGAAGGGATTGGGGCAGTGTTGATGCAAAATGGACGGGCGATTGCGTATGAATCACGTAAGCTCAAGGATCATGAGTTAAATTATCCTATGCATGATCTTGAGTTAGCATCATTAGTTCATGCTTTGACTAGATGGAGACATTTCTTGTTGGGGCACAAATTTGAGCTACGCAGCGATCATTGTAGTCTTCAGTACATTTTTACTCAGCCTAATTTGAATGCTCGCTAGAGGCGATGGATGGAGTTTCTATGCGAGTATGATTTTGAGGTTAAGTACATTCAGGGTAAGGAGAATGTGGTGACAGATGCTTTGAGTCGCAGGAGACGTGGTATTATCGATGATCCTTAGTGTGGATTTGAGGAGTCGAATTCTTCAGGCACTGCCTATGGATTCCTAGTATCAAGAAGTGTGCAAAGAGATAGATTCAGGGAAATCTTTGGAAGGAAAGTTTGTAGGTTACATTCAAGAATTAGATGGTCTGTTAAGACATTTGGGGAGGATATATGTGCAATTTTTAGATGAGCTTCGCACCTTGATACTGGCAGAAGCCCATCGTACACCTTACTCAGCACATCCAAGTGTCAAGAAGATGCATGCTAATTTGAGACGTTTGTTCTTTTGGTCTGGGATGAAGCAATATATTGCTAATTTTGTGGCTAGGTGCCTTGAGTGTTAGAGAGTTAAGGCAGAACATCAGCACCCAGCTGGACTTTTGCAGCCTAATCTCATTCCTTCTTGGAAGTGGGATATCATCTCCATGGATTTTATTGTAGGATTACCTATGACTGTTCGGCGTCATGATGCTATCATGGTCACCATTGATCGATTGACTAAGGTGGAAAATTTTTCACCGATTAGATCTTCCTACACAGCAGTTTCTGGAGCTAATGTCTTTATGCATGATATTGTGAGATTACATGGTATTCCTAGAAAGATCATTTCTGACCGGGATCCTGTATTCACATCTGCATTTTGGACATTGTTGTAGCATGAGCTTGGAGCGCAGTTAAACTTCAGTTCAGCATATCATCCAGAGATTGATGGTCAGACAAAGAGGGTGAATTAAGTTTTGGAGGATATGTTACGGATGTATTTGATGGATAGGCAGACACATTGGGAGGATTATCTCTACCTAGTGGAGTTTGCTTACAACAATGGGTATCATAGTTCTATTGGCATGGCACCATTTTAGGCATTATATGAACATCCTTGTCATACACCATTGAGTTGGGACAGTCTTGAGGATCGCATCATGTTGGGTCCTGAGATGCTTCATGATATGGAGCAACAAGTGGTGCGTATCCGTGAGCACTTGACTATGGCATAGGATAGGCAGAAGAAGTATGTCGATGCTCATAGGACTAATAAGCAATTTGTTGTGGGTGATAAGATTTTCTTGAGAGTGCGTCCATGAAAGAGTCCAATCTGGTATGGAAAGGGTTCTAAGATAGCACCTTGTTTTGTGAGACCATTCGAGATTCTAGAGAGGATTGGCCCGGTTGCTTACCGCCTTGCTCTACCTCCCAGCCTAGCTCGCATTCATGATGTTTTCCATGTTTCAGTGCTTCGACAGTATATACCTGATATTGTACATGTTCTTAATTGGAATGCATTGCAGGTAGAGGACAGGCAGCTGGCTTTGGAGCCGGTTCGTATTCTGGAGCAGCAGGAGTTGACCCTGAGGGGTCGAACCATCAAGTAGGTAAGGGTCCAATGGGACCCTACTGATGATTCTTCAGCTACATGGGAGGATGTAGCCAGATTGAGGGAGTTATATCCCTACTTATTTGTAGGCTTCCAGGAGTAAGCCTAACCCAAGGGGGGGTGGATGTAGTGCCTACCCTCGTTCACATCTTTTCTGGACATTGTTGTTATTATTATCAAACTATGATGGACTATTTTGATGTGATGGATTAGTGGTATTGTTTTGACACTATCAGACATTATGTTATGGATTCGACGGTTATGTGATGAGATCATTTAGACTTTACATTTCATGCATACATGATGATCATTATATTATTTTCAGCTATGGTTGATGATTAGTTGATGGTTATTATCTCATGTGTTTTATTATGGATACTTACCCCATACTTGCATGTGTATGGTGTGTGTGTTTTCTTATTGTATGGCGTTTCTGATGTGGTTAAAGAAGGGAGTCGTAGTCACCTACTTAGTCGGCATCTACACGATGCACCACTTCCTACCATTGTCTATTTAGCTTAGCATTATATATATTGTATGTACATGCATGGTTTTTTTTGCAGGTTGCAAGTACCGGGTATCGACTTTCCTGAATTGCCAGGATGAGCGTACCCTATTATACTATCTCAATGATAAGAGAAGGGAGATAAATTCTCAAGTCCAAATCCCAAACCTTTAAGCCAATTGTCCTAGTAAGGTAGGACAAGTATCTGGATATTTTACCCACCGAATGTGTTGGATGACATGATTCATGATTTTTAACCCTTTAGACTGATTTTGAGTGATTTGCTCTATGATGGGTTTTCATATTTTATTCTTGGAGGTCTATGGTGAATTTTCTATTAATTAAGTCTTAATAAATAGATTTAATTAATAAATTAATTATTTGAGAAAATTAATATAAAATATCATGTTATTTGATATTTTGATTATAATTAATTAAATGAGAATTAATTGAAGGAAAAGAATTAAATAAAAGAAAATTAGAAATTAAAATTAATAATAATAATAAAATAATAATAATAAGTAATAAATAAATAATAATAATAAAAGTTATAAAAATTAAAATGAAAGTTATAAATATTTAAATAGAAATTATATAAAAAGTGAATTGGAGTTATAAGCTTGCATGGGAGTTAACACACTTTTCTATTTCTCATGTGTCAACAACACGGGGGTTAGTGCATCAATTAAGCACATGGTGTCTACAACTCTATGGCTCATCTTGAAGGTTGGAAAAGACCCATGCTTAGTTGGTGACACCTTCCAGCTATTTCTAGAAGCATTCTAGACGTTTCCTCAAAGCTCTTTATATTCAGGCATTCATAGAGGCTTAGACATAAGCGGTTGGAGTGCAAAATTGAGCATTGGATGACTCGAGAACTCTGAAGAAGGGAGGAGTTTGCTCTGCAAGTTTTGAGGAAGATCAAATTAGCATCAGAATCCAGGTAGATTCTTCTGATTTTACTTATGCTATTTTCGCATCATGCATTCCCTGTCTTCTTCGTGTCTTCCATATGTCTGCTGAAGAAATTCATAATTTATTGTGCATTCTCAATATGGGAAGATTAATTTATTTGAGAATTTTTATATGCATGGATCTAAAAAGAACACTGGGCTAGGGTTGAGATTCATAGTCAAACCCATTAGATTAATTATTGGAAATTTTGGGAGATCAAAGGTTTATGGGGGAATTCTGAAAAATTGAAGTTGTATTGTTATATTGTCAATTTGCTTATACTTACATATATATATATATATATATATATATATATATGCATGCTCATATATTGTGATATTATTAATTCTGCATATATTTGTATATATATACATACATATATATATATATACCTTATATATATATATATATATATATATATATATATATATATATATATATATATATATATATATATATATATATATATATATATATATATATATATATATATATATATATATGTTAAAAAATGGATAACATACCCGTGGGCGAAAATGTTTTAACAAACGTTTTAAACCAAATTGCAAATGGAAATTGTGTTAGCAATTTTTTTTAAAAATAATATAAACATTTTATAAACATTGAGTTGGGGAGGGACGAGACCCGCACCCCCCACTGTAGTCGCAATGTACCCCATCGCAGGTACTGCGACGGCAGAGGTACGCAGTACCACTGATGTCGCAGGCCCTGCGACTGCAGGGTCCTGCGTACCGGTAGTCATATTATATAATGCGTGTTATTTTTTAAAAATGTTTGCCATATTTAATTTTGGCATTAATCGAATTTGATTAATTTGATTTTGTTAAATGATAAAATAATTTATATATTCATATATGTATTTATATGTATATATTTTAATAAATATATATATATAAGTATGTATATAATATATAAATATGATTATATGTTTTATAATTGTAAATTGATAATTGATTTATATCAAAGGCTCATGATTAAAATTAATTGTTCTATTAAGTATATTAAATATTGATTTGGCGGCGGACGTTTGGATTAAAATTATAATTAAAGAATGGATTTGTATTTATGTATAAATGTTCCTTCAAATTCTTTCTCTAAACTTGGAAACGTAAACCGAGACTTTTGCATTTAAATTCAAATTGTAAATTTAGCAAAACCAAAACATGTGTTTACATTGTGTATTCGTTATGTTATTATTTTGGGTTTTGGGTTGACTAGTTTTGACCAGTTATAGGACGTCTTCCAGAGGCTTGGGAGTTATGTGATTGTGATGTCATTATGATGTTTTAATCTCGATCTTTATAAACCCAACCATGGTTATGTGATGGAATGCTCTTTGTATTGTTTGTAATTACTGATTGTTATAGTTGAGATTCTTATGTATGAGACACTTGACTTAACCATTATTTTTGGTCATCGATCAGTTAACCTTGGTTATTTTTTAGTCACCATGATGAGACTGTGATGTAGATTTATTCTTGATAATGTCATGATGTGACATGTTTGACTCAACCATTTTTGGAGTCTTCAATCAGTTTGATTGAGATATATTTTGGTTATTGAGAACCATTGGATACTTTGATTATCAGTGACACCTCAGTTGCCAATAGAGAGCTGTTGTGATCATTATTTTCTATGGATGTTTGCTCATGGAGATTTGATGTTTTTATGCATATTTGATGATTTTATTATGGATTATCTTTTGTGATTTTGAGATTTATGATTCCATGAGCATTAGGGTAGGATATCTGCATGTAGTGATGGAAAGTGGCTTGCAATGGGGGTCGGGACCCTAAGAGGCTGCTAGGGTAACTCATTGTAAGTTGGATTAATAAGTGATAACATTCACACCTAATACTAACTGAATGAACCTAAAAAGATAAGAGTTTTGTTCTCGCCCATGCCTTGAGTTCTTGTACAGGCTAGGATGGGAGTAGTGAGATGCATGGTTGCGACCTTGCATTCCGTAGTATGCATCATCAGTATGAGAGGATACTAGTGGTTGCATGAAATCAGTATGGACCCGTGGATTTTAGCTAACTGCCAGGGTAACTTGTACATGATAATTGCAATGACACTTTCCCGCTTGCATAGTAGGTTCCTACATGTCATTGTGTGCCTCTGGGATTAGATGTCGGATTTTTTGTTTGGAACCTTTGAGTTAGTATACTTTTAGGATTCCTCGACTTATGGAGATTTGTGTATGTGTTATGGATAGCCTGTTTGGGACTTGAGGTTATCTCCTCAGCATAGTGGGAGTGGACCACTTTGGTACCACGTGGTCGGGTGGTAGTGTATTTTCCACTCTTATCATTTTGAAATTTATTAAGACATCGTGGTTGTTGCATCCTTCATGATGGTGGATATGTATCCTTTTCATTGATGACTAGCATATGTTAGATGATGTTATCTTATGCTTATATTTGCATGTTAGATTACTTTCTACATATGATGTTGTATATATTAGGAGTAACATTCCTATTATGTTAGTACCGATGATCTCTTCGATGATTTGGAATGTTACGCATGGAGGGATGGCTAGGATCCACGATGGTCTAATGATGCTATTAACGGTTGGGAGGAACCGTGCACTTAGTTTATTATGTTTGATCTTTATGATGGATGTATATATCTTCTATGATGATGTATCATGCATATTACGTTATTATCTTTACTTTGATGTATCATGGATTAGAATAGGATGATGTACATTATTCTATGTATGTATGTATTTTCTTTTGAGCTTGTCATACCCTGTGACATGTGCAATTGATGATTGAGTATTTGAAATGTAATGTATAAACATTGGATTTATCATTATTATTTCATGTGGATGTTGTACTAGATGGATTCATGTATGATAGATGTTTCTAGATGTAATCCAATGTAAAGGGATATTTAAGAATGTAATCTATTATGTATGTTATGTTTACTTTCAGATGGACATTACTATTGCTTCCGTTATTGTGCATAAGTTTTACATGGTATTTACTTTAATGAAAAAAAAAATGCTACCAAACTTAGTGAAATTCTAGGTTAATTCTTTGGTTCCCTTGGCGGGGCATTACAAAACTAAAATTACACTTTAAATAATAACAATTTTAAAGCACCTGGAAGCTTTCATAATTTTAAGGGAAACATAGTTTTCTTATTTAGCAACAATGTCCCTGCAAATGAACCAGTACTAGTCACATGGACTGCTCTAGGAAAGAGATCAACTTCAGTAGTACTAGTCTATGTTTCTCTATCAACTAAAGGTCTATCTATTAGTGCACAAAATAGGTACATGAGTACAAAATCCACCCAATAAAAAAAACAATGCATGATTAGCACATTACAAAATATATCAAAACAAGGTTTTACCAGTTATAGTGGGTTAGACGAGGATGTTTACATGCTCCTTATTGCCAACAATGCACAAGGCAATATCAAACTACCAACTGAAGGAGGTGTATTCACTTCATCATGAGATGAAGAACACCATATTGTTACCTAAGACATTTGCAATGGAAAAAGATCAAATGGGATACTAGCTACAAGCATTCAAAAATAAAAGTTAAAGCGCTATAATGTTGATAAAAACAAATAAAGAAAGTGTTACTTACATGAAGGTTGTGCACTACAACCCTCACCATGTTCACCACGTGGTGTCATGACTATCACATATTTTTGTAGAAGAACACATAATATTTTAGATTATGATCCATAAGATACTATAAAATATAAACATCTATTGAGCTTATATTATTGCTTTAGATTAATTACTGCATAACTTCAAAGATTCGACCCTATAGCCCAATTATTTTTTTAGTGCCTCTTTCTCCTCACTTGTGTCACACCCAATGATAATGTTAACAATTTCATCACTGTATCTTTGTTCAAGTTATTGTTCTATGAAAATAGGGTTAGCACTAAGGGTGATGTCATGTAGAAATGTCACCCATATTCTAGATCACATTTGATATGTTATCATTATAGCTCTTTCCTATCATTTGTGACATCAATATCAGTAAAATTTCATCAAAATAACTCCAAAGCCATAAAGAAAAGAACATAATAATGCAACATTTGTTTCTATATAATTTGAACAATTACACTAATTAAGGTTTATCTCCCCCAAAGGTGTGTGAGATGGTGCATCCCCACCTATACGTGGTGGTCTACCCATGTCGCCCTATGAAAAATATTAGTAATTCTTAGAAATCAGTAGCAAAATGAAAGTATTTGACATATTACAGTACTTAATCTTTATATCTACACATATTATTTTCAAAGAAAAATTTGGTATAACTAATGTGTATATATAAAAAATTCAATATCAGTAAAATTTCATCAAAATAACTCCAAAGCCATAAAGAAAAGATAATAATAATACAATATTTATTCCTATATAATTTGAAAAATTACAATAATCAATGTTTACCTTAGTTGAAGAAGGTGTATGAGATGGTGCATCCTTGCCTATGCATTGAGGTCTATCCATGTTGCTCTATGAAAAAGATTAGTAATTCTTAGCAATCAGCAACAAAATTAAAGTAATAGACATCAAAAAAAAATATTAATAATAAAGTAGATTGTATATTGGAGTAAATATTAATTGGAGGCAATAGGTTTAAATTTTATACTTACCAGTCCCATGATAGGGAATTTTTTTGTATCTGCACAATTCAAATTGTAATCTATTAGAAGCTCTTCCCCTACACTTATTGATTTTATAGCAAATACAAGAACACAATTTCCCTCGTGTACTCTGAATATATAATTTACCAACTTATTAGTTGACATGGGTCGAGAACTATTTATAAATCCTGCAATATTCTATATTACTTTTCTCCTTCCATCAATATACATAGAAAACATTTTACTTTGGTCATTTTTTTTGCATTGTATATAATTTGGTGACAACGCATACCCATGCAAACTTTTTTATATTGCACAATCCACATCCAATTATTTTTATTGTAACAAAGTCCTATATACTCGATCAATTCAACAACTTTATTGTAAAGAACTTTTATTCCATCCATGGAAAATAGGCCCAAACCATGTAATGAAGATGGAGTTATACGATATATCCTTTCATTAACACAAAAATTAGTGTCAACTAGAGGTAGTTCCTTGGGTACTCATTCTTTCTGAAGATGTGTGTACCTTAAGGGAACCTCCCTATCACCTTTGCTCTTGTTATCATAAGAACATGTCCCCCCCTCAGGAAGAAAAAATTGCATTTGTTTGTTGAATTTTCTCCTAGTATTTTTACCTCTAGTTAATCTCCTTATTTTAGACCTACTAGATGTCTCACTTTTGACTTCTGTTACTGCATTTTCCTCTCTCAAGGAAGATAGATCAAACAAATACCTATTTGGTGATACTTGCAATCCATAAAATGAGAGGCACACTAGGGAAAAAGTTTATTTTGATATTAAAGAGAAGATATGCAAACTAAAAATGGTATCTATAGGGTCTATTGACATATACCTATCGATCCATGTGAATGTGCAAGATCTTAGTCAAAGGTGTTGAATAGCTTGCATCTGTAAATCATTTATCTTAAGTTAGCCAAAAAATTTGGTGTAACTAATGTGTATATCTAAAAAAATAGTTGACATGTTCTACTTAATGTTTATATCTGCACATATGGTTATGAAAGAAAAATTTTGTCACCTTGCTTATCAAATTCACCCATATTGTAATAAATAAACATTTGCTCGCTTACAATGCTCTATAAACTACAAATTACATAGAAGACAAAAATTACATGATGCATTCATTGAAATCAAGAAAATTTCTATAAATAAAAATCATGAGCCCATCATACTTGACATTGATTGTACTTTGACAGAGATTTCATTGATCATCATCTTCATCCATGTCTTCATCATCACCATCATAATCATCTTCATCACTATTATCATGACCATCATCATCATGACCATCATCATCATTGTCTTCATCAGTATGATCATGATCATCATTCTCATCATGATCATCATCACCATTATTTTCAGCATGACTAGAATCATCATCATTTTCTTCTTCATTTTTGGGTAATAGTTATTCATGATCATCATTTACTTCAACTTGTGATTCTTTAGTATCTTCTTCTTCCATCACATTATACTTTACCACCCTTTCTCTTGGATCATGTCAAACAACAAATGACCAACCTGGTTTGTGTGGAATGCCAAAGTAAAACACTTTCTCACGTTGGCTTGAAAGAACATAGGGCTCATCTCCAACTAGCTCAAATGACCTTGTTTTAATCATTGTAAATCCACTATCATATCCAATAATAGTCCTATCAGGATCATTTCAATTCAGTCATAGCCTATACCATTTGATAACAAATAGAACTAATTTCAATAAATTAAAGTCTCACTCAAGTATATCATCCAAAATTCCATAGTATCAATTTTTAGATTGTTGAGGATGTATGTCAGTTTTAGACAAAATATTGGTTACTGCGAAGACTACACTTATCCTAGAATCACACATTTTCTTCATTTCATCTGACTTTTTTATGTGAAATTTATGACCATGTTAGTAAATAGCTTTGTGGTGTTTGACCTACAATTATTCAAACCTTTCAAGATTATTTGCATTGATCTGTGAGTTGATATTAAACTTATAGCTCATGACTAGTAATATTCTACGTAACTTTGTGTCTCTTAAGCCATATACTAGGTCAAGTACTATTGTCATAACATTGAGATCTTCATTATGATGAACTTCTTTAACCAACGATGCAACAATGTCCCATGTTAATGACCGACCATTTTCTTGAGACTGTTTATTCCATACCATCATCCAATTAAAATTGTTTATAATATACAAATATAGTGCATCCCACTCATGACCAACTATGAAAAAGAAAATTAGACCAGTTAGAAACAACTTATATTGATGATGGATAAAAATTAATTAACTACAAAAAAACAACTTATAATTACCTCTCACTGTCCTCAATCTACATTTTCCTGTTAGGTACTCCCCTTCAAATTTGTCAATAGAGTTGGGATCCCAAATGCGATCTACATGGATAATTTTTTTTAACTTTGGAAGATATTCACTAATATACACCATAGTTTGGTATACCATATATCCCATATTAATGAGTGACCATGTTCAATCCATACTGTCATCCAATCAAGATTGTTTGCAATATACAGATGTAGTGCATCCCACTCATAACCAACTATGAAAAAAATAATTAGACCAGTTAGAACAACTTATATTGATGATGGATAAGAATTAATTAACTATAAAAAACAACTTATAATTACCTCTCACTCTCCTCAATCTACCTTTTTCTGTCTGGTACTCCCCTTCAAATTTTTCAATAGAGTTAGGATTCCAAATGCAATCTATATGGATATTTTCTACAAACTTTAGAAGATATTCACTAATGTACACCATGGCCTGGTATACCATATATCCCTCTACCATAGAACCCTCAGGATGTGCTCTTTGTCAAACCAAGCCCTTCATAAATTTCAAGTGCCCTTCACCATCCACATTGACCTAGTTTGTATAGGTCCACACAATTCAATCTCCTCAAATTGATGTATGAGGTAGTGTTCTTGTGCATTGAAAAAGGTTGAAGGTAGACATGTTTGCATTTCACACATAAGCTATGGAATTTTTCTCTTCCAATATATTATATATTTTTTATCAATTTCTTTAGATGATAACCACTTAAAAGAGATTCAACATGTAAGAACATATAAATGAGATTTAAGATAAAATTATACAAATCTAAGAAAAAATACTTCTAACCTCATGCATTTTCCAAGATCATACATAACTTGTTTAATACTATTGTCAAATTGGTGTAGGAGGAATAAAAGTAGGACATGTACTACAATCATTAAAAAATGATCATTTCAATCTATTATTAAATAATGCAATATGTAGTGGGTATGTGCAGGATCATGGTCTACCAAACTATGGCCTTAAGTGGCAGTGAAAAATTAGCAAATCAGGTTTATGTCAACTTGACACATAATTTTGAAGTGGCTATGGACTTTATATCAAAAAGTTGTAAGAAAATAATCTGTAAGAAATTGAATGTAGTTTTTAAACTACTAGGCCTTATCAGGAGAAAAAAATAATTAATTGGTCAAAAGTTTGAATTTTAATGCAGTACTAAGAAAATTTTAAGGCAAAAATAAAAAGTAGGTGTATGTCTGACCACCTAAATCAAAATCAAATCATAATTTTTTTTAATATAATTATAGATATGAAAAGTAGACTCATGCCTAGATGTAATGCATATTTTTCATATTTTTATTCCAAATAAATAATTAAATATGAATTTTCTAAAAATTCGAAAAAAAAAAGTCCCTTGTCTGACCACCCTAACTAATAGAAAATTTTACCAAATTTTTTTTTTTTTCCTTATATTAGGCGAGTATAGAATGTGACACAACTTTTAGATTTAAAAAATGTTATTCCGTTTAAAAGTTATAGCTATTTTTCAATCAGTATGTCAATCAGCACTTTAAAATAATCTTCATTGATAATTAACTAATACATACTTATCGAACTTAGAATTTGATAGAAATTATATTGATGGAATCTAGAGAGCGATATTAAAAAAAAAAATTCATTTCATTCAATTTTGATCAAAATAACATTGTCAAACAGCTACCCGAAGTCTGAGTATCACTAAAACCCTATTTAAACATGTCTTTTGGGTTGACCGGGTAGGCTTGGTAAATACCAAGCCTAATCGGATATCCGATCTAGTATCAGATATCCAATATGCTCCAGGTGGAAAATTTCAAATCCCAACCCATTTTGGAGGAAAAATTAGGTTTAAACATTATAACTTATGATTTATAAATTATTTCACTTATATTACTATGTAAAGATGTATTTTAATATATTATATATATAATAACGTAATGTAAAGATATAAGATATAATCTAGTAATATATAATAATATATTATATTAATCTTATTACAATCTATAAATATAATTTATATTATTATTATTTTTACTAAATATAATAACGTAATTTATATATATATATAATACTTATTATATATTATTATATTAATATGTATGTTATTAATATATATATAATAACGTAATATTTTCAGTAAATATAATATGTATTATATATTATTATATTAATATGTATAATAATATAATATATATATAATAACGTAATATTTTTATTAAATATAATATGTATTATATATTATTATATTAATATGTATGTTATTAATATATATATAATAACATATTATTTTCATTAAATATAATAATGTAATACATATATATATAATAACGTAATATTTTTATTAATTATAATAACGTAATATATATATATATATATATATATATGTTATTAATATATATAAGTCAAAGGGGGTCATAGGTCAACCATTGACCTCCTTTGATGCATTAAACGATGACATATGTCCCTAGGGGTCCGACTCCTAGGGACATATTAAAATGGTAAATATGGGTCAAAGGGGGTCATAGCCCTTTTGACCCATTAAATGAGAACATATGTCTCTACAGGTCTTAGGACCCCAAGGGACATATTTCAATCGTTCATATGGGTCAAAGGGGGTCATAGGGTGACCTATGACCCCCTTTGACCCATTAAATAACGACATATGTCTCTAGGGGTCCTAAGACCCGTAGGGACATATTCAAATGGGTAAGATGGGTAAAAGGGGGTCATAGGTCCCTTTGACCCATTAGATGATGACATATGCCCCTAGGGGTCCTACGACCCCTAGGGACATATTCGAATGGGTACTATGGGTCAAAGGGGGTCATAGAGTGACCTATCACCCTCTTTGACCCATTAAACGACGACATATGTCTCTAGGGGTCCTAGAACCCCTAAGGACATATTCGAATGGGTAATATGGGTCAAAAGGGGTCATAGGTCCTTTGACCCATTAAACGATGACATATTTTCTTAGGAGTCCTAGGACCCCTAAGGACATATTCGAATCATTCATATGGGTCAAAGGGGGCCATAGGGTGACCTATGACCCCCTTTGACCCATATGAAGGATTTGAATGTCCCTAGGGGTCTTAGGACCCCTAGGGACATATTTGAATCATTCATATGGGTCAAAGAGGGGTCATAGGTCACCCTATGACCCTCTTTAACCCATTAAATGATGACATATGTCTCTAGAGGTCTTAAGACCCCTACAGACATATTCAAATGGGTAATATGAGTCAAAGGAGGTCATAGGGTGACCTATGACCCTTTTTGACCCATTAAATGATGACATATGTCCCTAAGGGTCGACATATGTCCCTAAGGGTCCTAGGACCCTTAGGGACATATTCGAATGGGTCATATGGGTCAAAAGGGGTTATAGGGTGACCTATGACCCCCTTTGACCCATTAAATGACGACATATGTCTCTAGGGGTCCTAGGACCCCTAAGGACATATTCGAATCATTTATATGGGTCAAAGAGGGTCATAAGGGACTTATGACCCCCTTTGACCCATTAAACGATGACATATGTCTCTAGGGGTCCTAGAACCCCTAGAGACATATTTGAATCATTCATAACCCTTTGACCCATTAAACGACGACATGTCCCTAGGGGTTCTAGAACTCCTAGGAACATATTCAAATCGTTCATATGGGTCAAAAGAGGTCATAAAGTGACCTATAACTCCTTTTGACCCATTAAGCGACGACATATGTCTCTAGGGGTCCTAGGACCCCTAGGGACATATTTGAATCGTTCATATGGGTCAAAGGGGGTCATAGGGTGACCTATGACCCTCTTTGACTCATTAAACGATGACATATGTCTCAAGGGGTCCTTGGACCCCTAGGGACATATTTGAATAGGTAATATGGGTCAAAGGGGGTCATAGGTCCCTTTGAGCCATTAAATGATGACATATGTCCTTACGACCCGTAGGGACATATTCGAATGGGTACTATGGGTCAAAAAGAGTCATAGGTTGGCCTATCACCCTCTTTGACCCATTAAACAATAACATATCTCTCTAGGGGTCCTAGAACCCTTAAGGACATATTCGAATGGGTAATATGGGTCAAAAGGGGTCATAGGGTGACCTATGACCCCCTTTGACCCATTAAATGATGACATATGTCCTTAGGAGTCCTAAAACCCCTAAGGACATATTTGAATCGTTCATATGAGTCAAAGGGGGCTATAGGGTGACCTATGACTCCCTTTGATCCATTAAAAGATGACATATGTCCCTAGAGGTCCTAGGACCCCTAGGGACATATTCGAATCATTCATATGGGTCAAAGGCCCTTTCACCCATTAAATGATGACATATGTCCCTAGGGGTCCTAGGGCCCTTATGGACATATTCAAATGGGTAATATGGGTCAAAAGGGATCATAGGGTGACTTATGACCCTCTTTGACCCATTAAATGACAACATATGTCCCTAGGGGTCCTAGGACCCTTAGGGACATATTCGAATGGGTCATATGGGTCAAAGGGGGTCATAGGGTGACCTATGACCCCCTATGACCGATTAAGCGATGACATATGTCTCTAAGGGTCTTAGGACTCCTAGGGACATATTCAAATCATTCACATGGGTCAAAGGGGGTCATAGGTCTTTGACCCATTAAATGATAACATGTCTCTAGGGGTCCTAAAACCCCTAGAGACATATTTGAATCGTTCATATGGGTCAAAGGGGGTCATACGGTGACCTATGACCCCCTTTGACCTATTAAACGACGACATATGTTTGTAGGGGTCTTAGGACCCCTAAGGACATATTCAAATCGTTCAAATGGGTCAAAGGGGGTCATAGGTCACCCTATGACCCTCTTTGACCCATTAAACAATGACATATGTCTCTAGGGGTCCTCGGACCCCTAAGGACATATTCGAATGGGTAATATAGGTCAAAGGGGGTCATAGGTCACCTTATGACCCCCTTTGACCCATTAAATGATGACATATGTCCTTAGGGATCCTAAGACCGCTAGAGACATATTTGAATGGGTAATATAGGTTAAAGAGGGTTACAGGGTGACCTATGACCCCCTTTGACCCATTAAACGATGACATATGTCTCTAGGGGTCCTAGAACCCTTAGGGACATATTTGAATCATTCATATGGATCAAAGGGGGTCATAGGGTGACCTATGACCTCCTTTGATCGATTAAACGGAAACATATGTCCCTAGAGGTCCTAGGACCCTTAGGGACATATTTGAATGGGTAATATGGGTCAAAGGGGGTTACAGGGTGACCTATGACCCTCTTTGACCCATTAAACAATGACATATGTCTCTAAGAGTCTTACAACCCTTAGGGGCATAATTGAATTGTTCATATGCATCAAAGGGGGTCATAGGGTGACCTATGACACCCTTTGACCCATTAAATGATGACATATGTCTCTAGGGGTCCTATAATCTATGACCTCCTTTGATCCATATGAAAGATTTGAATATGTCCTTAGGGGTCCTAGGACTCTTAAGGGAATATTCAAATCTTTCATATGGGTCAAAGGAGGTCATAGGGTGACCTATGACCCTCTTTGACCTATTAAATGATGAAATATGTCTCTAGGGGTCCTCGAACCTCTAGGGACAAATTCGAATGGCTAATATGGGTCAAAGGGGGTCCTACGGTGACCTATGACTCCCTTTGACCCATAAAACGACGATATATGTCCCTAGGGGTCCTAGGACCCCTAGGGACATATCCAAATGGGTAATATGGTTCAAAGGCGATCGGTCATTAAATGACGACATATGTCCCTAGGGGTCCTAGAACCCCTAAGGACATATTCGAATTGTTCATATGGGTCAAAGGGAGTCATAGGGTGACCTATGACTCCCTTTGACCCATTAAAAGACGATATATGTCCCTAGGGGTCTACATATTTGAATTGTTCATATCGGTCAAACGGGGTCATAGGTCACCCTATGACCCCGTTTAACCCATTAAACAATGACATATGTCCCTTGGGGACCTAGGACCCCTAGGGACATATTCGAATCGTTCATATGGGTCAAAGGGGGTCATAGGGTGACTTATGACCCTCTTTGAAACATTAAATGATGACATATGTCCCTTGGGGTCATAGGACCCCTAGGGACATATTCAAATCATTCATATGGTCAAAGGGGGTCATAGGGTGACCTATGACCCCATTTGACCCATTAAGCGATGACATATGTCTGTAGGGGTCCTAGGACCGCTAGGGACATATTCGAATCATTCATATGAGTCAAAGGGGGTCATAGGTGACCTATGACCCCCTTTGATCCATTAAACGACGACATATGTTTCTAAGGGTCTTAGAACCCCTAAGGACATATTTGAATCATTCATATGGGTTAAAGGGGATCATAGGTGACCTATGACCCCCTTTGACCCATTAAACGATGACATAAGTCGCTAGGGGTCCTAGAACCCCTAGAGACATATTCGAATTGTTCATATGGGTCAAGGGGGTCATAGGGTGACCTATGACCCCCTTTGACCCATTAAATGATGACATATATCTCTAGGGGTCCTAAGACCTCTGGGGACATATTCAAATCGTTCATATGGGTCAAACTTTGACCCATTAAACAATGACATATGTCTCTAGCCCTAGGGACATATTTGAATGGGTAATATGGGTCAAAGGGGGTCATAGGGTGACCTATGACCCCCTTTGACCCATTAAACAATTACATGTCCCTAGGGGTCCTAGGACCCCTAAAGACATATTCGAATGGGTAATATGGGTCAAAGGGGGTCACAGGGTGACATATGACCCCCTTTGACCCATTAAACGAAAACATGTCTCTAGGGCTCCTAAAACCCATAGGGACATACTTGAATCATTCATATGGGTCAAAGGGGGTCATAGGGTGACCTATGACCCCCTTTGACCCATTAAACGACAACATATGTCCCTGAGGGTCTTAGGACCCGAAGGGACATATTTGAATGGGTAATATGGATCAAAGGGGGTTACAAGGTGACCTATGACCCCTTTTGACCCATTAAACATCGACATATGTATCTAAGGGTCCTAGAACTCCTAGAGACATATTCAAATCGTTCATATGGGTCAAAAGGGGTCATAGGTCTTTGACCCATTAAACAATGGCATATGTCTCTAGGGGTCCTCGGACCTCTAGGGACAAATTTGAATGGCTAATATGGGTCAAAGAGGGTCATAGGGTGACCTATGACCCCTTTTGACCCATTAAATGATGACATATGTCCCTAGGGGTCCTAGAACCCCTAGAGACATATTCAAATAGCTAATATGGGTCAAAAGGGGTCACAGAGTGCCCTATGATCCTCTTTGACCCATTAAATGACGACATATGTCCCTAGGGGTCTTAGGACCCCTAGGGACATATTTGAATCGTTCATATGGCTTAAAAGGAGTCATAGGGTGATCTATGACACTCTTTGACACATTAAATAATGACATATGTCCCTAGGCGTCCTAGGACCCCTAGGGACATATTCGAATGGGTAATATGGGTCAAACTTTGACCCTTTAAACGATGACATATGTTCCTTGGGGTCTTAGGACCCTTAAGAACATATTCGAATCGTTTATATGGATCAAAGGGGGTCATAAAGTGACTTATGACCCTCTTTGACCCATTAAGTGACGACAAATGTCCCTTGGGGTCCTAGGACCCCTAGGGATATATTTGAATCATTCATATGGTCAAAGGGGGTCATAGGTCACCCTATGACCCCCTTTGACCCATTAAGCTATGACATCTGTTTCTAGGGGTCCTAGGACCCCTAGGGACATATTCGAATCGTTTATATGGGTCAAAATGGATCATAGGGTGACCTACGACCCCTTTTGACCTATTAAATGATGACATATGTCCCTAGGGGTCCTAGGACCCCTAAGGACATATTCGAATGAGTAATATGGGTCAAAGGGGGTTACAAGGTGACCTATGACCTTCGTTGACCCATTAAACAATGACATATGTCTCTAAGGGTCCTAAAACCACTAGGGACATATTCGAATCGTTCATATGGGTCAAAGGGGGTCATAGGGTGACCTATGACCCCCTTTGACCCATTAAGCGATGACATATGTTTTTTGGGGTCCTACGACCTCTAGGGACATATTTGAATTATTCATATGGGTCAAAGGGGATCATAGGGTGACCTATGACTCCTTTTGACCCATTAAACAATGACATATAGGTCAAAGGGGGTTACAGGGTGACCTATGATCTCTTTTGACCCATTAAACAATGACATATCTCTCTAAGGATCTTAGAACCCCTAGGGACATATTCGAATCATTCATATGGGTCAAAGGGGGTCATAGGGTGACCTATGACCCCCTTTGATCCATTAAATAACGACATATGTCTCTAGGGGTCCTAGGACCCCTAGGGACATTCAAATTATTCATATGGGTCAAAGGGGGTCATAGGTCATATTCAAATGGGTAATATGGATCAAAGGAGGTCACAGAGTGACCTATGACCCTATTTGACCCATTAAACGACGATATATGTTTCTAGGGGTCCTAGGACCCCTAATGACATATTCAAATCATTCATATGGCTCAAAAGGAGTCATAGGGTGACCTGTGACACCCTTTGACCTATTAAATGATGACATATGTCCCTAGGGGTCTTAGGACCCCTAGGGGCATACTCGAATGGGTAATATAGGTCAAAGGGGCTTATAGGTCACCCTATGACCCCCTTTGATCCATTAAACGATGACATATGTCCCTAAGGGTCCTAAGACCCTTAGGAACATATTCGAATCGTTTATATGGGTCAAAGGGGGTCATAGGGTGACTTATGACCCTCTTTGATCCATTAAACGATGACATGTCCCTTGGGGTCCTAAGATCCCTAGAGACATATTCGAATCGTTCATATGGTCAGAGGGGGTCATAAGGTGACCTATGACCCCCTTTGACCTATTAAGTGACGACATATGTCTCTAGGGCTCCTAGGACCCCTAAAGACATATTCGAATCGTTCATATGGGTCAAAAGAGATCATAGGGTGACCTATGACCCCCTTTGACCCATTAAATGACAACATATGTTCCTAGGGACATATTCGAATGGGTAATATGGGTCAAAGGGGGTTACAGGGTGACCTATAACCCCCATTGACCCATTAAACAACAACATATGTCTCTAAGGGTCCTAAAACACTTAGGAACATATTTGAATCGTTCATATGGGTCAAATGGGGTCATAGGTCACCCTATGACCCCCTTTGACCCATTAAGCGACGACTAAAGATATATCTGAATCGTTCATATGAGTCAAAAGGGATCATAGGGTAACCTATTACCCCCTTTGACCCATTAAACGATGACATATGCTGCTAGAGGTCCTAGGACCCCTAGGGACATATTTGAATAGGTAATATGGGTCAAAGTGAGTTACAGGGTGACCTATGACCCCTTTTGACCCATTAAACAACGACATGTCTCTAAGGGTCCTAAAACCCCTAAAAACATATTTGAATCATTCATATGGGTCAAAAGGGGTCATAGGGTGACCTATGACCCCGTTTGACCCATTAAACGATGACATATGTCTCTAGGGGTCCTAGGACCCCTAGGGACATATTCAAATCGTTCATATGGGTCAAAGGGGGTCATAGGGTGATCTATGACCCCCTTTGACCCATTTTATGATGACATGTCACTAGGAGTCCTAAGACCCCTAGGGACATTTTCAAATGGGTAATATGGGTCAAAGGGGGTCATAGAGTGACCTATGACCCCCTTTGACCCATTAAACAACGACATATGTCCCTAGGGATCCTAGGACCCCTAGGGACATATTCGAATCATTCATATGGCTCAAAGGGAGTCATAGGGTGACCTATGACACCCTTTGACCCATTAAATAATGGCATATGTCCCTAGGGGTCCTAGGACCCCTAGGGACATATTTAAATCGGTAATATGGGTCACTCTATGACCCCCTTTGACCCATTAAATGACAACATATGTCCCTAGGGGTCCTAGGACCGTTAAGAACATATTCGAATCATTCATATGGGTCAAAGGGGGTCATAGAGTGACCTATGACCTCTTTTGACCCATTAAACGAGGACATATGTCCCTATGGGTCCTAGGACCCCTAGGGACATATTCGAATGGGTCAAATGAGTCAAAGGGGGTTATAGGGTGACCTATGACCTCTTTTGACCCATTGAATGATGACATATGTCTCTAGGGGTCCTAGGATCCCTAGGGACATATTCAAATCGTTCATATGGGTCAAACGGGGACATAGGGTGACCTATAACCCTCTTTGACCCATTAAACGATGACATATGTCTCTGGGGGTCCTCGGACGGCTAGGGACATATTCGAATGGGTAATATAGGTAAAAGGGGGTCATAGGGTGACCTATGACCCCCTTTGACCCATTAAATGACGACGTATGTCCTTAGGGGTCCTAGTACCCCTAGGGACATATTCGAATTGCTAATATGGGTCAAAGGGGGTCACAGGGTGACCTATGACCCTCTTTGACCCATTAAATGACGACATATGTCCCTTGGGTTCCTAAGACCACTAGGGACATATTTGAATGGGTAATATAGATCAAAGAGGGCCATAGTATATATATAATATATTATGTATATATATAATATATACTATGTATATAAAGCAATTATATACTATATAAATATAAGAACAAATATATTACTCACTTATATATATATATATATGATGCACAAAAACATCCTATAATATACTACTATATACTAAGGCAAAAAGAGCATATAAAAATTATAAACAATGTCAAAAGTGTGCATATATATATATATATATATATATATATATATATATATATATATATATATATGCCTACAAATATATAAATATAAAAAATAAATATATAAATATATATTCATATTTTTTAATATAAATATATTTATATATAATTATATATTGATATATTTCTTAATATAAATATAAATTTAAAAATAAATACATATATGTATTTATATAAAGCAAATATAAAT
Organism: Cupressus sempervirens; assembly: GCA_028749045.1. Taxonomy (NCBI): domain Eukaryota; kingdom Viridiplantae; phylum Streptophyta; class Pinopsida; order Cupressales; family Cupressaceae; genus Cupressus; species Cupressus sempervirens. Next base: position 68,753,809 of record CM053783.1, read on the forward strand.
ACATAAACATATGTATTTATATTAATAAATACTTATATACAAATATTAAATTACTAACATAAACTCTTTTTCCCACCAAAATTTTGTGAGGAGCATATCGGATATCCGATTTCAAATTGGATATCCAATTTTTGATCAGAGATCCGATTTAAAATCGAATATCCAATTTTACTGGCATCAAATTTCAACTTATTTGTTGTCTCTGCAGACCCGACAACATCACTTTTTGACTTTTTTTTCACGAGTTTTATAAAAAATTGCATTTTGGGGCCCAACCAATCAAAAAAAAATTTGAAAATACAACCTTAGGTGTTCGATATTGTCATCTGAATGGGGAGCAGCAGTCGTCGAAAGGCTAAATGCAAAAGAAAGTTACCAATAAAGAAATTGCGGCATATAGAGAAAGGTACAAAATGGGGCATCGAAGAACAAGACAAGGTATGATAAATATTAGTCAAGTTGACAATGAATTAGTCGAAGGTGAAATCATAGAGTCAGATATGAATATGTACAGTTGGAGAATGAAAATGTACCTATTGAAAATAATAATGCCGAAATTGACAATTTAGAGAATGAAAATCTCGAGGACGAAATGCTACCAAGTCATAATTCAAATTGCATAATTGACCATGTCGAACATGACAATGTACAGGAATCTAATGCACAAGAACCTTACATATCTCCTAATTATAATCGAAATGAAGGTTCTAGAACACCAAAATGGATAATTGAAATTCATGAAATTATTATTACCAATTTGGAAGGGAAAAAATTAGAAAGAACCATTCGATTATGGGCTACAAGACTATATAACATGTTCTTCGGAAACAAGATAGTGGTGGAGCAATGTCGGCTTTTCATGCACTTATTAAAAATGCAAAAGATGAGACCTATGCTTTCCAAATTGAAGATTCGTGTCAATAAAAAGTTGGAAAGAAATGTCATTATTGTGAAGAATCTTTTTAGTGCTCTCAATAGCATTGGAAAAAATAGCATGGAGAAGGATAACAGAGCTGCTCAAAGGGTTATTACAACCTCTTTGGTAAGTCATCATTTGAGAAAGGGTAGATATATGAGACAAACTTGTATTGATTTGAATCTAAATCATATTACTTTGAGAAGAGCACTTAATCGACGAGAGAAAATTGATGATCCTCTTCAAAATGAAATATGGGCATTTGGTGGGAGACTTCCATGTATTGATAAGAAGCTATCCGATGATGCGAAGGAATAAATTACACAGTTTTGAAACTCTAACTCACGGGTATCAACCAATGCTAAAGACATGTTAAAGTTGAGAATTGGCATCAGAGACTGCACGCCACATCCTAAACAGTATTTGGAGGTAAGTCAAACTATGTTGTCCAAACAATTTAGAGAGAGTCATCCAAGTCTTTATATATCACAAAGGGCTTTTGAATCTTTGAAGCCATTTTATTGTGTGCCACTCAAAATTCGAAATACATGTTGTTACAAATATCATGTTGAGTTTTCTATGCACCACAAACTATTATGCTCCATCTGTTCTACTTTGCATACTAAAGAAATGTTGGAGGATTGTGGGGCTAGTGGGCTTCCAAAATCATCAAGAGACTTGCTAGATCAACTTTTACGTCGTAGAGTTGATGGTTGTTTCTTTTATAGAAATACTTGCTTAAGTGAGAAGTGTTTAGAATGTGGTGGTTTATCCAAGTTTGACACATGTTTCCATAAGGGGTTGAGAGTTTGGTGGAACCAAAAAAATTGATGATTTTGGGTTGGAACAGTATATCCATGATTGTCTCCATTTCTGGTGACAGTTGGTGAGGCTTTTGAAGTGGGATTGCCTTGTTTGGCTTGGAGGTTGAGTATACCCGGAGTGGGTAAGAGGACTTGTGAGAAGTCCTAGAATCCTAAGTTGGATTGTGACAGCCATTTATTGGCTTATGGAAGGTAGTTTCTGCAGACTCTGCATCAAAAGGGGATTGAATAAGATTTCAGATTGGGAGAGAATGAAGACCATGGTGAGAAATCAATTCTTGTCATTTGATTTAGTAATCCAAATAAAGATAAGAAGGAACAATTTGAAATAGAGGGATATGGATGTCATGTCCTATACTGAGAAATTCCATACCCTAAGTATTAGGGGAGGACTGGAAGATGAAGATGAGAAGGTGGCTAGATACATTAATGGCCTCAAGTACAATATTCAAGATGAAATAGGATTGAATGTACCAAGGACACTTGGAGAATGTTTTCAGTTGGAAATTTGGGTAGAGGAGAAGTTGAAAAGAAAGAATGAGAGGCAAGCAAATCAGAGAGGAGGTGGAACAATGAGAGGAAGAGATGTAAGAAGTTAGTTTGACACTTCAAACAATCAAGACAAAGATAAAGGAAAAGAGATTACATCTAAGACAAGAGGAAGTTTCAGGGGAGTAAGATTTGGAAGTGGAAGAGGTAATAGTGTTTTCATAGGTAAATGCTTCACATGTGGAGGAGTAGGAAATCAATCCTACAAGTGTCCTGAGAAAGGTGTGGATTTCAGGAAGGAGGAGAGGAGAGTCACCTTGACCCAAGGAGAAGAGGAAGAAAAGAAGTACAATAATGCAGACCCTGAACTTGAAGGAGAATCTTTGATGGTGAGAAGAGGACCACAAATGCAGCAGCAAAAGGAGACTAGACCATCCATTTTCAGGACAAATTTCATGAGCCATGGTAAGATTTGTAAGATGATAATAGACTCTGCTTCCTTTGATAATTTAGTGTCTTATGAAATGGTAAATAAGCTAGGATTGAAGAAGTATCCTATTGATAGACCATATAGGGCATCTTGGGTCAGTGATGCACAAAATATTGTTGTAAGGGAGCAAGCAATAGTGGATTTCTCTATAGGAGAATATAAAGATCAAGTTATATGTAATGTCATTCTAATGACATGCTGCCATGTAATCCTTGGAAGGCCTTGGCAAGCCTCAAGGAACACTATTCATTTTGGCTCATCAAATGTTTATATAGTACACAAAGATGGTGTGGAGTTTAAGCTAAATCCTTTGACTGGTCATGATGTGGAAAGAGTTATTTGTTTTGGCAAGAAAGAGTTTGTGAACTTGCAGGAGTAGACAGAGAGTAAACATGATATGAAAGATCTGCCACTGAAGCCATCTCTTTTGGTTATGAAGGATGAGATTGTTCAAAACAAAACTCAGAATTCTGCTTACAAGCAGATAGTGACAGAAAAAGGAGTGATGATAGGAATAGTATGGTGTCCTTTGGTGACAAGAGTGAACAAAGAAGTGAACATATCCATGGAGGATAAGAGACAGGGTCAGCATGACCTCAGATAACAAGTTATTCAGCCTTTGTCAAGGATAAAACATGATTGTTCACAATCAGCAGGCAATAAGGTTACCGTGACTGGTAACAAGGATCCAATGCTTTTTGTTTCTAATGATTTGTATGCAGGTGTGTAGGGTAATACATTGTAGGTGAAAAGTTGTAAACATCCCTCTAGAAGGATGGGAGGAAAGAAGATAGTACCCCTTAACTCTTGGGACAAGAATTGCTTTGAAGGTGGGGTGTTTGGTGCAGGGGCACCTATAAAATCATCTAAGAGAGCCTTGGTACCATATGAAGATAGAGGATCAAAGACATCATTGATTTTTAATTGGGATATATTAAAACCAATAATGGAATTATGTAATAAACAATGTACTTTGAAAGACAACAATCATAAAAGTTCTAGTAAGGACCTAAGGGCAACATGATGTAAAATGGCCAAAAGAGCCATATGGGGTAGTCTTAGGATAGTTTCATATTTAGTTGCATTTAATAAATCCATATGACCAATTTTGAGTCAATGGAATAGTTTAGAAAGTTAGGGAATGCATAAAAACTATAGTTTGAAATTTGAATTTCAAATTCAAACGGTCATATTAGTTTTGGAGGGAAAGTAGTAATTTGGTATTTGTTTGATTAAATAAACCTTTGTAACCAACTTGGTCAGTTGGACAGGTGCATATAAGCTTATTTAAGTTGTAATGAACATATGCAAGACATGAATCATTATTGGTACGAAAAAAATCACAAAAATTGTATGGAACAACAATCATACTTTCCTCTGCATCAATAAGAAAAATAAAAAATAAATGATACTTATACATACAATGGGGCTCTCTGTGCGAATGGAAATCCCTGATGATCTAGGACGCCGAATCTGTACAGGCTCATCACCAGTAGCCACACCCTATATACAATAAAGAATGTAATTAAATGGGATTACCAAAAACATTTTACAAGAATGCGTTGATATTTAATCAAATAGAAAACACCTAATTACCTTTCCTTTGTCAGTGCATGTTGGCTCACCCCCCGCACTTTGTCCCCCCAGGGCAAGTGGTATTTGCGAGATAAAAGAAAGATTAGCAACCATATATGCTACAATATCAAATAGAAAAAAAAAAATGTGAACACAACATAATATACCGTAGATGTCTCAAGGCCAAATGAAATGGCCGAGAGTGTAGCATCGTCTATCTATCTGAGCTCCTCCTCAGTCATCAACTAAACATGAATGAATATCAAATACATGTAAAAGTCAGTATGGCTTAAAAATTTAAATTACTCTATTATAAAAATTAACTTTAAATTGCATATGTCATAACAAAAAAATGTATACACATACCGACATTGAAGGAGTCCATGCCTCTGCATTCCCCTCCTCTCTCGTATCAGGGTCTGTAGCCTCTACACATGCGTCTGGTGTGTCCATGTCTAATACAAAATGATACTCAGGAAGATCACCTATGGGACCCAGGAAAATATTCTTGCATGTAATGCAAGTGTGAGGCACAAAAACATGTGATGAGCTAGCCGATGATGAATTGGCACCAACACCATCAACATGAGGAGGTAGGACTGACCTAGCCTGAGATATCATTAGACTACTCAGCCTATGAATGGCTCTGATGGTCTGAGAGCTAGCTTCTGCCATAATATCTAGATGTTGCACTCAAGGAGGGTGTAAGATATCAGTGGGGGGGAGAAAAGTGCCAAGTTTCTTCCACTGGGAAGAGGGTCTATCCTGAGGAGTTCCTAGTCCTAAGCCCATGTTGGGCTTCATGCTCCAATAGTTCACTTTAAGTTTTAACACAAATTCTGCATATAATTTTCTAAGGAAATAAAATGGTATATCTAAATTTCCATGTAGAGAGATATCAAAGACCATCCACCAACGATCCCAAAAATTTGCACATATGGTGTCATTTGTGCACCATTTAATCGATAGTTTAATTTTTTTTGGGTCAACTAGTATACCCATTTTCGGGTTAGCGAAAAGGCTAGCCAAATTGTCTTTGGTTATGTTGAGGGCCACGACCTCATCATAATCCAAACCATCATCAAATATCTGGTGCATTTCATCACGCCAATGAAGAGCAGCATTTTGTTGGTTCGTAAGGGTTTCAATGTTATCCACTATGGTGTTTAACGTGGATAACATAGGAGCCAGTACAGGTACATTATTATATGTTCTATGCAAACCTCTCAACTCAGTGAGATTTTCATTTATCAAATCCTCCATTCGATGAGGGTTTTGAGGAGGTAGAGGATCATTTGGTGGACGATTTTGTGGGGATACTGGATCGTTTGGTGGTGGGTTATGAGGAATATTATTCCCTGCCTCAGTGTCATCATTCTGATCAGCCATTCCTATTGAATTGCAAAATGTAATATATATTTTTTAAAAATCTAAATTTTAACCATTTTTGTCAAAAAAACCCTAGATTCAACTAAAACAAACAAAATCATCCTAAAATCTATTAAATTTAGGTTAAAAATGAGTTGGAGGAAAAAAAACATACCTAAATATCTGATATCTGATCTTGTATCTGATATCCGATCACTAAGGGTAATACTGGCCCAAATTCGCATCAAATGAGGGCCCGCGGGTCTGTGATTTTATTTTATCCAATGCACAGCTATCGGATATCCAATATATTACATTTTATATATTTTTATATTATATTTTATATATATTATATATATATTATATTAATTTATTATATATTATAATATAAAATATTATATTATATAATAATATTATTATTATATTATATTATTATAATCTATAATATATTATACTTTTTTATTATATATTATATTATAAGATATTACTTTTTATTATTATATTATATCTTATATATATATTATATTACATTACTATATATTATAATATATTAAATATTATATTACATTACTATATATTATAATATATTAAATATTATATTATATTATTATAATATAATACATTATAATATTATTATTATAGTATAATATTATATGATTATAATATAATATTATTATTATTATATTATAGTATAATAATAATTATTATTTAATATTATTATTATAATATAATAGTATGATATATTATTTAATATTATTATTATTATTTAATATGATATATTATTTAATATAATAATAATATATCATACTATTATATTATAATAATATTAAATAATAATAATAATAATAGCAGTATAATATTATTACTCTAATTATCAGATATCCGGTCACATGTCGGATATCCAATTTAAAATCGAATATTTGATATCATATCAGATATCCGATGTCAAATCGAATATCTAATAAGGCTCGACCTTACCTTCCAGGTTTGGTTCTTAGATAGGTGAAAAAAAGTCAGAGCGGATTTTGAAGTGCTTTTAGGTGTCTTCAAACTCCCTTTTTTTCACATCGCCACTTTTTGGCACACCATGATCCTGCACATACCCTAGTATATTCAATTTTATAAATATATTGTAAATAGAGAACATGACTTACCTTGACAAAGATATGCTAATCATGTATTTTCAATCCTAGCCCAAAATCATCTTTCTTTGATACAAGAGTGCTTATATTTGCAGCAAATCTTGTGCAAAAAAAAAAAATTGTTTATGACTTCTTTTAATGCATCACTTTGATGCTCCATTAATAACCAAGGAAGGGCACATGTATTTATGCGGTCTCCATTGCTATTTGATTCAATGAAATCTTTCAGTGCATGATTGGATTCATGAATGCTAGTACAAATTTTGGCAATTTTTTCTCTATCACGCCTTCCATCCAATATTTTGCATAGTGTCTCTATTACATAATTTCTAATATGCATAGCATCAAACAAATACACAATTGGGAGATCCTTTTAGTATTGTAATCTATTAAATTAAGTAGGATAACTTTTTATTTCTCTAGCAAGTTGGTCATTGATGTCTTGATGACCTTCACAAGCATCAATTACATCATTACTAAATATAAGGCAATATCAAAATATAAATTTCAAACTTCAAATGAAAAATTGCGCATTACCTCAATGATTTAGTCGATCGTATTTCAACTTCCATAGATGAGGTGTCATTCTTCATAGCCTTGATGATGTTTCTTCTTTCCCATTAAAAAGATATTTTTTGGTAATTCAATACTTATGAGTATTGTGGAGAAAATGCCTAAACTCATTGAACACCATCTTTCCTAAACTTCTTGAATGACAAGATTTCATCTTTGGACAACAAACTAGACATGCAATTATTTCCTTTGTCTGAAGACCTAAAAGGTCATGTACAATTATCATGCACAACTTGAGTATACAAAAATAATGTATAAGCACTATAAAATACCAAAAATATGTGATCTTAATAAGATAATAGACTATAAAAATGAGTTAACCCAGGGGCATCATGTATTGTCCACACAAGCATTGCATGGAATTGAAGTTGTCAATGTCCTATTGGTCTAGAGATGTCATACATAGTGGCGTCATTCCATAACTTCAACAACTCATTAATTAGGGGCTCAATATACACATTTATATCTTTAACTTGGTACTTAGTAATTGAATGAACATAAACATTACATAATTATTATGACCATTTTTATTCACTTTTTATAAATTAATTTAGATAACTATTAAATAAAAAAATACTTGGCACAATCATTGACGACATTATGTGCTCCCTCTTTATGGACATCCAAGGAGGGATGTTATTGTTAATAACAAAAATAGGCCACACTGAGTAAACATATCTCATATCTCCAAATGGATTGACACCATCCGCTAACAATGAAAGCTTCAAATTATGAGGTTCTTCTTTAAAGTGTGACCATGCTTCTTCTATCTCTTTAAATGTAGAACCAATTGCAAGCATTCACATAATGTCATCTTGAATTCTATTGCATGCATGGTAATCCATAAATTGTGCCAAACTAGTGCACCTGAATAATCATTGAAGATGTGAAATAATAGGAATGTATCGAAGAACCTTGTGAGGCACCTTTTTTGTTATTTGATCTGATTGATATCGACTAATATGACAATCAAGGCATTCTATTGCAAATTCATGGTGTTTATGATATAGAATATGATCATTGGGACTGCATGTATTATCTGATACTTCATTCCAATTTTATTTATAATGGTAGATAATTCTCGGCACAAACAAGGTAGAATGTTTGATGGTGGTAACAGAAACTCACCTATCAACCTACAAAAAAAAATATGCATTGTTAATATAATGAATAGTAATTATATGCTAACACTAAAGATGACAAAAATGGCATACCTTAGCATACATGACATTGCTACATTGGATAAATCATTCATAACCTTCAAGTTCACCAACAACACTATAGCTTGGAGAAGAGTTGTTTAAGAGCCTTGGTATAGGAGCTCGTGTGTTGTCTCAAGTAAAAGTATATAAAGACCATCTTCATCATCATTATGAGATGCACTAGTACCATCATCATGAGCCTCTTCATCACCTGATCTAATACCATCTTCTTCAATCATGTCCTTTGGCATATTATCATCTTCTTCCATGGGAGTGTTATCCTCAGCTTGGATATTCACATCTCCATGTTCCTCTAGTAGAAAATCCACATTTAGCAATGGACAAAAACAGTGGCCCCCTTCAATGTAACCATGTTGCCTACAATGTCTCTAGGTTGTTGTGATTAAAATTCTTCAATTCTTTAAGCCCTTACACTGTTCGTAAGGAAAATTACATTTATTAGTTGTTCTTTAGAAGTTAGACCACAATGTAGCCATTGTCTCCTTATTTTGTTCTGGGTTCATATTGTCAGGTGTGGTCTTTCTTCATAGTAAAATATATCTATAAAAAAATTGGACATGTACTTAATGTTTATATCTGCACATATGGTTTTGAAAGAAAAATTTAGATGGTTTTGAAAGAAAAATTTGGTGTAACTAATGTGTATATCTACAAAAAATTAGACGTGGTGTACTTAATATTTATATTTGCACATATGGTTTTGAAAGAAAAAATTGGAGTAACTAATGTGTATATCTGCAAAAAAAATGGACATGTTGTACTTAATGTTCATATCTACACATATGGTTTTGAAAGAACAATTTGGTGTCATCAAGAGTTGAATTGTTCTATAAAAGTCTTAGTTTATTCATACTTGTCCAAAAATTGTAAACGTTCTATTCATGTGGTTTGATGGATTGGTGCTCACATTAAAATTCAACCCTTTCCCTCTACATGATTTAGTTTGTAACATATATCTTTTGGACTAAAGTTTATTCCTAGACTAAGAGCTTTTATCCATCCATAAATAGCACCATCAACCTCCTCTACATTATACTTTTTATTTACCCTAAGTCTGGATTGAGGGTTTAGAGGTAATTTTTTGTTTTCTTTAATTCTTTCAACCAAAACTTCTTGGTACCTAGTGGATAGTTGTATTGGAAAGTGGAGATAGTATGCAGGGTGAGGATATTGGGAGTTTTCATTAGATGGAGATACAACACTAAATTTCATGATTGTGATTGCAAGTTTAACATGCTAATTGCTAAGAATCACAACATAGAAGGTGTTCTAAGACTGGTGAAGGAAAAATCTTTGATGGAAAAAATGGAAATACCATGCCAATGATGTTTACAGAATAATTTTGTTCATGGGTTTCATGGGAATGAGCCTATAAGGCCAAACAACATTTTTAAGCCTAAAAGGCCTAGGAACTAGGGCTTGGTAGAAAAGAGCTGAAAACTTGTGATCTTAAATAGATATTAGATATTTATATATATTTTTACACCTACTAAGAGATTCTATAAATATTTTTGGTGGTTATGTGGAATTTTGTGAAGTTTAGAGTAAATTTGGCATAAATAGGGCTACTAGAAATGAGCCCCTTTTAGGCCTCCTATTGCAACTTTTGAATTTGGAATATTGGGAAGGGCTAAAGCTGTTAGTTGGCCAATAAACCTTGTAGAAGGTTAGAGAATGAGATGTTAAGGTATATGGTAACTTAAGATCTTGGAGGATGTAGGTGAAGAGAGGTGACTCAATTACATAGTAGTTATTGTATTAAAGAAGGAGTTGGGTTATTAAATCTGTTAGAGATTTGTAGCTTTAGTCAAATGACTCTAACCAATGCAATCAAATGTATAAGTAGCATGTTGTCCTTGAACATTTGATCTCTATCCTTTACCTTATCATAATTTATCTCTATGATATATATGATTAATAATCAATGAATTAATAATCACCAATTGTGTATATGTATTTAATAATAGTCATATTGTTAAATACATATACATGAATGATTATATTGAAATAAATAATAATCATATTATATTATGGTGTATTACAGCATATATAATCAATCATGATTGTGATAATGATATCACTGAGTGAGGGTAATCAAACAGTTGTTAATGGCAACAAATGATAAGTTCATAAATGACATGTCTCATGTAAAGAAAAAGGCATGTCTCTATGTGAGATGTGGCTCCATGATGCCTTATTTATTGAAGTTATTCCAATACTTATAAAAGCACACAAATAATTTTAAGTGCAGAGCAAAAGAAGTATACAACCATACAACTATTTATATCTCGACAATATTAAAGTTACTACATATCAATATTGATAAACTTATCTTGGTGAGAATACTATGAATTGAAAACAATGTTCATTGAAGGTTATAGAGTTGTATAAGGTTTGATACATACCCATTGCTTATTACCTATTCTTTCAACCAAAATAACCATTGTATATTGGTATGATTCAATATCTTCACCATAAGCCAATATCTTATGAATTTCTCATAAACTGCACTTTCAACAATGATAAGTTGTGTTCAAAGTTGTGAACTTCTTATCTAAGAAGTCTTAAGTTTGAATCCATTCAAACTTAACAAATGATAATAATTAATATAAGCTTTGTTAACAGTGAGGGCACCTAAGGTACTTTGAGCATCAACACAATTTCAATCCTTTCTAATAATAGTCTCCCCAGTCCAATTTAGCATCTTGGGTGTATCCTAATTTGCCTGCATAGCCTATAGGGCTCCCCTCTTGTTCATTTCTATACAATTCCTTTTCCTCCATGGAAAGATTGAAAAAAGATATGCCCACTTCTTGCATTTGAGAAGTCAAAGTGTGGGATTCCATGATTAATGATATGAAAGAAACCCCAACTTTGTACAACTCTAGAGATTGTTGCAATGGTCTCTTTTTGAAGATGTGGAGAGCTCAAGTCATGCCAATAAATGACTAGAATCTGGGTGTTGTGTGTGGTTTGGAGGGGAACTATTTCTACCCATAAAATAGGAGCCTTGATTCTTTAAGCATATATTTTCAAAGACTACTTAGATTATGACAGTTTTGCCAATGCTTATCGAGCAGCATTGTCTTGTCTAGACTCTAAACAAAACCAACGCAGTCATTTCTTTAGGTACAAACAAAAGGCAACAAAATGAAATGACCAAAGTGAAAAAGGAAAATGCATATGACCATTAAAAAAACAAAATTGTCAATGTAGACTCAATTTCTAATCTTATTATTCAAACATTTTCAAGCTGCTTCTTATAATGCTAGAAGCAACTACAACATTTTTGTGTATGCATTAAACAGGACTATCAATAATATAAGCATTAAATTGTAGATTCTGAGAGAAATTATGATCAAGAATAGATTGTAAACACCAATGAGTTTATTGGAGAACCAAAGAAACCTCATAATGATCATGATAGAGAATACAATTAAAGAAAAGACCAGAACCCACACCTATCATCTTTTAAGAAAGATAATAATTTTGTTGGTTGTACCCACCCAACCAATTATATCCACTTAGGCTCCTAAAGTTGGTCAAGGGATAGTTGTCAAGTTTGGCAACTGGAGTTGTCAAGTTGGCAACACTAAAGTAATAGGCAAGACTAACCAAATGTGGTTGTAGGGTAGTTAGAGAGGTTTTTTGTTGGTACATGGGATGATACAAGTATATAAATGTTGAAAAATCCTAACCATGGAGAGAGGAGAAGAGTCAGTGTATGAAGTGATAACATCAATAGCATAAATGTTTCATACAATTTCTATGTCTTTTTAACAGTTTTTATAGTCATTTGCAACATTATTTCAGGTCTAGATGCTTTCTTTTTTAAGAACACTTATATGATGTGTTAGAGTGTTGAATTAGTAGTATCTTGGCTTTCGTGGCACCTAGATTCATTAAGGAAGATATTCAAGTTTGAATAAAAATTGCTATAATTTTCTTCTAGGGTAACCTGAGAGGGAAAAAAGGGGATATATTGCATGTAAGTGATCATGGAACCCCCAAATCTTGGAGGAATAGAGAAGAAGGGTTTTATTTTATTCCTCCACAAGTGCAAGTTGGCATGCAATAGTTTGCATGTGCTTTGAGACAAAGGAAAGTGACTGTATAACTATTTCTATGTTACTAGAATAGTGACAAGGTATTGGATTAAGGGCGTTATCCATTCAAAGAGTTGGAGAGTGCTATGACAATTAGGAAAAGATTATTGGGGAGTCTAAATGATCTTTTAGTGGTTGAGAGTGGTTTTGTACCCAAGGAATAATCTATTCAATGACAATTTAGTGGAATGGGTGATTGTCTTGTAATGACAATAAAAGAAGTGAACAATGTTATTGATTGGGATTTGAGATTGATTGTGTTAGTAGGAATTGAAGATAGAGTGGTCAAAGTATAATATTTTAAGGGCTTGAGTCCCAAGGGATTAATGGATCTGGTTTAGGGTTAAGTCTTATTTGTAGTGGTTGATGGAATAGGACAATGACAATGCAATGTTAGTAGAGTTTGGATATGAAAATGGTCTACAAAATAGTGGGATATGATTGAGGGATCAGTGGGAATGCAATATAATCCTAGGTTGTGTTAAAGAGGATGGGATGTGGTCATAGGGTACAAGGTAAGTGCTATGCAATCAGCAGTCATGAAGACAATGAATGGAGTTATTAAGTATTGTGAGGGCAATCAACAAGTATTGAGGATACAATCAGTGAATGAGATGTGATTAGAAAATGAGTGTGATCAGTGATTGAGTGTGATTGGTATGTGGAGTATAGTGGAAGGGATAGATATCCAATGATTAGGATTTGGACATTAGTATTTTTTAAGAGTGTGTGATCAGTTGAGAGAATACTTGATTGATCCAAGAATTGGGATAGTGTCTTTGATGAAGACTAATGATGTGAGAAGTTGTATCACACTAAGACTATAAAGAATTTGTAATACATTAATAGGACTTTTGATTGGGCCCATTATCTTCTACATCATAGTGGTACCAAAACAAGGGATTAGATCCTTGCAAGGTGAAGATGGGTCTAACAAGGTTAGAGAGGGAAATGCTAGACTTCTTGAGTAATGGGAAGAAGAAAAGAGAGAAAGAAGAGAGAAGGAGAAAGGAAGAGAAAAGAGATTAGAAAATGAGGTAAGAGGAATTTAGAAGCATAAGAGAAGTACTTGAGGCAAACATGAGGAAGTTGGATGAACTTATGAAGCAAGATAGGAGGAACATTGAGAGATGAGAAGAACAATGTAGACCAACTTTATGAGCCTAGATGGATATAGAATACAATTAGAGAAAAGATCAGAACCCACACCTATCATCTTTCAAGAAAGATAAGAATGTTGTTGGTTGTACCCACCCAACCAACTATATCCATCTAGGCTCCTAAATACATGTTTTAGCTACTACAAGAGAGCTTATCTGCTAGTCTAAAGGATGAAAAATAATTAAAGGAACCAATTGAAGGGAAGCAATTTCAAAAGGCATATTTAGGAAAATAAATGTTTTTGTTGCTACAAAAGAGCTTGGATGCAAGTCTAAAGGATGATAATCAAATAGAAAAGAAAGGATTAACAAGACAAAGAGTGTGTAGCCAGTAGTAGTGACTTTGATATTTGAAATTGGTAACTTGTGTAGAGAAGAGATTCACAAGCTTAGGTAATTACTAATGAGAATGACAAAATTTTATCAATGGGTCATTTAAAGGACAATTAACATGCTTGACAACATGTTATAGTGAAGTAAGGAAAGTAACCAATGATCTAAGAAAATTAAAAGTTCAATATAAACTTCTAGGACTATAATGATAGTTTATACGGTTGTCTTAACAAATAGGTCAAATCCATATATGATGACCGTAAGGACTCAAGAATTATGAGTTGCTACATTGAAAACCATGATGATCATGAGGAAGATAAGTTGGTTGAAAAGGTCCACTGTCAAGATGAAAGAGAATTTTTTACACTTAGAAAGATGTCAAATAAAGATAGAATTAAAGATTTAATGCCTTGTGATGAGCTCTTGTCAAACTTGAGTGTTCAATCTAAGCTGAACATAATGGAATGAATTAGTTTGATATCAGATAAATATGGAAATGAAGATTTAATGCCTCATGATGAGCTCTTATCATATTTGAGTATTAAATCTAAGTCTAGCACCATGGAATAAATTAGTTGTCTTAGGCAAGTGCAACATTAACCTCGCTCAAGATAGATACATCTCTATTAGGTCCCTATGGTTAGTATATACAGAGACAATGCAAGGTTGATCCATGTTTTAAAACTAGCACTAGTGTATGATTTTCGTCAAGGTCAGGAAGAGCTAACACTCTATTCTAGGCAACTAGAAAAACCTATCTTTAACAACACCTAGACAACAGATGCCACATAACCAGATATGCACCAAAAACAAATATATAATTGAATGCATTTATATTACTACTGATGAAAGAACATTATATAAATACTAAAATTTATTCTCTATCATGATCATTAGTTTAATAACTACCAAAATATATTCTCTATCTATATAGAGAGTGTATAACTAATCATGACTATATTACTACTGATGAAAGAACATCCAACAATGTGTACATTCAACAATGTGTAACTTGAATATCCTTGAAGTGAGTGGATAGTGATATGAAAAAGGCTTCATACATTACACTTAGTTGGATTTTGTACAATTATTTTGCAATTATTAACAAGACAACCAATTATAAATGGCACAATATCATTTTGATGAAACCCTTATCAAATACACGCTTTGGAAAAATTACTTATCAATTTGATGAAAACCTTGTGGTGCAAGGGCCCTAGGTCTTGATGAAGGTAGTTAAAAAGGAGAAGGGTGTGAAGATCAGTAAGTGTCCAAGATGACACAAGTTAGTTTAGATTTTCTTTTTGTGCATTTGTGACTTCTAAATTGAATAATTTCTAAGGTTTCTTCCAAAGTCAAAGGGTGGTCAATGAGTGGTCAAACATGGGAGTTGACCAAAAATAATAAATTTTATGTTTCATAAACTTCATTCATATTTTGGTATAGTTTCATGGTCTTAGTAAAGTTCTTATGTCATGTTTTTGAAAAAAAATGTAAAAAATTTGCAAAATTGCAAAAAAAGTTGTCATGCAACTTTTTGCGACTTTTTGCAAAATTAGGGAAGCTCAACAATTACAAGTTTTATTTGATAATATTGAAGGTATTTGAAGTTTAAAATTCATTGGGATCATTTAAATATATGTTCATCTCCCACTTTGAAAGGATTAACAACTCCATGTATGGATTTGAAAATGAATAATAGAAAGTTTTTTGGGCAGCAGCCTGTATACTATCAGCATTTTATTTCTAATTTTGGTAGATAAAAATTTTAAGTATCTAATACTATTTTAGAAATTTTAGTTTACATTTTATGAATGGGAAGTATGATGTGGGTCGAATAAGAGAGGATAATTTTAAGTTTTTTAAGTTTTACCATGCTTGTTTTTTACCCTAGACTATAATAGGGTTTTGAAGGTAAAAACTATGTTTCTCCCTTCTCTAAAAATGAGAAATCTTGGTGCTTGGTAAAGTGTATTGATGCATGGAATCCTCCTATGGGATTTTTTTTTATGATTCTCTGATGGTATAGAGACCAAATAGCAACTGTTGTCACTGTATTCCCTGTTGGTCACGGGCTGACAGTCTAAAGAATAGACTTAGAGACCTTTATGAGAATGATGGAAGGCAGAGCTTTGGTGGGAAGAAATAATTAGTGGTTTCGATGAATTATCAAAATGAAAATCCTCATTGAGTTTGTGGTTATAGACGTAGAAGGTCAAACAACAACTTCTAGCCTAAAAGCCTAGAAACTAGGGCTCGTTAGGAGAAGGCTTGAAAGATCTTAAACCCATATTTGAGATTTAGAAATGGTTTTTTATATATTAAGAGATTCTACAATTGGTTTGGGTGGTTGTATAGAATTTTATGGAGTTTAGTAGTATTTTGGGTAAAACAAGGCTACAAGGATTAAACCCCTTTTAGGTCTCTTATTGCAACTTTTGGATTTGGAATATTGAGAAGAGCTAAACCAGTCAATTAGAAAAGAAACCTTTTAGACGGCTAGAGAATGAATTGAAAAGGTGTATGATAACTTGATATCCTAGAGGATGTAGGTGAAGAGAGGTGTAAGAGTGATTTTTTTTGAGTGGATGCTCCAAACTACTTGGAAAATAGGGTGAGTTGAGGGTATGAAGTTGGTTAGTGGGATCGGTGGACCATTTCACATTTACCCTAAGCTTGAGTAGGTCTTAGGAAGGCTATTTGGTTATTCTTGGGTTTTTGTTCTACTCTTTCTTGTATAAGCTTTCCAAATACATTATGTGATAAGAAAAGTTGTAGATTTCTACCACTTAGCAATGGTAACTTGAAACCTTTCAATTGTCTGCAATGACAACTTGAAACATGTCAAATGTCTACAATGGAAACTAAAACTTGTTAAAAATCTACAATGGCAACATAAGAAATAGGATTTAAAAAGACAAAATTTAATGAAGTTTCAATTTTTGAAGGGTCATTATATAATACCCTTTCCTTTATTAAACTTGTCATAAATTTATTTAAAATCATAATCACTTGCAATATAAGATGACTCTTTAATCCATTTTCATTTACTTTTCCTATTTTCATGAATGCTTATGAAAGCAGACACTTTAACACTTACATTAAGGCACACTAATGATATTTGTTGAAAATGTTGGTATTTTCAATATTATTAATCTCTTAGCTACACATATTTCAGGATAGATGCTCAAAGATTTAGTTCCTTTTACAATCAAAGTTGATATTACTCTTCACAGATATACTCTTTGTTTTGCCTAATGGACAACTTACCAACTTGTTTTCTGTATGATTTGCCTTAGTTTTTATTAAATATACATAGACTAATACATAGCTCTTGAGCCTTTTTTGAAGAAAAAAAGAAAATAATTGAAGTAAGGTATAAGGAGCAAAGGGAGCAAAGGTATGTTGCCTACTAGTAGTTTTTGCATTCAACAAAATTTCTAAGTTTCTAGGACACTAATTTTTATAAAGGCTTTAGAATATGTTAAGTTGTTAATGTCATATAGATACATGTGTATTTAGGAAAAAAATATCTCCATACAATTATGTCTAGCTGGGTAATCTACATCTTGTATTATGAATACAACTCTGTCTAACTAGACACAACACAATCCCATCCATTACTTGTATATATATATAAAATGTGGAATTACTAATATACATGGTCTGACTCTAGATTGATATATATGAAACAAGGCTACTATAAGTTTCTTTCTGGTAACTTAGTAGAATAACAATTATAGAATAGGTTCAATGGAAAATGCCAAAATATTTCCACAAGAATTTTTTTTAAATGGTTTCAATTTCCTTTTGAATTTGTGTGCAAGGTCTTGGGCTGATCGATTCACCATTCTAATTTCCTTTTAGTTGATAATCTTTCAAATAATGCTATCTATAAGCATTTATTAGTATGGGGAGGATGGTGATAATTATAAAATCCACTGCTCAATTTCACCCTCTACCTCTTTCCCAATTGGAAAGTCATTTATTTCATGTAGTTCCTTATGTTTCTAATCGTGAATTGGAAAGAAAATGTAGATACTTTTAGATAGCTGAAACTAATGAGATGATTTTATGCCTAATAGCAATCTAGCCTATATTATGTTTGAAATGTGAATTATAAGACAAGTCTTTTATGAACTAACAAGTTTCCTAGAACATGCCATGTACCTAGCAAACTAATTGAGTTTGAACTAATTTGAGGTGCCAAGTTTTGGTCAAGTCTCTTAAATAGGCTTGTTTATAGTTTTATGTAAGTGATGCTATTAATTATTTGTTGGATCAATAGAAATTCATTGTTGTAACAATTAGAATGAGCATTAATTTTAAGATTGGAATAAATGATATAATATTATATTTGAATATAATCACATTATCTTATAGAAAATCCTATATTGGTAGAGGACATTTAATACTTACAAGAACAATATAGATGCAGCTATAGATACAATAATTTCAAGCGATTTTCGCTATTAAAATTTCAGTATTACCTTTTCAAAAATTTATGGCACTTGGAACTAATAGAAAGAATTAGCCACTATGTTAGGCCATAGTTCTCCAAGTCACTAAAAAATGCTTCTTGTATGGGCAATTTTCGTAGGTTGCAAAGAGAGAGAAGTTGGAAAAGCTTCTAGAGGAAATAGCAATGCGAAATGCTATGGAGACAAAACTCAACAAAACCATAGATATAACTAGTAAATATGTAGAATGGAGTTTGGAGGTAGATTTTACTTTTATTAGGTCATCATCCTACTACATGAGAGATCTATAGATTATTCAGTTCTATATAGTAAGTTGTGAAAGCATTTTTGAGGTATTAGCCATCCATGAATTAGAAAGCTCATCATTTTACTATTTAATGCCTATCATTTCAATTATAATAAGTGAGATTTATTCAGTGTAGCTTAATCCATCTAAAATAACATCCATACATAAAGATGGAGAATTGAATTTAGGAGGCATTACAAAGGAAAATTATTTAAAATTTGAAAGATCTAGAATACTTAGGATGAAGAGTAATGTTTTTATTTATAGTCTCAACTTTACAATATGGTATCATTATCTATACAAGAACAATGTTGAACACTTTTTTGTTTAAAATTGAATGTTTTTTTGTATAATTTTTTTCTGCAGAGCAAACCATGAGGGCAAAACAAATGTTAGCAACCATGTCTCATGAGATGTGATCACCATTAACTGGTGTTGTTGGCATGGCTGAAATACTTTAAACAACCAAATTAGATTTAGAATAGTGGTAGTTACTAGGTGTCATGATACCCTCTGGGGATTTGGTTCTTCAACTTATAAATGATAGTCTTGACTTGTCCAAAGTTGAACTAGGTTGGGACCTTGACATTTATGTAGATTATTTACTAATCTTTGTCCTTGAGTGCTTATCTGAAATGTTCTTGCAGTAAAGAATGAGTCTAAGATAGGTATATTTGTAATCTTTAGTTGTGAATTTTTTATATTCTGCTTTATTTTTTTAATGCTTTTTTAAACAGTCATGAAAAATAAATAACACTAGTTATTGCCAAAGAAAGTCTTTGTAGCTTGAAATAAATAAACATCAAATTTCTTTAGGTAGAATTATTAAGAAAATGAAATAAATAAACATCAAATTTCCATTACATCTCCTAATGATAAATTTTCATAGGTTGTTTTGAAGTACAGAACTAAGAGAAAACAACACAACATCTCCTTTCAACAAACATGACCAACAAGAAAAACATCATCATAAGGTAAAAACTTAATAGTTTTACTCCCAACATTCCAAGGTTAAGAGCTCCAACCAAGTTGTGGGGAGACCAATGAAAATGAAAGGGAGCCATTTTGAAATATTGGTTTTCTTTCTATGATATTGCTAGCTAAGATTTTAAGACAAGAGATGGTAGGCTTATAGAAGTATTGTTTGATTTTTTTCAATCTTGAGAAAGAGCTCCAATCCATGTGAAATATGGATTCAATAGATGAATTTTTGAAGGCAACATAGATGTTACACAAGAATTAAAAAAGATAAATGTGATCAATATTAAAAAAGCTACTAATGGCATCATCTCAAGGCCAAGCTCTGGATTCTACCATATTAACATCTTAATTCCTATATTGTAAAGAACAAGATCTAAGATGTATCTGAAAAGTGCAACTCAATATTGTTGGACAAAGAAGAAATAGATTATATTTGGCATTGGGTGCATAGGAAGCTAATGAGTTTTACGCAAAAAGATTGTGGCTCAGTCCAAAAGAAAAAAAAATGTATTCATCTTGAGAGGAGAACTATCCACTGATTTTATCATTACAGTATAAGATGCAACATAAGAGGAAATAAAATTAGGTCTTTTTACACCAGTTTGATAGAGAGAAATTTCAAGAAAAGAACCTAGAATTTTTTAATGGTTGATGGTGTATCCCACAAGATTTTCCATAGAACTTCCCTTTCTTTTAATGGTTGATGGTGTATCTCATAAGATTTCTCAACTCCTTCAACCAAGTATAACTTCACTAGAGTCCATGATTGACTACACTACCTCTAAACTTGGAATGAATCATGTCAATGTTTTTTTGTCCAATGTTTCCAAGATCACCACATCAGGATTGCAACAGTATTATGTTGCTTCAATTCACTTTGAAAGAAAACCCACTTCAAGACTTGTAGCTTGCCACACCCTAGGTACTATTGATTCAATGAAATAAACCTCTTTTAGTTGGCAATGATTCATGAACATTGCATCCATGCCATCATCTTTGGTTTGCTTCTCTATGTGGATGTCTTTTCTTCACAGGGGAGATATTTTGAAATCATCCAAGGCATTATATGATTTTTAGTATTTCTAGAAGTTATACAGATTGTTCCACATCAATAACAAACTATTCTACTTGGGAACCTCTACAACAACTTGTAAAGATCTCTTAGGAAGTCGAGCAGAGGTATAGTTCAAAGGGACATGAGACCCATCATTGACGAAAGTTACATGGTCTTGTTAGATTCCATTTTTGCAACAAGAATGACCAGACTCAAATTTATGAACTAAGTATGAAGCTACTGAAACACGGGATCATGAGTTTATGGAGTGGCTCGACCAAGCGAGTGTATATATAAATATATGTGTCTCTGAGAAAGATTGCTATTGAAAGTTTTAAGAGTTATAGGCATCTCTATTGCATTAGGCTTGCTTCTTCTACTAGTTTTGTATTTTCACATGTATGATAATAACAATATATAATCACCTAAAGCAATACAAGATGCTAAAAATATAACATTAAATGCATACCTTGTTTCAAGAATGTTCCAATTTTCTTTGAAGAGTGATGAAGGAAACCAAGCGAGGAGCCTATCTATATTGGTTGGGATGAGAGACAATGGTTCTAGAGATTAGCTCAGCGAACAAACATGCATGAACATGGTGCCAAAACTAAAACCCAATTTGCTTTGTTTTACCCATCCTATATTATTAAACCCAAAAATTTGGAAAACCTAATTTGGTCAAAATTTTGACCAGATCGGGCAAAAAAAAATTTTTAAGCATTCATAGGCCAATACTTACATTGGTCAAAAATTTAGGTGGAAAAACAAGTAGAAATGTACTAGTGATAATAATATCTAAATATATAATAATCCTAAATATAGAACTTACTATTAAAACCCATGATTTTAGTACAAAATAACTTTAATAATTAACAATCCAAAATCTAAATAAAATACAATTTAAATATAATTAATAATTTTTATTTTTGTAAAAGTGATGAGGTAATTATTAACAAGTAATAATTGAATAAAATTTAATTAGTTTAAATGTAGTTAAAATAACATAAATTTTAATTCACAAATTTAATATTAAAAAATTAAAACAAATGAATTTTAAATTTTAAATAAATTAAATGTATTTATTTATTTTTATAAAAATCATACCTATGTTCATAGTCTATTGGGCTCGCGTAACCTTTCATTTGGGAAGGGAGTTGCCTTCGCAATGTCCGAAGGGGATTGAGGGGTCATGGCCTAACCCCAAAAATAATTGCACAATTTTTTTAATAATTATTTTAATAAAATTTTAAAAATAATATTTTTTAATATATTTTGTACTTTTTTTTGTACAATACCCTGATTGACAAAATTTTCCAGCTAACCCCCTTCTTGATTTTTAAAGGAAGAAAATGAGAATAATTTTAAAACAAAATGTAAATTCAATCTAATTAGATTCCAATCAAACCCTAGCCCAATAAGTTATCTCCTTGCTACAAATTTGATTCCATAGGTGTTCGCACATATCTAAGCTAATCAAATAGAATGACAAACAAGATTCAAGCACCCAATAGATACAAAGGAAACTAATGTTTTCAAATGAAACATGTACTATTATGGGTTTCAAACCCTACCTCACACTAATGCTAACAATCTAGCAACCTAGTGAAACCCTTGTTAAATATAAATCCTTCAAAGCTTGCAAAATTCATCTTGCCCAAAATTCAAAAATTGCTCCCCAAAAACCTGAGTGAAATAATGACCCAAAAACCTCTAATAGAGAGCCCAAACACACTTTTAGGGATTTGTCTCTAAAAGCCCTAAAATATAATTATTTTATTTTATTATTATTTTCAAACACACTTAGCTCACTTTTTAATTAAAATACTCTTCTATTTTTATTTCCCTACTTTATTATTTAATGGAAACACGTTTTTTTTTTAAATTATTTAGTATTTAATTAATAAAGGTAACTAAAGTGTATTATTTAAATGCAACTCAATTCAAATCCATATTAATTAAATAATCACACTAAACATTATTTAATGTTTAATATTTATATTTATTTTTAATTTTTTAATATAAATTTCCTAAATTAAGACTTTGAGTTGAATATTTTAATTTAGCCAAACATTCAAATAATACCAACAATTAAATATAGCCTTATTTAATATTTTCCCTCTTTAATTAAATAACATTTAATGATTCAAAAATCAACATCTGATCCAAAAATCATAAAAAGTATTCTACCAAGAAAATCATAAAGTCAAATCATATGAAATGCATTTAAGGAAATCAACCAAAGAGAAAGTCAAACAACACATACAGAAAAAGACTCGCGGATTTAAAATGGGTAGACAGTCAATTACAAGTTCTCCTTGTAGGACAAGTATTTAGGCTATGGCTAGGATTGGACCTAATCATTATCTTCCCATTCTTACCATTGAGTTATCGCAATAGGGTATATTCATCCTACCAATTTAAAAAAGTTGATACCCGGTACATGCATCATACATAAAAGATGAGCATGTACATGTACATACATACATACATATAAGTATGTATGTATGTATGTATGTATGTATATATATGTATATATATATTATATATATACATATTATATAATATATATGTATATATTATTTATATACATATATAATATAATATGTATATATATATTATATATACATACATACATACATACACAAATTAAATAGGCAATGGCAAGAAGTGGTACATTGTATAGATCTCAACCAATAGTTAGCTACAACTCCCTCCCTTAATCATATTAGAAACGTTAGACAAAAAAGTAAAGTAGACATGTACGTCATACACATGCAAGTATGGGTAAGTGCCATAATAAATCAAAAGTCAAATCACTAAATGCTCAGATATAACAATGCATCACTATGAATATAAAATAATCATCATTAAAGACATATCATCTAACATCATTATGAAAGAAATCGTATTCACTAACTAAGAATCATTGTAACAACATTAAAGCACATTTAATCCCAATCATAAATCAACACTTGAAATATAATCAACTAACTAATCATCTATGATATAGATGTAATCCAAGTTATGAAACAATATCATATTAAATTAGATATCTCTAAAACTAACAAATGCATGAATTATGCCTAAAAGAGTTTAGCAAATTGAATAGAAAAGCAACATAAGGGTGGGCATTACAAGTGGAGACAAAAATGATCATGAAAAGGAAAAATCAAAGAAACCAAAAATAAAAAGGAGGTTGATTCACAAGTATCAAGCTCCCTCAAAAATGAAAATCTTGAACTTGGATTCACAAGGTCATTAATGGAATGATTATATTTGGAGATCTCAGGAAAATTCATCCTAGAGGCATCCTCCCAAGGATGATTCTTTCATTTCATCAAGTACATAAATGTTAGAAATGTTTACAATAACTGAGAGGGGGAGTGAATTAGTTACTCAAGGTCTATATGTATCACTTGAACAATTAAACATTAAACACTTTATTGTTCTACTTATCCTCCTATTGCTCGGTCTCTACTATAAAACTATATTAAACATAACTTGAATTGCATAATGGAAACATTATCAAATGTAAACATTCATAAAACATTCATCACAATTTGACACTAGGAGTTTACATGGAAACCCAATTTGAGAAAAACCACTAGCAACATGTCCCTCTTTTTCACTTTTTTGAAGTGAGCTCTATTAGGAGCCAACCCTATTAAAGGTTACAATACACACTATTAAATATGACCTAGTCAGAGAATTTAATCACCCCATTAAGAGTGGCCTTGTAAGAGCACTTTGACCATTCCATTTAAAATGTCACCCAATTAAAGGATTTACATAGACTGCTAAGTCTTCAAATGACTATTAGGTCAACCTTTGTTAAAAGGATTTTAATACAAACCATTTACAATTATAAGAAAGAAAATAGTAGGTTTGATCTATGTGATTATAACTCACTTTTGTTAATTCAAGTCTCTATTAAATTCTTATGTTGGTTCATTGATAAGCCTTTCACTATCATCTCTGATCTTGAAATGCTTGGACACATTTCAAGAAATCAATCCACTCTTCTCATCAACACTTAATCCTTCTACTCTAATTCACTAATCAATAACAACATCATATTTGCAAGCCTTCTCCTTTAGCTTCGCATTCACACACTTGTGTGTTTCTAATCAACCTTTCTCTATATGTCTTTCTTCACATACAAACTCACTCATACACACACTGGCTAGGCTTGACTAGACATGACACCAAATGTTTGGTTTTGTGTCTCTTTAAATAGGAAATTCATGCTTTACTATTTTCTCTATCCACCATAGATCATAGGAATTACAATCAGATTCAATTTGATTCAATGTATATATTCATCTTCTTAATCATCCTCTAGAAACTTCTCTGGAATTTGTCTATTAGGTCTTTACCTAATTACCTCCTTGAATTTAATGATCCAACTCATTAATCTTACCTTCAACACATTTTACATCTCCCAAGAAATCAATTCAGTCTTCTTGAGCTTATGTTTTCTTTAAATTTTGTTCTCTTACTATCACTTGACAATCTCTAGATTCTGATACTCGATCAACACTAAATACTTAGTCATTGTAAAGCTGCCTTGCTTGGCATCAACTAACTTGCTCGGTTGATGCTAATGCTCAGTCAACACTAGATTTTCTCGACACTAATTTTAGCTTGACTGACACTAGCATTACTGATCACTCCTTAGTATTTTACTCTTTTTGTCATCTTAGCTTAGCTTTCTTGACATAAACAATTATTTTTCTTTATCAAATATCTAGTATAGCTTTCTTTTCATAACTTCAACTTTTCCTCTAGGTGCTATAGTTATAAGTAACTTCTCAAATCCTCTTCATCAATCAAATAAATATGGCATGTATATTAGGTAGCAATATGTCTCATCCATAGATTGGACATCAATGACAACACAATAATTGTTTCAATTTTAAGTTTCTAACAATCTCCCTCTTTGGCATTGATGACAATATCTCAAAAATCTAAACACAAGTAGTAGCTAGGTTACCATACAATTCAAAAGATTTCACTACCATGAGTGACCAATATCCTTAGTTTCATTCTTATTTTGATCCATGCAAACTCCCTCTTTTAGTTTGTTTCTCTTTCTTTGTTTTCATTTTATGATTAATCTATTTATGTTGTATTGAAGTATTCCACCTTAGGCATGTCCCAAAGTAGAGTTATATTGAACCACTCTATAGAATATTCTGATTAGCACATGTGATGCAATTCAACTTGTCTTCTTGAGTAGCCTTAGTTAGGGGAATCACCCCTAGTTTACCTCTAAGATATTCATAAGCATATTTGGGTAATGGTTTTGCAAATATGTTAGAAATATATTCCTTTGTATTCACATATTCTAGCTTCACTTCTTTGTCTTGAACTAATTCTCTTAAGTAGTTATACTTAATGGAAATGTGTTTTGTCTTAGTGTGCATCACTGGATTCTTTGAAATGTTGATAGCACTTGTGTTATCACAATAGATAACTATTGGATCTATAATCTCTTCTTTTATACCATTCAAAAATTTCTTAATCCATATTATGTTTAAAAAATTTACTACGGCTGCCACATACTCGCCTTTAGTTGTTGATTGGAAAATACAATTCTCCTTCTTGCTTGTCCATGACACCAATCTTTTCACTAGAAAGAATGCACCTCCACTAGTGCTTTTTCTATCATCAATATTTCCACCCCAATCTAAGTTAGTGACAACCTTTAGTTCAAATCTATCACTTCTCTTGTAATATAATCCATATTCTTCTATACCCTTTAGATATCTCAATATCCTTTTTACAACTATCATGTGATTCTCTTTAGGATTTTTTAAAAATATAGCAACTATCCCAACTACCAAAGCAATACCTAGATTGTTGTGAACAAAAAATTACAATTTTCCTATCATGGATCTATATAGGGTATGGTTCACATTAGTAGAATCATCAGTGTTAGATAGCTTATGTCTTGTAGACATAGGTGTACGCACTAGCCTTGAATATTCCATACCAAAGTCTTTAATATTTCCTTGATGTATTTGGATTGTGAAATGAAAATACCAAGATTCATTTGACATACTTGTAATCCAATAAAGAATTTTATTTCAACAAAAATAGACATTTCAAATCCCTTTTTCATTTCATTAGCAAATGATTTACATAATGTGTCCTTTTCCTCAAAATATAATATCATCAACAAAAATCTTAGATAACAGTACTTCATTATTCTTACCATTCTTCAAATATAATTTGTTGTTATCATTTGTCCTTTCAAAACCAATTTTCACTAAGTAGTTATGTAGTCTTCAATATCATGCTCTTGGGGCTTTCTTTAATCCATAAAGAGCTTTGTTTAGTTTACATACCATGTTCCTTTTTTTTGGATCTACAAATTTTTTTAGGCTGTTCAATGTATACTTCTTCCTCTAGTATACCATTTATAAATGCATATTTGACATCCATTTGATATACCTTTAAATTCTTGTAAGCTAAGTATGCAAGCAAAGTTCTGACACCTTCAAGTTTGGCCATGGAAATAAAAGTTTCTCCATAATCAACTCCTTCTTCTTATGCATAACCCTTGCATACCAGTCTTTCCTTGTTTCTTGTTACTTCACCATTTTCATTGATATTGTTCCTAAAACCCACTTTGTCCCAATGACATTTTTTTCTTTAGGTCTTGGTACTAAATTTCAAGTATTGTTCTTCTCAATCTGGTCAATTTCTTCGTTCATTTCTTTTATCCAATCTTCATTGTCTAAAGCATCCTTTATTGACTTGGGCTTAAACTCACAAAGTAAGCATTTATTGTCTTTGAGTCTTCTTCTTGTCATTATACTTGATTCATCATCACTAACAATTTATTTAGGTTTATGATGTCTTCTCTCATATTTTTCTCAAATAGGTAGTCTCCTTCTTGGTTCTTCTTCAGGTTCATTTGGAAAAATAATCTCAGGCTCATTTCCTCTTCCTTGTTCGGGTTTAGGTTTTGAATGCTTGGCATCCACTATTTGATGATCAGCAATGCCTATTTGTGAATTGATATCTATAGTTTTTTGCTCGACGCCCACTCTCTGCTATTTGGAAATTTGCATTTGCACTCCATCATTTCTTGTCTAATGGGAACTTGCAACTTGACTTGTCTATTTACATTGAGTGTTGGGAGCATCATCATCCACATAGATGAATGTACTATAGTCTTAAGGTAATTCATTATATGAAGTATCATCTCTTTCTACAAACTCATCAACTCTCACATTTCCACTTTCCACACCTTTGTTAGTGTTAGAATTTAAACATTTATAAGATTTTCTTTTAGTGGAATAACCTAGGAATATCCATTCATCGCCTTTTGCATCAAGCTTTCCATTCATATTATCTTTTTATATATAGCATCTACTACCAAATATTTTGAAATATTTAACATTGGAAGCATAGCCATACCATAGTTCAAAAGGTGTAGCATTTGTACCTTTCTTGACTTGTACTCTATTCAGAGTATAGATAACAATACTAACTACTTCTCTCCAATATTTCTATGACATGTTGTTCTCCATCATTAGTGTTCTTGCATAGTCCATTATTGATTTGTTTCTCCTTTAAAATATCTCATTCTGAGGAGGGGTCCTTGATGATGATATCTATCTTTTGATTCCTCTGTAATTGTAGAATGTATTGAACTTGTGTGAGATAAATTCACCACATCTATTAGATTTCAAACACTTCAAACTCTTCCCTATTTCTTTTTCAACTCTTTCTAAATACCACTTGAATAACTAAAAGGCATCAGATTTATCATTAAGAAACATCACAGTCATCATTCTAGAATATTCATCAACAAATAGAATGAAATATTGATCTCCACAGCAACTTTTAACACCAATGAGTCCACATAGGTCAGTATGAACCAATTCCAAAATATCACTAGCAATATATGTTTTTCTCTTGAAACTAGACTTTGTCATCTTTCCTAATTGATATTGTTTACACATAGAATTATTAGGCTTCTTTAGTTTAGGAAATCCTCTTACTTTCTTCATCATACTAATATTCACCAAATTGTCAAATTTACATGACATAATATTTTGTGCCATAACCAAACATCTTCTTGTTGTACAAACATACATGTCTCACTTGATAGGTCTAGATAGAATAAGTTACCTCTAGACTATTCACTAGTTCCAATTAGCTTACCATTACCATCATGTATCTTGTCCTTTCTATTGTGAAATTTAACTTTATAACCTATTTTGTTTAGATGTGAAACACTCAAAAAATTATAGTCAAGTCCTTCAATCCAATAACTATTGTCACATGTTATCTTGTCAATCAGTTGAATAATGCCTTTACCTTTTATAACACATGGGATATCATACCAAATTTAACACAAATGTCCAATGTTTTCAATTTTTCTTTATCACTAGTCATATAATTGGTACATCCACTATCAATTATCCATCAATCACTTTTGTTCACATAAAAAATTAATGTAGTTTTCTCATTGTCATTAGAATCTTCTTTCATAGCAACATAGACAACTTCATCATCATTACTCCCAGATTCATTATCAGTATTTTCTTCAACAATATAACAAGATTTCTTACCTTTTTCATCCTTTCTTCTCTTGTAATCATTGTCATCTCTTCTTCCTTTTTACTTGCTTTCCTTCCTTTCATCATTATCTTCTCTATCAGGGAATCTAGCAACAATATGACCAACTTTGTTGCATGAAAAACAATGATAAGTAGATTACCTTTGTATTTACCTCTTCCTCTTCTAAACATTTTTGCAATTAGGGCTTCAATTTCATCAATCTCATCATTAGAACCATCACTTTCACTCTTCACATGTTTTCCTTTCTTCTTACTAAGAACAAGTTGTGACTTGAAATCAGATTCAATGGTAGCTAGTCTGTAGTTATCAAAATTAGACATCTCAAAGTATTAAGTCTACCAATTACACCTTCAAAAGTTATGTTGTTACCTAGTGTTCATCTTTGTTCTTAGATTGTAGAGACTCTAATGGCATAGTTAGGGAGTCAAGTCCTCAATACCTTGTTTATCATTGTCTCATCTTTGATTTCTCCATTTTCACCTTGAACAGGATTAACAACCTCTTTAACTCTTGTGCAATATTGTACTATGTTCTCACCTTCCATCATTCTCATGTCATTAAATTTTCCTCTTAGGCTTTGTGATTTGACTCTTAAAATATTGTCATCACCTCCATATATGGTCTTCAATCTATCCCAAATCTTCTTTGAAGTATTGCAATCTTTTAGGTCATCAAACTTAGTATAGCTTAGGGCTTATGCAATCTCTAACATTTCTTGGTTATGAACTAACTTTTTTCTTAGTTCTTCAACAGTTAGAGGAGAAGTTGTTACTTCTACATATTCATTGTCTAGAAACTTGATAGTAGCATCACTGACACTAGATATGTGCAGCTTCATCAGGGTCTGCCATACCAGAAAGTTCTCCTTGTTTAGCTTGGGTACATCTCTTGTTTTTCATGATCTTTCACTTTAAGTACCTTCAAAAAAAATTTTGTAAGCACTACTCTGATACAAATTATTAGAACTGTTTAGAAAACTCGGGGCGGGGGTAAATTAGTTACTCAAGGTCTATATGTACTACTTAAATAATTAAACATTAAATAATTCATTGTTCTTCTTATCTTGATATTTCTCAACCTCTACTATATAACTATTATAAACATAACCACATTTAATAATGGAAATATTATCAAATGTAAACATCCATCATAATTTGACACTACGATTTTACATGGAAACCCAATTTGGGAAAAACCACCAGCAACATGTCACTCATTTTCACTCTTTCAAAGTGAGCTCTATTAGGAGCCAACCCTATTAAAGGTTACAATACAAATTGTTAAATGTGACATGGTTAGAGGATTTAAACACCCTATTAGGAGTGGCCTTGTAAGAGGACTTTGGTCATTCCATTTAGAATGTCAACTAGTTAAAGGATTTACACAGATTATTAAGTCTTCAAATGATTGTTAGTTTAACCCATGTTAAAAGGATTTCAATACAAACTATTTATAATGGTAAGAAAGAAAATAGTAAGTTTGATCTATGTGATTACAACTCACTTTTTCTAGGTTCAGATCTCTATTTGGTCCTTATGGTGGTTCATTGATAGGCCTTTCACTATCATCTATGATCTTGATTTGCTTGCACATATTTCAAGCAATCTATCCACTCTTATCATCAATACTTAAGCCTTCTCTAATTCACTTATCAATAACAAAATCATATCTACAAGATTTGTCCTTTAGCTTTGCATTCATATGCTTGTGTGTTTCTAATCAACCTTTCTCTGTATGCCTTTCTTCACATACAAACCTGCTTATACACACATTAGTTGGGCTTAGTTGGGCTTGACTAGACACATCACCAAATGCACGGTTATGTATCTCTTTAAATGGATAATTCGTGCTTTACCATTTTCTAAATCCATCATAGACCTTAGGATTTATAATCTGATTTAATTTGATTCAATGTATTTGTTCATCTTTTTTATCATCCTCTAGAAACTTCTCCAGGATATGTCTGTTAGTTAACCTAATTACCTCCTTGAATTTAATGATCCAACCCATCAATCTTATCTTCAACATGTTTTACATATCCCAAGAAATCAATTGAGTCAGCTTGATCTTATGATTTCTTTGAATTTTGTTCTCTTATTGTCACTCAAAAATCTATAAATTTGTATAATCGATCATTGAAATGTTTCCTGAATTGACATCAACTAACTTTCCTCAATCGATGCTAATGCTTGGTCAACACTAGATTTTCTCAACACTAACTATAGCTCGATTGACATAAGCATTACTCAACACTCCTTAGTGTTTTAATCTTTTTCTCAACTTATCTTAGTTTTCTTGACATAAACAATTACTTTGTTTTACCAAAGTCTATCCAATCAAATTTCTATTGTAGCTTTCTTTTCATAACTTCAACCTTTCCTCTAGGTGCTATAGTTATAAGTAACTTCTCAAATCCTCTTCATCAATCAAATTAGATATGACATTTAGGTTAGGTAGCAATATTTCTCATCCATATATTTGGCATCAATGACAAAACATAAATTGCTCCAAGTGTAATTTTCCAACACGTAGAATACTCCTTAATATAGGTCTTTTTCAACAATAGTCTTTCTAGAGTGCATTCATTTTCCAACAAAGCTAATTTGTTTGCTTCATATTCCTTAATGGATTTTAACTCTACCTCTATTGTAATTTCATCTTTAGCACTCTTGTAGAGATTTAAATCAATTATATTGTAGATAGGGGAAATATTAAAGAACTACATGAAGGTCAAGCTCATGGGCATTAGCTTATAACTTCTTGTGGATCTTGTACAGACCTATTCTTTCCATCTTCAATTATTTGTGTTCGCATGTATCAAAATTTCTTTTCTAAAATGATCTAAAACAAGATCACCTACCCAAAAATTAAATTATATCTACTTCTTATCAACATGTTATTTGTATTGTGTTAATAACGACTTTTGTAAATTCTTCTCATCTACCCTTTGTTTCTTTACAACACCAAGACTTTGGAGTTTAGATACACCCCTAAGATGCATTCCATGAGCTATATAGAGTGGGTTAAAGCCTACACTCCTATTTAGAGAATCATATTATAAGAAAACTCTTTTCTTTTGTTAAGTCCATATCCTAACTTCTTGGTGTCTTTCCAACAAGATACCTCAATACATTGCCCAAACTTCTGTTAACAACCTCAAATTTTCCATCTATTCAATAGTGATAAGTTGAACTGAAACTAAAATGTGTACTAACTTCTTCAAAAGTGTTCAACAAACTTAGTGTTGCTATCTAATAAACACTTTAGGGTATTCTATGTAATCTCACAATAAATGAAACATATTTTGAACTATATTTTAAATTATATTCACAATTATAAATATAGAATCATTTCCTCCTTGAGATCTAGGGAGACCAATAAAAAAATCCATACTTACATAACCCCATAGTTTAGGTAATGGTTTATATAAGCTGTAAGGATTTGGATATGGAAGTAGCCAAAAAGGATCTAGAAGCAATGGAAAGAACAACAATAAGAGAGAATTGAATATGACAAGAATAAATTATATTTTTATCAAGAATTCAATACAAATTAATATAATGGATGATACTACATAGGAGAGCTCTTTTTTATATAGCCAAGGTGAGTACAAAAAAGTTAACAAGGTAATGAAAAATTTCATTGTCCCATTACATGATAATAAAGAAAAAACTTATAAGCCACCCAATGTAGAATGCGTACCAAAGGTGGATCATCCTTCAATGTGTAATACGTACAAATAACTTGTAAAGTGATAAAATGATAACTGCACTAAAGGAAAAATTAACACACAAAGTAAAATGTGATAGCATGATAGTGTCACCTAAAGTGAAATTCTCCTAATGTTCCTATGTGATCCCTATGCAAGCTTAAGCAAAGTGTAATTAGTACCCAGGTGTCAATTAACCAAGGTGAAATTTTTAATTACACCAAAACTCTACCTTAAGTGTAACTTAGAGAGAATTCACAAATGTTCACAAGGAAAGATGGGTCCCAACTACTCATCCATATTAGTGTTTGAACCAAGGAATTCTAGGGGGGTAAATTAGTGTTCTATAATTTTTAACATTATTTATATGATTATGCAACCATAAACCAATACCAATAAAGAGTAAACAACTCAAACATAATGTGCACAACCATAACATAGTAACACCATGATTTTAATCATGGAAACCATACTAAGGGCAAAATCAAGGTTGGGATGAGCCCACAAATTAATCTACTAAAAGTAAGATGTTTGTAAGGGATTTAGTACAAAAAGTATGTACTTTCATACATATAATTTCCTTGCTTGATGACTTATGGTGATCTTAAGATTGTTTTAAATAAATTATGTAACCATGTAATCTACAAACTCATAACTTCTAAAAGTTGTATGAATAATTTTTTTGACTAATTATTTATCATAATGTTAAGATTAATTTTCAAAGATATTATTTTTCCTATGTGCATGATTTAAAAAATATAAACATTTATCATAAATAAATGTAGACATTACATACGTACTTCTTTAATTTCCTCTTACTAAATTAAATAATCTTACCCTTAGAATTTTTTTTTTTAAATTACAATCTACCATCATAATTTAATTGTTAAGAATGTAAAACTTGATGAAAGGAAAATGAACCCATTTCTAGCTTTGGTGGCTCAAACAACTTACATTGTTGTGTTATGACTTGACAAACCATTTTAATTCATTTTTTATATTATAACGATATGTCATTAAATAAAAATCCTCCACAAGTAACTTTGGCAAGGAAAATCTCATAATATAATATTCTCATTTTGATGATGAAAATGATTATAAAAATGTAATATTTGATTTTGCCATACTATTGAATAAACGAGTTTATAATTTGTTTGTTGTTTTATTTAAAAATCATTTTTTCTTTAGAATTAAAATAAGTGAAATAGTAAAAAATTTCAATTGGAAAATTTATTCTTAGTTTGAATATAATATTATTTTTACCTACTTGAGAGGTTGAGCTACTTAGTAAAAAATTAGGTCTTTATAGTAAATTATTTGTCTAAAATTTTCAAAAGTTTACAATTATACAATTAGAATGTTGATTGAAAAAAAGAGTGACATGTAAATTTATCTTGTGGATCTCATCATTTTCAAGTGTCAACAATCTTCTAATTGAAAAGGTGCATGGCATATCTTCCATAGCATCAAGTCTCTTACTACCTATTCGAGAGCTCATTCTAAAATAATCATTTTTCTCTTATTTATGATTTCTAGCTATGTGATCCACAATATCATGAATTCTAAAACAATTACTAATGATTTCCTTGACTAAATAAACATCATGATTTTAAGATTTTTATTTTTATAAATAAACTATATATATAATCTACAACATCATGGGTGGTAACAATGTGAGTGGAAAGGAAAGGAGTGGGAGGTTTCAAGCAACATTGAGGTTGTAGAGGGAAATGTAGAAAATGAAGATATTGAGAAGGATGCAAAGATTTTTGTTGTTCATGCATTTTTGAAGAGATGAGAGATGGTGTGCCTTTTTCCTCAAGATTTTTATTACTTATTTTCTCATCTTCTTGGCCAAATGATGTTTCCTCTCTATTTGTCATAGGTAGTTTGCATGTGTGTTCTAGTAGATTGAGTAGTGGGGCTTCAGAGGAGGTATAGATGGAGTTTAATTGGGCTCCATTAGTGCATTTTTAGCTTTTCATGAGTTTCTTCTACTTAGGATTGTGCTTACATGTCCCAACCATCAAAACTTACCTAATTGGATTTAGTCTCTAGTGCTTTTTATCTTAGCATTTGGTCTTTGGTTAGGGGCAAGCAAAAATATTTTTTTAGAGTTACTTATGTCCTTGAGTAGTGGTTAAGTGTGGAGTATGTGGTTTTCTCTAAGGGGATTTCTACCCTTTGGATTGGATTTTAGGCTTTTGTGGATGTTGCTAAAAATTTTAAGATACATTGTGTTTGTATTTTTAGGTTTTGGGTTTCACTACAAAACCTTGTGAGGTAAGGACATGTAAGATATAATATCCATGTTTACTATGTTGGAAACGTGCAATTGGAACAACTATTTTTTTACCATTGATGTCAAATCTATTGATGATACATATTGCTACCTAATCTAAATGTCATATCTATTTGATTAATAAAGAGGATTTGAGAAGTTGCTCATAACAATAGAACCTAGAGGAAAGGTTGAGTTATGAAAAGGAAGTTACAATGGAAATTTGATTAGACAAACTTTGACAAAGGAAAGTGATTGTTTATGTCAATAAAGTTAACTCAAGCGAAGAAGAAGTGATGCAGGAGCATCTAGAGGTATAAGGGCAATCTTGTGTCACCCAAAAAAAAAATGTACTTAGACTTAGTTTCTATTTCATGTGTTTTCATTTTTGGATACCCATTTGGATCAAATAAAGGTTCCAACTTTCACAGTTCCACTATTAGTGTTCTGGGTTAGAGTTTTTAATCACCTTGGGATACGTGTAAATGCCAAAAAAAATAGGAGTATGTAATTGAGCCATTGCTTTGGTGAACTAGAAGGTGTAAATTGGTCTGATGATTGTAATTATAATTTAGAGCATTCCAAAAAAAGAATCAGGTCAAAAGGCCCCACGATTTGAAAGTTATTGCAATTTTTCAGTTTCTAGAGACCTCCTAAGAATGCTTCAAAGTCAGGTTAGGGGCATTAAATGACCTTGAACAGGGCCAAAAAATGGGGGATGAGTGAGGCTTGTCCATAGGGCTATAGATCGCTTTGAGAGATTTCTAAAAATGTAAACGGTTCATCAATCGAAGCTACGCTTCAAAAGTTATGCCTCCCAAAAGTTCGATTACCATTTCTAGATTCTTCTAGATTTGCGCCGACTTCTAACGCAGCTTCTGGAGCCTTCTACTTGGTCGATGGATGCCAACTAGTAATTTCTAGAATGTATACCTAATCCTT
The DNA here is from genome assembly GCA_028749045.1 of Cupressus sempervirens. NCBI lineage: Eukaryota > Viridiplantae > Streptophyta > Pinopsida > Cupressales > Cupressaceae > Cupressus > Cupressus sempervirens. The sequence continues at coordinate 68,790,343 of CM053783.1, forward strand.
AACCCTCCAGGGTCTATTTAAGAACATTTCTGGCATTGTAAAAGGCAGTTCAGAGTGGAGTTTGAGAGAAGGTATTGGGAGAAGAATTTATCTCCAGATTTATGCTATTGTAAGCCCATAGGACATGTTTTGGAGTTTATTTCTCTGCACTAAGTGTACTAGCATATTTTCACAGTTAATAAAATTTTCCCTTTCCTATTGTGTCCATTCTATTCTTGGGTTGTGTCCCCATCAAGAAGTATAAAATATAGTTAGTGCCGAGAAAATCTAGTGTTGACCAAGCATTAGCATCAACTGAGAAAGATAGTTGATGTTGACCCAAATGTAGACACCTAAATTTGATTACACTGCTTTAGTAATCCTATTTAGTTATCTCTAAAGGCATCATTAATTAAATTCTTATTTAATTAATCCTTTTTCATCCCCTAGCTGATTAATTTAATTAATCATCTATAGTCCTAATTGATAAATCAAATAACCTATTATTTATCAATTAAATCCTATTCTTCTATCTAATTCTAAAAATCCCCATTTATTAAATAAATCTATTTGATAAATAAAATTCTCAAATCCAAAAACCTCTAACCTATCCCTAATCCTCCATTTAGCCTAATCCACCCCATCCACCCATACTAACCAAGCTTAGCCACTAACTCACCCACCCTCATTAATTCCATCCACTTGCACATCTCTAACATCCCTAATCTAATCCTAAACCCAAGCCTAATCCACCCCCTAATGTTGTCACATTCCCTAAACAAGTTTAAGACTTTCCTAATCCAAACCAAAGTCTCCCCTCAAAAATCCCAACCACCAAGTCATGAGTGCTCTTACAAACCATAAAAGACTCTTACAAGCCCACTCATGACTCTTACATCCATCTTCCACACTCTTCCCTCTTCCACACTCATTCCTCTTACATCTCTCTTACATACTCAACCCCACTCATCATGCCTTTAACCAACCCTTTACCCTACCCTCTCACACTCATCCTCCTTGTGACAAGTGTCACCTTCCCATTGGTGCTAAACAAGCACAATCCATGTGCTCTCCTTTGAGTGCATCCTAGCCCTCCTTAAGCCTTCATCTCTCCTTGCATCGTAGCCCTCCATCCCTCAAGCCTTTAGCCTATAAATTGAATCCCCTCCCAATCCATTTCAATAACAATCTTTGAGCTAAAGTTACCATGCCCTTTTGAAAGCCAAAATCCATACCCATACCCTTATAATGCCAAATTGAGAGCTCACAAAGCTACCAATTTGCCATTACCCATCTCTGTTGAAGCCATTTTGAGCATTTGAGCATACATCTCCAATCTATACATTAGACACATCTCAAAAACAAGAGAACAAGCTCATTGAGAGAGCCTATCCATGGCTCACATTCTCATTTGAGTTTGTCTTCTCTTTGTCTCTCTTATATGTTATGTTAGTTTAATGTGTAAATGCTTTCATTGAATTAGTATTTCTAGCACATTAGATTAGTGTATACACCAAAAAGCTTTACAATGATTGACTATTCCAATGATGATCGAGTACCAAAATTTAGAGATATCGAGGAATAGTATAATAATGAATTCAAGGAAATCGTGTGATCAAGCCAACTCAGTTGGTTTCTTCGCAGATGTAAACCGCATTGAAGATAAGATTGATGAGTTGTATCATTGAATTCAAGTCAAGTATTAGGAAAACACCTAATAGACTAATTCTAGAGAAATTTCTAGAAGAAGATCAAGAAGATAGATAGATATAGTGAATTAAGTTGAACCTGATTGTAAACCCTAAGATCTATGATGGATGTCTGTGAGTGTGTATGTCTGAATCTTGTATGCGAAGAGAGACATACAAAGTAAGGTTGATTAGAAACACACAAGTGTGTGAGTGAATGCGAAGCTAATAGAGAAAGCTTGTAGATATGATGTTGTTATCGATAAGTACATTAGACCATAAGGCTTACGTGTTATTGAATGTTTATCAGTAAACCAGCACAAGGACCAAAAAGAGATATGAACCTACAAAAGTGAGTTGTAATCACACATATCAAAAACCTACTATTTTCATTCTAGTCATTGTAAACAATTTGTATTGAAATTCTTCTAATAGAGGTTGATCTAATAGTCATTTGAAGACTTAACAGTCTATGTAAATCCTTTAACTAGTTGACATTCCAAATGGAATGATCAAAGTCCTCTTATAAGGCCACTCCTAATAGGGTGAATAAATCCTCTAATCAGGTCACATTTAACAACATGTTGTGTAACCTTTGACAAGGTTGGCTCCTAATAGAGCTCACTTTGAAAGAATGAAAAAAACTGACATGTTGTTGGTGGTTTTTCCCAAACTGGGTTTCCATGTAAAATCTTAATGTCAAAATTGTGATGAATGCTTTATGTGTCTTTACATTTGATAATGTTTTCATTGTGCAATGCAAGTTATGTTTATGAAAGTTTTATAGTATAGATTGAGCAACAACAAGATAAGAAGAATAGTGAAGTATTTATTCTTTAATTATTCAAGTGGTATATATTAACCTTGAGTAACTAATTCAACCCCCTCTGAGTTATTCTAAAAATTTCTAACAATTGGTATCAGAGCATTAGTGCTTAAAAAGAAAATTTTCAAGGTACTTAAAGTTAAAGATCATGACTAATAAGAGAGATGTACCCAAGTTAAACAAGGAGAACTTTCTTGCATGGTAGACCTTGATGAAGTTGCACATATCCGGTATCAGTGATGTTGTTGTCAATTTTTTAGACAATGAATAGGTAAAGGTACAAATACTCCTTTGACTATTAAACAACTGAAATAGAAGCTTGAACACAACCAAGCAGTGTTGGAGATTGCTTCAGCCCTTAGCTATGTTGAGTTTGATGACCTAAAAGATTATGACAATTCAAAGACCATATATGGAGGTGATGAAAATGTTTTTTTGATGTTTTAAAATGTTATGTTTTAAAATCCCCAATGAGAATAGAATGCATCTAGGGGTATCTACTTCCCATCTACAAAATATACTTTTAGACATTGAGGCCAACTGTAAGGCTAGACCCTTCTTCTACTTCAAGCTCTGTAAAACCTAGGTGAGTGTATCTCAGGTTCATTTATGTGGTACCAATGTTAAAGCATACAATTGGATCTAAAAAAAGTAGATAATACCCTTAATATTCTAATACTTATACAAACAACATAGACATGAAATAGCTAGAATCATGACATATGAACTAGATAGGCTAAGTGAGGGTAACACTTTTCACCTCTTCAACATGAAAGGGAAAAGATTTGATAAATGATGTTGAATATCAGCATAAACTAGGTATGAACAATACAAACATGCATTCCCTAAGCTGATTAGTCCCATACCCATTGGGCATTAACTAAGTCATAATATACACATGGATACCTAAAATATACCCATATATTTAGATATCAGATCTATCTATCTACCTTGTAAATAGACATCAATCTTCAAAATGAAATTCATGCTTATCATATCCTCCCATGATCCCTACAATTTTTGCAATGTATTTCAAGAAATTTACTTAGGTCCTTGACCCAATAGCAAAGCATACAATGGCATAAAATTTCAAAGCCAAGTTGCAACTAGACAATATGCACCTTATGCATATATCAACAAAAAATTACAAACCCATGAACATGGAGACAAATAAAAAATTAAAAATTTTAATGGTGCTTTCTTATTAATTTTCTTGAAATCAATGCATCATGGTACATGCCAAAACTCAGAATATACACAACAATTGATTGTGTTAACTAGTTGCTTACAAGAAACTACAACATTGTTGTTCATAACAGAGAGAAATGCTGAAGAAATGGTGGAATCATAGTCATGAAAAAGATTTCAACCTAGCTGGATCCATCCTTGTGGTATCATAATAGTGAAAAGACATCTAAGAACTGGAACCCCTACAATAAGGAAAGAAGAGAGGTATATAGACAGGAAAGAGGCTCCCAAAATTCTAAACAATTTTACATCAGCATGACAGTGATAAGTTACCAACTTTGAGGGATTTAAAACCTAGTCAAAATATATTGAAATGAATTAAAATATGAAACATAGGTTCTTTGATATGCATAAAAAGTACTCCCAAAGTGGCAAGCTATGAAACTTTATTGGGTGCAAGATATTCAAATGCAAACTAGGTTTTCGGTCATTGCTTGATACTTAGACAAAAATGCAAAACTGAATATTGCCCAAATGAAACTTCAAAAAATGACTCAAATGGCAATTTATCATTACAAAATGCATTGATATGCTAAATTCAAGCTCTTAGAAACATAAAAAACAACCTAGGCCTCAAAAGGATAGTCGAGTACATATGCAAGAAAATGCACATATAGGGCTCAAAATAGGAATGCATTTTTGAGTCCCATCATTCAAAGAGAAAAATTAGAAATCATGAGAGGTAAATTTGATGACATGAGAATTATGGAAGGTGAGAACATAGTAGAATACTGCACAAGAGTTAAAGAGGTTTTTAATGCTATTCAAGGTGGAAATGGGGAGATCAAAGATGAAATAGTGATAAGTAAGGTATTAATGACTTTACTCCCTATCTATGTCATTAAAGTCTCTGCAATCCTATAACTGAGACATACAACTAGTAATAATTTGACCTTAGAAGGTGTAATTGGTAGACTTACTTCTTTTGAGATGTCTAACTTTGATAACTACACACCTGCTACTATTGAATCTACTTTCAAGTCACAACTAGTTCTTATCAAGAAGAAAGGAAAACATGTGAAGAGTGAAAGTGATAGGTATGATGATGAGATTGATTAACTTGAATCCCTAATTGCAAAATAATTGGAAGAGGATGAGATAAATGCAAAGGTAAATTACCTAACATTTTTTTTTCATGCAACAAAGTTGGTCATATTGCTGCTAGATGTCCTTACATAGATGATAATGATGAAATGAAGGAAAGAAAGTATAAAGGAAGAAGAGATGAAAAACACTACAAGAGAAGAAATGATGACAAAGGCAAGAAATCTTTTTATATTTCAAAAGAAAGGAATAATAATAAATCTAAGGGTAATATAATGATGAAGTTGTCTATGTTGCTATGAAAGAAGATTCTAATGAAAATGAGAAAATTGCATTACTTTCTTATGTGAACAAAATTGATAATGGATGTTCCAATCATATGACTAGTGATAAAGATAAATTTGAAGATATTGGTCCATACAATGGTGGATGTGTTAAATTTGGTAATGAAATCCCATGTGTTATAAAAGGTAAAGGAACTATTCAACTGACTGACAAGATAACATGTGACAATGTTTACTAGGTTGAAGAACTTAACTACAATTTGTTGAGTGTTTCATAGCTAAACAAATCAGGTTACAGAGTTGAATTTCACAATAGAAAGGCCAAGATACATGATGGTGATGGTAATATAATTGGAACTAATGAGAAAACAAGAGGTAGCTTATTCTATCTAGACCTATCAAATGAGACATGTTTTTTTACACAACAAGAAGATGTTTGGGTTTGGCACAAAATATTATGTCATGTGAACTTTGACAATTTGGTGAATATCCGTAAGATGAAGAAATTAAGAGGATTGCCTAAACTAAAGAATCCTAACAATGCTATGTGTAAATAGTGTCAATTCAGAAAGATGAGAAAGTCTAGTTCTAAGAGAAAAACATATATTTCTAATGATATTTTGGAATTGGTTCCTACTGACCTTTGTGGAGCCATTGGTGTTCAAAGTTACCATGGAGATCAATTTTTCATTTTATTTGTGGATGACTACTCTAGGATGATGACTATGATGTTTCTCAAAGAAAAATTGGATGCTTTTCAATTATTTAAGTGGTATTTAGCTAGAGGTTGAAAAGAAATAGGGAAGAGTCTGGAGTGTTTGAGATCTAACAAAGGTGGTGAATTCATCTCACATGATTTCAATACATTCTACAATGATAGAGGAATCAAAAGATAGATGTTAGCACCAAGGACCCCTCCTCAAAATGGAATAGCTAAAAGGAGAAATATATCAATAATGGACTATGCAAGAAAATTAATGATGGAAAAGAATTTATCACAGAAATATTGGAGAGAAGTGCTTAGTACTGCTATTAATACCCTAAATAGAGTACAAATCAGGAAAGGTACAAATGATACACCTTTAGAACTATGGTATAGTTATGCTCCTAATGTTAAATATTTAAAAATATTTGGTAGTAGATGCTATATAGTGAAAGATAATAGGAATGGAAAGATTGATGCAAAAAGTGATGAAGGCATATTCCTAGGTTATTCCACTAAAAGAAAAGCTTATAAGTTTTTAAATTATAACACTAATAAACCTATGGAGAGTGAAAATGTGAGAGTTGATGAGTTTGCAGAAAGAGGTGACACTTAATATGATGAAGAACCTAAAGACTATAGTACATTCATCTATGTGGATGATGATGCTCCCAGCACTCAAAATGAATAGACAAGTCAAGTTGCAAGTTCCCATCAGATAGGAAATGGTAGAATGAAAATGCAAATTATCGAGTAGTAGAAAGTGGGTCTCAAGCAATAGAAAAAAGATGTTGAGTCACAAACAGACAATCCTAACCATTAGATTGAAAATACCGAGCATGCAGAACCTGCCTGAACCAGAGCAAGGAAAAACAAATGAAATTGAGATTAATTTTCAAGATGAACCTATAGAAGATCAAAGAAGGAAACTATTTTGTGCTATAAAAATATGTGAGAAGACATCATAAACCTGGACAAATCATTAGTGATGTTGAATCAAGTGTTATGACAAGAAGAATACTCAAAGATCATTCATGCTTGCTTTGTGAGTTTGAGCCCAAGTAAATAAAGGATGCTTTAGACAATGAAGATTGGATCCAAGAAATGAATGAAGAAATTGACCAGATTAAGAAGAACAATACTTAGACCTTATTGCCAAGACCTAAAGACAAAAATGTCATTGGGACAAAGTAGGTTTTTAGGAACAAGCTCAATGAGAATGGAAAAGTAACAAGAATCAAGGCAAGACTGGTATACAAGGATTATGCTTAAGAAGAAGGAGTTAATTATGGAGAAACTTTTTCTCTAGTAGCACAATTTGAAGGGGTCAAAACTTTACTTGCATACTCAACCCACAAAAATTTCAAGGTATATCAAATGGATGTCAAATCTACATTTTTAAATGGTATAGTGGAGGAAGAAGTATATATTGAACAACTTGAAGGATTTTTAGATCTAAACAAGAAGAACATGGTATGTAAACTAAACAAAGGTCACTATGGATTGAAGAAAGCCCCAAGAGCATGGTATGAAAGATTACACAACTATTTGGTGAAGATTGGTTTTGAAAGGATAAATGATAATAGTAACCTATATTTGAAGAATGGTAAGAATAATGAAGTATTATTATCTAAAATATTTATTGATGATATTATATTTGGAGGAAGAGAATCATTATGAAAATCATTTGTTGATGAAATGAAGAATGAATTTGAAATGTTTATGTTCAGTGAGAACAAATTCTTTGTTGGACTACAAGTGTGTCAAATGAAGTCTGGTATTTTCATTACACAATCCAAATATATCAAGGAGATACTAAACACTTTTGGTATAGAAGATTCGAGGCCAATGAGTATACCTATGTCTACTGGGCATAAGTTATCTAAGACTGATGATATCAATGATGTGAACTAGACCCTGTCTAGATCCATGATTGGAAAATTACAATATGTTGTTCACAACAGGCCAGATATTGCTTTGGTAGTTGGGATAGTTGCTATATTTTTAGAAAATCCTAAAGAGAATCACATGATGGAAGTGAAAATGATAATGAGATATCTAAAAGGTACAAAAGACTATGGATTGTATTACAAATAAAATGATAAGTTTGAACTAAGGGCGTTTATTGTGTCAGTTTGGGCTGGAAATATTGGTGACAAAAAAAGCAGTAGTGGAGGTGCATTCTTTATAGAAAAAAGATTGGTGTCATGGACAAGGAAGAAGCAGAAATATATTTCCCAATCTACGGCTAAAGCCAACTATATGGTAGTTGTAGTGAACTATCCAAATATTATGTGGATCTAATAGTTATTAAAAGGTATGAAAGAATAAATCATAGATCCAGTGGTTATTTTTTGTAATGACATAAGTGCTAGCAACATTTCAAAGAATCTAGTGATGCACACTAAGACAAAGTATACTGCTATCAAGTATCACTACTTGAGGGAATTAGTACAAGACAAAGAAGTGAAGATAGAATATGTGAATACCAAGGAACAGATTGCTAACATATTCATAAAACCCTTACCTAACAATGCTCATGAAAATCTTAGAGTTGAAATAGGGGTGATTCCCATAATCAAAGTTAATAATAGATTAGTCATAGATAGATGACAAATATCAGCCAAACACATGGTAAATCTACATAATTCAGATGTATGAAGACTTGGAAGTTGAGACAGCTATACATCTTTGGCATTGTTGTCAAAGAGGGAGAGATTACTTATGAAGGATAATTTCAAAAATTTAGAGGACAGATTATAGAAAGAGGGAACAATTAATCCTAAGAGAGATTTTGAGAGAGCAATTCAAAAAAGAAGAATTAGACTATTAGTAACAAAATCTTTTGGATTGTATGGTAACTAAGATACAAATAGTATTAAGATGTTTGAGATGTTTCCAACAATGCTAAAGAGGGATATTGTTGGAAACTTACATTTAGAATAATCATTTTTTTTTTCATTGATGTCAAATCTATATTTGAAATATAGCAACCTAATTTGAATGTCATATCTATTTAATTGTTGAAGAAGATTTGAGAAGTTGCTCACAACAATAGCACCTAGAGGAAAGGTTGAGTTATGAAAAGGAAGTTATAGTGGACATTTTATTAGATGGTCTTTGATAAAGAAAAGTAATTATTTATGTCAAGAAAGTTAAGCCAAGATGAGCAAAACTATTTTTTTTTTAAATTTAGTGTCAAATAATGCTAGTGTCAATCGAGTTATAGTTAGTGCTGAGAAAAAATAGTGTTGACCAAGTATTAGCATCGACCGAGCATGATAGTTGATGATGTGCTAGAAATATTTACAACAACCAAGTATTTCAGTGATGACCAAGTGCTAGAAATTAGAGTTTGTCAAGTGACGATATAAGAATGAATTCAAGGAAATCGTGAGATCAAGCTAACTCAGTTGATTTATTGGGAAATGTAAACCACATTGAACATGAGACTAATGAGTTGGATCATTGAATTCAAGGCAAGGATTATGTAAAGACCTAATAGACAAATTCTAGAGAAGCTTCTAGAAGAAGATCAAGAAGATAGAGAAATATAGTGAATCAAGTTGAACCTAATCAAAAACCTAAGATCTATGGTGGATGTAAAAAATAGTAAAGCACAAATCACCTATTTAAAGAGATACAAAGTTGAAAAAACAAGTACAAGTTCATGTGTAGTGCATGTGAGTGTGTATGTGTGAAGCGTTTATGTGAAGAGAGATATATAGAGAAAGGTTGATTAGAAATGCACAAGAGTGTGAGTGAATGTGAAGCTAATAGAGAAATTTTGAAGATATGATGTTGTTATTGATAAGGACATTAGATAATAAGGCTTAAGTGTTATTAAGAAGAGTGGAATGATTACTTGAAGGGTGTCCAAGAAAATCAAGATCAGAGATGTTAATGGAAAGCTTATCAATAAACCAACACAAGGAATGAATAGAGATTTGAACCTACAAAAGTGAGTTGTAATCACATGGATCAAAAACCCAATGTTTTCTTTCTATTCATTGTAAATAGTTTGCATTGAAATCCTTTTAACAGATGTTGACCTAATAGTCATTTAAAGACTTAATAGTCTATGTAAATCCTTTAACTAGGTGACATTCTAAATAGAATGATCAAAGTCCCCTTATAAGGCCACTCCTAACAGGGTAAATAAATCCTCTAACCAGGTCACATTTAATAGTGTGTTTTATAACCTTTAACAAGGTTGGCTCCTAACAGAGCTCACTTTGAAAGAGTGAAAAAGAGTGACATGTTTCTAGTACTTTTTTCCAAATTGGGTTTCCACATAAAATTCTAGTGTCAAAACTGTGATGAATGCTTTATGTGTGTTTATAATTGATAATGTTTTCCTTATGCAATGCAAGTTATGTTTATGACAAATTTATAGTGTAGACCGAACAACAGTAGGATAAGCAAAATAGTGAAGTGTTTATTGTTTATTGTTTATTTGTTGAAGTGGTGTAGTGGGATCTAGTAGTGGCATGGGATCTACTATTGGCATAGTCTCTTATGACTCTATTGGGCCCTATTAGAGGCTTTTGGTTGGGTTTTTCATGACCGTTTCTTCATCCTTCACATATGGATCTATATTTTCTAGGGATATGTTGCTAAGATGGTTCATACTATATATTTATCCTAGTATGTCTCTCATGGAATGTGGTATTCTTCTTGTTGGGATAGATATTCTATGGTTTTTCACTTCTTTATTCATAAAAACCTTTCTTTTTCCTTAAAAAGATACTAGGATTTTTACCTCTAATATTGGTAGAGCTTGTTTCTTCACCATTTTGAGTGGAAGGAATAACATTATGGTGTCCTACCTAGTTCCAATAAGTGTTCAAGATAAGGTTTTCTATCTCCATTTTGTTGGGTGTTTTCTCATGTTGGATTCATCAATCTAGGTCTCTAACTCTGATAGAGGAATTGTGCCTATTCTATGGTTAGTTTTGGTATTAAACTTTGTACTAACAAAAATATTTTGATGAAAGCCACCCTTTGGCTTCCTTGCTCATTTATGTACAATTGAGTGAATGGCTTAGTTGGTAAAGTGTTATATCCCTCTTGGGTAAACTTTTAGGATGTTTCTACTAATGTTTAATTAGTTGGGAATGAGTGGGCCTGCCATAGCCAATTTTTTAATTTGCACTCATTTGAATAGTCCTATAGAGGTGGAAATTAGTTTTCCATGTCAAGTGATGGTCTTACTTTGAAGGTTTTTTTCTAGGGGGTTCTACTTTGGGGGCTTGGTTACATGCACAACCTTCTTTTTTTCTTAGAAGGTTTCTATTGACCTAGGGTTGCACAGTTTCTACCTACACTCCTAGCTATTCAGTTGAGGTGGACATCACTTCTTTAGGTTTGATAGTGGTACTATTTTAGTGGCCCCAATCATGGATGTCAAATTTCCTTCAAAGTATCCTATGTAGGTAGAGATTTTTTTATTGTCCCTATTTGTGTATTCAATGTCTCCTTTTGAGATGGAGGTTTTTTTTCTCCCAAGATCCTACCTATTGTCTTCTATATAGGTGGTGAGATTTTTATTCTATTAAGGTGAACATTGTTTTTGAAAGTTTGGTGGTAATACTATTTTGTAGTTGCAATCATGGAGCTCTAATTCAAGGTCTTAAATTTTCTTGCAACTAATGTTCCTCGAAAGTCTCCTTTGAAGGTGGCAACTATTTAATTTCCCATGTTTATCCATTCAATGTCTCCTTTGAGGAGAGGATTTTTTGTGTTCTAAGATCATTACTATTGTCTTCTATCAAGTTGGAGACATTATGGGGATCCTTCAATATGTAGCCATTTTCTCTGTCTTGGATCTTTCCCAAGGGTTTGCCTTTAGTTTGTAGTCTTCCCCACTCTTAGTGTGGATTGTTTGTAGGTTGTAATTATGTACTCTAAGTGGCCTATTTTTCTTGTGTTGGAAGTGGTCTTTTGTGGTACATTCATTTCTGGCCTTCTTGGGGTCAGTACACTAGTATTACTAATTTTAATATTAAAAACATCATGACTTCTTGAAAATCATTATTTCAAAATAATTTTTGGAAAGAACCTTTTTTCACATGGATGTTGATGAGAAGAAAACAAGAATAAAGTCTATAATACCTTCACTATGAGATTGAAAGAATAAACTAGAGAAAACTATAGCAATGTCATGAGATGAATGACAAAAACTTCAAACATGAACAACACCTTACAATTTGCATCCATTCATTTATGGCAAGCAAATAGATATGCTACCCTTTCACCACACATGTGCCACCTCTATTTGTGACCAATTCTTGCAATTGATCAAAAGAAAAGTATGGTACATTCTTCCTACCCATTCTTCAATATGTGTTGGTTTGTTCACATGAAGATTACACAAGCAGGAGACATGATGTTTCAAAATATTTTCTAGGAAACAATTCAACAACCCGTGCCCTAGCTACAAAGATCTTGTTAAACACAAAGAATTTCTCAAAGTTTTATTTCATTCAACCAATGGATAAATCAATATAATCCACAAAATGGAAATATAAAATTTAAAACATTGAGACTCCACAAATAGAGACTAAAAAAATTAATAATAATAACAATTGTAGGAAAACCAGTGTTTCTTTCAATCCCTTATTTCATTCTACAAAACATGAACAATGTCATTCAACTTCTTTCTCAGTCTTCTTCCCACCAAAAAAGAAAAAAAAATCATATGAGAGAATATATGAACAAAGGTAAATAGTAAAAAAATATTTTTGGCAACCACCAGACCCATAAAGGTTTTATTTAATCCTTTACTAAAGTCGTAAAAAACATTAAAATATGCCCTAAAATTTAATAATAACAAAACATTGTTCAACACCCCCCAAAAACAATACATTAACATTATTCCTATGCCCAACACTTGTAGCTACTCTTGCAGCATACTCCAGCGGGTAAATTTTGTCTCAAGTCCTCTTGGAGACCAACTATTGTAGATCCCCACCTTGCCTCAGAATTTTTGTTTCTAGTAACCAAGTGGCTTCAAAATTTGGAAGGCCCTTCCTCTTGACCAAGTGCTCTAAGTGTACTTTGTGTCTTGTCCTCATGGCCTCTCTACTATTGATGATGTGCACCATCTGTGGCTTCTCTTTAGAAGGCAATTCTCAAATCTAATCATTTGATTCATATGTGGGTTCAATGGTACCAATACCATCATTAGACCCTTTATACAATATGAGATCTGAGACATTCAAGATAGGTGAAATAGCTACATCTAGAGGCAATGCCACTTTGTAAGCATTTTCTCTATACTTTTATAGAATTTCACACAATCCAATCTTCTTCATCAACAACTTTGTATGGATGCCCTGAGATAACTGATCTTTGTTTAGGTGTACCATAACCAAATCCCCAACTTGGAACTACACATTCCTTCTCTTCAAGTCTTCCTCAGCCTTCACCTTCAAGCTAGTTTGTTTCAAATTTTTCCTCACGTGCTCATGCACTTCCACCATTGCTTGAGCAAACTCTTCTACATGTCCACTCCTTTTCTTCAAACCGTCCACATTTTTGGGTTCAAAAATTCCCCCTAGATGTCTTCCATACACAATTTCAAAAGGACTCATGCCCATCTATGATTCACTGAGTCATTATATGCAAACTTCACCTAAGGTATGATGGCATCCCAACTACCTCCATGTTCTTGTGTCAAACATCTCAAAAGGTTTCCCAAGGATCTATTAACCACCTTAGTTTTCCCATCCATTTGAGGATGATAGGATGAATTGAAAGACAAATCGGTGCCCAACTTCTTCCATAGGGTCCTCCAAAAGTGACCCACAAACTTGTTGTCCCTGTTAGATAATATGCTCAATAGAAAACCATGAATACAAACTATTTCTTTAAAGAAAAGTCCTACAATACAATTAGCATCATTAGTGATTTTACTTGGAATAAAGTGAGCCATTTTACTGAGTCTATCAACAACCACAAATATGTTGTCATAACATGTCTTTGTCCTTGGTAATCCCATCACAAAATCCATACTCAAACACTCCCAAGGTCTGTTTGGCATGGGTAAAGGCTGATAAAGTCCAGCATTTATTGACACTCCCTTTGCCCTTTGACATACATGACAACCTTCCACAAACTTCTGGATACATCTATTTGCATCTTGGTCAATTAATGATGGCCTCCACTTCAGATGGATCCATTTTTAGATCTGCCTTGGATATCATAAATCCAAAATACACCAACTCTTGTTTCAAAAAGCCACACTTCTCCAAGTTTATCTTCAACTTTTGTTCCAATAGCCTTTGCAAAACCATCTTCAAATGTTGCAAATTCTCTTCCTTATTCCTACTATACACCAAAATGTCATCAAGGTAGACAACAACAAACTTCCCAATGAAGTCCTACAAAACTTCATGCATTAGTTACATAAATGTACTAGGAGCATTAGATAAACCAAATGGCATAACTCACCATTCATACAACCCTTCATTAGCTTTAAAGGTCATCTTCCATTCATCCCCCTCTCATATCCTTATTTGATTATACCTGCCTTTGAGATCTATTTTAGAAAAATATGAAGCTCCCCCCAAACAATCCAACAAATCTTCTATTCCAGGAATAGGAAATCTATTTCTTATAGTTATCCTATTAATGGCCCTAGAATCAATGCACAACCAGCACTTGCCATCCTTCTTTGGAGAAAGAACTGAAGGTATGACACATGGGCTAAGACTTTTCCTTACCAACCCCTTGTCAAGCAACTCTTGTATTTGCCTAGCAATCCCTTCATTCTGCTATGGTGTCATCTTATACTTTGCCTTGTTGGGTAGCACTGCTCTAGGAATAAGATCAATCTAGTTATTTATGTCTCTTATCAGTGGTAGAGACTCAGGCATTGCCTCAACAATGATGTCCTTGTACTGGTTCAACAACTCTTCAACTTCTTTCGTGTTTGTTGGTCTACATTCCTTCTTCCTATCTTCCTTAGGCTTTAGCACCAATACAAAGCCTATTACATCTTCTTCTTCAAGATTATTAATAAACTCTTTCTCACCCACCATAAACACACTTGGTCCAACTTGACTAGTCCATTTCTCTTCTCCTTTAGAATTTAGTTTGGATGTTACTCCATCCTTTTGGAAGCTATAAGAATTCTTCTCATTATCATGGCATAGCTTCCTATCGAATTGCCAAGGTCTTCTTAGCAAGAGGTGGCAAGCATCCATGGGCAAGATATCACACAATATTTTATCCTTATATCACCCTACACTAAACTCTACCCTAGCTTTCTCATTCACAACTTCTTGTTGTCCTTTATTCAACCAACTAACCTTGTATGGACAAGAATGTGGAAGTCTCTCCAAATTCAATTTGTTTACAACCTCAATTGAGATGATATTATCTGTGGAACCCAAATCAATTATCACCTTGCACAACTTGCCTTTCACCTTGCACTGAACTCGAAAAAGAGCCCTCCTTTGAGTGGTATCTTCTTTCACCAGTTCCTTAAGAAGTGTCATCCTTATCATGAGACTTTCTCCCTGAGCCTCTATCATCAACTGAACTTCTAGTGATTTCATACTCACATTATCTTCTTGCACATAAGTGACTTTCCTTTCACTATTTTGAGAAGTAGATGCCTTTTGTGGACACTTATATTTTGGGTGTCCTATCCAACCACAATTGTAGCACTTCATTCCCAAGAACCTAGATCCTTTGCCTGATCCACCTAATCTTCTTCCATTAGATCCCCTTCCACTGTAGCATCCTCTACTACTTGAGTCACTCACTTTCTCCTTGGGGTTAGACTCACCTTGGGACCTCTGGCCTTGTCCTCTATTGTTGAAGTTTCTACTACCTCAGTCATTCCTTCTACTTCTCCCTCCTTGTTGTTGATCACCCTTCCTCTTTAACTTCTCTTCAAGAGCAAGTTGAAAAAACTTCCCCAATGTATCTGGGGCTAAGAGGCTAATCTCCTCCTATATATTTATTCTCAAACCATTTAAATACCTAGCAACTATTTTCAATTCCTCCTCTTTTTTATTTTCCCTCAAAGTTAGCCTAGGGAACTCCTCTGTATAGGCATTCACATCCATTTCTCATTGCTTCAAGCTTTGTAGCTTCTTGAACAACTGCACCTCATGATCTACATGCAAAAATTGTGCCTTGATTTTTTCCTTCATCACTTCCCATGAAGAAATCAAACTTTTATTATTTTGTATCCTTTCTCGTTGAACATAATTCCACTACAAGAGAGTGGATCCTCTTAGTTTCCTTTAGCAATCCTTACCCTATCATTCCTTGGAACTTCATTCAACTCAAAGTGATTGGTGTTTGCTTCAATCCATTTAATCACTTCCTCACTATTGAGACTACCTCCATATACATAGGTATCCTATCAGTAACATCTCATCTTATTGACTTTAAAGTATCAACAAATGCCTTTTGATTTGTAGGCAATTCTATTGGTGGATATTGGTGTTGTTCTCTTTCTTCATCTCCACTACAACCTTCTTCCATCTCATTCTCCTTATCCTTTTCACTAGGCCCCTTCTTGAACTCCTTCAACTTCTCTTCTAGAAGTTCCTCCATCATCATTTTGATGGCATCTGAAGTCATACTTTTTGGAGGCATGGTGTGAGCCTCAGCTTCAACCTGTGATTCTTGTGCAAACATACACTTCCCAACAAGACCCTATCTCGCTCTAATACCAATATGATGACAAGAAAACAAGAATAAAGTATGTAATAGCTTCACTACAAGATGGAAAGAAGAAACTGGAGAAAACTGGCATGAGATGAATGACAAAAGCTTCAAACACAAACAACACCTTATAGTTTGTATCCATTCATTTATGACAAGCACATAAAGATATTGCCCTTTCACCACATGTGTGTCACCTCTATTTGTAGCCAATTCCTATAATCAACTAGAAGCAAAGTATGGTACATTCTTCCTACCCATTCTTCAACATGTGTTGGTCTATTCACATGAAGATTACACAAGTGGGAGACATGATGTCTCAAAATATTTTCTTTGCAGTAGTTCAACAACTCGTGCCTTGGCTGCAAAGATCTCGTTACACATAAAGAAGTGCTTATAGTTTTATTTCATTCAACCAATGGATAAATCAATATAATCCATAGAATGGAAATGTATAATTTAAAACATTGGGACTCCATGGAGAGAGATAAATAAAAATAATAAAAATAACAATTGTAGGAAACCAGTGTTTTTTTATCTCTTATTTCATTACACAAAACATGAACAATATCATTCAACTTCTTTCTAAGTCAGTTTTGGAGAGAGTATATAAACAAAGGTAAACAGTTAAAAATTGTTTTTGGCAACCACTAGACCCATAAAGGTTTTATTTAATCCTTTACTAAAGTGGTAACAAAACATTAAAATATGCCCTAAAATTTAATAATAACAAAACATTAAAACACCCCTTGAAAATAATATGTAAATATTATTCCCGTGCCCAGCATCTTTAGCTACTCCTATAGCATATGGTTTGAAAATATTTAATCATTTATCCTAGATAAATGCAAACATGGCATGCATGTACTTCTTGACCTTCCTCTTTGTCATGTTAAATAATCTTAATATTTTTTTTTTTAAATGAACATTCACAATTTAATTAGTGAAAATGTTTGGTTGATATACAACTAACTAAAATAGACAAAAAATAAAAAATAAAAAATTATCCATTAAAATCTTCAATTGTTTCAATAGATCAATGTTTTATGAAGACAAACCAATTTAATTTGCTAATATTAACAAATCCTCTATAATCTATAGCACCAAAATTCCTAAAAATTTTAATAATAATTTTCTTGACTAATTATTGATCATAATTTTATAACTTATTTTCAAAAAGAACTTTCTTTTTGGCATGCATAATGTAAAATTATTTAATTATTTATTCTAGATAAATACAAAAATTACATGCATGTAATACTTGACCTTCATCTTTCCTACATTAAATAATGTTATCCTGAAATTATTTTGATTGATTTTTTGTATTACAATGATATGTCATTGAATAGAAATCCCCCACCAAATGACTTAGACAAATAAATAATTACAATCTAATATCCTTATTTAGATAATAAAGAAGATTATAAGGGTATAATAATATGACATATTTTGATATAGTTTTATATGATATACTATTTTTTATAAATATTTTTACAATATTTTTAATATCAAAGTCTAATTATTTTAAATTAACTTAAAAGCATAAGTACAGATTAACTAAAATAATAAGTATGGGAGGAAGAAGTCACTCCCTTGGAAGATACCAAAAACTTTTAAAAACATAAGGGTTGAGCCTAAAAATAGAAACATCTAAAAACAAAGGGGAAGCACCATCAAGTAGCTAAAGTTATAGTAGAGAAGGAGGATGGTTTAGTTCATCCTTCTTTCCTCATCCTGACGCAGGGTAAGACTCAAGGTCTGGTCGTGCTCAATTGTTGAGATTGTCCTCCTCAACAATCTAGGAAACCCTTTGGAAGATGTAGGACATCATAAATCTCCATTAGGCCATCCTAAGGCTCCATCAACAAACTATGGCCAACCTAAGAATACTAAACTAACATTGCCTATCAGAAGCCACCCACCCACAAAGAAGAAGTGGGGGACCAAATAAACTGTCAAGTGACATCCAACAATGTGGTGAGTGTTGTCAAGGAACCTGGGAAGGAGGAGTTTCTGAACATTGATGAGAAGAACTTCGACCATGGTAGTGACCACAAGGAGAATGACCATCAGAAATAGAAGCACTAGGGTAACTGGGGCATTACCCCAATCATTTTACAATTTGTTTGTCATTATATGTAAAATAAAATAAAAATTTAATTTTGTGTTCCACCATGAATTTTTGCAAGTGGTTGGCTTATCTTTACAATTGGCCTCCACCTTGTTGTAAAATATAAAAAAAACAGTTGAAATTAGTGAAAACTAATTTAATAACTAAATTTATTTTGTTTCAATAAATTATTTTATTATGAAGACAAATTATTTTAATTGATTTTATATATTGAAATGATATTTCATTGAGTAAAATTTCCAATACAATGATAACAAGTGGGGTGCAATTCCCACCTTTTTAGGGTTACATCAGGTCTCTATCATCTTTTCATTCTGGGATTGTCGTATCTTGACCCATTTCCGGGGGGGGTCTCCTCTCAAACCAAGAGTCAAGCGTTCTGGTTTCGAATTCTAAAAGCCATAATTTTTACATCTAAAAGTGGCTGAAAAGGAATGGCCAAAATTGACTAAACCTACTTTTAGAATGTCGTTGAACTACTCATTACAAAAAAAGCAAAAAGTCTCACTCCATGATTAATAAATTGTGGGCGGAGAAAAAAGTTCCATTTACACTAAAAAACCCTAAAACCACCTATCCAAAAAATTCCTACAAGATTCAATCGTATTATATAAGACATTCATATTATCATTATTATTGCATCTTGTATAAAGATATCTACTACCTAAGTAGTAATTGTCATAGCCTTGATATCATAGACATAAGCATTGGCAAAATGACTAAAGATTGTGGAGTCTTAGAAGCTCTAAATGTGAAAGTTATAGGGTGTGGTGATAGAACATTAGTTCTGTCACATGGCTTTGGTGGAGACCAGTCAGTCTGGAACAAAATCTTGCCTTCCTTGTCTGCAAACTTTAAGATCATATTGTTCGACATGGTATTCTCTGGCAATGTGGATGCCAAGCACTTTGACTTTGAGAAATATACATCGCTCTCTTCTTATGCAGCTGATCTTCTCACCATTCTGGACCACCTCAAAGTTGAGAAATGCTTGTATGTTGGTCACTCTGTCTCTGCCATGGTGGGCTGTATTGCTGCCATTCAAAGACCCCAACTGTTTGAGAAACTAGTCTTACTCTGTGCTTCTCCAAGGTACAGCACTGGCTACTTTCACATGTTTCTTTCCTGCGTAATTAAAAAAGGGTCTATAAATTAATTGTTAATATAGTAAAAACTTTTAGATTTTAATTGTGTAACATTTTTTATCATATTCTATGATCCATGGTGAACAAGAATTAGAACTAGGAAATAGAATGAAAGAATCCGCATAGTTAAATACAACTTGTTATAATAGTTATGATGCATTAGGTTATATTATCCATGATCTATGTGCTTTGATAACGTTTTTCTCAAAATAGTGCGGGTTTTAAAATTGCTGAAATCTTTAACAAAGAATATTGATGTAATAGAATAGATCTTTTGGATTAAACAGTGCTAGTTGTTTTAGATCATTGGTGTATAGGAAAACTTTTGTATTTGACTGTGTAGTATTTTTTATCATCCATGATCATATTCTCATATTCTATGATGTATCAGCAAGAAAAGTTAAAATCAGCTATGCCAATGGAACAATAGTAACAGAACCACATATTTAAATAAATATGAGACCAAGGCCTTACCAATGTAACATAACAGTTCACAAGGATAACAAGTTCTATTGCATTGAAACTAATATCATTGAATGTTGTGTATACCTAGGTATTTGAATGATGAATCTTACCAGGGAGGATTTGAAAAGGGAGATATTGATGTGATATTGAGCAGAATAAAATCTGACTATGTAGAATGGGTTTCAAGCTTTGCTTCTCAGGTGGTGGGTGCAGATGACCCTTGTTTACTAGAGGAATACACTAGAACAATAAAGAATATGAAGCCTGAAATTGCACTTGCAGTTGCCAAGACCATCTTTGAGAGTGATATGAGAAGCATATTGTGTGAAGTGAAGAGCCCATGCAGTATCATCCAAACAAGAAATGACATAGCTGTTCCAAGAGCTGTGCCATATTACATGCAAGGCAGCCTTGGAGGGGATATGACTACAGTCTATGTGCTTGATATAAATGGGCATCTGCCACAGCTAACTTCACCTGAGATGTTAGTAAAGGTGTTTATGCAGGTTTTTGGATGTTCATCATAAAGCTATCCAATTTGGCTTTCTTAGACATTTATCAGGTTGTTTATCTAGATATAAGAAACATGTATTTCCAAGAGGAGGTACAACGCATCTGCTGATAATAATGGTGATTCAGCTTATATGTTTAGGTTTGTCTAGGCTGTGTAGCAAACAATAAATTTGTCTGTTTGTTTTTATGTACTATCACTAAAGTAAAGCAATTTAATGGCTAGTTTATGTTGTTATTTATCTTTGATGCTCATCAAGTTTATACTCATATTTGCAACTTTGATTGCAAACTAAACTAAAGCACTTTAATGGCTAGTTTATGTTGTTATTTACTTTTGACGCAAACTAGTCCTCTAAACTTCAGGCCAGCCAATGGAAAGGTAAGTGCATTACATTGTTTGCTTTGATTTCTACATTTGTCCCACATGTAAGGCGAAATTCATATCTCGTAAAAGAGAAATGAACTTTATGAAGCATCAATAACATAAGACTCTCATAGTTTACTTTGTTGAAGGGAATGTTGTTGAGTTAGAATGCTTGAGAATAAAGGCAAATATTGAAGCATTTTCTATTTGTTTTTAGTGCATAATACTTTTTAGTCAAATTAGTATTTTTTTGTGTGTTAGATGCTAGTCATATCTAGTTTTAGGTCATTGTTCTTTAATAATCTAAATGTAATCTTCAAATTTAGTATTTTTAAGCACAATTTAAAATATGGGTTCAACTTTTTGAATTTAGTTTGAAACTTCATATGTTACTATTAACAAAACAAAAATAACAACCTGATTACAATCTGCAATCTCTTATAACTCAATACAACTGTAGGATGCTACAATCTCATCATACACCTAATAAAATTCCTGACGCTAAGTCATTTTATACAAACTTTTTGCCGCTTACAAAATTAGGACTAGAATAAGTTGTCCAAAATAGTAGAGAACGCCTTTAACAATAATAAATTCAATTGAACATTCAGGGGTGCTGCCCCAAAAAAACCCGTGAAGCATTTCCCCTCAACCTCACCCTATACCGTGATAGGGAGCACACTTTGGGCTCTGTTCTAGGACCCTGCAAGGAGCATTGTCTCTTGACCAAATCTTGGGGGTGGTGCACCAAACCCCCATAAAAATAATTAGGGGGTAAACAGTGCCAAATAAAGTGATGCAAGAGCATCTGAGGATCAAGGTTGTTGACTCAAATGTGGGTTTTGATTGAGATTTACTTTTGAGAGTCATAACTTTTGACTTAGATCTGGGTTTGGGCTAAAATTTTACAAGAAATTGCATTAGGAAGAGTTATGTGGATTATCAATGGAGCTCAACTCAATTGGTAGCCGTTTCAACATTTTTTTGGGAGCCTGAAATATCATCTTGGCCTTCGAAATTGAATTTTTGCATTTTTTCTTATTTTTTAGAAAGTTGCTTTTGTAATAAATTCGAAATTATATTCTTGATTTTGTAGATTAGTTGGCAATTCATCTTGCCTTAGTTGGGGGCTTTTCTTGGGAAAAATCAAGATTTGTAGGATGGGTTTTGTAAATTACTAAAAATAGAAAAATCATTTTTCCCAAAAATCTACCAAATATGGTAATTTTTGAAGTTGTAATAAGTAGTTATTTTTCTTTCATTGTAGAGGTAGAGTGGGAGTTGGAAAAGTTTAATGAAGAATCTAACATTTCTAAAACTTTTTTGTTGTGCAATTTTCTAAGTTATTATTGTGAAGGGTTTGGGCTACATCATAAAGTGAGAAAATTTAGCTTCTAAGTCTGATTAGACTCCACATAACAACAACTACTACCCTTAAAGGTGAGCATAGATATTTAAATTTAAATGTGAAGATGGTGTAAACAAAAAATATCACAATTTATTTTGTACATTGACAACATAGAAAATATGTTATCATCATTTAATCACTAAAGCATGAGATTTTCATCAACACGCAAGAAAGATTGAAATAAGATTTGAATATTGATTTGGTATTTTTTTCAAACTTACTCCAAATTTTAAATAAGGCAAGGGGCTTGGCTGAGGTGAAGGTAGGATGCTAGTCAACATCAATTTCATAGTAAATTTAGTTCCACTGATGTCTTTAAGCACCATTCTTTTAGATATCAAATGTTCATCTAACTCAATTTGAAGGACTAGAAGTGTAAAGATAAAGTATAGAACTACAAAAATAGGACCAATGCAACAAGTATTGAGATCAAGGTCATGATTGTGGCATTGAATTTCAATGGAGTAAATACAGTTTCCCTTTTTTAAAGTACAAGAGTTACAAATCTAAGAGTAAGTTATTTTTGAATTTACAGTATCTAGTATAATAAGTCTTTCACATGTTGCATCAATAGTTAAGTCTTAGTATGCATCCTTCAATGTTTTCAAATGTTTTAGTACTAATTCAACAACCCAATGTTTTATATGAATTAGTTAACCAAAATAAATAGAATATTAATCTTTTATTTATTTTCATTTTGATGAAATCAAACGTCATGATCTCCCTTAGATTCATGTCTAGGGTTCAAATTTTTTTTTTATCGATAAACCTTACTTTTGAATTCTTATTTCAAAATTATATTCAACATGATCCTTATTTCCTTTCATTTTATCACATTGTATACTATGACAATGTCCAATCCCCTTGTTCCAATTAAAGGCATGTCCTAGAATGAACCCTATAATGCTTAAAGTCTTGAAAGGAGATATTGTGATTGAGAATTGCACGTTACTACTTAATAGGAATGAATCCTTTAATCATGATGACCATGTGCAAAAAATGGTCAAGAAAGAGATGGATCTAATTACACAAATTATTTATTCAAATCTTTCTTGAATGCTAATCTTCTTATGATGATTCAAGTACCATAATATATTTCATGGAAATCCATATAGAATAGAAGCACTTAAGCATATATGAATCTCATGTCAAGTTCTTTGAATGATTATAGGTGTATACACTTTAAATGGACTTTATAATGCTCTGCTAGGGAACCCAACAGAGATTAACCTATAGTGTTAAACTAATTTTGTTAGACTTTTTTTTGAAATATTTATAAAATCAAGAGATAACAAAGTGGAAGAAATATAACTCACATACATACATAAGAAATACAATAGTAGTTACATCACTCAAGGTTTCCATAACATTGAATCACACACATAAGTTTTATTAAGTTTAAGTTTGATAAATAAACAAAATCCATGTTTTAGAATAACCACATGTACGAGATTATGCATGAAAGAATATACAAATATATATAAGATGTCACATGGCATAACCAAAATGCATATGCATCCTCTCCACATGTCACAGGGTATGAAATGCTAAAAGATTATAAATCATAATAAATACAACATCTCATAAGATTTCAAATGACCAAAGTACAAATACCAGAATATGGCCATAGAACATAGTCATAAGATAAGAAGAATATAATGAGGATACAAGGTACATCTAGCATTGATGTCAAGTCTTTGGATCTCAATGGTATAAGAATCATTACCACCTGACCTCATGGAACCTAAATGGCCCACTCCCACTGTGTTGGGGAGATAGTCTCAAATCCCAAACAGATAACAATCCAAAAATCGTAACAATAATCTAGGTCAATGAATCCTAATAGTATTATATCTCAAAGGTATGAAGTACAAAATGAACATATAATCTAAGAGGCAAACAAAGACATGTAGGAGAGCTAATATGCATATGAGAAAGGGTCATTACATGAGCCAACTCTAAGGTTATCATGGCAGTCTTTCAGGACCCCAACCCCCTAGTGACTCTATGTGGCATCAATCCCCTTTCTTATAGACAAGGAATACTAACGAGGTAAGGTCACAACCAAACATCCTCTCTACTCACATCCTAGTCTGTACTAACACTTGAGGTATAGGGTAAAAGCACAAACCTGTGTCACCTTTTATAAAGAAAAAGGATATCAGAATGCAACTTTTCAACTTTAAAGACATAAAAAATGGTATTTTCATTTAGAATTTGAAGACGATGTAAAATGATGAAATGTGTAGAATTGGATGAATTTTATGCCTAATTTTTATAAAAATTTTGAGTAAGAATTTATTCATTTTCTAAATTTTGGAGTCCCTTTTTCAATTGTAAAAAATATAGGGTGTAGTTCCTATCAAACAAGTATATGCAAATCATCTTTTTTTGTTATGATTTGAAAATATCTTATAGGTGACATGTATAGCTAGGGAACAAAAAAAGGAATAATTATTTTTATTTTTATTTTTCTTTGTTATAAGTACTCAAGGTCAACCTTATCAGAATCCAACAATTTTTTCCTCCCATCAAAACTTCCCTATCAAATCTACACCTTTTTGAAAAAAATTACGTATTCCTAAGGAGGATTCTCTCCTCTAGAGATAAATATAAATATATTTTTTTTTATATGATATACTATTTTTTCCTTTTTTTGAGGGAGCATCTTTTGAAATGTTCAAATATCGACTTATAATATTTTGAAATTATAAAATATTATAACTAATTAAAACACTCTAAAATTTATATAATGATGATATTGAATCTAAGATCTATAAAAGAGTATTTTTAGTTTTTCAAAAAAAAAAATTGAGTTTTGATAAAGAAATGAGATTTGACCAAAACAAGTTTTGGTATCCTAAAAGGTGACACAGATTTATGATTTGACCCTATAGGCAAGGTAACATACTTTTTTTTTAAATTCATTTTAACTCCATTAATGAAATTGTTATCACTTATTAAGAAACTTGCAATGTGTTACCCTAGTAGCCTCTTTAGGGCTCTAGTCTCCATTGCAAGCCACTTCCCAACATACACATAGATAATCTACCTTGATCTTATAAAAATACATCTTATTGAATCACATCAATCTTAAATGAGCAACCAGAATCACCAATAGACCATAAATCAAAACCTCAAAGATTACATTAAGAAAATCACAACACATGAACTTACAAAGAGTGACTGGTTTCCATCACAAAAACACATATACAACCACTCCTGACATGTCACTAAAAACATACTCGCAACTCCCCACCTCTAGTAAGTATTCCTAATTTTGCCAAGTACAAGGTTTCCCAAAAACCCATCACAACATAAAAACATAACATCATGAAAGACATTTAAAACACATGTAGTTTTCATTATAATTCCATAAAGTTTAATTTGAGTCAAAGTTGGAGTTTTCATTACAGAGTGTCCTAGTTGGTAGTTTTTGAAGTTGAGTTTTGACCATAAAACAATTTCCAATTTTCATAGTTTAGAAGAATCCATGCTTTCCTAATAAATTATGTTTTTATTTAAATGCAATAATTGTAATAAAATTTCCCTTAAAAATGATATAAAACTCATTACTTCTTTTTATTTAAGAACATAATCAAAAGTTTATTAAAAACTACAATTTAATACTACTTTATATTTAAATTTATTAAATTATAAATGAATGTAACAAAATAAATTTAATAATATTAAAATTTAATTACAATTGAAATAAAATTACATTATTATAAGTAACATTATATTTTAATAGTTTCTTTTTAATTATATATAAAAAATTATATTTTAAAAATTTTAACAATTAATAATAAAAATATTTAATAATTTTTAAAAAATTTTAAAAAATAATAATATCCAGAAAAAAACCTGTGGGACATATTGGCAGTCGATGACATGCTAAGAGCACTCGTATCTGCCAAGGCAGAAGTTGCACTTCCCAAGGCAATTGTTGCACCACCAAGGTAGTTGTTGTTGCTCTTGTGCAACTTCGACCTAAGCACCAACACCAAAAAGGTTGAGCTTTTAGGGATGCTGCCCCCAAAAAAACCCATTAGGAATTTCCTCTCAACCCCACCCTATACCACAATAGGGAGTGCACTTTGGGCTCTATCCCAGGACCCTGCATGGGGCGTTGCCTCTTGACCCAGTCTTGGGGGTGTTGCATTAAAGCCCCATAGAAATAATTAGGGGGGAAATTATGCCAAACAAAGTGATGCAAGAGCATCCAAGGATCAAGGTTGTGGACTCAGATGTGGGTTTTGGTTGAGATTTACTTTTGAGGGTCTTAACTTTTGACTCAAATGTGGGTTTTGGTTGAAATTTTATAGGTAGTTACATGAAGAGTTATGTGGATTGTCAACGGAGCTTAACTCTATTGATGGCCATTTTGACATTTTCCCAAGAGCCTAAAATATCATCTTGGCCTCCAAAATTGGATTTTTACATTTTTTTCTAGTTTTTAGAAAGTTATTTTTGCAATAAATCCAAAATTATATTCTTGATTTCGTAGATTAGTTGACAATTCATCTTGCCTTAGTTGGGGGCTTTTCTTGGGAAAAATTGAGATTTGTAATATGGGTTTTGAAAATTACCAAAAATGGAAAAATCTACCAAATATGGTAATTTTTGAAATTGTAATAAGTAGCTATTTTTCTTTCGTTGTAGAGGTAGAGTAGGAGTTGGAAAATTTTAATGAAGAATATGACATTTCTAAAACTTTCGTGTTGTGTAATTTTCTAAGTTATTGTTGTGAAGGGTTTGGGCTACATCATAAAGTGAGAAAATTTAGCTTCTGAGTCTGATTAGACTCCTTACAAAAACAACTACTACCCTTAAAGGTGAGAAAAAATATTTAAATTTACATGTCAATATGGTGTAAACAAAGAATATCACAATTTATTTTGTACATTGATAGCATACAAAATATATTATCATCATTTAATCACTAAAGCATGAGATTTTCATCAACACGCGAGGAAGATTGAAATAAGATTTGAATATTGATTTGGTATTTTTTCAAACTTTCTCCAAATTTTAAATAAGGCAAGGGGCTTAGTTAAGGTGAAGGTAGGATGCTAGTCAACATCCATTTCACAGTAAATTATGTTCCAATGATGTCTTTAAGCACCATTCTTTTAGATATCAAATGTTCATCCAACTCAGTTTGAAGGACTAGAAGTGTAAAGATATAGTATAGAACTACAAAAATAGAACCAATGCAACAAGAATTGAGATCAAGGTCATGATTGTGGCATTGAATTTCAATGGAGTAAATACAGTTTCCCTTTTTTACAGTACAGGAGTAACAAATCTAAGAGTGAGTTATTTTTGAATTTAGAGTATATGGTATAATAAGTCTTTCATGTGTTGCATCAATAGCTAAGTATTAGTATGCATCCTTTAATGTTTTCAAATGATTTAGTACTAGTTCAACAAGCCAACGTTTTGTATAAATTAGGTAACTAAAATAAATAGAATATTAATCTTTTATTTGTTTTCATTTTGATGAAATCAAACATGATCTCTCTTAGATTCATGTCTAGGGTTCAAATATTTGTTTTATTGTTAAATCTAACTTTTTGAATTCTTATTTTAAAACTATATGTGATCCTTATTTCCTTTTATTTTATCACATTTTATACTATGACAATGTCCAATCCCCTCATTCCAATTAAAGACATGTCCTAGAATGAATCCTATAATGCTCAAAGTCTTGAATGGAGATATTGTGATTGAGAATTACATGTTACTACTTAATTGGAATGAATCCTTTAATTATGATGACCATGTGCAAAAAATGGTCAAGAAAGAGATGGATCTAATTACACAAATTATTTATTCGTCATAGGTTAAAAAGCGCTTATAGGGTTTGATTTTTTTAATGATACTCAAAATCAAGGCTTCAATTTTGAGTCCCAACAATGACTCTGTCTGGGGATGCATGTCCCTTGTGGGCATGGTGAGGATTCATATCTCTGGAAGAAGTAGACCACACACTTGACAATAAAAACTTCTCTAGAATAGCTTTATTGAAAGAAAAAACAACTACTCCTACTATGTACAAACAATGGCCCCGAGCCAGCGAACTTCAATAGAAACTTTTACCTCTGTCATAAATATGATTTTCATCTAAACTTTCATGAGATAAGCTGGAAATATTATTTCTATCAATTTCACTAATTAGATTAACATTCTGAATCAACTCACTTGGCCAAACTGAATCTACATCTTCACTTTCATAACGCATATAAACACTAGCTTCATTTTCTACAACTTGCTCATTATGAAAGTACTGATCAGCATGCTCAAAAATATCATAATCAATTTGAAACTCTCCTTCATTTAATGAATCATGCATGCTATCATCCTTGAATATGAAGGCTTCGTATTCAACTTGGGGAAAAAGGTCATGCATACCTTGAAATTGTGTATCCTTATGCATAACCAGATGGTACTCAAATGAGAAATCATATTTATACTCACAAATGCCATCAATGTTAGAATTTGAAACTAATTTGGAGTCCTTCAATGGTTCTTTGAAATCAACAAATGGATTAGTCTTCACATTAGAGTATTCATCATAAAACTCAGTACAAGGTGCATGCTGATTTTCAATAACAACTTCGTCAAACACCTTGTTATCAACATTATAAGATGCAACATCATCATCATAATCATTGTTACACCTCGAAGAATAAAAATCTGATTTCTTACAGCAGCAAGAAAATGTATCATCATTAAGATCACCCTCAACTAAATCTGAATATTCCATGTGCTCTTCAAAAAGAGGGTTGATAATACCATGCAGAGCTCCTTTGTAGACATTATGACAAGTGATGTGTTGATCAACATCAAAATCCTCACCATACAATGGATTAGTGAAAACTTTGAAATCATTTCTAACATCACTATCATGGACACTTTTAGCATATGAAGAAGAAAAATCAGAATCATCACACGAAGACGCACCATTCATTCCATAAACAAAGCATATAGAATATAAATCCACATTACTTGCATTGTCTTCATTAAGGTGATTCAAATGTCTTGCAAATCGATCATCTTTCATTTTATCAATAGGTACTAATGTATTAACCTTAGGATCATTTGCATATTGTTGGTTACTACTGCATGCATCTTCAAGACATTCATCTACACAATTAGGTAGTCCGTCCTTATAAATAATCTCTTTATCCTCATATTGTGTAGACAACTCTTCTTCACAATTTTCAACCTCAAGCTGATTTGTATAATTCTCAAATGGAACTTCATTTCTAGATTTAGAAAAAGAACTCATACCTTTACTAGCATAAGAGTACTCACTTCCATCATTGCTTTCTTCTTCCCAATTTGTATCAAATTCATATGAAGACGAACATGTGCTATCACTATCCTCTTCTTGATTTGAGTAACCACTCTCATCATTGTCTTCACATGATGCTTCTTCATAATATGTCAAATCAGCAACTTTACCTTCATCACTTGAAACATAACTTTTAGCTTCTCCATCCTCATATTGAGATGAACATCTTGTAACTTCATGATCAGTTATGTTTTCAACATAATACAAATCATCAATAGGAGAAGAAACAATTGAATTTATATCTTGCATGTATAACTTATCAACTAAACTAAATTTTTCATCTGTTATTTTGATATCACAAACATGTGCAATATATTCAACAACAATAGACTCATCTCCTTTTTGTAATAAAGAGACTTCATGTTCACATGTTTTGGCTTCTGAATTTTCAACAAAATTGTTTGCAATAGCAGGGATACCTATTTTCTGATTTGAAGTTAAACACTCTTCATGACATTGATTCGTCCTTTGAACCTTATCTTGCTAGCAAACATTTCTAGAGAAATGAATCTTAGTTAAGTCGTACTTTATATTGTTTTCAATCTCTATTGCTATCATGAATGCCTAATGCAAACTCTTAGGTTCTTTATCTCTTAATAGATAACTCGTTTTCTTATCAAATGTGTCAAGATAAACCACTAAACATACTTGATCATCCAGCTTACAATTGTTAGGAATTTCATTTAAAACTTTTGCAAATTTGATATTAAATGCAGGAACTAATTCATTATTCCTGATTTGGATCTTCAAGAACTTCTCAAAAGAATCAGAGATGCTCACACTTTCCCTGAATTGCTTCATGAAGGTTGAAATTAATTCATCCCAAAATGAAATAGAACATGCCAACAGAAAGGAAAACCAATCTCTAGCATCACCTTCCAAAGTTTGAACAAATAACTTCATATGCATGTCTTCATGAGCAATTTCAAAATCACCAATCAAATCACTAAACATCTGAACATGATGACTGGCTGAATTTTCATGGTTTCCATCAAACTTAGGCAAATAATTTCTAAGATCATACAACATAGTATTTAGGAAACCATGACTGCCATCAAAAACTAATGGCATGTATCTCTTGGCAGAAAAATATCTAGAATTCTTATACACATGTTGCATGCTAGGTGAGAAGAAATTTATCATTTCTAACAAAATTAAAACTCAATCACCAAGATTACTTTCAAAATTTGTTACTTGCGACAAATCTGAAAATACTTTCTACCAATTTCAACTTCAAACATACTTCAAAATATAAAAACATTTGCTTAATCTATTTTTCACAAAGTGCGTTGACATGTATCAAACCATTCTCCTAATTAGTGCTAAAAAAACCACTTGATAGAGAAACTTTTGTGGAACTTACTTTCATGGAAAGGAATCACATGAAAGTGGAAAATAGCTTTTAATGTTGATACCTACAAACCACTTCAATACTACAAATAATAGAAAATCCAAATTTCATCTAGATTTAGTAACTTTTGCACTGCATCTCACATAACTCTTTCACCCATTGTCAAGAATGTGAGATGAATTCTTCAAATCTACATTCCAACCGTTGTTTCCTTCAAAATACCTTCCTATTCACAATGCACTGGTATAGAGATATAACTTTGAGTCGCCACTTAGTGAGAAAAGATTTACCAAACTCTCAAAACATAACAAGCTAGTCCAAAATTTACAATAGGTATTTGAAAACTTTATACAACAACTTGAGAATTTCACACTGTTGACAAAGTGAAAGAACTTAACTCTGAATTCTAATAGCAACTTTGCAAACTTTTAAATTGGGGAGAAGAGGAAGAGCTTGAAGAGTGAATTTGGAGAATAGCTAGTAGCTGGGGCTTTAAAAACATGGAGATTTCTTGGTGGGCTTGTGAGCACAAGTTGAGATCTTCCTTGGGAGTTTCTACTAGAGTGTGGATCTAGACTAGCTAAGGTGCGGATTAGATCTTGAGGGATCTTGTAGAACTATTACTTGCTTTGTATTTAGCCGTAACCAAGAAGGCCTTACAGCCTAGCACATTGCATGTAACAATTATTTTATAAATAAAGAGTTGTGATTTGGTATCAAATCTTATGTTATTGCTTCTTGTTCTTGTGTTTCCATTGCATGGTTGTATAACTGGGGGCTAGTAAATCTCCTTTGGGAATTCTCCTACATTGCACTATGTTAGGTGGTATTAGAGCACAATAATTCCTGAGCGTGTAGATAGATCGCGCAAAGCTAAGGTAGTTTGCACTAGGACATGGGTTAGAGAAGTAGATCTGAGTAGATCTTGATCTAGTGGTGTATTATTCTTTCTAGAGTCCTAGATCTCTTGGTTGCGAGGTGTCACATCATGGTTTTGACTTGCAATTGCAGAGGGCTTGTAGATGGATCGATGGATGTGAAGATGGAAGACTGAATTTGTTGAGGCATGATCATAGAGAGTTGTGGATTGCATATCTATGGTCCTAGACTTGTGATTTGGTTCCTGATTGTTCATGCAAGATGGAAAGTTGCAATCTGACTTGAAAAAAATTCAAGGTTGTCACAAGGAGCATGGGAAGGATTTGTTGCAGAGGGTTTATGAAGATCTTGGGAGATGGCTCTAAGAGGATTAGACCCTGAGATGATTGTGAATCTCTATGATGTGGTGGAGAGGAGGTTTTCTAAGATGTCTTCTCAGTTTGAAGCTAGTTTGGCTGATCAAACTAAGAAAGTGGTTGCTCAATTTGAAGCTAGCTTGGTTGGTTGAGTTAAGAATGGGAAGGAATTATGTAGCTATTTGTGGAGTTGGAGTCTACTCATTCGAAAGAGAGTTGTTTGGCTAGTTAGGAGACTTGTTCGTGAGAGAAGATGGCATTAAAAGGTCAAGATGCAAGAGGTTGGTTTTGTTGATCAGATTATGGAGTCTGATACAGAACTTGTAAAGTAGCTAGAGGTTGTTGCTGAAGATATTCATAACCTTGTTGATGTTGGGATAGAGGTTGGTTTTCATTATCAGTTGGCTGAATCTGACATGGAAATTGTAGAGCACTTGGTTGTGGATGATCTAGTTGCTGTTGGTGGTGAGTTGTATATTGCAGAGCATTTTTTTGTGAGCAATGGCATTACTAGGATTGTGAGTTTGGAATGTGTTGATGGAGATCTTCATATTGCTACTGATGTGGAGTTGGTTGTTGCTAGTGTGGATTCACTAGTTGCTAATGTGGATGAGGATTTTTTGATGAAGCATTATGTTCAGTTTGTTCCTAGGAGTGAGCATGTTGAGATTCTAGTATTTGATAGAATGATGCAAATGTGGATGATGTGTAGATTGGTTTTCTTGTCCCTATTGGAGTGGAAGCCTTTAGTGAAGATGAAGACAATTGTTACTCTTTCTTTGGGCATCAAAGTGTGGGATGCACTTTTCTATTTACCTGGGGAGTCTAATGTAGGAGCATCTTGGGTTTTCTTGGTGACTAATTTGGAGTTCATGGGAGTAGGCTTAGTAGTTTCTTTGGAGGGTTCTTGGATTGGTACTCAGTCAAAGAAGGATTGGTGCTTCGCATATGCTATGAGCTTGGCATGGTTTTGGAGCTCGACATGGTCTTTGGTTGCTCGACATGGTCTTGGCACTCAGCATGGTCTTTCATTTCTCAACATGGCCTTTAGTTGCTTGACATGGTCTATGGTTTCTTGGCATGGTCTTGGGACTTGGCATGGTCTTTGGTTACTCGGCGTGGTCTTTGGTTGCTCGAAATGGTCTAGGAGGAGCTTGGCCTTGCTTAGGAATTTGGTTCCTATTTTAGGCCATGTAACTAATTTTCTATAATGAGTTAAAGGATGAAAATTTCAAGTATTGAAGAGGGCCTAGATTACTAACTATAGTTCAAAGCACAAGTTCTAATTCATTCAGAGCTAGGATATATCACAATTTTACTAAGACATTGATTTTGGGAATTTAATTATTGTTGGAGGCTGACTTTGGCATTTAACTTATGTATTTGTATTCTAGGCTAACTTGTGGCTTAGATTGGTATAATTAGGG
This sequence comes from Cupressus sempervirens, assembly GCA_028749045.1. Lineage (NCBI taxonomy): Eukaryota > Viridiplantae > Streptophyta > Pinopsida > Cupressales > Cupressaceae > Cupressus > Cupressus sempervirens. The sequence continues at coordinate 68,824,200 of CM053783.1, forward strand.
GTTGTGGGGAAGTCTTTAATCATTATTCATCCATCGAGGAAAATAGGAAGAGCTTGAAGAGCGAATTTGGAGAAGAGCTAGTAGTTGCAGCTTAGAAAACAAGGAGATTTCTTGGTGGCCTTGCGAGCACAAGTTGAGATCTTTCTTGGGGGTTTCTACCAAAGTGTGGATCTAGACTAGCTAGGTTTTGGATTAGATCTTGAGGGATCTTGCAGAACTATTACTTGCTTTGTATTTGGCCATAACTGGGAAGGCCTTACAGCCTAGCACATTGCATGTAATAGTTATTTATAAATAAAGAGTTGTGATTTGGTATCAGATCTTGTCTTATTGCTTCTTGTTCTTGTGTTTCTCTTGCATGGTTGTATAGCTGGGGGCTAGGACATCTCCTTTGGAGATTCTCCTACCTTGCACTATGTGATTTTAGCCATATACAATCAATTTACAAGCAAGGAGCTTAAAATATCCAACTTACATAGCCAAAACCATACTATCTTTCTTGTACTTACTTTATCACTACTTACTATTTTCCTATATCCTAAATATATAGTCATCAAGACCATTAGTCGACCTCACAAATACAATTATTACAAAATATAGGTCTTGCCCCAAAGGGGAAATTAGTGACCACACAATTAATATAATTAACATTCATGGGAGAGAAGATATGTTGACATGCAATCCAATATCCCCAAGATTGTAGAAAGCCTTGAAATCACAAAAACCTTAAAGAGACAAATAACCACATGTTACTCAACACACTAGGAAATGAACATGCCTTGACAAAAGGGAAAGATAGCTCTTAAACAAGATTAGATTAAGTTATGTGAATATAGGAGAATGATCCGTGATAGGTCCACATTAGGTAACCCACTTTGCAAAAAGAGATAACACGGACAACAAGGGTTGTCCCATTAATACAAGACTAGAGTAATAATCAAGAATTATTTTTGGTTGATGCAAGATTGCCAAAGAACCCAAGATGCTCATACATCATGTACATTCAACATCACTTCTAGAAAACTATGGGGATATATAGTTTTAATTAAGGGAGTGGGAGTTGAATTAGAAAATGTAAAATTCATAATGGAGATGTCAACTTTAGAAAAAAATTAGTCAATTGTGATGAATTCAAGGATGGCTTCAATCCATTGCAAGATTTTGATTTCAGTTAGAAGATAGAAATCACATTTTATGCACTTAATGCATAATAATGTACCATCTCAGTAGACTAATTTTTGTGAAGAAGCCTTCGGTAAAATAAATCAATATCTAAAAAATCCACCAACTTTAATTTTACCTATACTAGAAAAACTATTTTTCTAAATATATCAAAAAAGTATCTTTGTGATCCTTATTAGTACAATAGGATCTTGAGGGAAAAGAAAAGACTATATTACATCAGTCATACTTTAGTTGGATATCAACTTAACTATTCACTGATTGAGTGTTCATGCCACATTTTTTTTTGTCTCACATAAAATTGTGACATTACGCAATATCTCATTCTACTAAACTTGTTATAAAAATATATCATCTTAAGTATCTCCTTAGTAAATCAGCATTAATACGGAGATTAGAAAAGTGGGTTATGATTCTTAGTAAATTTGACATTGAATACCTAAATAGGAAGGCCATAAAGGGAAAGTAATTAAGGATCAATTAGATGAAGCACCAATATTAAATGATCATCCTGTAAAAAAAGTATGGATTTAGAGATCCTAACACTATCTACACAAGCATGCAAATTATAAATTGATTGATAACACACTTGACATGGTTCCAGAGCTACAGTGTGATTTATTGCACCTTAAGGATGTAGAATACAAAATTCCTATAAGTTACTTGTGTGTGAGCTAAAACTAGTATGCTACAAATATTAAGACTAATCCAAGCATTCGCAAACTAATTACAATGCAACAACTATGATAAACTGATAAGGAAACCCAACTATGTTGAATGCAAATATTATATCTTTGTATAGCCTTCTTGATGCGTTGATATGGTGGTGATCATGGATGTGTTCTCAATGGCATTCTTGATGCTTCAACAATGGATGAATCGTGGATAGATGCCTGAGAATCTGAATATAACAAATAGTGCTTTGAAGGTAGTTATCTCTCAAAATGGTATAGTAATTCTACTTAGAATGTGTATATTTGTGAGGAGTAGGGTTTACTTTATAGGAAATTGGGTGAGGATGAGATAAGAATTCTCGATGGATAGATAATTAAGGGAGGTGTGAGATAGGATTCAATTCACTAGGATGGGTGTAAGAGATGGACTTATGTGTTTATAGGTGGAAGAGGGAGATGTGGAAGGAGAGTGGACTTGGGCTTGAGTTAGAGAGAATATATCATGCCTTGATTTGTACAAGTGATCTGAAGAGGGGTGTTAGACATGGAAGAGGAGGTGATTTATTTCATTTAAGGTGGGCAAGAAGGCTTAGTTGAATGGATGATGTGGATGGTGGATGGATTTATTAGAAAAAGGGTTGGTGGAAGATTTTAATTAAATAAATAAATTATTTAATTAAAAGGGGAATTGTTGGTCCATGGTCTAAGTTTGGCTAACTATTGGGTTGAGTGTTGGTTTGTAGTTAAAGAGATTTTATTAGAGTAATGAGATATTTTCTAATTAACTCTATTAAACTTAAGCTAAACTTTAGGCGTATAATAATTAATTTTTTATTAATTATTATCATGCAACCTAGGTTTTACCTTTTAGGGTTTCAATATCTTTTATAAGTATGATACCTCTTTATAATCTTATTCCCTAAATATCTCTTTGTTTGATTCAATTGAAATGTCTCCTCTTTGGATCCGGGAACTCCAGCCTCCATAGCTTTTGTTTCTCTCTTATGTGATAGGTTTTTGCATGTAGGTTTCTTGGGCTTAGAAGATTTCTTTTTCATCAAATCTTACATGGTATCAGAGCTCTAGATCTTCATGTCCCTATTCTATTTATGGGTGTTTTGGATTGGTTCTCATATATGTGATTTCTCTTTTAGAGGGTTTTAGTTTTCAGAAGTGTTTTCTATTGGATTTGGGGGCCTTTATTTCTAGTCAATTTGAGCTCAAGTGGACATCACTATTATGCTTAGAGCATCCAAAAACCACCATTTTCATATAAAATACATCCAATTTGGATGCTATTGAAATATGAGGAAAAAAAAAATTAGCCCAAGATCATATGGCCTTGAAATTCGAGGACAATAATTTTTTACTTTTTAATCAAATGTTCTTTTTCACAAAAAAAATGGCTTTATCATATGAATTTTTTTTATCCCATATATTTATGGTGTAACAATCAAAGGAGTGCCTTTTTTAAATTATGAGGAGGATCACATTAAATTTGAGGTACTTTCCTCAATCAAAGTGGCCCTTTGACTGTTCTCGATCAAAGTGCAAGTTTGACAGTTGTATACTCAAAAAGGGTATAGTTATCTAAGACATTATATCCAAGGGATCCAATGGATTATGAACATTGAATGGTGACTTAGAGCTCCCTATCTATGATGTGCAAGAGATGCAAATAGAAGTGTTGTGGCTCTAAAATGAGTTTAGTTGTGCAGCCCTTGCAAGGTGAGCCATAGAACAGGAGATTCAGAGACAAAATCAACAATGCTAGAGTCCAAGAACCAACATCCAATGTAATGCAAATGCAAACTAAGCTAAATCCATATCAAATACAAGCTAAACCAACAAGCATGAGAGTGTTACAAGTCCTCCTATTTAAGCTAGATGAACTAGTCTAAAGAATGAAAAAAAACTAAGCTAATGCAAATATCCCATAATGCTACTATGAAATGCAAGTGTGGATGGAATGGTATCACAAGCTCTACAAAGCTCCAAAGATTATGAGAATAGAGGATGACAAGGTCAAAAAAGTTGCAAAGGGGGCTAGAAGAAAAATGCATGGGGCCCAAGAAAAGACAAATCAAACCACTAAGGTATATGTGCCTTCCAAGGAACTATTGTAATCACCCAAATAAAATAATCTAGACTATTAGCCACCTTTCTAGAATTTTAACATAATTTACTAATTGCTTATTCTTGATAAAATCATAAAAAATTTATTTATTTTGATTATAACTTATGGTTTGATCATTTTATCCCAAGTCCTTATTTAATTAAAAGGAACTTGTTCCCCTTTAATTAAATAAAAGTCCCCACTTCCTACTTATCCTAAAGTGTGCATACATAAAACATTTTCCCCATTTAAAAAATAAGATAAAAGGGTTTTTGTCTCATATGAAGGACACAAAAGTCAACCCCTGATTGTGATTGGTTGAAACACTTGTGAAGATGGATCATTCAGAATTTATCCTCCAACCTTGATTATATCCTCTTGTCCATTGATCTCTACTATACGTCTATCTTTAAAAGGGAGAGCTCTCTCCTCATTCTAATATCTCATACTTTTGTACATAACATTAGTACAAAAGTATGAGATATCAAAATGAGGAGAGAGAGCTCTCCCTTTTCAAGAAGTGGGATCCACTGAAGCCATATCATCTCCTTGGTTTCCTTTGTATCAAAAACATACTCTTCTTATGTAATGGATAAAGCATTAACCTTTTGCAACTGAGAAATCCAACTCGATTGATGTTCCACCAACAGTAAATATATACCCTGTAGTACTTCACCTAGTACCAATATCATGTACCAAATTTGAGTCAACATAGCCCTAAATTAGTAGTAGAGCCCACAAAATATAAAAACTTTATAGATGTTCCTCTCAAATATATGAGAATTCATTTAACTACATTCCAATGCTCAATTCTAGGATTACTCATACACCTACTAACAAATCCCACTCCATCTGCAATATCTAGTCTAGTATATACCATGCAATATATTAAGCTTCCTACAACTAAAGCATAAGGTACCTTGGACATCTTAGCCTCCTCTTCTAGTGTCTTTGGACATATCTCCTTAGTTGATTTTAAATAACCAGGTAAAGGTGTGTTGACATCTTTAGCATTCTCCATAGAGAAATGTTGCAACACCTTCTTAATATAATCATCTTGAGATAATGTCAATTTTCTATTTGTTCTATCTCTACAAATTTTTATATCAAGGATATGTTTTGTTGTCCCCAAATCCTTCATACAAAATGAATGTGCTAACTATACTTTTAAGCCCTTAATGTGATCCATGGTAGACCTAGCTACAAATGTACCATCAACATATAAACATAAAATAATGTAGTTATCATCATTTATCCTCTTAAAATAAACACAATGGTCAGAATGACACTAAATATAACTACGCTCATTCATAAAGCTGTCAAATTTAAGATACAACTATTGAGGTGCTTGCTTTAAGCTATATAAATTTATCTTCAATCTCCATACTAAATTATCCTTACCATTGACCTCAAATCCCTGTGGTTGTGTCATATATATTTCTTCATCCAAATCAGCATGAAGAAAAAAAAATTTAACATTAACTTGTTCCAGATGAAAATCTTCAATAGCCACAATACTTAAAAGAATGTGAGTAGAAGTCATTTTAACAATAGGAGAAAATATCTCATCAAAATCAATGTCCTTTTTGTATGAAAATCCTTTTACAACTAACCGGGATTTAAATAATTTTTTACCTCCGTCCTTTTCTTTTAACCTGTAAACCCATTTATTTAGTAAAGCCCTTTTACCTACAAGTAACTTACATAAATCCCAAATCTGGTTTTTCTTCAAGGAGTCCATTTCTTCTATCATTGCAGACTCCCACTGAATCTTTGTATCAACCTACATGGCTTCATCATAACATTCAAGATCACCATCATCTATTAATAAAATAGAATACAAAGAGGGAGAAAATCTTTCTAGAGGTCTACTTAGCCTTTTTTACCGTCTAACATTCACTCGAGTGTGTGTTATTTGTTATTGTGATTGTTGTGGTTGTTGCAGTTATTACAGAGGGACTACTAGAACATCATCTTTTTGAGTATCTTCCAACACTACATAATCATTTTCTTTCTTCTAATGATTTTGTAACAAATCTTTGCACAACACTTTCTCATTGGATATGACATCCCTGCTTGTTACAATTTTATGATTTTCAAAATCCCAAAGCCTAAAACCAAATTTATTAATGTCATATTCAAAAAATATACACTTCTTGGATTTAGCTTCCATCTTGATTCTATTTTCAAAATCTATATATGCAAATACTTCACAGCCAAAAGTTTTGAGGAAAAAAATAACTCACCTTCTTACTAGTCTATGCTTCCTTTGGAATACCACAATTCAAATAAGTAGAGGGGCCTCTATTAATCAAATATAACACATCTAGCTACATGTTTAAGGATAGCCCATCATGTAACCTCATATTCCTTGCAGACTCCATTATTTTCCTATTCATGCATTCAGCCACTCCATTTTCTTGTGGATTCCTTGGAACAATTTTCTGCCTACAAATACCATTAGTGGAACGATAATATTCAACACCAGTATCATATTTGAGACATTCTAATTTTATAATATTCTTAAAAGTTATAAATACATCAGATCTATGAAAATAATCCCATACTTTTCTAGTTGCATCATCAATAATGCAACACAACCTTTTGTTCTTACTACTCAACTGCAACAACTATTCCTGAACATTCATTTTTCTCTAAATAATTAAAGTAAAAGGAATAGTATGATCTATACAAAGATATAAGATGTCTACTTTCACACATTTTTCTACTACAAGGGAACCTATTGAAACCTTCCAATTTTTATCATTAAAATAAATGTGCAACCCTTATCACCTAGTTTTCCTACTAAAATTAAATTCTTGCTCAGCCTTGGAACATGTCTTACCTCTTGTAGTAGCTAATGATTCTCATTTTACAACTTAATCTTTATTTTTTAATTTCCAACAACCTGATAGGGTTCATTATCTCACAAATAAATTGTAGAAGTTGGTGTGCAAAGTAGATGCAAAATCCAACTTCATGGAAGCCACAATGATCATCTATAAGAAAATAACCTGTTACATGGAAGAATGAAGCACAAAAGAGAAGAGTGACTCTCAAGATGAAAACTATATTCAAGAGAGGAACAAAATGAATCAAAAGTGTTACAAAATACAAGGGGATCAATCCTTATAAAAGGAGAACAACCATTCTCAAAAGGAAACCCTAAAGAGATAATACGATATTTAAGAAAAGAAAAGAAATATTAAATATCACATTCATGGAGAGATTAAAGTCAAAAATCCAATAGTTAAATCTTAAGAGTAAGTAAAAGATAATAATTCTTTTACTCTAACAGCCCTCCTTAAGATGAGTGACAATGCAGCTACAAACAATGCAAAGAAAAGAAAGGAAACTACAATGCAGAAGGAAACTTGAGTCTTGTCAATAAGGCCTAATTAGGTATCTAATTAAAACTAAATCTCTATAAAGTGAAGAAATAGAGAAAACTACATGGGGAAAAACTCTACCCCAAAAAGAGATGAAAAAACATTCTTTAAAACATGAAATGAAGGAAGACCCCACTAAGACCCCCAAAGGAGGACTTCCTTCACACCAAGCATGGATGTGTAATTGAAGATAGCATGATGATGCAAAAGATTTAGTGAAGATGTCAACAATCTTTGCCTCTGTAGGAATGTACTCCAAGAGGAGAACATCATCCTAAATCAACTATTGGATGAAGTGCATGTGGATCTTGATATGCTTAGTACATTGATGCTCCACTGGGTTGTGAGAAATATGTATGGCACTTTGATTGTCACACCAAAGCATAGTGGGAATATCATGAGGAAACCCAAATTTGGTCATCAATTGTTGAAGCTATAAAATCTCCTGACTAGCTAATGTGAAAGCTCGATACTCAACCTCTGTAGAAGATAATGCAATAGTAGATAGCTTCTTGCAAGACCACGTGATAGGACTAGAGCCAAGACAAAAATAAGTCAGAAGTAGACTTCCTATCATCAGCATCACTGGCCCAATTTGAGTTAGTAAAACCAACAATGTGTGGGGATACTATAGTGTACTGAATGCTAAAATGTGTAGTGTCTTGAATGTACCTCAAGATATGTTTGACAACTTGCCAATGGCTCTCATGAGGATCATGGAAAAATCAAGAAACAAGACCAACAGAAAATGAGAGATTAGGATGAGTATGTGTGAGGTACAACAAACTACCAACTAACTATCGGTATAAAGTGGGATTCATTGAAGTCATATGATAAGTGGTAGACAATACAACACTTGATTGAAATGGTGTAGGGGCAAGCTTGCAATCAAGAATGTTGAAGTGTCGAAGCATATCAAGAGCATACTTCTACTGACAGATGGAAATACCATTAGAATTTTGACTAACCTATAGGCCCAAAAAATAGTGCAAAAGATTGAGATTTGTCATCTCAAACTGCTCCATTAATGCTCTCAGAATACTCTAAATCATGGAGGATGATCTACCAATAATGATGAGATCATCAACATAGAGAGCAAGTATGTTGTAGGAGCATCTTGCATCACAAAAAGGAGTGTGATCAAAATTATAACTTTAAAATAAAATAAAAAATAGAAACAAAGGAGAAAACATGAATTTATGTTTTCAAGGTGCATAGGTGATGTAAATAGAAAAATAAGAAAAAAAATTGTCATTCCATTTATTGAGGTGTGTAGGTCGCATCTTAGAAATTTGTGGAAAGTTCCTTAAATCATGCATTTAATATTTTTTGTGATCCACAAAGTAAATGTAATTTTCTAATTGGTCCACATGGTGGTGCTTAATTGTATTTGGGTGGGAATTTAATATTTATTTTAAGGTAGTTGTATTTACCTTTTATCCCACATTGGTTTTGTTTGTAATGTCTGGGGTTGGAAGTGCAATATTTAAGCAAGGTTTATGATCATTTGTAATCAAGCTTTCCAAATGCAAGATCTTCAAGTAGAAGCTCTTCAAGTATAAGCTCTTCAAGTATAAACTCTTCAAGTGTAAGCTCTTGTAATGAAGCTTAAAGGTGTGATCTATTCTTGTAGAAGCTCTTGGTGTGCAAGCTTGTTGGAAGCTCTTAGTGTGGAAGCTCTCTTATATTGTAAGATTTTGGAGTTCTCTCATTTGGAGAATATTGTAAGGATTTTCAAGTATAATAAAAGCATGCTTTGTGAAGCATTTTATCTTTTATTTGTCTTCATGCTATTGTGTTCTTGATTGTGAATCTATAAGGGTGGTGTGGCCCTTCATCAAGTGGTATCAGAGCTAGTTTTTATGAGTGTGTAGATAGAGAAATGATTGTGAGGCAGTTTGCACCAAGACCTTGAGTTGGGTAAAGTTTGTCAAGAAGTTCTTCATTGTGTAGATAGATCACCGACTGTGAGGCAATTTGCACGAAGATTGTGATTTTAGCTAAGTGTGTAGACAGATCATCGATTGTGAGGTAGTTGGCATGAGATTTTCTTCTGAAGACTTGATTATGGAGAAGATAAAGAAGAAGATGACTTTTGTGATTGGATGGATTCTGAGGATTCCTAGACTTGAGAAAATTAGAGCAAGAAATTAAGAGACATTGTGAGTTGTGTTCTTGGATTTGCAGAAGCAAGTGAATGAATTAGAAGCATAGTTACGAAAAAGAAGAGCGTGTCATGCAGAAAATAAAGAAGATCTAATGGACTATCAAACATGCGATACAAAAGAAGAATAAGAGGATGGAGATACATATATTTGTGAACCTAAAGTTGAAAAAGATGAAGAGCATGAAGATGCCCAGATTTGTGAGCCAGAAGAAGATGAAGATGATTTGAAGACTATAGCAGTAGAGGATGCACACAATTCCTTGGTTGGAAGTCAAACAAGTGAAGTGGTTACTTGCCTTGTTGAAGAAGAAATAAAAGATGAAGATGTGAAAGAGGTAAATTTCTATGAATTATGGGATGTTGAATTTGAGATGAATTTGAAAGATGTTTTGCATGAGGATCTTGTTAGTGATGTGTGGTATTCAAAGGAAGATTTTTGTGGTGTTTTTGAGTTTATTACAACTGTATTTAATTCAACAAGATTGGAGGAGGATGAGATTTATACTTTGATAGAGTTCATTGCAGAGGAGAATTTTCAATAGCAAACACTTGTTCCAACTAGATGTTGGAAAGAGAAGAAAAAAAATGTCAGCAATGGCTACTTCATTTTGTGAATACATATTCACAAAAAATTTCCCACCATGGGTGTCTGATGCGGGAGCATCTTGCATCACAAAAAGGGATGTGAGAAAAATTATAATTTAAAATAATAATAATAATAAAAGAAAACGAGAAAAGAGAAATTTCTATTTTCAAGGTGCATAGGTGATGTAAATAAAAAAATGAGAAAAATAATTGTCATTCCATTTATTGAGGTGTGTAGGTGGCATATTAAAAATTTGTGTAAAGTTCCTTAAATCATGCATTTAATATTTATTGTGATTCACAAAGGAAATGTAATTTTCTAATTGGTCTACATGGTGATGCTTAGTTGTATTTGGGTAAGAATTTAATATTTATTTTAAGGTAGTTGTATTTACCTTTTAGCCCACATTAGTTGTGTTTGTAATGTCTTGGGTTGGAAGTACCTATTTAAGCAAGGCTTATGATCATTTGTAATCAAGCTCTTCAAATGCAAGGTCTTCAAGTATAAGGTCTTCAAGTGTAAGCTCTTGTAGTGAAGCTTCAAGGTGTGATCTCTTCTTGTAGAAGCTCTTGGTGTGCAAGATAGTGGGAAGCTCTTAGTATGGAAGCTCTCTTATATTGTAATAGTTTAGAGTTCTCTCATTTGGAGAATATTGTAAGGATTTTCAAGTATAATAAAAGCATGCTTTGCAAAGCATTTTATTTTCTCTTTGTCTCCATATTGTTGTGTTCTTGGTTGTGAATCTATAAAGATGATGTGGCCCTTCATCAAAGTATCACAATATCAACCCCCTGACACTGAATGTTTATTGTATGATCAGAATGAGAGTGTGTGAAGTGAGTAGAAAGCAAGAACAATTCTATCTTCTCATACCAAGCCTAAGGGGCTTTTTTGAGACCATACAATGAATGTTGAAGCATATAAACTAATGAATTCTATCTTCTCATACCAAGCCTAAGGGGCTTTTTTGAGACCATACCATGCAAGAATGAACTCTTCACGTCCATTTAAAAGACTGGCCATCCCTGTGAAGTTGCTAGTGAAAGGACAAAGTGAATGGAATTCATCTTAATGACTGGAGAAAAATTCTCAGAGTAATCAATACCCTCAACCTACGAGAATCCCTTCGCAACCAGACATGCCTTGTACTTATCAATAGAGCCATATGCAACATACTTGGTGTATTACAACCACTTTCACCAAACCAACTTTCTTCCTTTCAAAAGAGTACAAAAATCTCAAGTGTGATTCTTCATCAAAGAAGAGTACTCCTCATCCATAGCCAAATCCCACTCTAGATGTTTGGTCATTGTTGGGCGTTCATTTTGCACGAAGTCAACGATAGGAATACATAGTGTAATTCCTCTCTTGAAAAGCAAATTTTTTTAAGGATCCACTCCAAGGTTTAGTGTTTGTCTTACGACATACCAAAATCCACTCAGTAGAAGATAAATGTGAGTGTTCATGAGGAGGCCTTTGTTGGTTCTAAAAAATCTCTTATCTTGGAATTGAAGTAAAATCTATTCGTTATCTCAAAATATCACACCAAAAGAACAATATTTTTCTATTTTCTATTTTTTTAATGAATGCAACTCTAATAATGCAGCTACTATGAGGTCCTATTCTGACAAGGGTTTAGCAAAGCAAATAACAAAATTGAAAGCAAATAATATGAAATAAAATAACTTGAAATTGAAATTCTTGAAGAGACATAAGCTACAGAACACAACACGTTATGAGTTAAACCTTCAAAGAAATCGATAGGAAACCAATGAAAACAGGAGCAGCGGTTCCTAGAATCCACTGATGCAATCATCGGTGAGAATTTTTAACAAATCAAATGATGTTACACTCTTCATCAAATCATGAGGCCATGAAAAGTGCACTCATGTGAGATAAAAAGCTATGTAGACACAATCGGGTGATCTCTTCTCAAGCTTGTTATGTCAACGAAATTCATATATCTGTAGCAAACACTAGAACTAAAAGATCACACAACCAGAAATAATGCAATAAACCTTTGGCTCAATCACAATCTCATGAATAAAATTCACAAAAAAATGACACATTCAAGCAAGAATAACTACACTCTGAATATTAGCACCAAAAGCATAACTTTATTACATAATAACGATGGCCCTTATTACATTTTACAATGTGGTATTTATAAGAAATTGTCTCCTCAATTTGTGTTGAGAGTGAGAGATATCTTGATGCAATAAAATGCTTTTAAAATATTAAAACAAACTAAATATATACAAACTGATAATCTAACTGGTGCTCAGAGGGACTCCATCCATATTTTATTCATTAATTGGATGCATGAGCCCTTTACATGTCAAAAACAATGAAAGCATGAGAGAGAAAGTAGGAGGAAGCCATCCATCGAAGTAGAAGTGCATGGAGACACCAAAAATAGAAGCTACCCCTTCATTAAGCATGTGTCGAAGTTAAACTACCATCAAAATCCATTCTTGATGCATGGAAAGTGTTATTTTTGAAACTGTCAGTGCACCTCTGAATTGTGGACCTACGGACCTGTAGACCTCGACTAGGTCAAAAATCTCAAAATTTTACTAAGTGTCAAAATTGAAATTCTGGCATCTAGGTTTTGCTCATCTTTATCCTAAAGATATGTTTGGATGTTTGCCCTTGAATTTCTCTATAATCTTAGTAATCTAAGCAGCATTTAGAAGATCCAAAGCCTCATACTTGTCTTTGACCTTTTGTCTATAGTTGTCCACCTCAAATTGAGTTTTTGCAAAATCTATAGAGTTTGGTGTCCAACTCTAATAGTGTTTCCTCTGTCCTGAAGGCTTGTCTGATGTCTTCATCACTGGATGCTTCCTCTAAAGTCTTTCTAAAATTTTCCACAACTACCTCAACTAGTAAAAGCTTCTCTCGTTCTTCATCTTGAAAAATGTCCAAGCATGCATCACTGTACAACTTTTTTGCTTCCAAAATTTGCTCTTGGGCTTGGTCCTTGAGCCTAGGTATCTCATCATGCAATGTTTCCATCACTTTATTTCCATCTGTAATCTTTTCTATCCAATCATCTATCATGTCTAACTCTTCTCCGATATATACATCAATTAGAATGTGGTACCTTTTCCCTTTTATGGCCTGTAGAGTTTGTAAATCCTTGCTCCATACCCATACCTCATCCATAATATTGAAGTCCTGCCTCAAAATTGCAATGATCTTGTCAACATTTTCTTATGTAGCATGCAACAGCTTCAGACTTCTTGTGATTATAGTAACACCCCTATCCTCAAGGATGTCTCGCCAATCCTGGCAAGCTCTCAAAAATGGACTGAGCTGTACACCTTCCCCTTCTCTAAGAATGGTATTCAAAGTCTCCTCAGGGTGTTCAGAATCAAGAGGACCAATAACTTTAGCTAAATATCCCTTTAAGATCTCAACTTGCCTTTGAAGTGTTCTAATTTCAACCTCATCTTGTTCCATATGGCTGAGAACCTCCTTGACTCCCATAGTCATCATCTGTCGAGAAGTATCTTGTATAGGCTTTCCTAACATGATATCTTTCACTTCATAGTCTTGAAGGCTAATAGCTTCTTCATCTATACCTTTCGGAGGGTGAGCCACTTGTGCAAATAAGTCCTGGTTCTAGGTATTAGTAATGAATGCAAATGGTGTTGCATCGTGTAATGGAGAGTCTGGCTTGTTCAAAATCTTTGTAATGTCACAAATATCATCCTCTGAAGCACGGAATTGATGCTTGGCACTCCTCATTATCTCTTTATAAAACCATCTTGGGATATGTCTTTCTATAACCTTGGCTCTGGATGATGAAGGGATGTGTTCAACTACCTCCTTCCCTCTATCACTCTTGCTTGGAGTCTCTTGTTGTGAGGGTTCTTCTGCTGTAGTCTCAATTTCTATAGATCCCGTAGTTTGATCCTCAACTTCTTGAGAAGGTTATTGTATACATTCTACTACTTGTGCCTCTTTTGGTGGCTCATCAATAACCCTTGGTTTTGGTTCTCCTTGTAATGATGATTCCTTCTGAACATGTTCTTCTGAACTCAGAGGTGGAGATGTCACTGAAACCTTATCTACCATCATAACTTGAGGTAAAGATGGGGGAGTTGGATGAGGACCTGATGTCTCGGGTGGCATCTGCATCCAATCTTGTCGTTGAAGTTTACCTGTAGGAGTATCTCTAATCTTATCTCCAACCAATTATGTACCCACTAGCATGAAATCAAAATTTGGGATGGAGATAACATTATCACCTCGCTCCCTTTGCTCATTCACCCATCGATGTATTTCATCTTTTGAAGAAGTGAGTTCTACCATTTTAGATTGGGTGGGTGGTGGGGTATTTGTGACACTTTTCCTTCTTTCCAATTATGTAGCTTTGGCCAACCAAGTTCTCCTTTGTAGGGGCTCTTGCTCCTCCTCTTCATTTGACTTTGTTTCCCCTTCATCTGATTCTTCCTTAGGAATGGTTTCAGGAATAGAGGGATTAGGCACTAATCTTTTAAGAACTATTTGCCTCTTGTTCATTCTAACCTTGATCCTCTTTTGTTTCTATGGAACCATAGGAGAAGTGGGCTCTTCATGCACCGGATGAATGGATGTATCTAGAATTTCTCCCTCTTCTTGTTGACTTGTCAAAATAGGAGGCAATGGAAAATCAACCTGAATATGAGAAATGCTAGAATCTTGGGGCTCCTGGGGAGTAGATTCCTGTCACTGCGAAGGGGCCTGTTCTTCAACATGCTCTTCCTAAATCCTCTGAGGAGAGGCTCTCTTCGTCTTTTCCTTCCTCTTCTCTGAAGGATGGTAGTACCCTACTAGATGATCAAGCTGGTAGACTATTTCTGGCCTGATAGGAGACTGGAGCACAAAGATGAGAACTGTGACTTTCTTCCCCTTTACCCTTTCTGGGTGAGCATGTGCATGGAATATCACTATATCCAAAATTGGATCAAGTGGAAAGGGTTTCTTGATCCAACTCTTTGTCATTCTGATGACATGTCTTGCTTGATGATTAATATCATCTCCTTCCTCTCTATCAATTTTTGCATTTAGGATGGGCCTCTCGTCAACTTTATCTGTATTGAATAAGGGATCCAGTAGCTCCTGTGAGTCCTGTAGCCTTATCTCCTCCGAGATGATCAAATGAAGAGCCTTCTCTACTAAATACAAAGTCATTCTACAATAGTCCCTGATATGAACATCGTAGTCATTTGTGGCATTCATCCAATGATCTTCAATGGTGTCCTCGTGGTAGAACTCTTTTCTTGCCAGGTTTTCTACTTTACCAACATTGTCAAAGAATGATCGAGGAGAGTTATATTCTTCAAGAGGATAATTCTCCCATTCCCACTTGAAATTCAGGATATCCTCCTTTCTCTTTACCTAGTATGCTCCTATTAAAAAAGGCCAATCCTAACAAGGCCTCCATTGTTTTTTGATCCTCTCATAAGTTGACTCAATCTGTTGAGAAATTTCCAATAGAACAAACTTGTCACTTGGGTACCTTGGGAGTTTCTTTGGATTAATGGATGCACCACCAACCTAAATGTATGTGAATGTTCAAAACTGGATGAAATATGCACCGAGAGTTGTGATCTGCATCTTGGCTTCATCGGACAACCTCTTCCCATAATCCCCTTTAATGAATCAAATAATGGAAAATACGAAAGCATCGTTCACAATTTTGTACTCCTTGCTCTGTGGTGAGAGCTTCTTCTTCACTAGCTGAGGAGGATCTTGCATACTACCCTTCTCGTACAACCTGAGATAGTCAATGGCCCTTGCTGCAAGTAGATATACCACATACGAAGTCATATAGAACTTCTTCTTGTCCTTTACTATCTACAACTGGTCACATAGGTTCTCACTAAGTGTGATGACCCAATCCAATGGCATCTTTGCGTGTCTGATGGTCTCAATGAAATTGACCATGAATGGAGCGAGATGACCTACTATAGGCAATTTCATAACTTTTCTTAGGAGAATGATTGAATATCCAATGCCATCCTTCATGTATCCTTGAGTCATATCCACTTTGCTAATTATCTTCCCCTGAGGTGGTTTCTCAATGAAGTATGAGGAATATATGATGTCGATGGCCTCCTAGTAATGATCCTTATGCCACCTCTCAGCTGCTTTGTATGAAAGCCTAATGAACTGATCGGTTCTAGGTAGATGAAAAACCTTCTCGATATTATCAAGTCATAGATCCAAGACCACTTCCCTAGTGATGCTCTTTACCACCCTTTCATCAGGGACAAAATGCTGAGATAGGGTCATAATCAATTCAGATAACTACATGGTCCCAGGATGTGATGTTGCATTTACTAATCCGGAAAGAACTAGGGAAGATCTCAAAGATGATCTTTTGGTTGGGTTGTTACAAACTCTCAAGAAGTCTCCCAAGTCCGTGTGTCTAAGCTCTGTGTCTTTGATCTCAAAGTATTCATCGTGCAATCGTGATTTCAGTGTTATGCCTTGGAACTTGTACACAACTGGTTTTGTTGCTTGTTTGGATGTAGATGCCATTTGATTATAATACCTACATGTCACAGGAAAAGAAAAACATGATTAATTATTGGATAAAAAAATGTAAAGAAGAAAAATAACGTAAAAGAAAAAAAATGTCCCCCTTAAGAACTTTTAATTTATTTTTATTTATTTTTATTTTTTCCAAAAAAACTAATTAAACTAAAATTTTTATAAAAAAAAATTTATAAAAATGTGAGTGGAGGTGCGGCGACATACGCGGCTAGGGTTTGCATGAGGGCGGCATGCACCTTATGTGCACCCAAAAAGGGGGCATGAGTGGTGCCATGCGCAACCCAAAGAGGCACACATCGTGCCACGTGCATAGCCCAAAAGGGGCACGTGTGGTGCCACACCACGATGTAGTGGCGTTATCGTGCGCACAACCAAAAGGGGCACACATGACGCTATCATGCTGCGCACCTAGGAATCGAGCACAAGCGACATCGAGCAGGCATTGTACCATGCGCACCCAAAAGGGGCCAAGAGTAGCGCAACGCATAGGCACGTTGCCCAAGCACAGT
This sequence comes from Cupressus sempervirens, assembly GCA_028749045.1. Lineage (NCBI taxonomy): Eukaryota > Viridiplantae > Streptophyta > Pinopsida > Cupressales > Cupressaceae > Cupressus > Cupressus sempervirens. The sequence goes on from CM053783.1 coordinate 68,841,372, forward strand.
GCACAAGAGCCCAAAAGGGCACTATGTGCTACCTCCCATGCGCGCGCACGTGCTTAGAAGGAGAAAAAATGTGGGGAGGGGGTGTCTCCATACCTCTCCCTTCTTTCCCTTGTGTAAAATGAGCAAGGCAAGAAGGGGAGGGAGGGTTTTATAACCCTCTCTCTCTTTTGCAAAGCGCGTCGTGCTTCGATGTGCATGTGCACGAGATGTTTTTTTTTTGGTGAGTTTTTTTTTTGAATTTTTTGACGCTAAAATTTCTAACTAAAATTTCTTCTCCCAACTCCCAAACTATGAGTTCGAGAGTCAAAAAAAGGAGGGGATCCCCATTCCTATTGAGGAATGGGGTGTGTGTTGTGGACACCACAAAAAATAGCCCTGAAAAAAAGGAAGAAATGATCAAAGGCATTTCTTCATCAACAAACATCCTTTTGCTGTGTTTCAAACATCAACCAAACTTTGAACACCTCGAGTGTATTTCAGATGACTTTGCAATCAAAATCTCTGAAGTCAAAACCTTCAAACTCAGTGTGTGCATTATGTATTCATTCCCTTTGACGTGTCCGGATGCAATCAATCAAAGTTCTCTGTCAACTCAAAACAATCTTCCACTCTTCCCAGCTCATTCATTCAAAATTTCCACGAAAGCTCTTTGTCAATCAATTGCTTAACTAGATGAGAGAATCAGTTCAAAGGCTCTTGGCGAGATGTCGTGTTCTTTTAATTTCTGGCCTTTTGCATAATTTTTTAATGTCATTTAACATGTCACTTTTGATGAAACAATACTTTTGAATACAAGACACTTTGTTTTGTAACATATCTTTAGCCATTTCAGATCTCTAGAATCCTTCAGACTTAACACCATCTTTTCTTCTTTTTCTTCTTCTTCTTCTTCTTCTTCTTTTTTCTGTGTCCTGACTACATTTAGACTGTGGAGTTAGAACATCGGTGTTGTTTCTTGGATTTGATCTCTTATGAACATCCCTTGCATTCCTCTTTTAGAACTTTAAAGAAACTCTCATGCCAACAATGATCTTAGTAACCTTTCAAGGAGATCCCTCCTGCTTGAACCAGTTGAAGTTTGGATCATTCCACATCATCTTTGACTTTAATTTAATAGCACCCAAAACAATCAAATTTTAAAATTTTCAAAGTGTTGAGAGCTTGTTGGTCTAGGCTTCTGATTTCCAAATTGAAAGTCCCCTAATTCCACAAGAAATGTCAATTGCTCGGTCGGTATGAGACACACAGTCATCCAAATGTTTTTACAAAGAAATACCTCCTCCTAAAATCAGGACCAAAGAGTGGTTAGTAAAATCTTGAGAAAGATCCCAAGTACACCTTACCCCCTAGGACTGACATAACTTTGAAAATGAACACACGGCTGAAAGCAAACACACAACTTGGAAAGAAACACACCTGCTGAAATAAACACGCATGCAGAAATGAAAATCTAATCTAGATGCCGAAATGAAATCTAACTAATTTTTTTATTTATTTATTTTTTTCTTAGGCTTCAAAATAATGTTTCAAAAATTTCCCATTTACAGGAAAAGGTAGAAATTCCCCCTGTAAGGAACTTAGCCTAAATGTGTTTTCTCCGAGAATTTTTGCAATTTGATACGGGCCTATCCACAAGTGTTGAAACTTAGTATGGCTACCTGGCTTTTCTTTTGCCTTATCCCAAAGTAGGATGAGGTTGAAAATCTTGAAGGATTTTATTGTGGCCCTCTTATTGAACCATCTCTTAACAACAGCTTGATGTTTAGCCATGTGCTCTAATATAGTTGTTCATTTCTCATCCATTTCCAAAAGATTCATCAATCAAATTTGTACTCTATTAGTGTCATCAGCATACCCACTCATGAATTTTAAGACAAGAATATTGAGATTGAGTGGGAATACCGGTTCCTACCCATAAACAAGTAGATATGGAGAAGCCCCCAAGGTTTTATTAACTTTGACCTAATCTATCCACAAGGCATATTTCAACTGTGTATGCCAATCCCTAGGGTTATCCTTTAGCAATTGTTTTATCATAATGATTAAGTTCTTGTTTGTAGACTCCACTACCCCATTTCCTTGCAGGTAGTAATTTGAGGAGAATCTGAAGATGACTTTGTTTTCAAGTGCCCATTGTGTCAAGAATGCAAATGCAGATGCAAATCCATTGTTGCATACAAGAGCGAATGGCATTCCAAATCTAGTAACAATATGTTCTTCCAAAAAGTTAGTCACCACCTTAGCAGTGCAATTTTTGAAAGTCTATGCCTCCATCCATCGTGTGCAGTAATTCATAGCTATAAGAATGAATGCATGTCCAGTTGATGATGGTGGGTTTACTGGACCAATGAAATCTAGTCCCTATTTTGCAAAAGGGCGCACCTCGTATACCGATTGTAGTGGCATTGCTGGGTGTCTCTCTTTGTTAGCACTGGTTTGGCATATATGACAAGAACGCACATGTTCAAAAGTATCCTTGAATATCGAGGGCCAAAAATAACCCAATCCTAAAATCATGTGAGATGTTGCTTCTGTTGAACTATGTCCCATACCATACTTGTCATGAAAATGTTCCAAAACATCCTTAGCTTCTTCACGTCCTAAGCATTTCAAATAAATCCCTTCATAGTTCCTTTTATACAGCTTGTTATCAAGTAACTTGTAAGACTCGCATTTCATCTTAAGTCCCCCACGTTGTGAGTTGTTCATCAATTTGGGGCATTGATCTTGTAAGAAATAATAGACAATATCATGGTACCACACATCTGTCACCACACCTTGATTGATATCAACTTGTGATATAACCATCTTCTTTTGAACATCTTCATCTATTTCATCGTCAAATTTGAATTCCTTTTGATTTCCTTCCTAGTTGTCAGCGATCATTTTGGACAATCCTTGGCCTCTAACTAATCTCATAGATTGAATTTCAAGATCAAATTCTTGAAGTATTGCCATCCACTTTCCCCTTCTTTCACCAAGTTCATTCTGCATCAAAAGTGTCTTTACTGTTGGGTCAGGTACAATTGCATACACCTTACTTCTGAGTATGTAGTGATGGAACTTCTTTACTGCCTCAATTAATGCAAAGGACTATTTATCAAGATTTTAATATTTCAACTGAGCGTTCTTTAGAGGACAACTCATAAAAGCAATTGGTCGCTCATCTTCCTTCTCTCTTTTTTGTGTCAAGATCCCTGCACAAGAATGTTTAGAAGCAAAGGAATAGATCTTGAATGGTAACTCGTAATCTAGACCTACCAAAACTAGGGCTATGGAAATGGCAACCTTAATATCTTGGAATGATTTCTTTATCTCCAATACCCATTCTATTTTAGCTCCCTTTTTGAGTAAATCATTGAGGGGGCGGACTATCTCTGTGAAACCACTTATGAATTTGTGTACAAAGTTTATCTTTCCAAAGAAAGATTTCAATTCCTTTCGACTGTGTGGAGGTGCTAACTTCAAAATAGACTTGACTCTATCTAGATCAATGGAAATTCTAACTTCAAAAATGAAATGTCCCAGGAGCTTCCCTTTAGTAACATCGAACGAACATTTCTTGGGATTGAGTGATATGTCGTACCTACGACATCTATTAAATACCTGCCTTAGATCAGCAATATGAGTACTTTGATCTTTTGAAAAGATAGTCAAATCATCCATGTAGATGGCTATACACCTATTCATCAATCATTTGAAAGCTTCATCCATTGCTTGTTGAAATGTAGCTCCCGCATTAATCAACCCGAAAGGCATCCTTCTGTAAGCAAATGTTCCCCACTTGTTTGTGAAAGTAGTCTTTAGCATATCTTCTTCATCGACCATCACCTAGTTATATCATAAGTAACCATCCAAGAATGACATCATCTTTGAACCATTAATGATTTGCAACACCTCATCTAGTGAAGGTAGAGGGTAGTTATCCTTCTAAGATGCTAAATTCAAGTTGCAAAAGTCAACACAAAAATGAATCTCTCTGATCTTCTTCCGTATAGGAACCAAATTTTCCACCCATGTGGAATGATGGATAGGAAATGTGATCTTAGCATCCAAAATTTTCTTAACTTCTTTCATAATTAGTGGTTCAATTATCGGATTTACTGGTCATTGTCTTTGTCGGAAAGGTTTAGCGTCTGGTTTTAATGGGATGTCATGTGTGATAATCTCGAGATCATAAGTTTTTAACTCTTCATAGCTCCAAGAAATAACATATTTATACTTGGTGAGTAATTTGAGCATGTCATCCCTTTCCTTTTGATCGCATGCTTTTCCTATTTGCACCATTTTTGGTTCTTCATCAATACCCAAATTATACGAGTCACATTCTTCGATTCCTTTCTCTTGAGTTTCCCTTCTATTGAGTGTTGATTCATCACGGTCAAAGATGCATTCAAGTTCAACCATTCCTTTTAGAATTTTTTTGGTTTTCAAATTAAGAATTCCATCATCATCTTCAAGCTCATCATCTTCAGGCTTGTCCTCAGGTGTATCATCAATCTCTGGCCCTTGAAAATGGTGACTGCACATAACAAACTCGAGTATATGGGTGAACCTACAATAGTGGGTTACACTTTTTTTCCTAAACTAACAATGAACTATGAATTTTCAAGAAAACTTTCACTTTCGGATGCAAATTGCCATTTAACGGTTAGGAATTTGAAGATGAACTAAACTAGAGTCTTTTAGGATTTTCTGTGTAGAATCTAAATATTTTTTTTTTTTTTAAATTTGACTTGATTTCATTGAATTATTTTTTCTCCCATGAAAACTAGTATGTTATCAAAAACCTGGTTTTTAAAAAGTGGCATTGTTTTTGACACACATAACTTTTTTTCTACAATAGATATCAATGTGATTCTTTCAAATTTAGTTTGTTAACATCCATACCAAAACCATAGAGGTGATCTCATGTTTTTATCCTTAGTATTTCATATTTTATTAGCGTTTAAAGTTGACCTAACATGAATCTAGACATACATGGCTTTTGACATGTGTAACTTATTATATATTTTCCTGATTTCAAAATTTCTTTTTTTGATTGATAGAGGATTTGAATACAAAGACCGTAGTTATTTTTCAAATTTTTTTTCTCTTAGTTACTATTTTTCCATGAGCGTTCAATATAGAGATTTATTTTTTAGAATGAACCTCTGTTCAATTCACATGCAAAAATGTATACCTAACAAATTCAAAATGTATCAAATTCATAGTCATTAGAAAGCTTGTTCAGAGTACTTCTATCATGAAAAATGACATGATTTCAGTGCTCCATCTGGACCTAGTAATTGAGCCTGGAAGCCATGAAAACAACTGAAACTATTATAGAATTTGCAACAGACATCTAATTTTCTAGTTTCGATAGAAACTAACTTTCTATCGAAAGTTTTTACATAGTTTCAGTAGAAACTAGTAATAATAGTTTCTATCAAAACTATTTAGGTTGATTTTTTGTCCTAAATAGTTTTGATCGAAACTATTTAGTTTCTATCGAAACTATTAAGGACCCTTTTCTTCCATTTACTTAGTTTCAATTGAAACTAGGGTGCAAATTAGTTTCGATAGAAACTATATGGGTACTTTCTATCGAAATTTTTTAGGCAAAAAAAATCATCTTTCGCAATTTTGGAGGAATTTCTTCCTCCGAAAAAGTGTAACCCACTATTGTGGGTTCACCCATATGTTTATCATCTTGAAAGACTTGACAATTCGTGATATTGTCAGGAATGGAAGGAATGGCAACTAATTTGACTAATAATATTTTTAACTTCATCTTTTCAACTGGTTGCAAAGCGCTACTGAGATAGCAAGGGTGGATGCTACCACATTCTTTCTTCTTGGAATGGATTTGATGTTTAGAGCTTCAAAGTCATCCATTATATCCCATACTCTTTTCCTATAAGTGATTAACCTTTTGTCGTTGCATGAGTATATGGATTTTACTTGTCGTATCACCAGTTGAGAATCCCCTTCGATTATAAGAGCGGTGAATCCTTTTTCCAATACAAAGAGAAGTCCTCAAATCAAAGCTTTGTATTCTGCACCATTGTTAGTACATCTAAACTGCAATCAATATGCGGCATAGAAAGACCTACCTTTTGGGTTGATTAGTTCAATACCTACACCAGCTCCTGATTTGCATCTGGAACCATTGAAGCGGAGTATCCAAACTGCATTTTCCTTGGGTTTTTTGATTTTGTGTTTATTCGTCCTTAACTTTTCTTTTACTTGAGTCTTGAACGACTATTTCTTGGGAACCCACTGTAACTTTTCTCATGCAGGGCTTGATGAATCTCCTTCATATCCTATGGATAGAGGAAGAGTGTGCTTTTCTTGCTTCTCCTGAATTTCCCCTATTAGCTCATTGATTTGTTCAACTTTAGGTTCGAGATGAATGACTACTAAAGTCCATCCTTTACCTTTGACATATCACCTTCTTCTCTGAACTTTAATCATCCCAGGAGGAGGAGGAGATAGACCTCCACCATCTGAAGAGGTATCACTGTATGATATATTTAAATCTTCACTTTCTTCTTTAGTCTGTTCAATAAGGTTGGATGAATTCATTGAATCTTGACTTTCAGTAATTTCATCTTTTGAGGTCTTTGTACTCTTTTTTTCCATCATTTGTGTCAACACCTTTGCTACTGCTTCTTGGCATACTGAACATTCAAACTTTGAATGACTAAGTTTGTGTAATTGGAAAAATCCTAGAAGGAGGACGATACTAGGGTCAACTTCCTCTCCTAAAAAATGTAAATTAGTCACCATAGTCTCTATGAATTGTGTCACGGTCTCACTTTTGGGTATCGACACCTTAGGTTCTTCATTTTGATCTTGAAATGTATTGTTTGGAACCATGTTCAATACCATCACTTTGTACGAACCCAAATCTGATTCTAAAAATGCTATCTCATTCGGGACATTGTAATTTGTGATCATTATTTTTAGTTTGGGCTCAGCATCTATCTTGATTTGATTGTTCAATCCTTTCCATGGCAACCATAATTGAGTGAAGTCTGTAGAGAACCATCCTCTGAGAAATTTTGTCCATTCTCTGCTTAGGAGTAATCCATATGTCTTTGAGATATCAACCATGTGTATGTCAATAATATCCTGGATCCGAGGATCAACTGTTAATTGTATCCACACATCTTTCAATACTCCAATGACTTTTACCTCTGTTTTATCCAACTATATTACCACTCAGTTAGAGGGTTGAGGATTAACTCCTAGCCTTTGAGCTATTGATAATGGCATCACATTACATAAAGCTCCTAAATCAATAAGACAATTGCGAAGACTCTTTCCATATATCCTTATGCTTAGCAAAAATGGGGGTACCTCAACTTTGTCCTTGAACATAGTGGGCATTACTTCTGTAGCATTTACTTGTTGTGGCACTATCTTTTGAGGGACATTATTCATATTATAGGAAAGCTTTGTATTATCCAATGTCTTCATGAGTGCTTCTCTTTGTTGTGGACAATTCTGCAACATGTTGAACATGGACATATTGGCTTTCATTTTCTTCAGATCTTCAACCGCATTATACTTTTTAGTAGACCAAGCAGGGTTCTTTAGAATTGTTGGTATGTTTACTTGATTCTGATACTGTTGTCCCCCTTAGGCTGGCCTTACCAGTGGTGGATTGTTGTTTTCTCTAGGATCAAGTGGAGTTGGTTGCAAACTAGGAGGAATTCCATCGGTCAAGGGATCCTTTTTTTTTTTGAGATTATATGTATTTCGATTGTCATTTTGAAAGGCAAACATCTCATCATGTTGAAGATCAGGTTCTTGACTAAAAGGGAATGAGAATTCCTCGCTTGTTGTTCCACTTGTATATTCTGTTTAGAATCGTAAGATTCTAATAACTTGTATATTTGGTCGAGTATTCCATTGTCAATTTTGTCTTTGGAAGCCATTGTTGCGATCAGGAGGATTGAAGTTGTTTCCTCCACCATTGTTTCCTGCATTGTTGTTACTGTTGTTGTTGAAGTTCTTGTTGTAATTCTAACCAAAATTGTTGTTGTAGGGGCCAGCATTATTTCTTTGGAAGTTGTTATTTTGTCCTTGTGACAATCTAAGACGTGTCAACTCATTGTTCATTTGTGACATGGTCTTCTTCATTTGACCAACTTCTGAAAGGAGATTTTTATCTTCTTCCACAAGAACCGTTGCTTTTTGTTCAAAGAAAGCTATTTTTGGGGGCTCGTACCCTGGATACATTATCGCTTGAGTTTGTGGAGCAGGTGCCTGCTGCAATGGAACTGGGTTCATAGGTATGAACTGACTAGGCATGGTAGGTGCTCCCATGGGAACCGTTGGCATTGTAGGGACTGTTTGTGTAGGAAGCATCATTCTTCCCCCATTAGGATTAGCTTGCTTTGTGAACATGATTGCTTCTGCAAAGACTTTGTCCAATGTGTCAATATTTGCTACAGGAAGTCTTCTTAGAAAGATCACAGTAAGAGGGTCCATAGCATTGAAATAAACTTGGATGGTGGCTTCAACCGGTATTGTGTATGGTGTTTCCAACTTGCGGTAGGCCATATGAAAGTGATGATGGTAGGCCATATGAAAGTGATGATTGAAGCATGAAACTATCTCATTTGGGTCCCTTTTTATTGATATGAATTGTTGATGTATCACTGTCGGATTGATGAATGTTTTGAATTGTTCCAAGAACAATTTTTCAAAAGTGTCCCAGTCTCGAATACATCCTGGTGGTAGGTTTACATACCAATTGAAGGAAATTTCCCCCAAAGAGTAGGGAAATAAACGAAGAACCACATCTTCATTAGCAATTTGCTTTCTGTTGCAAATTTCCTTAAAAACCTTGACATGATCTTCGATAGTTCTTGTTTCTCCGTAAATGAACCTTGGACAAAATTTATCGAGATTCTTAGGGAGGTCATGGAGGGCACCTCTCAAGTTAATGGGTGAATCAACTGCATTTGCAAAAAAGGCCATTGGAGGATTTTGTGGACCTAAAGGTGGCTGGGATGGTGATGGAAGTGTTGGAATATGTGGAGGTCCACTTGCTGGTTGAATGGGTGGTGGAGTAGAAGAAGATGAAATGTCGAATGGAAGTGGTTGAATTCTGGGTACTCCTCTGTCACTACGTGCCTTACGAAAATGAGTAACCTCTAGAAATTCTTGGGCACTTGGTGAAGATCTTAACGCTCACTGGAATGGGGATCTTGGATCAATATCTTCTAGCTTGTATCAATTCTGGAAAAAGTGCACCTCTGCAAAAGTACACCTCCTCACATCTGAATTTTGCGCACCACAGAGTTCTGCGGACCTATGGATCTGCGGAGCTGTGGACCTACGGACCTGCAAATCTGCAGACCTACAGATCTGAATTTCTAAAAAATTTAGAAGTGATTTTTGAACTTTTACGGAGTGCAGATTATTGCAAGGGTGCAAGAATTCTAAAACTTTATCAAATCTTCCTTGTTTCCAATAGTAGGTTCTTTGTTTTCAGGCCCTCCTTCTAGTGCCACTTCTATTGGTCGTTCATTTTGCACAAGGTCAATGGCAAGAATCCATAGTGTAATTCCTCTCTTGAAAAGCAAATCTTTTTAACGATCAACTCCAAGGTTCAGTGTTTGTCTTGCGACGTACCAAAATTCGCTCAATAGAAGATAAATGTGAGTGTTCATGAGGAGGCCTTTGCTAGTTCTAAAAAATCTCTTATCTTGGAATTGAAGTAAAATCTATTCGTTGTCTCAAAATATCACACCAAAAAAACAATATTTTTGTATTTTCTATTTTTTTAATGAATGCAACTCTAATAATGCAACTACTATGAAGTCCTATTCTACCAGGGGGTTAGCAAAGAAAATAACGAAACTGAAAGCAATTAACATGTAATCAAATAACTTGAAATTGAAATTCCTAAATAGACATAAGCTACAGAACACAACACACTGCAAGTTAAACCTTTGAAGAAATTAGTAGGAAACCAATGAAAACAGGAGCAGTGCTTCCTAGAATCCACTGATGCAATCATCGGTGAGAATCTTTAACAAATCGAATGATGTTTCACTCTTCATCAAATTGCAAGGCCATGAAAATTATGCTCATGCGAGACAAAAAGCTATGTAGACACAATTGGGTGATCTCTTCTCAAGCTCGTTACGTCAAAAAAATTCATATATCTGTAGCAAACACCAAAACTAAAAGATCGCACAACCAGAAATAATGCAATAAACCTTTGGCTCAATCACAATCTCATGAATAAAATCCATAAAATAATGACACATTCAAGCAAGAATAACTACACTTTCAATGCTAGCACCAAAAGCATAACTTTATTGCATAATAATGGTGGCCCTTGTTACATTTTACAATGGGGTATTTATAAGAAATTGTCTCCTCAATTTGTGTTGAGAGTGAGAGATATCTTGATGCAATAAAATGCTTTTAAAACATTAAAACAAACTAAATATATACAAACTAATAATCTAATTGGTGCTTAGAGGGACTCCATCCATATTTTATTCATTAATTGGATGCATGAGCCCTTTACATGTCAAAAACAATGAAAGCATGAGAGAGAAAGTAGGAGGAAGCCATGCACAGACAGTTGACTACCAATTCCAAAAATAGCACTTTCCATGCATCGAGAACGTATTCTGACGACAGTTTAACTCCAACACATGCCTAGTGAAGGGGCAGCTTCTATTTTTGGTGTCTCAATGCACTTCTACTTCAATGGATGGCTTCCTCCTACTTTCTCTCGCATGCTCTCATCATTTTTGACATTTAAAGGGGTCATGCATCCAATTAATGAATAAAATATGGATGGAGTCCCTCTAAGCACTAGTTAGATTATCAGTTTGTATATATTTAGTTTGTTTTCATGTTTTAAAAGCATTTTATTGCATCAAGATATCTCTCACTCTCAACACAAATTGAGGAGACAATTTCTTATAAATATCCCATTGTAAAATGTAACAAGGACCACCATTATTATGCAATAAAGTTATGCTTTTGGTGCTAGCATTTGGAGTGTAGTTATTCTTGCCTGAGTGTGTCATTTTTTTGTGGATTTTATTCATGAGATTGTGATTGAGCCAAAGGTTTATTGCGTTCTTTCTGGTTGTGCTATCTTTTAGTTCTGGTGTTTGCTACAAATATATGAATTTCGTTGACGTAACGAGCTTGAGAAGAGATCACCTGATTGTGTCTACATAGCTTTTTTTCTCACATGAGCGCACTTTCCATGGCCTTGCGATTTGATGAAGAGTGAAACATCATTCGATTTGTTAAAGATTCTCACTAACGATTGCGTCAGTGGATTCTAGGAAGCGTTGCTCTTGTTTTCATTGGTTTCCTACTGATTTCTTTGAAGGTTTAACTCACAACGTGTTGTGTTCTATAGCTTATGTTCATTTAGGAATTTCAATTTCAAGTTATTTGATTTCATGTTATTTGCTTTCAATTTTGTTATTTTCTTTGCTAACCCCTTGTTAGAATAGGACCTCATAGGAGCTGCATTATTAGAGTTGCATTCATTAAAAAAATAGAAAATACAAAAATATTGTTCTTTTGGTGTCATATTTTGAGACAATGAATAGATTTTACTTCAATTCCAAGATAAGAGAGTTTTTAGAACCAGCAAAGGCCTCCTTGTGAACACTCACATTTATCTTCTACTAAGCAAATTTTGGTACGTCACAAGACAAACACTAAACCTTGGAGTGGATCCTTAAAAAGATTTGCTTTTCAAGAGAGGAATTACACTATAGATTCCTATCGTTGACCTCATGCAAAATGAATGCCTAACAGTCACCTCAAAAAATCTTTGTGGATCTATAGAAATAGCATGAGTCAAAAGACTAGAGCCATATGTCTAAGCTTGAGTATGATGGGTATCTATAGGATCTCCTAAGAAAGGACCAGCTGACTCAACTGTAACATGAGCCCACTTGGGTAAAGGTGGAGCAATTGGTGGTGGTGGAGGATGTGGATGTGGTGGATCATCATCTACATCATCGTCAGAAGATAGAACATCCTCAAGAGATGAAGAGGAAGGAGTAGGCAATGAGGACTAATCCAAGGAAGGAGAATCAAGAAGAGGAAAGTGGTCATCAAACTAGACATCTTGGTGAAACAAGACCTCTCTAGACTCAGGATCAAACAACTTGTATGCCTTCACATCCTCATAGTAGCCAACAAAGATGAGTGGTTGACTCTTCTTCTCTGTAGATTTTCTCTAAGCATCAGGAATAAAATCCCAAGCCTTACTGCCAAAAACTCAAAATGTGGAAACATTGGGCTTGGCATGAGACTAAGCCTCCTCAAGAGTCATTTGTCACAATACCTTGTGGGGCATCTAATTCTACATTTAGTTGGCATAGTTGACTACTTCATCCCAAAATGAAGGTTGCATATCTTGTGACTAAATCATGCAATTTTCCATCTCCCATAATGTTTTGTTCTTTCCCTCAACAACATCATTCTATTAAGGGGTGTGTGGAACTAAAAATTGATGTAGTAAACCATGCTCAGAGCAAAAATCTCTGAATGCCTAATCTACATACTCCTCCCATTATTAGTGTGTATCTATTTGAGAGAAAGACCAGATGCTTCTCCACAAAAGTCTTAAAGATTCAAAAGGAATCAAAGACATCAAATTTGTACTTAAGAAAGTACACCCATGTGCATCTTGAGAAGTCGTCAATGAATGTGAGCAGATAGCAAGCCCCTAGAAAAGGAGTAGGAAACGACATAAGATCACTATGAACCAACTCCAAGGGTACCTTAGCACAAGTGGCTATTCCTGAAGAAAAGGGTTATCGATGATGCTTACCAAGAATGCATCCACAAAAAACACCATCAGTGCAAGAGATCTATGGTAGCCCAGAAACAAGTGCCTATGTACTCATCTATTATAAATAGTGGTAGTTTACATGGCCTAAATGCTCATGCCAAAGCTTTCTCACAGAGGCTACATGTACAACAAGAGAAGAACCTAGACTTTATGAACTCTCAAAGCCATCAAACTGGTATAAGTGAGACTGGGGATCCAAACTGCCAGTAGAAATAATTGAATCAGGATCAAAGAGATCTTAAATAAACACATCATGTGGTGAGAACTCAACTATCTTACTAGAGCCAAAAAGGAAAATCTAATAAACTGAAAGAAGTTTCATAGAAATGTTAGGAACTAGAAAATTGTCCTGAAGAGAACCACCATCCAGTGAAACTGAACCTAAACTAAAAATTGGGAAGCTCTGTAGAGTCACCAACTACAATATGTGATGTGACACTATGAACAAGTGTAGTGACCAAATCATGTGAATAAGTCATATGGTGTGAAGCACCAGAATTAATGATCTAAGATGATCCTAGAGACAAGGCTTGTGCATGAAGAGCATGACCCTTTCTCATAGACAAGGAAGGTGGTTAAGGAGAGGAGATGTGGTGTTACTTCATGGCATCCTCTAAAGCTTCTAACTATTTCCAACACCTAGAAACTGGATGTCCTTCCTTGACACAAAAACTGTAAGGACCACCTATGGACTTCTTATTCTTTGAGGAAGACTCACCAAAATTAAAAGAATTACACTTCTTAGACTTAGATTGTGGTTTGGAAGAAGACTGTGTAGATGGCTTGAACGGACACTCACAGCCAACTAAATCTCTCTTTGGCTTTGGTGTCTGCTTCTTCTTCACTGTAGATGGTTACAACCAATGTTGTGGTCTTTGATCCTAATAGAGAATCCAAGTAGGAAAGCTTGGCTTGTTCTCTAGTCAAATGATCATAGAATTCCTCAAATGTTAGCATGGTGAAACTAGTACCCAATACATCCATAGTGGAGTGAAAACTAGAGGAGAAAGTCTAAAATGTTCCCCAAAGCTTAGATAGGATTAAGAAAATGCACTCTTTATATGTCTTCATCTTGTCACAACACTGTAACAATGATCTCTATTGCTTGAATTTAATCAGAAAGTCCTCAATGGTGGGGAAAAAATCATGTACAAGTGATGTAAGCTATGCCTCAAGATGAAGTTCTCTAAACTCACTAACTGTACCAAACAAGGTATTGAACTTGAGCCACATTTCTCGAGGAGTAGCACACTCATCAAGATGAAACTATAAGTTGTTTGCAATATTGAGAGAGATGAGACCCTTGGCCTCATCCATCTTATTTATGTGCTGATATGTCTGAAATGAACTCTAAAATAGAGGTTGATCCTTATCCAAATAAGACCACAAACCCTTGGAATGAAGTAATTGTCTCATGGCAACTATCCTTGTGTGATAGTTATGTGGATTTAGATGAGCTAGACAAGAAGAGGTCTCGGCCATTGCTTTAGAGAAGGTATTTTGGTTTTAAAAGATATATGTTGTACTAAAGTAAATGACAGAAACAACATATAGAAAAATACCCCCCACAATACAAGAAACTAAACCCCAATAGCTAAAAGCAATAAGTATACAATGAGGAGAGCGAAAAAACTTTAGTTGACTGACTTATGTACCTTTGAAAGATTCTGATGAAGAGTATAGTAGATCTAGATAGAGCACTGCAAGAGCTTTCCAATGCCTTTTCATTGGCTGAAAATGGAGCTTGGATGCAAAAGAGAGGCCCCTGGAGTGCAAAAGAAGAAGTTTAGCCTTTGACAGTAAAAACATGTACCTAAAAAGCATCAAAATATGATGAAACTAGCACCATAAGATCAGGCTCAGAACCCTCTTTCCAGTGATATCTCATTTTTTGAAATTGAAGTCTGTATGCTTGAGTCATGAGAGAAAAACTGAACGATGCTCCTTATGACCTAAAAGGGCATCCAAAATGCTTATGGAGTGCTAATGTCATCACTTAGTGATATTAAATTTGATAGCCATCTAGCCGTCACAAGAAAGAAAGGGCTTGTTGATGCAGTGTTGACTCAACATTGACTAGGCATTGACTTAGAGGCTACATGTCACACTAACATGCTAGGTAGGACCAAATAGTTGATGTGGCAGTCTGACATGGCCTAACATGCCACATGTCTGATGTAGAAATTATCATGTGGTAGCTGGTTGGCCGTAGAACCATGTGACAAGAACCTAGTAGGTGCCATGTCGCATTTTGTAGTTAAACCATGTGGCCACTATGGTAGGTGGATGAGCCATGGCTAAGTGGTGGCTGGTAAAGATGGCGGCCTATCAGCAACTACGACGGCAATAGGTGGCAGTGGCGGGTGGTTGGCTAATGGCGGTGAACTAGCGACACTTGGGTGGCTTAATGGTGGTGCACGCAACCAGTCACATGCTGCCATGTGGTGACATGTGATTCACCAGCCTATTATGTCTTTTTTAAATGCCTCGTAAAGTGTGCCAAGGCCTCTATAGCCTACTGTGTTCAAATAGGATGTATTTTATATGGAAATGGGGGTTTTTGGGTGCTCTAAGCAGAATAATGGGGTTCGTTTGGGCTCAAAGTGCTCCAAAAATTTGACCCCCCCAATCCAAAAAAAACATACTAAGAAGCAAGAAAAAAATGCCTTCAATAGAAACTTTGTACAAAATGGACAAACTTTATATGGAAATGGGGGTTTTTGAGCCTTTTGAATCCAACACTGAGGTTTGCTTGGACTAAAAGTGCACCAAAAAAATGACCCCCTTCACAAACTAGATAAAGGGGTTATGAAACCCTTTAAAATCAAGCTTCAAAATAAACCTTAAAACACGAACAAGAAGTTGCTTGAAGAGCTCTAATACCATGTCAAAGTTGGTATGCAAAATAGATACAAAATCCAACTTCATAGAAGCCACAATGATCACTTGCAAGCAAATGACATGTTACATGGAAGAATGAAGGAAAGAAGAGAAGAGTGGCTCTCGAGATGAAAATTATATTCAAGAGAGGAACGAAATTAATCAAAAGTGTCACAAAATACAAAGGGATCAATACTTATAAAAGGCGATCAACCATTCTCAAAAAGGAAACCCTAAAGAAATCCTTAAGAGATAATGTGACATTTAATAAAAGTAAACAAATATTAAATGTCACATTCATGAAGAGACTAAAGTCAATACTCCAATAGTGAAATCTTAAGAGTAAGTAAAAGATAATAAACCTTTTACTCTAACATAAACTAGTCCAAAATCCACTTAGACATAATCAAGAAAACAACCTCTATGGGAAGTAGCATGAAATGAAGCCCCTGAATCTAAAAGCCATGAATCATCAACACTTTCTGAGGAAAGAATAAAATCGTCCTCTTTAGATTTTTTACTTACCACATTTTCCTCCCTATTCCCTTCTTCTTTATCTCCTTCATTATTCTTTAAAATCCAGCAATCTTTCTTATTATGCCCTATTTTCCCATAGTACCAACAATCTCTTGTTCCTCTTGATTAAGACATCTTTCCCTTTGATTTTCCTCTTAATTTCCCATGATTTCCAAAAAAATTTCCTCTCTCATTTGTTATGCCTCTACTTTATGCATTCAAGACACTTTCTGATGTAGATCCACCTAAACTTTTCATACAAGTTTCTTCACTCAAAATATTACCAAATCCAAAAATAGAATTACTCATAGCCATGATCAAATCATTCTAGCTTTGAGGAAAAGAACTCAAAATAAAGAGAGTCCTTATTGCTTCATAAAAATTAACATTTATAGAAGATAATTTACTGGTAACCATATTAAACTCATTTAAATGATTTGCAATAGATCCACCTTCTACCATCTTCATATTAAATAAACACTTCATGAGAAAAACCTTGTTTGAAGCAAAGGACTTTGCATACAACCTTGCTAGGGTTTGAATCAACTCTTCAGTTGTCTTCACTTTTGAAATATTCAATGTCACTCATGCACCAGGCATAAATGAATACTCCCAAGTGCCTTTATGTCCAAAATATCCTAGTACTCATCTATCATAGTTGTCTACTTCTTGGATTTTCCCTCCAATGATTTCCATAAATCCTTCTGATAAAGATAGTCCTCTATTTTCATTTTCCATAATTGGAAGTTCTAACCATTAAACTTCTCAACCTTCATCTTACCCTTGTTTTTCATTTCTCTCACTCAATTGTGAAATCTTCCTGTAGAGGATTGCTAAAAAAAGTGACCTCTCTTTGATACCACTTGTTGAGATACCACAAATAGAAATTAAAATTACATGCAAATATAACCAATATCAAAAAATAATGAATCATGCTGAAGAGAACATAAGAAAAAAATATTTAATGCGATTCACCCAATCCCTAGGCTACATCCACAAACAAGTCCAATATTATTATTACCATTATAAGAAGCTACAATCTTATCATACATTATGAATACCTAACCGTAATCTATTTTATACAAGCTCTTTTCCACTTACAAAATTAGAGCTAGAATAAATCATCCAATAGAAAAATAGCAATCAATGCCTTTTACAATAATAAAGTTGATTGATCTTTCGGGTGTTGCCCCTGAAAACCCCCTATGAGGGCATTGCCCCTTGACCCCACCCTATACTACAACCAAGAGAATAGGGGATTAGCCCCAAGACCCCGCAAGCCCCCCCCCCCCCCCTCCCCCCCACCCCCGATCTCATCTTGGGGGGTGCTACCCCCAAACCTCCGTAGTAAAATATGGGGGGAAACTGCACCAAATAAAGTGGGGAATCATTATCCTCTGAGTCTTATTAGGCTTCACATCACAACAAAAAATTTTAGAGATGTTAATGGCTTTGTGGACTTTGTGCACATCTAATCAATTTTATAGGTATTTTCCTCTGTATCTCTTTTATTCTCACATATTTATTCATTTGTATACATTCACTTCTTTATGGTCATGACTTTTCTCATAAAAGAACTTGGGATTTCTATATATTTACTTTACAATTTTTATGAAAACCTTCTTCATGGGTTTGGTGAATGTAAAATAAACCAAACATTTCTTGTTATTGATAAATATATTTTCCATACTTCAATTTCTATTTTTTATTGTCTTTTAGGCTTGAGGCAAGGTTGCAATAGAGACCTTTTTCATTTGGGTTGCCCTATGTTAATTGTCTTCATTTTGAAATCACTTGGAGTTCATTCTTGAATCTTCCCCTCCTTTTGTGGCTCGGCTATTTCCACAACCATATGTCTGGTATTTGCATCAATACTTAAGGCCAGAAGTTTCTTTTTCTTCATAAATTTGGGGCATGGAGTAGGTTTTTGCATGGCTTGTGTAATAGATCCTTTGGTAGAGCACTATCTTCCATCCTTCTCTTCTTTCTATCAACTGGGGGTGTCTCCTTCTTCCTACTAGAGAAAGGAAAAGTTATAGTTTTAGTTACAGAAAGTGTGGGTGGATTACCTTAATCAATAGCTCCTTCCTATTGTTGTTGCTAAGGAGTCCACTGCATTTTTCCATCTTGATGAAGGGTGCTTCCCTGAAAACTATAAACTCATAACAGAAACAAAGAAACAACAACAAATGTGAGAACCCAAATATGGAATTACAGAATTCACAAGTACAATATGCTAACCCACATCGGCGTCTTCATTATAGTAACTTGCTAGACTAAGTTTTGAACTATCACCCAGAGCTATCCTAGACAATATTCGGGTCTTTCTTAAATAGGCAATTTTATGCCCCCCAGGAAGGTTCTAGTAGACATTGAAACTTAATATGATGTAGGAGTATCTTGGGTATAAGAGAAATCTTGCATCACCCAAAAAAAAAAATTATTTTCAGTCTTTTCTATTTTAATAAGGACTAGTAGACAGGGTGGTTAATATTTATGAAAACTTTCTATTCTTGGTTTGTCATACAAGCTCAGAATGTTCTCATTTTCTACATGAAGGTTCATTTTGGAATTATAAGCTTACCATAAAAATCTCATTGCTCTAGCTTAAGTATCAGAGAAGTTATTGTATATTTTCGGTAGAAAAATTTGCAAAAAAATATTCAGGCTCACCATTAGAGGCCTTAGAGTGCTCGAATGAGGTCTAAAAACTTGACAAAAGGACGCTTGCATCATTCTGAGCCTCTAGATCAAGAGCAATCATTTTTGAAAAGTGGTTATAATAGCCAATCGAAGCAACAATTCAAGAGTTATGGCCTTCGAAAGTTGGGCTACAGAAATTTCTAAAATAATTTGTCAAAAATGTATTTAGCCAACTCTATATGTATTGTCAAGGTCTGTCAGCCCTAGGTATTAAGTTTGAGCATCTAGAACCTTCTCTGGCAGCATAAAATTGTCTACTTAGGAAAAGCCCGAACATTGTCTAGGACAGCTCTGGGTGATAGTTTGCATCTTGTCTTGCAAATTATTGTAATGAAGGTGCCCATGTGGGTTAGCATATTGAACTTGTAAATTTTGTAATTCTACATTTGTAGCACAAATAAGAAGTCCATATTTTATTCTTACATTTTCTGTTGTTTCTTTGCTCCTCTTATGGTTTATGATATTAAGGGGAACACCCTTCATCAAGTGGTATCAGAGCTAGAGTTCTTGAGTGTGTGGACAAATCACCGACTATGAGGTAGTTCGTACTAGGACAGTGGTTTGGGCTGAGTGTGTAGACAAATTGCCAATTGTGAGGCATTTTACACTAGGGTTTTAGCAAAAGCTTGAAAAATGCCTCCACAAAGAGAGCATAGTGGAAGTGTTGTAGATGTTACACCTGAGGGTTTCCAAGCCCTCCAAAGACAGATGCAAGCATTGGAAGAACAAATGTGTAGAAGAATGAATCTTCCCGTAAGAGATGAAATTGAGGATGAGGATGAAGCAGAAGAAAATGACGAAGCAAAGGCAATTCTAAACCTAGAGGAAGAGAGGCTTTTTAGGGCCATCTCCAAGATTGGAAAAAGACCTAAGTTTGAGGTTCCAACATTTTCAAAAAATCTTAACCTAAAGGATTTGATCGATTGGATAAATAAACTAGATAAGTACTTTGAGTATAAGATATTGAGGATCCAAATAGGGTCAAGTTTGCGAAGGCAAAACTGAAGGGACATGCAAAGATCTAGTGGTAGGAGATTCAGTTGGAGCGAAATAGAAAGCGAAAGGACAAAATCACTAGATGGGATCAGATGATAGCTAAACTGATGCAAAAATTCATTATCATGGATTATGAGCTTGATTTTTTGAAGAAAATGCAAGGGATGAAGCAAGCAGGAAAATCTATGCAACAGTACACCGAAGATTTCTATCAAGTTCTCATTAGAACCGACCATGTAGAAGCTGATAAGGAGAAAGTGGCTCATTATCTTAATGGGTTAAGACCAAGCATTTAAGATGAGATGAGTCTTGTTTGAGTGACCAGTATTGAGGAGGCATACCAATTTTCCCTAAGGGTTGAGGAGAAACTAAGCAAGAATTTTGATAGCAAGAATAGTGGAAGAGGTCATGGTGGAAGATCTGGTGGATGATCTTATGGAGGTCGTAATGATGATCATAAGAACAAGTATGAGGCTAGAAGTAGTAGTTAGAACTAGAGGGGAAATAATTCCAATCATTTCCATAATCAAAACAATAGAGATCGGAGAGGAAGAGGTAGAGGACAAGGATCTAGAAGAGGAGGCTTCCATGGGAAATGTTTTCACTGCAAAGAAGGGCATAGAGCATTTGAATGAACCCAAATCCAAAGAAGGATAGATCGAAGAATAGAAGGCCAAGCCAAAGTTGCAATTTTGATGAAGATGTCAGATCCTCACATTTTGAAGATGTTGAAAGAGGAGAAGTCCTAATTAACAGAAGAGTCCTGCTGAATGGTGAGAATAAACCTAATCAAAGAAGGAGCTTGTTTCGCACAAGGTGCAAATGTGAAGATAAGTGTTGTGATGTGATAATTGATGGTGAAAGTACTAACAATCTAGTGTCAAAAGTAATGGTCTCAAAGTTGAAGTTAAAGAGACAGAAACACCCATGTACATACTGTATTGCTTGGGTGCAAGATGAACACAAGGTCATGGTCAATGAGCAGTGCTTAGTGAAGTTCAAGATTGGAAGCTACCAGGATGAGGTACTATGTGATATCATACCTATGGACATATTTCATATGTTATTGGGTAGGCCATGGCAATTTGACAGGAATGTTGTACATGATGGGTGAGCAAATACCTACACTCTAACCAAGGATGGAGTGAAACATAAGTTGAAGCCATTCAAGGATAAAGAAGAAAAGGTATGTAGTACTTCCAAAATATGCTTTGTTGATGGAAAAGATTTTCTCAAAGATATGAAGCATGAGCATGTGTTTTCCTATAATTCCTAAAGATAGTAAAGAAGAAGTAGAGGAGGTACCTACAGAAGTTGCAGATATTTTGGGAGAGTTTTTTGATATTGTATCAGATAATGTACCTAATGGATTACCCCCAACGAGGAAGATTAGTCACCAGATTGAATTGGTTCCAAGAGCCAATTTTCCAAATAAGGCAACACACAGAATGACACCACCAAAAAGTGAAGAGTTGAACAGACAAGTTCATGAGTTGTTGCAGAAGGGGTTGATTCGAGAGAGTCTAAGTCCATGTGTTGTACTAGCCATATTAGCACCAAAGAAGAATGGAGAATGGAGGATGTGCACAGATTCTCATGTTATCAACAAGATCACGATCAAGTACAAATTTCCACTGCC
Organism: Cupressus sempervirens; assembly: GCA_028749045.1. Lineage (NCBI taxonomy): Eukaryota > Viridiplantae > Streptophyta > Pinopsida > Cupressales > Cupressaceae > Cupressus > Cupressus sempervirens. Next base: position 68,862,950 of record CM053783.1, read on the forward strand.
AAGGATGGATGATATTATGGACTGTTTGAGTGGAGTTGAGTATTTCACAAAGATAGATCTAAGATACCATCATATTCATATCAGAGAAGGTGATGAGTAGAAGACTGCTTTCAAGACCAAAGGACTGTACAAGTGATTAGTCATGCCTTTTGGGCTAACCAATGCACTGAGCCCTTTCATGAGGCTCATAAATGAGGTACTGAAGGAATTTCTGGGTAAATTTGTGTAATATCCCCTCTAAACAATAGAATCTAATTGTAATTAAATAAAAGAAAAACATATTAAAATAATTATTAAATATACTAAGGTAATTGAGCAATAATTATAACAAATAAATAATATTATATGATCAATACAAGTGATTGCTAAACAATAAAGGATTAATTAAATTATAGTAATAGATAAATAAATAATGATTACTTTATCTTACAAATAGACAACCACACCTTAACATATGGCATGGTTTACTAAGCATCACACCCTTCCATACAAAAGGGTATAAATAGAAAATAAGTCAAATTACTTAAGCATTGAAAAATCATATATGAAAATGAATATTCAAAAATGAATATATCCATCATCTAATTCCACCAGTTTGCCAATGGAACAAGAATATTGCCAAGTGAAATGTTGAATACCAAGAACACTACCAGTAATATGACAAGTATAAACTAGTCAGTAAATGTGCAGTGTGACTTGGCATCCAAGATATTATAATCACTACCTGTAAAGTCAACAACAAGGGTCGTCGGACCAAGTGCAATGGAGGGGGGGGAACATAAAATATATCTAAAGGCAAACATACATTATAAGAGGGATGTCAAAACTGATATTAGCAAATAAAATATATAAGACAACCTATCATCTTCCCCCTAATTAATGACAGGAAAAAATGTGACATTGCCATCGAAGATGGTGAATGGTGATATGAGACAGAAGAACCTTAGAACAATCACATGGAATATACAATCAACATTGGGCATTATGGTAGGAAATACATGGTGGTAGAATAGAAATATTAAAGCACTATATAAATAGGAGAAGACATGTATAGTAATCCCAATGGAAAATATATATATCACAAGAAACAATGAAGTGAAAGATATGACATAACAAAAGGCACATGGCAACATAGACTAAACAAGGTTAAAAAGGAATAGATATAATATAAAGTGTGACGGGCATGTGAAAATCAATAGTAGGGAAAATAAATATTATACAGGGGGCAACCAAATTGGTATGACGTGGAACAAAGAATGAAATAATAATCTTGGAGAACATCACAAATAGTACATGTCAACACAAGAGTACATTAGTTATAATGTTAAGCACCACCTGCGATGTCATTGGTCGATAATGGAATCATAGCAACATTCACGATATCATAGCAACTACGTGGAAAGTACACATGTTCCATCAAACCCATATACAAGTGGGTGAGGTAAGTTAATTTTGATTTAATATAAATGAAAGGTAATAATAGTTAAGATATCATAATAATATATAATGTTATTTAAAGAATCTACAAGTAGTGTGAACTATATACGATATTATAATAGATATATATAACAATAATATATATATTATTTTTATATGTTATAAAATCATTAATTATATTTTGAATAACATATTATTAGTTTTTGTAAACATTTGGATATGTCATTTTAATATAATGTATTATTTTAATATAAGAAAATGTGGATGTTATAATGATATCAATTAAATGAACATGATTCCTTATGTAAGGAATATTGTATCCTTTGTGTTAGTCCATAGGACTTACATAGTGGAAATTAAATAATAATGTATTAATCTATCAAGAGAATTATAAGACTCGAAGCATGGGGGTAGCCAGGTATGAACACCTTGAACCGATCACCATGGCAAAGAATTATCTATGTTGCCAGACTATTCTAATGTTATCAAACATATGCATATGTCATTGGCTTTGGATAGAGGATGCCCATCCAAGAAGAATCTTAACGGGTGCACTCCTAGGATGACGACAAGGTAGTTATGAGCTAAGAAGCCTGATCTAGAGATGTCCTTAAGATTGGGGTTAACTTAGAGGGTAGAATAATATAGTTAGTTTTATTATTATTGTGATTCTAACATTTATTTTGCAGGTATTGCTTGTCTTTAACTAACCCTATTAGTGAGGAAATTACAATTTTCCATTATTTACCTAGATGATATTTTGATCTTTAGTAAGATATTATATGAGCATTTGATCCATATTTGCAAGGTGTTTGATAAGTTGAGGGAAGAAAAGTTGTTGATAAACTTGAAGAAGTGTAGTTTTGTAAAGAAGGTGTTGGTGTACCTGGGATTTGTAGTCTCAGAAGAATGTCTGAAAATGTACCCAGAGAAAGTGAAGGCTATCTTTGAATGGCTTACTCCAAGGAGTGCAACAAAGGTAAGATCTTTTCATGGATTGGCTAGTTTTTATAGAAAGTTCATAAGAGGTTTTAGTAGTATTTGTGGACCATTGAAAAAAATAGTGAGAGGGGATAGGAAAGAATTTAAGTGGACTATAGGAGCATATAAGAGTTTTAATCTGTTGAAATAGAAAGTTACTAAGCAACCTGTTTTAGCACTTCCTGATTTTAACAAGGTGTTTCAAGTAGACAGTGATGCTAGTGGTATTGCAATAGGAGTTGTTTTGAGCCAAGAAGGTAGACATGTTGCTTATTTCAGTGAGATATTGAATGATGCAAAAAGAAAATATTTTGTTTATGATCAGGAATTTTATGTTATAGTTCAAGCATTGAAGAAGTGGAGACACTATCTTCTTCCTAAGGAGTTTGTTATGTATACTGATCATCAAGCTTTACAATAATTGAATAGTCAAGAAAAATTGAACCAAAGGCATTTGAAGTGGGTTGAGTTTTTGTAGAGTTATACATTTTTTTTGAAACATAGGAGTGAGAAGTCTAATAGAGCTACAGATGCTCTTAGTAGAAGACAACTTTTGCTAACAGAAATGCAAATAGAGGTGGTTGGGTTCAAGGAACTCAGTACTTTATATCCAGATGATCCTGATTTTGGTGAAGCGTGGAAGGCTTGTACAAAACATGTTACACTTGACAGGACAAAGTGGTTGAATTTCATGATCCAAGGTAGTATGTTGTTTACAGGAAGCCAATTGTGCATTACCAGAAGTTCAATGAGAGATAATCTCATCAAGGAGAAGCATAGTAGTGGATTGGCTAGACATTTTGGCAGAGATAAAACCATTGCTTTGGTTATTAAGAATTATTACTAACCATAGTTGTAGCAAGATGTGAAGAAGTTTGTACAGAGTTGCAGAGTATGTCAGATGGCGAAATGAGTAAAGCAAAATACAACATTGTACCAGCCATTACCTGTATTAGACAAGTCATGGTAGGATTTAAGCATGGATTTTGTTCTTGGATTACCAAGGACTCGGTGTGGACATGATTCTATTTTTGTGGTGGTTGATAGGTTTTCAAAGATGGCACATTTTATTCCTTGCAAGAAGACTAGGGATGTTGTTCATGTGGCAGAGTTGTTTTTTAGAGAAATGGTGAGACCACATGGTCTGCAAAAGAGTATAGTTTGAGATCAAGATACTAAATTTGTTGGGTATTTCTAACATACATTGTGGAAGAAGTTGAAGACAAATCTGGAGTTTAGTTCATCACATCATCCACAGACTAATGGACAGACAGAAGTTGCGAATCTCAGTTTGGGAAACTTGTTGAGATGCTTGGTTGGAGATAAACCAAAAGGATGGGATATGATTTTACCATAGGCAGAATTTTCATATAATAATTCTGTCAATAGGAGTATTGGTAAATCACCATTCTAGATTATATATGGGAGTAGTCCTAGAAATGCTTCTGAATTGAGGTAGTTGGATAAAGGAGAGATAAGTAGTGCTAAAGTAGAAGAGTTTGTTGAACATTTGAAGAACATCCATGAGGAGGTGAGGAAGCACATCATAAAGATGAATACACAGTATAAAACTAAGATAGATGTGAAAATGAGGTATAAGGAATTTCAAATTAGAGATGAAGCCATGGTTCATTTGAGAAAGGAGCGTTTTTCAGTGGATACATATAATAAGCTGAAGATGAAGAAGTTTGGACCATGCAAGATAGTGAAAAGGCATGATTTTGGAAATACATATGAAGTGGAGTTGCCTACTAAATTGAATATTTCACCTATATTTAACATTTCAGATATGATAGAGTATTATGAAGGAGGTGATGGAGATGAAGTTGCAAAAGCACAATGGAGTATTCCAGAAACTAGTTTGGCTACAAAGGAGACTGAGGAGATACTAGACAGTCGTGTTGGCAAAAGTACTAGGAATAAAACTTATGAGGAATATCTGGTCAAATGGAAAGGGAGGCTAGTTGAGGATTCATCATGGCTAGCAAAGGAGGAGGTTGACCATCTTGATTTTCCTTTGACCACCTAAGACGTGACAGAGTCACTTCTCAAATTACCTCGGGTGTCTGATGTAGGAGCATCCTGGATGTAAGAGTAATCTTGTACTACCCAAAAAAAATTATTTTCTATCTTTTCTATTTTAATAAGGACTACTAGACAAAGTTGTTACTATTTATGAAAACTTGCTATTTTTAGTAAGTTTGTCATACAAGCTTGAAATGTTCTCATTTTCTACATGAAGGTTCATTTTGGAATTATAAACCTACCATAAAAATCTCATTGCTCCAGCTTAAGTATCAGAGAAGTTATTGCGGATTTTCGGTGAAAAAAATTACAAAAAAATCTTCAAGCTTGTTGTTGGAGGCCTTAGAGTGCCTAGATGAGGTCTAAAAACTTGACAGAAGGGCCGACGGACCCTAACAATACATATAGAGTTCGCCAAATACATCTTTGACATTTATTTTAGATATTTCGGGTAGCCCAACTTTGAAAGGTCATAACTCACAAACCATTGCTCCAATTGGCTATTATGACAAATTTTTGGAAATGCCAGCTCGTGATCTACAAACTTGGATTGGTGCAAGTTCCCTTATGTCAAGTTTTTGGACCTCATCTAGGCACTCCAAGGCCTCCAACGGTGAGCCTGAAGATTTTTTTGCAAATATTTCTACCAAAAATCTGCAATAACTTATATGATACTTAAGCTAGAATAATGAGATTTTTATGGTAGGCTTATAACTCTAAAATGAATGTTCATGTAGATAATGAGGACATTCCAAGCTCGTATGATACACTTACTAAAAATAGCAAGTTTCATAAATAGTAACCACCCTGTCTACTAGCCCTTATTAAAATAGAAAAGACTGAAAAGAAAATATTTTTTGAGTGATGCAAGATTTCTCTTACACCCAGGATGATCCTGCATCAGACACTTGGGGTAATCTGAGAAGTGACTCCATCATGTCTCAGGTGTTCAGAGGAAAACCAAGATGGTGAACCTACTTCGTTACTAGCCATGATGAATCCTCAACTGGCCTCCCTTTCCATTTGACCAGGTATTCCTCATAAGTTATATTCCTTGTACTTTTGCCAACACAATTGTCTAGTATCTCCTTAATCTCCTTTATAGTCGAACTAGCTACTGGAATACTCCATTGTGCTTATGCAACTTTATCTCCATCACCTCCTTCATAATAATCTATCAAATCTAAATTATTAAATACTGGTGAAATATTCAATTCAACAGGAAACTCCATTTCATAAGCATTTCTGAAATCATGCCTTTTCACTATCTTGCATGGTCCAAACTTCTTCATCTTTAACTTATTATATGTACCCACTAGAAAACACTCTTTTCTCAAATGAACCATGACTTCATCTCCAATCTAAAATTCCTTATACCTCTGTTTCATATCTACCTTATCTTTATCCTCTGTATTCATCTTTATCATGTGTTTCCTCACCTCATCATGGATATTCTTCAAATGTTCAACAAATTCTTCTACTTCAACACTACTTATCTCTCTTTTATCCAACTGCCTTAATTCAGAAGCATTTCTGGGACTACTCCCATATACAATCTGGAATGATGATTTACCAGAACTCCTATTGACGGAATTATTATATTCAAATTCCACCTATGGTGAAATCATATCCCATCCTTTTGGCTTGTCTCCAACCAAACATCTCAATTCCGAAACTATGATTCACAACTTCTGTTTGTTCACTAATCTATGGATGATGTGATGAATTGAACTTCAACTCCATCTTTAATTTCTCCAAAATATATGCTAGAAATACCCAAAAAATTTGCTATCTTGATCTAAAACTATACTCTTTGGTAGACCATGTAGTCTCACCACTTCTCTGAAAAACAACTTTGCTACATGAACATCACTAGTCTTCTTGCAAGGAATGAAATGTGTCATCTTGAAAACCTATCAACCACCACAAAAATAGAATCATGCCCATGTTGAGTCCTCAGTAATCCAAGAACAAAATCCATGCTGACATCCTCCCATGGCTTCTCTAGTACAGATAATGGTTGATACAACCCTATATTCTTCTTTACTCATTTCATCATATGACATACTCTACAACTTTGTACAAACTTCTTCACATCTTGTTGCAACTATAGCTCGTAATAATTCTCAGCAACCAAAGCAATGGTTTTATCTCTGCCAAAATGTCCAGTCAGTCCTCCACTATGCTTCTCCTTGATGAGATTCTCTCTCATTGAACTTTTAGGAATACACAACTGACTTCCTTTGAACAACATACTATCTTGGATCATGAAATCCAACCACTTTTTCATGTCAAGTGTAATAGGTTTTGTACAAGCCCTCCACACATCACCAAAATCAAGATCATCTGGATACAAAGTACTGAGTTCCTTGAACCCAACCACTTCGATCTGCATTTATGTTAGTAAAATTTGTCTTCTACTAAGAGCATCTGCAATTTTGTTAGACTTCCCACTCCTGTATTTCAAAACAAATATACAACTCTGCAAAAACTCAACCCACTTCAAGTGCCTTTGGTTCAATTTTTCTCTACTATTTAAATATTGCAAAGCTTGATTATCAGTATACAAAACAAACTCATTGGGAAGAAGATAGTGTCTCCACTTCTTCAATGCTTGAACTATAGCATAAAATTCCTAATCATAAATAGAATTTTTTTTTTTTTGCATCATTCAACTTCTCACTAAAATAAGCAACAGGTCTACCTTATTGGCTCATAACAGCTCCTATTACAGTACCACTAGCATCACAATCTACTTGAAACACCTTTTTAAAATCAGGAAGTGCTAAAATAGGTTTCTCGGTAACCTTTTGTTTCAATAGATTAAAACTCTTATCTACTCCTATAGTCCAATTAAATTCTTTCCTATCCTCTCTCATTGTTTTAGTCAAAGGCCCACAAATACTACTAAAACCTCTTATGAAATTTTTGTAAAAGCTAGCCAATCTATGAAAAGATCTTACCTCTGTCGCACTTCTTAGAGTAGGCCATTCAAGGATAGTCTTCACTTTCTCTGGGTTCATTTTTAGACATTCTGCTAAGACTACAAATCAAAGGTACACCAACTCCTTTACAAAACTGCACTTCTTCAAGTTTATCAGCAATTTTTCTTCTCTCAACTTATCAAACACCTTGCAAATATGGATCAAATGCTCCTCCAATGTCTTACTAAAGATCAAAATATCATCTAGGTAAACAATAACAAACTTACCCAAAAACTCCTTCAGTACCTCATTCATGAGCCGCATGAAAGTGCTCAGTGTATTGGTTATCCCAAAAGGCATGACTAACCACTCGTATAGTCCTTTTGTCTTGAAAGTAGTCTTCCACTCATCACCTTCTCTTATGTGAATCTGATGGTACCCACTCTTCAGATCTATTGTTTTAAAATACTTAGCTCCACTCAAACTGTCCATAATATCATCCATCCTTGACAATGGAAATTTGTACTTGATTTTGATCTTATTGATAGCATGAGAATTTGTGCACATCCTCCATTCTCCATTGTTCTTTGGTGCTAATACAACTGGTACAGCACATGGACTTAGACTTTCTTGAATCAACCCCTTCTAAAACAACTCATGAACTTGTCTATTTAAATCTTCACTTTTTGCTGGTGTCATTCTATGTGCTACCTTGTTTGGCAAACTGGCTCCTAGAACCAAATCCATCTGGTGACTGATCTTCCTCATTGGGGGCAATCCATTTGGTACATTATCTGATACAATAACAGAAAACTCTCCCAACATAGCCGCAACTTCTATAGGTACCTCCTCTACTTCTTTACTATCTTTTGGAATTATAGCAAAACACATATTCTCATGCTTCATACCTATGAGAAACTCTTTTCCATCAACAAAACATATTTTGGCAGCACTACATACCTTTTCTTCTTTCTCCTTCAATGGCTTCAACTTATGTTTCACTCCATCCTTGGTCAAAGTGTAGGTATTTTCTCACCCATTGTGTATAGTATGCCTATCAAACTACCATGACCTACCCAGCAACATATGACATATGTACATAGGTATGATATCACAAAGTATCTCATCCTAGTAGCTTCTAATCTTGAACTTCACTAAGCACTACTCATTGACCATGACCTTGTAGTCATCTTGCACCCAAGCAATAAGGTATGGACACGAGTGTTTATGTCTCTTCAGCTTCAACTTTCTGATCAGCATTTATGACACCAAATTGTCAGTACTTCCACCATCAATGATCACATCACAACACCTATCTTCACATCTGCACCTTGTGCAAAACAAACTCTTTTTTTATCAAGTTCATTCTCACTACTCAGCAAGACTCTTCTGTTAACTAGGACTTCTCCTCTTTCAACATCTTTAGAATGTGAGGATCTGGCATCTTCATCAACATGTGCAACTCTAGTCCAGCCTTATATTCTTTGATTTATCCTTCCTTAGCATTGGGAACATTCAAATGCTTTATGCCCTTCTTCTCCACAGTGAAAACATTTCCCACAAAATCCTCCTTGTACAGATCCTGGTCATCTGCCTCTTCCTCTCTAATCTATTTTTTTTGGATCATGGAAATGAATGGAATTTTTTCCCCTATGGTTTTTACTGCTACTTCTAGCCTCATCCTTGTTCTTCTAATCATCATCACGGCCACCATAAGATCGTCTGCCAAATCTTCCACCATGACCTCTTCCGCCATTCTTGTTGTCAAACTTCTTGCTCAATTTCTCCTTAGCTCTTAGGGAAAATTGGTATGCCTCCTCAATAATATTCATTTGAAGCAGACTCAGCTCATCCTAAATGCTTGGCCTTAACCCATAAAGATAATGGATCACTTTCTCCTTATCATCTTCTACATGGTCAGTTCTAATGAGAACTCAGTAGAACTCTTCGGTATACTCTTGAATAGATTTTCCTGCTTCCTTCAACCCTTGCATTTTCTTCAACAGATCAAGCTCATAATCCACAAGAATGAATTGTTGCTTTAGTTTAGCTATCATCTATTCCCATCTGGTGATTTTTTCCTTTCCCTTTCTATTTTGCTCCAATTGATCTCCTACCACCAAATCTTCACATGTCCCTTTAGTTTTGCCTTTGCAAACTTGACCTTATCAGGATCCTTAATATCTTCATACTCAAAGTACTCCTCCAATTCATTGATCTAATCGATCAGCTCCTCTGGGTTAAGATTTCCCAAAAATGTGGAAACTTCAAACTTAGGTCTTTTTCCAATCTTGGAGATGGCCCTAAAAAGCCTCTCTTCCTTTGAGTTTAGAATTGCCTCTATTTCGACATTTTCTTCTACTTTGTCCTCATCCTCACTTTCATCTCTTACAGGAAGATTTATTCCTCTATGTATTTGTTCTTTCAATGCTTGCATTGTCTTTGGAGGGCTAAGAAACCCTCAGGTGTAACACCTACAGCTCTTTCACCATGCTCTCTTTATGGAGGCATTTTTGTGATTCCGCTAAACCCCTAGTGCAAACTGCCTCACAATTAGTGATACGTCTACATGCCAAGCCCAAACTACAGTCCTAGTGTGAACTGCCTCACAATCGGCGATCTATCCACACACTCGAGAATTCTAGCTCTGATACCACTTGATGAAGGGTGCTCCCCTTAAAACCATAAAATTATAATAGAAACAAAGAAATAACAGCAAATACAAAAATATGGACTTCTTATTTGCACCACAAATGAGGAATTACAGAATTCACAAGTGCAATATGCTAACCTACATGGGCACCTTCATTACAGTAATCTGCAAGACTAAGCTGTGAACTATCACCCAGAGTTGTCCCAGACAATGTTTGGGCCTTTCTTAAATAGGCAATTTTATGCCACCCAAGAAGGTTCTAGACATTGAAACTTAATACCTTGGGCTGATAGACACTAACAATACATATAGACTCTAGAGTCCGCCAAATACATCTTTGACAATTATTTTAGATATTTCGGGTAGCCCAACTTTGAAAGGCCATAACTCACGAACCATTGCTCCAATTGGATATTATAATCACTTTTCAAAAATGCTAGCTCCTGATCTACAAGCTCAAAATGGTGCAAGCACCCTTCCTTTGAGTTTTTGGACCTCAATTAGGTACTCTAAGGCCTCCAACGGTGAGCCTGGAGATTTTTCTGCAAATATTTCCATCAAAAATCCGCAATAACTTCTCTGATACTTAAACTGGAGTAATGATATTTTTATGGTAGGCTTATAACTCTAAAATGAACATTTATGTAAAAAATGAGAACATTCTGATCTCATATGAAAAACTTACTAAAAATAGCAAGTTCCCATAAATAGTAACCACCCTATCTACTAGTCCTTATTAAAATAGAAAAGACTAAAAAGAAAATATTTTTTTGGGTGATGCAAGATTGTTCTTACACCTAGGATGCTCCTACATCACATCTCCACCACCTGGTTGATTGCTATCTCCATCTAGATTGATTACCAGAATGGTTGAGGAGTCTTTTCCAACTGATTGATCTTTCTCTTTCTCCTTTTCTTTATCTTTCTCCACCTTTTTATCTCCAACTTTACCAGTATCAAGTAGAGAACCTCCTCTACAAGTAGGAGGGACTTGAATGTTCTTTTCTAGAGATTGATCTCTTCCTCTACCAATAGACTATGATGGAACCATAGAGGTTGAAGTAGTAGTTGTCACGGTAGAAGTGGTTGTTGATGTAGTTTGAGCTCCACTAGACACGCCTGCAAATGAGCATGTAGCATCCATTCAATTTTTTCTAGCTCTTGTCCATCCTACTCACTTATCAGTCCACTTAATGATGTCGTCCATAGGAATTTCCATCTTATCTATTATGGGACCTTTAGGTGGAGTTGACACTATGGGAGTGTCCTTGATTTCTTTCTCATAGGTAGAGGACCTCATGTAGTAATCATTATCCTCTATATCACTAACATCAATGCTCACATTGTATAATTTAACTTCCCCTATAGTGAGCCTAGACCAAAACTTCTCTCTAGTTTGAATCTCAGTATAGCAATCGACCTAGTAATCCTCAATATTAGACACATGCTTATAGCTAGAGCAAAGTTGTATATGATCCTTCACATAATTCATTGGATCATACTATGGCCTAATGACTTCATAGTCTTTCAATTTGATATTGCCTTCAAATGCCTTAATTAAATTCCTTGCATCTGACCTAGATGCACAAGAGTATAGTCCTACAACGATTGGGAAAGAAATTCTCCATTTCTTAATAGCTAAGAACAAGGTATTAACTTTTAGAACTTGTCTACATAATTCAATTAACACTACCTTGTCTTTAGGGTACGTAGGAAACCTCTTTGGAAAGCCATCGAATGCACCAATTTAGATGTAAGAGAATGTTGGGAATTGAATGAAGCAGCACCCAAATTGGGTCACTATCAAAATTGCCTCTAGTGGAAATCTTCATTCAACATACCCTTGTATCTCTTTGCATAGCCTCATGATGAAGTCATCATTCACCTTCGCATACTCTTCATACCTTTTATCCAGTTGCAAATATGGGTAGAATTCATAAACCTTTGTGTCTTTGTTAAAATTCTCGATGCTTGGCAAGCTCGACCACAAATGAATGGTCACCAAAATGTATACCAAATGTGATGACATGTAAAATTGTTGGAACACCTTTGCTGAGTTCATCCGACTACTCAACTCATAACAAATAATTTGAGCCCAATCAATATTTTGTCCACCAACACATATTGTTTGCACCAAAAAGAAATGGTGCTCAATAAAATTTAGGATTTCCTCATGTCCTTTTAGTCTCAACAGCAGGGCCAAGATATCTACTATTTCGCACATCATACTGATTCTAAACAAAGGCTTTGGGATCTTAATCTTCTTTCTCTTCTATGGTTGGAACCATGTTGTCAAAATGTCACCTTGCCTCGAAGTCTTTTTCTCATTGAACATGGAGGCAGATGAGACAAAGTCAATATCATAGCATTCTACTCGGTCTGGAATTACCAAATGTGCTTTGCATAAGACCTATGTTGAGCATGAGCAAGACAAAATCATCAGGCATCTTAATTTACTTACATTTTACATCATGTTAGGCCATGCATTCCCTAATGAGTTCAGGCACCTCGCTGCCATTGGAAAACTGACATCCTCCACAAGCCCACTCTCTTTGAGCTTCAAAGTGATAGGAAGAATGAGCTAATTGTTAAGTCTTCTATGCAAATCTTTGAGATTATAAAATCTAAAAGATGTGCCAGTATAACTCTTAAGCTCATTCACTAATCCAGGAAAGCTATCAATTCCACCAATCTTTTTGGCCATTTTCTATATAACATCACACAGAGAAAGGAAATTCATGCAGATCATGAAGTTATACCAAAATTCATGAAAATCATGAAATTATACCAGTTGCAATATGTAGAAGTGAACTTACCAACAATTTGATCTAATTGAATTCAAATTTGAATGTTGGGAATTGAATTTCTCATGTCACGTGACTAAATGATGGCCCTTAACTTTGATTTCTCCTTTAATTGTGCAATGATTGAATTTGCAATTAATTCAATTGGTTAACGGTTCCATTTCACATCAAATCCATCATTAACAGAAGGTCATAAGTAGATTTTAACCTTCAAGCTCTAGTGCAGTGAAAAATGGATTTTATGATTATCCCTCTTAATATTGGCTTTTGGAAGAGTAGCTCGAGAGGTAAGAATCCACCTTAGATGAAAAAAGCCTTATTTGTTGATCCTTGGGGAGAAGCCTTTTCTACTTCTTTCCGCAATGCTCTCTTTCGTTTCTTTTGAAGGAGTAGGACTTTCTTTGCTTTTCGAAAAGCCTTATAATGAGGAAATTCTCCTTTGTCAAAAATGCACCAATTTGAGTGTGCTTCCACAAGTGGAGAAGTTGATACTTCACTTTTCCTCAACCACTATGCTTAGTCTTCTTAATTTTTCCTATGCGCCTTTAGGAAGCATATTAGTAGAATCCCCGCATGAATATTTTCCTTCTAAAATCAGTCGCTACCCAAAAGTGTATTAAACTTACCTTTTTGGAGATGTAGCATTTCAAGTGCGCTTTTGGACTGGAGAAGCTTGTTTTCATATTTTCCAAAAAGGCCTTTATACCTAAGCATTTTTACCTTGGAGTAGCCCATTATGAGAATCTCTGGACAAATATTCCCTTTGAATAAGTCGTTGTATATTTTAATTTTGCCTTGTCAAAGAAGTGGGTTCTGGAGTGCTCCTTCAGCGGAGGAGTAGCTAAAATGGTGCAACTTTGACGCGGCATGCATCTATATGGAATTGGCTCATCTGATTGCTTCTTTGGATTGCAATTCATCTAAACATCTTCAGGCAATACATTCTTCATGCTCACACCTGGTATACTTGCTCTAATTTGCTCCTTCAGGAAATCGGGGTCATGAGTGTGTTGGCGTACTGCAAATCATCATTTTATGCCATGGCTCTTCATGTCTTCAGGGTTCTACTTCAAAAAATTCTTCCAATACTCCTTGCGAAAAATAGGGTTTGGATCATTCGATTTGAACTATTTTTAACCAAGGCATCCTTCTTTCAGAAAAGTGAGTTGTAGAGGAACAAGGAGAAGTCAACGAGGTGATTCCCCAAATACGCCATATTTTGACATTTCTAGTTTTTGGGTCTTCATAAATGGTTCTTCTTTACTTGAAATCCTCCCTAGCATCTTCGAGATGTATAGTACACCTTCATGTTTTTGTAGAATGTGTTTTCAGATAATCGTATAAATGGCTTCGTTGCACTCCTGAAACAAGCATTTCCAGACATTGTTCAATACTTTGCTTTTCCTTCATCTCCATGGATTTGGGCATTTAAATCTTTTTGAGCATGATGATACACTATTTCCCTTAGCACATCCTTCCCTTTTGATCCTCATAAATGTATTCATCTTCCTCTGTGCAATCTTGGGAAGTCTTGTGTTGATCCAACATATTCTAGGCTTCCTTCTCATCAGGGGATGATGCTCTACAACACTCCCTTCTAATCCTAAATCACCTAAGACCATAATACACCAAAATCATGAATCCATCAATAAAGGGTTAGGGAGAAGGCGAAGCAAGGAAATCCCTAAAATCCAATAAGAAGGCTTAAAGGAAAATGATGAGAAGAAAAGCCATCTAATGGAAACCTAGAATTGGACTTTAACACCCTTGTACTTGACTTGATTCCAAGATGAAAGATTAAAAAGGGAGAGACTGAAAGTCTAGCAAAGTTGGCTCTTATTGTGGACTTAGGAATTCAAATGCCTAAGCAAGGGCCTGGCATCTTTGGTTTTGCATAGCAAGAATAGAAAACACATGAGAGGAAAACTAAACTAAGCACACAACAGAAAGAAAACTAAGCTAAGAAAGAAAGAAAGTGACTAAACTAGGAAAGGAAAGAAGGCTAGCTAAAGCACACAACAAGAAAGGAAACCTAGACTAGCAAACTAACTATGTAGGGGTTGCCTACTTTCAATTTTGAATATGATATAACTTCAGGTTCTGGCCATCGTAGGAATATGGAAAAACCTCTCTCGTGGCATAGGCCAACTTCAAAGCACTATTTTGATTAACTTGAACAATTTTAAATGGCCCTTTTCAAAGAGACTCAAATTTATGATACATACCTTTTGGTTCACGCCTTTATCCCACAGCAAGACCATATTTTCTTGCATAAATCTTCTTGGCCTTGCTCTCTTGTCAAACATGCCTTTCAGTCGCATCTAATGTTGAGTGATTTGATCTACAAGATCTTCTCTTTCCTCTTAAGGGTGGGTTAGGTGCAAGATTCTCTTTTCTAGCCCACCCTTGAATGTGTCGTCTTCAATTACAGTCTTCAACATGCATGTGGCAAGCTCCAGAGGCAAAGGTAGATTGGCTTCAACTCCATAGACTGATTCAAATGGTGAAATACCAATAGCTTGCTTGGGTGTGATTCTATTTGTCCATAATGCATCATGAAGCTTCTTATGTCAGTTCCTCTGGCTATTTGAAACTAACTTCTTCATAATGTTGACCAAGTTCTTATTACTTGACACGGCTTGTCTGTTTCGTTGGGGATAGTAATCAGAAGAATGGTGCAAGTGAATGCCATTGTCATAGAAAAACTCAACAATATCTGTAAGTGAATGCCATTGTCATAGAAAAACTCAACAATATCTGTAGATGAAAATAAGAGGCATTGTCCATAATTAGCTTCAATGGCACACCAAACCTGACAAATATATGCTCCTTTAGGAATTCACACACAGCTTCAGAAGTTGTCTTCTTCATTGATTTGGCCTCAACCCACTTACTCAAGTAATCAGTAGTCATCAAGATATGAGAGTGTCCTTGGCTGGATAAAGGATTTATGGGTCCTATAAAATCTAATCAATGTCATGAAACAAGGATTCTATTATTACTAACCTAAGGGGCAGAGCAGCTAGCTGAGGCTTACCATAAAACATCTTACATTTTTCACAGTTAGCTACCCACTTATAGGCATCACGAAACATATCAGGCCAGTAGTAACATTGCCTTAGAATTGTAAATGCTATGATAGTAGAGGAGAAATGTCCTCCACGTGCCTCATCATGAAAGGCTTTTAATATATTCACTTACTTTTCCTTATCTCTGCACCTTAAAAATGTGTCATTAATAGCCTTCTTGTATAACATATTTCAAGGCCTTAATCTCTAAATCTCTTATTTATTTGGCACTTAATCCTTGAAAACATTCACCATAAGTAAGAAAGTATGCAATATTGGAGAATCAAGGGTCTTGAAGACTTACCATAAGTACTTTTGGAGCATCTTCTATTTGATTTTATTTTTGATTCTCTGTCATTGATCTACACAATCCATTTTTTTGGACAAGCTTGGTTGGTATGATCTCTATGTCATATTCTTGAACCTTTTCCACCCAAGCTCCTCTTGTATTGCATCCAATGTCTTGCTAGGTCAAAATGCTTTTGACTACAGAGTCTGGTACATGTATCACAGAGTGAGAATGGAACATATAGAATCTAAATTTCTTGAGTTCTCTTATCAAGGAATAAGCATGCTTCTCCATCTGAGAGTACTTTAGTTCATGGTCTTTGAGAGGCACACTCATGAAGGCATAGGTGTCTGCACTCCCTCCTTGTAATCTTTCATTAGGATGTAAAAAAGTGTATGAGTTGATGCATAGTAGTAGATTATAAACTCCTTAGTGTAATATGGATGCACAAGAACAGGGTACTTGGCTATGGTTGTCTTTATCTCCTCAAATGCCTTCTTTCCAGCATCACTCCATTTGAAAGTTTTATTACCTTTCATCATGTCCACTATGCATTTTGTAATCTCTAAAACGTTTGGCACAAAACACCTCAAAAAGTTCACCTAGCCAAAAAAAGATTTTAATTCAATCTTGCTTGATGGAAGGTTAAGTTGCTGGATTGTTTTTACTCTATATGGATCAATTATAATGCCTTCTTGAGACACAATGTGGCCCAGCAACTTGTCTTCTATAACACAGAAGAATGACTTCTTGGGGTTCAATGAAATATCATGCTCTCTGCATATTTGTAGTTCTTTCTCCAATTCCTTAAGATGGTCTTTCCTCTTCTTGGAAAAAGGTGTGAGGTCATCCAAATAGACAACAATGATTATGTCCTTTAAGTCACCAAAAGATAGATTCATGGCAAGCTAAAATGTTGCACCTACATTAATTAATCCAAATGGCATTCTATTGTATGCAAGTGTTCCCCATGGAGTGGTGAACAATTTTTTATACTGATCATCTTCATTAACATATATATGATTAAATCTAGAGAAGTCATCTACCATAGACATCAGTTTTGGTCCTGTAACTATCTGCAAGAGGTAGTCCATGTTAGGAAGTGTGTAGTTGTCCTTGAGTGAGGTCTGGTTAAGGTTTCTAAAGTCTATGAATATACTTATCTTACCATTCTTCTTCCTAAAAGGTACTATGTTGGCAATTCAAGTAGAATGGTGGATTGGATATATAATCCTAGCTTGTAGCATCTTGTCAATCTCTCTAAAGATTGCATCTTCAATTATAGGATTATAATTTTTTCTCTTTTACATAAATGGTTTTGCATCCGATTTGAGGGGTATCTTATGCTTGAACTTCCCATTCATGAAGTTCTTGATGTCTTCATAACCCCAAGCAAAGATCTCTTGATAATTAATGAGCAATTTCTTCATTTCTTCATTAGTGCAGCATTTTCCAATATTTATCATCTTAGGACTTAACTCACTTCCTATGTTTAGCCCATCATATTCAACACTAGTTCCTCCCTTTCTCTTCTAATGAACATATCATGTCTATTAAAGAGATTTTCCAATCAAACCAAGTGGGGACAAATCTTGCTACCTTTTAATTGAATGATGTTTGGCTCAAGCTCTTTCTTGTTGTCTAATAGCAGGTCATGACATGGATGAGTACTTCCCTCAAAGTATTGCTATGCGCAAGGTCTGGTTCCTTCCATGAAGTGATGGATGTGTTTGTCATTATTAAACACTTACCATGATTATGTATTGTCAGGCACATTGGGTCTAAATAGGACTTCAACCTTGTAGAGATGATCCTCAAAATCTGGATGAGGAAGAAGTAATGATGTTGATACTGCTAAAGAATCCACTTTAGTGTTCTTCTCTCTAGGCACTCCCACAATAGTGAAGGAATCAAGGTCTTCAATCTCATCCCATACCCTGTTACGGTAGTTTCTCAATCTGTGATTCTTCACTAAATATTGGTTTCTGACTTGCCTGACAATTAGCTCAGCTTCGCCTTGATCTTTTAGCACCTTGACTCCACTTTGTTTGTTCTTGTTATGCCTAGGAGAAGAGTATCATATTCAATTGTATTGTTGGTGTTCTTGTACTCCAACTTATATGCAAGATGAGTCATCTTTCCACTAGGTGATACCAATACAACACCAGCACTACAGGCCAGGGAAGCACAACTTCCATCAAACTCGAGAATCCATGTTTGGTCCCCATCAAGTCGCTCTACATCTTCGTGTATCCTAGGTGCCTCAGTGAACAACATGTAATTGGAAAATTGCATAACTTGGTAGATGATTTGGGCTTTGGGATCATCTGACTTCATGACTATGAATTTGACCTTCTCCTTTGGTTCAAGCTTGACGTTCTTATTTCCAATTGGTATAATTGCATGAGACCAATCAAGCTTGATTTCTCCTCCCATGTCTTTACAAACACTATGGCTTAGAAGCATGTCATAACTAGTTAGTATGTCTGCAACTAAGATAGTGAGCTTTAGTCTTTTGGTAGGGTGAGTAACTATGGCAACTTGGGCATCCTTAATCTACTCGACAAGGGGAACTTGCTTGGCATCCATGGAATAATAGTACCTAAAGGTCTTATTCAAAGGCACACCTAAAGCTCTAGCTACGATAGCTGGCATTACATTATCTAGTGCTCTAGAGTCTATTATGCAATTGCTTAGATTATGGTCATTTATTAACAGGGAGACATAGAAAGGATTTTTTTTTGGCCAGGGAAGGTAGCAAGGATAGTAGGTTCCTCTTCTTGGAATAACTTAGGTAATACAGGCTCTTCTTGAGAAGGGAGGCTTACACTAGCACTAACTATATCTTCATTCACAGTAGCAATCACAATAACTTGATCCTTATTCTTATCTCTATTATCACTTTTGCAATACTCAACAAGCTTTTGCAACTGACTTGGATTGGACTTAAGGTAATCAAGAGAAGAAATTTGGATTCTTGCATCCTTACAATACTGAGCTATATCAAATGAGTAAGATGACTTACCATTTTTCTCTTTTTGTGAAGTTGAAGGTATAGGATCACTAGAATTACCAAGTGAAGAGGGCCAATAGAATTAGCCCAAGGTATTTTCATGCTTTCTAGTAGAATAATAGGTACTGAGTGGAAAGTAACACTTGATGCAATGACAATCCCATGCAAAGTTAGGGCATTGCAAACTAATGGAGGTTGTGTCCTAAAAACTGGAGGAGAAGAGGACTTTCTTCATCTTCACCAAGCAGGATTGATAGGTAGAGTAGAGCTCTTCTGATATCCTCCAACTTAACTCCTCTTTTGGTACAGTGAAATATGGATTTTCTTACTCTCCCTCTTAACATTGGCTTTCAAAAGAGTAGCTCGAGAGGTGAGAATCCGCCTTAAATGAGAAAAACCTTATTTGTTGATCCTCAGGGAGAAGCCTTTTCTACTTCATTCCACAATGCTCTCTTTCACTTCTTTAAGAGGAGTAGGCCTTTCTCTTCTTTTCTAAAAAGCCTTATAATGAGGAAATTCTCCTTTGTTAGAAAGATGCCAGTTTGAGTGTGCTTCCGCAAGTGGAGAAGTTAATACTTCACTTTTATGCAACCTCTATGCTTATGCTTCTTATTTTGTCTTGGGCGCCTTTAGAAAGAAGATTAGCAGAATCCTCGCACAAATATTTGCCTTCTAAAACAAGTTGTTTCCCAAAAGAGCATTAAACTTACCTTTTCAGAGATGTAGCATTTCGAGTGTGCTTTCAGAATGGAGAAGCTTGTTTTCATCTTTTCCAAAAAGGCCTTATACTTAAGCATTTTTACCTTAGAGTAGCCCATTGTGAGAATCTTTGAGTGAATATTCCCTTTAAATAAGTCATTTTATATTTCAATTTTACCTTGTTAGAGAAGAGATTTCTGGAGTGCTCCTTCGACAAAGGAGTAGCTAAAATGGTGCAACTTCAATGCAGCATGCATCTATATGGAACAGGCTTGTCTGATTTCTTCTTTGTCTTAAAATTCCTCTAAACATCTTTAGACAATGCAATCTTCATGCTCACACCTAGTATGCTTGCTCCAATTTGCTCCTTCAGGAAATAGGGTAACGAGTGTGTTGGTGCACTACAAATCATCATTTTCTGCAAAGGTTCTTTGTGTCTTCGGGGCACAGCTTTGAAAAATTCTTCCAACATTTCTTGTGGAAAATGTGGTTTGGTTCATTAGATTTGAATTTTTTTTAACCAAGGCATCCTTCTTTCAAAAAAGTGAGTTGTAGAGTGCATTTCTAAAGGAGTAGTCAAAGAGGGGATTCCCCGAACATACCATATTTTGTCGTTTATGGCTTTTGGGTCTTCATAAATCATTCTTCTTTACTTGAAATCCTCCCTAGCATCTTCAGGATGTAGAAGTACACCTTCATGTTTTTGTGGAATGTGCTTTTGAAGAACACTATGAATGGCTTCTCTACACGCCTGAAACAAGCATTTCTCGACATTGTTCAATACTTTGTTTTTCCTTCATCTCCATGGCTTTCATGGCATGAACGAGGGTTTCATGGCACTAGGGTTTCATGGCACTAGATTCCCTGTATACAATCACTCTTCCATATTTTATTTTGTAGCTCTAGCGTTATTTTCATGGGCTTCCTTGCATATATCGATAAGTGTCCTTATGAAACACTACTATGTTGTTGCAGTATTGGGACTATCCTACAAGAAACCTTTTCTTCTCAAATCATATAACACTTATTGTTTCACTTTTTATTCTTGTAAGAGTAGTTGAATTAACAAGGGGTAAACAATCCTTGATGTCATTTTATCTTCCATAGTGGTTCCTTAGCTACCTTTGTTGCAATTAATACTTCATCATCCTGGCTTGTTGGTCACTGTACCTAATATGATGTTATTTTCATTGTTGTCACTATGCATTAGAAATTAAAATCTTGAAAAATTTTGATCTTTTATGACTCTTTTAGTACCATATTTGTCCCCCTATAGCATTGATGGTAATTTTAGTTCCATTGAAAGATATTGATTTATTATTGTTGCAAGGACCATTGCTTGACCTCTTTATACTTTAGCATAGCTCAAGTAAGGACACCATTATCTACTCTTCAAAAAGAAAATCTCATTATTACTCTTTACTTGGAACCCTTCTACATTTTGCATTAGGGTTGCTCATTGATGTTTTTCATATATGTTATTCATTTAATGGTTGCATGTTCCTTTGATGATTGTTGTATAATTCTGTACAATTACCTCATAGTTATCTTCATTTTTAGTTTCTCCCTTGATTGTAGCTATCTTTATTTTTTTTATCCTTTTACAAATAGTGAATCGCACATTTTTACTATTGGTTGTCCCTTCTCTTGACCATAACATCTATGATTACAAAATGCTTAGAGTGTTCCTTATATGACTATGATGTGGTGGTATTACTTGATGTGACTATTATTCAACATTATCCCCATTAAGTTCACTACCATTTGTATTTCTTATTTTGATATTCTTGAAAGCACGCATGTGACTATACTAAGAGCCATGTCTTAATTACTACTTTCTATAGGATGTTACTCATTGTTAGTGCTCTTGTGGCCTTGTGGTATTGATGAATCACTCTTCCATTTTGGAGTTAAATGATCCCTTGTGTATCGCAACATCTTCATTTGTTCATAGCCACCATGTTGATACATTGGAACAATGTTTGGCCTTTCATAATTGTTTGTATTCCCTTAATGAATTCATGGCACAATTTTATTTTTCTTGATTAGATCATTGAAGTTATACCCCATAATAACAATGATACCTCTTGTTGGTGATGTTTGAAGGCATTACAATATTCTCAAATGTTGATTGCCTTTTCACTTTTCCTTTTTACTATTTTGTAGCAAGGTAGTCTCTTATTGTAGCATTGTCACCCTGATGGCATTTGGCACTATTTCATTTGAGAGCATTATTATAGACGTAGCATCTTGTTTAACAATGATAGTTATATGATTTCTAACTTTGTTCCCTAGACTATTTGTGGCTTGGGATGATCAAGATTCCTATAACAGTATATATCTTCAATTGCACATGATGTTATTGCATAAATGCTGATTTGAAAACTTGATAAGTTCTTATGATTTATTTAAATTGAAACTCTATTGAGATTATGTATGGTAGGAAACTTGAATAGTGGGAGCAACGTGATATGAATTTACTAGTGTTGGCTAGTTGATTCTTGTCCTTCATTTATTTGATTTCCTTAAATGGCCCCTTTTGATTAGATCAAAAGGTTTCAAGCTTGTATCTTATCCCTTTAATGATTTATTTTAAGTTGTATTGACAAATAACAAACTAAAAGGTTTCACATCTGAAAAATATGTCCCTCTAATAGTTTGGATCCTCTTTTTCTCTAATCTGCAACTTTCACATTTGATTTGGACAACTAAAAGTTTTCATGCTCCAAGCATGCCCCTTTAATAAATGTGTCTTCTATTAGCAATTGAATTAAACAATTGGTTAGAAGGTTTCACATCATGATGATGTACCCCTTCAATAACTCGGCGTTAATACTCGTTACAGCACATGACACAAAAATGTTAGATAAAAAATAATGGATCTTTTTGCTCCCTTGCACTTTTGGATGATGCTTTCATTCTCCTCGTGCTTTTTTATTCCCGTCATGCCTTTGTATAGCTAACTATTGCAACATGATGGATATGATATGTTTTTATTGGTGGGGTTCATGTAAGGTCCATAACTAAATCTTCTAATAAAACCTTTAAACACATGCAAGTACACATAAATGGTGAGTGCAAAATAGGAAAGGTTGCAGTTAGGACTACTTCAATTATGCTTCCATCCAGAAAATGATGTCTATGTTCCTTTCATGTTCTCTTTATTTTTATTTGAATAAGTAGGAATGTATTATGTTTATCATGCTTCCATAATAAGCTATACCCACAACTTGTCTAGGCACATATGTATCTTCTTTTTCTTTCAGTGGAAACACCCTACAATTTTTGTACACTGTAATGTATCTCATGTATATGTAAATGAATGAATCATTCGGAATTTAAGAGTAGCATATACTTTATTTATTTTTCTCTCTTTGCGACATATGAATTGAAGTCTAAAATGAACTAAACTAAAATAGGTAACTTCTTTTTCATAAACAATAACATAAGGAAAGTTACCTATAGACCTCTTAGGGGTTATTTTGTCTGCCCACACGGCTAGTTTTAGATTATTGTGCCAATCTCTCTGGTCATCTATGGTCCTTTTAATTGGCTTGATAAGATTTTTATTAGTATACTCGGCTTGTCCATTTCCCTATGGGTAATGATTGGATGAAGTACTCCAATAGATGTCATTTTCAAAAGCCCAGTCAATGACCTTTAAGCCTACAAATGCTAATGCATTATCATAGATAATAGTATTAGGGGTACCAAATATGTGTACCAAGTCTTGGTAGAAGTTCAGAACAGCGCCCTCATTTGGTTCTTTTGAAGCTACATTCTCTACCCATTTAGTGAAGTAGTTTGTGGTTGTTAATATCTATTCGTAACCAACACTAGAAGAAGGGTTTATAGGGCCACTAAATTCCAAGCCCCACTTGCTAAAGGGATTCTCTATTTGAATATGATACAAGTGACGAGTTGGTAGTCACTACTTTCCAACAAAGATAGCATATTTTTCACATTTTCTAACCCACATACATGTATCTTTAAACAGATTTTCCCAATCATAACCAGCTCTCATTATTCTGAAGGCTATAGTTCAAGGTAAGTAAAGACTACCAGCTTCCCTATCATGAAATTATTCAAGGACTTTATTAATCTAATTGACTTCTATACATCTCAACAAAACTCCATTAAAATCCATTCTATACAAAATCTCATTCAAAATAGTGTAAGGAATAACTTGTAATCTAAAATGCCTTCTCTCCGGATTATTATGGTCTTGGAGGCATTCATCGGTCACAAGGTAGGAATCTGATTTGCATCATCAAGTTTTAGAATCTAATTTTCCTATCTTTTTTTTCATGGACACCTTCAGGCAATTGTTCATACAAGCCTTTACCTTTGACCAACTTCGTGATTTGATATCATAATCATATTCCATC
Source organism: Cupressus sempervirens (assembly GCA_028749045.1). Taxonomy (NCBI): domain Eukaryota; kingdom Viridiplantae; phylum Streptophyta; class Pinopsida; order Cupressales; family Cupressaceae; genus Cupressus; species Cupressus sempervirens. The sequence continues at coordinate 68,887,231 of CM053783.1, forward strand.
ACTTTTGCTACCCGACTAGCCCTTTTATCGTTTATATCCTCACTTGACAAAACAAAAACTCTTTAACGGATGGTCTTTTACTTCTTGGGTTGTTTGCCCTCTTGTTGGGAACTCTGGTGTGTTCCTCTGTTTTGTCGGGTGGTTTTCCACGATTGTATTTTGATCCTCATTGTTATATTTTTATGGCCTTTTGTTAAAAGGTTTCGAGTCCTTTCAAAACCTATTTTTACTTAATCAAAACCAACAAATGAATCCTAATGTTCACCAATAAATGTCTAAACTTCTTAAGACTTCTACTTACAGCTAACACATTTTTTTCAACAAACAAAAAATATAGCTCGTAGTCCTATAAAGCTTGTTTGAACATGTGATTGGCTACTCTTTACCTTGTTTTGTTGCACCACCATGACCAAGATGTAGTCAACATTGCCAAATGCATACAATATGAAATCTTAATCATAGTCTGGATTTATGAGTGTTGAGGTTGATGCTATGGCCTCTTTTATTTCTTGAAAGCTCTTCTTCCCCTCCTTGATCCAACTGAAACTCACATTCTTCCTCAACATAAAAGTTGGTTGCAACAAAATAGCAATATTCGAAATGAACCTCCTTATAAAATTTATGCTATTGAGAAAATTTTGAAGAACTTTCTTGTGAGTTCGTAATGGAAAAGCTACCATAGCACTATTTTTTTCTAGATCTATGCCAATACCATGCTTTGAAATAATATGACCAAGGAGCTTACCCTCATGAAACTGCAAAGATGCACTTCTTTGGATTTAGAGACACGTCAAACACCATGCATCTCTAAAAAATTTACCCCAAATGGATGAAATAATCATTAGCATTTTTTGATAAAATAATGATGTCATCTAAGGAAACCAAAACAAACTTGTTCATGAGGCCATGAAATGCCATTTCCATATGCTTCTAGAAAGTTGCATCAACATTAGACAAACCAAAAGGCATCTTTTTGTATGTCATAGGCACCCATTGAGTTCTAAAGATTGTTTTGTATTGGTCCTCCTCTTTCACCAAGACTTGTTTGTATCCTAAAAAATCGTCTAACAGAAAAACGTTGTTAGAACCTAATGGAATTTACAAAATCTATTACATTTTGGCTCTTAAGGGAGGCTCTATTTAGGTCCCTAAAATCCACACAATCTAATTTCACCATTCTCTTCCTTGTTGGAACTGGATTAGACACCCATTTCATGTGTTTAATTGGAAAAGTGATATTGACTTGAATTAACTTACTCAATTCAGCCTTCATAAGATGCTCTAACTTAGGGTTTAGGGGCCTTTGTTTTTGTCTCAGTAGTTTAGCACTAGGAATTAGTTATATAGTGTGATGGGTTAAACTAGGGTCAAATCCTGTTAAATCATTGTATTCCCAAGCAAACATGTCACTAAATTCTTGAAAGAGTGAGATGAGATCTTGTTGAGGAGCTTACCTTTGAAGATCTCAATTGATTCGTATTGCTCCTCCTTAATGACCATGCTGGATTTTTATCTCCTTAGTTGATCATCAAACTTGCAAATGGACTCCAAAGTCACCAATCCTTTTGGTAACTTGTTTGACCTTAAATATGCAATCTATTCTCTAAATTGTTGTTGCAACTTACAATAGTTACCAACTGAAAACTCACATTCTTCATTCAAAAAATTAGCGATCTACTCATCACTATCAAAGACCTAGCAATTAGTGTTGTTATCTCAAATAGAAGGGCTAACAACTATCTTAACGTGTTGTTGGACATCAACATTTTTAATTTCACCTAGGATATCAAATTCTAAACCTATGGAAGCCAACTTATTTGTTTGCCTACTCTAATTTCTAGAAATGGACAATAGATTGAATGCATCGAATTGTTCAACGATGCCCTAAACTTTGTGTGTATACTATTTTAACAACTCACTTTTTGTGACATTAATATCTCTTACCTTATTTACCACCAACTTGTTGTTCCCATAAACTCGCAAGCACTTAGTATTTCATTTTCCTTCCCATTCCAAGTCATGAATGAGAGATTCATATTCTAAAGTATTATTAGTGCAACTAAAAGCAAACCAAAATGTAAAATAATACTTTTCACCTTGGGTGGAAACCAAAATCATCTACCACCTCTACCACAATCATCTCCTCTATTGTAATCTTTACTTGGCACTAGTCCTCACACTCCTCGTCTCTTTCAGCCTCATCCGTGGGTGGTGGTCTCTCCTCCGATCCTATCAATCTAGGAATGGGGTGGTCTTGTACATATTACTCATACTATGTTGTCATCCTAGGATCAACCACATCCTTCCTCATTGTCCACAACTAAAAAGGAATCTATAGAAAAAATTGTCTAGCCATCTCAAATGATATTATAGGACCCCAATCTCGTCTCCCTTGATGGGTAGAGGCAAACTCTATAGTACCCTGAGGCATCCCCCTGATGTGTCCAAACTGTCTCATCACTCTGTTAACCATTTGTCTCTATATGACATATGACATCCTCCCAATCAAAAATCTCATCTCAAAGTAATAGCCCAACTACATCTTGACATCTCAAGACTCACAATCCATATATGGCCTCCAAATCACTGAACTAATGGTATCCAAGGTGTATCTCCAATACTCAAGCTGACCCATCTTAGGTTGGAAATGAATGGATGCATATAAGAAAACATATAGCTACCCAAGGCCTCTGCATCTCATAACAATTGGACGTGTGACACCTATGTGCTCCCACGCCAAAATGTGGAGCAATGTGACACTAGCTGACAATACAACTCATCTATGATATACAATCTAATACAAATCATGATATAGGTGTGCAAGTAGACACACTCCCCAATAAAAATAGACATAATTATTAATCATCCTATATAGAGTCCTCCGCCAGCCAACTACAAATATGGGACATTCAATCCGGACAAATATATGTTGTTATGCGGAGCCTAATCAGACTCGAAGGCTAATTTTTCTCTGCTTTATTTGGCACAATTTCCCTGAAGATTTTACTATGTACTACAGGGGCGGGGATTTGTGGGCAACACCCCCAAGACATGGTAAAGGGGTTATGCCCCTTGGAGGGTCTTGGGGTAGAGCCCTAGGTGCTATTTTTCTAATGGATGACTTATTCTAGCCCTAATTTTGTGAGTGCAAAAAGCTTGTAAAAAATGGCTTAGGGTTAAGATTTCATAATGTATGATGAGAATGTAGCTTCTTGCAACAATATTGAGTTTCAAGTGATTACAGATTGTAATCAAGTTGTAATCACTAGATAATAAGAAGATTGGACTCATTGTTAGTAGACGTAGCCAGGAATTGGGTGAACCACATTAAATCTTTGTGATGCATTTCTAGAGGTTACAAAAAAAGTTGAAAATGTAGGGTGAATTGAACAAAATAGAAAGTATAGTTTATGCTGATTAACAAATCTTTTTGCAGTTGTATGTCATTTCCAGGAGCCTAGATTCTACCTTTAGTAGTGCAAATACAGAGTACCAGCTTCAATCTCCATGACGCATTTCATGGGGTTACAAACAGAAAGTGTTGAAGATGTAGGGTGAATTAAACAAAATAGAAAGTAAAGTTTATGCAAACTAACAAATCTTTTTGCAGCTGTATGTCACTTCCAAGAGCCTAGACTCTACCTTTAGTAGTGCAAAGAATAAAACTGACACTGAGGCAAGTTATAAACAACCATCATCTTTTCATTAATCTTTTCACAAATTCTGAAGTCTTTAGACAGATCATTCAGTCTTCAATCACAAAAGTAACATTTTTTTTCCATTAATGTGCCACAATTAGCATTTATTATATTCATAATATCCATTGCCTTAATATATACATCACTAAATCAGTCTTAAATTGTACTTTTGTGCGTCCTAGACTATACCTGAGTTTCCATTACAAATAACAATAACTAAATGAATTTCTTCTATTTGAAGAAAAATGTAATAATGATTAAACCCACACATAAATATCAAACAATATGAGGATTAAGCCCAAAAAGTATCTCTGTCATCATAGTTTCCTACCCCTAAATTACAGCCCAAGGCATTTTATACTTTCTATAAGCTACAATCAGAATCATTCATATTTAAGATTTGAATTTCAAAAAGCGGATTTTAATTTTGGTGCACAGATCTCATCCATGAGATTTCAAATTTTAAATTTGAAAAACCAAATACCAAGGCCTAGGAAATATTATTGTCATTGATGTCAAAGGGTACTATTGTTGAGGATTTCTTATCAACCTCGTAGAAGAGAGGTTTATCCATTCAGCAGTATCATTATTAATAGAAAATGTATTGAAGATGTTATGGCATAAAGATTACAATATGAGGAGGATACCAAGAAGAGTCAGTATAACTATGTGCAACAAGGCCCATATGAAGGAGACATAAGTATGAATGAAGAAGAAACATACAATACTCACATCTTATATATATGATGGCCAACTTTGAAAGAAAAATGTATTGATTGTTGACCAACCCAAAACATATTCATGATGACATATACATGTTGACCAATCCCCTTCATAATGTACGACATAAAACTTGCAGATTGACCACACAATTTACAAAATGGCAATGACCCATTAATCACCCATGTTAAGTGATACACAAGAACTTAGAGGGGAGCAACAAAATACATGTTATGAAGCAGATTTCTAACATGAAGCAGCAATTCCATAAAACGCTGTGATTAAGAAAAGAAAAAATGCAATAATTAAAGAGAATGACAAAGAAATGTGATAGTATGAATGTTAGTTAAAACAAATACATTGTGATCAAGGCTTACACATCTATAAGGAAGATTACTAATAAATTATATGAACCAACTTGGAATTTAAATAACAACAATTCGTTAAATGGGTTTAAACTGAAGACAGAAAAAATTGAAACGCTAACCTTCTTAGATATTTGCCTCTTTCATGAATAGTCAACTCTTTTTCAAAGAAGGTTAAATAGAAAGTGTGATGGGAGCTAAAATAGAGTAAGCTGTAAAAAAGAATACCATTCAGATTTAGAGCACATTTATTCAGAAGACGGGAAGAATTTGGAGCACAGTTATGAAGCAATTATTTGTCATGGTTTTCTAGTTTCCATATAATTTGTGAGTTCTACTTGTGTTGCACAATTGTTAGATGTTATATTTTGGGAATGATATTGTACAATTGATGCTATTGAGATTATTGAGTTAAAAAGTAAAAGGTTGTATTAATAATTATATTGATTCCCCCCCACATTCCACAACGGCAGCCCTCCCCACCCAAACCACCTCAGTATAATTGTGTGCTCACAAAAGGCAACTGAGGATGGAAAATAAAACAGCAGTAGATAAAATTTTAAATATCCACAAATTTTCAAAATAAAGTATTAGGCCAATAATTTTTTAATAATATTTAAACTTTCAAATTTCATTTAAAAAGAAGCCTGACGCCAATTGGCATGGATTGGTGAGCCAAGTCCCAAATGAGTGACATGTAAGGCAAACAAAAATGATTTAAACTAGCCAGGTGTTCTGAACTAAAGACTAATTAAAAGCTCAAAACTAGCATCTGCTCAGTACTGTTGATAACAATATGTCTGTATAGGACAAGCATCAAAATGCCTAATGCCCAGACATTTTCACACGTGTCTCCCATAACCTGAATTCATTGCAAGCATGCTTTTCCACTCAAGTGATTTCTGCCAGCACCCGGTATTTTAAACAAATTGTCCCTTCATGATGGCATTAATAAGACGAAATTGTGGTAGCAGAGCACTTCCAAAAACACTTTAATAAAACCCAAGCAGAAGTAAAATTCTGTAATATGATCGGATGCTTAACTTGAAACAAGGCTCTCAGAAGTCAGATTTTGGATCTAGAGTTGATGAATATACCGTCTGAGCTCTAAAAAACCCAATTAATCATGGAAAAATGATTGCCCTTACCTTAAACTGTGCAATATGCCTCATATATATTCCAAAAAGAGTAAAAGAGAACCTGTGCTGTGTACGTTTGATAACCAAACCTCAGGAGTGTTTTAATGGCTACGCAATTAGATCATTAAGCAAAACGGCCATAAATTGTAATCACAGGTCTAGGAAGAATATTTAACTGATAATCATAAGCCCCTTTCTTGCTCTGATTTTTGGCCAGACAATACCTCATTATATACATTGACCTTGGAAGAATAGTTTGTATGATTTCTTGATTAACTAATAACCAAAGTAACAATTAAAATTAAAAAAAGTCATTTTCAAAATTCCAAGACACAATTACTCAGTTCCCACAATCACTCTCAGGAAACTCTTATTTATGGAAGTTGATTATTTATTTGATGCACAGCATTCTCAATGCTGATTTTTTTTCCCCATACATTAAAAAACCCAAGATATCAGCTTGTGGGATGGAACATGAGAAATTTGTAGTGGAATCAAAACTATCTGGGACATTAAATACCAAGAGAAAAGAACTGCAATGAAGAGAGTTCATGGAAGAACCTTATGGCCGATCTGACAATGTGCCAGAATCATTAGATAAAATCCTCGAATCTTATAACTCAAAAAAGACTTCTGAGGTTACAACAATAGCTCGTTCACTCCTACGAAAGTGCTTTCTGAATCTCTTGGGCAACATCCTTAGCAGGTTTCTCAGCATGAAGCTTACTAACAATGCCCTTTTGGACATAATAATCAATAACCTATAGGCCAAAAAGTAACAATGCATCAGTTTTCTCATAAAATTGAAATGATCATGGGTCTAAATAATTGTTTTTAGATAGACTTTCAATGCAGTTTACAATACTAGAATTTCATTGAGAAATACAGCTTAAATGACTAGCATTTCAAGAAGAAGAAAATTAAGTTGATATATATTCAAATATAATATGCCAAAAGTCGATTCATACATCCCATCTACTAATATGTATATTGAAATTAATTAGCACACAGCAATTCATAACTACTAGTTCAATAAGTACTCCAAGTAAACCTCAGGTGAGGATTGTAACCCAAGTGACAACTCTTAACAAATATTAAAGGCAAACAGCAACATCAATCTCCTACTAAGGACTGTGCAAACTTACACCCATTGCACACCAACATTTTGATGGGGATATGATGGCACAAATTCTCGATACCCTCAAGCTCAAGTTGTATATTTACCTTCTGAGGTAGACAACCCAAATGACTTTTCCCTTGCAAGGTCAAGGAGCACTGTCTCTCAGAGACCAGAGCAAACTGTTAATGATGGGACGCATCCATAACCATTCACCTACCACAATGGTTCCTTTTCCTTATGCATCACCAATTGCATATGTACATCAATAGATTTGATTTAGACTCGGGAGAGAAATTATCTCCTTCAAGTGGTCATTTTAGATTAATAAAAATTCACCTGAGTTCTACGTTTATTTTTCGGATTAATGGATGAAACTTCTAGTTAGGTTGACAGTATGAAATTGAACATCATAAAAAACCTTACAATGTCAAGAACATCCCTTTAGCCCATATCACAAGCCTAGGATTTATCATTTTACTATTTACCTTCCATTCATTCCCTCTACCTTGGCAAATAGTAAACTTGAGAAATTCAAACTGGAGGATACACCTACGGAAATGTGTGCATGACCTTAGGTCAACAATGGCTCATGTTGCCAAGGAGAGTAATGCAAACCTTGAATGACAGATATACTATCCATTGGGAATGAATGGTCAGCTCATGCAGTAGCAACCATATATAATGTGGGCACATTAACTAAAGTATCATCAAGAAGCAACTTTTGTACAAGATGGTTGATGTATGCTGATGACCATTCCAGTTGATGGGAAAGTTAGTTATATGCTGGTATTATTTGTAGCAGAGTAACAAGACTCACCGCGAGTCTGTCAAGTTTCCCAAGTCGGCGAGTCGAGCAAAGCTTGCCGGGTCAAAATGACCTGTGACTCAGGCTCAGCGGGTCAGGTTAGGTGACTTGTCTCACTCGCAGATCATGACTGTCATGACCTGGCCGCAGCAGTCAAGTTCAGATTAAGGAAAAAAATAAGAAAATGGTTGTTTTTTAATATATTTTTTTTGGCCTTTCTTATCCTTATAACCCTAAAAGGGCTTTCATAACACTCTATTGTGAGAAAAAAAAAGAGAGAGAGAGGAAGAAGGGAAATAGAGTGTCATTGTTTTGCAACCAACTGAAAGGAAGAGGAGAAAAGCTTACATTTGTGACATTGGAGCAGCTATATACTTGCATTTAGATCATCAAGGAGTTTATAGGAGCTCTTCTCAACACTTGTCAACTCAATTCAAAGAGGTAAGAGTTGATTTTTTGGATTTAGATGATTTTTTTCTCTGAACTTATGGGTTTTTTGGATGATTTTTTTCTATATGTTTATGGGTTTTATTTTACTTTAGATCTTCATAAAATACAATGCTTAAATGGTAAAATGACTTGTTGCACCAACCTTGACATTTTTCCTTGCTCATAATGGCTCCTCCAGTTAAAAAACCCAAGCTCTCTGAAGGCAATAAAAAAGATGAGTGCTGGAAGTACACCATAGGCTTTCCGGGCAGAGGTAGAACTCAAACAAAATGCTTATTTTGTAAGGTCATTAATAGTGGGGGGGTAAATAGATTGAAATACCATGTCGTTGGCATACGTGGTCATAATGCTGCGCCTTATAAAGTTGCAACTGTTGAGGCTCAACGTTTTTGTTATGTTGCCTTCGAAAAATATGAACAAGAAAAGGAATTAAAACAAAAACAATTACCAGAGTTAGCTCAGATTGGTTCCACTCCACTTCCCATCCACACTCATCTGGAACTGCTTTTGTATCCACTTTTACACCCCTAGGTTCAATACGTTGTGTTGGAAAAGGTTCCCTTCCCCCCTATGGTCCTAGAACTTTTGCTAGTGCTACTACTTCTACATCTATTCCTTGCACTGTTAGTGGCGCTGCCCCTGATAGTAGTACCAACATTACCTTTCGTCCTAGTCAGAAAATCTATTTTGGACAATTTTTGTGTTCCACGTTCCACTCCTAGTGCACAACCCTCGCTTAAGAGCTTGGGCTGGAATAAGGAGATCCATCACGCTAGAAGAAGAGCACTTCGCAAATTTTGGTTTTTCTGCAATATTCCATTTATTACAGCCAGGTACTTTTAATTTTTTTAATTCAATTTTGATAATAAAATTTTATAGTTTTAACTTGATGTTGAAATATGCTAATTTAAATGTTTTTATACATGTAACAACACTCCTTATTGGCAGGGGATGATTGATGTGGTTTCCATCAGTGGTATGGGGTTTAAAGCCCCCACTGAAGATGAGTTGAGTGGCCTCTTCTTACTAGAAATGGCTAAGGAGATGAAACTTGAGTTGGAGAACCATAGAAAGATTTGGAGCCAAAGGGGGTGTACCATTATGACGGATGGATGGACAAATAGGAGGAATAGGACTCTCCTAAATTTTCTTGTTTCTCGCGGAGGTAATTCATCATCCTCTACTTCTCAAAATCTAAAATTTAATGTATTATTGAATAACTAAACTTTGTTTTATTGATTATTCAATGATAATTATTTTGTTTTATTTTCACTTTCAGGATCCACCATGTTTTTTAAGTCTAGAGATGCTTCCCCACATGTCAAAAATGCAAAATACTTATGTGAGACTATTGAGGTCATAAGGGAGGTGGGGGAAGAGAATGTTGTCCAAGTGGTGACTGATAATGCAACTAATTATGTTGCTGCAAGTAAAATTTGAACTTCCAAGTTTCTAAATTTTTTATTTTAGTTTTTCATTAAAATTTTGAAAATTAAAAGTTTGTTAACACATCTAAATTTTTAATTGTTTACTAACTAATTTAAAATTGCTGCATGAAGACTTTTGATGGAGAGATGCCCAAGAATCTTTTGGACTCCATGTGTGGCCCAGATGCAAGTAATGGGTGTCAATCACTAAGATGTCCTAATATCCTTCCTTAGCAACTACTCAAGACTAGGGTGGTGGTGATTGGTTTCCTCAACACACCAACTTCACCTCACAATGTCATCCCTATCTTCCAAGTAGCCTCAAGCCTTCAAAAAGGCAACCAAAACTTCTCCACACGTCACTCCCTTGCACCCTCCAGGATCTCTAACTCCAATACACCTCTTTGTACCCTTTTCCACCATTTCACCAAGTTTCATAACCCTCTGATAGGTTTTGGGCTTCCTTCTAAGCCAAAACTACAAGTTGCTCTAGGAGGCCTAATAGGGGCTCTTTACTAGTAGCCCTGTCCAACCAAAACAAACACCATACTCCAAAAACTTCCAAAGAACTCACCCAACTAGTTACAGATTCTCTAATAACATACGAAGATCTAACTAATCCCACAAGATGGGTTCTGGTTCGACTCTCCTGACCCCTTAATTCTCGAGCCCCTAGTTTAGGACTAAATAGGGCTAATACCACTGTCTGTGTTAACATACCTCCAATACTGAAACCCACACCAAAAATACCTCCACCAACACTTAGGACATCCTTCCACACTGTCATCTACCAAATCTCAAGCACCCATGATTTTCCTTCTGCCTTCTGCAGCGTTATTCTTGACTGTCAACACACTAAGCAAATCAAATGCTTAGCTCAAATGTTGTCAGAAAACCCCAAGCAAGTGGGTGGTGGCAAAACAAAAACTGCAAGTCATCTCCATCCTATACCCCTTTTGTACACCAAGAACTATGGTTTTCCACCGTGGGGATTAGGAGGGAGACTTCATTATAGCTAAAACCCTAACCACAGCCTAGGTTAACCAATAGGCACAAATAAAACCAAAAGTGTTTTAAGCTTATTCCGCACGCCCAAATCAAACCAATACATTTACAAATAAACCAAAAGACAACTTTCCACAATCACAACATGTACTTAGCATCACCCTGCAAAAAGATCTCAAGTTTGTGCTCACTATCTACACATAGTTTCCCACCAAAAACTTGCTTTATTGATTCAAATTTCATACAATACTACTCCAACCCTTTCCTACGTTGAAGACATCCATTTTATAGGCCAAGCCTCTTGACCTTACACATTCATCCTTACATGATCAATTAAAACAACAAACTTACTGTTGACATTCCAATTTTGCGAGAAAAGTTGAATGACAACTTTTTTTGATAATTTTTGCAACTTTTCCATATTCCAAACAAATGACTTCAAATGCCTATCAAAACTTAAGGAATCATGCAAGAATACTAAAAAACATGAAAATGAAGATTACTAATCAACTCATAGTGTTGACCGATGTTGACTGACCTTTGACTTGCCCATTGGCCTTATTACAACATGCAAGAAATATGCCTTAAATGCATTCTAGGGATGCTTGAGATTACCTTATTGTCTTGGGTCATCTTGGACACTTATTGACCTCCTAATCTATCCAAAATTAGTGTTTGACCACCTTGTTTAGGACCTTGGGCCCCTGCACCAAGCCCATTGCCTCGTCCTCGTGTTAGAGGATATTGGCAAGATTGAATGGGTGAAATCATGTGTTGATAAGGCCAAATTCTTTGCCAATTCATCTATAACCATGCCTTGTCCTCAACATTATGAAGGAATACACGGAAGGAAAGAAGTTGGCTCATCCCAGTATCACAAGATTTGCCTCTAATTTTATCACTAAAATCCTTGCTGAGTTCAAGGTTACCTTTGAGGTGTACGTTTGTTGGTCCACGATGGACTTCCTCATCCTTTGCCACCACCCCTACAGGGATAGATGCAACAAAATGCATTTATGATGAAGAAGGTTTTTGAGAGCCATGTAAGGAGAATGTGGAGGTAATTTAAATTTTAAAAGCTTAAGTCCTAAAATTTATAAATTAATTTATCTCATACATATTTTTGTTTTATTTTCATTATGCAACTTTGCAAAGTTTCGTCATTCACTAAATTATTTTTTTGTTTAATTGTTCTATAGATCATTGAGCCTCTTGTAGCCCTCCTACGAGTTGCTGACGAGGAGAAGCCCGCTATGGGTTGCATATATAAAGGCATGGATAGGGCCAACGAGGCTACTAGAGCCAAATATGTAGGAGTTGAGGACAAGTATGGCCCTATTTGGGACATAATTGATAGGAGATGGCAAAATCAACTTCATAGACCCATCCATGCACTATTACCTCAATCCGGCATATTGTTTCCATGATGATTTCAAGGCAAATGAGGAGGTTCTTAGTGACCTATACACTTCGATATCAAAGATGGCCACTAATGCCACAAATATATTGCTTGAGATGGATGCCTATAATAGTGCAACATGGCCCATTTTTTCAGGTCAAATTTGCAAAGAAGGTCATAAAAAATTGCAGCCAGGTAAAAATTGCAAATTAAGCCTTATATAATGTGCAGTGATGCACATATATACTATCTAGTTTCTAACTTTCTAGCTTTATTGGTTGAAACTTGAAATGAGACTAATATTTTTTTCTTTTCCTTTTTTAAGAATTCAGACAGATGGTGGCAAATGTTTGGGCCTTCAACAAATCGCCATACGCGTATTGAGCCAACCAAGTAGCATTTCTAGATGTGAGCACAACTGGAGCATGTTCGAGCACATCCACTCGAAAAGGCATAACAAGTTGTCTGTGGAGAAAATGAATAAACTAGTCTTTGCATTACAACTTGCGCATTAGGACCAGGGAGATTTTGGATAGTGACACCTCCCCAATTACTCTAGAGGAGGTTGATCTAGAGTCTAAGTGGATCACTGAGGCTATTTATCTTGTCTTTGATGATGAGGACTAGAGTGGGTTGACAAGGCAGACAAAGAGGCTAAGGCCGTGGCTATGGCAGCAAAGGAGCAGAGAGATATAGTTGGTCCTAGTGGCACCTCACAAGCACTGGCAAAATCTACAGTTGATCCTAGAGGCACCTCTCAAGCTAAGGCTATGGCTAATCAATCATCCAAGACCTACCTTAGACACCTTACTAAGATGCATATTATAGATTATACTAAGGCTGGGGATGAGGATGAGGATGAGGATGAGGACTAGAAGCCATAGCTACAGTCTTGTTTTAACTTTTTGTTTAACATATGATTGGAACGTTTGATGAAGACTACTGATGTGATGGATTTGATATACATTTTGATGGGTTTCGTGGATTTTATATATCTACATTTTCTATTTACTTTAGCTACTATTTAGCAATTTACCTTGTACTTATGTAATCGATGTATGTTTATGTATGTGATCAAATTACCTTCTATTTCATGATGTATTGTGTCTTTAAGCTTTATTCAATAATGGGTGCATGGAATGTTCTTCAACTCCTAAAAAATCTCAAAATTTGAAGGGTTTTGTCACTTTGCAGAGTCATTGCTGAGTCACTGGCGAGTATGAGCCGGGTCATGAGTCGAGTTACCCTTGTTGAGTCCGAGCCGGGTTCGAATCTTGTTACTTTGATTTATAGTAGCAAGGTACATACTACACAATAAAGTGAAATTACACAATTAAATATAATTGGTTTGATAGCTGGTCATTACAAAAAAAAATCGGATGATGCACTATTATCTCTCATTGCTGAAAATTAAAGTGTATCAGCCTCCAAACAATTAACACCTACCAAATCTCTCACCAGCATGTTCAGGGGAGCCTTCTTATCTAGAATATAACTCGACAAAACCAAGCACCTTACATATTACGCTTTAAGAATGTATTACAATTCGAACAGTTGGCTACTAAAAGATAATATCATGATACCTATAAGGCTATAACAGAGTCCTCTAAAACTTGATTCCCTTGGCCTCTAATATGCTAGATATTTAAAAATTATAATAAAAGCACTCCAGTGAAATTCGTTTGGGGATTAGCCTGCTGTTGACTTGTTAAATCCTGCAAAATTGTTTGGAATCATCCAGCATCTGCCCAGATATTCTAAACTCAAGATTTCTAACCTGAACAAACCCGTGTGATTAAAATTCAGATCCAATCCCAAGGGTTACTTTTTCAATGCTACCTTTTTAAGTTGTAAATAGAAGTTAGAACAATTAATAAAGGTTATTATATCTTAACAAATTTATTATGCATTGCAATATTATAAATTTATGATAATTTAAATTTTAAACTTGGAATCTCCACATGTGAAAAGTCTCATATATAGCCGCCACTTGTATCTAGAAGTTTGCATTTCTTCTATTTTTTCCAGGTGGATGCTGATTTGAGAGGAAATAACATCTGAAATATGAGCTTCAAGATCCAAGATTTATATTTTAGACAGTTACACCACCTTGGGGGACGGGGGGATGGCGGAATGGGGGAACAAGTTTCCAAGATAGGGGGACAGGGGGGCCCTAATTTGGGGACGATGGCGGGGGACAGGAGGGGGTGTGTATATATACATATGGTACATTAAATGCTAGTTATGAAAAGATGTATTGCAATATAAGATATAAAGATGTAAAAGAGTAAATACTTGAACATTGGAAATCGAACATTGAACATAAATTGTTGAATCAGCAAATAGTCAACATCAGGACATTCCTCATCCTTGGCGGAGGTGGCGGATTCTAGTGGCACCCTTGCAGACGAGGGGACAGTCCCCGGTGCATCCAAGTCTCCGGGACGTGGGGCAAAAGGAAGGGGGGGAGGGGGCGGGAGGGGACCCCGTGTTACTATGGACTTTTTCCCCAAGTCCCTGGTGCGTCCAAGTCTCTGGGACATGGGGCAAAAGGTGGGGGGGGGGATGCATCCCCGTGTTACTATGGACTTTTAGATAACACTCGAAGAGGTCCAGAGACCATCACATATATAATATATTAAATGAATAAATAAGATATATACCCCTCATGTAGTACGTTTATTGCTAATTGGTAGTGAATGAGTTTGTGAAATGCCAAGAACAAATAACACTCTGGTCATTTTTCAATGGCTACAAGGCTGCAACAGGTATAGCTGAAGAGTTTCAAATTCATATGAGTAATCAATCTTTTGCTGTTCAGTGTTGTAAGAATTTCAATTGAAAGCCTGAAACATTTTTAATATGTATGCCAACTGTAAACAAAGTTACCTAAACCAATAAAATATTTACTCGTCAAAAGAAGATGTCTGTCCTACACTTGCAAAAGAAAGGTCTGATTTGGAATAAGCTATCATCAAGGAACACGAGTCAGGATCATACATATTATATTAATAATAGTGACACTCATTGAACACACTGAAACCTGCAAAATGAAGGCTCCATTCACCTATATTTACATTGCAAAATGGAAAGGCATTCATTTAAGGGAGTCGGATAACCAGACATTGAAAGGTGTAGATTGAGCTCAGCGCGCATGTACACGTACAGCAATTATTTGTGCCTCAATGGAATTTAACATTAGTGCAGTTAAACAACCAATTTATAAATGTTAGTTAGCCTCAAGACTGTCAACTACAAACTAAAGGAAAGCAATGCAGAAAGCAGAATAGAAATGGAAAAACTGCATTTCAGAGATATAATTTCACATAAGTTCAGTTCAATTTGAAAGAAACAAGAATTGTTTTACACAACTTACAGGCTGTGTTTGTCTGTGAAATGCTTCCAGCCTAGACTTGAGAACTTCTGCATTATCATCCTTCCGTTGAATCAATGGCTCCCCTGTGACCTGTCAAAGAAAACATCTATCAGAAATGCACAAATTATATAGAAGACCTATGACACCACTGCAATCATCTAAATATTCAATAAAAAGATCATACATATGTATATAATCATTACTTAGTTAATACAAAATATATACAGTTACAATCAAAATAAATTAGGGCACTGAAATTCGTACCACTAAATGCATTGACTCGGATGACACTGAAACATTCAATCAACATACACTCCAAGCATTTTCACAAAAATGAAAAACTATTAAACAAAAAAACAAATCTGTTGCCTGTGAAGAGAAATAATAACACTGAACCTGTCCAAAGAGAAAATAAAATAACTCAGCAGTTCCAGTATAGCACGGAAAATAATTTCATTTACCTTGGGAAACTCATTCAACAAAAATGAACTTGGCACAAACTTCTTTTTTTGTCCCCTGAATGGTATTTTGTGCATTGCCCACATAAACTTCATG
Organism: Cupressus sempervirens; assembly: GCA_028749045.1. NCBI lineage: Eukaryota > Viridiplantae > Streptophyta > Pinopsida > Cupressales > Cupressaceae > Cupressus > Cupressus sempervirens. Next base: position 68,903,290 of record CM053783.1, read on the forward strand.
GAGACTAGGAGATGGCATATCTGTTTTAAGATGATATAACTTGCTTGCATATGGATTATCAAAAAAACATATTAATATGAGAGGATTGTATGAATTCATTTATTTTCTGAATGTAATTGAATAAATATTTAGTCTAGGTTTTAGGTTGTAAGTATGTATACATTTAAAACTTTATTAGTTCTTTTGTATAGATGTACCTAACGTACCCAGCCTCTTTAAACAATATTCTCATACCAGTCTACCATACTTATATCCAAACTACAAATACAATTCAGTGGCTAAGAAATGAAGTAGTGGGCCTAGTTGCCATCATTGGTGTGAACTATTTACTTAAGAAGGAATTCTTGTGAGATTTTGGAAAGATTGTTTCTAATTGCTTGCAGAGACTGGTATACTATGATAAGCCAGTCCTCCTTGAAATATTGACAATTCCACCACCACTACATATATCCCTTCTCGACTCTCCTAAGGCTGGTTGCTTATGTTCTGTTTGAATGATGACAACCCTCCATTGGAGCATGGCAGTTTTTATTATGCTCTGACAATAAAGTCTTTTCCCATGCCATTTCACTCAGGTATTTTTTAATGTAGCAAGGTCAACAACTATAGATGGGCTGCAATGCAAATGTTTTCCCTCTATTATTTCATTTTTCTTCTAGAAGTAAAATTCAAATGCTTTCTCCTCTTCTATTTCCTTTTGCTTCTAAAGATAATCTGTAATTGGCTTTTTCATCAATGCAGTGAGCACGATCACCATGGAATGGGACTATTAGCAATCAGTAATCTTCAACCTATGCTTGCTCACTCTGAAAAGAGGGTTGGCTTTTCAGTGTTGCCCCACTACCTGCCTTGTTTTCTTTCTCCTCGATTGAAGTCCCTGAATTGATTTGGACAAGCTGCTAGAAATGCCCCCAATACATTTGCCATAGGCTTTTCTTTCAGTCTATTTTCATTTCTAAAAAATGAAAATTCTTCTTCATGAATTAAGGATCCTTCATAAAAGAAAATTGGAAAGAAGAACAGCACCATCCAACAAACAAATAACCAACCACCACATCTAAGATTGACAACAAGATGAAAGATAAATTGGTTGGAGATGGTCATTCCAAGAGTGGAAAAAATTACAAGCAGAGGGGATTTAGTCATGGAGGAAACTCCGTAGTTAAGTGCGCTTGAGCTGGAGTAGTACTTGGATGGGTGACCTCCCAGGAAGTTCTGGTGGTTCACCTCTGTGAGCATCACCTAGATGCAATGAGTGCTAAATATTCTATCCATTCTCATGAGAGATGGGTGCAAGTGAACCAATACTCATGAACATGGATCAATGAATTTGACACAAAAAAAAGAACTACACATTTGAATCCTGATAGCAATATCACAATTATCTAACCTGGTTGCAGGATCTAAATGAGGATTTTTATTGATAACTATATTACATTCATTATTTCAATTAAGTGTGACTTTAGGGTAAGATCCAAGGACCCTCCCAAAAGAAGACATTACATACCTGCTGAATGAGAAATCTGGGAATGAAAATGACAAGAATGTGGTAGAAGTAGTCTTCTTAATATCCTATTTCCTTAAGTGGCTACATTTAAAAATTATGGTATAGTCTCATATATTCTTGCAAAAAGCTAAAAATGGTGGTTACTAAATGTAAGACAAGAAAATGAAGGAAAGTTGAAAATTGATGAATAAAATGGCCTTCATCCTGAACTCTCTTTGAAGTATTGCATAAAGTTGGAGGTTTGAAATCTGCTAATATTGGACAAATTACATGAAATTGGATTGTTTGAAGTCTGCCAATATTGGAAAAAGTGCCTCATTTTCAACTGAAGGCTTCAATTTGGATTGGAAAGGCTGCTGATGGCAATGGCCCCATAGTATGGCTAGATTTCATCAACAGATTAGTGTGGCTGCTTGCTGACAACATGGACTTCGTGAGGTTGAGAGGCTTTTGATGGGCGCTAGGCATTCTTTGATTAGAAGTCTTGGTTAAATTTTCTATGCAGGAATGTGATTTCGTACTGTTTTTCAGGTCTAGAGTCCCTAATCATAGATGTCTTTAGCCAAAACAAAATTGAAAGACAAAAATTTGAATTCATTAATTATCTTAGTGAAAACAACAGGATGAGGGGCAGCCAGAAATCATTTCATGATCTGTCTTCCAATGCCTGCAAGCACCGAAAACCACTGATATAATGTTTCGAAAAGATTGTTATTAACAACAGAAACACCGATGATATGTCAAAGATGTTTGGAAACTAACCATAAAAGAAGTTAATGCTTTGAGTAAAGACAACCCTGAAAACCATGTGCACCGCTTGCTTCAAAATTCAAAAGCTAAAAAGCATGGATATATATATCTTCTTCTTCTTTCGTCTGATAATATCTGTTAATATTTATTCATTTTGAACAAGTGGACCAGCAATATTAGTTTGACAAATCTGGTAGATTTTATCATGCCCTTGAAATCTACCATTTTAAATTTCAACAATAGTACTTCATAAACCCTGCAAATTAAATTGCATCAAACTGTATCCACTAGCCAGTGATTTTTATCACCAAATTTCTATTTTGCTATAAGTAATAGTTTAGGGGAAAAAATTGAGACCTAAGAGATTTATTAAAGAAATATACCCAATTTTTAAGCAACACGCCAATTTAAAATATGTAGAAATTCTTTTATGAATGTTTATATTAAATTTTCCTATATATTTCTAACTTCTGTACTGGTCTTCCCAACATTTCCCAGAATTCCATACTTTGAGATTTTCCCTTCCAACTAATCGAAGCCTAAACTTCATAAAAATCAATCACAGGCTGCAAAGAATCCCACAAGTCACAAGCTGGAACCAGAAAAGTTCTCTGTTTCAAAAATAAATAGTTGAAGGACAACGATTGTACTGCACAAAGAATTCAAACAATTAATCAATGTCCTGAAAAACTTCAAAAATTTACAGTTGGTTAAAGAACTTGATACTAACAGAAAATTCAACAGTGTGAACAAGGAGAATCAAAAAATTTAGAAGGCCCTGAATAATGTCCCCAGTTTAAAATATTGTTAAGAGGGAAAGCAACCATTTAAAGCCCTCGTTTACTAATAATAGTTTCAAAGGTGAAATCCTACGGATTAAATTTATGAGTGTATTTTTAGTGAATCTTAAAAAAAAGGATCCACTTAGGCTGATCAGATGTCCAATTTCCTGTTTTAGAATGAACAGCTAAAGTCTCGTCTTTAAACAATAAGGAAATTTTCTACATCAGACCCTGGACATTTTAAGACAGTAAGCAGGCCACCATCCATCCACAAAAAAAAGCTTTCATGGTCTATATCATCATGAAGATATACATGGTAATAGTTGTATGATGTAAGCAAGTTTGCAAAAGCCACTCAGGCCTTGACCTTCCTGCTCCACTAGTTGCATCGTTTTCTTCATCTGATAGCATATTTAACAGCAAGAATCAAAGATACAAAAAGACCTCTAATAATCTCTCAACTCTCCAATAAATATTATTGCTAAAGGCAGAGACAGAAAATGTGTATAAACTTTTTCAATTTATTAATAGTTATAAAGGAATCTTGCAATGAATTAGGTTGATTAGTGACCATTTGCACCAGATGATTAAATGAAAGGTAATCACCAAGGCTGATCAGCTGTCTGATTTCTTGTTTTAGAAGGAAAAGCTAAAATTTTGGGTTAAAAGAATAGGATAATCATATGTTTCTACAGCATATCCTGGACATTTATAGACAGTATGCAGACCACCATACTATCCACAGAAGAATCTTTCATGGTATATATTATTGTGAAAATATGTATAGTGATAGCTAAATGATGCAAGCAAGTTGCCAAAGCCACCCAAGCCTTGACCTTCCTGCTCCATTTGTTGCATATTTTCTTTACCTGACAGAGTATATATTCATCACTTCTGACATATGCAAAATGAAACATTTAGATACATTATAAAGCAAGGTCCAAAAGTAACATTGTCAAATGATAGCATACATGTAGGAGACAAACGTAAATAGAAACATGGTGAAAATCTAGATTCAATTCAAAATATCAAGTAAAAATCACTTAAGATGATTTTAGCATACATCATCAACACCAGGAACTTTTGGAGGGGCAAATTTTGTGTGATATGATCGTCCACTAGCTGGATGCATCCAACGACCAGTTATACGCTCCTCCAGAATTGCATCATCAATAGCAAAATCCAGTACTTTATCAATTTTAGTCCCTTGTTTTTCCAACATCTCATCAAGCTGTACCAACAAAAGAATGCCTTATAAAGAATACAAGAGAATGAAAATCACAAGTAAAAGATGATTAATTCAAAACAAACTTATTTTCAAAATAGTCAATGAAAATAAATGAGTACGGCAATGCTTCTATCTTTTTATATTTGGATAGTGAATAATGTTCACATACAGACAAGGATAAGATTCTAGACCTTCTGAGCTTGAACAACTGTACGGGGAAAGCCATCAAGAATAAAGCCTTTCTGGCATGACGGCTTTTTAATAGCTTCATCAATAATGCCAACAACCAGATCATCAGAGACAAGATCTCCCTGTATGATCCAATGCAATTTTTCAGGTTATAGTTATAAAAGAAACTCTTCAAAAAAGCAAATATACTAAGCCATTCAAAACTCTAACTTCCAATTCTTTACTCAACCTTATCCATTGCCTCCTTAGCTTTTATGCCCAAGGGAGTTTTGGCAGATACAGCTGTTCTTAGCATATCACCAGTTGCCAAGTGACATAAGCAATATTCATCTTTGATAAATGGTGATTGAGTGCCTTTCCCCGATCCAGGAGGACCTGCCACCAAACATAAAAGGCTATGAACGAAACTAACACACAGACTTAATGCACCAGCACTAAGCCTGCTTGTTGCAAACTTCAGGAACCAGCTAATGATAAGAAAAAATATGCTGGTAGCACAAGAACTCAATGATTGAGATGAAAATTAATTATATGAATGAAAATAAATTTAGATATTCAAAACTAAGATACATCAAAAAGCATAAAGCTTCAGTAAGCAAAAATAAAGTTGATTAGTTAACCTGAAACATCAGCAAAAGAGAAATTTAGATTAATCCAGGGTTTTAAAAACAGCAAAAAATGTTTTTCTCTGTTAAATTAAGAGATTACAGAAGATCTTTCCATAAGAGACACAATCAAGAATCAGAGTTGGAAAAGGAAGTTACTAAAAACTACCTAAATGACTTACAAATAGAAAGTAATTAAAATCTATCTAAATGACTTAAATGACCATTATAAGCTAAATATAGCAATATTACTTTAATACCCTCCTTAATGATGATTCCACTAACTACACCAAGCTTTCCCTGAAATTTTACAAACTTGTCTAGACTTTAGGGTGGGGTCCCATGGAGGGGCTTAAGCTTCTATTTCTCTGTTGCCCGGGAACACGTCCCCAGCATTAAAACCTCTGTCCCCGTACCGGAAACGTTTCAGGGACTTTGGGACGGCTAGGGGACCTCCCAGCCCCATCCCCCTTTTTTCTGAAAAAAGGGGACAGTTGGGGACGCCTTGGAAGTCCTTACAACGGATGGGCATCCCCAATTTTATAGACAACACCAGCACTTATACACTTATAAAATATTTTTCTTTTATAAAACATTTTCTTTTATAATTTTAAAGTGGGCCCCTCCTTCCAAGTTCACCCTAACATGCTTATTATTGTTTGGTAGTTGATTCTTGCTATTTGGTGCCCTCTGACTAGTATTTGACAGCATCACGTTGAGAATCATGGAATTAATATAGCTGTTACACTCACGCTACAAGCTCAAAATTATGTAGCAGATTGTTTGCAAGGTGTTGGGAAAGTCTGAAAAGTGCATTATAGACCTAGAACATTCATTCTTATGTCATTTTCTGGCAATAAATCAGTGCTTGGTTGGTTTTGGGTTGATCTAGGTCCTTTGTGGAATATATAGTGAATATTGGAAGTTGCGTCAAGATACCGTCATATCATAACAAACCTATACCATGATCAGAACTCTGTAGAGGACCTTTCTGTATTAATATCAATCCACTTACAATGAATTGGAACTGTAGTTTCAAAATTAAATGATAATAGTGTGTTTCAATTTGGAAGGTGGGTTATTGTTCTTGTTGCTATTGAAAATGATTCTAAATTATGTTTTAGGTATATTTGAAATTTTTATATTATTATTTTAATATTACATGCACATTGTCAATAATTCCAAATTATGAATGCATTATAGTATATTGAGCATTATGTTTGATTATTGAAATGGTGTATGTTAAGGTTCTATGATATTTAAATGACATGGTTTATCCATGTCTTCGTATGAATGTAATGAATATATGCAAATTTCCCTATATTTATATAGCTGTCTCCATTATGCACTGTAAACTTGGAGCTTGTCCTAAGTATTTAGTCATTTCATGTATTTAATATTTGTTGCCAAGTCAACTTGTGGCTTGAGGGTTTATTTAATGTGAGTGTTTATTTAATGCAACTTACTAGGCCAACCTATGGCTTGGTTTGGTATAAGTAGAGGGTGTTGTCTTGTCTATAGTCATTCAGATTAGCATGGAGTAGCTGTGAGGCACGAAGTTTAGCAGAGCTTGCAAGCACAAGTTTAGATTCTTCTTGGGGTTTTCTACCAGAGTGTGGGTCTGGGCTAGCTAGAGTTTGGATCTTGTGAGGTCTTGCAAAACAGTTATTATAATTGCTTATGTATTTGGCCATAACCCAGAAGGCCTTAAATCTTATTACTCTATTATGAGAATATGTGTTGCAATTGATCTGAATCTTTGAGTTATCATTGTTCTTCCGCTATTTGGTTATTTGTTGGGGGTTTAGGTTAGTTCTTTTGGGAATACACCTACGTTGTACTGCATTAACTGTATATTTCATTATCAATAAAAATGACATTTTTGTGGTGTGGCTGGGTTTTCCCCTTCAAGTGGAAGGGTTTTCCCAAGATAATATCTCTTGTGTCTTTTGTACCTGTTTTTGTTCTTTCTTATGGTTGTTTATCTTTATTACTTGTGCAAAACATTAACAAAATCTACTATGAATACCCATTTGTTTATTTAAGATTTCAAAGTACTAGAAGAAAAATCTATGAGGCTAAAAACTTCCTTAAATTTCTGTACTTAAACCTTTTAAGCTGAGCTGCATTAGAAATTCATGGGATCACTAGTTTTAAAATATTCCTAAAAAATCTCTGCAACACATTTTTAGAAAGCTCCCTCCATGAGACCCCACCCTTAGTAAGAAAATCCAACTGCCTTCCAATATGTTGTTGGGTAATGAAGGCATCCCTCCCACTATCCAGAGATACAGAAAACAAAATTAAATTGAACTTCAGCTTCTCAAATACCATCGATTTCTGTTGATAAAGAATCAGAAAAAAAAAATGAAACCCACGAATTGTGACTACCCACAATTTCCTGGAAAAAAATCACTCTAAACCTTCACAGTTCCACAAATTGAAGTAACAGGTTAAAAACCCTTCACTGCTTCAGAGAAATACAGCAACAATTTCTCAATACTTTTGCAAAAAATGCTGTTCACCACAGAAACCCTAGGGGCAAAAAAGTGTCCAAAAACCCATTGTATCGCAGCCGAAAAAACAACTTTTAAAGAAAAAAGTGTACAATAAACAGGACCAAAAAAGAAACCCTTCTTTGCGCTGCTCAAAAACAAAAGCCATCAATTTGAGTCAGTAAAAATTGATCAAAAACTCTTCAATAAACAACAGATGACCTTTGATTTTGTCATGACCATAAATTTTATTTAAAATAAATCTAAAAACTTCTGAAAATTACCAGGAAATTTTCAAGTCAATTGACCGTTATATTCATATGCTCTTCTGACATCATGGAATGATAATGATGATTGATTGATTACAAAGCATAGGAATACTCCTTAAATAAGAGATTACAGAAGATCTTTCCATAATGAAAACGATCAAGAACTAAAGACAGAAAAGAAAGATATTAAAAACTGTAACGTCCCCTTTCTAGCATTCATAGCATGATGTTGTCGTTAGCCTATTTCCCCACAGTCCCGTAGACTAACTAGGACATTAAAGGGGCTTAGAGGCCATTTGGCCTAGACAGTTTCAGTTGCAAGTCTTTCTAAGGGGTTCTAAGGCAACTTTGGGCATACTTACTATTTATAGTAAGTCATCTTGGACATGGCCGGACATTCAGTCACAGTGGTATGTCGATGGTAATTGTTTAAAATCGACAGGAAGACTTATTTATCATTGATAAGATTTGTTATCATTGATAAAGCCATTTTATAAAGTTAAATTTAAATATTTAACTTTATTAATGCATAGACTATAGTTTGTGGGAAATATTTAAATTAAAAGAGTTCCCTTTATTTTTATAACACATTGGAGTAAGGTACATAAAGAGAGTTATGTTTTATCCCACATTGAGAAAACGAAGGATTGAGCTCTTGTGAGAACACTATAAAAGAAATGGAAGAGCTTTTTTTTTTGTATGCTTGGATGAAGATTAATGTTATGTTGCTGGATATCTGATTTCGGGCTTGAAGGACGGAATCCCTCTTTGCTAGCATTCTCTTCGCTGTTGGAAGACACAGTCAGGAGGATCAATGGTGTTTTCACTTCAGGAAATACACTGGGTTTCATTTGGGGCGTTCGCATAAAGAAATTTACAAGGGTTTGAGGTGCAGATCTGAAGTTAGTTATTGCTATAGTGCCGCATGAACAGTATTTTGCTACAGTCGGCATGAACAGTATTTTGCTACAGTACGGCGTGAACAGTGTTGGTATCAAGTTTACTTGTTTTTCCGGCTGATTAGAAGTTTGGAAGGCTGCCGACTACATCTGCAAAATACTACGGCAACTAATTCCAAGTTTCTTCTGTCAAATTTTGATACTTTGCATAATAATTGTTGAATACAAGTCTGAATAGTTGTTGCAGCCTTTAAGGCAGCTGTAAGTGCACATCTACATTTAAAAATCACCCTTTATCAACAGATTGAAAGAGTTTCCAGATTTTTCATATATTGTTGAATGTGTGCCAAGTGTTTGTGAAAATGTTATGATGTGTATTATGCATTTTAATGTCACTTCATAGTTGCTCGTAAATCTACTCAGTGGAAAGCAATTTATTGAGGAAATCAGCTTTATGAGTTTGCATACAAAGTGTTTGACAATATTCCTTAAGTTAAATTTCTACAAGTCAAAGTTCAAATCAGGGGAGGATATTACAAAAACTACTAAACTACTAAAATGACCATTATAAGATAATAACATTAGCCTATAAAAATACATATTTGTATATTTCCACCTAATATTCAAAATTGGCATTGCATGTACCAATGCACTAATGCTACAGATGCTAGTAGCTACCAACTACTGTGCTTAGCTCTTTTCTATATGGCATACTCCTCAGACTTTTGCAAAGCCTCTTTACAATGTAAAACAAAAGTTGCTTCAGGGTCGAATAAAAGAGTGTGGAAAGTGGCCAAGTAGTAGAGTATCTTGATCAGTTTCAATATTGAAGTGCCATGTTTCATGTGTTCTAATCACCTACTTTGTTCTTCACTGATGCATTCTCAGGGTACAGAAATCTCTGTTATCCTATACAAAAGAACCAGCGAGTTTCTTTCTTTCTAGACTGGTGTTAGGAACCTCCCGTTGTAATTATGTCCATTCCAGTTGCATTGCTCACCACAAGCATCCCTAAAATAGACTTCTATTGAAAATAATATGAGCACAAACCCAGAGCAGAAGCTTATTTTTTACCAAAAATAGACAAGCTACTGCACATTTGTAAACACGAAAATCAATTTTCAGTGTCAGTGTTCATTTTTCTGGAAAATTCACATATAGGTGTATTTGTGAATGTGAATTCCCCTTAACACAGGAAGAAACGTGGAAGATCTATCTTTGTCATATTCAACATAAAAAATTAAAAAACCTTACCCCAGCACTATTCCCTCGCAAAGCAGATTCTGGTCACCAAAAATAAAACAATGGCATAAAAAGAACTGTGGTGAGGATATACATCGAGGCATTCACATATTTATTATTTAAAATAAATAATATAAAATTTCTCTTAAACTTTAAGCCTACATTGCCAGTTCAGGTTCGGGGACAGATTTGCCTATATGAGAATCTGATTTGTAAATGCGTGAAAAAAAAAATCTATTCTGATTCATATGGTTTCATGTGTGTGTGTGTTTGTCTATACGTTATATATACTAAAAAAATGAGAAAAATATACATAATTGTAAAACTAAATCATTTCATAGCATAAATCTATGATGCTTGATCATTGATCAATGCCAAATGTCAAAGATAAACATTGAAAATTTAAATACATGATCACTGATCCATGTTCAAGATTCTAAAAAAATTAATTTAAGTGACTTTGGCCCCACATTTTCTTTGTTTCGCCCATGTGTCCCCGAGGCTCTGTGTGGATCCACGCAGCATTCCCCTGGATCCATCACAGACTGATTCGCTAATCCAAATCTGGTTCAGACCCTGCCCCGTCCAGGGTGCGAATACAGTAACATAGTTTTAAGCCTGTAAAAAAGTGCTGTGACTGAAGATAAAATGTGAAGATTGACCTATGTATTTGTTTAGAACAAACAAGTAAGGCTATCATGCATAGCAACTTAGAATCATGTTAAATAGTAATTTAGAAAATATCAATGCTGTTACTAGGTGGCAAGAATTTACAATAGCTATAAGATACCGCAATGATTCACTGGATAAGCTATAGATATTTTTTTAATATATATATGATGTTAAATAGCAATTTAGAAAATATCAATGCTGTTACTAGGTGGCAAGAATTTACAATGGCTATAAGATACCGCAATGATTCACTGGATAAGCTATAGATATTTTTTGAATATATAATATTATATATATATATATATATATATATATATATATATATAGAGAGAGAGAGAGAGAGAGAGAGAGACGCCCCTTAAAGAATTGGTGACATCAAAGAAATGATAAGATTTTAAATACTGCTTGCCGTGTACTGAAAACAAATGAATCAGAATAGCCTGCGTGCACTTAACATTCAGAATGCCACATGAAACTTGAAATGAGTATTGCTTGAGGAGAGATGATGGAAAACTTGGATATTTTATGAATACTTATCAAGAAATTTTGGATTTGACTATATGAAATTCCTAATGATTGTCAAAAACACATTTGAAGGTACGATCTATCCTTATTTGTTTACCATTACTGCGAGAGTCGCGCCCCAGGAAAGATGCAGTGTATTTCTCTTCCTAATTATATTTTATTCGTGGGAGAGGCTAAATTTGGTCTTTAGATTTAAGGAAGACATGCTTGAAGTGAAGCAGTGTGATTCATTAAACTGGAAACCAAGCAGGTGCAAGATTACAGGCAGGTTCATTGCAATATTTGAGTTTACCAAATGGCCCTACAAATGTAACGACCAAACTTAAAGACAGGCATTGATCTACCAACACTGAATGTAAACCTGAATAAAAAAATGCAAAATTGTGAAGTGCGGGCGAACCAGACACATCCATATACCAATATACAATACGAGTTCCACATAAACATACATATACTCGGGATGACACTTGAGGAGGGCATGCCCGAAGAACAGCTGATGAAATTTCTAACCGGGTAAGCAATTGGGCAATGAGGGATCGATGAAAACGAAACAACCCATGTATATGATCCAGTCTAAGTCCACCGAACAAATAAACACTAATTGGGTACAAAACAATATAATCGTCTGAAAACCCTCGAAAACCCTACATTCCAGTTACCCACTAAGCCTAAAAATAAATAAAGAAATCCCTCCTTCATTTAACACATGAAATAAATCTAAGAGAACTGATATACCATACAAGACAAGGCATGTTTCTCGTACTAATGAGAGAAGAGTTTAAACGTCCAGGAAAAAAATACAAACATACCCACTAAAATGAGGCGTTTATCAGGCTTGCTAGCACATTTCATTCGCCGAAGCAGCTCGGTCATGAGATCGAGAGAGGGCACATTCCCCAGATCCAAACCATTGGTAGTCGCCATTTTCCTCTCCTACTCTCCTCGCCTTCTCCACCAATATCAAAGAGAGAATATCAAACGTAAAAGTAGACCAAAAAAGTAAAAGCACAAGGAGGAGCAGTGTGAATGGAACTCTGTAAATATCCTCTTTAAAAAATATATATTATCGGAAGTTATTATGAGGTTGTATCGACATTACAGTCAATGTTAGTTGAGGCACTCTGATCGATCGTAGATGCACCTAACGCAGGTAATTATTAAAAAAAGTTCGGAACTTTGGTCTTTATGGTGCGGTGGATGTTGGGAACATAGTACTCGTACCAAATGTCCTTGCTTGCTACGCCTTCTGAATGGACCATTATTTTTAACAATTTTTTGTCCGACGCTTTTCATGACCTTTGGGTTTAGTTTATTCTACGTAGAACAACATTTTTTGGTTTTTCATGACTTTTTTCTTGGTTTAGTTTATTGTAGATAATTTGAAATGAAAGAAAATTATTTTAATGTCTATAAGTATATGTGGGATAAAACAATTGGGTGGCTCATGTTGTTAGGTATATTTTGTTAGGTCTCCATTAAAAAATTAAAGTTACTTTAGAATATACTTATATTTAAAGGCTGATTAAAAGCGTTTCATTGAACTTGAGTGTATTTGGATTTTAATGTAGTTTATTGAATTTATGGAGTTGTGTATTTGAATTTTAATGTAGTTTATTGGATGGATAAAATGATTGGCTGGCTCATGTTGTTCAAATATACTTTGTTGGATCACTATTAAAATATGGGATTAAGCTACTTGTAATGTTCTTGTATTGGAAGTGATTAAATGCATTCGATATATATTTATGAAATGTGTATTTGAAAAACATATAAAGGGGAAGTAAAATTATTTTAAGGGGTTGTTTGGCAATGAAAATATGAGTGGAATAGGCATATGTAAATTTTTAAAATTTCAAATTCTTTGTTTGGGTGTACCAAATCGGAATTGGAAATATTCCAATTTTGGCTAAAAAATAAGCGTTTACTATTCCACTTAAATACGTGGAATTAGAATACGTATTCCTATTCAAATTTTATTTTTTCAAAAAACATAATATTTTCGGGTCCATGCTCATTTTTTCATGTGTTGTTTTGGGCTTTGTCATTTTCTTTTGCATCAAGCCAAGGAATTTGTCATGGGCTTTTTCTCTAAGCCATGCCAACCCTTTCTTACAGCACATCATAGTGATATTCATCCACAATTGGCTTACATTTCCACAATGATCTGAGATTCGATCGCACGATCACACTCTACCAAATAAAAATCACTAATTTCTAAAATATGTCACAAAATGCCTATAGATTTGCCAAGAGGACAAAGTATTTCTTCGTACAACTAAAATTTGTCCTCGTGTTTCTTCATCAGATCCCCATTATCATAGAAATTAATGTCGAACACGGGTTCGGGAGTGCCGACGAATTTCTTGATTCAAAATTTTTAATTTTGTCTAACCAAATACAGAATAAGAATATGTATTCTCTTTTGCTATTCTAGAATAACAATTCCAAAATACGTATTCTTATTCCTATAGCCAAACGAACCTTTAGAGACTTAAAATTCTGTTGTTCATATTTGATTATTGAATCTTATTTTTTATTCTATTGCATAAGACTTGTTTGGATTTTCGATCACTCTTTGGGGTGGGGGGGGGGAGAGAGAGAGAGAGAGAGAGAGAGATTACAATTCATGTAGAAAGAGTAAGTAGTATTAGATGTTAGTGTGAAATTGTTTCATCTTTGTTTTTCGAATTAATTATATGTATTATTTTCACTTTTCATATTATATAATAAAATATATATGATCACATCTAAAAAAATATTAGTGAAAATTTAATATAAATGGTGGAAAATTTATAATTTTAATGATTATATGGTCAATATTAATAAAAATATTATGAGGCTACATAGTTCTTGTTTGATGAGTATCATATTTTGTTCATTGGATATTTTGAGTAGAATTAATATCTAAACTTATTAACAGAAACACAACTTATTTGAACATTATTTTTTATTGTATTATCATTGTAGATAAATATAGTTGGTATAAGGTTACATTCAATGCATACTAATTCCAAATATAATAGCAAAAAAGTTATAAATGCAATATATTGTTATCGAATTTTTGTAATGCCCACCTCTAGTTGACTTTTTCGATTGTACTGTCAGATTCTTTTAGGTTTGTTTTATGTTTATGTTTATGATTAGCAGTACTTGGTTACAGATTAGATTAAATGGTTACTAGATTAGATAAAATGTATTTCATATTCAGTTGATATATGTGTTGAGTTACTTAGTTATTTCATGTGTTCAAGATTATTTCGATGATGTTACATGTATGCTCTTATAGTAATTTTAGTTATTTCATGATGTTAGTTAGAGGAATGATTTGTACGCAATTTTATGGTTACTTACCCCATACTTGCATGTGTATGGTGTATGTGTATGTTTTCTTTATGTTTGAAGTTTCTAATGTGGTTAAGGGAGGGAGTCGTAATCACCTGCTAGTCGGGATCTACACTATGTACCACTCCCCGTCATTACCTATTTAATTTAGAATATATGGGTATGTACATGTGTGGATTTTATGCAGATTGTAGGTACCAGTTATCAACTTCCATGAATTACCAAGATGAGCATACCCTATCACAGTATCTCAATGGTATAAGTGGGGATATAATTCTTGAGTCCAAATCCTAACCTAAGCCAATTGTCCTAGAAAATAGAACAAGTATCTGAGTTAGTTTCACCTTTCCAAATTCGTCAAGTGATGTGAATTCGTGCTTTTGACCTTGAAGTTTGTTTTGGTATTATGTACTTTATGATAGGTTTTCATATTTGGTTTTGTGGGTCTTATGATTTTTTGTTATAATTAAATCAAATTAAAAGATAATTTAATGATTTAATTTGATGAAAATTTAATTTAAAAAATTTAATATTTAATTATATTTAATTAATTGAAAGAATTAAATTTAAACATTTTATTGAAGTTCTAATTTTGGCATGCTTATATTTATTTTATTTAATAATTATTATTTAGGAGTTTGATTTTAAATAATAAACTCTAAATAATATTGTTAGTTAACTTAATAAATATTATATTAAAAACATCTCGCAAATTAATTGAAGGGAGAAAGATAATTAATTTGATAAAGATATTTTAATTAAATGGAAAAAAGGTTGTGCATGAATATTAAAATATAACAAAATAATAAAAGATAAAGATCAACGAGTCTTCTCCCATGATTGCACAATCGAAGTCCTAATTTTTAAGAGAGAACTCTTTATTAGAGATCTAGAGCTCATTTTGCAATAACACGGGTTTGGAGGAGCCAATTTTCGAAAGGAGGGTTTTCGAAAGAGAAGGAAATTCTAGCATGTTTTGTGTGTTCGTTGTTTTAGCATTAGATCCAAGTAGTATCTTGTGGGTTTGTGTAGTAGATGCTCATTCTTGTTTTTCTCTATCTTCTCCATGTTTGCAAACTTGTTTTTAGAATTGAATTGAATTTGAAACCCTTATATGTGGTTTTATCATTCTTCATTTGAGAAAAAATCTATACATGATTTGAGAATCTAAAACCGTTGTATGTGATTTTATCATTCTTCGTTGAGAAATCTCTGTATATGAATTGAGAATTTGAAAACCCTTGTTTGTGTCTTTATTGCTCTTCGTTTTCAAAAATGTTTGTAATGAATGGAGGGATTGAAACCCTCATTATTAATTTGAGGTTTCCTATATGGATTTGTTAAAATCGAGATTTGGGTTTTGAAAAGAAAACAAATTTTGTTTTATAGAATTTGACTAGTTGGTTCGAGTTTCTATACCAAGGTTATATTGGAAATTTTATCATATATATATATATATATATGTAATTACACAGTAAATTTGTAATTACTATGTAATTAAATTATTAAATATATTTTTAAAAAGTGACTCTTATAGTGATTTTAGTTATTTCATGATGTTAGTTAGTGGAATGATTTGTATGCAGTTCTATGGTTACTTACCCCATACTTGCATGTGTATGGTGTACATGTATGTTTCTTTATGTTTGAATTTTTTGATGTGGTTGAGGGAGGGAGTCGTAGTCACCTACTAGTCGAGATCTACACTATGTACCACTCCCTGTCATTGCTTGTTTAATTTAGAATATATGTATATGTACATGCATGAATTTTATGCAGATTGCTGGTACCGAGTATCAACTCCCCTTAATTGCCACGATGAGCGTACCCTATCGCAGTATCTCAATGGTATAAGTGGGGAGATAATTCTTGAGTTCAAATCCTAACCTAAGCCAATTGTCCTAAAAAATAGGACAAGTATCCGAGTTAGTTTCACCTTTCCAGTAATTGTTTTATGTTTATGTTTATGATTAGCAATACTTGGTTACTGGATTATATTAAATGTATTACATATTTAGTTGATATATGTGTTGAGTTACTTTATTATTTCATGTGTTTAGGATTATTTCAATGATGTTACATGTATGCTCTTAGAGTGATTTTAGTTATTTCATGATGTTAGTTAGAGGAATGATTTGTATGTAGTTCTATGGTTTCTTACCCCATACTTGCATGTGTATGGTGTATGTGTATGTTTTCTTTATGTTTGAAGTTTTTGATGTGGTTGAGGGAGGGAGTCGTAGTCACCTACTAGTCGGGATCTACACAATGTACCACTCCCTGTCATTGCCTGTTTAATTTAGAATATATGTGTATGTGCATGCGTGGATTTTATGCAGATTGCAGGTACTGGGTATCAACTTCCCTGAATTGCCAAGATGAGCATACCATATCACAATATCTCAATGGTATAAGTGGGGAGATAATTCTTGAGTCCAAATCCTAACCTAAGCCAATTGTCCTAGAAAATAGGACAAGTATCTAAGTTAGTTTCACCTTTCCAAATTTGTCAAGTGACATGAATTCGCGATTTTGACCTTGGAGTTTGTTTTGGTATTTTGTACTTTATGATGGGTTTTCATATTTGGTTTTGTGGGTCTGATGATTTTTTGTTATAAATCAAATTAAAAGATGATTTAATGATTTAATTTGATGGAAATTTTATAAAGAAAATTCAATATTTAATTAATTGAAAGAATTAAATTTAAACATTTTATTGAAGTTCTAATTTTGGAATGCTTATATTTATTTAATTTAATAATTATTATTTAGGAGTTTGATTTTAAATAATAAACTCCAAATAATATTGTTAATTAAATTAATAAATATTATATTAAAAACATCTCACAAATTAATTGAAGGGAGAAAAAAAATTAATTTGATAAAGATATTTTAATTAAAGGGAAAAAAGGTTGTGTATGAATATTAAAATAATAAAAGATAAAGATCAACGAATCTTCTCTCATGATTGCACAATTGAATTCTTAAATTTTAGGGGAGAACTCTTTATCGAAGATCTAGAGCTCATTTTGCAATAACACAGGTTTGGAGGAGCCAGTTTCTGAAAGGAAAGTTTTCGAAAGAGAAGGAAATTCTGGCGTGTTTTGTGTGTTCATTGTTTTAGCATTAGATCCAAGTAGGATCTTGTGGGTTTGTGCAATAGATGCTCGTTCTTGTTTTTCTTTGTCTTCTCCATGTTTGCAAACCTATTTTTAGAATTGAATTGAATTTGAAACCATTGTATGTGATTTTATCATTCTTTATTTGAGAAACCTCTATATATGATTTGAGAATCTGAAACCCTTATATGTGATTTTATCATTCTTTGTTGAGAAATCTCTGTATATGAATTGAGAATCTAAAAACCCTTGTTTGTGTCTTTATTGCTCTTTGTTTTCAAAAACGTTTGTAATGAATGGAGGGATTGAAACCCTCATTGTTAATTTGAGGTTTCCTATATGGACTTGTTAAAATTGGGATTTGGGTTTTGAAAAGAAAACAAATTTTGTTTTATAGAATCTGACTAGTTGGTTCGGGTTTTTATACCAGGGTTCTATTGGGAATTTTATCATATATATATATATATATATATATATATATATATATATATATATATATATATATATATATATATATATATATATATATATATATATATATATATATATATATATATATATATATATATATATATATATATGTATGTATTATGTATGTATGTATGTATGTATGTAATTACATGGTAAATTTGTAATTACATTATTAAATATTTTTTTTTAAAAGTGAATTGGGTGGGCCTTTTTATTTTATTTTAAAACAATAAACAAAAATAAATAAAATTTAATTATGTTTGGATGGGCGAGGCCCACCAACCCCCCACCCCCTTCTCCTCCTTTCCTTGTTTTCATCGGCACCCTAGCTACTACATGTAGTACCAAGTCTACCGTAAGCAGACCAAAGGGCTGTCACAACAGGCCCAAGGCTATTGCGGGCAGTATGGTGTATGCCCGGCGGGCCTTAAATGCTATTTTGTTTATCCAAAATATTTTGTTTTGTTTTTTAATTTTAATTTATTAAATTTTAAATTAATAAATATTTTAAACATGGTGTATTTTAATTTAAATAATAAATGATATTATTATTATTTTAACATATAATTATTAGATTACATAATTTAAATTTTTTTTTTTTGTCAAGTTCTGCCTAGGGGGCAATACCCTTTTTATTTATCAAAAAAGAATTACATATGGATCTTAGATATCTCCATTCCTCTTACATAATAGAAACCAAGACCATCCAACTAAAACAACCTAAATTCAATGGATCAATTACCCAATTCCAATACCAATATTGACCATCCTTACTACTACCTTAGCTAGGAAAATGTTACCATTGGCTTGGTAAAAAGTCTCAAATTTACTCAAATCATTTTCCTTGGTCACACATGACTTGAAGAGCGACTAAGATTTCTTCATGATCATTTTTCTTACCTTCTGCCTCCAAGCAAAATAGGCCCAAAAGATCACCACCCAATAAACTAGAATTAATCAACTCCATGGCATTCATAACCTCCAGTTATATCTCCTCATTAACAATCCTACATATCAATCCATAGGTTGTCAATGGATGGCCTGAAATTTGAATGATCGGTTGGAACAAGTCATGGATTAGCTTGTCATCATGTATGTGGCATCCTTCCCAATAGTCAACACCCAACAACACGATGATAGTCTCATTTTCCTAGTCGTTTGCCTTCTTGAAAATCTTGCTGATCAGTAACTCTAGTGTCTCCTCCCACCCTCCACCTGTGAACACTTATAGTGAACACCAAGAATGTATGCCATGACTGCGCTCCTTAATGACTGAATGTAGAACGATGGATTTGAATCGAGTGGATAGCCTGCACCAAATTTGGAGCAAATTCATATCATCGATATGATAGATCTAGAAAGAGATATGGAGGACCACAAATATGTACTCCAACTTCCACATCGCTACCAACACACCCTCTATTTCTAACTACATCTACCGATAAGACATTGCTTAGACCAATAGGAATTATTGCATCCTGACCAAACTCCAAATCTTTCAGGGATTCTACCCCCAAATTAGCCAAAATATCTATTGTCTTATTCCCTTCTCTGAAAACATGTTGAAGACAAAAGTCCTGCAACAATTTGATAGTTGTATCTATCCTTGGAAGCCAACTAGAAAGTTTCCAATTGCAAAATTCAACTATTACTACTCTGTTAATAATAATTTGTGAATCTCATTCGATAACAACCTTGTTGATGTCATTGTTAGTACACCACCTCAATCCAGATTCCAAAGCCAATATTTCAGCCAAATTATTGGTAGTGATACCAACACTACGAGCAATTTCACATACCATCTTACCATTCTCATCTCTAATAATAGCTCCCAATCCACTTTTACCTTGGTTTCCTCTACTAGCTCTATCAAAATTCAACTTCATCCAACCTGGTGGAGGTGCTTGCCATACTGTGTTCCTCCTCTGTCCCTTCTATTTTAAACTCATTTGAACATTATGCATATTGAAATGCCAAATGCTTTCAATGTCAAAATCTCGACTGAAAATATAATTTTTTTCCATGAGATTTAGAGATGAATACTTCCTTGATTATTGTATGAATCCTTTGTTTTAACTCATTCACTATTAGACTTTATTGTTTGAAAATCCTACAGTTTCTCTCCTTCCATATGTGCCACACCAACATTGATAGGAAAATAATCTAGAGAAGGCTTCATTTAGATTTAGCTTTATCTATAGTCCATGAAGCAAGAAAATCTAGAAAAGAGTTATTTTTTACTGTTGGCCACTGGAAACTGCCTAATAACCAATCCCAGCATTCGTAGGCATAAGGGCACCAATAAAGTAAATGCTTGTGCAACTCTTTTGCCTTCTTACAAAGGATGCACCAATGAGGGCCCTCAATATCTATCATCTTCAATATGTTGCCTGTTAGAATCCTGCCATGTAATGCAACCCAAAGAAAGGCTCTAGCCTTAGGTAGAGGCCCTTTACCCCAACATAATTTATATGGCTAGTATTTGTTATGATTCCTTTTTCTAAGGAGTTCGTATCCCATATTAACTTCACAAGTTCCTGATTTAAAGGCGGACCAAATTAAACTATCTACTAAAGAAGATCTAATCACCATTTTGTTTTGTAGAATATTCTATAATAAATTGGATTGCTGTGAAGAGTCAACACCTATTCTTCTCCAACTTGACTTCGTTGAGGTTGAAGATTCAAAGAATATATAATTTGCTACCCAAATGCCTTTCGATGCTTCCATTGTGTTGACCCAATATTTATCCATAAAAAAAGATTCAATAGATGGTTCACCATTCCACGAGTCCCTCCAAAAGTGCGCTCCCCTGTCATTGCCAACCTACCACATTAAGTACCCTGTGATCACTTTGCAACTTTCTAAATATGTTTCCAGAAATGAGATCCCACTAGTGCATTGGCTATTGTCAAAATCCTACCTAGATCCTAACTATCGAGATACTTAACTACCATAATCCTACACCATGGTTTCTCAGGAGAATTATACAACTTTTAAATCAACTTCGCTCCCAAAGCCTGATTCTGGAGGGACATTTTATGTAAACTGCTCCTCCATCCTCTTTTGCCAAGCAAGCAGTATCCCAACTGATGAGGGGAATCTTCTTCTCATCCTTAGCATCTTCCCAAAGAAACTTCTTAAATATACTTTCCAAGCCATTAATCACTCTGCTAGGGAATTTATAAACTAACAAATAATATTTTGGGATAGCAGATAAAACTGATTTGATCATTAAAATTCTCCCTACCTGAGATAGCCATCTATTTTTCCATGATGAAGCTTTTTCTCGACACTTGTTAATAATGTCCTCCCAAAAGCTCTTGTCTATTTGGCGTGCGAATAAAGGTATCCCTAAATATGTGATTAGGAAAATACCTTTCTTAAAACCAAAAATCGCAAAAGGGTGAAAGCACAAACTTGTGTCACCATTTGTGATATTTGGAGGGGTTACGACCGAAATAGTTTCAGCCATAACGGTTATGGTCGAACAAGTTTTGATCGTACATATGTGGCAAGTTTCCCCACCGACGTGGCATGCACAGTTACAATCAAAACACTTTCGGCCGAAATGGTTCTGGCCGTAACCCCCATGTTTCAAATGACTCAAAATATCACAAAAATAGCCAAAAAGTGATTGACGATAATTTTATATGCTAGGGGGTTACGCCCAAAACAGTTACGGCCGAAACCCTTTCAGCCGAAACTACCTATGTGGCATCCTAGGTGGCAGCCACACAAGCAAAAATAAGAACTTCTACAAACTTCTCACTTTGAAGGCCAATTTGACTTACTAAATTGAAGTTTTTTTTAAAACTAAAAATATAGTTTTGTAGGTCTCAGAGTCAAGATTATGATTATATAATTTTTTTTAAAATTTTGATTATGGATAATATGTTATAATTTGAAAATAGTACAAGTAGGTATTTTAAGATTCAGGAAGATGTCTATTCAAAAATAAGAAAAAAATAGTAAATCATGTTCAAAAATTATTATTTTTTAATGCTACACTAGAGAAGAGAGTCTTCTTCAAGAATATGTAATTTGTTTTTAAAAATATGTAGATTAGATGGAAAAAGTTTGACGGGAGAAAAAAACTATCAATTTCTGATAACTTTGACTTTGACTAGTTATAACTTAAAAAATATTAGCTGCATTTCAATTTTTCTTTTTTGGTGCACTAGGTATACATGTTGACTCTAACATATTCCAAAATCAGACCAAAATATTAACATTTTCATCTATTTGTTTGACGAGAAAAAAACTCTATATTTTTAGCATTTAAAAAAAAATTAAAAATAGACTTAAAAAATTTTAAAATAGATAAATTTTTCACTTAATTTTTTTCAAAAAAATTACAAACATAAACTTCATCTAATTTTACACATTTCATTAGTTTACATCATCTTCAAATTCTAAGCACAAATGCCACTTTTATGTCATTAAAGTTGAAGACTTTAAATTCTGATATCACTTCTCCTTTATAAAAGGTGACATAGGTTTGTGCTTTTACCCAAAAATGGCATTCCTCCTGCGATGGGTAGTACTCAAAAAATAAATCTTTGATTTATGGTGTTCATGCATTGACACAACTATCGTGCATAAGTATCCAACACTTCTTTAATAATCTCTGTCTCCTGAATAGTTGCCTCCCCAAACAAAATTGTATCATCTACAAATTGAGAATGTGAAAATGGTTCCAACCCATTGTGTACCAGAATACCTTTCCATCTACTAATCAAGGTCTATTTTTTGGTGAGTCTACCCAAAAATTATATCATCAATACAAAAAGAAAAGGGGACAGAGGATCTCCTTGATGCAACCCATTAGTAGCTTGAAAATATCCACAAACTGAACCATTAACAAATATGGAAAAATGAATTGATGACATACAAAAAGATATACATCTAATCTAATCTATCCTTGTGAGAAATCAATTTTGGAAAGAACTTGCCATACGAATGACCATCTAACTTTGTCATATGCTTTATTGACATCAGGCTTGACCATCATACATGGTTTCTTCGAGGAGTACAAACTATGAACTAACTCACCCCCATTAGAATGCTATCCACAATTTCTTTGCCCAAAACAAATCCATGTTGTTCTTCAGAGATGACCTTGTTAAGAATTTCCTAGAGTCTATTAGCCAATGCTTTAGACAATATTTTATAAAGAGCATTACATAGCGAGATAAGATAAAAATCACGCATAGAAAGACACTCTTATTTCTTAGGAATGAAAGCGATAACTATGTTATTCAACTCCTTTACAAAATGCCCATGTTTCCTAAAAGATTTTGCCATTTTGAGAAGATCGGATCCCATGAAATCCCAACATTTTTGAAAGAATTCCAAAGGAAAGCTATCTGGCCTTGCCACTTTGTAGGGAGGATTATCAAATGTAGAATTTTTTATTTCCTCAAGAGTAAAAGGACGCATGAGCCAAGAGTTGTCCTCATCCTTTATGATTTTATCTAGAATTGTTAGAGACTCTGAAGAATTACTAATCTTTATATCATTTGATGCTCCTAATAAAGCTTGAAAATGGCATGTCGCAATATGTTCTATTTCTATCCGATCATCAAAACACCTCCCTTACTCATTTTGTATGTTGTTAATACTATTTGTAACTCTCTTAGATTTGACAGAGGCATGAAAGTATTGTGTATTCAAATCCCCCTCCTAAATTTATATTTCCCTTGATTTATCTCTCCAGTATATTTCTTCTCTATGTAATAACTCCATCAATTAATTTTTAAGAGATTGCTCCTTTTCAAATTCCTCCTTAGACACGCCAACATTAAATACAATCTGGTTGACATCTTCCAATTTAGCCTCCACCCTAAGCTTTTCTTGAAAAATGTTTTTGAATATGTGCTTATTCCATAATTTGATTTTATTCTTGATCCACTTAAGTCTTTAAACAAAAATGTAGCTCAGAGTGCCCTTATAAAAGTTATTGTATTTCCACTAACCTTCCACATTGGTTAGAAAATCCTTATTCCTCCACCACATATTTTGGAAATGAAAGTTGCTTTTAGGACTCTTAACATCATTTAGAAAACTCAATTGAATAGAGAAATGATTAGACAAGGAAAAAGGAAGAATGCTAGCATCCAGATTGATGGAGGAGTTTAGCCAAAATGACCCTATCAAAAATCTATCCAATCTCTTAGAAATCCTAGCAAAGTTTGCTCTTTTGTTAGTCCAAGTGAATATGCCATTAGTTGGTACCACATCAAATAAATTACTCCTAAATACAAAATCCTTGAAATCAGCCATTGCTTGATTTGACATTCTCGATCCACCCATCTTGTCTTCCAGATCCAAAATTGCATTAAAATCTCCAGCAACTATATATTTATTATCCTTGATATCAAAAATCTTAGAAGATATAGTTGTCCACAACTAAGATTTGGCCTCTGTTTTGATTTAACCATAAACATTAAATATATGAAAATTGAGATTATCCTTTTTGAAAATTACTCTACCATATAGCCAATTTTCATTTTTTTCCAATTCTTGCATCTGAGTAGACTTTGGCTTCCACAGCAATCCCAAGCCCCCCACTGATCCATTAGCAGCTTGAAAGTATCCTCCATAATTATTACATGAATAAAGAAAGCTAAGAGTTGTGTCCAAACATAATTTAGTTTCCTGCAAAAGAACAATATCACTGTCAGATTTTTAAAATGCTCATTTTATCAAGCGTCTTTTGTTAGGGGTCGAAAGGCTCCTGACATTCCAAGTAACAATCTTCATTTCTCTCCAAGGGAGATCCCTACTCCCTTGGTCTTCTTCATGAAATTTTCCATGCTGCCAATCCCTTTTTCCTTGGCCCTCTCCTCTCTTCACTGCCTAAGCAATCTCCTCCCCCTTCCACCTTTGGCTTTTCCTAAGAGAACATTTGTCGATTGACTTATGACTCTCATTTCTATATTTTCTATATCATCACTTGATAGAAAAATTTCCAAATTTTCCATATCATATTCTATCTCTGAATCTGAACGAGCCTTGTGATTTTGAGTCTCTATCAGAACCTTCAATTTGTCCTCCTTCTCCTGGACATGTCTGGAACATTCTCCTTCCTCCATTGAAGTGACAGTCAAAATGGATAAAGGTGGATCATGTGGCTCCTACACAATGATTTTTTGAACCATTTTCTACAGATTTTTATTAGGCAGCCATGCTTTAGGAGGCTTCATAGATACTCGATAATTCACCCTAGTATGGGATTTCAAACCACATCTATTACACACCATGGAAGACATTTCAATTTCAAACTATTGTTTCCAAGAACAATTTCCTCGACTAAAATAAATAAATTAAGGAATGGACTGAACTACCACAATCTTCATACATGCATATAGATAGGAATCATTATCAATAATTATTTCATCAACCTCCAAAAGCATCCCCAAAGATTTCCCTATGCATTCCAAACTAGAATCTCCCCAATACTCTAATGGTAAATTGTACAACCGAATGCATATGGGCTTCCAGTACACTACTAAAGGAGTTGGATCATTTTAATTTTTTTCCAAGGTTGCAGATATGGAGGAAGTGACCGTAAATTCCAATTTGTTTGAGGATTTGTTCTCGCTCCATATTTTTGAAAATGGTAATGAAAAAGCCCTTAGGAATAAATTTGATAACAACCTCTTTACTCCATTGCTCCCATACCCAATATCTGATCAATTCTCTCTTCAAACGATCTCCTGCGAATCTACCAATAAATGTTGATTTCTCCCGCAACACTACATCCTCATCAGTTTCTGCAAGAAGTTCTATAGTTATGTTTTTGGCATTGTTCCCCGAGTCCCTCTTGGATTGATCATGTATAAATGTCTCACTATGCCATTTCCTCCTACCATTCCTCTGCGTAAAAACTCCATTGTTGAAGTTTCTTTAACATTTGTCGTTTCTCTCCATCCTCCGTTTTTATATTTATTATTATTAATAATATAATATGAATTTATTATTTTATCAATAAGTTAATAAATATTTTAATTAATAATTAATAATAATTATTAATGTATAATGATAATATATTTATTTGCATGTATATTTCAATACTATTTAAAATATAATATTTTATTAATACCTTTATCAATAATATATTTTTTAATGTAGTAGATTGGTAGTTGTAATTCAATTGGGGAAAATTGATGTTGTTTTTTATTAAGTTCAGATTTGGTGATATGGTTCATTTTAAATGGAAATGATTTATATTACCAGGGAAAATTTCTGATTCAAAAAACTTAGTAATTAACATACTTTAAAGAGATGAAAACTATAATGTGTATGTTTATTGAACTCTTATGTTTTGATAACAAATTGAACTATGAAACAATGTTTAAACAACTTTATATGTATTAGTTGAATCATCTAGGATTCTAGTGAACTTAGAAACCATAGTGAATCTGGTAACTAGAGAAATGGAAACTGAAACTCTGATTGAGATCAAAAAGATTATGAACTGTAATACTTGAAAATGAAAATGAGAACTTGAAAATGTATAAGTGAAAATTAAACCTTGGTATTTTCAAAACCTAATGTATTGAGAAAGTTACATTGTAAGTACTGTATGCGATGTGTGATTTACAGGTGTCGGGCTCAAGTTGACTTAGTTCTTTAACCAAATTAGGTTATATCATTAGAGGCTTGGGAGTTTCATTCTGTGATGTCATGGTGATGTTTTGATTACAATATTTTTTACCTAACCATGGTGATGTGTCAAGTGTGTGCTATGATGAGTTTGATCAGATGTTTCGATGTGCTTTCCAATTTTCTTGTGCAAGACTAAGGTCAATGGTGTGACATTCCTGATATAACCTTTGAGTCTTTGATCGATTATCCTTGATTGATTCCTAGTTGCTTATATAGGACTAAGGTGATTAAATGATTTATTTTTTGTGATGTCATGTTATGAAATGGATTTGGTTTATGTGTACTTGATTTTGGATTAGTCTTGTTAGGATTATCGTATTGGTGGAATCTGTGATTATGATCAGTAATATTTCAATACTTTCTAGTTGCTTGTTTAAGAACTGATGTGTGGTTTACAACCATTTGAGATCTTTTGCTTTTGCTGAGCTTAGGGTAGGTTATTTGTATGTCATGTTGGGAAGTGGCTTGCAATGGAGGCTGAGGCCCTAAAGAGGTTGGTGGGTAACCCATTGTAGGTTATTTTAATAAGAGATAAGATTTCATTAAATGGGTTTTAAATGAATTAATAAGGTATTGGTACCACCATATGTCACTAGTGGGTTTGGAGTATTAAAAGACTACTAGGGTAACCTTAGAGCTAACTTGTTAGTATGCCTTATCTAACGAAGGATACTGATGCCGCATAGAGACACTGGGGGGTCCAGAGTCCATAGTGCCTACCAGGGTAACCTTAGAATTGGCTCACGTGATGACACTTACCCACTTGCATAGTAGATTTCCTATGTGTTTATGTTTCCTCTAGGGTTAGTTGTGTATTGGTACCCTTTGAGATAATTTTCTTTCAGGTGATTCCTTGAACCTAGATGTTCGTTTTGACTTGTGTATTGTTATCCTATTTGGAACTTGAGTTTATCTCCTTAGCGTAGTGGGAGTGGGCCATTTAGGTTCTACGAGGGTAGGTGGTAGTGCAATTTTCGTATACCATTGAGATCCGACTGTTGGATGTTGTTGCTAGAGGTGCTTATGCAGTTACACCTTTCTTTCTGGTTCTATATTTTTGTTAGATGGTTATATCCTATTGTACTATACTTGATTTATCAAAGATCTTATGCGATGTATATGATTGATGATGTATATTCTTTCATCCTTTTATACCCCGTGACCTGTACAATAGATGATTGTGCATTCTAATTATTACCAAGTGGCATTCAAGGTAATTGTATATTGTTTAAATGGAATTTGTACTTGTTGTTATTCTTTAATATGGATGTGTTGTATATTGCTTTTAGTGTTAATTAAACTTAGATGTGATTCAACGTCACAAAACCTTAAGAGATGTAATTCATTTATGATGGTTGTTATGTATGTGAGTTAATGCTTTCACTATATTTTATCTTTTTTTGTTATTGCTTCCGCTATATTATATATGTTGTTGTTTATTATCTTTCAAAAAAAAAAATGTTTAACAAACTTAGTGAAACTTTAGGTTAATTTCTTTTGGGTTCCCTGGCAGAGTGTTACAATTTTGAAGTCATGCGTGTTGGAAAAAATGAAAAAGCTTAGTCATTCTTGGTCATATCAATGTGTGGTGGACATTGGTGGCTAAATGGATCTGGTAAATGATGGATTAGGGTTCGGTAACACATTTTGGCAAGCCATAAGTTAAATTCAAATCCAATACATTTTGATTCTGATGGTGGCTAAATGTGAATAATTTATTTATCTTATAATATGATGTATTTGCAAGTTTAAAGATCATGATTTATGGGTGTGGTTGAGCAAGTTGTTGAATGTCGGCCATAAGAAATGGATATGTACAAGCAAAGGAGAAGTGTTATTCTAATATCATCTTCCTTGTTGAATCCTAACAGGTTCTCCAAGGTAAATCCATTAAATGAGTCACTCCTAACAAGGTGAGCATGATAACAACATGTCTATATATTAATTCACTCATCTAGGGTGAAATTGAGTTAGAAATCCTCCAATAAGGTTACTCTTGACAAGGTAAAACTCCTAATAGGGCTAGAGGCAAATCCCTTAACTGGGTGACTCTTGAAAGGGTGTGTTATTAACAAGGCATTGTTGCAAGCTCCTAATAGGGATATGCCTTTAACTGGGTGTGCTTTAAAAGAGTGAAAATTACTTATGGGTACTAATTCCCACCGTGATTTTTCCCTCTAACCAAAGCTTTCCATATGGAAAAAATATATTTTTATTGTGTTACTTATGTGGATGCTTCCATGTGTTATTTTCTTGTTGCTTCACAAGTTAACATTGGATAAATGTAGCTGAATGTTCTATTGAGTATATATGATTTGGGTTAATCATTTGGTAATAATCTAATAAAAGGTTTTAATCTTATAAGTTGATGGTTCACCCTCACCCACTAATCTTAGACCTTATAATACTTACACAAGTCTATTTATTTATTATTCAATGTTTATCTTGCTTAGTTCTCTCTGAATTATTTTTGTTTCTCTTGCATTTACTCTTGTTGCATGATTTGATTGATCTCCTTGAGGTCTCTTCAATTAGGGACTAAATCACTCGTCGTCACCATTTATCTTGTTCCTTTGCACATCAACCTTGGGTTCATTCATAGCTTACAAACCCAACATCCTCATATAAGATATCATCCTTAAGAATACCTTTTGCATCATCATTCTTGGGTAATTTTTTATCACCATCCTTAGTTTCAAGACCTATAAATCCTCCATTAATCATAGAAACTATGTTAGGATTAACGAGACAAAAATAATAATTACATACAAATATAACCAATATCAAAAAATAATAAATCACACAGAAGAGAACACAAGGCACAATGATTTAACGTGGTTCACCCAATCCCTAGGCTACATCCACCAAACAATGAGTCCAATATTCTTATTATCCAGAGATTATAATTGGCAATCCCTTATAGCTCAATACTGCCACATGAAGCTACAATCTCATTATACATTATGAAATCCCTAACCCTAAGCCATTTTATATAAGCTTTTTATCACTTACAAAATTAAGGCTATAATAAGTCATCCAAAAGAAAAATAATAGCTAATGCCTTTTACAATGATAAAGTTAGTTAAGATTTTAGGGGTGTTGTCCCTTGACCCCACCTTATATTGCGACAAGGAGCGCACCTAGGGTTCTACTCCATGACCTTGCAAGGGGTGTTGTCCCCAAACCCCTATAGAATAATCTAGGGGAAACCATGCTGAATAAAATGGGGAAAATTAACCTCTAAGTTTGATTAGGCTCCACATCACAACAATCTCCCACTTGGAAATTGATCAGACTCCACAATAATAGCCTCTCACTTGGAAACTGATCATTGACCTGCTAAACCTATAGCTCCTACTAGAATGCAAAACTATCACAAACTCTATTGCTCTTTTATTTTGTTCAGTCTAGAAGACTAACCAAAGCTAAAGAGGAATTCAGCTTCTCCCTTGTCACTGGCTTTGTAAACATATATGATGGATTGTCATTTGCATATATATTTTCCAACTTTAATTATCCATCATCCAAAACTAGTCGAATGAAATGGTACCCCAACTGTATGTGTTTTGTCTTTAAATGCATAGCAAAATTCTTTGCAAGATGAATATCTAGCTATCTGTAAACAAGTCATTGTCCTTTTTTGGGTGTCCCAATTCTTCTGTCAAGAAATGAAGCCATATCATCTCCTTCAGTTCTTCTATAGCAACAACATACTCTGCCTTTGGAGTGGATAAAGCATTCACCTTTTGTAACTGACAAATCCAACTCACTGATGCTCCACAATTAATAGTAAATACCTAACCTATAGTACTCTGCCTAATATCTTGATCGTAAGTCAACATAGCCTTGTAAACCAGTAGTAGAGCCCCCAAAATGTAAATATTTAATAGATGTTCCTCTCAAATATCTAAGAATCCATTTGATTGTATTCCAATGCTCAATCCTAGGATGACTCATATACCTACTAACAACTTCCACTGCATATGCAATATCTAGCTTAGTGCATACCATAGCATACATTGAACTCCCTACAAATAAAGCATAAGTTACCTTGGACATTTTAGCCTCCTCTTCTTGTGTCTTTGGACACATCTCCTTAGTTAATTTTAAGTGACTAGGTAAAGATGTGCTGACAACTTTGGCATTCTCCATAGAGAAAAGTTGCAACACCTTAATATTATCAACCTGAGATAGTGTCGATTTCCTATTTTTACCATCTCTACAAATTTTTATACTAAGGGTTTGCCTTGTTGTCCCCAAATCTTTCGTAGAAAATGATGTGTTAACTATTGTTTCAACCCCTTGATGTGATCCATGTCAGACCCAACTACAAGCATATCATCAACATGTAAACATAAAATAATGTACTTGTCATCATCCAACCTCTTAAAATAAATACAATTACCTGAATGATGCCTAGTGTATCTATGATTATGCAAATTTAAGATACCATTGTCGAGGTGCTTGCTTCAAGCCATATAAACTTTTCTTCAATTTGCACACTAAATTCTCTTTACCTTTAACCTCAAATCCTTGTGGTTGTTCCATATTTATGTCTTCATCCAAATCACAATTAAGAAAAGTTGTTTTAACATCAAGTTGCTCCAAATACAAATCTTTATTGGCCACGATAATTAAAATAGTGCAAATAGAAGTTATTTTAACATGAGAAAATATCTCATCAAAATCAATGCCCTTTTTGTGCACAAATCCTTTTACAACTAACTTGATTTTAAATCTTTTCTCACCTTCATCCTCTTCTTTCAACCTGTAAACCTATTTATTATGTAAAATGCTTTTTCTTGCAAGTAACTTACATAAATCCCTAGTCTAATTTTTCAGCAACGAATCTGTTTCATTTTTCATTGCCACCTACCACTGAATCTTTGTGTCGACGTGCACAAATTCATCATAACATTTAGGTTCACCAACATTTGTTAATAAAATAGAATACAAAGAGGGAGAAAATCATTTTGGAGGTCTGCTTATCCTTGTTGACCATCTAAAATTCATCGGAGTATGTGGTATTTGTTGTTGCAGTTGTTGCACAGCATGAGAGACTAATGGAACATCATCCTTTTGAGTATCATCTAACACTACATAATCATTTTATTTCTTCTCATGATATTGCAATAGATCTTTGTACAACACTTTCTCATTGAATATGACATCATTTTATGATTTTAAAAATCCCAAAACCTATAACAAAATTCATCAAATACCATATCCAATAGCTAAACATTTTTTTGACTTAGCTTATTGCTTGGTTCTATTTTCATAATCTATGCATGCAAATGCTTCACGAGTAAAGATTTTGAGAAAAGAATAACTCGCCTTCTTACTAGTCCATGTTTCCTATGGAATACCATGACCCAAAGGAGAAGATGGACCTCTATTAATTACATATACAATAGTATTGATAGCGTCTGTCCACATATTTAAGTGTAGCTCAACATGCAACCTCATACTCCTTGCATGCTCCATTATTGTCCTATTCATACGATCAACTACTCCATTTTCTTGTGGAGTCCTTGGAATAATTTTATTTCTACGAATACCATTAGTGGAAAAATAATCTTGAAATTCATTACTACAATGCTCACCACCATTATTAGATCTGAGATATTTTAATCTTTTACTAGTCTCATTTTCAACCAAGCATTTCATTTCTTAAAATTTACAAATACATCATATTTATGTCTAAGAAAATAAACCCATTATTTTCTAGTTGCATTGAATCAATAATAGTAACATAATAATGAAAGCCACCAAGGGAAGATACCTGAGTTGTTCCCATACATATGTATGCACAAGCTCTAATTTCTCATTTTTCTTTTCCTTCCCACTCTTCGCAAAACTGACTCTCTTCTATTTTATATGCATGTAACTTTCATAGAAATCCATATTGACACATTTTATACTTGATAAAACTTTCTTTGAATAATGTAATTTCATACCTTTCTCGCTCATATACCTAATTCGATTGTGCCATTGTGTTGTATTAGAATCCACAGTATATGTTTGTTGTCCATGTTCAACTATAACAATTGTTCCTGAATATTACTTTTTTTTTTGAAACAATTAAAGTAGATGGAACAATATGACTTACACAAAGATATAAGGTGCCTACTTTCACACTTTTTTCTACAACAAAGGAACCTATTGAAACCTTCCAATTTCATCAATAAAAGTAAATGTTCAACCCTCATCAACGAGTTTCCCTACTAAAATTAAATTCCTACTCAACCTTGGAACATGTCTCACCTCATGTAGTAGCCAATGATTCCCATTCTACAACTTAATCTTAATTATGCCCTTTCAGATAATCTAACAAGGTTCATTATGCCCCAAATAAACAAGCCCAAAATCCCCTTGGACATAACCAATAAAATAACCTCTATGGGGTGTAGCAAGAAATGTAGCCCTTGAATCTAAACCCAAATAAAAAAGCCCAAAATCCTCTTGGACATAACCAATAAAATAACCTCTATGGGGTGTAGCATGAAATGAAGCCCTTAAATCTAAAACCCATGAATCATTAACATTTTATAAGGAAAGAAGAAAAGCATCCTCTTTATATTTATTACTTACCACATTTGTCTCCTTGTTTCCATCTTGTTTGTCTCCTTTATTTTTCTTTCGAGTCCAACAATCTTTCTTCTTGTCCCCTGGATTCCCATAGTACCAACAATCTCTTGGTCCTCTACATTGAGACCTCTTCCCCTTTGACTTTCCTCTTGATTTCCCATGATCTCTAGTATTATTTCCTCCCTTATTCATTTTGTCTAAGCTTTGTCCTTACTTAGAGTAACACTAGTCACATCATCAAATTTCAGGGTGTTGGATCTAGAAACAAAATTACTCACGTCCATTACCAAGCCATTCCATCTTTTAGGAAAAGAACACAAAATCAAGAAAGCCCTAATTTCTTCATCAAAATTGACATTTACAAAAGATAACTGACTAATAACCATACTAAACTCATTTAACAAATCGACATCAAATCCACCTTATGCCATCTTTATATTAAATAAACGCTTCATGAGAAATACATTGTTTGAAGCGGAGGGCTTTTCATACAAGTTTCCTAGGGGTTGTATCAACTCTTCAGTCATTTTTTCTTTGGTAATATTAAATGCCACATGATGAGAGCCAATTATAACCTATTTAATGCTCCATTTTAATCTATCTTACGCACTTTCCTACATACTTCTCTATTCCATTTGTATCCCATTTTACCATTATAATGTTGCATATAGTTTAATATAATTAAGTAGTATTTAATATTGTTTTGGGATTAAAATATGGAAAATGCATTATTGATTATGTTTTACTAATCTTTACTACTGCAGCATGTTGATTCGTTGTTGTAGATCTTCCTATTATTTAACAACCTCCTATCGCCTATCAGTTGGGACTGCAACTTCCTATCACTAGAATTACTTTAGTTTGTTGCAGATTTATTCTTGTGTGTTCTAGATGCACTCATAATCCCTCATATCATAGGCAACATCCCTTGATGGCATATTGCTCGGACACCTTTCGCAAGCTTATGCTCTCGGATTGACACGAATAGACCAAGCTGAATTTCATCATAAATTGTTAATTATTTCCTTATTATTTGCCCCAGTGTTGGCCTATCATTTTGGTGCTGTTGCCGGGGAAAGGTTTCAAAGGCATGTTAGCTTGATGAGTTGAGTTAGGAACAATGCGTTAGGATGAAAGCTTTTGCAATTGCTAGCCTTGCTTAAGTAATTAATCTTAATTTGTGTTGCTTAAATCATATAGATGCATATGTTTAGAGTTTGCAAGTAAGGCTTAGAAGTCAATTTCAATTTAACATTGTTGTGAGTTATTGTTGGTAATGAAAGTAAGCTATTTTGAAGAAAAAATGTTAAAATTGATGCATTTTCAAGGTTGTTCAAGTACATCAATTTTAGGTGCAAAATGTTTTAAAAATGAAAAATTTGAAGGGAAAGCAAGGAGCACCTTGGTTTCTGCCCTCAGACCCATGCCTTCAAATTTAAAAGAAAAAGAAGAAATTGGTGGGGAAATCACATTGACCAAAGGTGAGATTTTAAAACCCTCTCTACCTAATGAATGCAACCTAAATGTTCTCGATCTTTCATTATCACAGGTATGTACAAATGGTATCTTTATATATGACCAAGAAAATATCATTGATGAATTCTTAGAACAATGTGATTTCGATGATGAAAATCTAACCACTTGTTGTTCTAACTACTATAGGGAAGATGCCTAATGTATATGCTCAAACAATCATGAGAACATGGTGCATGAGGTACAAGCTATTTCTGATCCTTACCATGATAAGGGTGGAAGTGACCAAGTATTCCTTATAATGGATGAACAATCTCAAGCACCAACCCAAGAAGATCAAGGTATGCATTTTGTTGGTAACATGTATTGTCACTCTAATTCATTACAAATTCAACATATTTCTTCAAAATGTACTTCTCCACCTAGCATGCACAATGAATGTAATCATGCATACTCACAACAACCCGTATATCCCTCTTATATTCCACCATATCCATCCTTACCATCTACATTTCAACCTTCCTTCTTATTCCCATCTACCTTATCTCCTCCACACTTCTTACCATATTCATTATCTCATTCATATCATATTCTACCCACTCCACCATATCCACCAAATGAAAATATATTGACTCATACAAGACTTCATAATAAAGTGGTTAATAAACTTTCATGGATCCCTTTACCATATAATTATGTGCTTGAAATTGATAAATCAACATTGGAATATATCAATGGACTTAAGGAATGGGATTTTGGTTTAATTAAATTAGAAGAACAATATTATTATTTATTGAAATATAATCAACTTTGTTCTTCTTTTCCACTTAATGAATTCCAAACACCTACAAATGAGCCCATACTTCAAATTGCATCAATTTTAATTAATGGACTCATGAGTGGGTGTGTTAATATCAATCACACACTAAGTAATATTAAATCATATGTATTCCATATTCCACAAATGTGTTGCCAGATCCTCTAAGATCTATATTCTATTACTTTTGTACTTACACATATTGATATTTGGAGGCCTATGATTAAACTGTGCATTCCTCATATACTTGTTGATCTGGGACCAATAATTGATTAAGCATTATCATAAGGGATTCTTTGCATTAATGGCCAAAATGTTAAAACTTGGACGATTGTTAATCCTCATTGTTGATTCTTCTCATTGTCCTAAGAAGACCAAATAAACTATGGATGATTCATTTATTTAACAAGGATCAAAGTATTAATATCCATATTTTCTTTATTCTTGGTTCTTGTATCTTATAATGATCATTCATTGATTATACATGCTAATTTCTTGATTCCTTGGACGAGGTGACTTCTCTCTACTTTTATAACCTACAGTTTATTTGGGAATCCATCCATTGAATTATTGAAATATTTGATTTATCTATCATTCAATAAGGCTCACAAAATTCTAAAGATGTGTTACTCTCTTTGGGTTACCTAATTTCTTTGGTTATCCTAATGATTTCATGACCTTGTAGCATGAAGTTAAGTTGGGGGGAATCCCTCGAATCTTGTGGTTCTTGGATGATTTCAAATCAAGCTTCATTGATTGTTTTGTTGGTCCTTTTAGCAAACCTCAACACGTGACGTCTCCACAATTCAAGGTATGTGCTCTACTGTTAAATTTGCATTGCTATTATATGAACACAAGAGTTTATTTGTATTTATTCATTCTATCAAGTATCTATTCATAGTAATAACTCTATCTTATCATTTGTAAAACTAAATAACCTACTTAATGATAGATTTATTGAATGGATGATATTTATTTACTATACTTGATATGCTTGGTTTAGAGAATGTGGTTACAGGTCTCTTGTTGTGGTATGATAATCTTAGAATCAATACCAGTTGATGATGCTTCTCTACACAAGCATTGCATAACACATAATGTTGGATTTGTTCACATTGTGTGGGTTTTCTAGCTATCTAGTGCATATCCATTTCACTGGTACTTCACTATTCAAGATCACACACAAATTTTGGCATAGGGTGTTCACCACTTTGAGACAAGATTTCTTTTCTTTGGTGATTAATTCAATGGAGGAAAGTATGAACCATGGTCTATGAGGTTCATTATTATTCAACAACACATCTTACAATACTTTTAATACAATGCCAACCATTACACTCCCTCCTCGAGTTGTGTCTCTCTGGAGTTCTATGGATACATTGGTGACTACTATTGGTTTTCACTCCATACTCATATATTTGGTGATGAAGGTGTGTTACTTGAAACATTAAATTTTCCTACCATGGATATTTCACAAGCTTCACAAGAATAGGGTTTTATATCTTCAAGAGATGTCTTCTTATTTAGTCAACATAGAAAAATATGAGAATCATCATCCTTGTGAGTAATACTCTTACCCAAGTGTCCTAGTATGTTTTGAAGTTCTACTATCAGTTTTCAGATTCAGTGGTCAGAGATACATAGATCAAAAATGTTTCTAGTGCAGTGGTTTGTGGTTCCAGTTCTGATGAGGTTATTCTTAGTGATCATTTCAAGTTTGTTATGCAATCAAGTTTCAACAGTGCCTTCTATGTGGTCATGGTCAAAAATCTAGATTTGGATGGTATCATTTTTCATCATCCATGTCGAGATTTCATTTCTTTGGTCATTCTATGTAGTTATTGAAAAATTGGAAAAAAATAAATCAAAAAATCAAAAAAAAGAAAAAGAAAAGAAAAAGAAAAAGAAAACGCAATAAAAGATCCAACAATGAAAACCTTTGGGCGTTGTTGGCCAATTAACACTTGAAAACTGATTTTCGACAAATGTTAACTACAAAATAAATCCTTAATGGTGAAAACTATTTTTACAATGCCATTAAGCAGTGAGTGATTGAAAATTGGCTTGCCAACAATCACTTGTCGTTATCAAAATGTGAAAATAAATAAATTAAAAATTTAAAAAATTGAAAAAAAAAAGAAAAAGACAAAGAAAAAGAAAAAAATGCAATAATTGGTGTTCCTGGTTTTTCTGCTAATCATTCTTTTCAGGAACACTCATTGGTTTAAGTGGTTCTTTCCTTTTTGGCACCTCCTGTCACTCACTCTTGCAGCTCTACTCCTCTTCAGTGTGATCCTCAAATTCTTGATCACCCCTAGTACATGTTGCATGATCTGTTGAGGTGTTTCAGTGGATTTTGGTACCTATTGTATAATCTCCAATGCTTCATTTGATAATGGTGGCCCCACAGATTGCCCTCTTTGTCCCATGTTTTATGATTGCTTCCAGTGGTCTTCTTTTTGCTGCTTTCAGTCATATGGTGGTCTTCTGTGGCGTTGCAATACAATTTTGGGTGCCTTTGGTGGCGACAGTTGCTGAGTTACTCCATCTTCCGACATTCATGTTGGTAAAATAATCAATTTTGTTTTTTTCCTTATTTTTTCTCTTAACTTTATTTGTATTGCTTATTATATTGATCACTATGCAACACACCTATATATCCTCTCCTTGTTTCCCATGGACAATCAACCTTTAAGATGGGGGGAGGAATTTCATCATGTTATCTTCCATCCATCTCCCTTAATAATTCCATCATGCTATCCATTATATCCATCATACAATATCCTTTATCTCATCTCTTCTATTTCACCCATTTAAACTCCTCTTGTGCAAATTGAGATAAAATTTCCCTATATGTAACCTTTTGAACCATGATGCTATACAAAGTAAAAAGAAAAGAGAAAAGAGAAAAAACTTATGAAAAGTTAAAAGAGATTGGAAGCAAAGAAAGGGATTTGTGTTTATATATAGATTATCATGGTTCGGTGTAGAGACAAAGCCAAAACAATAAATCCAAAGTACTTCTAGTTCAAACTAGAAACCCCTTGATAATATTAATTGCACGAGGATGTGCAATAAGCTAAGTTGGGGGGAATGATGAGAGCCAAATATAACCTATTTAATGCTCCATTTTAATCTATCTTACGCACTTTCCTACATACTTCTCTATTCCATTTGTATCCCATTTCATTCCATTTTACCATTATAATGTTGCATATAGTTTAATATAATTAAGTAGTATTTAATATTGTTTTGGGATTAAAATATGGAAAATGCATTATTGATTATGTTTTACTAATCTTTACTACTGCAGCATGTTGATTCGTTGTTGTAGATCTTCCTATTATTTAACAACCTCTTGTCGCCTGTCAGTTGGGACTGCAACTTCCTGTCGCCAGAATTGCTTTAGTTTGTTACAGATTTATTCTTGTGTGTTCTAGATGCACTCATAATCCCTCATATCATAGGCAACATCCCTTGATGGCATATTGCTTGGACACCTTTCGCAAGCTTATGCTCTCGGATTGACACGAATAGACCAAGCTGAATTTTATCATAAATTGTTAATTATTTCCTTATTATTTGCCCCAGTGTTGGCCTATCACCACACATTGGACCAGGGATAAACAAATACTTCCAAGTGCCTTTCAATCCAAAATATCCCATTCTTCATCTGTCATAATGGTCAGTTTCTTGGATTTTCCTTACAATGGCTGCCATAAATCCTTTTGATCATGATAGTCATCCATTTGTATTTTCAATAATTGAAAGTTTTGCCCATGAAACTTCTCAACCTTTAGCTTACCCTTGCTTTCCATTTCTCCCACTCAACTGTGAGACCTTCTTGTAGAGCACAATTGAAACCAACCTTGTTCTGATACCACTTGTTAGGATTAACAAGACAAAAATAAAAAATACTTGCAAACATAACCAATGTCAAAAAATAATAAATTACATAGAAGAGAACATAAGACAAATATTTAATGTGGTTCACCTAATCCTTGGGCTACGTCCACCAAATAGTGAGTCCAATATTCTTATTATCCAGTGATTACAGTATACAATCCCTTACAACTCAATACCACCACAAGAAGCTACAATGCGATCTCACTTAATGGCCATAAATTTCACCTAATCATTTTGGCAAACCCAATGTACACCCCTTCTCTTTTTGGAGTTAGACTATCCTATCTTAGGTATCTTCTTGTGGATGTTGGAATTGGTGTCCTTAATCTATTTATTGTTTACCTCCTTTTGGTGAATCTAGATTTTGAGCCTTTCCTTTGGGAGTTAGATTTAAACATGGTATTCTTTTGATGTATCATGCTATTTATGGTCACCATTGTTAGGATTAAGCTTAGACATAAATAATAGTTACATGTAAATATAAGTAATATCAAAAAATAATAGATTGCACATAAGAGAACACAAGACAACAAGATTTAACGTGGTTCACCCAATCCCTGGGCTACGTGATGCAGGAGCATCTTGCAATAGAAAATTTATTTACAAAAAAATTTAAAAGATTTTTTTTAAAAATCTGGAGGAGAGAGAAAGTGATGAAAATTAGAGGAGAAATAATAAAAAAAAATAAAAAAGGGGAAAAAGGAGAAAAGAAAGGAAAAGGGGATTTCTATTTTTGAGGTGCATAGGTGGCGTAATAGAAAAAATAAAAAATAAATGGTTGTCATTCCATTTATTGAGGTGTGTGGGAAGAATTCCAGAAAGTTATGAATATTGTAGAAAGTTGTGGATATTGTAGAAGGTTATGGAAGTTGTAGAAGGTTGTGGATATTGTGTAGGAGGAATTCTAGAAGGTTGTGAATAAATCATGCATTGGGTAGTAAGTGCCTGTTTAAGCAACGCATATGAGAATTTCTAATCAAGCTTGAGAAGGAGAAGCTCGAGAAGGAGGAGTTCTAGAAGGTTGTGGATAAATCATGCATTGGGTAGTAAATGCCTATTTAAGCAAAGCCCATGAGCATTTCTAATCAAGCTTGAAAAGGAGAAGCTCGAGAAGGAGAAGCTGTGGAAGGTGAAAGCTTTGGAAGGAAAAGCTTCAAGGTGTGAAAGAGAAGGAGGAAGTGAAGAGTGAGTTTTCTTGAGTCTGTGGACAAAGCGTTGAATGTGAGGCAGTTTACAGCAGGATTGTGATGGAGTTGTGAGTGTGTAGACAGAGTGCCGAATGTGAGGCAGTTTACACTTGGATCTTGGATAAAGTTGGAGAAGAACTAGTACCTTTGGTTTAGAAACAAGGAGGTTGCTTGGTGGCTTGCGAGCACAAGTTGAGATCTTGGAGGTTTCTACAAGAGTGTGGATCTGGACTAGCTTGGGTTTGGATTGGATCTTGAAAGATCTTGTAGAAATGTTATTGTAATTGCTAAGGATTTTCAAGTTTAATAAAATTTCTTGGGAAGCATTTTATCTCTCTTTGTCTTCATATTCTTGCATTCTTGGTTGTGATTTGGTAAGGGTGGTGTGGCCCTTCGTCAGTGGTATCAGAGCATACCTTCATCAAGTGGTATCAGAGCAGGAGTTCCTGAGTGTACAAGCAGATCACCAAAGTGTGAGGCAGTTTGTACCAGGACCTTGGTTGGGTAAAGTTTATTAGAGTGGGAGTTCCTGATCATGCAAACAGATCGCCGAAGTTGAGGCAATTTGCACCAGGACCTTGGGAGGACATGCAGATTGATTAATGGATGTGAAGATGGAAGATTGAACTTTTTGAGGCATGATCGTAGAGAGCTTGTGGATTATAGATCCATTGTCCTAGACTTGTAATGTGGTTCTTGATTGTTCGTGTGAGGTGGCAGGTTGTGATCTGACTTGCAAACAACTCAAGGTTGTCACAAGGAGCATGGGAAGGATTTGTTGTAGAGGGTTTACAAAGATCTTGGAAGATGGATCTGAGAGGATTGGACCCTAAGATGATTGCAAAAATCCATGATATAGTGGAGAAGAATTTTTCTAAGATGTTTGCTCGGTTGGATGCTAGATTGGCTGATCAAGCTAAGAAGGTCAAGGTGGAAGAGGTTGGTTTTGTTGATCAATTTGTGGAGCCTAATGCAGAACCTACAGAGAAACTAGAGGTTGTTGCTAAAGATATTCCTAACCTTGTTGATGTTGGGACAAAGGTTGGTTTTCATGATCAATTGGTTGAGTTTGACATGGAGACTGCAGAGCATTTGGTCGTGGATGATCTAGTTGATGTTGGTGATGACTTGTATGTTGCAAAGCACTTGGTTGTGGATGATCTAATTGTTGTTGGAGGTGAGTTATGTATTGCAGAGCATCTTGTTGTGAGCAATGAGATTTTTGGTTTGGCATATATTTATGGAGATCTACATGTTGGTGCTGATATGGAGTTTGTTGTTGCTAATGCGAGGTTTGTTGCTGCGGGTATGAATTCACTAGTCGCTGATGTGGATGAGGGTTTTTTGATGAAGCATTATGTTCAATTTCTTGGTAGGAATGAGCATGTTGATTGGATGGTTGAGATGCTGGTGTTTGACATATGGATGTAGATGTGGAAGATTTGCAGGTTGGTTTTCTTGTCCCCATTGAGGTGGAAACCTTTGGTGAAGATGAAGATGGTTTTAGACCTTTCTTTTTGGCATCAAAGTGTGGGATACGCTTTTCTATCTACCGGGGGAGTTTGATGCAGGAGCATCTTGCAATAGAAAATTTATTGACAAAAAAAAAAAAAAAAAATCTGGAGGAGAGAGAAAGTGACGAAAATTAGAGGAGAAATAATAAAAAAATAAAAAAGGGGAAAAAGGAGAAAAGAAAGGAAAAGGGGATTTCAATTTTCGAGGTGCATAGGTGGCATAATAAAAAAATAAAAAATAAATGGTTGTCATTCCATTTATCGAGGTGTGTGGGAAGAATTTCAGAAAGTTATGAATATTGTAGAAAGTTGTGGATATTGTAGTAGGTTATGGAAGTTGTAGAAGGTTGTGGATATTGTGTAGGAGGAATTTTAGAAGGTTGTGGATAAATCATGCATTAGGTAGTAAGTGCCTATTTAAGCAACACATATGAGCATTTCTAATCAAGCTTGAGAAGGAGAAGCTCGAGAAGGAGAAGTTGTGGAAGGTGAAAACTTTGGAAGGAAAAGCTTCAAGGTGTGAAAGAGAAGGAGGAAGTGGAGAGTAAGTTTTCCTAAGTATGTGGATAGAGCGCCGAATGTGAGGCAGTTTACAGTAGGATTGTGATGGAGTTGTGAGTGTGTAGACAGAGCGTCGAATGTGAGGCAATTTACACTTGGATCTTGGATAAAGTTGGAGAAGAGCTAGTAGCTGCGGTTTAGAAACAAGGAGGTTGCTTGGTGGCTTGCGAGCACAAGTTGAGATCTTGGAGGTTTCTACAAGAGTGTGGATCTGGACTAGCTTGGGTTTGGATTGGATCTTGAGAGATCTTGTAGAAATGTTATTGTAATTGCTAAGGATTTTCAAGTTTAATAAAATTTCTTGGGAAGCATTTTATCTCTCTTTGTCTTCATATTGTTGCATTCTTGGTTGTGATTTGGTAAGGTGGTGTGGCCCTTCATCAGTGGTATCAAAGCGTACCTTCATCACTACGTCCACCAACAACAAGGCCGATATTATTATGAACCATTAATTACAACATGATTACAATCTGTAATCCCTTACAGCTCAATACTACTACAAGAACCAATTTTCGCATCACACCTTACGAAAATCCCTAACCCTAAGCCTTTTTATACAAGATTTTTGCTGCTACAAAATTAGGGCTAGAATAATAGAAAAATAGTAGCCAATGCCTTTTACAATATAAGGTCATTTTTGGCTTCAGGGGCACTACCCTCGAAGACCCCACGAGGGCATTGCCCCTCAACCCCACCTTGTACTGTGATAGGGAGCGCACTTGGGGCACTGCCCCTTGACTCCATCGTAGGGGTGCTACCTCCAAACTCCCATAGAAATAATCTAGAGGGAAACTACACCAAATAAACCTCTGAGTCTGATTAGGCTCTACATCACAAAAATCTCCCACTTGGAGACTGATCAGACTCCACAATAATAACCTCTCACTTGAAGATTGATCATAGCACTACTAAACCTATAGCTCCTATTGGAATATTAAACCACCCTAGATGCTTTTGTTATTTTATTCTATTCAGTCGAGAAGACCAACCAAAGCTGAAGAGGAGTTCAACTTCTCCCTTGTACTACCTTTGTAAAATTATCTGCTAGATTTTTATTTGTATGTATCTTCTCCAACTTTAACTGTCCATCATCCAAAACTGACCCAATGAAATGGTATGACAACTGTATTTGTTTTGTCTTTGAATACAATGCTAAATTCTTTGCAAGATGAATGACACTCTAACTATCTGTGAACAAATAATTATCCCTCTGTGGGTGTCTTGATTCTTCCATAAAGAACTGAAGCCATATCATCTCCTTGACTGCCTTTGTAGCAGCAACATACTCTGTCTCGATAGTGGATAAAGAATTAACCTTTTGTAACCTAAAAACCCAATTCACGACTGCCCCACCAATAGTAAATACATAACCTGTAATACTCCACCTAGTATCAATATCCCCTGCCAAATTTGAGTCAACATATCACTAAAAATTAGTAATAGAGCCCCCAAAGTGTAAACACTTACTGTATGTGCCTCTCATATATCTGAGAATCCATTTAACTGCATTCCAATGCTCAAGCTCTATATGACTCATATACCTACTAACAACTCCCACTACATGTGTAATATCTGGCCTTGTACATACCATGGCATACATCAAGCTTCCTACAGCTGAAGCATAAGGTACCTTCGACATCTTATCCTCCTCTTCTTGTGTCTTGGGACACATCTCCTTAGTCAATTTTAAATGACTAGGTAAGGTGTGCTGACAGCTTTAACATTCTCTATAGAGAAATATTGCAACACCTTCTTAATATAGTTAGCTTTAGATAATATCAATTTTCTATTCTTCCTATCTCTACAAATCTTCATACCAAGAAA
Source organism: Cupressus sempervirens (assembly GCA_028749045.1). Lineage (NCBI taxonomy): Eukaryota > Viridiplantae > Streptophyta > Pinopsida > Cupressales > Cupressaceae > Cupressus > Cupressus sempervirens. The sequence continues at coordinate 68,947,928 of CM053783.1, forward strand.
TTTTTTTTTGCTGTCCCCAAATCCTTCATAGCAAATGCATGTGCTAACTGGCATTTCAACCCCATAACATGATCCATGTTAAACCCAACTACAAGCATATCATCAACATGTAAACATAAAATAATGTAACTGCCATCATTCAACCTCTTAAAATAAACATAATGATCTGAATGACACCTAATATATCCATGCTCATGCATAAACCTACCAAATTTCAGATACCATTGCCAAGGTTCTTGCTTCAAGCCATATAAACTTTTCTTTAATTTGCACACTAAGTTCTCCTTACCTTTGACCTCAAATCCTTGTGGTTGTGCCATATATATCACTTCATCCAAATCACCATGAAGGAAGGTTGTTTTAATATTAAGCTGTTCTAAATGCAAATTTTCAGTAGCCACAATACTCTAAACAATGCAAATAGAAGTCATCTTAATAATAGAAGAGAATATCTCATCAAAATCAATGTCCTTTTTATGTGCAAATCCTTTTACGACTAACCCAGCTTTAAATCTTTTCTTACTACCATCCTCTTTTTTTAACCTATAAACCCATTTATTCTGTAAAACCTTTTTACCTGTAGGCAACTTACATAAATCCCATGTCTTATTTTTCAACAAAGAGTCCATTTGTTCTTTCATGGTAGACTCCCATTGAATCTTTGTATCCATTTGCACAACTTCATCATAACATTCAGGTTCACCAGCATCAACAAGTAAAATAGAATACAAAGAAGGAGAAAAATCGTTTTGGAGGTCTACTGGGCCTTATTGACTATCTAACATTCATTGGGGTGTGTGGTATTTGTTATTGCAGTTGTTGCAGATCATGAGGAATTACTAGAACATTAGCTTTTGGAGTATCATCTAAAACTACATAATCATTTTCTTTCTTCTCATGTTGCTGCAACAGATCTTTGTACAACACTTTCTCATTGAATATGACATCCCTGCTTCTTACAATCTTACAATTTTCAAAATCCCAAAGCCTATAACCAAATTCATTAATTCCATATCTAATAAATACACATTTATTTGACTTAGCTTCTAGCTTGGTTCTATTTTCAGAATCTATATGAGCAAATGCTTCACAACCAAAGGTTTTGAGAAAAGAATAACTCACCTTCTTACTACTTCATGCTTCCTTTGGAATACCACAACCCAAAGGAGTAGAGGGACCTCTATTAATCAAATATATAATAGTATTGATAGCATCCACCCACATGTTTAAGGGCAACTCAACATGCAACCTCATGCTTCTTGCACACTCCATTATAGTCATGTTCGTGTGTTCAGCCACTCTAATTTGTTGTGGATTCCTTGGAATAATTTTTTTTCTAGGAATACCATTAGCAGAGCAATAATCTTCAAGTTCATGAGTACAATACTCACCACCATTATTAGATTTAAGACATTTTAATTTCTTTCCAGTCTCATTTTCAACCAAGCATTTCCATTTCTTAAAAAATTGAAATACATCAGATTTCTGTCTAAGGAAATAAACCCATACTTTTCTAGTTGTATCATCAATAAATGTAACATAATAATGAAAGCCACCAAGGGAAGATACGTAAGGTGGTCCCCATACATCTATATGCACAAGCTCTAATTTATCACTTCTCTTTTCCTTCCTAGTCTTCACAAAACTCACTCTCTTTTGTTTTCTATACACACAAATTTCATAGAAATCCATATTGACACATTTCAAACCTAGTAAAACTTGCTTTGAATGAAGTACTAGTAACAACTATTTGTTCTCCCTGCTCAACTTTCATAGAAATCCATATTGACACATTTCAGACCTAGTAAAACTTGTTTTGAATGAAAGACTAGTAATAATATTAAACTCATTTAAATGATCTACAATAGATCGACCTTTTTTCATTTTATATATTAAATAAATAGTTCATGAGAAATACCTTGTTTGAAGCAAAGGGCTTTTCATACAGTTTCGCTAGGGTTTCCATCAACTCTTCTATCGTCTTCACTTTTGTAATGTTAAATGTCATTGATGATGCCAAGCATAATCGAATGCTTCCAAGTGCCCTTCTATCTAAAATCTCCTAGTCCTCATCTAACATAATTCCTTATTTCTTGGATTTTCCTTCCAACGACTTCCCTAAATCCTTCTAATAAAGATAGTCTTCCATTTGCTTCTTCCATAACTAAAAGTTCTACCCATTAAACTTCTCCACCTTTAGCTTACCCTTGTCTGCCATAACTCCCACTCAACTGTGAGACTCCCACTCAACCATGAGACCTTCCTACAGAAGATCCCTAAAAAAAAAAATGACGATCGTCTGGCTTTGATACCACTTGTTAGGATTAACCTTAGACATAAATAATAGTTATATGCAAATATAACCAATATCAAAAAATAATAGATCACACATAAGAGAGTTTGATTAGGCTCCAGATCACAACAACTATTGTTCTTGCATTTCTTTATTATGTCCATGATGTTTATACAAGTTTACCTCATTTCATATTATTCAGGTCTTTATATGCTTTTATTGGATATATTCTTTTACGATTAACTAACACAAGGTTTCCAGATAAAGAATATTCTAAGACTATCACTTGCCTTTCTCATTTATATTTTAAATGACATTAGAGATTTCATTAGTGATCCTCCTAATCTTAATCACAATCATATTCCTCCTTTTCCTAATGATCAAACCCCTTCTACATTCCAACAAATCCAAGGTATAGTTCATGGTCATGATATTTCTCAATTCTTAAATGAACCATCTCCTTTGTCACCTCCACCTACCTCTCAACCTTCTGTTCACATCACTTCCTCTATTATGTACCACATTTTATCCATCTACCCTTTTTAATAAATATACCACAAGTTATAACATTATTACTCGACAAAGTTATAAGGGTTTAGGTCTTGATATTAATGAACATGGTATCAAGAACCCTATTGATCCTCCTACACAACACCATAATCAAGGTCTCATTCATATATCTCCCTCTAATGGTACTTATTCTTCTTCTCCTCCACCTGACCTCCTTTACACCTTCTTCCAATTCCACATTTTTCTCCTACTAATACTAGGGAATATTTGGCCTTAAGGGTTTACCACCACCTCTTGCAAGATCCTACCTTCAATATCAACCATCAATTCTGAATGTTGTTGCAATATTTAAATGTCCTTTTTCTACACTAATGAACATTCTCTTTGTGATTGTATAGAGCTCATGGTCTATATTCATGATAATATTGAAAAATGGTAAAATTTCTTACACACAAGATATTTACTCTCTTCTTCATAAAAATACTTAGTATTTATAATCCCTATTGTCACCACTCCCTGTTATTTTGCATAACATGTTTAGAAGTGGTAAAATAGGCCTTTCTCCTTGTTCACCTTCACTAGGGGGAAAGGATCATCTTTTGTAGGGATATATTTTGGCTACTTGATGTTTAGATATATTTTCTTGAAAAACACACATTTGGTATTAATATAACCTCTTATGTTATCCCTTAGCCTTTTTTATCCTTTTTAGGTGCATATTCTTTTAATATGTCTACATTGATTGGTTTGTTACATTTTTTTTGTGCAAATTTATCTTTGTATTATCACATTATAAGGATTTCTCTTAGAAGGATGTTCTTGTCTTCTTTCTTCACGTTATCTCTTATTATAGGTATAACATGCTTTTTCGTTATCATTTCTCTATAGATTGTATTATTTTATGATACATTTTTATCTTTGGTTATGAAGAGATTTTGTTACATGTAGGATCATGTGTTTGTTGCCTAGAAAATATCTTTTTATGACTTAGATTTTAATATTTATCATTTAATAATCATCTATAGTTTATGTCATATGTGTTATCTATCTTAGCATCTTATGGTGTTCAAATTAAGTTATCTCGTGATATTTCTTGTTTTATCTCTCTATGGTACACCATTATTCTATAAAGTTTTTTTTGTTAGATATAGGATTTTTTGTGCAAAGCTATCTTACCATAGGATTTATTTCTTGTCTCATGCTTGGGGGCAATGCCTTTTGTACTCTCTCTCTCTCTCTCTCTCTCTCTCTCTCTCTCTCTCTATCTATCTAAGGATCAACTTTCCTTAGTACAGTGGCATTTGATTATTACAGGATAGTCTTTTCCTATGAGGAATGGTGTCTTCATCATGAATCTCTCTTATATACAATAGGTGTATGTCCTTGATCATCACCTTTTCTTTATTTAAAAACCTTTTTTTATAATTAGCATTTACTCTTACTATTTGCTTTGAAGTTTGTCATCCTTCTTCCAAGGATCCCTATTTCACTTGTACAGTGGGGGTTGAATAGGTGCATTTTTTGTTCTTCTTCTGCTCTTTGTCTTAATGTCATTGTTGCTCTCTAATCTATGTTTTCTATTAGTGTCCAACACTTGGTCATTTTCTAGGCATAGTTGGTTAGTCATCACTATGATTAAGGCATCCAATGAAGGTCGAGTATTCATGAACTTGTTTATATTTCAGTATAAGCCAAGAAAGTCTAAGGTTTTCGAGCGCCCTAGTATGGATCGAGTCACAAGATATGCCAAGTAAACATAAAGGAAGTCAAGCAAAGAAAATATAGTATATGCCAAGTGAGTTAGTTACTATCAAGCACATAGAAGCCGAGGGACAACATGAATACTAGCTATGACTGAGTGTCAAGATATTCAAGTGTCGAGTAAGCTAGTTTTGACATATGTGTTTGTGATGGCACAAACACTTACGTAAATCATTTTGGCCGACTTATATATGATATTTTTGGATTATGGAGACAACTAAGGAGGTAATTATACATTTTTTTAGAGGACATCAATTCCTATGAAGGTAGAGTAACCAATTAGAAAATTTGAAGGACTAAACAACAAAAGGGAGAACTTTGGATCGTTGATCATGATCTAGAACCTTCTCTATTTGTTTATTTAAGAAGGGTTAAAGACCTAAATCAATAAGGATGATCATGTATGTGCGAGAAGGTCAAAGCAAGATTGAAGAAGGACTATACTTTGATGATCAAAAGTAGAAGATCAAATAAATCAACCTAGCAATGAAGGGAAATACAAAGTATACCAGATAAGGGGATCAAATCAGTCAAGGAAAGAGAAGATATGTAATCTGGCATAAAGTTCTAATTGAAGGATTAGGTACTGAGACATTCTAACAAGTGGATCATGGTAAATCTCTTAACAGAGTGGTTTTAATAGACCTATTCAAATCTCCTAATCGAGGGGTTTTAATAGACCTATTCAAATATCCTAACAGAGTTCTCACTTAGTTGTAAGTTAGATCCTTTAATCAAAGTAGAATGAATAAGTCTTGTAATCTCCTAATAGGGTAGACCCCTCATAGGGTAGATCACCACAAGTGATCAAACATTGTAGCCTTAGCAGGCACACTTTATTGTTGCATTAGTGAAGATTTGTGGGTGTCATCCCCACCCCAATTTTACCTTCACCTTAGAGGGTTTCTAGGTAACCAAATCTTTTGTGTCATGTGTTTACATGTATTTTCATGGATGGGATGAACACTTAGATATATTTCATTATTATATTTTATGGTTATATGGTACATGATCTAGATATGAGATGGGCAAATGGTGAATATAATTATTTTGTTTCAAGGAGTTAAAAATTTGTAGATCCTAATTCACCTCCCCCCACCTCTCAGTATCTTACTTTCCCGTTAAGACTTCCAATAGTCATATCTTTGTTCATAACACTCCTCTTGAAGGTATATTTCTTTTACACAAGATCTCTTCCTTTCAAGTGCCTCTTCTCATTAGTGACACATCCTTTCATAATTTATCTCTGTACTTAGTTTATAAGAGTTAATTCTCTTTGCCAAGTTTATGGTATACATTGTTGTTAAAGGATATCTCCTTGTTGATAGAAGTAGTTATGCATGTTTCTCTTCCTTCTTATATCTATGGCCTCATAGTCATCATAAGGAGGGGGCACACATACACTCTCCTTAAATTATATTGACAACCATGGGGTAGCAAATATTGATTATGAGTATGGCTTGGAATACTTTAGCCTTGTTCACTTGGTATGATTTCTACGTCATCCTCAAATTTATGCATTGTTGCTTGATATCTTTTACACGCACAAGCATATATTCTAAATCTCAATAATGGGTAACACATGCACATTTGCTAAATCCTCATCGGGTATTAATGACATCTCTCCATCCCGAAGAAACACATATTTTTTACTTTTTTGTTTTTGCTAAATCCTTGATGGGTATTATTGATACTTCTCCATCTCGAGGAAACACACTCTCTCTCTATGGTGATACTAGGAAATTGATCGACATGTGGACACATACACACATACACATGCATGCACAAGCTGCCAATGGGCGCATAGGAGTGATTACCAGGCACACAAACTTGTTATACCATTTGATCCTAGTTTTTTGTTTTTTTAAGGATTGAATATTAGGCATACAAACCTATTAGACCATTTAATCCTTCCTTTCTATGATTCACTTTAAGGAACACAAACCTTATTCGGCTAGAGAATCACTACCTTTTCTCTCTTAGCATTTTCATATTGGTGGGATAGAATCATGAGGGACATAGTCCTTTGTGGTGCTCTCTTCTTTCCTATGTGATATCTTCTGCTTTGTAATAGCCTTCCAAATATGTTATCAATGGGTGAGACATTTTCGTAGCTAAGGTCTCTTTCACTAGTTTATTTGGGCCATAGTACTAACTCTGTGTCTTTTGGGTTTTGTCTTCCTCTTGTTTTCTTTGGCTTTCTTTTGCTTTGTTTTTTTACTCTTTTGAATGGGAGTTGAAGTAGGACACTAGGTTTAGGGGCTTATGTCCTCAAGCTTGGTGGTGTTCTATTGCAATGTGACATTGTCTTTCCTCTTTCCTTCCTTTACTGAGAGTATGAATTGCTTCGTATTTCCACTAAAGTGGGGGCTAAATGTACCATCTTAAAATAGGCACACTTTATTTTGAGATCTTTTAACCTTCCTTAGTGTACTTTCAATCTATTTTTCTCTTTCTTCCTTCCATCTCATTCTTCTTTATCATTCCTTGCCTTCCGATATGTTCTTCTAGGTATTTTTTCCCACCTTTTTGGTCATAGCTCGTCATAGGCCTGGTATTTTCTAGTTTGATTTGCACATCCTTTTAAGCCTTTTTGAGACATATTTTCTCCCTCCTCTAGGACCAGGTTGACTTGGTCTAGTCAAGGTTGACTTATTTCAACTTGGTCCAAGTCAAGGTCGACCAAGTCAACTTTGTCCTAGATGATTGCAGGGTTCGGACCTAGAAATGCCTTGAGTTTTCCAATTGATTTATTTTGTTCCATGGTTGACCTAAATTGTTTTCCTACCCAAAAATTAATATAAAAGGAGGCTTGAGGGATTCATTTTCATATCATATCACATATTTACAAGAGATCCACAAGTGAGAAAACAATATGTTGGCTTCCAATTCAACATAATTTTAAATACCACAAAGTTGAGACAAAGTATTCTTAAGGATAGTGAATTTCCATTATCAATGTACTTGAATAGAACTTAGACCAACTAACAAGGCAATACTCCTACTCTTTAGGGTTTGTGAAACCTAGGCGGGTGGACCTTTAGATTCACATAAATATTACTAGTGCTAAACATATTCTAGAATCTACTAAACAAACCATCTCATATCAAGGAATCAACTATGAAGAGTTTAATGTGAATAATAGCTAATCACCTATTCAAATCACATCCTCAACGAGCATGATATGTCAAACCTCCTAATACTACAAAAATTAAAGGGAAATAGATTTTGATTATTAATCACAATAAGATCCACATATAAAACAACAAAGAATGCACATCACCTAGCTGAGATCATTGCCTTATCTATGAGGGAATGGAGTCACAAGGAATAAAACCATTACACAAAAAACCTATAAAATAACTTCAAATCTATGAGGTACTATCTTCGAATACTTCACAACAATATTTATACTTCAACCTACTTATAATATCCCTATGTAGTAGCAACAAATTCCCAACATCTATCAAGAAAAATTATTCAATCCCTTAGATTGAAGCATGAAATATAAATGAGTATCTCATGAAAAGACAATGAAAGAAAGAAACCTTGTTTCATTTTATCCTAAAACTCAACTGATTTATACAATGGAGAGAACTAAAATAGAACATCTATTCATTAAAATCTTATTGTTCCTCATTTACACTAATAATAGAATTCAAATACTCAAAACCCCACAAAGATCTAACACTAGATTCATTTATTTGTTCATGAAATCTGTATAATATGTTGCTCACACATAAGAAAAATGTGTTGAAAAGGTTGAACCACAGGCTAAGGACTTGCTAAAGCAATTGGTACCAACCTTGTACAAGACAAGAAGAGAAGATATAGAAAAGGAAAAAGGGCTGATTTTGATCCTTGGATATCATCTATCATCTTCATTTTCCATCTTTTGTTGTTGTAAAGCTTCTCTCATCTCTCTTCCTTAATTGAATATCAAATCATCATCATTGTTGTTGAGAAACATAATTGAAACTACTCAATGATGAAGAAACTTAATCTTGGAAAGAGACCAAATCTGTTTATAAAACCTTTGCCAAAACTCTCACTAAATGATTCCAACAGCAAAATAGGATCACCAATAGACTCTTCTTCGAATTTGGGACAAACCCATTTGACAATTACCCAAAAACTGATTTTCAAGAGCCATGGAAAAGCTAAGGAAATATTTTGAGAAAGCACCTATCTTGACAAAACCAAAAAATATTCTTGCCAAATTAGACTCGCACTTGTTTTGATAAAAAAATCAAAATTTTCAATCTGAGACCTTTCTAGAAACACATAATACTGATATGCAATACTTATGGCCCTCTAAATCTGCAAGCTTTCAATAATTCACATGCCTTCTCAAACATCTAAAAATATTTCACTTTATTATATAGTTCAAAACTCTATAAAAAGGCTACTTTGAAAAATCATGCACAGGGATTTAATAAAATAGTAATACGTAGGCCATTCCGATTGGTTCTTATCATGTCTTTAAGTGGGTCCCATCTATTATTCCTTCACCTTATATCTCGTAAACCTTTTCTCTTCTTTAATATATTTTTAAACTATAGACTACATATTAATGTGAGGGGTAACATATTTTATAATTTTCACGTGATTTGGTTTTACATGTGGGTCCCACTTGCAATTAAATATACTCTTTTAAAACTTCAAAGGAGCACTCACTTGAAAATATATCAATATTATTTTAATTTGAGAATATTTGAAACCCTCGCTTTACCTCCAACCTGGTCAACTTTGACCACCACTTGGTAGCTTTTTATTGGCTCATTCTATCCATGTGTTTGCCTTGTCAACATGCCACATCATTTTCCTTTGGGATCCACTTTGCCACATGTCTTTATTACATGACTTTGGAACTCACCTGATCACCTTGTGATGTTTCACAACCTTTAACTTCAAAGGAGCACTCACTTGAAAATATACATGAGTATTATTTTTAATTTGAGAATATTTGAAATCCTTACTTTACCTCCAACCTAGTCACCTGTGACCACCACTTGTTAGCTTTGTATTGGCTCATTCTACCTATGTGTTTGCCTTGTCAACATGCCACACCATTTTCCTTTGGGACCCACTTTGCCACATGTCTTTATTGCTTGACTTTGGAACTTGCCTAATCACCTTGTGATGTTACACAACCTTTATCTTGTAGTTTTAGAGCACTTCTAATGGCTAAGCACCTAACAATTGAGAAGTTATGACTAACTGCTAGTGTTCACCTCGAGACCCCTTCTATATGATCGTTGCAAAGTCATGATCAACCATTTCATGCTTGGCATAACTTCAGAACTCTTTATGCTAACCACACATTTAAACCCACAAACTCACACACTAATCACTGCTTGACTGAGCATAACCTTGAAGCAAAATTTGGGGGACCCACCATTCGCCTCATGATGTCATGTAGTCTTTCCAAGTGTCCTTCCTCTACATCATCATCAAGTTGCATGTGTTCATGGTAATAAAAGAAAAAACTCTATGGTGTAACTATTGGCCACCCCCGGGATCCACCATGCATGAGTATGTTTTTTTTCTAAAGTGAAGAGCTTTATTTACCTATGAGTTGTGTGTGGCTATATAAAAGTAGCCAAGATTCTCCCAACCCCACCAATATGGAACAAATGTCTTTTTGTTATCTCAAAAATAAATGTTGCGCATTACTACCATGGTGACCCTCAATAAAATGCAAGATTCCACCTCATTGCTGCCATATTTCACATAACTTTATCCCCAACCACTATTGAAATGACACCCTCTTATTCTTCTTGTTGGGAACAATCAAGCATGGCCTTTATTTCATTTGGTGTGCAATATTAACAACTCCTTGCAATCAAAAGAAATGAACCCTCCATTTGCCATCATAGATCTCACCACAAGGTTTTTTAGATGAAAACATGATAAAAACCCTCCATGAACTATGGATCCTTATGTCTACTACAGAGCCAACACATACCAATATTGATGCATAGACCTCTGTAGAGAAAATACTTTTTAGTGTGTAGCCCATCACACCATCCCTCAGTTTAAATGATAACCTCCTCAATATGTACTTGGAGCAATTTTGCCCTCTACAATAATGGTGCCATCATGCAAGTCAAATTGCTCTTGGTAAGCAAGAAAACACTCAATAGGGATAGACCTTCCTCCAAAATTAGGTGTGCCAATCTTTGTTTTCAACATACACTAGATAGGACACGATCTTCTCAATTTGTGCATACATATACCCTATCGTGTGTTCAAGTCATAAGGTCCTAAGACAATAATCACAATATCCATAATATGGTTGAACTTGTTTTAATCAATAAAAAATCTCTCATTTAGTGTATGACATCATTTACATACAAATCAATGCCTCAATTCATGACTCCTGTGCCCAATGTATGTAGCAACATACACATTCCAAGCACTGAACATAATGCTTACAAAAAGTATTCATGACACTAAACTGATGTCTCTTACATCCTTAATTTGGTCACTGTCCCTACCTAATAAGAAACATGCAATTCACCAATGATTCTCTAGTGATTTCCTTATATAAAATCAACACCTATAGATACTCCTTCAATAATGCCTCCATTTCAAAAGCAAAATTTATCTCTCAATTGTGACTATTCTATAGTGGAGTAATTATTTTGAGCTCATCTATCATAGGTTCAAAGTTATAGCATTACAAATAGGGCTACCAATCACTTTGTGAAACTGATTTGCATCAAAATATTAGAAATTGCAAATGGAATCACGTTTTAAAACTGATCAAATGGATTCGTCATAAGTTCAAACTTTGAACATTTGAAGTCTTTGACCTCTAGAAAATAATGGTGAATGAATTTTCTCATCTAGGTCAATAGGGTAAAAATTACACTCAGTCAAATAGGGCTTCCTAATTTTTTTAACAAAGTGCAACAACATGACAAAAAATAACAACCAACTTTAGAAAACTTAAAACCTTATCAAAACATTTTAAAATGACTTGAAATTTGAAATATCTATTCTATGATATGTATACTACATATTCCCAAACTGGGGGGTTGTAAAACTTAATCGGGTGCAAGATATTCAAATGCAAACTAGGTATGCTCAAATCAGAGAGAATAAGAAAATATCTTGTTACTCTAACACCCCCCTTAAGATAAACTTAGGGAGTAGCTAAAAATGTAGAAACTATTATTGAAAGTAAATTTGGGTCCCAAAAACAAGGCTTGTTGAAGCACTTAATCACAACCAAATCTCTGTAAAGAGGAGAATTAGAGAAAACCACATGGGAAAAACCCTACTCCAAGAAGAGATGGAAAGAATGTCGAAAGATTAGTGAAGGAGTGTAGAAGCCTCCAAACTAGAGAATGTCCCAGAAGATAGGAACAAAAGGATGATCATGAAGAACACCACTAAAGCATGAAGAAGCTACAAAGATCTATCCAAAAGTAACTGTAGATCTAAAGAACTCCACTAAAATAGAACCTAACCAGATATAAAAGATTGCAATTAACATGAGTGCCCTCAAAAGACACTACTCAAATTAGGAGGCACACAAAGGCAAACAACTGAACTCAAAGATACAGATAGCATGAAACACCAAAGCTTGAAGAGCTGATCAATTGAACATGGAAGGCTACATCTAAAGTATGAATGAAAAGAAGAGTGTATATATGGTAAATGACCATCTCACTGAAATGCATAGGTACCTAGCCACTGTATTCCCCTAGTACATAGGAACATATATTGAATACATAGCCCATTCCATCAAACCAAGGAAGAATAAGTACCAACAAAAGACCACCACGCCCCCACACCCGCCCCCTAATGCAAACAAGGGTGAGGTGACATGCAATTGGAAAAGTAGGCCAAAAGAGCTGTATGTCAAGGAACCACAATTAAGATGCATAGATAAATACATAATATTGTATTGAGGTAATCAATCTCAGAAATGTCACAAGACTAATGTCATGGAAGGAATACTCATTGATAAAGGTAGATGGCAAAAAAATGGAAAAAACCAACCTCTCATAGCACTATAATCAGATTAGTTCATGTATAATAACACACAAGATACAATAGATCCCACGAATACAATAATCTGTATGAGTGCCCTCATATGAGACTGCTTGAATCAAAAGGCAAAAAAGGCAAAATCATTTGCGATAAAAAATAGAATGAAAAGGATATAAAACCAAAATCAAACATCCACAAACTGAAGGAAACCAAAGACATATAATGTAAATCTTGTAGCTTTGTGTAGCCTCCTTGATGCGTCAATATGGTCATGATTATGGATGCATGCTCAATGGTGAGCGTTGAGTTTTCATTTTGCATGATGCTTAACAACATGAATCCTTTTGAACTCCTCTCTTGAAAAGCTAATCCAAGGATCAACTCCAAGGTTTCAGGTGATCTTGCGACCTACTGAAATCTGCTCAATTGAAGATAAATGTGGATGTTCATGAGGAGGCCTCTGTTGGTTCTAAAATGATTTGGATAAGATGCATGATATGCCTGCTGTCTCAAAAGAATAACCACACAAAATGGAGTATATTTTTTGTATTTTCTATTTTAAGATGAATGCAATCTAACAATGCAACTATATGAATTCCTAATTTAACCAAGGGGTTAGTAAAGCAAATATCAAAGATAAGGTGACAAGAAATTTAATAAAATAACATGAAAAGTAAATCCTAACAGACATAACCTACAGAAACAACTCATCTGCAAGTTAAGCTTTCGAAAAGATCAGTAGGTAACCAATGAAAATAGGAGCAATGCTTCCTTAATTCCACTAATGCAATCATCGATGGGAATTCAGTAACTATAAGATGTTTTACTTTTCATCAAATCGCAAAGCCATGAAAAGTGCACTCATGAGAGACAAAAAGTTATGTAGGAACAATGTGATGATCTCTTCTCAAACTAAGTATGCCAGTGGAATTTGTAAACCCATAGCAAACACCAAAATTAAAAGATCACACAACTAGAAATAACACAATAAACTTTTGGCTCAATTACATTCTATGAACATACATCCACAAAATATAAGACACTTATTAAAGAATCACTACACTCCAAATGCGAGCACCAAAAGCATATATTATTGCAAAATAACGATGACCTTGATTACATATTACATTCTTGTATTTATAAGAAATCTTCTCCTCAATTTGTGTTGAGAGTAAGAGATATATTTATGTGATCATATGCTTCTAAACTAATAAAACAAGTCTATTTATGTACAAATTGACTATTTAAATGGTGCTAAGTAGGAGTCCATCCATTTTATATAATTAATTAGATACATGAGCCTCTACATGTCATAAAACAAAGAAAGCATGAGAGAATAAGAAAGAGAAAGCCTTCTGATGATATAGAAGTGTTTGGAAGTGGCAAAAATAGAAGTTCCATCTTTACTAGGCGTCTTTCGGAGTTAGACTGCCGTCAGAATGTGTTTCCGATGCATGGAAAGCTCTAAATTTAGAACTAGCAATTAACTATCGACACACCTCTGAATTCCTCAAAATCTTCTATGACACTACTGAAAAAGCACACCTAGCACACCTCAGAAGCAGGCTCTGAAAAATGCAAAATTTTACTAAGTGTCAATAATCAAAATTCTGGCTTCTAGGTTTTGTTCCCCTTTATACCAGAGCTATGTCTGGGTATTTGCCCTTGAATTTCTCAATGATTTTAGTGACTTGAGCCACATCTAGCAAATATAAGGCTTCATATTTATCTTTCACCTTCTACCTATAGTTTCCCACCTCGCTATGAGTCTCAGCAAAATCTCCTAATTTCACATCAAGTTCCAATAAAGCCTCTTCTGTTCTAAATGCTTGCCTAATGTCATCATCATTGGCAGCTTCCTTAAAATTTCTTTGGAATTTCTCCACTACTACCTCTACAGGTATTAATTTCTCTCATGTATCATCCTCAAAAATATCTAAACAAGAATCATTATAATGCTTCTCAGCTTCCAAAATTTGCTCTTGGGCTTGTTCCTTGAGCTTGTGAATCTCCATGTGTAATGTATCCATTACTTTATTCCCATACGTGATTTTTTGATTCAATCATCAATCTTATCTAACTCTTCAGATGTATATACACCCACTAGCATCTGATACCTTTGGCCTTTAATTGTCTTCAATGCTTGCAAATCCTTCCCCTAGGTATGTATCTCATCCATTAGACCAAAATCTTGATTCAAAATGGCTACTATCCTATCCACATTTTCTTGCATGACATGTAACAACTTCAGATTTCCCTAAATGATCTATACACCCTTTTCCTCAAAACTTTCTCGCCATTGCTAACAAGCTCTAAAAAATGGGTCCAACTGTACCGCACCCCTATCTCTTCTCTCAATTGCTACGTCCAAAGTGTCTTCAGGGTTTGTGGGATCCAAGGGACCAACAAATTTTCTTAAATGTCCCTTTAGGATTTCATTTTGTCATCGAAGTGTTATTGATTCTGCCCCATCTTGTTCCAAGCTCTTGAAAACCTCCTCCATTCCTGTTGTAACCATTAACTTAGTAGTATCCAAGGTAGGCTTCCCAAGCATGACCTCCCTGATCTAATAATCTTGTGGTGTCAATTCTTCAACATTTGAATGCGGAGGAGGGATAGCCACATGAGCAAACAAGTCTTGGCTCTGATCACTCATAATGAAGGCTAATGCCTGTGCATCTTTTGGAGGTGATTCAGCCTTCCTTAGGACTTCAATTAATTCCATTCTATCCTCCTCCTCAGTGGTGAATTTTTGCCTTTTATTTATTATTACTTCTTTTCTCAACCAGCTTGGGATATGTTGTATCAGGGATTTACCTTTTAAGGATGAGGGAGTTTTCTCAGCTATACTCATCCACTTATCACTCCTTTTTGGAGTCTTCTCCTTCTATGAAAGATCTACACTGGGAATCTCTGTATCTATAGGGTCCACAGTCCTCACCTCAGTATCTTGGGAAGTTTGTTGACGTTGTTCACTTATCTGCCTTTCTTTTAACATTTCCTTGGTAGATACTTGTTTTGGCTCTTCCTCTTGTGCCACTTATACTTGTTCTGCTTCTATTCTTGGAGGAAGAGGAGTAACTAAACCTTTATCCACACAAAATGTAACATGATGTGGTAATGATGGAATTATTTCAAGTCATTGTATCTGAGGTGGTAACTGACTCCAATCCTCTGGTTGAGGTTGATCAGTTTGAGTGTCTATTATCTTGTCTCGCACCAATTCAGTATCCACTAGCATAAAATCAAAATTTGGCATCTGAAAGATATCAGTGCCTTCCACATCTTGCTCATCTATCCATTGTTACATGTCATCTTCTAATGTTGTAGTTCGAATGGATTGTTCAGGAATAGATGGAGGTGTGGTGGTAGAGCTTCTTCTCCTTTCTGACTCTGCAGCTCTTGCAAGATGAGTCCTCCTATTTAAAGGTAAGTTATCCTCTTCATCCTCATCATCCTCTTCTTCTGCTTCTTCTAGAATAGGTTTGGGGATTGATGGGAAATGAATCACTTTCCTATTGACCTTTTCTCTCCTTTTTACCGGAGTCTTAATCCTTCATCTCTTCTTAGGTGAGGAGGGGGAGGCTTGTACCTGCTACTAAGGGATTTCTTATACTTTAGTTTCATCTCCTCCTTGTCCTTTCTTAGCCGGTGGCACTTAAGGATTATCTTGGATTTCTGTAGCTTCAATATTTTCTAACCCTTGTACATTTTCTTCTCCAAACTGTGTAAGTGCTTGAATTTCTCCCTCTTCTGGCTTGGCTTGTTGAGGAGAATTCCTCTTCCTTTTACCTTTACCTTTACCTTTCTGAGCCCTGTAATATCCAATTGACCTATCAAGTTGGTGCACAATTTCTGGTCTCACTAGTGAGTGGGCTACAAATGTAGGCACTGTGACTTTTGCTCCTTGACCTTTAGTTGGGTGGGCTTGAGGATGGAAGATCATTGTTTTATGAATTGGATCAAGTTTGAAAGGTCTCTTGATCCAATCATTTGTTAATTTAATGGCATGCCTTTTCCTGTGATTAATGTCTGAGCTTTCTTCTTTGTTAATCTCGACATTCATTATAGGCCTATTACCGATCTTGTCCCTATTGAATAATGGATTGAGAAAATCTTCTGTATCTTGTTGCACAATCTTCAATGGGATCTTGATCTTTAAAGCACTCTTTGCTAGATACAAATTCATCCTACAATAGTCCTTTATGTAGACATCATAGTCGTCTGTGGCATTCATTCAATGATCTTCAAGGGCGTCTTCATGCTGAAATGTTTTACCCACTAAGTATTGTACTCTCCCGATGTTATAAAAATAAGGTCGAGGGGAATTATACTCATCCAAAGGATACTGATCCCATTTACACTCAAAAGATGGAATATCTTGCCTTTGGTCCACCCTGAAAGGTCCTATAGCCATTGGCCACATCCAACATGTTTTGTGCTAGTTTCTAACTCTTTCATATGCAGACAAGAGTTGTCTAGAGATCTCGAGGAGAACAAGTCTATCACTAGGATACTTAGGGAGCTTGTTTGGGTTGAGAGTTATACCTGGTACCCTTAAATATGTAAATGTTTGATACTGAATATAATAAGATTTGACTTTTGATACCTTTACAACTGCCTCTACTGACATTCTCTTCGCATAATCTCCCTCTATAAATTGGATTATCACGAATATGAAAGCATCATTTACAATCCTATATTCTTTGCTTTTCTTTGAAAGGTTCTTCTTTACCAGCTGAGGATACACAACGTAAGGCCATGTGTTTGTATCTTACATCCTACCCTTCTTATAGAGCCCAGGGTAATATATCACCCTTGCGGCTAACAAGTATACCAAGTATGATGCCATGTAGAATTTTCTATTATCCTTCACCACCATCAGCTATTCACCCAAGTTCTCACTAAGAATAGAGGCCCAATCAAGTGGAATCTTCACCGTCTTGATGGTCTCAATAAAATGCACTATCCAAATGTTCAAATGCCTTGATGCTAGCAAACCCATGACTCTACTCAAGAGTATGATCGAGTATCTAATATCTTCCTTCATGTACCCTCGTGTCATATCCACTTTTCCTCCTTTTTTCCCTAGAGAATTTTTCTCAATTAGGTATGACGATTGCATAATTTTAGAGGCTTCCTCCACATGTTCTCGATACCATCTCTCAGCTTGCTGATAAGTTAATCAGATAAACTGATCCACCCTTGGCAGATGGAATACCTTCTCTATATTGTTGGGTTGGAGATCCAGGATGATTTCTCTAGTTATTCTCTTCATGACCCTTTCCTCGGGAACATATTTCTCCGCTACTATCATGATTAATTATGAGGACTCACTAAAACTGGGTGTGACACTGCATTGACAAGTCATGATCTAATTAATGCAGAAACTATCTAAGATCTCTCGATAGGTTTTTTGCATAGTGTCTACTTTATATCCCGGATCTCTGAGTACTCATCCTGAAATCTTGATTTTGTCAGCACACCCTGGAACTTGAATACCACTGGCTTCAAAACCATTTTCTCAACAAGGGAGGATGCTAAAGATGCCATCAAATATGCACAAAAAGACATTCATCAGTTTGGAATTGAAGGAAAAATTGATTAAATCAAACCCTAAAGGTGACATGATTAGAAACCTTAAAAAATAGACTACTTGAAAACACGAAAAAACTTGATTTCACCCCTAGAATGCAAAAAAAGTGCAAATTCTAAGTTTTTTAGGGGGGGTGCATTGTAGCATACTTAATTAGGTGCACTACTATGCACCCCAAATGCATGTTTGTTTGTTTGTTTTTAAATTTTAAGGCTTTTTCTCTTTTAGTGTTCTGCTCCGAAAAAAGGTAAGGTGCATAGCAGCACACCTAGGTAGGTGTGCTACTGCATAGCTTACTTTGGGTTTAATGCCTTGTTTGTCTTTGAATGCAAGTAAGAGGTGGAGGAGGTGCATCTAGCTTAGTGCAGTGTTGCAGTAATGTGCAATGGAGATGGGAAATGAAGATGAGTGGAGAATGAAGGGAGGGGACTTGGGTTTTATAGACCCAGGGACCCCACATTTTTTTGTACAATGCAGGTGTGCTGCTATGCATCACAAAATGCCTTTCTCTCTCTTGAGTGGTTTTGGTGCACGAGCACACCTGTTGAGGTGTGCTGGTGCACCTTTTGATTCAACAAAAGAGTTATTTTCTCCAAGAACTCTAATTCCAAAATCCCAATCTTTGAACTGGGACCTGAACGCAAACTAAGACACTAGATAAAACCTCCAAAAAAGGCTTGGACCTTAGACTAGGGTTCCTAAGAGCTGAAAAATAAAGTAGGGGTTCCCCATTTCTAATTGAAATGGGGCATGCGTTGTGACACCACAACAGTGAGTTTCATGCTTCAACAATAGATGATTGTGGATGGATGCATGAAATATGAATACAGAAATGAAAATTTGAAAGTAATTAGCTCTCAAAATGGTATAGTAATTTTACTCAAAAGGTGGATGACTTTTGAGGAGCAAAATGTTAATCTCATATTGGTTTTAACAAGTGAGTGTCTATACACTTAATTCATTTACTTAGTTAATGTCGAACAAATAATATATGCTGAGCATAACTTATAAATTAGAGAATGTCGAGTAAATAGTGAGTACCGAGTCACTCATGCCAAGTCACTCAAGTGCCAAGAAGATAGTATGTGTCGAGTGACTTAGTTGCCGAGTAAGTAGTGCATGCTGAGTCATTCATATGCTGAGTGATAGCATTAAAGTCATAGTTAGTGCTGAGCACCAAGGACTTCAGATGTCAATTAACACAATTTTGACATAGTTGTTTGTATTGGTACAAACTACTATGTAAATCATTTTTGGGCCAACTTAAGGATTGAATTACGATATTTTTTTGATATGGATGAATCTTAAGTGGGAATCCCTATGTATTACATGCATCCAATCAGGTAAATGGAAGGATTAAGCAACAATATGGGTGAATCATAGCCGTTGAGTCATACTTAACCCTAAGTCACTAGGTCTTCTCAAGGAGGACAAACCCTAAATATTTTATGAATGATCAGAGAGAGGAGAGTTTGCATGCACAAACAAGATATTCATAGCAACCAAGGTATTATGATCTAAATTACATTGTAGAATCAGTTAAAGGAGAATAAAGGAAGCAAACAATGAATAAAAGAGAGACATCTGATCAAGAAGGAATAAGTACACATCAATATAGAGGTGATATAACATTGAGAAATAGAGTGCCAATCATAGGATCATTACTGAAACATTCTAATAGATGAATTAGTTAAATCTCTTAACAGAGTAGTCCTGACAGGCTATATTGAAATCCTCTAACAAGGTGCTTACTTGTTGTGATTTGAAGTCCTTTAATCAGGCACACTTCTAACAGAGTGTTGAAATTGTTTAATAGCATAAGATCTAACAGTCTTTGTAAGATTTTAACTGGGAAAACCTTTCACAAGGTATATCATGTTTCATGATCAAACATTGTAACCTTCATTGGATACACTTTATTATTACAGTGGTGAAGATTTGAGGGTGTCATCCACACCCTAGTTTTACCTTCTCATTGGAGGGTTTCTGGGTAATCATATCTTGTGTCATATATGTGTGAATGCTTACTTATTTACATACTTTAGATGTATATGCTTTACATGGTATTTTAGTTTACTTATTGAATTGTGATGGATGTATGGTGAATGTTTTTTTATGAATTAAAGTTTAAAGCACTGATTCACCACCCCCCTCCCCCCTCTCAAGTCTACCTTTCCTATTGTAATTCCAACAATTGGTATCAAGGCCTAGTTCTCTGAAAGTGAAGCTTTGTAGCTTTGAGGAAAGATCTTGGAAATGAAAGTCTACAAGTTGGGAAAGATAGGACATACTAGTAATGTGTGCAGGAGCAAGACTGTAAGATAGAATGTTAACCAAAAGAACATAGGTCATTGCCACAAGTGCAATAAACAAGTTCATCAAACATATGAATGCAGAACCAGGACCATGCACACTCAAAGATTTGAAGGATACTATTATAACTATTAGAAGTATGGACACACAACTTTTGAATGTAGACCCAAACCTAAGTGGTCATCAAACAAGCAACCAAAGGTAAAGAACAATGACAACTCTTATAATTGGGATTATAATACAAGGTATAGTTGTCACTATTGTCAAGAGTATCGACATGTTCTTTGAGAACTATATTAGAACACACTTCTAAATTTATTACAAAAGGTGGTTTAAGTCAAACCACATGTTTTAGTTGTTTGAATACTGGTCACACAAGAAAATATTGTCCAACAAGGTCAAAGGCAAAAATTTGTGAGCTCAACAAAGATAAAGGAAAGGTAGATGTTGAGAATGTTAAAGATGAGATGAACAAGACATGGAAGAGAAAGGAATTGTAGTACATCAAGTGTAGATGGGATCACTTCACCTAATGGGTTAGGTGATCACACCTCATCAAATTAAGCAATCAAGAGGTATGTGGGACTGATATTTAAAATGATAAACCATACATCAATTCTAAGGATTTAGTTTTGAAAATATTAGATATGCATGAATAAAGATGTAAAGTGTTGTTAGAAATCAAGGATAAATCTTTTAGTTTTGTCAGTTTTTCATGTTATTGTCGAGCATGAAAAAGTTTCATATGGTTGCCAAGTAAAATTTTAGTGGATGTTGAGCTAGAAGATTTGTTAGCTAATGCTGAGCTTGTAGTGGTTGTCGAGCGTATGGAAAGGCAAGTGGATGTCGAGTGAGCCAAAAATTCAATTGATGTTGAGCTTATAGCTGTGTAAGCACTTAGCATTAAATGCAATATTTTAAGGGCCATTTGATCAATTTCTACTCATTTAACATCATTCAAATTTGAAGAAGAGCATAAAGAGCTAAAGTCAATCTGGAGAATTTGATCTGAGCATTTGTAGGAGATTTAAATGGCTATTCGACACCATCTCAACAGGATTTATAAGGTATTTACTGTGTGCTAAGCTATGCAGTTTCAAATTTTGTAAACCCTAGATACATGAAATGACATCTTGTTCTTCTAAAGAAAAAGGTGTAGAGGGAAAGATGTTTTAAATATTCAATTGATTAGCAATGAAATCAAGCAACCTATTTTCAAGGCTATCCCAGATATAACTTATAAGCAGGATCCCTTTGGTGCATTGTCTATGATACCACCACAAGTCTTGATGATTCAAGATGTTAGGAATTGTTACACATGCCAGATTAGAAGCATAGGAGAAATGGAAATTAGAGAATTATATGGGAAACTATACGAAAATGGAGTGTTGAAGGAAGAATTCAAGATTGTTGAGAAGAAAGGGTTAACTTGTGCCCTAGATTTCTCCAACTTCTTCAAAATAGAGTGGATTAAGATTGTTTTAAGCAGAATTCATGTTAGCTCTGTATGGTTATAAAATGGGCTAGTAAAAATCACAAAGAAGATTGTTCACAAGGTAATAGGATATCCAACCCTAAATCAACCAAAGACCATGAGAAGCGAATTAAAGGAAATTATTGAAAAGAACACAAGGGCTGTATGGAATAAAAGGGGAATGACCATTGATACTATCATAGATCCCTTGATAGCTTTTGTATTGTGGGTAATAATAGATAAGTTTTATCAGTCTAGCAGATTAAACAATGTGCTTTGCATTGTAGTCGATATGGGCTACAAAATTGTAAAGACAGATCCTACTTATGATCTTGTCGAGTTGTAGTTGCAATAATTGATTGAGAATTTGGGAGCCATAAGGAAAGCCAAGAGTGCAGAATGTAAATTTGGATCTATTTTGGTATGTATTTTCTTTTATGTGCAGAATACATTTCCTACATTTGGTAAGGTTGCATGGAAGGTGAATAGATCAATTGCAGTTCAAATAGGAGAATTAATTGAGCAATTAGGTGATAACTTTGAGTTAGTGATGACTAGTTATTTTGAAGATTTCAAGAAAACAATGAAGAAAGGACTAAGGATACCAGTCTCACTAGTGAAGAAACATTTTAATGATGTTTACTTCCTAGTTGATATTGATTTCACATATGTACAAGTAGTAATTCCTAGGGTGAGATGGCTAAGGCCATTAGGTTATGAAATCAATGTTGATGAGGCCTCTATAGAAATCACAAAATTACTTGCAGAAGAAGTGGATAAGGATGCCAAAACATTTGGTAATTATGACTTGGCCAAATCAAAGATAACTATGGAATTGAAGACTGATTCAGTGATGAGAAAGAAGAACAAATTGGTGAAGAAATTGAAAGAAAAATTTGGTGGAGCCGAGGAAGAAGAAGAGGAAGATGATGAAGAAGAAGAGGACATGTAGTCTTAAGCACCATTAGCATTGACACAAGTTCAGGGAGAAGATCAACAAGAGGAGGAAGTAGAAACTATAGAAGGTGTCAAAGAAGAAGAAGCTGGTGAAGCACCTATAACTATTGATAAGAAGAAAAGAAAGGCAAAGAGTCAAGCACTGAGAAAATAAAAGAAGATTGCAAAACCTAATCATCCCAAACTTATAGCACCTACCACAAGGGCTAGTACAAGAGTCACTACACAGAAGGCTAAAGAAGTAGCCATGCCTAAAGAGAAGGAAGCTGGAGTACAAAAGAGACCAAGGAGGAAGTATGTTTCCCAAGTTGAATCTAATGAGGAGATGACTAGATCAGATGACAACGACCAATTCCAAGTGGTGATTCATAGTCCCTCCTTAGATCTAGACAATTTATGTGAGAATGTTAGAAACAATGTCGATTTATCAGGTTTCTCTTACATTGAGTTTGATAATCTTGGAAAGATTGACAAAAACCAAGTAGAAGAGGCAATATATGCCATGATGGCTATATTTGAAAAGACTCCTCTAGAACTTGCTAACTCCATACCTAAAATTTTATATGATAGAGTTGAGCAAAAATGGCATTATTGTTTAAACACTAAAAGATAAATTAGGGAGACAACCCTTGCTCAAGTTATTCCAGAACTTAGTAAGGTTGAAATGTCTAAAGCCATTAAGAAGTATGCTATAAGATTTGTGCCAAAATATAAGGCATTTATCATATTAAAAAATAACTTAGAGGATGTTGTACAAAAGTCCAAACAAATGTGGAAGTTAACCATATGGACTGTCAACATCAAGAGAAGCTAACCAAATACGTATTGAGGTCGAAGAGGATGAAGAAGATGATAGTGAACAAGGCATTATTGAGGGAGGTACTAATATGAATATTGATAACCAAGCACCAGTTGAGGAAGAGTAGCAAATAGAACAGAGTGTACAAGCTAAACAAATGTTGAGTGCCAACCCTCTATAGGAGACTAGTGAAAATACTGAAATTATCAAAGTAAAGGATGTTTTTGATACTACTAATTAGAACATCAATCCCCTCACAGTGAAAGATTTGAAAAGGATACTTATCCAGTCCACTCTCCAAGCCAAATTATGTGACCACCCTGTACTGGTGAGTGTAGATGAAATTTAAAAGACTGAAACAAAAACTATAGGGGAGGAAGTGAAAACATAAGAAACATCATTAATCACTCCTCAAGTCATAAGTATACAACCTTCACAACCTTTAGTGATATATCAAAGGAAGGAGAACATAGGTTTCACTATCAATACACTCATGCAAGACACTCCAGTCTTAGGAAGTGAACAAGAAACTAAAAAAGATAAGGTTGAGACAATTGGAGAAGACAAGGTGGAAATGCCAGAAAATGATGGGACTCAAAGCCAAATAGGTCAGGTAGATAAACTTGCACCTCCAGCACAAGATCAAGGTGCAACTAAAACTACAAAGGTAGAAAAGGACAAGTCTAAAGAGACAAGTTTAACACCCAAGCTGAAGGAGCTACTAGCAATCCAAGCACTAGTGACATTACCAGAATCTGGTACTCCTTCTAATCAAGCTCTTTAGAGGTCGAGCATAGAGGCAACTCCATTACAATTTTCAGTGCTGAGTCCTAGCTCATCTAAGGTAGAAGAGGTTATTACTTATGGAGATATTAGCATAGTTGAAGAGATTATATTGCCTAAATTTGATTTGGCAACAATCATTATTGAGCAGATGGGCATACTACAAAAGGCCCTAACAAAGAAGAAAAATCAAGAACTACTCAGAAGGGAGCATGACTAGAAGAAAGCTTTGATTGATATCAAAGAGATTTTCTTAGATGCATTCAGTCTGCCTATTCTAGATGAAACAAAGTCCATCATTGAACAATTGACCAATATAGTGGAAACAGTAAGTGACACAGACCTATATACTAATGTCAAACTATTAGAATGGTCTAAGAAGAAGTTCCAAAACAAGGTAAATGAGAAGATATCAAGTGGTATTGCACTGACATAGGTTGAGCTAGCAACCAAGATAGAGAGTGTGAAGAAGGTACTAGAGAACATTTTCCATCTGTACACCAAACTATGTAATCTTACACTCTTCACGCAAGAAGTAAGGAATCACATCCTGAATTTGGAGAGCCATATGTAGACATCGGATGCTACTTTTCCCAAGTCTCCATCTCAAAGTGAGAAACACTTTAGGAACCTATTGTAATCCTAGAGTTAGTCAGCATTATTACAAGTAGATGGAGCCAACATAAGGGCTAAACTGATCAACATCTAGTTGACATTGACTCCTCACATGGAGATTTTACACAAGGAGCTAGGCTATGTAAAAACACTTATGAAAAAAGACCCCAATCTTTCTACATTAGATGACTCAGTCCACCTTGGTGATGAGATGACCATCCAAATTAAGTCTTTAGAGGTAGCTTGTGATAATTGGGATGCTACTCTTAAAATTATACTTGAGGTCCACAAATCTTTTTTGGACAAGTACACTATAGGTGTATAACCTATTGACATTAGTGTCAAAAAGGGGGAGTAAGAGAAATGGGGGAGCAAGCAAGCAGAATAAAGAGATATCTATACCAAAGGGGGAGTAAGAAACAAAAGAGTAAGAGAACAACAAAATGCAAAAGTCAGTTCAGACAGGAATAGAGAAAGAGTATCAATTGATGCAAATCTACTTAGCAAGAGAAATATTTTGATACAGAGTATAGTACATAACAAATTAAATAACTCAAGGGGAGTTATAAAATTTTGAGGTATAAGTCATGTTGCAAAATTTTGATATTTTGAAATTTTGTATAGAAGCCGAATAAACATCTATGCTTGTAAGATTAAGATTATTAATATATGACCAAGTGTTTTTGACACTCATGTCAAAGGGGGAGATTGTTAATCTTAGATTGGTTTTGACAAGTGAGTGTTTATACACTTAAGTCATTTACTTAGTTCATGTCGAACAAGTAACATATGTCGAGCACAACATATAAATTAGAGCACCCCAAGTAAATAGTGAGTACTGAGTCACTCATATGCCAAGTTACTCAAGTGTTGAGCAGATAGTATGTGCCAAGTGATTTAGTTTCCAAGAAAGCAGTACATGCTAAGTCATTTAGATGTCGAGTGACAGCATCAAAGTCATAGTTAGTGCCGAGTACTAGGGACTTCAGATGCCGAGTAACATAGTTTTGACATAGTTATTTGTATTGGCACAATCTACTATGTAAACTATTTTTGGGCCGACTTAAGGATTGAATTACGATATTTTGTTGATAGGGATGAATTTTAAGTGGCAATCCATATGTATTACATGCATCCAATCAGGTAAAGGGAAGGTCTAAGCAAAAATCTGGGTGAATCACAGTGGTTGATTCATACCTAACCCTAAGTCACCTAGGTCTTCTTAAGGAGGACAAACCCTAAATGTTTTATAATTGATCAAAGAAAGAAGGAGAGTTTGCATGCACAAACAAGACATTCACGGTGACCAAGGTACTGTGAGCTGAATTACATTGTAGAATTAGTTAAAGGAGAATAAAGGAAGGAAACAATGAACATTACAGAGACATCTAATAAAAAAGGATCAAGTACACATCAGTATAGAGGTGATCTAACATCAAGCAATAGAGTGCTGATCATAGGATCATTGCTAAGACATTCTCACAAGTGAATCAGTTAAATCTCTTAACAGAGTAGTCTTAATAGGTTGTTGAAATCCTCTAACAAGGTGCTTACTTAATTGTGAGTTGAAGTCCTTTAATCAGGCACACTTTTAACAAGGTGTTGAAATCCTTTAACAAGGTAAGACCTAATATTCTTTGTAAGCTTTTAACAGGGTAGACCTTTGACAAGGCAGGTCATGTTTCATGATCAAACATTGTAACCTTTATTGGATACACTTTATTGTTGTAGTAGTGACGATTTGTGGTTGTCATCCCCACCCCAGTTTTACCTTCTCATTGGAGGGTTTCTATGTAATCATATCTTGTGTCATATATGTGTGAATGCTTACTTGTTTACATACTTTAGATGTATATGCTTTACATGGTATTTCAATTTACTTATTGAATTATGAGATGGATGTATGGTGAATGTTTTTATGGGTTAAAGTTTAAAGCACTGATTCACCCCCCCTAGAGTTTACCTTTCCTATTATAATTCCAACACAAAAGGGTTCAATTTATAGGAAATTGTTGAGGAGGAGAAAAGAATTCCTGATGGATAGTTAATTGAGCAAGGGTTTATTGAGCATTCTTTTTGCATGATGACAATGGTAGAAATCCTTACGAATTTCTCCCTTGAAGAGTTGCTCAAATAACCAACTCCAAGGTTCTGGATGACTATTTCTCAACCTATTGGGTAGCTTAATTGAAGAGAAATTTTTCTATTTATAAGAAGGCCTTTGCTAGTATCTTTAAATTCTACAAAACTTGAAACAATGTGACCACAAACCAATATATTTTTGTATTTTCAAAATTTTTGATGAATTTAAATTTCTAACAATGCAACTATATGAATTCCTATTCTAGACACATGTTCAAAATCAAATTATAGAGATAAGGTAACAAGAAGTTAGAAAATTACTAAAATCAAATTCCTAAATGGATATAAAATCATAGTAACAACACAACTGTGAATTAAATTATCAAAAGGACCAAGAAGCAAACCAATGATATCAGGAGCAACGTGTCCTTAACTCCACCGATGTAATTGTCAAAAGAACTAATGAAAATTGAGTGATATTTTATGATTCATCAAATCATGCGGCCACTAAAAGTGCATGCACACAAGACAGATCACTATGTAATAGCTATAGGATGATCCTTTCTTCAATTCGTCAACAGAGGAATTATGCTACCAAACATGATAAATACCATAACTAATTGATCACACAAGCATTAAAATGCAATAAGACCATTAGCTCCATCACTATTCATGAACATAATATTCATAAAGGAAATGCACATTCCAACAAGAAACACTACACACAAAATGAAAGCACCAATAACATACTTTATTGCATCAAAATACTAGCCTTGAGTACATATTATATCCATGTATTTATAAGACACCCTATCCTTAATGAAATTTTTAGGCCTATGGATTTTCACTTGTAACAAGAATGCTAAAACTACTAATTTTATAAAATTATGTACAAGCAAACTCCTAACTAGGTGCTAAATAGGCCTGCACTCTTTATTTTATTCATTACATGGTGCATGAGCCTTTATAATGACTTTAAATTGACATAGAAGAAGGGGATAAGAAGAAAGAAGACTATGGATGGAACTCAAGCTTCTAAAAATGAGAAATCAACCTTGTCCATGTGTTTCTACTGCTTAAACTACTTTCAAAAGTGTAAAAATGCATTTTCAGTGCATGAAAATGCCCCAAAACTGAAACTAGTAGATAATAGTTGGTGTAACCACAAGTCTTTAAAAATCATCACACCTACACAAGTTATGCACCTACACACCTTTGAAGAAAAAAATTATTCCTCCACCAAAACTTCAAAATGTGGACCTGCTATCACCTTAAGAGGTCTTAGGATCAAAATTGGTAGGATTTCCTCTAAGTTCAAAATCTTAGTTTCTAGCATCTAGGTCTTGTTGATATTTGACAAAAATAATGTTTGGATGGAGCACTTTGAATTTTTGTATGGATGAAGTGATCTCTCAAGGATTTGGAAAATCTAAATCTCTATACTTATCACTTACTTCCCCATGAAAATCATGAACCTTCTTTCGTACTTCTACAAAATCATTCAATTTGGAATCCAACTTCCTTAGTGTCTCCTCAACTTTGAATATACACCAAACATCATTCTCAAAGGACACCACTTTAAAAGATGCTCAAAATTAGTGTACAAGTATTTTTTTTGAGCATAAGTGTGTTCTAGAGTCATCATAAAAAATCTCCAAGCTAGACTCACTATAATATTTATCCACTTCCAAAAATTGACATGAGTCCTACCATGCATCTGCTGGATATCTTCATATAAAGATAACATGACCTTATTATTGGCCTATACCTTCTTAATCCTATGATCAATTTGGTCTAGTTCTTCTCCTATATACATGCCTAGTAGCATTTTGTATCTCTGCCCTTTTATTGTTTGTCGTGTGTCTAGATCATTAGTCCAAGTGGACACCTCATCCATTAACCCAAAATCATGGTTAATCACTGTCACTAGCTTCTCCACATTATTTGGTTAATCACTATCACTAGCTTCTCCGTATTATTTTGTATGCTATGTAATAGATGTATAGTTGCTTCTATTATTTGTATTCCTTTCTCTTCAAAACTAAGATGTCATCTCTTACATGCATGCAAAAATAAATCATCTTGTGTGGAGGTTGAAGTTCATTTTCTGAGGAAAATTGCTAGAGGAATCTCAATGTGAGCTGGATCACTTGGATGTGCTACCTCTTTTATAAATTCCCACAAAATGTTAGTATGCTTCATCAACATCTAGAGATCCTCTTCTCCTTGGTCTAAATGGTGAAATACCTTCTTAAGACCCATAGTTGTGAAAACATTGGTCTTATTATTGGTGGCCTTTCCCAACACGACCTCTCACATTTGATAATAGCAAGGGGCTATGTTTTTATATTCGCATGAGAAGGAAGAATGACTATATGCACCACTAAATCTTGCTATATGTTCTTCATTATAAAAGCCAATTATTGCAGATTTTCTCATATGGATACTATTGGTTTCACTACCTCTGTCAAAACCACCATTCCCTCCTCAATAGTCTTCACATACCTCCTTTGTCGGGTTTCCACTTCCCATTTTGACCAAATGGAGTAGTGACCATTGGAGACATGTACTGACTAGATGCAAAAGTTGTTGTAGAAACTAGTCCTTTTCCTTTATCCTTCCTCTTCAATGTCTTCTATAGTCTTGGTTGTTCCACCATTGGGATGGTCGTATGGTTCTAGAAGGGGAGGAAAATGATTGTACTATAGGTGGAGCTTGATCTTATGATGCAATAACCTAGCTTCCTTTAGAAGATCTCTTTATATTATGCTCTACATATATCTCCTCTTTCATAGTTTGAGGTAGAGGTAGAGGTAGAGGCAAAGGTAGTGTCTCTGGTTTTTGCAAAGGTAGAAGAGGTATCCCTACCAAACCATGTGGAAGTGGAGGCAAAACTTTCCAATATTTGTCCAATGTTTCTAGGTGTGATGTATCCCTTATCTCCCTCCTCTAAATGAGTTCTTATGGGCATGAAGACAAAGTTAGAAAGATCAAACTAATCTGACCCATTTTTTAGTGTGGACTTTGTCCATCCTAATCCATAGATTTTTCATCTAGATCAACTATTCTTGGGCTACTGGAGGTGTACATGTTGAACTTCTCCTTCTTTTTTCTTTTGTGGCCTAGGCTGAATATGTCCTCTTATTCAAAGGAAGATATTCAATTTCATCCTCTTGTTCCCCTTCATTTTCAACCTCTAGGATAGCCTCAGGGATCAATGGTGAAGGAGTGCTTTTCTTCTTCAATCTTCTTCTCTTCACTCTAACCACTACTAAATCTATTTTGTTCCATTTAGGGGCTAATGGAGAGGCTTTTGTCTAAATGGGATGTTCTTAAGGCTGTACCTCCTCTACCTCTTTAGCCTTCCTCTTCCTCTTGGGCCTAGCCTTAACTTCCCTATGGATATACACTACATCCTTTTTTGTAGCTATGCACATTCTTAGGTATGACTAGAGACTTCTCTTTGTAAGTAGGGATAGGGATTTTGGTCCCTTTCCCTTTATGTGGTCTTGCCAATGCCTTTAGAGTTAGAATATTAGGCATGACATCTAAGTGAAAGGGATTTCATACCTAGTCTCTTGTTAAATCAATAACATGTCTAGCCTGATGTTAAATATCGTCATTCTCCTCTCTATTCACCTCTATATTCATGGTGAGACACTCAAATATCTTGTCTTTGCTATAGATGGGATATAGAATATTGGGGCTATCCTTATTCCCACACCTTGATAGGTATGCACAGGTTTAGGACCTTTTCTACCAGTGCTAGACTCATCCTAAATTAGTCACTTATCCAAACTTCATAGTCTTCTATAGAGTTCAACCAATGATATTATATAGTGGCATCTGGAATGAACTCTTTGCCCACAACATGTTGGATCATCCCTATGTTATCAAAATATGAATGAGACACCAAACAATCCTCTAGATGATACTTATCCCATTCCACCTTATAAATGTAGATGTCTTGCTTCTTCTTCACCTCATAAGGCCCAATAGTAATTGGCCATACCCATGGCTTCCTTTTCTTCCTTTGAATCCTATTATATGTCAAGGCTAGCTACCTTGCAATCTCCGAGAGCACAAGCCTATCCAATGGATAGTGTGGTAGCTTCTTCAGATGGAATAAGGTCCCAACCACTTGGATGTATGTAAATGTGTGGTACTGAATAAAGTATCCACCTACTTGTACTACCCTAGCTCCAACCTCCACTGATAGAATTTCCATGTAATCCCCTTTTATGAACCTGATTATGGAAAAGATAAAGGCACCATTGACTATTCTATACTCTGGGCTCTCATCTAGGAGCTTCTTTTGTACCTACTGGGGGGTACACAATGTGTGGGCACGTATTGGGGCCTTTTATGTTTCCTATTCTCACTAGACCTAGATAATTTTTTTCTTTAGAAATCCATATAAAACTGTGGGTCATTCTAAACTGAAATGACTTTCTCATCCAACATGTTTCTTGTGATGGTGCCCTAGTTTCAATCTTACAGACCCTTGTCTTGATTGCCTCTATAAAATGCACCATCCATTTCTCTAGATGGATTGCAATAGGAAGTTGTTGGTAATTTGGATAAGTAGATGAGTTTTAGTTTTCATTTATGGCAACATATATATTTTGTAAAGAAAGCATAATGTGAAGATGAAGGTACAACAATTGGACATAGAAAATTGTCTAAGTATCAGCTAAGTTATCTTACAGAGCATATACCATTTTGGTATGAACAATTGACTGAGGCATTATGGGAATGTGCGCAGCTAGGTATGAACAATACAAGATGTCAAGATGACATGTTCAAGTGTGCGAGTCAGTATGATTAGTACAGAAGAAGATATGACAATTTTACCAGTTGTGGCAGTATGCATATAGGAACATAGCATAATATAAAATTGGTAATTATGAGTTAAGGAATTATTTTGTTTACAAAATAATTACTTGAATAATTAGGAACGACATCCTAGATGTTAACCCTAAGAGGGTAAGAGGTAATTTTGTATTTTTCCAAGAGTGGGAAAGCTTGAAGGTCGTTTGAAAAATGTTTTGTGAATTACAAAGGTATAAAGGAAGATTACAATATGCAAAGTTAAGTGTGCTTCTAAGGAAGACTATGTGAACTTTATGTGATGCAAATTATGATGTATGATCAAAGGATAATAATATTTGTGAAGAGTAGCAAGTGTTTAATCAAAGATCAATAGCAAGCAAAGAGGTTTTTGTATCTATTTTTGTATCAAGGAATTACATTGTAAGTTACATGTTTGGGAAATGGGCTCAACTTGCACAACATTTTGTATATGTATATGTACCAACTCCTAATAGGGTTGAGGCTTCTAACAAGGCCTCTAACAAGGATCGAGCCACTATATGCACGTAATAGACTCCTAACAGGGTCAATGTCTTTAACTAGATACTTTTGAGTAGTGAATCATTTTGTGGGTACCATCCCCACCGGGGTTTTCCCTTAGCTAGGGTTTCCCTAATTAACTAAAATGGTGTTATGAGTTCTCTTATTCCATGGTTATGTTTACTATTTAGTTTAATTAGTTTTATTTCACATGCAAGTTACAAGACAATTAATAATATCTAGTTTTGGACTAAAGTTTGTAGAATACCGATTCACTCTCCTCTTAGTATTCCCTATTTCTAATAATTGGTATCAGAGAAAAGTTACTCAGAAGAGGCTTAACAACTTTAGTAAGATCCCTATGGATATGGAAAAATTACAAAAGAATATAGAAAAATCTCTTGAGTAGATTGATATTCTCACTAAAGAAAGAGATAACCTAAAAGAGAGATATGAAGATCCAAAGGACTACATTGGGAAATTGAAAGATAAGATTGATCATCTCAAATCCAGAAAGGAATCTAAAGATTAGATAAAATATAGTGATGAAAGTTATGGATTGATGAAAGAAAATGAGGATTCTAAAACATAAGTTGAAGATTAGTAAACTAAAACTAAGTTTGAAGAAAGGTGATATCAAAGTTTGTTACAGTAATAAAGTATTTTCTTATTAATTAAATTATATTGATATAATTATTAAGCCACTTATTGTATCTAGTTTACTCAAGCTAAAATTTGGGCATATAATAATTAATTCATTTATTAATTATTGTAATGCAACATAGGTTAGTTACCTATTAGGGTCTTGATCTCATTTTATAAGGATTTATCTCTTTGTAATTTATTCATTCACTTTTGATAATAACAATCTCTTTTTGCTCATCAAGAATGTCTCATCTATGGATCTAGGAATTCTATCCTCCATAGCTTTTTGCTTCTCTCTACTATAATAGGTGTTTGCATGAAGGTGATTCTTGGGAGCTGTGGGGTTGATCTTCCATCAACTTTAACATGGTATCAGAGCTCCAAATCTTCATGCCCCTGTCTTGTTTATGAGAAGTTTGGCTTAGCTTTCAGATCTATGTTTTTTTCTTTTAGAGGGTTTCATTTTTTAGAGTTATTTTGTATTGAATTGGTCACTAATTTTTAAGACACTTTGAGCCCAAACAGACATCACCGTTGAGTTTAGAGCGCCCAAAAACCCCTATTTTCATATCAAAATTTGTCCAATTCGGACATAGTTGGAATCTGAGGCAAAATAATATTGCTTCCAAATTGGGCACATTTCTCAAGGTGTTGACTTTCTAATTTTTTGACACGTATATCGATATTTTTGGTACAAAAATTGAGATTTTTTGGCACATAAATCAAGATTTTTGGCCATGCAAATCGAGCTTTTTGGCACGTGGACCAAATTTTGGCATGCAAATCAAGATAGTTTTGGTGCAAATTGACATGCTTCCCAAGGTAATTTTTGGTACTAGTGTGCACATTTTCCAAGGTATTTGGCACAAATCCCAAGGCAAAAATTTTAAATTTTTTTTCCCTTTCGACACTTTTTTTGAGCTACATGTATTTTTTGGCCATAACTTGCTCATCCGAACTCTATTTTTCGCAAACAAGATATTGCAAGAAAGTTGATTCTGAGCCCATTATGATGGTGTAGTTTATTTGGATTTTCATGTTGTTTGGTTGCTGGTTTATGCAGGGAGACATATCTTGAGACATTCTATTTTCTAGATTCTACTCTAGGCACATCCCATTCAGTTTTTTGCTTTTTTTTTAGCATTCTGATGGATATCCTGGTTATTTCAGGTCTAGAGATCAATTTTTTTGTTTCAAATAATTTTTCATGGGTTGTAATATGGGTGACCGCAAGAAGTTGGGTCGCAATTCCACGGAAGTCAAATCTGTAGAATTGTACTTCTCAAAAATGCGTACCCAATTTTTCTAAAATCAAGTACCCATTTCTAAAATCAAGCTTCGGGCACCTAAGTCAAAATTCAAAAATTGGGTACCCAATATGTAAAAATGGATTGGGTGCCCGAGGCGCTCAAATATCGGGTGCTTGATTGCTTTTAGAATCGGGTGCCCGATTTCTTAAAAATTGGGTACTCAATTTGAAAGACTTTATTAAAACCCCCTTTTTGGCATTTTTTAAGTCATTTTCATGATATAAAAAATGGGAGTCTGATTAGAGATGCATATGGGAGCCCAATTTTGAGCCCTACCGACCACCCCCTACTGTTAGTTTTCGATATACCAGGTATTTCGATATGTTTTGTACTATTTTACTTCTTTTTTTTTTCAATTTTCAATATTATATGTATGTTAACTTATTGTTTTTTTTTCAGTTTTAATATACGTAAAATTGTAAATTTATATTGTTAATGAGTAGATATTTAAATTTTTGTATCTGTTAATTAAAATATAGTTTCGTAAATGTTTATTTAAAAAATTATTATTTTAGATGTTTTGAAATGTATTTAATTTATGTATTTATTACAATGTTGAATGATTAGATTAGATGTAAATTCATTGTTTAAACATGTAATTACAAATAAATATAACCTTGACCTAAAACCATATAACCTCGACCTTGTTTAAATTATAACCTCGACCTAAATTCATTGTTTAAACTATAATCTCGACCTAACCATATAGTTATGTACAATAAAACCCTAAACATATATAACTAAGTACTTAATCACATAATAGCCCGCCAAGGGATCCAAACAAAAAACTTAGTATTTAAAATGATTTTACTTAAATTGTATTGTACTTTGTTTCATGGATCGAAAATGGATGATGTAAACTATTTTATAAATGTGTATTCTTTCAGCCTTTCATACCTTGTGACATGTACAGTAGATGATTGTGCATTCCGAATTAATTTGACAAGTGGCATTCAGAACAAATGTATATATTATTTAAATGGATTGAACTGAAGTAGTTAATATTCTTTCATGTGGATGTGTTATTTATTTTACTTTTAGTACTTATAATTATTTAAAAATGAAATGTAAGTGCTCATTAAGGAATGTAATCTCTTATGTTTTATATAAATGTAAATTATTGTTTGTATGTTATTGCTTGCTTAGTAAAACTTTTGATTAGTTCTTTGGATCCCTTGGTTGGGCGTCATTTAGGATTAACTATAATGTCAATTTGTATTGAATTTAACTCTAATCATAACCCTTACTATCATCTTAACCTTAATCTTAATTTGCTAAAACCTACACCAAGTAATATATAAATAATTAAATAACTTTTCTATCTTACCTTTAGTACTAACTTTATAAATGTCAAACCCTAAAATTGTAACCTTATTTTTGATAAACTAAATTATCCTAGAGGAGCATCATATCTACATCTACATGTCATGTACATGTGAATCTAAAAACATTTGTACATATCTAATTACATCATTTATTGCATAGGAAGGATTTAAATTTTTTATTATATATATTATCCATGCATATCATATCAAAAGAATCATATAGAGATATGTCATTTACGACATGTCCATCATAGATAATCAAGAAGGGTACTTAGGTAAATTTATATATATAACACTATATATTATAAGAAAAGAAAAACACCATATATGGGAGCATCTCATGTACATAAACTAAAAAAAAATTACCATGACACATGTAATGAGATCAAATAATATTTGTAAGATTCATCACATATAAGTTATCAATGTATAGGGGTGATATAATCAAAATATCAAAAAATGAGTGATATCAAAGCATTATATCTTAATATTTAACACTAAAATAAACTAACCCCTGGGTGACCCTAAACCAAATTGAATATATCAAACTAGATTGAAAGGTAACCCTGGCCCTTAACTAATTAATATTATACTTATAAACCAAATTGAATTAAACCATGATCATAAACCTAATTATATATCCAAACTTAAAAGTAGAAACCTTGAATTTAACCTTGGATCCTTTCCCCAACCATTAACCAAATTGAACCGTTACCCTAAGATTGAACCAAGTTAAATGTTGACCTTAAGACTAAACCAAATCACCCTAAACTAGAACTCAATAATATATTCAACACTTTAAAACAAAATTCAAACCTAACTTTTTTGAATTAATGTTGGTTTTTAATCTAAAAGCTCTAACTATAATTCTATATCTAAAACCAAATTTAGCACTTTAAAACTTAATTCAATTTATTAACTCTTGTCCTAATTGAAACCTAAGCATGTAAACCTAATGAAATAGTACAAACCAAATTGAACCCTAATCCTAAAACTAATTAAACATTGATATCAAGGTCTCAAAATGATACATCATAAAAAAATCAGAAGAGACTTGAACGAATTAGGCATCTAATTAAGTAACCCTCCCTCACCATCAAGAGGTAGAGGTGGAACATCAGTGCGAGTAGGAGCCCGAACTACACCCTTGGATGCCTAAGAATATATCTAAAGAAGTGAATAACTTGTCTTTCCACTGGATGCCTAAACCTTTATATCCTAAGTGAGTATTCATCATGTAATATCTAATTAGGAGGGTATTGAAGCACTCTAACACCCCAATCCCTAACTAGATAATTATGTTAGGGTGGACTAATTTCTATTTATCTTGGGTTGGAAGTGCCTAAAAGTTTTTTTTTGAGACTGGAGATTCCCCTATTTGTTTCCTATTTTCCTGTATGGGTAGCCTAAATGTTTATTGCCTTTGTAGAATGGAAGGCCACATAACAAAATATTGCCTTATTCTATAAAAAGAAATACCCACCCCCTAGTGATATATAGTAAGATCTTTTTCCTAATTTTACTATCAATTTTTTTGGTTAGAGGATGATGATAGTTCAAAATGATTTAGAAGATAGGGATAAAATGAGAACCATCATTCCTAGAATGAAGATGCATTATTCCTTGATAAACCCATTTCTATCATAAATCAACTCCTCCATCCAAAAAATTAGTAATGAGAAATCCCTACGTCAAGTAATCAATGGAGGGCTCATAAAATTGATCAAGTGATCAATGGAGGGCTCATAAAATCCCTAGGTCAAGTAATCAATGGAGGGCTCATAAAATTGATCCCTAAGGGGAGATAAGAATCTCATTAAAAATTAGAGATAGGACACTCCTAAATACATATCATACAAAATTCTTGCCAAGGTCTTAGCCTCTAGACTAGAAGATATCCTACCCAAGATCATTAACCCTACACAAAAGTGTTTTGTTAAGGATATTTATACATATTGGAGAACTTGATAACCTATTGGAAGACTTTGGATTGGGAAACATTTCCAAGATAGAGTGTAGGCATGCTCAAGTAATTGATTATGAAAATGTCTACAAAAGGGTGGAATGGAGTTTCACTCTAATGATGTTGCAAGCCCAGGATTCCATCCAATATTATGTTGACAAATGGTGTCCTCTCTTATGATTGGTGTCAGGGTTTTAGTAAAGAAATTAATGGGGTTAGATCATAATTTTTAGGACTCTCTAGATCAATTATGAAAGGGTGTCCTCTTGCATCCTCTTTATTTTTTATTTTTGTTGACTCATTACATTATCTCCTTAGAGATAACTAGTTGTCTCTAAAAGTTAGAGGATCTACTCTCCAAATAATTAATAACTATCTAACGTATAGTTTGTTGATAATATTTGTATTCTTTTTAAGCTATAAGAGTGCAACATGAGTCATTTAATGATCAAATTGGACCTCTTTTCTTTGTATTGGGTAGTAAGATTTATGTCTCTACATCTATCTTACTGGGGCTAAATATTGAGTCCCCTACCTTGTGTAGTAAATATGGTATTGGATGGAGATGTCATAATTAAGTGGTTAGGTACCTAGGGATTCCATTTGTAGTAAACCCTAACATATAAATGAAATGTGTCTTTATATCAACAAGAAAATCTTTGGAAAACTCAACAACTGGAACTCTAATTATCTCACTTTGGTTGGTAGAATTCAAGTACGTTAAAAGATTCTCTCCTCATATTGGGTGTACTTCTGTTCTTCTTGCTTATTTTATTTAAATCAGTTTGGTCTTCTATATAAATCTATTAGGAAAATTTTGTGGTCACATGAAAAAGGAAATATGAAGAATCGTGCTACCAGGAGTAGTTCACATAGAGAAAGGAGATTAGTAAGTTGGAATGAAAACTTTAAGAAAGTCCAAGGGATTACTCTAGCAATAAAATGGATAGCCAAAGCTTCATAAGGTAATGAATTATGGATTATGATTAGAATTAGGATTATTATATGATTAGGGATAGGGTTCACATGTATTAGTTCATTACTTGACATGATCTACACTTATAGTTTGCATTAAAAAGTGGATAATATTTAGGATTCAAACTACAATCATAAATAATTTTTAATCAAATCATAATTCTATCTCTATGCTTTCATTATAATTGTAACCTTAACTCTCATCCTAATGCCATCTATTATATATCCTATAAACAATAGGACCATAATAAATATTCGAAACCTAAATATAATTCTAACTAAAACCATAATCCTAGGTAAGTTCCCTAACATTAAAGGACCATAATCATTATAATAATCTTAAGCTTAGCCATCATGAAAATTGTTAACATAACAAAATTGTAAACCATAACCTTGTCATAATCTTAACTTTGTTTCATCCTGAGATGAACATATAATCCATAATGAGTTCATACAATCCCCTAGTGTCACAAAATAAGTGTACATGAAAGCAAAATTAGCTTGGTGGCTCCTGTTTTAAGAAAAGAAACCTTGAACTAACCTAGATATAGTGTTTTGGAGTATTATTTTATGATTAGACTTAAAAAATTGGTATTTAATGTTTAATTTGACTTAAGTGTTTAACTTTATTTATTTATATGATATGATTTTAATAAAGATATGCACATTTATATAGATCTAGTTGATAAATTTTAGATTTAAAATTTATTAAATAGTAATTTTGTCATGTTTTATGTTAAGTCATGTTAAGTCATGTGCTCTCAGCAACACTCGTGGTGACGTAGTCCTAAAATTATGGATACATAAACGTTTAGTTAAAATTAAATATACATGAATAATTACGAAGTACATAATTTGTACACTACATTTTTTATACACTATAAATTTAACATGTATGTATATATATATGTATGTATATATATATATATATATATATATATATGTATATATATATATATATATATATGTATATATATATATATATATATATATATATATGTATATATATATATATATATATATATATATATATGTATATATATATATATATGTGTGTGTGTGTGTGTGTGTGTGTGTGTGTGTGTGTGTATGTATACATATATATAATACATATGTATATGTAATACATATATATATACATATACATATGTATGTATATACATATACATATATATACATATGTATGTATATACATATACATATATATATTCATATGTATGTCTATACATATACATATATATATACATATGCATATGTATATATATACATATATATGTATACATATATATGTATACATATATATGTATGTATATATATGTATATATATATACATATATATACATACATATATATGTATACATATATATGTATACATATATATGTATACATATATATGTATACATATATATGTATACATATATATGTATACATATATATGTATACATATATATGTATACATATATATGTATACATATATATGTATACATATATATGTATACATATATATGTATACATATATATGTATACATATACATACATATATATATATGTATATATATATACATACATGTTAAATTTATAGTGTATAAAAAATGTAGTGTACAAATTATGTACTTTGTAATTATTCATGTATATTTAATTTTAACTAAACGTTTATGTATCCATAATTTTAGGACTACGTCATCACGAGTGTTGCTGAGAGCACAGGACTTAGCCAGATGGAGGTACCTACATTGTCATTTGAGGTCAGTATTGTGATTTATGTACACAATGTATAGTTCATTATGTTGTAAAATCAAATTTTAAAAATGTATGTATTGTAAATTATAGGACGTCACCACTGCTACATTTGGTAGTTTTGATAGTGCGCCTCCTCCCATTACTGAGGGACACCCATCTCATGTGATATTTATTTTATTATGTAGTGAATATTTAATTTATTTGCAAGCTAGGTTTTGAGACCCATTTCAATTAAGTATGTACATGATGAGATGTGCCTCATGTTACACAGGGTGATCCATATACCTCATAGGGTGTTCGACATGACGAGACGACTCATATTACACATGATGATCCATCTGAGTCCTCTTTGCGTGGAGTAAAGAGGACATTCGATCAGATAGATTAGGTGTTGTTGGCACTTGTAGATTGTGTTTTTATGATGTATATTATTTATGATGTATACACTTTGTGTTAGGACAGTTAAAACTGTATGTTAGACCATGTATTTTTTCACTTCATAGATCATGTTATGATGTATGTTAGACCATGTACTATTTTTTTATGACTTCTTATCATGCTTGTGTATGTAGTATATATTATTATGTTTCATCATGTTTTAAGTACATTCAAACCATTTTCTTTATTCTGACATATTTTATTCATGAACATATGGCACATTTTGTAAGTATATATGCAAGATGAACAACAATTTTAACTATCTATAGAGTATTATTGGATAAATATCACATAAAATTTATGCATTGAGATTCATACAAATAAAATTGACCTACTAGATTAAAAAATGTATTGATAATGTACCTAACAATGTATCATACGTGATCTTAATGTATTGTTTGGTAATGTAAGACTCATTATCATCTAACAATACCTATTATATGTTGGTAAAAATATGAATACCTATCATAACTTATAACAGACATAATGACCTATTAGGACTCCTATGTCCCCTTAAGACACACATGTATGGATAACATACCTAACAATGTATCATAAGTGATCTTAATGTGTCGTTTGGTAATGTAAGATTCATTATCACCTAATAAGACCTATTATGTGCTAGTAAACATATTAAGACTTATTAAAATGTATAGAAATTATTATGACCTATTAGGACTCCCATGTCCCCTTAAGACACACATGTATGGATAACGTACCTAACAATGTATCATAAGTGATCTTAATGTGTTGTTTGGTAATGTAAGACTCATTATCACCTAATAAGACCTATTATGTGCTAGTAAACATATGAATACCTATCACAACCTATAACAGACATAATGACCTATTAGGACTCCTATGTCCCCTTAAGACACACATGTATGGATAACATACCTAACAATGTATCATAAGTGATCTTAATGTGTTGTTTGGTAATGTAAGACTCATTATCATCTAATAAGACCTATTATGTGCTAGTAAACATATGAATACCTATCATAACCTATAACAAACACAATGACCTATTAGGACTCCTATGTCCCCTTAAGACACACATGTATGGATAACGTACCTAACAATGTATCATAAGTGATCTTAATGTGTTGTTTGGTAATGTAAGACTCATTATCACCTAATAAGACAAATTATGTGATAGTAAACATATGAATACCTATCATAACCTATAACAAACATAATGACCTTTTAGGACTCCTATGTCCCCTTAAGACACACATGTATGGATAACGTACCTAACAATGTATCATAAGTGATCTT
Organism: Cupressus sempervirens; assembly: GCA_028749045.1. Lineage (NCBI taxonomy): Eukaryota > Viridiplantae > Streptophyta > Pinopsida > Cupressales > Cupressaceae > Cupressus > Cupressus sempervirens. Next base: position 68,990,141 of record CM053783.1, read on the forward strand.
AATGTGTTGTTTGGTAATGTAAGACTCATTATCACCTAATAAGACAAATTATGTGCTAGTAAACATATGAATACCTATCATAACCTATAATAGACATAATGACCTATTAGGACTCCTATGTCCCCTTAAGACACACATGTATGGATAACATACCTAACAAAATGTATCATAAGTGATCTTAATGTGTTGTTTGGTAATGTAAGACTCATTATCACCTAATAAGACAAATTATGTGATAGTAAACATATGAATACCTATCATAACCTATAACAGACATAATGACCTATTAGGACTCCTATGTCCCCTTAAGACACACATGTATGGATAACGTACCTAACAATGTATCATAAGTGATCTTAATGTGTTGTTTGGTAATGTAAGACTCATTATCACCTAATAAGACCTATTATTTACTAGTAAACATACGAATACCTATCATAACCTATAACAGACATAATGACTTATTAGGACTCCTATGTCCCCTTAAGACACACATGTATGGATAACATACCTAACAAAATGTATCATAAGTGATCTTAATGTGTTGTTTGGTAATGTAAGACTCATTATCACCTAATAAGACAAATTATGTGATAGTAAACATATGAATACCTATCATAACCTATAATAGACATAATGACCTATTAGGACTCCTATGTCCCCTTAAGACACACATGTATGGATAACGTACCTAACAATGTATCATAAGTGATCTTAATGTGTTGTTTGGTAATGTAAGACTCATTATCACCTAATAAGACAAATTATGTGCTAGTAAACATATGAATACCTATCATAACCTATAATATACATAATGACCTATTAGGACTCCTATGTCCCCTTAAGACACACATGTATGGATAATGTACCTAGCAATGTATCATAAGTGATCTTAATGTGTTGTTTGGTAATGTAAGACTCATTATCACCTAATAAGACCTATTATGTACTAGTAAACATATGAATACCTATCATAAACTATAATAGACATAACGACCTATTAGGACTCCTATGTCCCCTTAAGACACACATGTATGGATAACGTACCTAACAATGTATCATAAGTGATCTTAATGTGTTGTTTGGTAATGTAAGATATAATCAATACAATGAATACAATGAGTAATGATCTAACATATAATCAATACAATGAGTAATGATCTTTAAATTATCATGTACAAGTGACTTGTTTTTAATATTACAATCAATAGTAATTTGAAAATTCAAATAAACATTAATTTAAACATTCTTGAATGTAAAAGTAATGGAACAAAATAGGAGGTCATTACTTAAATTGACAATTAATTTATAATTTATCAAGTGCATACCTTTAACTTTCAAATAGAAGTAAACTCTCATTTTTGAATTAGTTTGTACAACATATTTCACAATATATGTAAGAAAATGTCAATGATATATTTATAGTTCAGTGAACTCAAAACATAAAATTGGTTCAACACATCTCTTCAAATGAGGTCCTGTAAAATAAAATTGTAAAACAAAAACACGTTAATAAACACATAAATTAATATTCAAGGTATCTGAACTATGTAAATATATGTGTAATTTGTATGTACTTACTATGTGAAATTGCACAAGATGTTGATGTTTGATCCACTTTAACATTTAAATTTTCATAAATTGTAATTGAGACCTAAATAAGAGGTATATAAGTTCTCTAAATTGGTATTGACAACACAAACATACATGTAATTAAATTATATAAGTACATATATATAAAAATAATACAATAATGAAAAAACTTACATGTGTTTTATTTAAATGTAGTCATCCCACTGTACCATCTACATCCTCTCTCTTTTGCAATGCATCTATGATTGTCTCATGCTCGTCCATTGAAATTGTCCATAATACCTTATTGGTGGGTCTCCCTTTGTATCTTTCTAATTTGATATTTGTTGCCACAACCAAATGAGAATAGTGTAAAATCTTCTTTTCGGTTTGGTAGTCTTCAAATGCTAGCAAACCATTTCTTCTTGTTAGGTATCTACGTAGCCAGGTGCCAACTACAATGTCAGACCCAATTGGATACTCAAAACCATCATCGTCTACTTGATGAAATGTCAATTTTTTCTTAGGTTCCACACATCTAGCTAGCTAATACTCAGTCTGTTCATCATTATCACTAGGTGCAATAACAACATAAACATGTCCTACAAGATAAGATAAAGTATAGAAACACTTTAATCACATGAGTGTACATATGCAAATTATATAAATTGAAGCATGAGATCACAAAAAAATCTAATTAAATTGTACATACCAGGTTCTATGAGGTCTGAAATACAATCATAGTCTTCTGATGTAAAAGTAACATTCTGGCCTTCATTTACTATATCATCTTCAAAATGCGTGTCAGTAGGTGCTAATGATCTTTGTTTCCAATCTTCAACCCATTCTGTATTCTCACATTCTTCCCATTCACTAGCAAAACAAAATTGAAAAAAACAAGCAATCTCCCTAGTCCATATAGTCCAAGTGGTAGAATCTGAACTCCTAAATGAATGCCATTTAGCTGACCCACTAATTGTATCATAGTCATATCTTGAAGGGATATTATTTTCTTCAAGTGGGTAGAAGAAATGTTTGATTGTAGAGTTCTGACTTGATCCCGTGTATAAATATTTGTTACACCATTCGATAATCTCATGTGCATTTTTGAATTTAGCTTTTTCCTCAAATTTTAATTGCTCTCTAATAAGGGCTCTCTTCACGCATGCACCAACACCATCATGTTCTCCTTTACCATGTCTAGCCTCAAAAAAACTCCACACATGTTGGATATTAGTTTGCCTATGTGTCCTACTCAACCAATAGAACATTCTAGCATTCTTCAATTGTCCTGTACAATTATCTGACCATATCCAATGTTGTGTCATTTGAATTTGTCTCTCTTTTAAATTATCATAAAAGACCTTGAAACAATATTGGACAAACTCAAATGAATGGAGTTTATTATCACTTATATAAAAATGGTACTCTCTCATTATTTTTTGATCCTCCTCTATACTATCAGGTGCATGCCTATAAACTATATGAACATAAATTGTTACTTGCATTGAATTGTAATATTGTGGTTGTACCTCTTCTTGCAGTGCAAGCATGTAGTTCTCTACAAAGTCAACAACTGAAAGTATAGTACCAATTGAAAATGTATTCTTACGTATGTGAAATTGTCCATCAAGCCATCTAGAATATTGAGAGTGTTTAACATATTTTGGTATGATCACACTCTTAAACTCATTCATAAATGCATGACAACTAACTTTATCTGTAACTAGATCACACCTTCTTCCAATATTCCCATCCTCTAATGGATATTCAATAGTTTTGAATCTTTTTACCTCAACTAATTATTGTCCAAAAGTAGTCAAAGCATTTTCATGCAAACATTCATCTAACAAAGAAAGATTGCTGCACATATCACATGTACTAGAAAGACATGCATTGAAAAGAAAGTATTGATCATTAGGTGGCTTACAAAACAAACCTAATATGAAATCTTTTATAGTTTGAGGTGGTATTTTTATACCACATTCTTGCAAAATTTCTTTACTATGCATGGTACCACGTATAGATCGAAATACATCACAATGCTAACGAAATTGAATATGAGTTTTACAACAACATGTGATTCTTTCCTTGTTAATCCTTACATACCATGGATCTTTGACTAATGGTAATATTTAATACCTTACCATCTACAATTTTTTTTAAAAATTCAGTTTGAGTGATGTCCAAAAGGTGTTTAGGATGTGGATCATGTATTTTTGACCCAATTCTCAATTTAAGAACATCTCTTGAATTAGGTGATACTCTTGTATTATCATGCCAACAAATTTCAATCAAACTTTTGACTTCACTAGTAAGTTTCATATCACATCTCGAGAGTCTACCACTAGAAGTCCATAAAATATTTGCTAGATCACATTCAAAGTTAACCCTTCTCTTTACAACTCTTTCTAAAGTCTTACGATTCACCTTAAGATATCCACTTATGTTGCTAATCAATCTTTTGTCAGATGTTGATTTGTTAACTAAAACTATTGTTATTGCTCGTCGTGTTGCATTCTTATCTTTAGACTGAATTCTCTTTTCGATAACATCAAAGGCACTAGCAACAGTGGAAACAACTAGTTTTAAAGACTCATTTTTAGTCTTGGGTTTTGCATACATTCCCAACCTTCTTATTACTTTTCTCATTTTAGATA